>OX387432.1:25900781-27342864 GCA_947563755.1 Lochmaea crataegi
ATCACTCATAGTACCTAAGCTAGATAAGTATAACAGGCCATAGGATAGGTAGGTATCAAGTTAGAGACAAAATACTGATTGTATCTTTGAACAATGTTCAATGATCGAAGAATTGTACACTTTATATTTAGGTAAAAGAAGTTACATTCTGTATATTCAATATTTTCATAATTTCTTCTTGTAAAGGCTTGACCAGTTCGGAAGCAATCATCTTTTCGTTCATCTCATGGAAAATAACCTAAAATATTAGATTTATTACTTCTTATTAATAGGACCAGATTTGTGTGTTATTAGAGCTTATGACTACTGGCTATTTATCTATACATACCTTCTATGTTTTCAAACTGTATTTCTCCTAGTTTCAATTCTCAATTATTCGAAGGCCATTTAATATAGTACATTTGAAGAGACACATTTCCTCCAAGAATTTCAAGTGATTTTTCCTTTTTTTCATATTTTTGTGTAGCTAATAATTTACTATTTAGGAAGCCAGATTCTGAAAAAATATATACATAATGTAAACATAATATCTCTTTATTCATCTTCAATTTATTTTTTATAATTGGGCAATCCAACTTGTGAACTTGGTTCTAGAATATACTTACTTGCACGTAGAGTGTCTTCTTTATTCTTCAAATTTCTCTTTTAAAGACTTATCTCATTCTAACTGTGCTGGACCTTTAAGTGTGTTCTAAAATTCCATACCGAAGAGAAGACATGATAGTATATATTCATATTTTTCATCACTTAAAAACATAAATACATTCAGCAGCACAGAGTGGAACTGATTATTTTACCACCAAACGATTACAATTTTCGATATTTTTGAAAACGAGACAAAAGACGGATTGCTTATTCACAATATTTTCCATTTCTGTGACCTAACCTCACACGTGAACAGCGAACTGCCAAAGAAGCTAGCAACCAATGAAACATCTTGAACTCTATAATCATGGAGGCTATACAAGGAGATCGAACTCTATGTCTCCAAAAATGGGGGTAAAGAATAAAGTGCGGCGTGGCGTATATTAGAAGCTATTGTTGGAAACTGAATCACCTAGAGAAATAAGTCTTATGAATTTCTCCACGAGCTAAACGTCTTAAAATGTTCAAAAATCAAAAATATTCGACAGTAGATGCTTCAAATACAACCTCAAATGTCAATAATAAAATGGCTGTCGCCATGAAACATCGTTTGTCCATAGTTCGTAACGCCAATGGGAATGGCATGAAACGGTCGTTACGAGGCGACATAGATAAACAAGACCGATTTTGGTTTCTGCGCAAGACAGGTGGCTTCTTATTTTTACAACTACAAGTGAATTTTCCTTACTTACTTGTTCATATAAATAAAATAATATGAAATGAAAGGGTTAAACAAATAGGCGTAAATATTTCCAATACCAAAGATGGCAAGAAGAATATACGGCATGTACAAAAGGTGCCCAATTTCACGATATACAACCGATAATCTATAAAAAACCCTGGTTCACCGATATATCAAATCGATATATCATTAAAAGTTTAAATAGAATAAGAAGTAAACATGGGCTTTACCCAGAGTACAAATTTAAAATAGGATTGACAGACTCTCCAAATTGTACCTGTGGCGAATTAGGTACATTGCAGCACATCATCTTTAATTGTGTAACATTTATAATCATTTGAAAAAACTGAAAATGGATATCAAAAAAATGCACATAGAAAAAATTAAAATAAAAAACGTATAATAATATATTTATAAAATATTTGTACCAAAACACACACACACATACTTGTTCTAAAAATAAAATAATATCAAATGAAAGGGTGTTAAACAAATAGGCGTAAATATTACCAATAATAATAATAATTGAATACTAAAAAATCTTAGATTTGGCACCACTGTACAATAATTCATACGTTATCGTCCGAATCTTCACTAAATAGTATATCGCTTGTCGTTGTGAATAATGTATATCTGGGAGGTTTCCTCCAAACGGCACTAGACGTTCGTTTCAGTTTTTTCGGATCGATGGCTTCGAAAATCTCGATCAAATCCGGGCTATGCGATTGACAACAGAATAGCGAATTCTTAATTTTTTCTCCTGCCACCAATTGTGTGTAAAGTTTTCTTTTCAAATAATCATCTGAAATTCAAATGAATTCATCGGCTAACATTTTATACCCTTTCTAAAGTCAATGTGAACAAAAATTAGTCAAGATTGTATAACGATATCGAATACTTCCAGTCAGAATAACCATTTAAGATCATTTATATCAATAAAAATAAACCGAGAATATAAAAATAACTCACCTCTACTCCACTGAGGTCTGACATATCCTTTTTTTACATGTAACTCATCGTCCGAATCATAGCAATCATCTGTAGGAAGCAAAGGAGCCTTCGTCATCATATAGATCGGTAAATGGTTTTGTAATTGAGTCCTTTTCGTTTGTCCATTTTCTGCCACTTTTGAATCCCTATAAATAATTATACATTTTCTAAACATAATCAACGGAGGGCACAACACCTAGGAGCCTACTGGATAGAAGAGCGACACTTACATAAACTAAAATATCCTAAAATTTCTCTGGGAAATAGGTCTAAAGGAACTACTAGTCTCTGAGACTTTCCTCAGGAACTAAGTAGAAGAAAGGGGGCCCAATAAATATTTAGGGTCTCAGTGAATGTCACCCTTTCACTGCGGGAACCGTTCGGAGCCGCACCAGAAAGTGGCAATCTACGTGCGGGAACCGTGTATAAACGCAAGGTTTAACTGAGAGAACCGAGCGTAAGCGTTCGTTAGTAGAATTCTACATATTAGGCCTTGCCTCTCCTGGTCGCTAGATGTCGAAAATTTCATGTGCCTTTACTGCGGAAAACGACCGCAAACGTCCAAACTTTTGAAAATTTGCCAGTGCCGTGCATGCACTGTTCATTTGGTTGTTGCCTATTGTATTGCATTTAGTTTATTATGATTTAAAAGTAACACCCAGAAAACTGTTGACCCAAGCTGCGAGAAACGTTTCCAGCAGCAGAGCTGTTCGGGAACTACAAAAAAATGCATGCGGCAGTGAAAGGGATAAAGTACGACCAGAAATCTAAGAAGGTCGTAAATCATCAAGTTATCAGCAGGCGGTCGATTCTAGCAAAGTTTTACCTGCCCTAGCCATTAAATTTTGTTTTATAGGTAGGTACAATGATATTGGGTTAAGATCATTATTAAGGGGAGAAATAGGGTTAGACGGTTCAAAAAATCGATTTTTTTTTATTTCATAAATTGTTAGTAAAACTATTGAAAAATATGTTCCCAAAATTTTAAATGAAAATTCCGACTCGTTCTATTGTTATAAGCCATCAAAGTGAGTAGCTCTCCTTCAGGCCCCGGTTGATCGCTCTACGAACAAAGCTAATAATGCGGGTCGTCGGCTAATATTGATTTTCGACCTTCTTAGATTTCTGGTTTTACTTTACAAACATAATTAACGACAATAACGATAATAATTTTATCAAATTATGCAAAAAATTCTGAATTAATCCAAGAGATAGAGGGGGGAGGGATAAAAAACTGTCAAAAATCATCTTGTGTAATAAATGAAGGGTCCCCCTAGCTGTGATATCCAAAAATGGAGAATAAAATTCAAAAATTCTCTACTCTAGAAAAGAAAAATATAAAATATTTTGTTCTTACGATTCACTTTGTTTGGCAATTTTCGCTGTATTCTTAGCCAGCAGCCTCTTCTTTTCAGCTTCTTCCTTGGATTTTTGTAATTTTTCTCTCTGTTGTTGTGCCTACAAAGTTTAATTATCACTGTATTCACATCGCAAATATCACAAAATTTTTCCCCAAACCAAATTTATTGACCAGTAACAAAATATTTTACTTACTTTTAATTGTTTTTCCTCTCGTTTTCGCCTCTTTTCCTCCGCTTGTGCTTGTAGTAAAGCATCCTTTTTGAATTGCGCCTCCAGTTCCTTTTCCTGTCTCCTTTTTTCGCGTTCCCTATATTCGGCTTGCGAAGCTTTCAGAGCACTCAAAGTTTTGGTGGATAAACCACTGTCATTTCTCGAAGACGATTGCGAAGTTGGTGTCATTTTATTTATTCTTGTTGTACTGCAATTTTTCGGAAGGAATTTATTCGCAAACGGAGTGTAATGTTTGGTTTTAACTTCGGTATTTTGATCTTCCGGAACTGGAATTTTGGAAGAATCTTTACTTCCACTGCCGAGTTTCTCGAAAGCTTCGACTTTCTTTTTTGTAGATGTCTTATCGAACGGACTGAAAATTTCTTTGTTCTGTTGCTTCTTTGATTTCGTCTTAGGTGGAGTTTTCCATTCACTTTGATCTTTATCTTGGGACAAAAAATTGAATATAAAACATACAAAAAATGAAGTACAAATATACGTTTGATTAATTTACAGTTGGCCAGAAATTTATGTTAAAAATCATCTACTCACCATCATTCTGAACTATTTTTGGTTTTTCTACTACCATTGTTTTATTGAACGCAGGAACTACAACCATTGTAGAACTTCGAATTTCTGCCCCTTCTGGATCGTTACCATCCAAATTAGAGACTGCATCTTTATATTCAGTTTGAGCACTTTTATTTTCTTCTTTGTCGTCGGAAGAGGAATTTGATATAGATCTTTTGGTCGTCTGTAAAGTACACGAAATTTAGATTTTATCAATAAAAGCAAAACTTATCGTAAAAAAAATGTACCTCTTTGACTTTGGATTCTTTAATTTGTCTTTTGGTTTGTTTTGTTTTACCGGGAGGTTCGTTTTTGTTATCTTTGCTTTCCACTTCTGCATTTTCTTCGGCTTTTTTCTTCTGTTGTCGAGTTTTTGTACGTGTAGATCTTGTAGTTTCATTGCTAATCACTGGTTCTTCATCAGTTGTTTTTCCTTTTTTCTTTTCATCATCAACATCTTTATCGTCTGTTATATCGATCATAGTAACTGTAGTGTTTTGAATTATTATATCAGATGGTTTACCTCGATCAACCTTAAAACAAAACATAATTATAAATCTATGTGGTAAGCAGGGAAATGAGACAAATAACCTTTTTACTTACTTTAAGTTCCTCCGCGTATTTTTTTTTTGATTTAGATCGAGTTGATTTTCTAAGAGTTTCTTGAGATTCTTCTTTGATTTTCTTTTTTCTTGGTGGCAACATAGTTGGAGCCGGCATATCATTAGCTAGAGACTCTTTTCCTTAAAAGAATGATATTCAAATATATAAAGTAAAGAATTTTAGAGCTATAGTATATTTTAAATGGTAATTTTACTAAAAATTGTTTAAAAGAGGTAAATACATACTTGTTACATCAGACGTAGATGGGGCCAAAGACATTTTTTCTAGTTTAAAAATAGGAATACTGATCAAGTTGGTATCAGCATGTACAGTACTATTTTGTCTGGTAGTTTTCTTGGGCAAAATAGAAGTATTGGGATCTATATTTTCATTCATTCCTGTAGCTTGATCTAAAAATTGAAGCATATTTTCAATGTACAGACTAGAAGTCACTTTAGCAAATCCAGATACAAAATACTGAAATACATTTTATTTTATTTACCTTTTCCTCGTATCAGATCCATTTGTTTCTTTAAGTAACCTACATCTCCAGTTTCCCTAAATTTGATATAGTTTTCTAACTTTTCATTAATTTTCTGAAATTTAAAAACAGTAAATTCAACTTTTGTAATACACAATCAAATTTGGTAATTATTGTAGCAGAAACAAGCGATTTTGATTATTTACATATTTCCGTTATGTATTTTTTTGTACTGGTAAATATTTACAAATTGAAAATTCGTATTTTGAATGCTATTTCCTATTCTTCTTCTTCCTTTAGTTTTTTTTGCCTCCGCCGTTACGACATATGGCCAGCGCAGGTTTATATAATCTATCGGGAATGCTCTTACGAGCGCCTGGGAGTAGTTCCCATCTTCCCTCTGTATTCTTAGGCTGGAAACATGTTATATAGACAAAGCAACAAAGGTTTAGACTTTTCTCTCTCGGTGGCAATAGCCGAGCATTTTCACACATTAAGAAGTTGCCTGGGAAGGACTATAGGACAGGTATAGGATTTGGAAATCGGAACATAAAAAAAAGAAGATTATTATATACATTCTATAAATATATATATCTGTGAGTGATATTTGGTGAATATCATTATCATTATTTACAGATTATGTACTATATAGTGACTATATTTTAATTTGAAAAGTGCGAATAAATTTCATTAACACCTTAATGATTCCATAATTTAAGTTACTTAAAATACAGGGTAATGATATGCGAGTTGGATAATTCAATCTAACTAGTCCATTATATAGGTTATAGTGGTATGTTTGATTTATGGCACATTCCAGAAAAATATGTTCTAAATTTCCTACCTGCCCACATTCACATTGTGATATGCCTTCTGTCAATATATGGGATTTTAGCAAGACAAGGCTCATGAGGAAAGTCATTTTGACAAGATTAGTACCATTTCCCTTTGGCTTCAAATGTTCGCTTCCATTCCTTATTATGTTTCTCTTTAATTTTTGATTTTATATATGGTAGATAATCATATTTATTTATTTTAATATCCACAGATATGTTTATTGTTCTACCTACATTAGCCAATTTATCTGCTTCTGTACTTACCAGAACCCCCTTATGGCCTGGTATCCATGCTAAAATTATTTTACATTTTGCCTTCTCGGCATCAAGGATGAGTTTCTTTGTTACCAATCTTTTATTTTCAATTTTTTTTAATTGCACTTTGTGAGTCTGTAAAAATTATCACATTATTTAGCTCCTTTACTCCGGTACTCTATAGATGGAATAAAAACCCCACAACCTGCACTATTTGTTCCAATATCAATGGACCCATCAGTATATACCCAAGTAAACGTTGAATTTTTTTTTGAAAATTCATTTAAAAAACATTGATTGTTATACACATCCTTTTTCCGAAACTTTGATGAAATTAATCTAATTTGATCAACTTGATTATCAATACTAAATTGGAAGCAAGGTTTAATCTCCAAATTATACATATCAGCAATAATATCTTTATTTTCTCATATACTCTCTATGAGGTATGGCAATTCTTTGTTTCTCCAATACCCTGTATTAATTTTGCATTTAGAATCAAGATTACATAAAATTTGGTTTAATGGATTGCTTAAGTCACCTACGATTTTTAAATGAAATTTTGCAGCCTGAGTTTTTCTACGAAACTCCAGCATTTGTTCTCCACATTCTGATAATAAACAATTTGTTGGAGTGGACCGCATTACACCAATCGCTAGCTGTAGGCTTTTATACTGAATACAATCAAGTTTTGCCATTATATTCTTACTACATGGTTTCAGCATGAATGTGGCATAATCCAGGTGAGGTCTAATAATACCTTTATAAACTGTTAATAATGTTAGTGGGTCAGCACCCCAGTATGTGCCCCTGATCGCCCTCATGATGTTAAATCCTAACTTTGTTCTATTCTCTATTTTTTTAATATGCCCTAACCAATTTAACCTATTATTTACATCAATTCCTAAATAAGTGGTGCTATCCTTAATCTCTATATTATGTCCTTGTATTTTTAAGTTTATTCTACAGTTATCCCTTTTATATCGATTACTGAAAACTAATGTGCATGATTTTGAGCCTGAGATTATAAAATTATGTGCATCTGCCCATTCCACTATCAATTCTAATCCCTGATTCATTTCAGATAGATTTCTTCCTTCTATCATGAAGACTAAATCGTCTGCATATTGTATAGCTCTAATATTTTCAGGTAATATTTCAAATAAAGATTGAGTATATAATATATTAAATAATACAGGACTTAATGGCGAACCCTGAGCGATTCCCTGTCTACTTATATTAGGCCCTATTAAATCGTTATTATTGTCTTTAATGAAAACTGTTCATTATTTATTATTTATAAGGTTCAATATTACATTGACATATTTATATGTATCAATTTTCTGTATAATAAATTTAGATTGACCCTATCAAATGCTGACTTTAAATCAATGAACACCACCAACAAATAGTTTTTATCGAGGTTTTTATCACTGAAAGCTCTTTTTTTAAGTTTTAACTTTAGTTTAACATAGGCTTTAATCACCATATACTCAACATAATTTTCCATACTTGGGGTGTTTTGGAACTCCTTTTTTGCCTTTCACCTTTTTTTGATCAGATCTTCACATTCCAAATCCCACCATGGATTAATCCTACTGCCCTCCTTATTTTTATAATAGGGGATACTTTCCTCTGATGCCAGGTCAATTGCTTCATACCATTTACTATAATCCTTTATCTCTGTAGTTTCATTTATCTTTTCTTCTATTATATTAGCATACATTTCCAATTTTGCTTTTTTAAAATTTCTTTTCTTAATCATATTGCCACTATTTTGTGCTAAATCTAAGTCACAGACTGTAGGAAATGATCACTGCCACCTGTGTCTTTATGAACTGTCCATACACCACTGGTTGATATATCCCTGGAGACTATAGTGAGATCCAATGCTGATGGATTTTGATCGGGTCTTCCCATCCTTGTCACAGTACCATCGTTCATTACTATTAAGTTAAACACTTCCATAGAATTGTATATTAATCTGCCATTAAAATCCCTGGTACACCGCTTCATGCCTGATTATGTCCATTCAAATCTCCCATGCATACCAATGGAGCTGGTGTGTTTTCGAATAGCGTTTCCCATTCTTTCCTTTCTAGTTTATTACCCAAAGGATTATACTGAGATTGTTTATATTTAGTTTAACTGTGAGTGATTGCAAGCTTGATTGAAATTTTTATTATTGGTTGAAGTTGATGTTTTATTTTATTCTTAACTAAAGTGATTATACCCCCATATCCATCAAATCTAGCCTGCCTATATATGCTGAAACCCTTAATATTAAAATAATACTTATCATCTAACCAAGTTTCATTTAAAATAATTATATCCGGTTCTAGTTCATACATAAATATTTTCAATTGATTAAAATCTGCTTTTAGGCTGCGAATCTTCCATTGGAATATTCTCCAACCTGAAGCTGAATTATTATTATTAGCAGTAATTTTTTTTTAATTTAATTTTACTTTGAATAGATTTATTTTGTTTCATGTGTGTTTCTGAATGCATCTTTGTTTATTGTATCTATACCGGGTGTTCTTATTAGCCTACCAATAAATTGGAGCACATGCTCCATATCATTATGATTAAGTGAGTTAGCTAAACTCATAATTTGGTGTAACATATGGGGATTTTCCCTTGAAATCCTAAAAGACGGGACTTGATTTTGTTCCTCCTCACTCCCACTTTCTTCTGATGGCGGGACATAATAAGTACTTGCAGGTGAATTTTGCATTCATCCATTGGGGGACAATTGTTGCTCATTGTGTTCCTTTGTATCATAAGGTCTTATGGGATTGCTCTTTCTTTTCTTCCCTTTCATAGCTTGATTATATTTCATTTTTGGTGTATTTTGTTCAATATGAATCACTCTTCTACCGCTGATCGGTATCATGCTAGGAGTCTTCCTTTGTGGTAACGAAGGAAACTCTTTGGGAGAGATTTGTTCCTGGGGGTTGATTTTTCGGTATTTTCTCTGCTGCCTCAAAAAACGATATATTTTTAAAGGACATCATTTCCCTGATCGCGTTTTGTCTTTTTTTCTGGACAGTTGTAATCTGTGCTATTATGTTCCAGGCTGTTACAATGAATGCATTTAATATGACACGTTTGCTTTTCTTCATGAATTTCTCCGCAATTTAGATTTGCACAATTTTTTAATGTGGCCGTAGTTTAGGCAGACATAAGGTAGAACTCTATGTTCAATACCGCAGATAACAACAGAACGAGGTAAACTGGTTCCAGAAAAAGTGTATCTGACCGTCTCCCTTGGTACAGTCTTCACACTCCCCTCTGCACCAGTTCCCCCCAGAATCTGTTCTGATTGCTCTTGCTCTATATCTCTATTTGTTATTTTAACTCTCCTCATAAATCTCTTGGCCTCAAGAACTTTAGTATTTTGACTTATTGTATCTGAATATTTGACTAGCACTTCATCCGAAAAAGATTTATCAATGTATTAGACTATTCCTTTGCACGAAATATTTTTTTTAGGTATAAAGGTTTCATACCCTCTTTCCCTTAGATTATTAGATTCCAGAAAAAAATTTGCCTCTTTGTATCATCTAAATTCCGCACTTATACGATTTCTGCCCTTTTTATGAATCTTTTTAATATCCCCCAACTTTAGATCAAATATTTCTCTAGCAATAGCCAAATAATTATAATTACCCACATTACGATTCTCAATTGAAGCTTCAATATATATTTCATATGGTCCCTTATCATAGCAAGAATATATTTCACTAGTTTTTATGTTGTTAATGTTATTTACAACAGGTTTTTCCGTCAACCCAGACTCGTCGCCTGACGAGCTAACGCTATTTCTAGTTATTTGATTTATAATTTCCACTCCCATTATCATTTCCACATCAATTTTTTCGTTAATCGGGGGATCCGACCCCTCCTCATATCAACTTGTAACCTTTATTCTATATCTTTATAATTTAATCAACTAATAAAACTGACCCAAAAAAATTGAGAATTATATATTTTTCCCCAAACTCCACAGGATGTTAGTAGAACAGCCTACCTTGTAACTTCTTTCACGCCGTTGCCAGGGGCCGTATTCTTGACTGAGGGAGTAGAGCATCTCGAGTGAACACATATTTTGTCTTTATTTTGCTTGGTTACTTTGTCACTGCAGTGACAAAGACCAAATATCTGTTCTCTTGGGAAGATTCACTCCCTCATTCAAGAATACGGCCCCTGATCTGTTATGCATCGATTCGTCTGTACTTCTCAACGATTCACACCAGTGTTGCCAGATTCTGAAAGATTAAGGCGCAAACCCGTGATTCAAAAATCGCCCAAAAGCGCATCCAAGAAAAACGCAAGCGCCAGTGAATGACGTCAACAATGAGACCATTTAAAATATCTCATAGTATTTTTTTGAATGTCCTTTAATATTTATATTGCGTTGTGAAAACCCGCAATTTTAACGATTAGTGATGTAATTAAAAAAATAGAAGCATAAGAGTCTGGTAATTTTTATTTAAATATAAGATAAATGATAATAAATATAAGATACTACAAATAACATAAATCTATGATTTCCTCGACATTCATTAAATCAGATTCAGAACTGTCCGACTCTTTTTCGTTTGTGTACATTTTTGACGTAAACCTCGATAACATGTCTGCAGTTGGTTCAAATTGTTTGCAGCAAATTGAGTTGACACAGAAATAGGCCTTAGTTATCATTATTGCATTTAACAGATTTATCATCATTTTATTTCTTAACTTTGATTTTATTATATTCATGATAGAAAAACTTCTTTCGACATCTGCATTTGATGATGGCAAGCTTAATAGCGTGAATGCAAATAAAGAAAGATCTTCGAATAATAATTCACCTGCCGCATTTTTTAAAGTAATTACTTTTTGCCAGAATTCCTCGGAATTTATCTGGTATATTTTCTCCAAAAATTTCTTCCCACTGAATACTTAATATTTGTCTGTATTGAAATTCTGCATCACCTATCTTTTCAGTTGGTAAAAAATGTAACGGAAATTCAGAAAATTTTGGTCTTATAGGATTTAATATTACTTTAGGGGAGATATTCTTTATTTGAGAAAAAACATTTAAATGAGTGGGCATTCGTTTGATTAATTCTCGTATGAGAACTTTTAAAAATTCTTTACATTTATTTTTAATATATCCTACTTTTTCTGCTGACAAATTACTAGCTTCAACTTCGACACTAAATTCATATCCAAAATCACAGTAATCTAATTCTAAATTATTCCTGTCAAAGTCCATTGCATTTTTTAAAGTATCAAGATCATTAATATCTATATGGTTTAATAATGGTGGCTTCATAATTTGCCTTGCAAATGTCCAAATTATATTATTTATATCATCAAAAGCTTGAAAATAATCAATACTTGACCTCTGAAAATAGGTGTTTAGATGGAATATTTGCTTTAATATAGGTTTTATAAAAGTTAAAATAACTTTATTTTCTTTATTTTTATAGGCATCAGAAAGTATTTTAGCTGTGTGGCATCTTTCCTTATCTGCATGAATATTGAAGAAAGTTTCAAGCTCCAAATATTGACTTAGAATTTTTTCTACCGCCTGATATCTAGACAGCCAACGGGTAGCTGATAGTTGTGTTAATTTTGAAAAATTTTTGCCTACATTTATGAGGTCATAAATTTCTTTGTATTTACTAACACGAAGAGAACTGTTTTTAAACCAATTGTAGGTTTCCTTCAAAAGGAAATCAATCTCATCTGAGAAAACCTCTGAGGCTTTTGAACTACATAAATGTAAGCTGTGGCAAATACATTTTACTAACACTAAATTGTTCAACTGAAGTCTGTTTTTCAAAAAAGCATAAAGAGAATTGTGTTCGGCACACATATTAGAGGCTCCATCTGTACCAACACCAATTAACTTTTTTAAATTGAACTGATCAGATAAAAAACCTGTAACCGCTTGATATAAATCATCTGCAGCAGTTTTTACTACAGGTAAAAATGTAAGAAACTGCAATTTAATTTTATTGCTTTTTTTTGAATAATATTTAATATTGATGCAAAGCAATTTTTTTGTACTCACATCAGTGGACTCATCTACAATAATAGAAAAGTATGAATCACCCAAGTCATTAATTAAATCTTTGAAAAGGGAGGGCGCAATAACATTTTTAATTATGGCAGCACATTTTGTTTTGTGAAGATGGAAATTATTATCCTGCTCGTTTGAGGAGCCTGAAGCTAAGGTTGATCTATTCTGATCAGAAAACTTATTTAAAATATCAACCAAATGATCTACGCTTCTGATGGAAGAGTGGCATGCTATGTAGCTTGATAGAATGATTTCTTTCTTCTTTAAGGAGTGGTTGCTTACAGAAATTCCTAAAAATAATAAAAAAACAATTATAAATACATGTTTGGTTAATTATTTTGGTGACAAACAAGTACTAGACTACCCGACATGCAACATGCAATCTATAAATCTAAACATACCACACGTTTTTAGAGTTCTTTGATGCCTATTTCCTACTCTTGATGCCTGCACCTTATGTTTTGACGTGTTTGAGTGCCTCAATAAGTCAGCCCTATGTGGTCTTAAATCTGAGTTACATAATTTACAAAAACTTGTGCCATCTTGTTTGCTTCCCAACCACCCTAATATAGAAAACACCATAATCAACATGATATGCAACTAAACAGATTCCATAGCCCTATCCTCCTATCTACAGATACAGAAAAAAAATTACCTTTAAACTGTGGTTCATCTTCCCATTCCTTTTTATGCTTTTTGGCATATTTAGCCCATTTTCCCATGATTTCGGCTTGATGGTAGAGGTGGTAGGAAAAGGTATTACCAGTATAACAAAAACGCAAAAAAATAAAAAATAACTTTTTGTTTCACTGTTCAGTTCAATCTTTTGCACAGACAAAACACAAAAAAATCTTTTGAGGTTAACTATTTGTTTTATTTGTCACTGGCTGGCGCGTTTTTGATTTTGTCGTTCCGTTTTTTCCGCAAACGATACGTCATCGTTAATCGTCATTCTCATTCGTCAGCTCATCAGGGTCGACGGTCGACTTGTCTTTCTCGTTCATGCGCAGTTAGACGAAGACAGAGTATAGAATATACTATTAGCCCATTAGAATATACAACAGATCCGGCTTTAGATTTATTGATTTGTAAATACTAAATAACATAAACAGGGAACGCAACCAAATTTATGTAAGCAATTTACAGCATGAAAAATTGAAGTTATATGTGGAAGTAGGAAGAGCGCTGCTAGTTTTTCTGAAAATCGCCCAATTTGCGGTTTGCGATTTTAATAAAATTTTAGGCGCAAATTTGTAACGAAAATCGCCCAATTTGCGATAAATCGCCCAATATGGCCACACTGATTCACACACGAGTCTCATGCTACTTCCTCTCTGGGACATGTTCCTTTCAGATATCTGGTATAAAATGATTAGATGTACTTACTGTATCTATTTGATGTATTTCCTGATATAATTTACAATCTGCAACTTTAAATAAATCTTGTATCCCCCTTTTTGCCATTTTTTAATGCTTCACCAATTAACGAACAACCGGAACCAAATACGGAAACAAGTAACAATTTCAAATACAACTTAACGCCACTTAACGGCTTTTTAAATGACAGTGTTGAAAACTGACAGGTTTTGACCTGCGCCAAAGCATGCGTTCCATGGATACACAAAATTAAAATCCAGAGTGGAACACAGAAATAAGCAATTTCTGATCTGCAAAGAATTAATAACATTTTGTCGAAGAAATCAATTTAAGAGGTAAAATTAGGAATGCTCCAATGGATTATTTCTCTATGGTGTAAACATTGTATAAGGTGTAAGTACACCATTTGACAAAATGAGCGAATGAATATAGATTCCATAGAACAATATAATATATTTCTGTGGATTAGCACAACAACAAATAATTAATTATCATATGTTATGTAAATATACAAATAAACAATTTCTGAGGTGCAGGATGTTAAAATCAAAGAAATTAATGACATTTCTTCGATGAAATTTGAAACATTGTATAAGGTGTCAGTACACTATTTCATAAAATGAGCGGATTAATATAGATGCCATAGAACAATATAATATATTTCTGTGGATTAGCACAACAACAAATAATTAATTATCATAATGTTATGTAAATATACAAATAAACAATTTCTGAGGAGCAAGATGTTAAAATCCAAGAAATTAATAACATTTCATCGAAGAAAACAAGTTAACAGGTAAAATTAGAAATGCTCCAATGGATTATTTCTCTATGGTGTAAACATTGTATAAGGTGTAAGTACACCATTTGACAAAATGAGCGGATTAATATAGATGCCATAGAACAATATAATATATTTCTGTGGATTAGCACTGTAAATCAGTGGCGGCTCGTGAATTTTTTAAGAGAGGAGGCTGGACATAAAACGTTTTTGAAAAATATACTCTATCCAGTCAATTAATTTAACCTTTGAGCAGCGACCATACCAGCTACTTCAGTGACAAAATTAACTGATGCCCAGCAAGAACCAACGTGGAGGTATAGAGTTTCTCTTGCCAAAATTTTTTTTTGTTTTTTTTGGATTCTTAATATTTTGTTTTTTTTATATATTAACGGAATTCTTCGGTCTTTAGTTGTGAAGAATGATCAATAGTATTGTCATAAAATGTATCATTTTGTTTTACTAAATCTTTTTCAATAGATATTAAACTAACATTATATAAAACGATTTTGGCCCATTGTATTTCGCAGGTAAGTTTTAAGTCGTTTGAGAGTAGAAAATGATCTTTCCTCCGACGTGACAGGAATGGTTACTGTCAAACAAAGTAGTTTATAAAACTGAGGTAAAACTTGTTGCAAATCATTGTTTATTATATATTTTATCATATCGGCGTGACTGTTGTACTGACCTAAAATAATCTTTATCCGCGTATACAACGCATAATTCATTGTGCAGTGCTATTTTATCAAAAAATTTATACTTTAGAACTAAGTTATCTAAAAGTGTATTGGGAAACTCTTTTGAAAAATATTCGAATAAGCTTTTATTTGTCAAATCGAAAAACTTCAATTCATGTAAATCGGAAAATCGAATCTCATTTTGACATTTAATAGTATCTAAAATTTCATAAAAAAGTTTCTTGTCTACCAAATTATATGTTTTCCTCCTTTTCGCGGGAGGAGCCTCATCAGTTGAAAAATTTTGAAATAAAATATTAAAATGAAATTCTCTATTACGGAAACTTGAAATTTTATCAATGAGATGTTTCAAACGATCTCTTGAATAAATTATCAGTGAATTTATGTTTTAAAATTTGAAAAATAAGATCAGTTTGTTCAAATATTAATTTAAAAGTATCAAGAAAAAACAAATATTCTTCATTTTCTAAATAAGATTTTAAACCAACAGCAGCATTTAATGAAACCTGATCTGTTGAAAAATCATCACTGTTTAATATGAAATCAAATGTTTCAATTAATTTGTCTTTATTTTTATGGATGGTAAACACTGCACATGATGTAAAATTCCATCGAGTTGGAGCATTACAGGGAATTCCTACTGTGGTATTTAAAACTTCAGTTCGTTTGGTGGATTTGCTAAAAAATTTGAAATTGATGATAAGTTGGAAAAAAAATTCTTACTTCCTTAATGGAACTATATGCATTACTTAAAACCAAATTCATGTTGTGAGCGTAACAATGGGTGAAAATAGCCTGAGGCGAAACTGATTTTATTTTTGTTTGAAGACCGTTTAAATGTCCCGCCATTACAGATGCGCCGTCATAAGTCTGAGCAATTAATTTATTCGCATAGTCAAATCGTTGAAATGTTTCCATAAGAAAATTAAATAAATTGATCGCGGATCTTCCCGAACTAACATCGTAAAACCCTAAAAATCTTTTCAATAGTTGTCCATTTTTTACAAATCTAAAAATTATTGATAACTGCAATTTACACGTTATATCAGTTGTTTCGTCAACCTGCCACGAGAAAAAAGGGACGCCCAATAATTCATCCTCTATATAATTTCGGAGGACCTAATTTATTGAATCAAGAAGTTCGGTTTGTATAGTTTTTGAGGTGCCTGCAAATACTGACGCGTTACTCATAAAATCGCGAAGCTTACTATCATATTTACAAAACAAATCTAACAATTCTCTGAAATTACCTTTATTAACTGAATTTTCAGTTTCATTATGTCCTCTAAAAGCCAAATCTTGGGATGATAAATACAAGAAATCAATGATTTTTTTTTAAACTGCAAGGTCGTCTTTAACTATATGGTTATGATTTTCTATTTCGCGTGTACGAGCAGAATCAACTACATTAATAATATTTTGTTTACCGGTTAATTTAAACTTAATACTCGATGTAATATGTTCCTGTGATTTTTCATGTCTGTCTAGACCACGAGATAAATTTTTCAAGTCATTATAGCCCAAGCGGCCCCAACAGAAAGAATTATCCGTTGTAAATAGTAAACAATTCCAGCAATATAATTTATTGTGTACCTCAGATCCCGTTGACCATAAATATTTTTTATAATTGTCAGTATTAAATGATCGATTTTGATACTTACCTTTCAACACTAAACCCTTTAAATCCGGTAAAGGCCGTTTATTTTTAAAAAATACTTTTTTGTCATATGTTAATCCACTAAATGGATTTTCTAAAAAGTCAGCAACTAAATCACTAGAACAAAGAACAAGAATTCATTTTAAATTTTAATAATTTACCGAACAAACTAATTCTAACCTTTATTTCGCG
The DNA here is from genome assembly GCA_947563755.1 of Lochmaea crataegi. NCBI lineage: Eukaryota > Metazoa > Arthropoda > Insecta > Coleoptera > Chrysomelidae > Lochmaea > Lochmaea crataegi. The sequence continues at coordinate 25,918,197 of OX387432.1, forward strand.
TGGCGTCACTTACACAATTATTCCCGCTAATCATATGAATATAAAACAAAACAATCCCACGTAACACGATGTATCGGTGTCTACTCGTATATCGTATTCCTCGACTGCTTGTGAAGCAAGCCTCCTGAGGGTGTTGCCATTTCAACTATTTTTTACGTTTATCATATCATTGACAATTAAGACATTTTTATATGCAATCTTTATTAATAATTATAAACATCATAAACGTACCAATACCTACATAAATCCTTAGTTACTCATAATACGTTAGTTACCATAATTTAATACGTTAGTTACGAAAGCATAATACGTTAGATACCAAATAATATTAGAACTAGTTTTCATGAACATGTAAAACAATATTTTGACAGTTTTCAAATTTGATGGATACACCTTTACCGTCCAGGATCATTGGTATGTTCTCCGAAGCCTGATTAATAACCGAGCAAGCACTCCTTTTGATTTCGTGCTAATATATCGTCAGGAATATCAAAATCTTGCATGATTTTATTGAAATGCCAAAATGAAATGTCATAAAACCTTGTTGCATCGCCGTTGTCAGTGATACGATAAAGCTTTGAATATAACTTGATTATTAGCGATTTAACACCGTCTCGGACATTGCTAGGTGACTCGGCTGTCGCCTCGTCACCTAGCAATGTCCTCGGCTATTATAAATCGCATAATAATCTCGTTATATTAATAGCTATAATAAGCAATTATGGTCGAAAAAATAGCAACAGTGTTGAGAACACCTGCATAGTGTCGAAGAAATTAGCCTCCGGGCACTGTTGTCAAATTTAAAAATAACTAATGAAAACGGGGAATTTATTGTAAATTTAAAAACTATTAGATAGACAGGAAATAAAATGAAGAATTTTCAACAAAATATTTCTGGTGCTATTTGCTAGATAAATTGGTGAGGAGAATGAGCCTCCTTCGAGGAGCCGCCACTGCTGTGGGACACCCTGTAATGTTAATACCTTAAGCTTGAAACACACAACTGCAACATTCTGTTGCGCAACAAATAAAATAAAAGGGGAAGCGCACCTGCTGCAACAAAACAATGGTCGCGTTCATCCCAACAAAGTTGATCAGGTAGCGATTTTTAGAGTGATCCATCAGTTCGTAATTCTGCTGAACGTCCTAATAAAACCATCGACATATATGTCAACAAATGTCAATTAATACAACTACAACAACTCAATTTTATTTGATATATACGACAATTATTTATTCATTTTTGATTTTAATTTAGTCTAATAGTTATTACCAGTGTTTTGTGAGCTTAGTAATCCGTGATCATCGACAACGAAAAATTAGCCTGGTGTGTTAATAAGTTTCTGTTTCTTAAAAAATGGATCCTATTCAAGCATCTATTGTAATTGCTGAAGAAGACGCTGTACATGTAGGTCTAATAGTAGTTTTTAACACATGTCATAAATTGACAGTTAATGCATCATCAATCAATCGGTAGAGTGTAGCGTATTTTAATTCTTATTGAAAAAATGGCGACTGATACCACAGCGCTCAATCTGATCAGTTAACAAAATACGCGTTCAGCAGGAAATTGATGATCGCTTCGGTAGCGCTACGTTGTGATGAACGCGACCAATGTATACGACAAAGTCTGTCTGTCTTTTTAGCTGATCCGCGTTAATATTTACGGACAACGTTTCACGTTCTGTTCTGCTTGAAATGTTGCATCCGGTGCCTTTCAAGCTTCCAAGTGAAAATGTAAAATTATTTCGACATTTTCTAATCCTGTATCATGCACCTAATTTTTGACAGGTGATTTCAAATCTTGACGTCCAGAATTGGATATTTTTCAAAAAGGGGAAGCGTGATGAATTCAGTGATTATTTTCCCTTTTCCTTCAATCCTCGCAACGAGTGATCGGTAATCACTGTTTGGGTGTTTGTTGATTGAAGTGGACTGTATACTTGTTAGAAGCACAATAAAACAATTTGATTGGTTTTTTACTTTATTGCACAACTGATTTTGAGCCTTGACTGCCTTTCTTACAATGGCGCTGCTGGCCTCATGGCTGCTCGATGATGAATCGAATTTTTCTTGCGCATGCCCTGTTACTATGGATACGCGCATCTGCCGAGTTCGTTAGCGATCTCAACACATTTCAAATTAAAACATAAAATAGTCAAACATACCGGCCTCCTTGAAAGGCTCGACTTTCAAACGACAAATAATAATATAACAAATTATAAAACCAAACTCTTTCAAAGAACAACTAAATAAAATGTCAATCATTAAAAACAGTAAGAAGAAAATTTTCAAATGTCTATAGGTAGGACGCAAATTTCTGATACTGCCCTCTTCAGTATTCCTTTCTTCGCACGGAGACTAACTACTCTAACGACACCATCGCTGCCGGGATGCAGCTCAACAATGCGAGCTAAAGTCCAACACAATGGAGGCGAGTTCTTATCCTTTAATAGAGCGAGAGCTCCTACATTGAGAAGTTCTTTACTTGCAGTTTTCCACTTTGCACGTTGTTGCAAAGCTGAGATGTATTCGGAAGACCAACGACGCCAATAATACTGATACATTTTCTGCAAAGCCTGATAGGTTGATAGCCTGTTGAGTGGTATTTGTTGAACATTTACTTGAGGTATAGCCTTCAATACGTCGCCAGTTAAAAAGTGACTGGGAGTCAAAGGACAAAGATCGTTGGGATCATTGGTTAATGGGATGAGAGGTCTAGAATTAAGAGTAGCTTCCACCTGAATGCATAAGGTGGTAAAGTCTTCTAAAGATAAGCAGTTTTGACCTATGACTCTTAAGGTGATATTTAGCCGATTTCACAGCCGATTCCCACAAACCACCCATATGCGGACTGTTAGCAGGATTAAAATGCAATCGAATTTCGTTCGTGTCACAAAACGCGGAGAATGACTTGTCCCGTTCTAATGTCTCAAGAAACGATCGTAAATCATTGTTTGCCCCGACGAAACATCCCCCATTGTCAGAATATATATCACTGCATAAACCACGCCGTGAAACAAATCTTTTGAGGATGTTTAAAAATGAATTTGAGGTTAAATCAGTTGCTATCTCTAAATGCACAGCCTTGGTAGCCATGCAAACAAAAATACACAAATATGCCTTAATGACCCTTTTATTTCTGTGCTTAACTTCCTTGACCAAAAATGGCCCAGCGTAATCGACTCCACTGCGTAAAAACGGTCTAGCTCGTGTGAGTCGTACGTTAGGTAAATTTCCCATCCTTTTATTATAAGAACGAGGCTTTACTCGAAAGCAAGTTAAACATTGATGCAAGATCTTTTTGACAAGTTGTTTGCCCCGCAATGGCCAAAAATTGTTTCTGAGAGAGGCCAACGTTGCCTGAGCGCCAGCGTGTAATAAAAATGTGTGTTCCTTTTCAATTAAAAGACGCGTCACGTGACCATTATGAGGTAGAACATAAGGAAATTTCTTATAATAAGAGAAGCTTGAATTGGCAATTCTCCCCCCTACACGCAACAAATGATCACTATCCAAAAACGGGTTTAAAGTTAACAATTTTGAATGAGCGTTTACTGGCGTATTTTTACTTAAACATTTTATTTCTTCCGCAAAGTGCGCCGATTGTGTGGCCCTTATAATGACTTGTTTTGCCAGTTTCAATTCGTGCACTGTGAGTTTCGTACTGTAAATCCTATCATGTTTTGAACATAATGCGTTACCTTTAAATCGTAAAATCCACGCTATTACTCTATTTAATTTGTCGAAATTAGAATACCTCTCGAATATCGTACTGTCAGCTATGATTACATTTTGTGTAAGCGCTGAATTTTTTACTTCTGGTAATTTATTGAGTGGTAAAAACTGACTACTTGTGAAAGGTTGATTAAGATTACTTAAAAAGGATGGCCCGTTCCACCACATATCGCATTCGATCAGCTGACTGGGTAGCGAGCCTCTCGATATGATGTCCGCCGCGTTATACTCGGATTTGACATGTTGCCAATTTTCGATTTTGGATTTTCTTTGTATATCCGCTACGCGGTTTGCTACAAATGTTTTTAGAAATGCGGGTTCGGTGTTTAACCACGATAAAACTATTGTTGAATCAGTATAATAAAAAATGTTGGATATATGACAAGTCAACGCCTCTGTGAGCTTAGCTGTCAAATTGGTCGCTAATAAAGCTGCGTTTAACTCTAAGCGTGGCAGCGTAACAACCTTTAAAGGTGCTACTCTTGATTTAGCACAAATTAAACGTACAGTACAGTTTCCCGAGTTATCTATGGTTCGTAGGTATGAACAGGCGCCGTACGCGATGGTGGATGCATCGCTGAAACTGTGAATTTCAATAACAACTGCTTCGGGAACTGTTATTTGTCTAGGAACTTTGATTGTAGCTAAAATAGGTAATTCCCCTTGTAAATGAGCAAATTCTGAAATGATTGGTGAAGGAGCAATTTGATCCCAATCTACTTTGAGCTGCCAGAGTTTTTGCATGATAACCTTAGCTTTAACAATTACTGGACCGACCAAACCCAATGGATCGAATAACTGAGCAATTGCGGAGAGTATTTCGCGTTTTGTAAAATTATTATTTTTAATTTGTATTGAATCTGTACTAAAATGTAGCGTGTCTGATTGCGAGTTCCAGACAAGCCCTAAAGTTTTTGATTGGTCGTCGGTTGATAAGTAATGATCTGTCAAATCTGAAACGTTATTAATGTCGTTAAAAATGATTGGTTTGTTAGTTTTCCACTTCCGAAGAGGAAAGCATCCACTTTCTAAAATGTTGGTGATGGTTTGCCTCAAATTTTGGGCGTTTTCAATGGTGTCTGTGCCAGTAATAAGGTCATCAACATAAAAATCGCGGATTATTACTTGTGATGCTATTGGGTGCCTATTACCGTTTTCTAAAGCGAGTTGGTGCAAGCATCGTATAGCAATGAATGAAGCTGGAGCTGTGCCGTATGTAACAGTGTTTAATGTGTAGTGTTCCAGAGGCAGGTTTGGGTCGGGACGCCACACAATTCGCTGTAAATCACGTTGCTCTTCTTCAATTTCCACTTGCCGGTACATTTTCTCTATGTCCGCCACCATTGCTACATTGTGTTGTCTGAAACGTATGACGATTGCAAAAAGATCTTCCTGTATTGTAGGACCCACCATGAGCGTGTCATTCAATGAAGTACCGTTACCTGTTTTGGCAGACGCATCGAACACTACTCGTAATTTAGTGGTTGCACTATCCTTCACGACACCATGATGTGGTAGGTAAAAGACTCCCTTTCCATCTACTTCCGTTGCCCACGTCGGCACCTTGGTCATATGTCCGAGTTTTTCATATTCCGTCATGAACTCTGTATACTGTTGGCGTATAGCTGAGTCGTTGATCAGTTTAGTTTCTAATTTGTGAAACCTTCTAATCGCGTTCATCTTAGAAATACCTAAATCACCTATACCTTCGCGAACCGGCAACGTTGCACGAAATCTGCCAGTTTCGGTACGCCGAATTGTTTTTAGGAAATGTTCTTCGCATTGTTTTTCTTCGACTGTTCGATTGTTTTTGTTATCATCTTGGTATTCCTCGATTCTCCAAAATTTTTCAATTGCGTTTTCAAGCGTAGCTGTGATTAAATTACACGATATGGTATTGTTTTTATTATTATTATGAATTGAATGATTTTGATATATGGGTCCCGATATAACCCATCCAAATAATGTTTTCTGAAGTATCGGTTTACCGTCGCCCAACTTGAGTTGCCCGTCTGCTAAGATGTCCCAAAAGACACCTGCGCCCAAGAGAATATCCAGTTTGGCGGATTTTTCGAATTCAGGATCCGCAAGAGTAATACTTTTCGGTATATTTAACTGTTGAGAATCGATTTCGAAGTTTGGGATGTTGCCCGCTATTTGGTTTATAACTAAAAATGTTACATTTTGTTGAAATGAATTATTTTCTCTTGAAATTATATCAGTATTTACTTGCTCTGTGATATTGGTAGTCATTTGATTAACACCGATGACTGGTATGTTTATTTTGGTAGTATGGATATTTAATTTTCGCGCGAGGTCAGAGGTTATTAAATTTGATTGTGAACCCGAGTCTAACAATGCGCGTGCTTTGATTAAATTACCTGATTTGTCTTTGAGGAATACAGACGCTGTACTAAGAAGAACATTTTGTTTTTTATTATTTAGATGGTGTGTGATTGATGAAAGTTGAATAGTTTCTTGAGGTGTATCTGTGTTTTGTTTATTTTCGATTGCCACGTGTGTGTTTGTGGCTAATGTAGGATTGCTATGATTTTGCACTTGAATGCTGTTAGATTCGGTGTGCTGATTTTGCGTACCGTGATGTTGAGTATTGTCTCGATGAATTAGTGTGTTATGTTTCTTTTGACAGACTTTGCAGGCTCCACGAGTGCAAGAATCCGCCCTATGATCACCTCTGAGACAATTGAAACATAATTTTAGTTTAATTACCTCGTTTTGTCGCGTGGAACTTGGTAACTTTAGGAACTTTTTGCATGAGAAAATATAATGATCTTGATCTTTGCAATAAGCGCATTGCACCTGCGTGACGGCACATGTGATTGTTTGACCTTCCCCCTTTGAGGGGTACTTAGAATAAATTTTGCTCGTTTGTGTATTGATATTTGCATTTTTGTGCGTGTGATGACTGTAACAATTAGATTTTAACATGTTTTGCTGATTATCAGTTTTTTCTTTGCTTTCTAAATATTCGCAACGATTCACTAAAAAGTCGAGAAATTCTGACAATGGTGGAGGTTCTCTTTTATTTTGTAAATGTAAATGTTCATGCCAACGTTCCCTAGTGCGTGAGTCTAGTTTAATTTTTAATAGTTGAATTAGTAGACGATCCCACGAGTCTGTGGGTTCACCTAGAGCTTTGAGTGAAGTAATTAATTGTTTGAATGTGTCAATTAAATTTCTTAAAAAAGGAGCTGATTCCTTAGTGATTACTGGCATGTTGAATAACTCTTCTACATGTTTGTCTATAATAATTTTTTTGTTTTCAAATCGTTCTCGCAATATACGTAAAGCTATCAAATAATTTTCATCTATCAACTCAAGTTGCTGAATTAATTTTTCTGCCTCACCCCTAAGCCGACCCTGTAAATAATATAACTTTTCTACTTGTGATAACTGCTGATTTTGGTCAACTAATGCCTGAAATCTCTTAATGAAAAATACCCACTTTTTTTGATCGCCATCAAAGGTAGGTAAATCAATTGGTGGCAGTGTAATTTTTGAATTTACATAAACTCTATTGTTGAATATATTTTGACTAGCTAAATTATGATTTGCTGTTATTCTAGCTTGTATGTTGCTATGAAACCCTAAAATTTTATTTTTAGCACCGGCTTGTGCTTTGAAGAAGCTGTTTTCGAATGTTTCACGACATTCTGAATTGGTTGGACACTTTTCTAGGGATTCTATTTGTGACTGAACTTGTTCAAAGTTGTTGAAAATACTTGATACATGGTCCAGACGTGATTCTAATTCTAATAAATCGGATTCGTTGGCTTGTTTGCTGAAGTTTATAAACCTATTCAGTTTTTCGATTACTACATCGCGTTGTTCTTTTAACTCTAGCAAAATATCGGTTTTATCCGGTTTCGTTTGATCTGATTTTGACGCACTTACTTCATTTTCTCCTGCCATCATTGTGATGTTCTGTGAGAATCGCCTAAGTGAACTGAACTATTTTACGCGATGCTACTAGAGATTTAGGATGAAAGAAATATCGATATTATTGATTTGATTACCTTATGCATGCAGATGAAATATGGAACGAACTTACGGTTTGGAAGGATGCATGATTTGCACTTGCACTATATACTTTTCAGCCTGTGATTGTCTGAATGTTGTACTGACTTGATTTAGCGTGGACTGCTGCCGCTGTGGTTAACTTTTCCACTAAATCCGGCTCGAAGGACCAAATGTTTGGGTGTTTGTTGATTGAAGTGGACTGTATACTTGTTAGAAGCACAATAAAACAATTTGATTGGTTTTTTACTTTATTGCACAACTTATTTTGAGCCTTGACTGCCTTTCTTACAATGGCGCTGCTGGCCTCATGGCTGCTCGATGATGAATCGAATTTTTCTTGCGCATGCCCTGTTACTATGGATACGCGCATCTGCCGAGTTCGTTAGCGATCTCAACACATTTCAAATTAAAACATAAAATAGTCAAACAATCACGACTGGCGAGGCTGGTGAAGCGTGTGAGCCAACGTCCAGTCGATCTCGAGCACGCTTTAAAGGAGATTTCCGGCTTGGAAGCTCCGTGAAAACTGTTGGCCTCAACAGAATGGAGCGGCGAATGAAGAGGCGAATAAAAAAACGTGGGATAAAATGGGAGTTGTTAAAATTTTATTTTGTGACATGTATTCATATCAACAGTTTTAAATGACTGAATATTTACAAATAAATGATGATTTACAAATTTTTCGAAGATTCATTCAAATTTCGGATGAACAGAAATCAATTCCATGCAACAACAAATATTAAGCAATGAATAAAATTAAATGATTGTATATAAAAATATATTTATACAGTGTCAAGGGAAACCAGGTAAAACATAAAACTGTTTCTATTAAAAAACGAAAAAGAAAAAATAAATAAACTACTGTTGTTGTAAACTGTAAAGCCGTTTCCATTATTTAAATTGGATATTCTAATTATTGTTGTTAATCTAGTTTAATAAATAGATATAGGTACGTATCCAGCAATATCAGATTTAAAATAAAGTAAAACGGCCGAAATGAAACATTTTAAATACTAATATTCAAATGGATGAATTTATATGTATCTACTGTTACTGTATCTTAACCTAAGAGAAGAACAAACAAAAAAAATTGTAGAATAAAAAACTTTAAGTTTATAAATACGACGCCTTCGAGTTATTTCATTACCACAAACGTTAGTACTTAAAATGCTCCGAACATGTTTATGTTGCTACTAAACCTAATCTTATTAATACATTAATTCACTTCTTCTTGTTTTTATTCGTCGCACCCCTAGGGGGCGTTACCGGTCTTCCCGCATTCACGTTGTACTGGAATTTCCTCTTGTCTGCTGGTTTTAAAATTTGAAAACTACACATTAGCGTCTCATCAACCGACATCATCGCTCCCGCATTATCAAATTCCCCTGAAATAAAATAAAAAACTTTTCATATCAGTCTTACATACTGGTTTATTTATAGCCCAGTCATTTTAGTTCACCTCGGAATGAAAGGTAATAAGCTGTTGACTCGTATAAACCTTTATTTTGACGTTCTTAACCTTTAACTACACGCGCCGGTGTATAAAATGCACCAACTTTACTTAAATCGATATTATTTTCTTAAAAAATTCATCATAGTGCCTACCATCATATCTGACATGCGATAACTGGTATATAAGCTAACCGTTGGCTAAAGATCTTTTGAAAGATAAAGTTACCTTAGTTGGTACATGAAAGAAAAATAAAAAAGAGAGTTGCCAGCTGACATCATACCTAGCAAAACAAGACCAGAAGGTTCGTCTGTATTTGGTTTCCAAAAGGATGTCACATTAGTGTATTATGTCCCTAAAAAGAAGAGAGCCGTTATTTTACTTTCTACCATGCATAGATGCCGAACTAACAAGCCAGATATTATTCTAGACAACGCAAATAAAGGTGGCGTAGATACAGTGGATGAAATGTGCGGTGCTTTCTCAAGGAGAACAAGAAGATGGCCCTTAGTAATTGTAATATTATGAAGGAATTATTATGGAACCATTTTTTGGGTTAAAATAATGTTTTAATGAATGGTGCATAAAAGCGCAGCGCTTAGCTGTACAAGATCAACTGTTAGTTATATTTAATAATTTGTCATTGATATACTATTTTTATTTAAAATACTTACCTATTCGTATAATCGAAAAATCGTTGAGTGAATTATTTTAATTATAATCTAATCAATAATAATTACATTTTAGGTTAAAAGAAATGAAGAATATTGATTTTTATTTAGAAATATTGTACATTTATCAAGTTGAAATTCAAATTTCGGGATATTTTATAAAAACTTCAATAATAAGAACATAAGTCTCAATTTTCTTGTTATTTTGTCTTCCGGTAGCTCGAAAATCATGATTATCATTCTCGTCATTAAAGATATTTGTATCCAGATCTTCGAGTATTTCAGGGTCAAAAGTACTGTCTTCATCGGGATCGCTCTGATACGGTGAAGCATCGAGGCAAGCTTGCCCATTACACTGGCCTGAAGCTAAGGAACATTGCTACCCAGATTTCCTGCATCCAAAGCGCGAACCACAACCATTCTTGCAGTTGCAAAATATTGTATACAGTAATTCCTCCGGAGCTGGTGGTAGTGTTGTCGTAATCGGTTTCAGGAATTCGTTTCGTAATATCCAACCCCACTCTTGGGGTTCTAAATCATTCCCTAACCAAGTTTGAATTTGATAATATACACGGCTGATGTGTTGATGAGCCACTGCACTTGTAGGTGGAAGATTGCATAACTGCACAAGTTTATTGAGCTTTGTCAGCTTGACGAATTCAAAGATGATCGATGCTGTTCTCAGATTTCGGAGCATTATATATTGCCAATAAGAGCTTCGTGCAGAAATAAAATGTTTTTTAGAACGAGGATATTTATCAAAACTTTTGGTGGATTATGCGCGAGTTTCAACATTTAAAAAATGCAAATTATGTGTAATTATATATTTGTAGACTTATACGGCGTATTATTTATCGGAACGAATGGTTGACCTTTCATTATGCTATAAACAGCTAAAAGTGGGTTTACATTATAAGATTTTACTTAGGATTTAGCCTTATGAAAAATCTTAACGTCATATGTGTTTGTTTACATATTAATTATTTCTTGAGAGGCTGTCATAAGCAAGACTTAGCAAAATTCCTAAGTGAACATAGCGGATCATCAGGAATAGGAAAGCACCTATTCTTTATGAGTTGGTGAAGGTATAGGTAAATGTGGAAAGTTTAAGGTATTGTTTTCTATTGCAGAACATAAAGTGCAGTTGTTATATCCCCCATCACTTCTTCTGTCATTACATCAAACCTTTGTAGTTGATCCATCTATTTTCTTGGCACGAAATGCATTGTGTTTTCCGTCGAAAGCACCTAATCAATTTGGGAAATTCCACTGCTTATAAAAATTGGATGTTCTTCTTTAGGTGTAGAAAGAAATTCAACTTGTAAAGTCTCGTATACAGCTTTTATTGTTTTTGGAATAATGTGTGATACAGATGGTACTGAAATTGCAGACTTTGAAAATTTTCTCCTGTAGCAAGATATTTTAGTGTTAGCAATAATCGAGTTTTTGAAAGTTCTTTTATCTTCCACAGCGAGTTCACTGAAAACTAAATTAGATATACCACGCCCACAGTTTCACCTCTCCCACCATTTACAAGTGCAAAGTCTCTTCCTGTTTGTTTTTTTTTTGGACGAGTTTTGTTTTTTGTACAAGAGAAACATCGGTAGTATATAGGCAAGTCCACGTGACGTCACGCCCTGATGAATCTGATGATAAACAAGCGTTTTTTGCACAACACGTGCTTCTTATAGTTAATTTGATCTTGTTTTAATTGCTTAGGTATTTTAAAAGCTATATGACTGTTTATAATAAAAAGGATCATTAACTCATGTAGTAATTATATTATAATTCGGGTTCCACCGTAAAGGAAACTAACATAACGTTCAGTAATAACTTTAATTTACTTGCACACGAGCACAATGTGAATGTGAACATTTACCATAACCATAAAGCACACCTAACGACTAACTACTTCTAACCTAACCTACTTCCACTCTTCCCGCCACACCGAGGGTGGAGTCTACTGTCACTTGTCACTCTTCTTTTTCTTTGCCAACACACAACACTGTTTCATCTACGCTTTACCATTAGCGCGAAATTTAAACTAACTAATAATATTCTACACTCAATACAAAACAACCAAATTGCAAATCTAAAATCTATCCAAATCATTGTTTATCCTCAGGGCGACTGTCATTACATTAGCGTCAACTTGTTAGTTGGTGGACATGCACTATTATTGAGTAATAATACGCAAGAAAAAATTTCATGTTTCTGTAATTCTGCGTACTCCATTTTCATCCATTTGAAACAAACTGTTAGCGACACAAGTACATACAACAACCTGTTCTACAAAACTCAATTCTGGCATCAACTTCTAGGTTAAAATACTGTCAAGAATTTTAACCTCACTTTTTTCTGATCTTAACAAAACTCATAATGACTCATAAGCATGTAAACACAATATTTTAGATATCGTGTAATTTGTCATCTCTTAAGTATTTCTTAAGCGATTCACATGATTTTTGCTTAAGAGATCATAAGGAAAATATAATGTAAATCCACTTTAAGCGCTGCGCGGTCTCAGCCCTATATCTCAAAAACAGTTCCGTGTATAAAAAAATCTTTGAAACAAAAGTTGTGGTGCATTTTATCAAAGATTACAAAAAATATATAAGATATTTCACTCGAAGGCGGTCTGATTTTTATTACTGTTGCAAGCGGACGTCGCACTCATAGATCATATTTACGGTTCACTTTTGTTGTCAATAGCGAGACCGGTAGGTACCAGAGCATTTAGAAAAGTTTATTCTATTCTAAGCTATACAGGGGTAACTTGAGAAATAAACATTTAAAGGGATAGGAAGATTTATTGAAGGTTTTTTGATATAATATTTTTAAATGTTAATTATTTCGAGAAATATGCAGGATATGAATTTGAAACGGAGTTTAGTTATACGTAAAAAATACATTTAAGTTTTTAAAATGAATCAATTGACTGTTTTTATCCAACATTTTAGTAATTTTGTGATACTTATTGATGATCCAGCGGTTATTTATACAGAATATCATAAATTCAATTAAATGTACTTATTGGCCACCATAATAATAGGGCCACTAAAACTAAAATTTTGGTCTTTAAATTAGACACCACGCATTTTTTGGATTCACAAGGTTAAAACAGTAAAAACATATGCAGCTGCAGGATATATTTGTCAATAAATTTTATAAAAGTTTCAAAATACTAAGTTTGGAACACCATTCTAAAATTACAACGCTCGATGGGCGACGAGCCGTATAATATGCAAAATTAAGTAAGGAGGTAACGACATACTGTACCACGACGCCAACCACTAAGTCACCAGACAGTAACCAGCGGTATAGTTACTTTACGCGATAAATTCGTACAAGTGAAATCTCTTATATATTTTTTTGTAATTGGAGAATATTAAATTAAATTCTCCTTAGTGATGCCCCACTCCTTCCGTACCCATCGTTCGTCCGCCCCCTTTCCGAAGGAACGTGATCGATCTATGTCGAGAGAGTAAAACACATATCGAAAAAAGCTGCCTGACAACGGCACACCGATGAAGAGCTTAGCGCCCGCTCTTCAATAGCAATTCCACTACTGTAAAAGTATAAGTTAATAATGTGCTACAACTGTATAAGTTTCAAAGATGACAAGTGATTAGTGTCTTTTGTTCCAATTTACTGTAAGTAATAAATATCTTATAACCTACGCCGCAACCATTTATTGGCGTCTAATGTTCAAATGCCGGTAAGTCGCGGTGTTGCCAAATTATCCCACAACGTATGTGTTCTTTTAACTTTATGTTTGTCCATCAATCTAAATTGTGGAGCTAACCGTATTAATGTTTGTATGTATTTTGCTATGTACTGTATTTATGTTTTACATTTTTTATGTACTGTTTATGTAGTGGTATTTGTAAATAAACAATAGTAACTCGTTCAGTTGTCTATATGTATATGCGTTCCCTAAAGCGCAATCAATCTTTAGGGTGGTCCTTAGAAACTTTCAAAACACTTTTCTCGCCATACTTGTTTTCCGTCAAGCTATGTATGTTTATTTTGAACCACTCTCGATTTCATTTACTATTATATACAGTTCTCCGCTCTTGTGCTATAAGTCAAACTGCTTATTTACGTACAGTAATTTTTTATTTTATTCTCTAAAATATTCATAATAAATGCAAAAATCATTTAACCCACAGGAAGCGAGATATTTGCAAAAAAATTGATTTCTTTGACCTTTGATATCTTAGGATGCGGACACGAGATTTTATGAGACTTTTGAGAAAACTTTTAAAACGACAAAATAAAGGATTATACGAGTTTACAGCTTATTATCTTTCATTCAGAGATTGTCCCTCTTTTTTGGCTTATATTACTCGACTATTATTCATTGACGGACATGCCATTTTTACATACATAAAATAAAACAAAGTTAAATTGAAAAAATAATAAACACCTACATATTAGTCAAACATTACTTTAATCTTTAATGTGTCGCAATGTTTCCTTAAGAAATTGTTAATGCTGGAAATACATACAGTGGAATTCACATTCAGGTGGCAGTACACGGGTATATGATAACAGTGCTGCCATTTGTCTATTTACATTTCCAAAGCGATCTCTATAAGTTGTTTGTGATTAGCAACAAGATTTCCAAAGCGATCTCTATGAGTTGTTTGTGATTAGCAACAGGTGGTCTACGATCTTTATTTTTGAGATGCCCTATATGATTCATGTCAGGACTGTTGGGTGACCTCTGTAATAAGGGGATATTAACATCATTTAGGTAGCCAATAATCTATTTAGCCACAAGGGGAAAAAAGTTGTCCTGTATAAACAAAAACGAGGTCCAACAAACGGAGCAAAAGGCATTAAATGATCGGCAATAATGCTGTCTAAGTAATATTGGGCATAAAAGAGATTATATGTTCGGCAATAATATAGTCGAAGTAATATTGGTCATTCATAACATAGACCTCGTACATATAAGGACCAACTCCGTAAGAGCATCGAAGTAAATTCCCCTTAATACATGCTAGAGCCACCATAAAAAAATACTTTAGGAGAAATATTGCAACTGACAAACCTTTCTCCTCGCCTTCGCATTATACCCTCACGTACATCTGGAGCTTTAAGGAGAATTCTAGTTTCATCGGAGAACGGAACTCGTTTGTAATCTGATATAGTCTTGCAAAATTCAATCACTGAACTTTGTGTTCTCTGGTAAGCATGGATTTTTTGCCGTTGCTCAATCCTGTTTCATCTAAACGTCTTCTAACCGTTCGAGACGGACGATACAGCGATATTTCAAGCATATGCTAATTAATTTATTAGCAGATAGCTAGTGACTCTCTTTTCCGAGAGCAGGTTGTCTCAAAATACGATTATTAATTTGATGAGTTTAACGAACTGTTTCGCCTGTCTCTATCCTGGTATCACTCTAGAGATTTTTTTGGCACACTTTTTTGTGGCCATGTTTATTGTCGATTTTGCGACGCCGCAGTAGGGTTCCGCACCAATGAATAACATTGATGTGCCTTGTCTGACAATCCCATACCAGTATAGAATTGACCTTTATGGAATGGAGTGTCTTTAGTGCATCTTGGCACTCTAGGAAGATGTCAACTGAATGGTACATTATTTCCTGCCTTTTAATTTCTTCAACGCAGCGGTTACTCGATGTCACTTCCGCTTGGAAAGTTGTGTCGTCCTTAGATAAGCTTATTGGACTGGTCCTACAATTCCAGCTCCTACACCTACCTCTGTCTTGGAGCCGTCTGTACACTAGGTTGCCTCAGCTTGTTTAGGTATACCTTTCTTCCCTAGCTGGTAGTTACCGCATACTAAGCGCCTCATTTTGTGTTACTTATATTTATTAAACACGTTCTTGATAGAGTACTGTGTAATATCTAAGAACTGTCAAGTATATCATCATTGTGTTTCTGATATGTAAGAAATACAAACATTCACTGAGATCTTGGAATACCAATTTTAAAGAAACGTAAAAATTCTTCAATTTCTGGATTATCTGTGCCATATCTGAATATCGAAAAAGACAGAATCACATGGCTTAAGTACTTAGTATTTTTATGTAAAAATCAGATTTCAGTTTCAATTAGATAGAACACGATAAAATGTCTTCTGTCTAATAAAAAAATTGACAGACTATGAGATTTTTTTTAAAATCCTCTACTTTGATACAAGAGAAAAACAATTTTTGAAAATTTCTGCTCCATAATGGAGGAATCTTTAAAAACGGTCTCCCCAATCTTAGCGCGTTAAATTATATATTTCTGATTCTTTGTATGTTTATATTAAAATAAAAATGTACCTACCGCAATAATTTGGTGCACTAAACAACGTAACCAATTGTCTTTTGGCAAAGAATTCATAGCCATCTTCTACAACTTGATGCGCTCGACATATTAAATCAAAATCGTGCTTATGTAAAAATTTTCCGACTACTTCGGCGCCGAATGTAAAGCTGACTCCTCTATCGTTTTCCCCCCAGCCCATTTGATCTTTGTCAGGATCAGACCATAACAGATCACAAAGAAGTCCTTGGTCAGGTACATCAGTCGGTCTCATGATTCTTCTAATTTGTTCCATTGACTGTAGATCTGGACTTAAGCCTAAAACAAAAAAATAATGAGCAACAACAACTTGCATGAATATCTGTTGGGCATTGAATGGGGAAGACCACTAAGATATGAAATCCTTTCAAATATATTTCAATCAATGAATAATGATGTTGGTTCATGTGTCAAAATCGTATTAAATAGATTTCCTGGTGTTTTGACATCGACATATTAATTCCAAACTGAAAAATGTCCGAAACAAGTGGGCAGTGGTATGAAGTACTAACCCCTAAACATTATCTGTCTCTGTCTGCTTCTATTATATATCCTCTGGAGCTCTGTTTTTTTTCCCGAATGATAAAAAATGTCATTTCACAACAAAGTAATTTGTTGGAATGATTATATTTTGTTTGTATTATTCTTTATCGGGAGAACAAGTTTGATTATTTTAGAGCGGCAACACTGTTGGTGATGGAATATGACATTATAGTGCATTAGTCGTATATGGTTGTGCATCTTGTTTGTTTTGTCCGTTTGTCGTCTGTTTGTAAAGTTATTGTTTCCGTTTTTGTGTTGTATTTTCAATATTTTTCAAAAACTTGAAAACATCATACAATACAAATTTGATTGACTTTTGTTTTGTCAAAAAAACGGAACCACAGGTATTCCAATTTACTATGATAGGTCGGCTAAAGATCGATAGGCGTGTAGGGGCTAGTACATCACACTGCATTACACCAATGAGAACAGCCTTTACAAACGGCGCGTAAAATTGTATGTATTGAATTATGTAATTTATTGCATTATTCATATTATATAAAACAAATAAAAATATATAATTACTTCATATAGTAGTTTTTAGGCATGGGGATCACGATTATACTGTTTTTGAAAATACCCCCGCATAGCACATCGGAGAAGGGGGAGCAAAAATCTCAACTTACTTCAAAGTGAGTAAATAAACAAGAGCGCTCACATTACCGAAGTGAGATGAGATTAACTGAGATCACAGTAAAAAAACGCACCTATAATTTGCAATTAAAATGTTTCATTTGACTATTAACACTGTTTTGCATATGCTAATGGAGCCCTATTTTGCATCAAAATACCTTTTTCTAGGACATCATTTCAAATCCAATGAGCTACCGCTCATATTTTTTAAAGCTTTATCAAGCGTTAACATCAATTTGACCTTGATGATCAGACTATTGACCCGAGTACATCATGATTGATTAAGTTTATTACACTTAAATTTCAAGTAGACTCGTTTTGATTTACATTTAACATTCTGTAATTTAAAAAGTGTTTTTCACTGGACAACACTTATTGTTAATTATTTTATCAAAACTACTAGTCCATAGTTGTTCAATTCTTAGTTTCTTTTTTGGGATTGTCATTGAAAATGGTCATGTTTTATTGTGAAATAGTTTAAATATCAACTATTGAAGGTCATCATCATTATCTCCATTATTTGTTTACCATTCTGTATCGATGTCTGACCTTGACTTTCATGATTATAATTAGACAGTTTTCGAAGTAAATTCATAACTTGTGTTTTCGATAATCCTATCCTGAGGGAAGTCGAAGACACTAGTAGACCTATTTCCTGAAGGAATTTTAGGTATGTGTCCCCTCAAGGATTCTGTATTGCTATGCAAACCGCATTTATATTTCTTCTTCCATTCCACAGAATCTTACATTCTTCTTGCCCCACTAGTTTCGAGCATTTTGAGGTGCCCATTCAGGCGACAGTCAGGACACCTGTCAAAACTGTTGCATTCTTACTCTGGCTTAGGCATGCATTTGACAATTTATTTTAGTGGATGGAATGAAACAATAATTAATATGTACTGTAAATTATAAACCCCCCATGTTGGGTAAACTGAAGGCTACACATTTTCTCTTTGCAAATGATTAGAAAGACTAATTAATTCTCGATATTTTGTTTTTTTATTCATTCCAATATCTTTCTCTTTACAAAACATAAATTTTTTTAAAGAAAACTACAATTTATTTCAGATTTATTCGATTTTCATCGCTGAACAATACGGTTTTCCAGTCATCAACATTCCAATGCTCATTATCCCTTGCAAACATCAATCTGCGTCGTTTGTGCTCTCTTGTAGCAGAGAATAACGAGCTCGTCTTCTACCGGTCAATCCGTTTTTATACTTCTTACCGTTTTAGATGAAATTCCAACATGTCTGACCATTTCAAGTTGACTGCTCAATTCTCTGCCTGTCATTTTTCGGTTTCTTAAGACCTGCTGTCGAAAAAAACGATCATCACGGTGGCTGCTAATCTTTTTGCTGCCCTGACCACTGACTTGATGATGTGTTCTAGTTTCCCTAAATTTTCTGAACATTCGAGTGATGGTTGAAGTACTCACTCCTAAGAAATTGGCCACATAACGAATACTTCTTCCCTCTTAAATCAAAGTTGTAGCTCTTACACATTCGTTGTTGATTAAATTATATTATTGTATCCTTTGTAAAGAGAAAGATATTGGGATGAATAAAAAAACAAAATATCGATAATTAATTGGTCTTTCCAATCATTTGCAAAAAAAATGTAGCCTTCAGTATATCCCAAATAGTGAAGGTTTATTTCAATAAATTATCCATCTTCAAATATAAGTCATTAATTTACAAAATTCCGATATATTCCAGATTTTCTTTGGAAGTAAGCCAAATAATTCATGATTAGTTTATTTAGAATTGCTATCGTCAGCGTTTATAATAGTTTTCCATCTTTTCTTATTAATAAATCACCAATGTAAACAAATTAAATTCCTTTTAGAATTAGTTTAGAGAAAGTAAAATCAAGTTTCGTTTATACAATAATAATTCTTAAGGTATTTTTTTGATGTCGATATTAAAGATAATTATTTTCATTATAAATAATAAACATTAAGCTACACTTGGATATTTATAAATAATCTTTACAACTAAAAAATCTGGAATATTTTTAAAAAATACAACCTTTATAATTTAATAATAAAATGGATTTATTAAAACTGAAAATCTACCTTATTCCAACACTGTATACAAAAGCAGTTAATTATAATTCTGTATGTATCACTCCATCACTTTTGTTAATTAATAAACAGAAAACAAACATTACTCTGCCTGACCTCTGATCAACTCTAGTTTTAGAAGATATGTAAATTTTATCTATATTGAAAAACAACACCTATTTAATAATAATATAAACATATAAACTTTAGTTCAATATCACAGAAGTATTATTTATTTATTTTAAAACAAGTCACAAGTATTGTATTTTACATTAAAGTAAAGATTGGTTTCCAATATTATGTTATACATTGTAAATATTGTCAGTACTAAGATTTTTTCATAAAAGTTAGTGCCCCTCAAAAGCAACAAATGCTTTCTGAGAATATGTGGGGTCTGGAACTGAAAATGATCTATTGGTCATATCTAACGGTTGTCAGACCAAATATTACCTATGCTGCACTGGTTTGGTGGAACAAAATAATGCAACAAAGGGCAAAAATAGAGTTACAAAAAGTGCAACAACTCATGCATAAGAATCGCTCTATAAAATGCCTATAGGCTAAATCTTTGAGACCCGGCATTCCAACAGGACATCTTGAGACTAAAGATTGGAGCAATCTAATCCACGAAGCTGCCCAGTAACTTTATGTCTGTGAAACGGGATTTCGAACTCACGTAAGATGTTGTCATCAATGAGCATGACTTAACACATAACAAAATCACTTTAATTATGAGGTATCCTTACTTAAGGGCCAAAATAAACCGAGTAGGAATAGGGGATACAAGTCCTAATACACTCCAGAACATTACTTGGATTAGTAAAGATTATTTGTACTCCCACATCACTCCAGATCCATAATCACAAGTTATTTGAAAATATTGTTTTTATAAGCTTGAAAGATGGTTGGTTGATTTTCAATATTATATAAGTGTTATCATAGTGTAACCAGTAAAGTAGAATTAAATTAGCGTTGAAAGACTTACCTCCGTGGCAGCAGAAAATTTTCTCATCAACAATTGCTGCTACAGGTAAGCAATTGAAGCAATCTGTGAATGTTTTCCACAATTTGATATTATATCTCCGTTTGCATTCATCATAAAATCCATAAATACGATTAATAGATGCACATTCGTGATTACCTCTTAGTAAGAAAAAGTTTTCTGGATATTTTATTTTGTATGCAAGTAAAAGACAGATTGTTTCTAATGATTGTTTACCACGATCTACGTAATCTCCCAAAAATAAGTAATTGGATTCTGGGGGAAAACCTCCATATTCAAAGAGACGTAGAAGATCATAATATTGACCATGGATATCACCTAAAAAGTAATTGATACTATTAATCTATAAATGAATGTTAAAGACAAACTAGGAAAAAATAGGGAAAGGTATCAGGTAAGGATAGTTTTTAATCTCTACATAAGGATAATGGAGGAAAAATGTGTTAAGGAATGACAGTTGAAGGTGAAAAGATCACAATGTTTAGATACATACATAGGTAACAGTTATACCTGATAAGCGGAACAAATATTGAATAAGCCAGAGTTGCAAAAAATCATTATTTTTTCAATTAAATCGTGATTTATTCTGATTTTTTCCTTAAATATGGAGCTTTAAAATCACTTATTTTCGTTATTTTTTCTAATCACCCAAAAATATTTCGGCATACATAAATTCATTGTTTTTTTCTCACCTTTTCAACAATTTTTAACCCTTGCTTATCAACTCTTACTATCACTCCGATTTGTATGTCATGTTGTTTTGGGGTGGTAAAGTAGTACCTAAGGAATGCATCCACGTCAATTGTTCAAGTTTCATGAAAATTTCAAGATTTTTCAATGTTCGCTATGGCAATGATTATCCAGCTTGAGCCTTGGGGAGTAGGTAGCCTTATTCTACTTGCTTTTCACAGAAAACTTGATGGAGAAAACGACATTGAAGCCTACATCTATCATTGGCTAACAGTCTATAGGTTTTCATTCATGATAATCTCAATTTTGTGTGAGAAAACTACTAAGTCATGTCACATATGTGCTCAGACTTGAACACTTTGAATATATGTCTAACCCTATGAGTTACAATATTACCATAAACAATTAAATGTAGCCATACAATGAAGAAGAATATGTTTAGAACATTCTTATAGCACTAAAATATAAGATGAAAGATTCTGTGATAAAGATCAATCACAAATGCAAATAAACATGACTTGCTTTATTTTCTACCATCAAACACAAATACTTTTCAGTGGAATTTTGAATTAATAATTCTGATTGATTTCTTATTTGCTAATTAAATCATATTTTTTGGTTATAAGCCAGAGACTGATTTGATGCAATTTGCCAGACTACAAATTACATATGTTTTGAGAAAAATTATACTGTAATTATAGTGAAATAACTGAAAAAGTTATGTTCACATTAGAAATCAGAGTTTGGACTTGTTATATATTAGGTGATTATTGGTATGTTTACCACAAAGGAAAAAATCTAGAAATAGTTTAATTTCTTTTTCAAAATATCAGTTTGGAAAATGCCATTCATTTAATATTAAATTATAAGTAGATAAATAAAATGAACTTTATTCAACCTCAGACTGTGAATTGCATGTTAGATACATGTTTTTTATAGTTTATCATTATGTTTTCAAATACATTTTTTATTGTTAATGATTAAAAGAATTGTATTGGATAATATAGAATAATGTCTACAGAACACTTTATTTTTTTCAGCAATATATGAATGAAACTATCGAAGAAAATAAATGTTATTACAATACATTTAAAAAAATTAATACAAAATTCTATTCTGAACAATACACCCATATATAATTCCAATTAAATCATCAAATTATTAAATAATTAATTAAGCAAGAAGCGAGGATCTTTTATTTCATCCTATTGTGGAAGTTGAATAATACTTCAGGTACCTATACCCAGTATTTACATTATATATACCATACTAATGATACAGAAAATTTAAAGTGATTTTTAATATTCAATAAATAAGAAATTAAGCTCAAGTATATTATAATTAATAAGAGATAAAAACGTATTACAAATTCACTTACCACAAATTTTTAAAGGAGCTTCGAGTTCCAACAAAATGGGCTGGCTAAGGAAAATTTCCCTGGATTTCAAGCAGAGGCCTCGAATTTCATTTTCCGTTAGTTGTACATTTTTACCAGGTCTTGCTCCACGCACTAAAATTCCACAAACAAAAATTATTTCTGACGTTTATCTAGGCGTTTACCGAGACGCCATTATTTTTGTCAACATAACTTGACCTTCATTGAATTACCTTCTAGTAAACGGGCTATAATACTGTCGATATTCAATTTATCTGCTTCTGCCATTTGAGAGAGCTGCTCAATTCACTTACACGGGATTTAAAAAATCTAAAACTAAAAGATGGCTCGGATTTTTAAAGATTTTAACAGAGCCTTATTATTACAAACTTCAACTTTTTCCAAGAGCTGTCACAGAGTAGGGGTCGCCGTTCGCGGTTGTCTCTTATGTCATCACATATGGTACCAACTCAATAAATAGAAATTTTAGAAATCCAAAATCTTCTTTGGTAAGCAGAATCACCAACATAAAAGATGGTAGTGTCTATTGAGTAATAAATTATAAGAAAAGACCAATGACGTATACGTCATTGGAAAAGACGAACTTGAACTTTTGTCTGAATTCAAAACCTCTTGAGATATCAGTCTAATATTAGCGCATTTTCAGGTTTTACTATAAGTTTATGTCACTTATTGTTATACACTTGCTTAACATAACCTGGATATACTCATTTTATGCTTCCATTAATTTTCATACTATAAATAGCAGCCTTTCGCAATTTGAAGCCTTCTCAACGTGCAGCTGCGTCTAAGCTAGGAGGTCAAGTATCTGGAAATTATTCTGGATATAAAACTAACCTGTAATTCACACCTGCTCGACAAAATCAGCAAAGGAAAAATGGCCCTAATGGTTGCCAAACAGGCGATAGGTGTAACGCATATATAGGGACTAAATTCACGGAAAAAAGTACTTACATTGATTGTATACAACCCATGGTTAATCTATGGTGCCTTAATTTGGTGGCCAAGAAGAGATCAATGGAAAGCTGAACTGGAGTTAAAAAACTGCAGACGCTCGTATATCTGCATAACGGGCACAACGAGAAGCAGCATTAGAAGCCATACTCAATATTTCGCCTCTAGCTCTGCATCTTAAAGCGTAAGCGAGAATGGCTGCATTATGATGGAAGGCAATGGTAATTGTCACGTAGGAACCATCACCAATAGTTATTCCAGGATAACAGATGTAATCACAAACTCGTTTCTTGAAATGAGAAGTGACAACCAACAAAATACATCTAGCTAACAGAAATGAGATGGAAACATGCAGAGAGAATGGAACGCTGGGCCGGTACACTGACGGATTCAAAACTGGCAGAGGAACAGGAGCTCGAGTCCTTATAGTGCTAAACCCAGGTGCCATGCATATGCTGTTGAAGCAAACCCAATAACACAGAAATACTCTATTAAAAGACTTTTATGTTTAAAGAAAAATTATAATAATGACAACTATTAAAATTATATATGACAAGTATCAATTTGTATATTATAAACAAGTACATAACAACTAGTAAACTAGAAGGAAAAACCTATAAAATGATAATATTTCAACACTTTCCCTCATTAAGTGGTTTTTTCTCTTCACTAAGTTAGTTTAATCCTATATTTGTACAAAGCTGTACTAATCTAGGTTTTGGAAGAACTTTGGTCATCATATCAGCCAACTGATGCTCAGTATGTACTTTCTTAACGACAATTTCTCCTTCTGATACCAATTCCCGTACAAAAAAGTGCCTTGTTCGAATATGTTTGGTACGTCTATGGAATTCGGGATTTTGAGCTAACCTCAATGCTGGTTCATTGTCAATAGGAAGTTCTGGTACAGCTGATAAGTTAGTTATTTCTGTCAAGAGACGTTTAATCCAAACTATTTCGCGAGCAGCCTCACTTGCAGCAACTATTTCTGATTCGGTTGTGGAAATTGCTACTGAAGTTTGTTTTTGGCTTAACCATGATACCGCACCTGCAGCATAAATACAAACAATTCCTGATGTTGATCTACCAGTGAGTGTATCACCACCATGATCAGCATCACTGTATATTCTTATGATTCCTTGCAGATGGTGTGGTTTATAAGTGATTCCATAATCCAATGTTCCTTGAAGGTATCTAAATATACGTTTCACCTTAATAACATCTTCTTTACTGGGATGTTCCAACGATCTAGAAACAACTCCTAGTGCATAAGATATATCTGGTCTCGTAGATACCATAAGGTACATTAATGAACCAACAGCTTCTCTAAGGAAAATTTAGAGATTCATCTTGATCTTTCCCTGATTGAGAATAGTCCTTAATAATAGGTGTTGAAACTGGTCTGCAATTTTCCATGCCAAACTTTTCTAAAATTTTCTTAGTATAGGACTTTTGGTGTATTTTTATTGAACCATTGTCTTTGGTAGATATCTCTATACCTAGAAAATATAAAGCAGGCTTGAGGGTAATTTTGAATTCAGATTTCAGTTTTTCAACAAAATCTGCAGTATGCTCAGGATGATTAGAAGCTAACAGGCCATCATCTACATAAAGAGCAAGTAAAAGTTTTATTTTTCCATGTAGCTTTATAAAAAGACAAGGATCAGCTTCGCTCATTATAAATCCATATTCCTTTAGAAATTTAACAAAACGTTGATTCCAGCACCTAGGCGCCTGTTTTAACCCATATAGGCTCTTGTGTAATCTGCAAACCTTTTGAGAGTTATCATTGAATCCTTCAGGTTGACGCATGTATATTGTTTCATCTAGCTCTCCATAAAGAAAAGCAGTTGATACATCGAACTGAGTGAGTTTCAACTTTTCAGTTGCTGCAACACTAAGTAAAAGTCTTATAGTGCTAGATCTCGCAACTGGACTAAATGTTTGATCATAATCTATGCCTTCTTTTTGAGCAAAACCTTTTATGACTAGTCGAGCTTTATACTTATCAATGGAGCCGTCGGGATTCGTCTTTACTTTATAAACCCATTTACATGGAAGTGTTTTAATTCCTTCCGGGAGTTCTTCCAAAGTCCACGTTTGGGTTTCTTGTAAAGATTCCATCTCTATCTGCATTGCCTTTTGCCATTCTTCCTTCTCAGAGCTGTTTATAGCTTCTCTGTATGAAGATGGTTCTGAAGGTTCAGTTATATTTGCTAAAGAAGTAATTACAAAGTCTTCAAAACGTTGTGGAGGTTTTATTAATGATCTATTTCGTAGATTTCTTGTTTCATCTATTTGCGGTTCTGAATTTTCTATTTCACCATCATCATTATCTTCGTCTTGACTTATAAATTCTGTCTTCTTCAAGATTTCTTCTGTTTGAATATAATTATCCTTAACATCTCGATTTTCCACATGAGTCTCTTCATTTTTCTGTCGAACAAATTCTAATTTGAAATTACTTTTAATTTGGAGAATGTTCTCTTGGAAAGTTACATCACGTGACCTGATTAATTTATTATTTTCTCTACACCATATGCGATACCCATCTACACCATCATAGCCAATTAAAATACCTTTCATGGCCTTTTTATCCATTTTCTTTCTTTGTTGTTTAGGTATATGAGCATAGCATGTAGTTCCAATAATTCTAAGATGCTTAATGCTTGGTTTCTTCCCAGTCCATAATTGTATTGGTGATTTTCCTTCTATTCTAGAAGAACCACTGAGATTGAGAATATATTTAGCTGTATGTATCATCTCAGCCCACAATCCTTGAGGAATTTCTTCATGGGAGTGCATAAGAGCTCTAGCTGTTTCTACCAGCGTTCATTTTCTCTTTCTGAAGAACCATTTTGTTGCGGTGTATACGGCATAGTAAAGCGTTGTTTTACTCCATACTTAGCTAAAATCTCTTTAACTTCTTTATTATCAAACTCTCCTCCATTGTCACAAAGCAGTTCTTGCACTGTATGACCTGCAGCTCTTATCTGAAGCAACATTTCTTGCAGCTTAGAAGAAACTTCTGACTTATGTTTGATAAAAAATACTTCACGAAAACAAGTAAAATCGTCTTTAAATAAAACGTAGTATCTAAACCCTGACATAGAATTTAAAAATGGACCACATACATCCGTATGAATACGTTCTCCAGGTAGAGTTGCATGTTCTCTTGTACCAAATTTTCTTCGATTGGCTTTTCCAAACACACATCCTTCACATATTTCGCTATCGAGATATACTTTGATTCCAAATTCTCTTTCTATTAAGTTTTTCACATGTCTTTTGTTTTGATGACCTAGTCTTTCGTGAAATAACTGTAGTTGAGATTGATTTGATATGATATTCAATTCAGGTAATTTCGTAATAGTGTTTATATTTAGTTTAAATAATCCGGAATTTTGGCTTCTGTAACCTTCAAGAACAACTATATTATCAATTTTTAGAAAACATTTTGTGGCTCTGGAGATAAATTGACTATTTGGTTTTTTATCTTGAGCAGCGAGAACAGAAAACAAATTTTTCTTGATTTTTGGTACAAGCCAAACATCACTAAGAATTAGTGTGTTTTTTTTATTATTGACCAATGTTTCAAAAATTATTGTTCCTCTTCCTAGGGCTTCAATTGATTCACCACTTGCAGTTATCACTTGATGAGCTGTTGTGAAAGGTTCATAAGTATCAAATAATTCTGGACAAAATGTAATGTGATTTGTAGCACCATTATCTACATACCAGTTACGAACCACTTCTTCTGAATTAAAACATTCATTTGAACAGACTAGAATGACGTTAGCTTTTGAATTTGTAGTACTTGGCTTAGGGGGTTTGCCAACAGCACGCCATTTGGGACACATTTTAACTTTATGACCTTTTTCTTTACAATATTTGCAATACCAATTCTTGAACTTATTTTTATTTGGATATGAAGACGTACCAGTAAAAAGAACTTCTTGATTCGCCTTATTTTTATCTTTTTCATTCAAGGCTTTCTCATAAACACACAATTGATTCGTAAGGTTGTTGTAGTAGTAACACTCAAAATTGTATTGTGGGTTGGTACAATGTATTGACATATATGACAGGTAGATTGTCGTCTGTCGTGAGTATGTAATGGCGGTCTATGGTAATATCCATATTAATCTGCCAATTATTCAGTTTGTATTTGTAATTTGATAGAAGTAAAACTCTGTCTTTTCACTATAGTATTTTATTACTACCACCACCAGCTTCCATCACAGGTTATGGGCCCAGTGACTTGAATTGTGGTAGTAATCTGAAGTTTTTTACCGTTTTGGTTTGCGCGTCATAGTAAAAAGAAAATGGAGACGATCGTTAACAAACTGAATAATTCAAATTGGAATATTTGGAGATTCCAAGTCAAAGTTGTGTTGTTAGCGAAGGGGCTATTTGAAATTACCTGCGGAAATGAATATATTCCTGTTGCCGATGAAGAAAAAATTACGAAGTGGAAAATAAAAGATGCTCGTGCACAAGAAGTACTAGTTTTGAGAATGGAAGATGAAACTATTTCATATGTAATGCAGTGTGAAACCGCAAAACAAATGTGGGAAAAATTGGAAAGTATTTTTGAGCGAAAATCTGAGGTTAGTACGCATCTATTAAATGAACAATTTTATAATCTGAAGTATCAAAATGAAACAGTGAATAGTTTCATATCAAAAGTTACAAATTTACAAGCAAAACTCAAGCAGTTAGGAGAAGATATTCCAGAAAAAATGATCTTAACTAAAATCATAATGGCACTTCCTGACAAATTCAGGCATTTTCGTTCAGCATGGGATAGTGTCAGTTCAGATAACCAAACTCTAAATAATCTAACAGCCCGACTTTTGATTGAGGAGGAAAGATTAAAAAAAGAAGAGGAAGAATCCGTGGCTTTAATGGCATTTCGATCAGCTGAGGCCAGTCATGTATCAAGACAAAGAAATCAAGATGTAAATAGAAATATAAAAAAATGTTTTGTTTGTGGAAAAGAAGGTCATTTAAAAAATCAATGCCGAAATATTGAGTGCAACTATTGCAAAAGAAAAGGACATTTACTTAAAGACTGTTTTGTTAGGAAGAATAAAGAAGAAAGGGATAAAAATCCAAGAAATAGAGCCAGTCATAGTGCAAATAGAAGTGATAGTTTTGCACTTGTTGTTTCAAGTGATATTCAGTTCCAAGTAAATATGGAATGGTTTATGGACAGTGGGGCATCACAGCATATGTGTAAAGAAAAAGATATGTTTTGCAGTTTTGAGCAGTTGAAAGTACCTAAATGGGTGAAAATTGGTAATGGTACAGCTTTACAAGCGGAAGGACAGGGTAATATCTGTATTTTAGCATATAATGGTAAAACCTTTCATTGTGTCACATTACATGATGTTCTCTTTGTACCTCAACTTAAAGTTAATTTATTTTCACAAGGGAAGGCTTTAGATAAGGGCCTATCATTGGTTTCGGATGCTACAAAGGCACAGTTTGTAAACAAAGACAACATCACTGTAGCAGTGGCAACTCGTACAGATAAACTTTTCAAAATGATGTTTAAGGGGGCTAGTTTTTCTGAGCACACATGTCAACGCGTTAAATGTAGTAATTCTGAAAATGAAAATTGTTATTTTGTGACAGGTGAACAGGATATTAAATGGTGGCATAAAGCTTTATGTCATCAGAATTTCAGATATGTAAGTAATATTTTAAAACGTAATAACATTGAAGTAAAACAAACAAATCAAATGTGTAATTCTTGCGTACAAGCAAAACAGTGTAGGGAACCTTTTAAAGTAAATGAAAGTAGGGCAAATGAACCTGGGGGAATAATACATGTAGATGTATGTGGTCCTATGGAGGAACCTTCTTTAAATAACTCCCGTTATATTTTTTTGTTAAAAGATGACTTCAGCAATTATAAGTTTGTTTATTTCATTAAAAATAAATCTGATGTATATGAAAAATTAAAGGAGTTTTTAACTTATTTTGAAAATCAAACAGGAAAAAGGGTTAAAGTCATAAGGAGCGATAATGGCACAGAATTTGAAAATTCCTCTGTTAAGAAACTTCTAAGAAATAATGGTATAAAGCATGAGTGTACAGTGCCTTACACTCCACAACAAAATGGGAGAGCTGAAAGGGAATTTCGCACAATAATAGAAGCAGTAAGAGCTATGATTGCTGAAAATGAATTATCAAAAAGATTCTGGGCAGAAGCAGCAAATACTGCTGTGTTTTTATTAAATAGAACTGGTACAAGTCCAGTTGAAGGTAGAACTCCTTATGAGCAGTTATTTAATAAAACATTTGACATAAAAATGGTGAAAGGCATATTTGGAAGTAAAGTTTGGGCATATATACCTAAAGAAAAAAGGAGGAAGCTAGATATGAAAAGTAAACAGGGTATTTTCATTGGATATTCTGAAAATGTAAAAGGATACAGAGTGTTTTATGAAAAAGAAAATAAAGTGACCATAGAAAGAGAGATAAGTTTTATAATGGAAGGAAATTTAGAAGAAAAGCTTATTTGTTTGGACCTGGATAGAACAGAAATTAGCTCAGAGAGCAGCGAAGAAAATAATGTAATGAACCCAACGGAGGAATTACCTGATGAACCATATTTAGAGGAACAAAATTCAGAAAATGAAGAAAATATGGAAACTGTACCAGATCAAGTATCCACAAGAAAAAGAAATGAAAAATTACGGCCACCCGAAGTATTAAAAATGCCTCAACATCTGTACAGTGATTATGACTTAAGTTTTTTCAGTCTAGATGTTGATGAACCCTTGACCTATGAGGAGGCAATGGAGAGTGAATACGCAAGTAGTTGGAAGGAAGCAATTGATGAAGAAATGAATGCCCTATTAGAGAACAAAACTTGGGACTTAGTAAAAAAGCCAGTTAAATGTGAAATAATAGACAGCAAATGGGTTTTTAAAATAAAAAGAGATAAGGAGGGTAAGATAAATAAGTTTAAATGTAGATTAGTGGCAAGGGGATTTAAGCAAAGTATTTTTGAAAATGTTTATAGTCCTGTAGTGAGACTAACCACTATAAGGACTGTTCTGGCTGTGTGTGTTCAGAAGGGCTGGCCTATATATCAAATGGATGTTTGTAACGCTTTCTTGCATGGAGAAATGGAAGAAAATGTGTTTATGTATCTGCCACAAGGTTATAAAACAAATGGTAAAGTATGTAAATTAAATAAGGCAATTTATGGACTCAAAAAGGCACCATTGTATTGGTACGAAAAATTTGATAACTTTATGTCAAGTGAGGGTTTTATTAAGAATAAGTGTGACAATTGTTTATATATGAAAATGACTGAAGATATTATTATATATGTGATTATTTTTGTTGACGATATTTTGATTAGTGGTTCTTGTGATGAGAAAATTGATAATTTAAAATTAAATTTAAATACCTGTTTTAAAATGAAGGATTTAGGTTTATTAAGCTATTTTTTAGGCATTTCTGTAGAACAAGATATGAAAAATAATACTATTGTGTTAAGTCAAAAACAATACTTGGAGAATGTTCTTTCAAAATTTGGTATGTTTCATTGTAAACACATAAGTACACCAATGGATAATAACTTTGATTATGATATTTTAAAAAGTGTTAAATCCAAGAGTATTGATATTGAAACTAAATGTAGACAAATTATTGGCTGTATTATGTATGCAATGTTAGGAACAAGACCAGACTTATGTTCAAGTATTAGTCTGTTATCAAGGTATCAAAATTATGCAAGTGAAAAATTGTTAACTTCATTAAAAAGAGTATTAAGATACATTAAAGGAACACTTGAACTTGAGTTGGTCTATACAAAAAGGAGTAATGACATCATCTCAGGATATGCAGATGCAGATTGGGGTGGCGATACTACTGATCGAAAATCAACAAGTGGTTTTTGTATGTTTGTGTTTGGCAATATTGTGTCATGGACTTCTAAAAAGCAAAGTACTGTCGCCATGTCAACTACTGAAGCTGAAATTATTTCGTTAAGCTCATGTATTAGCGAAGCTTGTTGGCTGAGAAATTTATTACTAGAGTTAACATTAGTTGAAGAATTTAAAGTTGTTGTTTATGAAGATAATCAGTCTGCAATTCGTTCCTGTAGCTCTCATGAACAGTTAAAAAGAATCAAACATTTAGATATTAAGTATCATTTTGTTAAAGAGAAAATTAAGGGGAATATTATACAACTGATGTACATTCCAAGTGGGGAACAAATTGCAGACATATTAACTAAACCTTTGAATAAAGCAACATTTGAAAAGCTTAGAAACTTCATGTTGCAATAATAATATTAGTTTTTTGTTGTTGTTTTATGAGTTATTAAAATTTTGATTGAGTGAGGGTGTAGTAGTAACACTCAAAATTGTATTGTGGGTTGGTACAATGTATTGACATATATGACAGGTAGATTGTCGTCTGTCGTGAGTATGTAATGGCGGTCTATGGTAATATCCATATTAATCTGCCAATTATTCAGTTTGTATTTGTAATTTGATAGAAGTAAAACTCTGTCTTTTCACTATAGTATTTTATTACTACCACCACCAGCTTCCATCACAGTTGTCTATTGTTCTATTATTTTTGGATATTAACATCCAACTAGATCTAAATGAGAAATAATTGTCTGGTAATGTTCCTAAAATTTTACAAATTAGCAACACTTCTGGTAGTTCAATTGCATTTTCTTTTTGAACTGCTAATTTCATTTCATTCCAAAGATTTTTAAGCTTAGACATATGTGTAGCTACATCGTCATTTGGTTCTTTTTCAAAGCTAAAGAATTCTAAACAGAGATCATAAACTTTTTCTTCTGTTGCACCATCAAATAGTCTATTTAATTCTTGCCATATTTCTTTTGCTGTTGAAAATCTCATAATTTTCTTTAAAGTATCTTCGGTCATATTGGTTGTTAGGATAATCATTGCACTGCTTTCTACTTTTCTGTACTCTTTCAACTCTTTTTTGTACTTGATACCTTCTGCCTCCGTAGCATTTTCTGCTAAAGTTGTAGGTTCTTTTAGTGTACCTTCTACAATTTCTAGAGCTCCAATAATACCTCTTAGTAATATGCAAATTTTAAATTTCCACGTAGACCAATTTGATTTACCTTCTAAAAGTCCAATTTGTACTTTTGTATAATCCATTTTGTCAACTAAATCTGTGACGACAAAAATTGGGGTATATTTATTTATTGCGTTCCTGGGCCCATAACCTGTTGAAGCAAACCCAATAACACAGAAATACTCTATTAAAAGACTTTTATGTTTAAAGAAAAATTATAATAATGACAACTATTAAAATTATATATGACAAGTATCAATTTGTATATTATAAACAAGAACATAACAACTAGTAAACTAGAAGGAAAAACCTAGAAAATGATAATATTTCAACATATGCATCTTTGGGGCAGCTCGCGTCTGCATTCCAGGCGGAAAACCATGCTAACGACAAGTATATCAAGTCTGATCTGAGACTGCCTACAAAAACTTTCGATCCTGGCCAACCAGAATAAAGAATCGGCCAAACCTGCGCGACCAAAAGCGGCTGCGAAGCGGGAGCGCCAGACGCGTAGGTTTGACCGATCCTTTACGCGTAAGTATATTCCGGGGTACGAAATTGCAGATACCCTTAGTATTAACCAGTATTCGGTATATCAATTGGAAAAGAAAAAATAATTCAATAAAAACTTTAAAAACTTGCCGTTTGACTCTACCGAAAAGACAAATATACACCAGAGCAATTTTAAAGTTTGTTGGTTTCTTACCTCTGCCTATATAAGAAATAATAAAATATGTAAATAATCAAATAGTTCGAAAATACAGAGGGAGGAGAGATCGGCGAGGTTATGGTTACAATCAAAGAATACACCACATATTTTTACTAATCGTTGATGAAACTTACATATTCAAAATCAATTACAGGTGTTGGTACAGATAGGTCCCCAAAAGTGGCATTTGGTGATATAAAAGTAAGTATTTTGGCCTCAGTGTCATCAATTTTAATTATTTTAGCTGGGCCACCTCCTGTGTAATAGTGTGTCTTTTATTGGCAACCACATTAGCCTTCACATTTTTTTCAAATCTTGCCAGGTTTAAAACAAAATGATGAAAAAAAAATGGAAATGTTTACTAAGACAATTTGAAATCATTAGAAGGTAAATAATAATTAGTCTTCAAAAAAAGGCCAATCACAGTTGGCCATATATGAAAGATTTCATCCTATATTATAAACATTACATTAGCCATAGCACTTTAATTTTTTATTATTTATTTTGAAGACCCTACACCTTCCTCCATTGGGCCCAATTTGTTTTGAGCCCCCTGGCACAGCATTTACAAGGCTTGTAACTTCCTGCCGTAATTCCTGAGCTCTTTTCTTTGTGAATCTCCCCGCACTCAATTCTTCATTATTCTCCATAAACTGAGATAAAATCTCCTTTTGCTGTTGCAGAATAGGGGCTAAACGCTTTTTTTCTTCCTCTACTTCCATCTAAAATGAGCACATAAGCATTGAAATGAGTTGAACCGATAACAGTTCTTTTTACCATATTCAATATGTCGATAAACTTTAACACGAAAATATTTACTTTTTTGAAACTCTTCCACTCGTTTCACAGCCAAAGGTTTTAAACCGCACAAAATACACAAGAGCAAAAATTAATATCTACCCGAATTCCTTCTACCCTCCATAGATTCAACTTCTTGCATTTTAATCATGGAAAAAGTATCGATATATACGTTTTCTTCTTCTTCTTTCTCATTGTAAATCAACGTAACCTTATCGCATCCTTTATCTATGATTTAGTACCGCGTGAACATGGCGTGAACGTTGGCGGATCGGAATGTTCATTTTGGTGAAGTGAACGTTCCTTTTCTCTTGAACTCGAGAATCAGGGCCCTGGTCAGAGATTGTCTCTGGCCCTGGTGTATTGTGTTACAATATACGTGATATGATACTCACAGCTTCTTATCTCGAACTATACTGTTAGTTAGTTTGCTAACTATATTTTAATATAGGGTTATTAAAATATCTTTATACTTAATTATGTTTTAATTATAACATATTGTATTATTTATGATTATAACCCTCTTACAAACATGTTACAGGAATGCCGGTGACATGTGACACTGCATAGTGCATACTGCATGACTGCATGGCTGCCAACTCTGGCCAGGGCCATAGACCTAACTACAACACATAGATATGTGAGCTATCCAACAGCTCCTTTTACTCGTTATGTAATAACCGAACAGTTTAATGAAGGGAGGAGTGTTCGGAGTCAATGGAGTAGCATTGCCGAACGACCCTTATATTGATCAAGGGTAGCTTTGAGATTGACAGTTACCAGAGACAACCAACGTTTTTTAAATTGTGGTTTTGAAAGTTTTATGTTCTATCATTTTGGATAATTTTTGTGTTCAACTAGGTATTGTTAAAGATTATTATTGCTTTAAATAAAATATTGTAATTAAAATTTCAAAATGGAAAGTGCAAAAGCTGACAGTCCAACATCCCAGATCGGTTTTCAAGAGGATCTAATAACAGTTCTAGGTGTGTATAAATTACCAATTTATGTGATTGATTTTAAATTCTGGTTAGGTATAATAATAAGAATTATTAACTCTTTAAATTACTTTTAGATGGAACAAAAAGGATGATGGAACATATGGAATTGCAAAAAGAAGAAATAGCCGAATTAGAACAGAATATAACAAAAAATGAAAAATGTTTAACAAATATCAGACATTTTGACAGGAATCTTAAAGAAACTATCAACGAAAATTTTGCTGATATAGAAAATAGAAGCAATTTCACAAACGGAATTGAAGAATATTGTAATACAAAATTTATACCAAGAGCTCAAACTGTTCAAACAACTCTTTTGGACTTCAACGAAGTTATAACTTCGATAGAAACTACACTAAAAGAATTCATTGGTATAGTAAATGAAAATGAGCAGATATATAACAAACGGATACAATACTATAACCAAAAAGAAACGCAATTAAAAACAGAACTTGAAGAAAGTGTAAAAGTACATTTTCAAGATAAGGAGAATAAGGAAACTTTGGCTAAAGAGAACAGTGCTTTGATTTTGGAAATAGAAGATTTTACCCATGAAGTTGTATTTTATGAGAAAAAAATCAAAGATGTTATTGGTTTTGAAGAAAATAATAATTTAAAAAAAGAAATTATTATGTTGAATGACCAATTAAAAAATCAGGATGATGAAATTTTGCTAGCTTTTAAATCATTTGATAGTATAAATTTGCAAAGCCAAGACGAGGATGCAAGCATTTCATTAAACATTGTAAATTATGAAAATAAAATCAGAGAATTATTTAAGGATTCACAGCATCTAGGAGATAAACTGAAGAGTTTAGTAAACAAAGAAAATAATTACAATACAGAACTTTTATTGTTAAAAAATGCTATAAAAAAATCAGAAATCAATCAAATGACTTTATCAAACAAATCTGAAGCATTAAACAAAAAAACTATAGAAAGAGAAGAGGTGTTTAAAGAAATTAATTCTCTCAAAGAACGTTCAACCAAAATTGAAGAAACAATCAAATGTGATCAGGAAATTAATTCCAGATTGTCTAAAGAAATAGAAGAAAGAAAAACGGACATTGAACTTTTGAATTCAGAAGTAGACCTGTTGAGGGTTGTTATTACAGATCTAGTGGAATCGCCAAAGGAAGATGTTGGTAGACAATCAGAAGTAAAACAAGATAAGTTAAATGGATTAAACTTGGAACATCAAAAAGCAGAGGAAACCTATAAAATGCATTCAATTGAAGAGCAAGAAATGCTACAAGCTGTAATTACCGACACTGAAAGTGGGAATACAAAAATGTCCGAATATATCCGTAAAAAGGAAACAGAATTAAAAGGAATCCAAGATAAAACTAAACAGTTACAAGAAGAAAAAAAGGCGAAGGAAAAATTTTTGCTCGAGTTGGAAAAACCGGTAATACCGCCGAAAAGGTCACGTAGATGGGATAGCGATAGTACTATTGGCGAAGAAAAATGGTAGAGGTAGGGGGTATTTCTTGAGAGAATTCAACATATTAGAATTAATTTGTTTCTTTTCTGGTTAAACTTGTTCTGTTTTCAATTGTAACAAAGTAAATATTTCTATGTATGTTTTAGAAAGTTGTATTAAGTTAATAAATATATGAGTTCTATTACTTTTTCATAATATATGTGTTATACATGATGGAAATTTTGCAAAAATCTGAGTTGTATTCAAATATGATGACATTAACGGTTCTTTTTAATACTTCTATCCTTTTTTTTAACGGGAACCCCTGTATATTTTACTGAATTCGGATTGCTCACATTTTTTTGAAGCTTTTGATATAAGGTTTTGCTACGTTATACAGAGTCCTTTAAAAGGTATGGACACTTTTATGTGAAAATCGTAGGTAACTCGACGCTCTGTAGCTTACTGTACCCTATACCCAAAGTTTATAAAAATAGAGTTATTTTGTAATATATACGCTTGCTTTCACATGATAGATTAATAATTTCGGTTTACAATAATAAATATTACAAAATAACTCTGTTTTTATAAACTTCGGGTATAGGAAATGCTTAACAAAAATTAAAATTACATAACCGAAGATTCTATTTGTGCTATACAATACACAACCTTTCATTGTTCGAGTTTCTGTCCAACCTATATACAAAAGAGAAAATAATTAAAATTTTATCGAATTCGGAGATATTGCATCATATTACGAAACTCTGTTAGACAAAATAAAGATGTGAGTAATCCGAATTCAGTTTAATATACAGGGGTTCCCATTTTACCAATCATATGTTTGGTTTGTAACGGAGTTATTCAACACTCTGTATAGTTCGAGATAATTTCAAAATATGGACCCTGCAGACATCTTCTAATTTTATCAAAAACATTTCTTGATATCTCTTAAAATAACCCATATACCGAACTTGTCGTAAGAGTGATACACCCTGTATGTATATACTTGCTAATTTAGACATTGAACTCAGTAATTGAAAAAAGGGTGCCATCATCACCGAGCCTCCCCTACACAAAATCTTGTTTGTATGATCAGACGTACAAGCTGTTGTAATGAGCTACTTGCTCGTGCGTTAATAGTTATTTAATAAACTAGTTTGTTAATGAAGGCGATTAATAAACGAAACTGTTTAAAGCACGAACGAGCGATAGGGAGTGAGTGCCTTTAATATTTGAGCCCATTAACAAATGAGTTGATTACTATATATTTGCGTTGACCATATACTCTCTTTTTGTGACAAAATTCACTTTTCCACAAATACTATAAGGAGATAATAATCTCAACTCCATACCAATGACGTAGAATTTCATGATGATATTGGTACATTGTCTAATATCAAAACTTCAAAATCACAAAAAGAGTGCGTTAATGAAAAAGAGTGCGTTATAATGACGTCTATTAACGCATCCTTTTTTAAATAAAACAATTCATTAATATTGAAATTAATGAACGGTCAACGAAAAAGTATTTTAATTGTTAATAGTCCTTATTAATGCACTAGGTGGTTAAATAACTATTTTGTTTCAGAAGAATATCAAATCATGGAGACTGGATAAGGAGCACTAGCTTCATGTATGCTAATAAGTTTTGAAAATAAGAGGACGTTAGTGTTCCATTTGTACCAAACCTCTTTCTTGGGGCAGTACAATACCAGCCAATCATAAACCTAGAATATACTGAGTTTCTATGATTGTTTCATTGGTTAGATAGCTCCTTTCACAGTTCGCGGCTGAGATAAGGAAAGTTAGGTAATAGATATGAAAAATTTTGTGGATCAGAAATTAATTTTTTCCCTGTCTTCAAAAATATCGAAAATTCTGATCGTTTGGTGGTAAAATAATTAGTTCTATTCTAGAAATTTAGAAGACAATTAAATGTTCAACATAGTTACAATGAGTGTATGAGTGTGATAAGTCTTTGAAAGGAAATATGAAAAAGTCACCTTATGTGCAAGTAATTATAATATATTCTATAGAACCGAGCTTGAAACTAAGTTTAATAGTTTCTTGCTATCTTGCTTACTTCATGTATCTATACTATACTAAGTATATTCAGAGCAGTATAATAGTATATTATGCAATGAGCAGAAAATGATTCCCATTTTGCACGAGTATGAAATTTGCAGCACGAGCTAAAGGCAAGTGCTGCAATTCTTACGAGTGCAAAATGGCCATTTTGTTGCGAGTTGCATACTATACTTTTTCTATGACAACATATCATAACATACGATTTTGTCTTTTGATCTACCTTCCAATCCAAAAAAAGGTTATAAGCGCGTTGATATAGTAAATTTTATACCCATTTAGAATAAGAGCATCCTTATTTATTAATAATAAATCGGTTGAAACAAAAAATTACCAACAAAAATGAACGTCGTAACTAATTTATTAGATGTCACGTTTTTGAAGTTACGTCAAATTTTGATTTCATGTTAATGTCATAACGCAAAATAAGATATAAAAATGCGATATTCTGATGAATCCAAAAAACTTATGCCTAATGTATTAAACTATTTTCAAAACGATTTAGGATCTCGATTTAAGGCAATTTAAAAAACGTCCGAAGCACTAAAAGTTCCAGAAAGCACATTATATTATCTTGAAAAACCAAACAGAGCTACAGATTTCGAATTTAGAAGAAATATGTCTGCAAGCGTTTCCCGGAGCAAAACCCGAATTACAAAAAATACCCTGCATTGTATGCGCGAAAGGATAAAATCACAGTAGAAACTATTTTACGGCAATTTATCGAAGAGTCTCCAGAAACTAAGATTTCCAAAGGTTCGTTATATTTGGGAATTAAAAAAATGGGTTTTCATTTCAAAAAACAGGATGGATGAAAACATTTATTGGAAATGCCTGCAGTCAGATTAAAAAGAATATTATTTTTGAACAAATACCATGCTGCTAAAAGCGAAAAGCTCTTTACACCTGTTTTTCTGGATGAGACATGGGTTTTTAGTAAAAGCGGGGACAGAAGAATGTGGCAAGATGGTACTAAACACAGTGATTTAAAAATAACTGGAAGTGGGACACGGTAATAAAAAAGGTTTTGTGGCAAATGCATCGCTTATTTTTAAATGCAATAAAAAAACAGGCGATTACCATGATAACATGAACACCGAAAATTTTGAAAATTGGTTTAAACAGCAACTAATTGTAAACTTGGAAGAACCATCGTTAATTATAATGGATAACGCAACGTATCACAGTCGCCTGGATGAAGAAATCCCAAGAAAAAGTTGGAGTAAAACACGCATGTTAGAATGGCTCAAAAAAAAGAATATTCCTTTTCCAGATCACATTTTAAAGGATGCTGTTTGGAATATAATTGAAAAGCAAGTTTTGCCAGAAAAAAATTATCATTTAGACAAATACGCTGCCGAGCATGGTCATTGTGTTCTCAGGCTACCACCCTATCATTGCCATTTTAATGCCATCGAAATGGTATGGTCAGAAACTAGAAGGCATTATGACCAAGCTATTACGAAAACTGCAAGGTCACCTACTCTGAAGTCTTAAAAGTATGGAATGACGTTGTAAAAAATGTACCGGAGCAACACTGGCAGAATTACATAAATCATACAGAAAAAATTATTTCTGAAGCATGGGAAGTAGAAAACAAACTGGACCTACTAAACATCGAACCTATGGTGATCTCTGTATCCAATGAATCCGATGATGAACTATCACTTTCCGAAAGTTATTCTGATTTAGAAACTAATTAAACTTTGCCTTGAAGATCACGTTGTCATTTTTTTTAAATCTAGAATTTGTACTTAATCGAACTCTGAATTGCCATATTTTTTTAAGAAAACTATGTATCTAGTTAATAAAACAATGTTTTTAAAATTAGTGCGCTTCTTTTATATTCTTTTATTATGTCAACATCTTTAGAATTTTATGAATTTCATAAAATTAATTTGTATTATTACAAACCGCCACTGATAATATGAAATTTCAAGTAACTACGCCAATGCAATAAGAAATATGTCAAGCATTTGACATGACAAAGGTCATAACCTAATTTTTTTCATGCGGGTTCAGATGGTTCAAGAAGCCGCATACGTTAAGTTACTAAAACGGCTGGTACCTCTAAATAGGTATTAATTTTACTATACTTACTTGCATTTGCTATGGAAGAGTTCTATATAAGGTCAATGTAGCCAACACAATAAAATAAAATGATCAAAATGAGATATGAAATGGGGGTCACTGAAAGGGTTCACCTATTGTCTTAATTTTTCAGCTTTTCAGATATAAACCATGTTTTATGCAATATATCTTGTACCCGAATGATAAAATGCTCGTTTTAATTTAGGGAGTTTTGCTTTCTAATGTTTACCACAAATGTCACAGGTAACTGTCAACATTGTCAGTGCAAACAACATAGGCGTAGTTTTAGCTTGGTATTTGTTTTGTATGTTTCAAATTTTCAAAATTGAATTATAATACACTGGAAAGACATATATACAAACGAATGAAGTTTATAAAAATAAAACCACGCTATGACAACCAATGTTATGACGTTGACTTTGACAGTTAACAGACAGGCCATAAGCCTTAAGAATCAAAACTCCCTAACTTAAAACAAGCTTTTTATCTTATGGGTACAATATATATTATATAAAACATTGAGTATATCTGAAAGAAACAAGAAGTAAGTTAAATGGTGACCCCTTTCAGTGACCCCCATTTCTTATGTCATTTCGATAATTTTAATTTATTGTTTTGGTTACATTGACCTTATATAGAACTCTTCTAAAAAAATTAAAAATAATTATACGTAGTAAACATGACTTTTTAGGTATAAAAATGAAATAATTATTGTAATTTCGCAGAAAATTATTTTCTTATAATTATTACAAGATGCGTATTAGCGATTAATAAAAAGATTTTTTTAAATGCAAAAAAAATTATCTAGCGAACATACCAACTTACTTGCATTTGCTATTGGTGACACAGATGTAACAGCAGGGCAAGGTTATTCCGAATAAGGAATTCTTGCTAGAGAAAAACACACTTTTCAAGATAGAAGTCAACTGGGTACTTATGATGTTGTTCTCGAAAGATAATAATGAGGTATTGTGCGAATTTTTATCCCTACTTAGTTGTTTTGCGGTAAAACATTTTTACTGTAACAACGTGAATTAATTTTTTTTCTAATACAAATAGGTATTACTCAATAAAAACAGAGCATGTACAATGAGCGACAAAAGTTTTCAATATCCACTTTTGTTAGAAAAATGTTTTAATCAAAAACAAAAAAATTTAAAGAAAATCATTCAATTTTCATATAATTACACATCAAGAATAAAGTACGCTTTTTTCAATAGTATTTTTATCTTCTAACTAGCGGCCCGCTCCTTCCCGACTATAAGACGTCCACTTCGTATTTTTTTATTTTCAGCCACTTTTATACCCGTCGTAGCAATGAATAGACGGATTACACCCGCAACAATATGGCGATGGATAAAGCTAACTCTGGGGATAGGACAATGACATCCAGGTACCATATCAAAGCAAGTACAGGTGGAGGAGTGTAATCACCGATCCCTTACTGTGGGCAGCTTTAGTAGACGACTTTTCTTCAACAAACTTTTACTAGTCAAGGGCAAGTTATATTCAGGGGCAAGTTCGCTGGAATGGTATCGGGAAGAAACAAACTATAGTTGATAATGTTGCATTCAAGAGAAACTGATACCCAGAAAACACAAATAATGAACATTACAAAATTTACGGCAGACAGTCTGAAGAAGATAAAAGACGTAAGAATAAACTGGAGATTTGACGTAGGACCTTACATATACGTAGGGGAGCCCGGGGCTGGTTGACGCACTTTTTGTATTTTTATTTTTAGCTTACACATTATTAAGTTTTGGTGTGCTTTTGGTACCAAATAGAAAAGTTTAATGTTTTATCTCTCATATTAGACAAGAAAAAAATTTTTTTTAGCAAAAGTTTAGGTATAAATTTTTTTGTAAAGATGGATGGGGTTGGTTGACGCAGACAAAAAAGTAAAGTAAAACATCTGTTATAATCCAAATTAAAAAAAAATTACATTAAATTCTAAAAATGGTAACTACCCAAGGAAACCCAAGGAACAAACATAAAAAAGGTAACTTCCCAAGGAACAAACGC
Source organism: Lochmaea crataegi (assembly GCA_947563755.1). Classification (NCBI taxonomy): domain Eukaryota; kingdom Metazoa; phylum Arthropoda; class Insecta; order Coleoptera; family Chrysomelidae; genus Lochmaea; species Lochmaea crataegi. The sequence continues at coordinate 25,960,926 of OX387432.1, forward strand.
GATGCATTAATTCTAAAAAAGGTAACTTAATTAACAATAAAATCGAGTTTAGCTGAACTGGAACCACGTCCTTGTCAGCATTAGTTTCTGCGGGATCGGGACGGTCAGTTGCATATCCTGGTAAAAACTCTTGATCGTCAAAAACGTCTCTATTGAAAGGGCTAGTTCCAGACACCTTGAATCCCGCCATAATGTTTTTCGGTGTCGCTGCCAGTGGCAGTGAGTCTCGAACTACTAGAGGGACATCGTATATTGACATCGTGCGTCCGGGATTGCTAGTGATCCAGGAGTCACTGGCTGAATTAACGTAATGTTTTAATGGTCCATAGACAGACCGATCGAGAGGCTGGAGTTTATGTGAGCAATGGGCTGGAAATGACAACGCCGTTACACCTTTACTTTTTAGATAATCAAGTGCAGCTACAGACAAATGCGAATCATGATTGTCTAGCGAAAGTAGTACCGGTCTCTCTTTAGAACAACCAACGTGCTTGACAAAATGCTTAGCAAACTCCAAAAAGTGCTCTTTTTTCATCCAACCTGAAGGATTTGCGGTTCCAACTGCTCCAGGAGGGCCATTAGCGAGAAAATGTTCTCTGAAGTTAACCCTTGGAAAAACAAAGAACGGCGGGACAGAATTTCCCGTTGCAGATACCGCCAAAGCCATAGTAACTAAGGTGCCGCGTTCCTGGGAGGTTATGCGCCCCACCTGCTTATATCCACGCCTGCCAACAATTCGGTTAGGCTTTTGCACGGTCGTAATCCCAGTTTCATCCATGTTCCATATTTGTGCTGCTTCTAATTTTAGGCGGTTGAGGACCGTTTTTAAGTTGTCAAAGAACATTGAAACATTTTCTCTGTTGAAACTAGAAGCGCGAGCTAAGCTGGTTGCTTCTGGAGTTCTTACCGAAAGAGCACGATGTCGTTTCATGTAGTATGTAAACCAATCCTCTCCAGCCATTTTTGTCACGTTCCAGGATTCAGGGTATTTAATGAGCAAAGCAGTGGCATAATCATACGCGAATTTTCTTACTTCTCTGACAGACAATCCAAAATATATGTCGCTTGCCGTTTTAAGGTATTCCTCCAAATGATTTTCTTGTTGATCTGTGAACACCTAAAAATTATAAAAGACGTAAGGCATTTTTTGAAGCTTCAATATTTTTAAAAATAATTTAAAATATAATATACCTGGCGATTCCTGTAATATCCAACTTTTGTCGTTATTGCGGCATCACCATTAATTTCTTCCTCAGTAAATTTGTTGCAAAAACGTCTCAAAGTTGCCTCCGGGATCTCAAAGTCTTTTGCAGTTGCCCTAATGGATTTGTTGTTCATTTTAACCTCTCTAACTGCCCTTAGCATGATATCTGGTGGAGTGATACCCCTTTTTCTGATGTTCGTTTACGAGAACGCATCTCGCTAAAATAAAAAAACAAAAATTAAAATATTTTATTTTAAACAACCCCTTGTTGTGTGCGTCAACCAGCCCCTGACCACGTTTTTGTATGTGTGATGCAACTGCACCTATACTATTTTATTCTTAGAAAATCTATTTAACAGTTCTTGTTTGGGACGGTTGAAGCTTTATGTAGCATCAAACCGATCTCAATTATCTTTAAAAATAAAGTTTCTAGAACAAAAACTGTAAAAAAGTAAAATATTACTTACCACTGCCAAAAAACAACAAACCGCACTGTACACAACACCACTGGGGCCGTATTCTTGACTGAGGGAGTAGAGCTTCTCGAGTGAACACATATTTTGTCTTTATTTTGTCATTGCAGTGACAAAGACAAAATATCTGTTCTCTTGGGAAGATTCACTCCCTCATTCAAGAATACGGCCCCTGATGCAATCAAACTGAAACGAACGTTCGAGAGTGGTTTTTAATGGCGGCTTTAAGACAAACCGATCGGCGACGTTGCCAAGTGTACTGTTTTAAAAAAAATTGAGGTGCGTCAACCAACCTGGTGCGTCAACCAGCCCCTACAATCGAAAAACATGACCCCTGCTTAGGTAGTCGATTAAAAATATTAAAAAAAATTGTAGTGAGCTTAGAACTGCTATTTTCAAACGTATAAGAGTTGCAATGGAAGTCAACGCAGTCAAAAGAATAACAAACAGAAATAAACAAACGCTCTGGTGGTGTAATGAAATAAAGTAGAAAATGAAACAAATATATAAATATATAAATGTAAGATAGGAAATTTTGTGGGGATGTGGCAATAATACCAGAGTGTACCTACTCTTTTAAGAATTTATTTCCGAGCTTTCGAATAACCATGTATTCATTTTCAAGGACTATTATAAATGGAATAACTGTTGTTTCATTCTTTTTCTTGACGTATAAGAATTTTTTCTTTATGTTTTATGTTATGCTCTAAAAATGATGGAATGATGTTCGGTTTCCTACATTGTAATAGGTAGAAAGCACCTACTGTTATATTCCTTTGCTATTTTCATTTAACAGATATACCATTTATAAAAGTCCTTGAAAATGAATAACATAGTTATTCGAAAGCTCGGAAATAAATTCTTAAAAGAGTAGGGGAACAGGGGGCAAAACCGGGCAGTGAGGTAGAACCGGGTACGGAGTTTAATTCCATTCTACAATCCACTAAGAACTACGTTAATAAATGTTGTTTAAGTGTAGCCTGAAGCCCTTGTTTCTGTAGTGGCATTTGTGTAGGAACTTTTCCATTTTAGATTAGAATTAAAAAAAGTTACTCAATTTGTTGTAGAAGTACACTCGGCGCAGAACAGAACCAGAAGGGACAGAAACGGTTTTGCCCCGCACACATTTTTTACTTTTACTTTTTATTTAACATATATAATACAAAAGCAGCTCACAGTTAATTTAGTGCCCGAATCCTGATACTACAACAGTTTTTTCCATGCGTGATGACGAATCAGGTTGAGTCTTCTTCTTTAGAAAAAAGAAGATTTCTTCTTGAATAAAATAATATTATGATATCTTCCATAGTAGCCTAATGAGGCAAATTTTAATAACTGTCAATGATTTTTGAAATTTGATTGGGTTAAAAATAAACATGTAAATAAATAACATCAACTATTAATTTATTTACTTCATAGATTCGTACGATGATTATTTTTCTTCATTAATGGCAAAATAACTACTAGGAATTAAAAGGTTACAGAAACCATTTAGGTATTACAATTCTATTAACTAAGTTATGTTAAAAAGATGAATGTGGAAATCGAAGACGAGTGCAGCAATGACAATGAATTTATGGATTTACCTGATTTAAAATCCGAGGATGTGAGAGAACCCATATTACCTGCTAAATCGAAAGAAGTATATGAAAAAGCATACAATGATTTCATATCCTGGTGCAATAGTAACAATGTGAATAACAGTAGGGAAAAAACTCTTTTAACATATTTCTCGGAAAAATCGAAAATACTGAAACCCTCTTCTCTGGTTACAATTTATTCTATGCTGAAGTCAACTTTACATATATATCATAAAACAGATATTAGCAAATTTTCAAAATTGCTTACTTTTTTAAAAATACAGTCTAATGGCTATACACCCAAAAAAACAAAAATTTTAACTAAAAAACAAGTATTGGAATTTCTAACAGAAGCTCCTGATCAGAAATATTTAATGGTGAAGGTGAGTTTATCATCTATTGAATTCAATATATATAATAAATATATAAGTAATCTTCTGTATGTTCCTTATTTTGTGGTGTATTCATTATCCTTTTTGTTATTTATTTTGGGAAATCAAACCACAATCTCTTTTATATTTTTTAATATCCAGCTACCGTTTTCAAGAACAAAGTTTTTTATAAAATTCTGGTCTAGTTATTGAATTTTTTTGTTAGTGTCAGATAGGGACCAGAATTTTATAAAAAACTTCGAAACGTTAAATTGAAAAATATAAAAAAGATTCTGGTTTGATTTCCCAAAATAAATAACAAAAATAATTCAATCTATACTTTACCAATATATTAATCTGTATCCTACCGTTACTGGCTTTGAATTAGGTAAAATAAAATATATGCTGATAATTTTAAATATGTATTCATAATATCTCTTCAAATTATAATAAATGCAACAAAATCAGTTTTTTTAAAGAATATTCCAAAAAAAAAGGTGAATCAATGAAGCTTTCAGTCTCTAACAAGACATTTTACTTATATGATTAATAAAAGAATGAATAAAAAACTTTGAAAAATCTTGATAATCTATTTTGATCTAATTTTATGACAGAAAGGGCACTAGATTTACAGAAACATAAAGCAGGGAAATCAGGTGAAGCTGCCCTGCATAATTTGGTCTCAGGTCTCGAAAGGAGCCTGAATCATAAGGAAGTAGCCCTTGCAGCATTTCTAGACATCGAAGGTGCTTTTGACAACACATCGATGTCATCAATTAACAGATCCCTTAAAAACAGAGGGATCAACAGTACCACATGCAAATGGATAGGATCCATGCTTGAGCATAGGAGAATAACAGCACATATGCATGATAAAACATACACTGTTAGGACAACTAAAGGATGTCCTCAAGGTGGAGTACTTTCACCACTTTTGTGGAACCTAGTTGTGGATGACTTGATCTGTAGGTTGAATGATCAAGGCATATGGACGCAGGGCTTTGCGGACGACATAGTGATTGTCACCAATGGGAAATTCCCGGAGGTGGTTATGAATGTCCTACAGGAAGCACTGCGAATTGTGGAGGAATGGTGCCTTACAGAGGACCTTTCAGTTAATCCAAAAAAAACCAAACTAGTTGCTTTTACGAATAGAAGAGTTCTCCCGCAGGGTAGAGTACTGTTGTTCGGAGAAGAACTAGAGATATCCAAAGAAGTCAAATATCTGGGAGTGACCCTTGATTCCAAACTGAATTGGAAGGCACACCTGGAAAAAATTACTACCAGGGCGACTAGGCTTTTCTGGCAATGCAGAAGAGTTATGGGCAAAACCTGGGGAATACGACCTGAGGTGGTTCACTGGCTCTACACAACTGTGATAAGGCCAACGATCACCTATGGAACAATAGTCTGGTGGAGGAGGACAGAAGTGTCCTCTGCAGTTAATATGTTAACTGCAATCCAAAGACAAGCGCTTCTTGGTATTACCGGGGCAATGAACAGCACGGGGACGGCATCAATGGAAGCCCTTATTGGACTTCCTCCTCTAGAACTTTTTATAAGGGCGGAGGCAATGATGGCAATTCTTAGGCTGAAATCGGGAAACTTATGGTCCCCGAACAATGTTCGAGAAGGACACACTGATACAACTGGGACATTACTAGACGAACCCATATTTCACATGAGTTTTGATAGCATGACACCAGAGAATATATTCACTGAGCGAGTGAATATCATCATCCCATCTAGGGAACAGGTGATGCACCCAGGTAATTCTGGAGAAATCATCTGGTTCACCGATGGCTCCAAAACAAACCATGGCACTGGGGCTGGTATAAAGGGACCTAGAAAGAGAATGTTCTTTAGCCTTGGTCGATATACGACTGTGTTTCAAGCAGAGACGATTGCCGCTATAGCCTGTATTGATGAAAACATCAGAAGAGGATATACCGGACAAAAAATTGAAATATTCACTGACAGCCAGGCTCTGCTTAAGGCTATCAGTAATCCTACAACTAGGTCTAGACTGGTGAAAAACTGCAAAGAATCCCTCAACAGGCTGGCAAGAGACAACAAAGTGTCTCTAATATGGGTGCCGGCACATGAGGGTATTGCAGGTGATGAAATGGCGGACCAGTTAGGTAAAGAAGGCTCTAAAGGAGACTTCATAGGTCCGGAACCGTTTTGTGGAATCACAAAAGATTGCATAAGAGGGGAAATTACAAAGAGTTTACTGAACAAGGTAGACAAGGAACTCTCAACCAGGCTACTGAAACTGGGTAAGAGACATTTGAAGACAGTTACCGACCTGGTGACTGGACACTGCACCTTGAGGAAACATCTGTACAATATGGGCAAAGTTAGTGAACCTATGTGCAGAAAATGTGAACTTGATGATGAAACACCTACTCACATACTCTGCTTCTACGAGGACTTACAAGAACTTAGACGGAAGCACTTTGGAGAGGAAGTTATACAACCATCACAACTACTGAAAATCCCTCCAGTCAAACTAGTGACCTTTATAGAAGACACGAAGCTACTGGAATGGAAGTAGATAACATGGGATATGGTACAAAGATTCAGATCAAGTGCCTGGGCTGATGAGCACAACCCAATTTATGAATGAATGAATGAATGAAAGAAACATAAAGATGCAAATTATATATATATCTCATTATTTAGTCAAAAATAACTAATTCCGTTTACATAATATAAGTACACAATATAAAATAAAAGAACAGTACAACATATAGTGTTTACAGCACAAAAAATTAGGTACATCATAAAGAAATTAAAATTAGAATAAAACAAATGTAAACAAACATATAATATTAGGCTGTGACTGCTCACTCCGACAATAAATAATCCTTTAATGCTCTTTTAAAAGAATGTACAGATGAACTTTTTTTAATGTATTCTGGTAAACTATTGAAAGGATTAATACCTTTGTGAAATACAGAGTTGTATGTACTGCTTCTCCTACACATTTCAATTCTTAAATTTTCCTTATTTCTTGTATTATAGTTATGTACACCAAGAATATTAGAAAGCTTATCCTGCAGATACACTTGTGCATGTCCAATTTTAATTTTGAAAATAAAAATTAATGTGAAGTACAGAATTAATTTAATTATTGGCATCCAGTTAAGTGTCTTTAGCATGCTGGCTATAGGAGTATACCTAGAGCACTTCAATATTATTCGCATGGCACGCATTATCATTAATATAATTATTAGGTAGTAGATACTTAAGTAATAACTAATTGGGTTTTCAACAGGTGGCACTTATTTTTGGCATTGCTGGTGGACGAAGTAGAGAACTAACTGACTTGAAAGTGGATGACATTCAAGACTTGGGAACATCTCTGTTAGTAATAATAAGAGAATCCAATACACACATTAAAAGATCATACAGTATTTTCAATGATGAAGGTTGGCCTGTTGATGTTTTGGGTATATTTAGAAAATATGCATCTATAAGACCAAACAACATTGAGCATGGCCGATTTTTTATATATTATGATCAAGGAAAATGTTCCAGACAAGTTGTTGGAAAAAATACATTCGGTCAGTTACCTAAGAAAATTGCTAACTTTCTCAATCTACCAGACCCTGAAGCATATACTGGCCATTGTTTTCGTCATTGTTCAGCAAGTTTTAGACTTACAAATGATGCAATATCATCCAATGGTCCACATGAGCATCCATCAATTGTTAAAGATCTTCCTGCTTTGGAACAAGGATTGAATTCATCAATAAAGAATGAACCTGAAGTAAGAAAGGCTTTTATATTAGATTCAAGTGCCTATTTTGGGTTATATTAGTAATTGAACAATAATTTTCATTTTAGGACACACGCGATTCCAATTATGATTATGAAGATTTTGATATGACAGAAGAGGTTTTTGTGGAATTATCAAATTCAAAAAAACAAAAAACGACAGACTTTTATGAACACTTATCAAAAAAAGAAAAAATGGGTATACCTGAGCTTAAAAAAGATGAAATTTCAGTTTATGGAGAACTGTTAATGACAAAGCTTCGAAAAATGGATACTGCAACACGAATGATTGTTTGTAATAAAATCGACAATCTGATATTTGAAACAGAAATGGCATTGCTGAAGAAAAACCACAATAAGTGTGATTCCTGTTCACAAGAGGCACCATCAACATCTACAACACTTGTTAAACCAAATAGATCTTCAAGTAACTCTCCCCATTCAGCATCATCTGAAAATCACAATTGGTATTGCTGAATTAAGATGGATATATTTTTTAGAAAACCATATTATAATTTTAAAATAATCAATTTTATATGAAGAAGCAGTGGAGACTTCTTGAAAACAGAAAGTTTGTGCACACTGCAACTTTTATTGTTTTCTAAATTTGTTGAAAACTTTTGGCTCACAATTTAAATTAATCAAGTCAATCAAAATATTTGAATTAACAACACATGCATGTTTTGTCAGTATGATTCTAAGAATAAGCAAACACAAGTGAGATAACAAGAATAGAAAGAAATGACATAATATGTACTAAAATGTAAGGAAAGGGAAATGTGCTGTTTAGAGTAACTATGCCAACAACAAGTTGGACTGTTGGATGTCTTGGATTACCCCAAATCAATTTATAAGCTGAAGAACAGGACACTCTTCGGAAAGTCATTGAACTCCTCTTGAATCAGGGATGAAAATAGAACCGTTCTCTGTACTTTCATGTCAGAAATAATGTTCCAGAAATTTTTTAAATTCAACAAGATATATGTTCAGAAGATAAATATTTTAATTTATGGTAGTTGTCACACTACAATATTGTTGAAAAGTTTTCTTTCACATCCATGGAATTTTGTCATAGACTGTACCATTTTCATATGTACATAATCATAAATACTATCCAAAGTTTCGAAACTGAGCAAGTAGCAATCCGATAACGTCGCTCGTGCTTATTCTCTGTAAGTTCGAATTTGCCGCTAAAATTATACTACTACACTCGGTTGCAAGATATTCTATTAAATTTCCTGACATTTTAAACTTTGCATAGTTTTATCTCGATACAATGAAACGGTCAATATTTGTTTCTTCGTTTTAAAAAATGCGGAACCAATTTATCAATAGTTTCTGTTAGTTTTTTCTAAAATTAAAAAAACTGGGAAAAAACAACCATTGCTTACGTTTATCTCGAGTTAGAGACAGTCAATCGACTTGAAATTTTAATGGTGATTACATCATAATGTCCTTAAGTATACCTATGTCCATCGCACGACAATTACTTTGAAAATGAGTACACACAAGGACAAAAAAAAATGAGATGGCAAGAGACTGTACATTTTCAAAAAATTACAGTGTAATATCATTAATTTATTTAAAAAATGTTGACAAGAAAATTAGTTCAAACTTGTTTATGAAATTTATTTTGTATTATTTAAAAATAGTTGTTGATATTGTAAAATGTATGTGCAACACAATAAAACCTATTTTAATGATATAAACCAATATATTCTGACTAAAAGATTCTTAGACAAACCAAAAGGTAATACAAGAAAAAAAAATTAGAATGAAAGTTTATATTATGTATCCAAGCCAAAAAACGAATGATCTTTCTTATCCAGATCGCTGAGACACAAATACTTCGGTCAATATGTATACTGTATGAGGAAGGGACACTGGTCACATGTGCCATAAGATACAAGTATATTTTTTAGTGATACGAATATACCAACGCTTGCAGAAGAGGATATGAGAATGAATTGTGACCTAGAAAGATTAAAGCTGGATTTATAAACTCTTTTATTCCCGTTGTGAATACAAATATAAAAACTGCAAATAAAAAGAAATTTATTTATATTAATTCAAAAAAATAAACATAACTAACATTCTTATGAAACCTAAATTAAAATATTACTTCCGAACATTTGAAGTTATTCTAAACCGCGGGTCAAAATTTGTTTCAGCAAATTGTTTAGGAACTGTGCATCTTCGATCCCATATTTCTTCATTCTAAATCTTATCTGGGGACATGCTAAAGATTTAAATGCTGCCTGACTATCTGAGAGTATGAGGATCTTTCGGCCTCTATACCCCCTTTCGATGTTTACTTGCAAACAGGTGTGGATACTGTAGATTTCTCCCTGTCATACAGATGCAAACTTCCCCATCGATGCGTGGACATTGCACCTGGGTCTAGCACCATGGACTCCAGCTCCTGTTCCTATGACAGTTTTAGATCCGTCCGTGTACCACACCAACGATCTTTCCTGACTGTATGCTTCCAACCCATCTCAGTTTAGCTGGATTTGGTATGGTTGGTTGTCGTTAATTATGGCCAACATGTTATCACTTCTTATTTCAAGAAGCGAGTTTGTGATAACATCTGTGATTCTGGAATCCTTCGTGCCAATTCCCATTGCACTCCAGCCTGTATGCAGCCATTCTCGCTTCCGCCTTAACATGCAGAGCAAGAGGCGGAAGATTGAGAATGGTTTCTTTTGCTGCAGTCGGGCTGCTTCTCATCGCACCCGTCATGCACAGACAACAGACAGGCAAGCCTCTGGAGTTTTGATAGCTCCAGTTCGGCTTTCCTCTGATCTATTTTTGGCCACCAAACTAAGGCTCCATATCAGAATGGTTGGTTCTATTTTAAAGATATACCAACCCCGTTTACTTTAGAAGTGTAATTCAATGTCTGACGGGGCATATATCCCGAGAAGTAATTGTTGATTCTTAGTGAACGGTCTGTTCTTTCGAAATTTATTTTTCTAATTTTGTAAAGCGTATAAAAGGAATTATAAACAAATTATAAAAGGAATAGTAGATGAAGAACGGGAAAATGAGAACGAAACAAAAGACAAAATATGCACAGTAATACAAGAGATGGGAGTAAAAATCGCAGTAAAAGAAGATATAGACATAGTACGGAGAATTGGCAAATACAACACAGGAAGGAAAAGACCAATAATGGTAAAACTGAACAGGGAAAGTACAATGAAAGAACAATGATTTTGCAGAACACCAGAAGCCTGAAGGGCACAGATATATGGATTGATGAAGATTACCCCAAGGAGGTCCAAGAGGAAAGGAGGAAGCTTATAATAAAAATGAAGGAAGCAAGGAGTAAAGGCGACAAAGTACAATTAAGATACAACAAGTTAATAATAAATAACGAATTGTACAGGGCAAAAGGCACCGATCAATGCGAGGAAGAAAAAAACGATGGAAGAGAAGGAACCAGCAGTCAAAAAAGGACAATAAATGAAAGATCACCGGAGCAAAACAGATTCGAGGAACAAGTGAGGAAAATAACACGAACTAATGAAAAAAACGAATAAATAAAGATAAGATTCCAGACAACAACGACGGAAACGGCGATGGAGATGGTAATGAACAAAAAATAATGAAAACAACAGTAAGAAACACAAAATATAAAAAAAAGAGTAATGACTTAGTTATGGGAAGCTGGAATGTAAGAGGGACTTTCTCGCCAGGAAGCCTTAAAAACCTAGTAAATGTCTTTCTTAAGTATAGCATAGATGTGTTGGCGTTACAAGAAACTAAACAGTTGGGAACAGAAATAACAGAAGTCGGCGAAACAACCCTTTTCAAAAGTGGTGGAATCAACAGAATGCTAGGAACCGGGTTTATGGTACAAAAAAAAATTAGAAATCAAGTTATGGCCTTCAAACCAGTATCAGAACGAATGTGCGTATTACGTTTAAAAGGAAGAAATCGAAATATCAGCATTATAAACCTACACGCCCCATCTGAAGAAAAAGAAGATATTGAAAAAGATCTGTTTTATGAATTAGTAGAAAATGAATATAATAAATTACCCAATTATGATATTAAAATTGTTTTAGGGGACTACAATGCAAAAATAGGGAAGGAAGCAATGTACATTCCGACAATAGGTTTATTTAGCAAACACGATGTAACAAATGATAACGGACAAAGAACAATAAGTTTTGCTGCAGAAAGAGATATGGTGGTAAGAAGTACACAGTTTCAACATAGAGAAATTTACAAAGGGACGTGGATATCTCCTGACCAGCAAACAATTTACCAAATAGATCATGTTTTAATAGGAAAACGACATATGAAGTTCATAACAAATATAAGAAGTATGAGAGGAGCAGATGCGGACACTGATCATTTCTTGCTAAAAGTAAGTTGCAAAATGGATGTTACAGAAATTATGAAAAATAATAAAAAGAGAGCTAAAGGAAGGAAGTACGACACAAACGGTTTGGAAAACGAAATCGTAAGAAGAAAATACGAAGTAGAGATCAATAAAGGACTCACTGATATATCGCAACTAACAGAGTCAGGAGAAAAACGGGATAAGATAAAACGAGCAATACAAGAAGCGAATGAAAATATCTTACCGAAGAAGGAGGCAAAGAAGAAAACCAAACACTGGTTTGACGAAGAGTGTAAAAAATTAGAGGAACAGAAAAGTAAAACAAGACAACTGTTATTAAGAAATCACGACGATGATGTTAAAAACAAATACAAAAAATTGAGGAAAGATTTAAAAGCAGTATGTAGACGGAAAAAAGGGAAGCGGTGGAGAAAAAACTCAGAAATGTAGAAGAAAATTTCAAAAATAGAGACTTTAAAAATTTTTATCAGGAAACAAGGAGAATAAGATCAGGATATCAAGGAAAAAATATTTATTACAAAACTAAGGGAGGACAGCTAATCTCAGAACCTACAGAAGATGTACAAAGATGGAAGGAACATTTTAATGAGTTACTCAATAAAGAAGAGTGCGATCAGTATCCGAACAACGATGAAAGATATCAATATTTCGATGAGGAGATAGAAGAACCTACAAGGCAAGAAGTAGAAGAAGTTGTAAAGTATCTAAAAAACAACAAAGCACCAGGAGAAAATGAAATAACAGCAGAAATGATTAAAGGAGGAGGCGCAAAACTTATAAGTGAAATATACGAGCTAATAAAACATATTTGGCACTCTGAAAAAATACCAGAGGAGTGGAATATAGCTCTGATAAGCCCTCTGCACAAAAAAGGAGATAGAACAAACTGTGACAACTACAGAGGTATTGCGTTATTAGATACAGTGTATAAAATCCTGGCAAGACTAATGAGAGCTCGATTGAATAAATACGCTGAGAATGTACTAGGGGAGTACCAAGCAGGGTTTAGGAGCAACAGATCGGTAACAGACCAGGTTTTCACTTTAGAGGAAATTCAAATGACCTGTTATGAGTACAAAACGGAATTACATGCTCTATTTATATATTTTAAGCAGGCGTATGATACAGTTAGCAGAGACCAACTTTTCGAAGCTATGAAATGGTTAGGAGTACCAGGCAAATTGATCAGGTTAACAAAAATGACTCTTTTGAACACAGGTAACAAAATAACTTGGAATGGGTACAAATCAACGGTCTTCAGGGTCGGAAACGGTGTAAGGCAAGGGGATCCGTTATCAACTGTTTTATTCAACTTAGCACTCGAAGCCATTATCAGAAGATCTAAAGTAAAAACAGATGGTACAATATATAATAACGAACATCAGTGCATTGCGTATGCAGATGACTTGACAGTATTGGCAAAATCAAAGAAAGAGCTCACTAAAATTACAAAAAATCTCGCAGAACAAGCAAACATTTTAGGACTGCAAATTAATCAAGAAAAAACAAAATATATGGTCCTTGGAGATACTGGAAGTATTGGTGACAATCTGATAGTAAAAACGACATGGGAAATGGACTACAGTTTCCAAAGGGTACATGAATTTATTTATTTGGGAGTACTAATATCTAGCAATGCACACGAAGAACAAGAAATACAGTCAAGAATCACGAAAGGCAACAGAAAATTTGGAATGCTCCAGTCACTGATGAAATCAAAATACTGTTCAAGAAAGATGAAGTTAAGAATATATAATACCATTATAAAACCCACTGTAACATACGAAAGTGAAACATGGATTCTAACAAAAAAGCAGGAAGAAAAGCTGGAGCGCTGGGAGCGTAAAATTCTTAGAGCAATCTTCGGTGGAATAAAAACACCTGAAGGCTGGAGAAGGAGAACAAATGAAGAAATAGACATGTTATATGGAGAATCAAAGATAACATCAAGAATAAAAAAATACAGGTTAAGGTGGTTGGGACACGTAGAAAGATTAAACAAAGAAAGAATGACAAAAATGGCTCTTAACAGGACTCTTATTGGAAAAAGAAGAAGAGGGCGACCTAGAAAAAGATGGTTTGAAAGTGTGATGTCTGATATAAATAAGCTGAAAATACGAAACTGGAAACAGAAAGCTAAGAATAGAGAGGAGTGGAGAAAAATAACTGCCCTGGGTCTACAAGGCCTGTAGAGCATATATATATATATATATATATAATTTTCTAAAGCGTTATAATAGTATTGAAGTATTATTTTTTGACGACTATATTTGATGACCACATAAACAATTTTAATATGTATTCTTCAGTGAATTCTATAAACATAGCGTGAAATTGGTTTCGTATTTGAAGTAGAAATAAAAACACCCAATGGTGTTTTCCCTCCATTTCTAACCTATACGTGAAATGAAGTTCTTTAAAATGAAATTGTGATCAAATTATAAGTAAAATTTATAAATAAGTATGTAAATATTATACTTACGCCTGTTTGTCCCATAAACAATATAAAAACACACAAATAGCCTAGATACTGTTAGTGATCCCGTCAGACGTTCACTGGTACAAATTCTTACCATACTTTGACGGCTGTTTCGAAATAGATGGCGCAACATAATACCGAATCTCGGGGCTGATATCAGAAAACGTTCAGAACAGAGAAAGGCACCGTAAGGTTGATGTTCCGTCGTAGGTATAATAAACACCACATAGACTATAATAGCAAGTGGTACATAGTTATATTTACCAATGGCCGTTAAAGAGTTAAGGTGGTTACCAATTATTAACATGATTGAAGTTGTCGAGACATAAAAGTATATATAACTAAAACTTAAGATTCTTTCTCTCTAACACATTGATGACACCATGTGCCTTGAGGATTTTCCTTCAGACCATAATATATTCTTACATTTGCATGAGAACTGAATTTTGTTGATTTGCATAAGGTATATTTTATGGGATAGGTAGAACAATACAATTGAATATAATTTCGGCTCATATTAGAACTAGGAGCACATGAATAACGTGTGTGCCGCGTAGAATCTACCTTCTCACCAAGGGCCTCGCGGCTGGGAGTCAAGCATTCAAGACCGTTTCAATATTTTGTCACATCTTCCGCATGTTATGTTCTTCAGTTAAACCAAGCTTAGTATACTCGTATATATGTTTATAGTACTCATAATTGCCAACGAAGAAGTCCGCGAGAGTGTATGTCCAAATATTATAGTTAGTTCAGAATAATCATTTATAGTTCAAATTAGTGGATCAAAACACACAAGTTCCATTTCAAAATTGTGATCCTTCATCTGTTGAAGAGCTACAGACGCCACAACGGCAACAATCGACCTTGTTTAGTATATTTTATGCGTATTTCAAATGCCCCCGACTGTAATGTACACGATGTTATCCGCTTTCCTAGTGCTGAAGGCGTGAAAACAGCTGAAATTTATAATTGGATCAAAGAAATTTATGGAGAAAACATTATGAGACGGGATGGTGAGGAATTGGGTTAGAACTTTGAAAGATAGACCAACAACTTGATCATGATAGTTCAGAAAAAACTCATCAAAACCCTATTTTGTAAATCAAGCCAATACTCTTCAGATCTTCTTTACTCTGAAACTGGGATCTTGGACCCAAGACAGTTATTTTTCCTGAACCTGAATGTCGAACAACATAAAACTAAATCCACTTTGATCATAAATGAACACCAATATGATACAAGACTGAAACATACCACTTACTTACCTCCACCAGCTTCGAAATCTATTGGGCAGAAGAATTTTAAATTTTTAGGCCCGAAACTTTACGGCCGCCTTCCCCAACACATCTCAGAATTGAATAATATCAATCAATTCAAAAATAAATTAAAAGGGTATATCAAATCAACTTCGCGATATGTCATACATGAACAAATCGAATGCCCCTTCCTAATATAGTAACTATTTCAGTTAAAGAGAAGTGTTATTTTATTCAATGTATATATGATATACTTATTCTTTTCTGAGGTATATTGATTTGTGTGTTTTTCTGTGGATGTTGTTCGTTTGGATGTCTGTGTGTGTGTGTATATTTCTTACTATAAATGATAATGATATTTCAAGAAACTTGTGCTCTCCCCATGTTCTTTTACCTTTCACTTTTTATAATTACCACTAATTCTTATTAATTATTATGTACCTTTTATTTTAGATTAATTACGTATAGTATTTATATTTATTACCCTATATCTTTTCAACCTATTCAAGAATTAAATTTCTTAAAGGTTTACCCATTTTATTGTACATGTTTTAGGATAGTTTATGTATTTATCTTGTAACAGATTTTTTGTGCAATAAATCTTGTCTTATTATTATTATTATCCGTAATACAGTCCAAATTTAGCGCCCTGTTTTTAAATTTGAGAAAGTATCTTGGAGGTCAGTGCTATAATAACCACGATAGCGTCAAAACGTCCGTGAATCAGTGACTGTCCAATCAGACTACATACTTCTATGGCGTCGGGATGTGATAAATGCCTCACTAATGGCGGAACTTATGTAGAAATGGAAAGTAAATAACATGCTTTCATGTAAATAATAAAATTGTTCCATCTTTTTCAGAATTTTTTTTAGTACATTCTTTCATAATCAAGGTTGATGATGTACATGTACGTTCCTCTTTAAATTATTCCAATCGGACCTTTCGATGAGAATTTAGGTCGGGTATAAAAATGCCTAATACTTGGTCTCCATGCGAAGTAGGCGTCACCGAGCGTAGCCGGGCCCACGCCCTAAAAATTTCTTATTGACGTTGTCAATGTTTGAAGTTATGTGACGTTTTTCATGAACACACTGTTGTTTATTACAGGATTTATAAATAAAACACTTACTCTACAAATAAATTCAAAGAGTTTATTTGCGAAAAAAAGAAAAAAACAATAACGTTTTTGTTATAAATTTTGAATTTTTTTCCAACGTTTTGAATGACACATAATAATTCTGTCGAAATATATGTGTCATTTTTACAAACTGCAAATAATGTTACAAATTTTTTTTTGCTCAAACAGATGTTTTACAAATTTTCAGACTTAGTCAACTAAGTACTAAAACAATTTGAGGTGCCAAATAACTTTCTTTCATTGAATCGAGTACAAAAAGGAAAAATAAGGTTAAGGCACCTTAGTGTCTAAGAAGCACCTCTCTGCTGCCAGACTTCCAATAAATAGGCATGATAATGAAACTAATCTCGAACCCATATTAAACTGTAAATGTCGTTACTAGGTGGTATTTTGATTCGAAATAGAAAAGTTGTATGATGCATGAAATGATGATGACATGAGACATTTAAAAAACAGAATCTACCATCCCTATCTCCAGTCCGGCTATGATGTACTTTTTATTTTTTAAATTAATTGGGGTAGAATATAATTATTGATCTAACCTGCCGAAACTTTTATTGCTTTTCTCTCCTCCGACTAATTATCTACTTTTTCTTTTTGTAAAGTGTCAATTTTTCTCGGACCAACTTTATGCACATATCTCCTGATAAAAGATAACTTATTTTTTAATATGTATAGCTTCTGATATAGCTTGGTTTTCTTGTAAATTATAACCCAGTTTTTGTTGGGTGCTTCACTAAAATATCTGTTTTTAAAGAAATATTACCATGCTTTATATTCATCCAAGGTTTAGTCCATCCTTTCTATGGCTTCCTCCTACTTTTTCAAGGGTAAAGTAAAATAACGCCGAGTGATGTATGTATCCCTATTTAATTACACTAGAATTTGTACAAATTCCAATCTTTTCGGCTTAACTGCAATTAAGGACTAAAACGAATTACGTGAAAAGTTGCTAAAAGATGTACAACGGTCCAGAAACTTTCCAGGAAATACCACTAGAAAATGGGTTGTTACGCTACAAAAAAAACTCATCCAAGACCACCTCCAATTGTTGAAGTTCAACACGTGTCAGTTGACATATGACAAATGACGTTATTTTTGTGACGTAGTGACCCATACCCAATCGTATTTTTCTATCGGAGACAAAATGCGGTTATTATTAAAAATCAAGTTCGATATTTCTTGATGAATAAGAATAATGAAAAGTCCGTGGAGCAGTATAATGTGGGTTCGATTTTAAATGATGCCTATAGCTTTCTGAATGCATATATTATAAAAAATATAATGATATAACGCTATGAGAACAAAAACAGGAGTGGTCGCTACCTTATGGGAAAAATATTACATTTAAAAAATATGGAATGATAAACCATCAAAAATAGTTTTAAATGAATTCACTATTAAAAAACGGCAATAACTTCAAAAGAAAGTGAACCTAAAAACGTCCGTTTTCGCCATTTTTAGGTTTATAATTTTCATCATATATTATAGGTATAGTAAAAAAATGCTACGATCTGTCTGGTTGAGTCACCCTGTATATATGATAAAAATTATAAAAAATATGATAACCTACAGACAGATTACACGAGTTGTAATTTTGTTGATCTTAAATATAATTTTTTTCTAATTATAGAAAAATAACAATTAACAAAAATTAGAAGATTATAACAAAAAAAATAACAAGGTTTTTGAATAAAGAAAACTGATTGTTGATTACATTAGATAATTGGCGTTGTTATATTAGCAAATGTATATAATTGTACATAAAACATAGAAATACTACTAAATATTTAAAATTAACTGCAATCAAAGACGTAATAACTTTATTTGAATAATAGCAAATTTATTTTGAAATATAATTATTCTTTAACACAAAGTTATTGCCTCTCAAATTGGACACTGCATATGCATAATTTTTTTTAAACTGTCATAATAGAAATTTGTCAATTTCCTTATAATATATATACAAGTTGGGATAAAAATATTTTCCCACTCCCATTCCTTATAGTATTAGAAGATATTATTTATGCTTTGTTCAAGACCAGGAAATAAATGTCTTCCCTAGTAGGAGAACAAAAATTAAAACAATTTACAATAGTGACAAACAATATCTTCATCGCTACTTGCCATTTTTGTTATTCACAGTGCAATTGACATAAGGAAATGTCAATTAAATTTTTGGAATTTTGATTAATTTGTTTTCACAAACTACTTATTTTCCATTGAATCCTTTCAAATACAAAAGTAATCCAAAAATTATCATTATGAAAATTATAAAATGTCCTAGTAGTAGAAAAAATACTACTTATATAAATCTCGGTAGAGAAAATTTTTCTCAGCTTCGCAAGTTATTATTATGATAATAAAGCTCGGCTGAGAAAAATCTCTTCTCTCCCTTGGTGTATAATATACTATTACCCCTAACTATTAATTAATATATATTTTTATAAGATAATGCCATACATTACTGTATATAATTGAATAATGACAGTTTGATGGAATAATATTACTCAATCGGTATGTCAAATTGAACTATTTCTAAATTTACTTATCAGTGTATTTGTAAATATACTGTCATTTGGATTGTGAGTTATTTAGTGTCTAACATCCTTATCTCTGATACCAGTAGAGAAATGTATAATAATGAATCAGATTTAGAAGATATATCAGAAGATACAGCCACAAATTTCAAAATTAGCTCCTATCGTTACAGAATCTCCTACCTAACAAGTCAGAAAGAAAATATTTCAATAATAATGACACTTCGATTGAATAATATTACACAAGCGTCAAATTTGATAATTTCATACAAATATTGTTCTTTTGAAATATTTTTTGAATAAACTTATATATAATTGTGGATAAAGTATAGTATAAAGTAAAAAGTATATTACCCATTCAGAATTTAATCTTCGTAATAGCCATCTTTATTCGCTTGTCGAACAATACACTAATAATTAATCATAAAATTGTTTTAACTATTAGTGCATTAGAGAGTTCTGCAGTTGCTTGCAAATATTACAACTTTTTTTGGTATTATAGTCATTTTTAAAAGACCGATGACTGTAACTAAATTTATAAATAACAGTAGCATTTATATTCACATATAATTTTAACTATAGTTAAAATAAAAAAAATTTATAAAATAAAATATATATGTAGAGATAATAAAAATTCCTTCTATACACCTCAATTTATATACTTCAATTATACTCTATTCAAATTTCATTTACGCCCCTCCAAAACAATTTCTCCACCTGACAAGAGCTCTAGCGACAGACGTTTTGCGTTTCTATTGGTGGATTGGTCTTTGCTCTCTGCACTGCTAGGGTCGAATTTGGTTTTCGCCAGTCTTCGCTGTAATTGCATGATTAGATTGGACACATTTCTATTTTACATTTTTCAAGATTATTTTCCTAGTTTGTGTGCTGCATGACTTTTGATACTTGTAATAACTTATTTATTTGCAATACGGTAAAACAAAATGCGGCACTACTCAATTCAATTGTACACTTGCCTTTGTTTACATCTGGCGTAAATGAAATTTAAATGGAGTATAATCAGCAGATTTTTATGTACCTACACATAAATTTTAACCAACTGTTGAAATAACTCTTATCACTAAACTGTTCAAGAAGAAAACATTTCATACAAAAAATAAACAAGTGATGATCGTTAATTCAACAGATCACTATTTTTAATATGAAATATATTTTAGTCATCAGTTCGAAGGTAGTTTGAATTAAAAATTAACTAATAAATTATACTAAAGTAAAATAATTATTTGTGCTTTGACAAATAATTGATAATTGTAAATTATATAAAGAGGGTGATAAACTTTATCATTAATTACAATTACAAATAAAGTGGCATAATGTAAATAGGAATGATTTGCTGATCTGATATAACTTGGCAAGTACATGATTATAATATATAAGATAAATTATATAAACTCAATATACTATTCATTTTCAAAATTTGAAAATCTAGCTCGTTCATTTAAAAATTAACCAGATGGTCCCTAATTATTCGTTCTGTTATTTATAATACTTAAAATTTTATATAAAAGATACTCGAGTTTGTATGAGTGTCCGCACTCTTATTAGTTTCATTATCGCCAGAAGTTTTTCAACTTTTCAAAGAACGCATTTTCTGCAGTTTTAATTTTTCTGTCATTTATACACTACAATAAGTAGGAGTTACCTTAAGTTTGGAAAAATATATATTTATTGTTAATTTAAACAACGTAACAATAAAAAACTACTGGTCATACTGAAACTAATAAGAGTGTACAATCACACAAATTCGTGTCTTCTTTACTTGTAATTATTTTTTGACGTTTCTCGAAACCAATAGAAATTTTCAATTTCAGTAATTCATTTAAGTTCTAGCCAATCAAAACATTATTATAGTGAGAATAATCTTCTAAAATTATTCCAGCGAGAATTATTCAATGTACATTGTTATTTTGTATTTTCTTGAAATTTCAAGAAATTCGTAAAATGAATCCCAAACGTTTTAGTGAATCATCAGTCGATGAAATAAGTAATATAATCATTAAAAGTGCATGTAAGAAAACCATAATGCGAAGAGGGGCTATAAATTGGAAGAAAATACGTCAACAAAAATAATATATCGAATATCACACGAGAGTTCGATAAATTAGATAATAATTCTCCAGGCCTTTTCTCAAACTTGTTGCCATGTGGCAACAAGTTTTATAAAATATGTCAAATGATTTTCAATTTATTCCCATTCTCTTGTGATATTACTACAGAAAATAAAATTAAGTATGTTGACATTTTTGAATAGATACAGAACTCAACTTTCGATTGGTTTAAAAATATCCAGGGTGTTCCATTAAAAAAAATAGAATAGGTGACTACAGGGAGGAAGGGGTTAAAGTTATAACTAGTACATCTGAGCGAAAAGATATCTTCTGTATATTCCTTGTGTTATATTCAATATTCTTTTTGGGAAATTAAACCACAATTTTTTTTAATAATTTTATTTCAATGTTTCGGTAGCATTCTAAAAAACTATAAAAAAGATTCTGGTTTAATTTTCCAAAAAAAAAACGAAGAATAGCGAAAATACGTCCCCCTTTGTTTGATTTTTCATGAAAGTGACTGAACTAATTATGGTTAATTTTTGCGAATAAAAATTTGTCTGGGTTAAAAATTATTAGTGTGTATATTTTCCCGATAAAACAGGAGTAAAAGGTTTTTAATGTGCTTTTGGCACCTGCCATAAATACTGATACTTATATAGTATAAAAAAAATACTATATCATTTATAAAAAGCAACAATTTAATAGTTATGTAACAAAATATAGGATTTGAGAAAAGGAGACAAAATCTCGGTATTTCCTCAAAATCTGTTTACTCTTTTCGACTAAAATTAAGATTTTGTAAAAGACGTAACCACTACATTCCATTAAATACCATTTTTGAGGAACTATTTTCCAAACAATTAATTGCATCAAAATAAAAAATTTAAAAAAAAATAAATTCATCTTTTCATTTATTGTACATATGTATTTATAATAGAAAATACTGAAACAGGTCCATTTTAGATTATGAATGATTAATCCTGCAATCAAAAAAATTTTACATTTAACCCTCAATTTTTTAGAGGGGATGGAAAAATGTTGTTTCAAAATTTATTGCAAAAACTAATAAAAAATCAATAAATGAAGTGATGAATTTATTCCATTTGGCTTTCCTACACTGTATAACAAAATGTCATACTTGCCAGTTCTAGAAGTGATTAATAACTGTATTCTGGATAAAAAGAATAAAAAAATATAACACGTTGCTTCGAAATGGTATAGACCTTAAATAAATACTTGCCAAGGGTAATTTAGATTTAAATTTTATATTAACAACGCCAATTTTCAACAATATAATGATGATGGAAAACCAGAAATAAAAAAGAAAATTGAAATAAAATCTGATTTTAGTTTAGACGCTCTGACTTAGTGTATGTGTGAGTGTATTAATCAAGGTGCCCTAAAACTGTTTACTGGATATCTTATAATAGTTTACAAAAAATACTGACCATTCCGTACAATAAATACGATTTAATTGTAGTGCATGGATTTTATCGGGTGCTTACGTTCAAATACTTTCATTATATTTGACATTTCCCTCACTGTTCACTTTATATGTTTAAGTTTAAAGAATGAAAAGATAATATTGCTAAATACAGGGAAGAAGGTCATATTGGTCAAAATTATGCAGGAAATGGGAAAATGACGTTCCCTGATTCAAAAACAAATCCTAAAAATACGAGCAATACCTCAATGGATTGCTATTAGCAGATTAAACATTGCAAAAGTTATAAACAAATTAAAATAAAACAGTATTTAGTTTGTCGTGATTAATCCAGATACTATAGAGATAATCGAAATCTGAAAAAATGTTTTTAGAGTAGGGAATTTCCAATAAAAATATTTTGGAACACTATATCTACTGCTCATAATTTTAAATTGATTGAAGACAATTATTTAAACCATTTTCATTGACTTCAATCAACACGGAGGTCTTAGAATCGCCCAACTTTTTGAAAAATTGAGTTAGATCGATTTTGCCAACGGAACCGTATACCTTCGAGTGTCGAGAACATACCATAATTTATTTGAATTTTTTAATTAATATTCGATTCTTGAAAAAAATTATTTTGTTTCGTGCAAGGCGGAGGCATATTTTCAAGGTTAATTTAAAATTATTAGCAATAAAGATAGAATTCCGGGAGTTTACACATTTTATTGGAAATTTCTTTCTCTTTTAGAATCTTTTTTTCAGATTTCGATTGTCTCCTATAGTTTTTGAGTTATTCCCAAAAAAATAAAATGTCTTTTTTTATTTTAATTTGTTTATAACTTTTGCGATATTTTATCTGTCGATAAACATTTTAATACATTTTTCTAGACGTCATTCCGAATCCAATGACCTGTCACTCATATTTTTAGGAGCTATTACAAAAATTAATACGTTTTTGAACTACTGATCTAGACTAGTTCCTAACTAACAAAAAGAGTACAAGTATCAGTTACGAACACATGCCTCTTCAAAATATACCTCCCTGGTTTGATGACAATATTATAAATCTGTTCATACTAAAATAAGTGTTTGTAAAATGCTTATAAAGTTCCAATTTTGAAGACCTGTAACACGAATACGTGTATATTGGATATAATTGATAAAATTCAACATGCGAACATTATATTGGTCAAACCTATAATATGCTCTCTCGTCTTCTTCCTCATTGGCCTCTGGTCACTCTGTATATTCATATTTCGTAATTAATGTAAATACTTTCTATCGATTCTTAGTTTCAATAGCATAATTCTTCCTCTTATTATTGCTTTTGCTTTCCAGGTAATTTTTTTGTTTTTAGATGAGCTTGTCATATTTTTTCTTTTTATTTCTCCATTCATATTTAGTTTTCGACTTCTTTTGTTTCTACATGTCCCAACTTGTAACGACTTATCAATCAAGTTTTTCTTATCTGAAGCCATATTTCGCTACATTTAAAACCAATTTTTATTTCGTCATTGTTCCTTTATAAAATCAAAGTAGTTGTTTAATTACTGCTGTATACAATGCGCGCCAGACCTATGACCAATGCGCACCTATGTCGTTAATATATCAAGGTTTTGCATAAAAATGGGCCCTTTCCAATAATTCAATTGGAAAACATTTCTATTTTATTCTTTCATTTTCTTTCTCAGCTATTCTCTCTAGTCGTTGGTATACGCCTGCTTTGTTCTTTACACCAATAAACTTACAGGCAATCCACCAAAGTTTGGGACAACCTTTTTCATTTTCCCTGATTATTTTCCATCGATCACATTTTTTTAATAATAAATGTATAAGAGTAGCTTACGATATCCATTAAACAGATTTAGGGCGCGCAAGATTACACACGTGCACCAAGCTAGCGCCTATACTAATATTTTTAATTTTACCTAAGACAACAACCACCGCTAGCGCTAAGGATTGGGTCCATGTGGATTTCCTTGACCGGGATGTTGATGCATCAATACTTGCATGGGAGGTTGGGGAGGCGGTGGGGCTTGCTGCAAATATTGCATGCTTTGCATCATGTGCGGCTGTGCGGGTATTATCGGGTACATCAGAGGAAACTGGTGGTGACTCTGAAATATATATAAAAAACATATATTAGGGTAAAACGCCAGTAATAAACCATCAACTAGTGTTTGACCGTTTATGTAAGACAATTTAAAAAATAAGGATTCTATATTCTGTTTCAATTTGGAAAAATTATACTACTGACGAAGAAAATGAAATTTGTGAAATCGGTAAAGTAATAAGTGTAATATTTCTGTTGAGTAAGTTGTTATAAATTTATTTTATTTGATAATTATGGAAAGATTCTACATAATAAGGGTCGAAACAAATAATCTCAATGGTAATATTTAACAAATTTTACCAGGAGTATTCTAAACCAAGATTAGATACGCCACTGACTCCGAAAATCTTGTCTGTCTTGATGGTCAATTGCAAGTAAAAAAGTGCAGACGTTGACCATAAATATGCACCTCTTGCTACAGTATAGGAGAAAACTAAAACAGGCAGTTAGAATTTCAACTCTGAAGCAATAAAACGATATAATACTTCATTTAACAAGCCACAAAGGTAGTCAATTAAAAGTAGTCGATTCGGTAGAAATACTTCTCTGATATAATACATAGTTTTTATATGTATAAATAGTTTCAATAATTAACTGATGTGTAGAATAGCTTATTAGTGCACAGTATTGATAGTTGGTGAAACAGTGTTTCATTCAAAGAGAAGCAATTTTGGAAGTACCTTAGTAGTACGGATGTCCACATAACACCTAATTGGGCATTACAAACCCAATTACTCAAAATCTTACTGCATCCAGAGCAGAAGTTTCGTTAAAACGTTGTTTTGCAGAAATTAGATCTTATTTTTTCACCAATAATTTGTTGCATACTGAATGAGAGTTTTTAACTGTGATGAAAGCGCATTTGTCTAAACTCTAAACATAATTTTCTTGCATTGTTAACGTGGACCACTTAAATAGTCCAAAATCATTTTTGAAGTGAAAACTTCTTTAGGAGCATTGATCAATTTTTGGTAGGGGCAAAACTTATGGGTTGGTCACCGCGTAACCGTCACCTGACACCGTTATCGCGTTACCTATAAGCGTAGCTTATGGCCGTATGCACAGTTCATGGTACTAAACCCGTTTAACTAGTTAAACGCCCTTAATGTTGCCTTGGTATGCGCCGAACGAAGTTTAGTTAAACCTGAAAGAAGTTTGACAACGTCGAAAACTTGAGCAGCTTTTTTGTGTTAAAAGCGTTCGTTGGTGAGAATGCTTGACGTCATTTGAGTTCTCTCGTTTACAGTTACAGATGTGATGGTTGTTATTTGAATTCCGAATTACATGTATGTCATTGATAAAACGTGCAACAGTTTAAATAATTAGAATCAACGACTTTTTCTTAACAATCACCTCATCAAATCTAACTAACCTTTCATGTGACATTGACATAAGTTACCCAAGTGTCAAAAAGAACAGTTTAAAGTTAAACCTGGAATATTTAGCGTTTAAGTTTAAACTGGTTTAACTTCCATAGAATCGATGGTGCATACCAACTTAAAATTATAAACTAGTTTAATGCGAGTTTAAGTGTAACCGGTGCATACGGCCATAAGAGAACTAATCATTTTTAGGGCTGAGCCGTCACTCATGCTGAAGTAAGTAAGGTTAGGAAGGGTTCTTCTTTTTTCCTTTGTAGGGTAATATACCAGGGGATAGATTATTATTAGAAAAGTTTAATTTCTGTATACTATGTAGTGTTTAAATTGCGATTTATTGAAATGAAAGAAAACTTCTTTAACCGCGTTGTGTGATTTTTGGCTGGGACAAAACTCAGGGTTGGTGACAGTTCAATTTTTAAAGGGGGTTACTTTATTTAACTTTAAATGAATCACGTTTGATTATTTCAATTTTTCGGATTGGTATCTACAAGGAAAATAATATGGCTCAGTCAAACGCCGTCCTAAGAAGTCCTTAACAGGCCTAATAATGTGGTTATTGGAAACTTGAAATTAAATAATAGAATTAATAAACCTTTCATTACCTGAGGTGGCGGCGGTGCTGCCTGACACTGTTGAGGTGGCGCTTGAGGTCCTTGCGCAGGATTATATTGCGGAGGCTGCGCTGGTGATGGCGTCTGTGAGGGATGAGGGTTGGGAGGCATATATTGAATTTGCGGAGAAGGTTCGTAGGTCCTAAGAGTCATATGCATCGGTTGATAAGCTTGATTCATCGCAGGTGGATACATGAATTGTTGAATCGGCGCTGGAGCTAACAACGGTTGTCCAGTGGCGGCGGCTACCTGCATCTGTTGTGCCATATCCGTTCTCATAGGCACTATGACAGAATTTTTAATTAACATACACAAAGAAACAATTGATATTTTGAAAATTATGTCAGTTAAACAATAAAGAAAATATTCGAAAACACTTACAGCGTCGTATTTGTTTTCCTTGAGGTGGTTGGTACTGTGGTTGACTGGTCATAACGTAATGTACCGGCATCATGAGAGGAGCCATTTGAGGTTGAACCGCTGGACCACCAACGGAAGCTGGGATATATGGGCTATGGCTAGGGGTTTGTGGAGTATGTGGTCGGCTTGCCGATGGCGTACTTGGAGACCTAAAACCAAATATTAAATAACCCAAATGTCGCGAGAAACAAATGAAAATGTAAATAAACAACTGGAAAACCAAACACTTGAGTTATAATAAAATTTAGCCTTATAAACAGACATCCTTCAGACATAATTTACCTTGTCTTTTCTAAAGCCTTTGACACAGTGCCAAAACGTAAACTTCTACTACAGCTCGATCATCTTGGCATAAGAGGTACTCTTAACAAATGGTTTTCAGCCTTCCTAACAAACCGGTTATTCAAAGTCAGAGTTGGACAAAAATTCTCCGAAGAAAGATCCGTAACTAGCGGTATTCCACAAGGTTCCGTTCGTGGACCCTTACTTTTCATCGCATATTCCAGTGATTTTCGATACTGTCTGTCAAGCTCAATTTCGGCTTATGCTGACGACATGAAACTACGGAAATCCCAACATCAGTTATCTAAGTTTGCAGAATGATCTCGATAAACTACAAGAATGGTCTCATCACATACCGAGAATAAAGGCCTTGGTTTATTAGTAAACTCGAATCTGGAGAGATCATATTTCTCATATTTGTAAACGCGCCAACTCTAAACTGTTCCTAATAAAAAAATTTTTCTCTAAAGCTTC
Organism: Lochmaea crataegi; assembly: GCA_947563755.1. NCBI lineage: Eukaryota > Metazoa > Arthropoda > Insecta > Coleoptera > Chrysomelidae > Lochmaea > Lochmaea crataegi. Next base: position 25,988,914 of record OX387432.1, read on the forward strand.
TTTCGAAACATATTGCAAACTTTACAAGTGCTATGTGTGCTTGAATACGCCGGGCCTTCGTGGTATCCAGATTTAGTTCGAGATCGTGTAATGCTGGAAAAAGTGCAAAGACGCGCAACCAGATTGTCTTTTGGCCGTGTTAGACCTACGTACGAAGAGAGATTAATCATGGCAAATCTTAAAACATTCGAAGAAAGACGTCTCCAAGGTGACCTTATTCTTTACTTTGGAATTTTGAAATTCAACTTCGGCGACCTTCAAGCAGTTTCCCCCTTCATTTAGACGACCGTCTCCGTGGGCACTCCCTAAAGCTGAAGAAAGAGCCTTTTAGAACTTGTTATAGGCAAAACTTTATGAGTAACAGAATTTTTGATATTTGGAATGGTCTTCCTCAGCAAATACTTAATTCAGAAAATGTTAATAGTTTCAAAAATCAAATATACTCCTATATTTTCGATCTTTTTTAGGCTTAGTGTCAGTTATTGTTTTATTTATATTCTGTAAATTATTATGGGCAAAATAGGAATTGATTCTCTGGCCTTATCATGTAATAATAATAATGATGGCGATCCAAGATCCAAACATCGTGACGGACAAGTGCAGAAGGTGTCAACAAACAACAGAAACGATACAACACATTACGTCGGGATGTTCAGCCATAGCTAACCTTGATTACCTACGCAGGCACAAGCAACTTTGCAACATCATCCATCAGAAGTTGGCCAACAAATTTGGATTAGTTAACACCTACACGCCTTATTACAAGTACCATACGCATTCTAGAGAATGCTGATTTTAGACTATACTACGATAGGTCAATTATCACCGATAGACGGGTTACGCCTAACCGTCCTGATATTGTAGTTGTGGATACAAAAGCTAACTCGGTTCTTCTAGTGGATGTTGCTGTACCCAATAACAATATTTTAGACAAATACAACGAGAAAATTGCAAAATACACCGATCTTGCAATTGAGGTTGGACAGATGATGGATTAAAATTATAGAACCTGCTAATTGGTTAAAAGCCAGGTTCACAACATAAAAATTTTCGTCAAATCAAACGTTATTTAAAAATTTCTGTACAATTAGTACAAAATACACCGTCGTACATGAAACAGCCTGCTAATTGAGATAATTATCGCTCTCCAATTGACACACATACGATCTTATTAATTATGATAGCCATGATTTAAAAACCGGTTTCTTAAATTGTCGTTCGGCGACGTTCACTTCGCAAAGAGTGCATAGGTTAAATTATTCTTACTTTTAGCATTTTTATATCCGTCGCAACTTCTAAAGGAAATGTCCGATTCGGATAATTTAAAGGAGAATTTACATGAACCCAATCAATCTTTATTATGAAACTCTATTTAGTTGGATAGGAATTAATAAAGTTCATTTACGATAAGTTTGCAATAACAAAACATGACAGATGTTTTACATCGTTGCCACGTTGTAATTTTTTTCCAGTTGTTGGCATAAAATTATGTTGATAAGTTGTCTATTGCCTAAGATTACATTCAATCTAGGCATTGCGACGCACTGTTCGATACTCTTTTTTAAATAGTTATGAAAATAACTGATTATATCATACACAGTAAATAACAAACTATAAAATGCGTATGAAAACGACAAACCAAAACAAGAAATTGATAAAATTGTCTGATTTTGACAACATAAGTCTTGCAACCCCGAACACGACAGCCAACTTTTGGACCGTAATTTCCCCCGTTATATATATAATTATTCCATTAACACTTTGGATATTTAAATTTTGTTCAGTGGCTGCAATTGTTACTACAAATGTCGAAATTGCAAACTTATCGTAAATGAACTATATCATGATACAAATGCCATCATCTTTCGATTCACTAATTTGAACAAAAAACGGTTATAGTGACTCAATTATAACAGTTAGACATATATCCTCGCGAACTTTTCTGACCATTGGAAATATCTAGTAGGGCACAGACAATCAACGATACTCCTGGGAAACACAACCAGGTGAGAACAAATTAATGTCTAAGCCAGAGTAAAAATGCACTAAGAGTTTTAACAGGTATACTGACAGGACACTGTCGTCTAAACGGGCCCTTCGAAAAGATCAAGCTTGAGGAGCAAGAAAAATGTAGATTCTGTGAAATGGAAGAAGAAACCTTCATTCACATACTTGCGGAGTGCATAGCAATACAGAACCCTAGGTCACTACACCTAGGAACCTACTGGATAGAAGAGGGACACTTACTTACACCAAAACCTGCAAATCCTGCAATATCCTAAAATTCCTTCGGGAAATAATTCTAAAGGAAAAACTAATAGTTTATGAGACTGTCGTCAGGAGCTAAGTAGAGGAAACGAAGCACAACAGATCTTTAAGGTCTCAGTGAATGTCACCCCAGTATACATACATAGAACAGCTTCTGGATGCTCACTGACAAAAGAAGAGTTGAAGCATCAGTAACTAAGAGATTCTCAAGAAAAACTGATGATAATACAGTTAATGTTTTTAACATCTACTAAGATAAAAAAATCTAAACTCTCTTCGGCATACATAAGTTAATTGTTTTTTTTTACATTTTTATCAATTTTTAACCCTCGCTTATCAATCCTTAGTATCACTTGAATTTGTATGCCATGTTTTTTTGATGAAAAGTAGTAACCAAGGAATGCATCCAAGTTCACGGCATTCATAAGTCAATTGTTCTAGTTTCGTGAAAATTCTAAGATTTTCAATTTCCACTGTAGCGTCGATTATCCAGTTTAGACCTTGGGGAATAGCTTTATTCCTGGTTTTCACATGAAACTCGATGGTGAAAACAGCTTCCATTCGAAATGATGAAGCCTACATGTGTCATGGGCTACCGGTTTATAAGGGAAACGTCTCAAACAAAAGATATAGTTAGAGGGATAAGAAAGTGAGATATCTGACAATCAATTTCACAAGAACTGCTAATTCGAAAATCTGGAACTAAACCGGCGAATTCTTTAAAATGAATGGTGTCGCTTCCAACCATCCATTTAATGGGGGGCACAAACTTCCCCAAAATGAATAATAACCGAACTGATTTTTCTTTTACATAGTATGGTTTTGTTTTAAAGTTTATTTTTATTGGATACAATAAATATGTCTTCTAAAATAAGATAATATATGAAGGTTGGTATAAGGTTCATTCCAACTGCCGATAGAACCGTTCTAGGAATCGTTCGCGAAAGTGCTGTATTTCTTTCGCGTTCCAATTGATTATAGTATCGTTCTTGGAACGGTTCAAAAACTGTACCTTCTGGAGGAGGTCATAAAGTTGATGTGTCCATCCCTAATTCAAGTTTGCGCACTATACAGTACTCGATACGATTCCAGAACGGTTCATAAATGCCAGTTGGAACAAACCTATAGACACCACCTACACTTTTTCGATGCCACAAAAGCAAAAAATCTTAAAACCACTAGGATTGTCACTACATAAAGTATAACAATATATTTAAAAATTTTCTAAATGAGAAAACTACTCAGTTTGTGATCATTCAAAAATTACCTGGGTTGAAACGGTTTAGCAGCTGGATTTAGAACAAATTCCTTAGCGTTGGGATTCAGCGTTGATTTTTTCAATGTATTGGTAACCTTTTCTATGTTTTCTTGCCGAGGGCTTACCGACTGTTGGGGTTGGGGAGGTGACGGCTGCTGTGGAGGTTTGTTAGGTGGTGGAATTTGTTGCACTGGTTGGACCTGAAAACATATAACATTAATAAAATACAGATATGTATAATTTTACAATTTTTTAAAAGAATTTATTTGAATAATTTTAATACGATTTGATAATTTTATAATTATTTATTATGTTAACTTACTACATGTTCCACCACCGGTGGAGCTCCTTGCATTTTGGGTGGAGGCTGTTCATTTGGTATGGGAGCTAATTGAAAATCTTGGGCAAATTGATGCAAATCCTTCATTGTTTCGTCCCTATGTCTCGCAGGATGAGGCGGTCCTTAAACAAACAGTATATTTATACTTTTTTTTTTCGAACATGTTACATATACGAAAGAAAAGTACCAGCAACTATTATATATATAAAAAAACTAATTACCCTGTACTTCTGGTTTCATTTCTGGCGGATACTGTTGGTTTTGGTACACTCTTGGTTGACGTGGTGGATGTGGTGCTCCCTTTGCTTCACCGTTCATCTGCGGTTTAGGCTGGTGAGGGGGTTGTTGAGGAATTTGTTGTGGAGGCGCTTGCCTGGGTTGAACTGGCGGTTGGAATTGGTGAGGTGGGGTGTGCGAATGAGGGCGTGGAGGACCATGATTAGGAGGTTGCATTGGATGTTGTTGTATATTCATTGGGGGAGAATGAATCGGAGCATTATGAATATGGGGCTGTTGATTTTGAGGGGGTACTAGAATTAAAAAAAAAGGTTATTATTCAGGTGGGGTTTCAAATCTTGAAAGTAATTTTTTCATTGTTTTATATGAGGTATAATAAAAAAAGTAATGGTAGGTAATTTCTTGATTGTGAGAATTGATTTATTCACGAATAATGAGATTCAACTATGTGCATTACCCACATTATTTCAGCTTCCGACGCAGATCTACCAGTATTTACAAAGTATGTCATAGAAGTCGTATTTATTATTTCGTATTTTTCTACGGAGTTGGGAATTATTTTGTCTTCGGATATTAAAGTAGTACGAATTGGGATTACCAACTTTTTTGATTTTATACTTTTCTGGTGATTTGACCCAATTTCGTGGATTCCTTCCCACGTTACTCAAAGAAAAACTTTTGTTGCAGAGTTTACATTTTGCCTCAAAAGGGTTTCCGGGTATTTCGCCGAATATTTCTGACCACTCTATGTTAATTCTCGGATCACACCACACAGTATTGAATACTGTCTTCTTGTTTCCCATATTTAATATTTTGAACTAACAAAATTTGAAACTTTACAAAACCCAGTTTTTTTACTACATAACCTTGCTTTATTTAATCGTTCGTTGGTTCCTTACACAGTTCATTTTCTCCGTTCGTTAGTTCGTTCACCGCGCTTACCGCATTTCCACTCTGCCAAAAAAAAAAAACCAACCGCTTCATACTCAGACAAAACTCCATCTAAAAGAAAGAGATAGTGAAGAAAGAAGACGCTCTGATTCTCGTTTCACCGTGACATACCGCATAGACAGTGCAAAAGCAAAAACGTAAAGACGGAGAAAATGTCGCGTAACCGTTTTTGTCGCATAACCGTTACTTTTCATATTATGCGTTATTCGAGAAATTTCCCTGACTTTTCACTGCCTTTTTTGTGCGAACTATAAATTCCCTGACATTTCCAGTTTTTTTGAGTCTATTTTTCCCTGACTTTCCAAGTTCTCCAGTCGAGTCCGATCCCTGAATTAACTCAAGCAGTTAGACCATAGAAATTTTCATTTGATAAAACATCTGATTTTACATCAGAGTCGAACTTGGACCTTTCTAAATATCACCGTTTACATTTGTCTGATTTTCTATTCGACTGGGCAAATGTCAACTGTCATCCATATCAATGGAAATAGAAACTGTAAGGTTATGATTTTGTTTTCACAAATTTCAAGTTGTTTGCTTTTTGGTTGTGTTCAGTAGTAATAACCCAAGGACATTGATAATTGTTCGAAAAAAATTTATAACAGATTTCGAAAGCTTGTTGCTTGGAAACAGACCGACGCCGCAGGTGGAGGTCTGTTGCCAATAAGCAACAAGCTTGAGAAAGTTGTTATAACATTTTTGAGCATTTATCAATGTTCGAGGGCTATTCGAATAGAAATGTTTTTGCTAATTATAGAAAAAAATACATAGTATATTTTCTTCTACAATTTCATTAATGTTTTCGTCAGTTTTATTACAAAATCGTGACATTTTGAAATATTAAATTATTGAAACGTCAAAATCGAAATAAATCAAAATGTATCCATGGCAACGTTCCTAAACGAGTGAATCCAATGAAATCAGTTAATCCGAGGTCATTTGATTGAACACAACCAATCAGAACAGCATTACACTGAAAACAGAAATGAGTGAAACCACTTTTATAATCTGTTTCTAAGAAGTGCCTGCTACACACTGACATGTATTTGGAAATAGGTTTCCCAATTATTAAAATGTTTTTCCACACTTTGCATAATTTTGCATCTGTTGGGAAGCTATGTATTGATACATTTGCATCTTTATAGCAATATACCTCTTGCACTTGCACATTATTAGAGTCTAAATAAGTTTTTCTCCGATTGACATTAATCGTCTTTTTTAGTGACATTTATCGATCATAGAAGTAACACTTTTACTGCATAGGCATTAAAAAATCATTTCTTCTTTTTTTTTGAAATCTCCCAGACTTTACTCAGCAACCGCAATGATATGGCATCAAACAATCACTTCCACGTCACACATACATAGGCTAACTTCACTGTGCACACTATTGTTGTGGATATTCAACATTATATTTATTATCTTTCGGTAGATATTATTATGTATACAATAATTCAAGATCTAATCGATAATAATACTAAAAAAATACGATTTAATTATTACCTATAACAAACGATTAGAAAAAATATTAAAAATTGTGAGTTATATCCATCATAAAAAAGTTTTGATTTTTCTAAACACACTGTCAAAACAATTGAAGAAAAAATGATATGTTTCACACGGCAGAGAATCAGATTTACTGCCTTGGCTTGGCCTTGGTTAGCGGCTAACCGCGGCAGTAAATCTGTTACTTCTCTGCCTAGTTAAACAAATAACTATTTCTGATACAACAAACTTCACCAAACTCTTCTAGTAATTGTTTTCCCATTCCAAGGTTATAAAATTTTGACGGTAGGTGTCGCACCCTTTGTCCGTTTTCGCGAATAAGAATAATCAACAACAAATAATGTGTAATGCGTATCATTAATCGCAAGTATCAGATGAAAAATTGAACCGAAATATATATGGTTCTATTTTGCAAAACTCGAATGATTAGTCAAATGCAAAATCAGACGGAGCAAATCAAATTGAAAATCGAACAATGCAAACGAATACAAAGTGACTTTTTCATCCGTTTGTTAAAATCAAATGAAAAATCCTATGGTCTAAAGGCACCTTTAGTATAAAGGTTTGTTATCAACAGAATACAAATTAACTGTCAAATGTCAACGTCTCAATAAACAAATGCGTCACTACACTATCTGTCATCTTTTTTGTAAGCATGTTAAAATACTATTGTATTAAATAAATATTTTCAATCAATTATTATATTATTTGTACGAAAAGAACGATACATGTATTTACTATGTGATTTATTCAAATTAGGACGTTGGATAATCTATAGTACTATCAAATCAGTAATATGATCAAATTCCAAGTAATTAATCTACTCTGTCAAGATTTACTGTACCAGGGTTGTATTTATATTTTGCATATACAGCTAGAAAAAAACAGTCGATAACTTTTACAAAGTTTATGTTTCTCAAAATATTCTCCACGACGAGAAATGCATTTTTGCATCCTTTGGAACCAATTCTCGAAGCAGTGTTTCCACTCGCTTGTTGGTACATTCAAAATAGAGTGTTAGAAGGCGTTGACTGCATCTTTTTGGGACTGGAACCTTTGACCACGCAGTTCATTCTTAATTTTTGGAAAAGTTGTTAGAACTTTTGGTGAGAACTTGCAATGTCTTGGTGGAGGATCATTCGTCGTTTGGGGTTGGTGTTTCGAAACTCAGCAATTATTTCCGGCATAAAAATCGATATGTACCAATCAGCAGTAACAGTTATTTGATATTGCAGAGGAATTGTTGCTACATGACATTTGAGACAAATATCGCCATCATCTCTTTGGAAACAATTCGAGATCAGATAACTTACGTCGGTTTTGGTTCATCTTGGGACACCCAAACAGCCGACTGGCGATTATTTCCGGGTTCATAAGAGTAAATCCAGGATTCATTACCACTGACAATACTGTAAATACTTTTTGAGTTTCCTGCTTTAAAACGGTCTTCAAAAATTGTAAAAAATTATTGCGCGAAAATTTTCTTGACTTAATTTTATTTTTCGACTGACACATCAACTTTACAGCTTTAACCGAAGCGGTCTGAAACTTTTGCGTTAAGTTAAACATGACAGTTAATTTTGACATTTGATATTTATTGACAGGTGCCATGTTGTTATATGCAACACTTAATAGAAAACCTTCGTATACACATAGAAATATTTACCTGATTGTACATGAATATTGTTCTGCATAGGAGAGGGATGCGTGGGATAAGTCATAGGTGGTCTTGCTTCTTTTGGCGATGGTGTATTTTGATTACTACTACCTTGACTTGGAGGTGGAGTACTTCTTACCAATTTTCCGTTATTTTGATTCTTTCGCTTTGCTGGTGGAATATACTTTCCTAAAAACCGATAAAAATATTGTTATGTAAAATAAGGATACATCCAAACAGTTCAATTAAAATACAAGTAAACGATTGTAAAAATATTCCTAAAGGTAGCAATGGAAAATGTAGAGGTGGATATTTCGAAAATTAGATCAATGTTAACAAATTGCTCTATTATCTCGTAAATGAAACAACTTATTTGATCCGACTGTGGCAACGATGCCCAATTCAAAAGAACACTACGATCTGCTAATCGTTTGTGTATATTTTTACTTTTAATCTATTGAAAAAATTATAACTGGTGTTAACATTTTTACTGGACATTTCTTAAACATCTTCTGTACTTGAACTATACTACTATTTGCAATATAAACTTACCGTTACTGTTCGAATCTTGAGGAGGCCTTACTACAGAAGCAAATGCAGCCTCTTCATCCCCATTTTCCAATTCCAACCTAGCTTTATGTTGAGGTTGATTTTCTATCTCATTTGCTATTAAATTTGCTTTAGCTTCCGCTTCTTTATAGTCGGCGCTGTCGCTCGTTTGAAGAGGCACTGTATAACCTCTAAGAGACTGATCGTATGTGCTTTGAACTCCATATTCTTGCTCATTTTTTCTAAACATATCATTAGCATCCCAGCCATTGGCTTGGTCCAATTCTAATTGTATATCAGTACCTGTAACAGAGACAAATATGTAATAAGTGTTATGTATAATAAATTGGCTAAAAAATTATCTAAAATGAATGGTTATTACAAAATAAGTAAAATTACCATTCATTCCTGAGGAGTCCCATGGTTCCAATTCCCTTTCTTCTGGTTTAAGAGTACCATTAAGCCTAGCCGAAATGGCAGTATCCGTTTGGAAAGTATCTCTAGTAGGATATTCTAGATCTACATCGTGCGCTACCATATTCAATATATCACACGGTTTAAATATGATCTTATCAACATAGGTATCGGCTTTTATTTGGGAATTTGGACTATCGGGGTTTTCCACCTTGGCTGCCACTTCTAATACTACGTCGAATCTACTTGAAAACGTCTTAAATACACCTAAAAATAAAATATTTGGTAAATAACTTCTATAGTGAATTTATTGAAATCAAAATGCAGAACAAACCATTTATGCAATTATTGATCCCCAAAAATGAAATGGTTATGTAAAAGAAAAAATTGGATATGAAATTAAGGTAAAACTGTGGAAAAAGCAATTTAAAAAAGTAGTTATTTTATGCTGGCATATGAAGGTTCAGTGTCAGAACACAAATCTGAGGAAATACCCAAGATTAGCAGGAATCAAATCTTCCTACAGGACTCCTGCACAAAGTGTTATGTAATGATCTTAGATATTATTTATACTGAATGTGATTGTCAGTTGTTACTTGTAAAAACAAAGCAAGAAACACAATGTACTGGCCTGAAATGTCTAAGAATATTGAAGAATTTATCAATAAATGTGATGTATTCTAATGTGAATACAAAGCAACCACTGAAAAACCATGAAATTCTTCAGTATCCTTGGATGAAAATAGAAATAGATTTTTTATCAACCATAAAGACTATCTTATAGGAGATTACCATTCAAAATTTGTAGAAATTAAAAAAATGCCATCCAAAAATTGGAAGTCAACCCATGGAATACCTTGCAAAATAGTGTCAGATTGTTTAATAGAGAATTTACAACCACTTTTCGAGACTGAAACAACTTATGAAAAGCTATTGGAACAGCAAATAAAAATGAAAAAATATAATAATCAACATGCAAAGCAGCTGGAAGAATTTCAATTGAATGAATATACATTAGGATTATCTAGGGGTGATTGTGTGAAATTTTTAGGGGTATATTTAGATCCTAAATTAAATTTTGATTTTCACTGCCAAGATCTGTGTAAGCATTTAGCAAAAGCAACTTTTGCCATCAGACAACTAAGATTCCAGCTTGACATCCAGTACTTAAAGATAGCATATTTCTCAATATTCCATAGTATACTAACCTATGGCTTAATAGTTTGGGGTGGAAGTAGTTATATAGAAATAGCTATTTGTGTATCAAGAGCAGAAAGTAGTACTTTGGCAGTCGAGACAGAATCTGTCGAGTCTACCAAAGGACTTTCTGCTCGAAATACACACAAGACTTTTTCTACGATCACACCAAAATAAAATTAATTTTTTATTAAAATGGTGTTACTTTCATTACAATATTGGAAGTTTATTTGACATATTAAGCCTACTATTTGAAGACAAAAGATTAATTGTGTATGTTGTGTTGCCTACTTATGACAATAGACTTTATGATTTAAAGATTTATGTATTTGAAAAATCAGTAGATATCACTTGTATCCATTTTCTTGTTTTTTTAAGTACTTACTGATTTATAGTAAAATATTAATACAATTACACAGCACAGAACTATCTCAAAAAATATTTCAGTGACAATGCACTAGGTTCTTTCTTTGATATAGACATACTTGATTCTTATAATCCGTAAGTTATTTGCAAGTATGTTGAGTGCCTACCTATTGCCATTGTTTGTACTTAGCAGTTTCGTGTACCTATGTACGTAGGCAACACTTATTACATTAATATCAGATATTTATTACATAAATGTCAGATATTTTTTAGATTTCCCCATTTCTCATTAAATTATTACGGAAAATACTGTTGGATGCTTTAATATATTAGAAAATCAACTAAAATATTTATTTATTCTACAGTTTATATTAAAATAACTACTAGCTCTCTTTTATCTATAAATAAAATTAGGCGTGCGCCAAAGTTACTTTCTGCTTAAGAGCGCCAATAATGTCAAATTATGACAGCTCTCGGAAAACATCAACTTTGCGGTTAGATTTGAGTGTGCAAAAGCCTACTTTGGGTAGTGATCGTAGGAAAAAGTGTTTATTGCACAAAAAAAGGTGATTCGAATAATGACTTTTAGTAAATTCGACAGCCACTGTAAACCTCTTTTCAAGAAATTAGGTATTCTACCTCTTCCTTGTTGCTATATTAAGGAGTGTTGGATGCATATTAACAACAAAGTTGCAAATAATGATATTATTAAGCTGAATAATATTCATACCTATAGACAAGAAATAACGCTAGCATCTATTTGCCTCAAAGCAGGCTAATTCATACACCTATGTGGGTATGAATCTATATAATGCATTACCACAGACATACAAAAACCTACCGGTCACCACTTTCAAGAAGAAGATACACATGCTTCTATTAAAACATAACTTTTATTCAGTAAATGAGTTTCTTATACACATGCCTACTTGTGTTTGTGAATAATTACCAATGTGGAAATTGTGCCTCATAATGGTGTATTTCACTTTCATTATTGATGTTTACTATTTATCTTTTTTTAATTTGATGTAATTGTACTATTTATCTCTTTTTAATTTGTTGTAATTGTACTTATTTTGTATTTCATACTTTTTATATTTACATTTTTTAATAACTGACGATTGTACTACTACTGTGATATTACTTGAATAAATTATCTATCTATCTATTTTATAAAGAAAGTCATAGAAATTTGAAGCCTGCAATAACTTTGAGGAAATGCGAAGACAGTCTTACATAATTAGAACGAAAAATGGTACAGTGTTGCGAAGAAACAGAATCTACTTGCGACCAGATAATTCTCCTAATTTTCATGATGAGGATGAAGTTGAAGGAATGACTGGAAGATTTCTAGATGGAAGTAGCTGTAGTACAGATAAAAACATCTCAATAGAAAAGGAAAGCAGCGAGGGTTTAGAAGATCTGGTAGAGCCTGATGTAGTTAAAACAAGAAGCGGACGGTCCATTAAAAAACCAAAAAAGTACTTTGATTAAGGGAGACTTGCTATGTAATGATCTTAGATATTATTTATACTGAATGTGATTATCAGAACTAATGAATACAGATAGTTGTCAAATAATACTTGTCACAAAGAAGAACTTTCCTGCATGCAATTTGGTGAACGGAAAGAAACTTCCCGAAGTATAAAACAACCCACAGGTAAAGAACCTGTACAGACTGGTACATAGAAAATGTATTTCAGTTATGGTCATTGTCTAATATATAAGTAAATATAAATAAATAGGAACATCATACTTTACAACAATATTATCTAAGTATTAAAATAACCTACTTTCAAAGAAACTTTTACAAGTTAAAATACATGAAAATAAAAAATAAAATAACAATTACAAATGTACTAAAATGTTTTCATATCCATCTATAGTATAATGATAAATGTCGTTTGAATTCAGCAAGCCTTTTTGAATTTTTAAAATTATCTGGTAAATTATTGTAAGATAAAACCTTTAAAGAATAAATTTTTTACAATATATGTACTACTTTGAGTATTTATATATAAATTATTTTGTATTGTATGTGTGAATTTGATTAGTTAATACTATAAATTTACTAAAATATGTCGGCAATAGATTGTGTAGCATTTTATAAATATAAACCAAAGTCACGTATTTCAACCGCCTCTCAATAGTGATTCTTCTAAACCTCATAATAACTCTCATTGCTCGATTTTGTAACCTTTGTAATTGAGTAAATACCGACTAGGTAAGTATCTATCCCCTATCTTTTATCTAATGCGGGTCATGTTTTGAATGGATCATACTGTAGCATCCAGGAAGCTTGAAATATTAAAAATTTAATATCAAAAAGTCACAGAAAAAAATGCAACTTTTTGACTTACCCTTTATGAAATAGTGAAATGTTCAATTTTGATTACTGTTTTTAGCATGTTTGCTGCGTTTCTTAATATCTTAGAATACAGTAAAAAATAAGAGCTAGTCAAATATTTCTTGCTTCACCCTGTAACATCAATATATGGGGTCAAAAATCAGTATAAAACTAAAGCCTCATGGGTAAGGATTCACAGCCATATTGCATATTTATAATAAAAATGTTTTCTTAAGCGAAATATTACTTTTGAAAAACCGTTACTTTCCAACTTTAACTTCCTGTATTTCAAAAACTAGTGATATGATTGAAATGTGCCCGGTGACATTTTGGTTCAGAAGATCAAACTCTACAACATATTATCCAGAATTCAAAGAAATTAACCGAGATCCATTTTGCATAAGAAAAGTGCGGAACCCTTTAGACATTATAGAATCGCGTTGGATTTGATATCTATTAATTTATAATATTCAAAAAATCCTCACATCAATTATTGAAACAATAAAAAAATAAATCAATACTCACTAGTAGTCATGAGAGTAACAAATTGAGTCTTTAAGACAGATTTAATAGAAATTAAATCACTAGCTAATCACATATGCTCACGAACTAAGTACTACATCAAATGGGTATTGACACATGCGCATCAGTAAATAACACTGAAACAAATCACTTGCTTTCAAACAATTGTTAACCATCTAACGTCAACCTGCAGTACCACATGGGGTTCAATTTACACATGCGCAGAAATAAATAATAGAGGTGGGGTATAAGTAGGAGTCAATTAGAATACAACGGCTGGGATGAAATTCGGTTAGATTGGATAGTTCAAGTTTAAATGTTCCCCTTAGGAAAATTTCCAGATAGCACAGGCATTGGTAATTGGTCGATTTATTTCGCCTTTAACACGCCTACATGATATTCGATGTTTAGTCGACATCCCAGTGGGACTGCCAACTGCCACTGTAACTAACGAATGAAAAAAATGTAGATGGAGGTGGTAAAATATCACAGTTTTGCTCATATTAAAAAAAATAAAGTTGAGGCTAAATGGGATAAACACTACAGTGTCATCTTCAAAGTATGCACCATACGGGAAACTTATTTATTAAGGGTTTTTCATAGGTATTTAGCCCAGTCTGATTAGGATTTGACCCGGAAAAAATAGCAAGTAGCGGAATTCGTTGGGGGGGTCACTGGCAGTCTAAATTTTGTTTTGCGTGGTACTCGATCCGTTGCGTCATCCGCCATCTTGATTTTAATAGTCATTTTTTGTTTGTTTGCCCCTTTTTTGATCTATTCGACTGGACTAATTCTTGGTAAACGTTTGTGCATCCCCTAAACAAACTATAGTAAAACACAGATATATTTTTTAATACCGAACAATTTTTCTAAATAACATTTACCGAAATTTTGAAAAATAAGGGTACTTTACTCTTGTTTCAAAATCAAATGTTTCAAGGCTCCTCGTATATTACGTGTGTTTGACTATATTTTGTTGGTACATATTTAGTTCTAGGGGATGCACAAACTGTGGTAGTGGCAAACAATTAGTGTGGCCACATTTATAATATTTTGCTCTAAATTATAAATTATCAAGATAAATTGTACGAGAAATACGGATAATTTTTAGTATTCCAGTATTCTGGTTAGTTTACCTACCAAAAGGGCATATCAAATTCAACTAAAACAGGTTTCATTTGCAACGATTTTAAATGCACCGTTAAAGAAAAAAATGTATAAGTCCGACCTGTAAATTTATGGTTTATTTTGGAGCATTCTTGAGGATAAGTTGGGTTATTATTCATGTGAAAAGAAAATAATTCGGCCTAAAGCAAATAAGTAATTATGAGATTAAAAATGTACTCCTTTATTTCGGTTTCCTGCTATTTGCGTACAAGGGTCGGCGGTTTGATACCAGGTAGCAAAAGAAATTTCGACAGAATGCTATTTGCGTACACCTACCTGAATTAAATCTTTTGCTGTGTAGGTAGGACAAACCGTCTTGTATGCAGATAGCACTAAATAATCCTTGTTCGCGAAGAGCGCACGTACGCAAATAGCACTATTTCTTTATTTCGGTCCACGGGGTTTATGAAGATTATCACACCCATTAGAAAGATAAAAAGATGTGCTTGAACAAAAACTTGTTGTTGCATTAAAATCTCAATTTAGGCATAACATATCCATTATTCTTTTTGTTAATTATTTTGGAAAATTAAACCACAATCTTTTTTAATTCATCATTTCCGAAATAAGCAAAAAAGCGCTATCCTTAATAAACTTGATCCTGGAGCGTGCACTTCAGTGGATCTCATTCCTAGAAGACTATGATACCTATTGTTAGAATGTCATACACAATAGTTATTTATGCAACGAGTGCGTAAAGTAACCCTTTTTTGACGAATGTGAATAAAGGCGAATGCGACGATCACATGAGTCAAAAAGGGGAGTTTGCACACGAATTGCATACAATATTTTTTCTACTACCGAAATTTTAATTTAAAAAAAAACTGAAGATTTATATATACTTTCTTTTACTGTTGATAATTTGTTGGACACAAAATATAAGCAAAAATAAATTCACACATTTTTGGGGCAATAAATCATAAGAAGCATTCTGTGCTATGTCTAATATGTTTGGTGGTGTATTTGCGAAATAAGCTTCTGAGAGATCGTCGGAGGAATCCATCTTTATAATAATATGTACCTACCTATTCCGTTTTCTAAAAAAGAATCTGTTGCAGTCACTTTTTGATTCCAACACTAAAGTAGGGGCGACCTTTTACTTAGTCGAAATACAATAGACCATAATCTCATGGGTGCCGTTAAAAAATGTTTATTGTTTTTATCCTTTTGTAAACAAAAACCTAAATGATTTTAATTAAACACATTAACCTGATTTTAATATATTTAATTACAAAATCTAACTGAAATCATTGAGATTATAAATTCCAAAAAAAAGTAAAACAATAACTGTGACCTTACTCCTATAGTATAAAACACTCATGCATAATACCCAGGCCTGTCATTCACCCTTAATTGAAAATTGCAACAAAACAAATTATTTTACATACTAAAAATATACAATCAAATTAAAACAGTAAAAACTGTGAACTTGTGGACAGTAGACCCTTTGGTGTAATTTGTCTATTTTGGTGAGTAAAAAAAATGAGAAAACCACTTATCTTGAAATTGTTAGCACAGCTGTAACAATTTTCCAACTATCCAAAATACCGTTGCCAACAAACTCTCCTCCCCAGGTGTGCAGGTTAAAAATTTTTGAGAATGCTATTCATTCATTCAACGTTAGCTTCATGAGGTGGGAATTATTTTACAACACAACTTTTTTAAATGAAAATTTTACTACTTTTTTTCCTTCTTTTAGGGTGACTTTTTTCTGAGTGACTTTTCTATTTATTTCGTTGCTAGTCTACTTAGTTTTTTTTAATAAAATACCACCTATGGAAATGAATGTTTATCATAATTTGACAGATGCCAAAACCAATATTTAAATGAGGTTAGATTATTGACTTTTCATGATGACAGTTAGCTATAGGATGGAGTGATACTATTTATACTTTACAACAACAAAAATATAATTTACACAATGTTGGAGCTACTCGTTCTCCAACAGAATCTAAAATAACATCATAGTTTCCTAAAAATGTTCAGTACTTAAATATAAATAAGTACTTTAGCTTACCATAGGTATAGTCGGAAGATCTCAATTTAAATTTTAAATGACAGATTCAATGCATGAAGAAATGTCAGTCACTCACAGCCAACTTATAGGTACCTACCTATGCACCCTATTCTATTATTTTCCAGTATCTAATAATTATTTACTAATACTTTACTGAAATCTATATTTTTCAATCTCTGATTTAAAAATAAACTCAGATTTAATATCCGTTTATTATACCTACCTATATTTTTATAAGACTAGGTATAACTACATACAAATTGGAACTTTTTCTTAATGCACTAGTGCGTAAAGTAGTTTTACGCACTCGAAAGTTTGTCTAAAGTACGTACTTTACGCACGGTAGTAGAAAAAATATTTTATTTCACATTTTATCAATGATATGATATACTGTGAATGGACCTTAAAAATTTGACAACAAATTTTTTGCAGTCTTAAACCTCAAAATATAAATGATTGTCTAGTTGTCGAATTTTTTCGTTAGTGTCAGATAGGGACCAGAATTTAAAAAACTTAATTGTTTTTGATAACGGTAGCTGGAACGCTACCGAAAAATATAAAAACGATTGTGGTTTAATTTCCCAAAATAGTTCCACAAGGAACATACAGACGATTATAAAATATCCACTTTTATAATAAAAATCATCTAAGGGATAGTTAAACGCTCTAAAATTTAGCAGCAACTTAGCGAAATAGAAAGTTTTAAATTTTCAAATTAGAATGGGTTATTTTAGCCAGAATGAATCTAACCATTTAATATATTTTTGTAAATAAAATTTATTGTATTTTAACTACTTAATAATATCCTTCTTAGAATAATGACTAAGCAATGATACAGGATTCTGCATAGGTACATTTTAATAACAAACAAATTATAAAAGCATTATTTTGTGTATTACCAATAATCCATGAGGATTATTTCTATTAAAAAGAGGCTATTAGTATGAAAAAAAAACCCAACCTAAAAACCAAAAATTTACAATTTTTATATTTTTGGACGTATGATAGATATCTCTTGGTATCTACTTTTTTTGTATATCCTATATGTATATCCAATTTGGGACACTTTGTACATAGGAACATCCAGAAAATAACAAAGATCTTTACTTTATCACCCCGTATACAATAAAAAGATATATTTGTAAAAATAAGTATAACATATTTAAGACACCTACAATTGGGCACAATACAAGAAAGATCAAATGGATTTGTCATCAAACAGTTCATGTTTCAGCACACTGTATCATCTAAACGAATGTCGCGCAAGTTTGTTAAGTATAAGAGCTAGTACAACTTGAAAAATTGTGATAAGTATGATCATTCATTAAAATCCATCACAATCACATCACATCTTGCCTTATTCTGGCACAAAGTTCATCTCGATTTTTGGACCTTGTTTTATAGACTTTATCTTTTACCATTCCCCAAAAATAAAAATCAAGTGGTGTAACATCGGGATACCTCGGAGGCCACAGTTCAAAAGGACTGTTTCTTCCTATCCAGCACATAGGATAATTTTGGTTCAACCATTGACTAACAAGCCTTGAATTGTGGATAGATGCACCGTCTATCTGCAAATACATATCCTGTTGCACATTAAGAGGAATATTTTCAATAGCATGCCAAAATTCCCCATCGAGGAAGTTAACAAAGCGATCAGCATTCAATGATCCATTGAAGAAAAAACGACCAATTATACGGTCTCCTAAAATCCCACACCAGACATTGACTTTTTGGGAATGTTGGTCTTTACAGTTGATAACACAGTGAGGATGATCTATAGCCCAGTATCTACAAATTTGAGAGGATACAACCCCATTAGTGGTGAACGTAGCCTAAGCGGTAAACATAATATTCTTCAGAAACTGCCATTGATAAAATTACCTTGAGCCCAATAACAATAGTCTAATATTTCATTATCATCACCTTCTTTTAATGTATGTAAGAACTTCGGTTTATAGGGCTTGATCTTGTGACAAAACATCTTCTGATTTTATCCTTACTAATATTCAGTTGAGACGATAAATCTCGAAGGCTCGTGCATGGATCTGCTCGATTTGCCGCCAATATATCATTATTTTCAAGATGCGGGTATATTCGACGAGGATGATCATTCCGATGAACTAATAACACTGCCAGTTTCGTTGAAAAGAGCATCTACAGCAGCGGCTTTTCCATGAGTAATGGGAGCACGTTGGGGATGTCTCATGTTAAACTCTGCAGCAACTTCTCTGCTACTACGAGCATTATCACCAAACAACCGGATTATTTCGATTTTTTCTCTTATAGCGAATCGCATTTAATTTCTTTGATCTAGACTAGAACTTGGACATTTATTCTGTATGTTTATATTCTGGGGGTTCAACATTAGGTCGTTTTTAGTTTTTGGAAAATAGAGCAGAACCAAACACAATTTTTATGACCCTGTAGTTGCTTATCTTTAATTCCTTATAGAAATTACAAATATTCTTATACTAAATAATATTTTACTACCTGAAAATGCATTATCAATTATTATGGTCAAAGTATTAAGCCCCTATTGTCAACAAATTCTCAGATGTTCAATATTTTAACAACATACCATAAAATAAACATTAATAGATAAACATTTCGATGGAACAGAGATTAAGTAATAACTATTTCAACTTCCAAAATCAGATTCCTAATCCTTTACCCGCCCTCTTCCTTCAGCACAATTGAAATCCTACTTTTAATTTCAGCTTAGAGAATAGGTATCTTATCGAATTAACCATTTCGACGAAATTCTGCACGGAAATAACTTTTGATAATTTAATTATAGTGGTTTATAATACTTTTCCTAGATTGTATAACACAGTTATACACATTTTAATATTTACCTTTGACAATACTTACCTACATGTATTTTTATGAAATATTTCTCTACTATTGAGGACATTTTTTTTTAAGAACTTACCTTCCCAAACAACTCCGGAAGCTGTGGTTATTCTAACTACATTACCAACTTGCCCGGTAGATGTATGCATAAAATGTGGATTATTGTATACACCTTCTGATACTACAGATCTGGTAGGTCTAGGAGTCCTGAAAGTAAAATAAATATCATAACAAGTAAATAGCGTATCATATATATTTGATACTTCGAATTTATAATACTACTACGGCCATCTATTGTCTTGTATAAGACTTTCATTGTGTTCTACGGCTGAGACAACATGCATTCCAAAATATTATAACGGTTAAATATCATTTATGTCCATAGCAGAATATTCATAACCTAGAAATACATGAAAAGTGAATTTCACAATTCATTTATTCTTATTTGAGGTATGTAATTTAGTTCTCTATATTTAATTTTGCGTTTTGTTATCACAAAATGTCTAAAACTGTCATATTTACGTGGTATCACATTTGATACATCATGTAGTCGTGTGAACATTTAAAAATCTATTTACAATAAAATACAATATGTTAGAAAACATTCATATTTTCAGATTATGGAGTAGGTACTATTTAAATTTTGTAGACGGTAAAGGAAGGAAAAAAACCCCTGAGAGAGGAAGATGCGAGTGAGTTATTAGAAATGCCCTATGAAATTAAAGATGATTTGTCGCAATTTATGAACCATGATGATGATGTTATCGAGATTTCATTTTATTTCAAAAAAAACTGATGAAATAAACAAAATGAATGACCACGCCAAAAGTTTTGGAGAACTTTTGTAATATACAACAAAAAATTTAGTTGAGGCACCTAGTACTTCAAAAAATTATGACTTACCCAGTACTGTCATCAAAACAAAACCAATCATTGGAAAGAAAGCATTAGAGGAGCAGATTCGCTGGAAACAAGGGTCACTGATAATTTCAGAAGCCTCCAAAATATTAAGAGGAAATTTAAATATTCCTAATAATTTATCACAGTTAGAATAACCATTAGATTTTTTTAATGAAGCTAATAGAAGAACAATCTACATTATACTCAGTATAAAAGGACCCTAATAAACCAGCAACAGTTTCACTAAATTCCCTGCGAAAATATATAGGAATTCTTATATTTTCATCCGTTTAACGTTTTTTTTCAATTCGGGATATCTGGCTCCACCCGATTATGGGTAATGGAACTGCTCTGCCCTCCATTTCAACGATAACACTAATAATTTACCAGCTAATAATCCTGCCTGAGATAAACTATTTAAATTGCGTCCTATCATTGACCATTTGAACAATAAATTTTATAGTGTACCCATGGGTGAGAGCCTTTTGGTCAATGAACAAATTTGTTCAAACAAAATTAAACATTCGTTATGGCAATACAATCCAAGAAAACCAAAAAAAATGGCTTCGCTTACAAGTTCGAGATATATTCAGGACAAGAGAATGTAACTGATATAGGAGCAATCTCCAATGTTGTCATTCGATTGTCGGTAAGTATACTATATATTTTGACAATTATTATACTTCCCTTCCCCTCACCACTGAGTTGAAGAAAAAGGATATCTTGGCATAGGGCACAATATGAAAAGATCGCAACCCAAACAATCCGTTTACTGATGAGAAACAGGAAAAAAAGTGGAAGGGGAAATGTTGAAGAATTTGTCACAGAATATGATAATTGCCCAATTTCTCTTGTGCATTGGAACGATAATAATCTCGTAACTGTGACATCCAGTTTATGTGGTGTGGAGCCTATTGGCACCATACAAAGGTATGTCAGGAATCAAAAACAATGTGTCAACACATGGGTGGTGTAGATTTAATGGATGCCCATATCGGACGACACAAAATAACCATGAAAAGTAAAAAATGGCATTTTCGCTTATTTCACGATTTGCTTGATTTAAGTATAGTCATTGCTTGGGTTCTTTATAATAGAATAAATACCCAAAAAGACAAAACGACAATGTCTCAGAAGCAATTTCGACTTGAATTGGCACATAGTCTATGTAAAATTGGAAGAAGTAAGACTCCCAAACGTGTACGACCTTCCAGCGCTACAATTAAAAGATCTGCTTTCCCAAGACCACCAGCAGTTGTTCGAAGTGATGGATTTGAGCACTGGCCTGAATTAGAGGAAAAAATAAAATGATGCAAATATGATGGTTGCAAGTCGCTGTAGGAAATATAGATTGAATTTGTGCTTAATGAAAGAGAGAAACTGTTTTTCTGACTTCCATCTTGGAAAATGAGTTATGATTATTTTAGTATTTGTCAGCATTGATACAAATAAATTTTGAATCTATATTCCCGAGTTTCTATTCGCATATTTATTTCCTATTGATGCATGATGTATCATATTTGATATCAGTATTCTTTGTCTAATTTTTAACGAAAATAGTAATTATGTGCCAAGTTAGAAAAGTGAGATATTAGTGTCGAGGTCTTTAATGGATCCGAGACATTAATACACTTTTATACCGTGGCTCATATACCATTTTTTTCACTACTTCACTACTGGCATTTTATTTTCAATTTATAATGTCGGCCAGATGACATGACAGCAGTACACAACGAAGGCAACCGAGAACACATTTATCCAATAATTTTTGATTTGATTTGATAATAAATATTGTTTTGTAAAATTGGCTATGAAAACTGCATGGATAAGTCAATTGATTTTCATTTTTGAATAGGAAGGTGGATATGACCATTAAATAAGTAAGGAAAAATATTTTTTCATTTTGTATTTGCATTAGTTAACCTCACATTCTGTCAAATGGATTGAGATTTAGTTCTAATCAAGTAGGCTCTGTATTTTTCTACCTTGGTTAATAATGAACAACTTTACTACCTCAACAAAAGTCAATAAAGATAGGTTTAGAGGCTAGTAATGAAAAATAGTAATTATTAATCAATGGTTTTCTATTAATAAACGATTTTGGTATAGGCAATCAAAAATACACAATATCACACATTAATGACCCCTGTTAATCAATGCTTTTCTAATAATAAATTACTTTGATATAGGCAACCAAACATACTCTAAAATTGCATGTTGAAATGATCTACTTTTCACTGGGACACCTTGTACAGACGGCGAGAAAGCTTTATAACTAACACCTGTATTAATAAGGGAGATTAACAATATTGAACATCAAAATATATTTATTGTAATCACCCTTGTTAATACACTAAATAATTATTAGAAACAATATAACCCAAACAAAGATACGAATAATTTATATCAAGAACAAACAATTATACCCACCCTTGATTACATAATAACATTGTAATCATTCTGTGGAGAATTATGAATAAAATGCACGCTATAGTGGAGTCAAACTGTCTATGAATGTTGCATCATCATTATTTACAATACATTTAATAATACACAGATGAAATTTATCTTGAGGAGACTGGTAGGACTTCCATGATATTTTAGTGAGAGGTTAGTAGGACCATCAAATAAACGCAAAGCAAATGACAAATCAAATAAATGGAAAATAATTATAATTAAGTCGCATGAGAAAATTGAAATGCTTTTCTGTTATTGGTAAAGAATATAAAAAAAATTGTCGTGAGCCAAACTGTAGATGATGGAGTACCATGATGCCATCAGGTAATTTGCTCCAATAGATTCCTACTAGTGTATTGCGATTTTGTTATCTAGATTGGAGTTTTGATACACCTCATGGTGGTATGGCTTAAAATCTAGCCTACTAAATTCATTCTCCACTTCATCCTTCCCGATCCTTCCTCTCTATTGTATATTTTAATTTCCAAGAAAAACTAATTTAATACCACTTATGCCCAATTGCACCACATTGGCTTAACAAGTAAGCCAAGCTTGTATATAGGAAATTTTAAGCACAGCTTTGTCCATTCAAGTGAAGACATACAGTATTGTACATAAGCGTGGCTGTACTAAGCAAAACATGTACAATGAGAGATTGGAATTATCAGTAAGCTGCACTTTGTTAAGCCTTACATATAAGCTAAACTGGTGCAATCTGGCATTATCAACCTCACTGATTGTTTTTTAAAACATATAATTTGATACATACTGTATATTTGATTTTGTTGCTTTGTCCAAACCCCATATCATTTTCCATGGGTCAAATGTTGTTGTTGTAAATATATATTTTCCAAATTTTTGTTTCTCAATCAATAGATTTTTATCTATATCTAATTTAATTTTAGAATAAACAAACAATTTGTTACATAAATCACATATTCTTAATAATAAAATCTGCATAGAGACAGAAATAAATTTATAAGGTGAATAGTTTTCTAAACATAATTTGATGTGGTATAAATAACATCAAGACTAGCTTGAAAACTAGATACTACTGTTAAACAATTCATTGGACATGGGCCTGTAAAATAATGAGATCTGCAGATATTGAGATGAAACAGCATGATATTGCTGTGTCAATCCATGGCACAATTCTGCAGGTCACTTCAATGCCAAAATAAGTGAAAAAAAAAACAGACTGAAAAATATTTTATAAGATGAGGTGTAGTGAAGTAGATTTCAGCCTACACCACTGGGTTACAATCTAATTGTTCATATTTTATAGTAAACAAACAGAAAAGTTACAGAGAGCAAAAGAGCATAGTGCATTAGCAAAAAATTAGGTCAGTTTCTTTAACATAGAATACCACCTACCATTTCTTAGATAAGGTTGGGATAAGTTAGGATTGGTTAGGACTTGAGCTACTCCACATAATTTTTTTAAACAGGGTAGGACAAAAACATCACAAATAGCAGTAAACTAAGGGAATAAACGTAATTATATATATTATATAAAGTAATTATATTTTATAATCGAAGCCGAGGGTTGTTACTAGTGACATCACTGATCTTGCAGTGGAAATGTTGAAGTATTTTATTTTGTTTTCTCAAATTAAATCATTCACAATGAATCAATAAATATTATGTTGATTTTAAATTTATGTTTAGTTACATACCTAATTCTTTATTAATTAATCTTTCTTTACAACAAAGCTGGGTATTTTAAGGTAACACTATAAAGGAAAGTACTTCTTGCATTATGAATATATTTTGAAGTAGTAATGGAATAAAAATTATTCTACTCTATAATGAATACATTATGGATATGAAAATTAACCACTGCTTTACAACACTACTAATGGAAAAACCCGTATTAGATTATTGATATTAGTGGTTTTACTTTGAAGTCAAAGGATTATCACAATGTCGGATAATTAAGCAGCCAATAAAGCACCGAGTTCTTGTGTAATAGTGTAATCAGTTCCAAAATGGTATGGGAATGCCTAGGCAAACTCAATGAACTAGGTGAGAACAATATAGTCACCAGGACACACTGGAATAGGAGAAAATGAAATAACAGATGAAACAAGCTTTTGGGGGTTGAAACCCTTCGGCAGCATCAGATCCAATATAATATTGGAAAAAATAGACAAGGCCGAAAAAGAGAGAATATCTGACCATTGGAAAGATCAGGTAGGGCTTAGACAATCAAAGACACGTCTGGGTGACTACAACCTGTTGAGATCAAATGAATGCCCAAGTCAGAGTAAAAATGCACTAAGAGTTTTAACAGGGATCCTAACGGTACATTGTTGCCTGCAACCTGAAAAAGGTAAAAATAGTGAAGGAAGAATAATGTAGATTTTGTGGTATGGAAGAAGAAACCTCTATCCACACAACACCTAGGAGCCTACTGGATAGAAGAGAGACACTTACCGAAACTAAAGCCTGCAGACATCCTAAAATTCCTCCGGGAAAGGAGCTACTAGTCTCCGAGACTTTCCTCAGGAACTAAGTAGATCTTTTAGGTCTCAGTGAATGTCACCCTAGTATACATACATACTTGAAGTCATTAAATAATTGAACGGGATATAAACAGGGCTGCGAAAAATCCGTCTCTCTTTAGAAAAGTACAAGCCATTTGTACTTTTCTGTACTTTTGCGTACTTTTTTTGTCCTTTTGTGTACTTTTCTGACCATTTGAGCACTTTTCTTTTATCTTCTGTGGATTGTGGTTCAGAAAAGAAAACTGCCGACTACTGTGCCAAAAATGCCATAGAAAACATTCGACTGTGCAAAGAAAAGTATGGTAAAGATGTTTTCGTAGTATGCACAGACAACGAAAATAAAATGTTAAGTATGCGTCAGATACTGAACCGTTTTAAAACTTGTAGTACAAATTCAAAAATATTTTCGAAATCATCACTAGCCACATGGCTGGTTAAAGGAAAAGGAAAAACATAACAAGATGCCTCAAATACCGAACGAGACATGGTGGAATTCACAGTTGGATTGCATAAGAACATTTACCGAGAAATAATTAGAGAACACGGGCAACAAATAGACCATGAGATACAGGTCAAAATAGAAGACATGAATATATACAAAAACGCTTTAGACCTCAAAGCACAGCTAATAGTAGTAGGTAGTGCCTTAGATAAATTATAACGAGATGATAAGACATTAGGTAAGGCTGTTCACGTGTGGGTGGAACTTTTACAAGATAAAAAGCTTGATACATATAGGCCAGAAATCAAAAAGAGATTTTTGCAAGCCATGCAATTTTCTTGCTTATATTGCAGATCCAGCTTTAGCTTTTTCAGACACACCTTTACCTCCAGAAACACTGATCGGAGTGAACATTGGAGAGAGAGCACTAGAGTTTTTATTGGATCAAAATGCAGATTTTGTACCGATAGTTCTTCAATTTAGGATCAGTGACACTGATTTATTTCCAAAATCTTTGTTTCTACAAACAGTGATCAAGAACATGCAAGCTCATAAATGGTGGAATATGTTAAAACACAAATGTAAAAGTGATGCAAACTTCCTTATTAAACTTCACAGCTGTCCAGCTAGTTCTGCTTCGATAGAGAGAATTTTATCAACATTTGGTTTGGTATGGAAAAAATTACGAAACAGCCTAGGTCTAGATAAAGTCCAAAAACTAGTAAAAATATACCAGTTTTTATACAAAACTCAAAAGACACAATGAGTAATACCTAGTAATGAGATGGAGGAGGGAATAAGCAGTTAGACTGATTTTATTCCAATTAATAATTTTTGTTTTTTTGTATATTTTAGCTTAGCAGCTCCCTTTTAGGGAATTCAGTACCGTTTTATTTTACTGCAAACAATGTTTATTTTTATTTTTTTTATATTAACAAGTTCAAGTTATAACTTATATTACATACTTCTTTGTTATTGTTTTGTTATTGAGACAAATGAGTTACTATTTTGAGTCGAAGTTTTTAGAATAAACTTTTATTCCGTTTTTGATTTTTATTAATACATTCAACATATTTTCATGTTATGGAAATTAAATCACATAATTGCAAAATTGTTTATAAAATTGCGTCCTTTTCTGGACCTTTCTTATGGGTTTTTCTAAGTGGTATTAACCGGGAAAAAACCGGCCGACTTTTTCTAAATTGGTTTTTTCCATAACAGCCCTGGATATAAAACTTTTCAACTGCCACTGAAAGTTTTCAAAGTCCAATAGGTAACTAATCAAATAATTTGAGATAGATGAGTCAACTAAGAAATGTTGTTACTATAAGAAACAACAAAATAATTGTAGATTATGAATCTTTACTTTTATAGGAATACTGAATTATTGTCATTAGATAAAAAAGAAATATGTGATTCATCAATAATTTTTCTGATAAATGAACAAAGGCTTTTGAAAAATTTCAACATACTCAATTGCCACTAGGTATTATTAAATCTGATCTTCACTTACGATCATCTGGATATTTTTATGCTTTGTTACATAGTTAAACATAAACAAAAATGATATTTAAGTTCAAGTATTTGATGATAATTGAGTGTACAATGAGAAATAAATAATTAACACCAATCTAAATTAATTCCGTATGTAAATCCACATTATATTTAATAAAACTCGAAGAGCCGCACTGTTGTTAGATGAGATGTAAGATGAGTACAACTATTGACTGCACAAATGAAAAGTAGAGCAAATCAATGGAGTTGTAAGTTCACTAAAGACATTTCACGTTGACACTTTAACTATAATTTAATTAGTGAGTAATACCTACTCTAAAAGTTCTAAACCTTTTCGCTAACTATGATCTTTTTAAAGTTTCAATTGTTTTTGTTTTGAAAATATTACTAACCTTACAGGGCCCCCTCGATTTTTCCTTTTGTTGTTCATATCACCGCTACCGTAGTGGCCGGGATCCCTGCTTCTCGTGGGCACCGGAATTTTGAAGAATTTTTAATAACACTCTAAAAAAGAATACGAGGTTTATGAAAAACCTTACAATTTTCTCTGTTCTGGAACAAAGATTTCACCAAATACAAAATGGCCTAGTGACGTAACCGAAGAACGCGTTTTTCTTTTGTTATGATGATCACATTCGAGTGATTTTCCTTCTAGCACATTCAGACAACAATGGCGTGTCTGATTCTGACTGATATCACTTTAAATACTTTAAAAAACTGATATATTTCTGACGACAACAAACAAATGTGTGACCAGCATTTGCGGGTAATGTCTGTCAAGACTGACAACACCCAATGCGATTGCGCGCAAGACGCCATTGAACTTTCGTTGCATTTGTTTTGTGGCGGCAAATTTGTCAAAATTTAAATAATCGATAAACATGAGTATGCGTAATCTTTTGATATTGTAGCCTTGTCTTATTATTTCATTAATTCAACAACCTGTTGTTTCCTCCAGAGCAGAAACCGTGAGTATATTCAAGTATTATATTTATATGCATTTTCCATGACCTAGTTTCAAAAGATGCAGTCAAAACAAACGCACCGAATGAATCAAATCGGAAATATTGGAAACTTGCTCGATATGAACGTTTCAAATAATGGTGTCAACCATTGTTATCTTATTGAAATTGATTTGTGTTCTATAATTACATTGACTGCAAAAATAAAACAATTTTGTGATATTAATTAGATGAAAGAAATCACTTTAACGCAACAACCAATTCAGACAGGTGTATAAAGAGTTGTATAGTTTTAATCTTAGAGTGGACAATAACCCTTGCAGTGACGTGTGAGAGGATGTAAAAGTGGATTTATGTTAGGAATGGAGTTCTAAAATAAGATATTAATATAAGTTAATAAATTATATTCACATAAGCTTTACTGCTTATTATTCAAACGTTTGAAAATACCTACCGTTCCTACTATTAAAAATTGAACAAGGTAGAAACGAAGAACTGTTGATGTACGGTATGACATACTGTGCTTTAACTGTATGTTTTCGAAATATTGGTATTGGGTGGTAAGGGTTGAAATTATTAATAGATTTGCGATAAAAATTAAGATAATGCCAAAAGATAAGATGAAACGGAAATAACCGGTCACCACCGACGTTTTAAACATACATAGGTACTTATATACCTAGTTACCTTCTGCGTTATAGAAAAAAAGTAATAATCACGTTCCTTGTCATTTAAAACGTTACACTAGGTAATAGTAAACGAATTTCCACTTTTCAATAATCTGTTTTTCGTAAATCAGTAACTATTTATATAATATTCATTTTTATGTCTCTGTTAGGACAGCCTATATTTTTCGCTAGGTACTTCGAAATCCTTAGGTATTAGATAGAAGAAAGTATACAGAAACCAGAAAAGAAATATTCTCAAGCCAACATTTACATATTTCCTCATTTGAAGACATAGGTAATAGGTAGGTACACACAATCAGCATGTAGCAATAACTATGCCACAACAATCGGTGAAAACAATCAAATCAAGAGGAAAGACACTGAACAATGTTTACACTATCACTACGCATCAACTTCAACACTTTACACTATCTTACGCGCGTTTCGATAAACAAGTTATCTTCTTCAGAGACTGAAGTTTTCAGACAATAGATAGGTACTGGATACTCAAAAAACACCACTGTATACTTTTTTGTATATATAGAATAAATTTAATTAAATCTTTGCGGCAATGCAAAATTCATGTATATGAGGATGACGCTTAGATCTATTATAGTTTCCCTCCATATCTGACTAGTAATGCTTGTGACATAAGTAATGAAGAACTAAATACGTTTATTAATTTAGCATTTGAACATTGTTTATTGATAAATTGTACTAAATCAAACTTATAAGCGGAAAATTCAAACTGTGCAAAACTGCTATTTAAGATTGATCTATGGTATTAGAAGACGTCAACAAATATCATATAAATTGAAAGAAACTGGTTGAACATGTATCATAGAAGAATTCTACATGCAGCATCTTTATACTACAAAATTATCTCTTCTAAAATTCCTAATTACCTGTACAATAAAATTAGTTTCAGGACAGATGTACATAATTCAAATTTAAGGAATAAACGGTTGTTATCGCCTCCCATATTCAAAACGGAAATATTTCGTCGATCTTATACGTACCAAATTTTTCATATTTATAACTCTCTTCCTGAAAAGTTGAGAGCTATTAGTACCAATAGCTTTCAAGTAAGATTTAAAAATATGCTCCGGGGAGAGCAAGATCAGTATAAAACATATTGTAATGTTTTTGTTATTTATTTAAATAGTTTTTACCGGTGTGATAAAATTATATACATTATGGCTAATTACTATTTATTTATTTAAATAAGCACATACTGTATTAAACTTAATTTATATTCGCACTTTACTTAATGTCTACTAATTTATTTACACTCGGTATATTAGTTCTAATTTATTTTCACCACTTGAATATTACACTATTTAATCACTGTCCGATTACTAAGAACTTCTGTGAACTAACTCTTTATTGTCCGTTTCACTAATTTTGAACTAACTGTTACGCACTCAAAAACCCGCGTATATATATAGTCCTTATCGGTTCTGGAAAGTTCTAGTATTTTATGACGCTCCTCATATGCGTAAAAACTGCAGTAACCAGAAAGTTCTAGAAAGCGCATTCACCAAAACTTATAATCGAGAGATAGGGCCGGCTTTGAGCTGGTGACCTCGCAACAATATTAATATAGAGTGGTTATTTCCTCTTGATATGTATAGGTATACTTTGACATTTGTATTTAAATTTATATTTAGATATTTGGCTTTTGACTGATTTTTTTAGTTTAAGAAATTTTTTTTTAGTTCTAATTGAAGGTTAAGTGGAAGAGCATTTTCATTGTGAAGCAATTCTTTTGTTCACTACTTATTTAAATTGTATTTTTTTTAAAGAAAACAATAAAGACATTTATAATAATTATAATTGAAGACACGTGGATAAAGGTCATGTCACATTTTTATGGTTCTGAGTAAATTAACAAAACGCGTTTTCTGGAACTTTTATATTATGTTTTTGATTGAAATAGGCAAAACATTATAAATTAGATCACTTTAGGTTATTATCTGTGATATACTTTAATTACAGAGAAAAATTTATGTCTTAAAAAAATCGATTTTTGTGTACATATCGACTAACTGTAAACTAGAAATTGTATATGTTTTTTGGCAGATGAAGAGGTCATACATATACTTTTACAAAACAATAAAAATTCTTTATTAAAAACAGTAAACATAAACTTGAAAGTATACAGGAGTAATAATAACTCAACAGTATTTTCTTTTATTTTTTGTCTTGGGATTGTCTGCATTTTGATCTAAAGCTTCTTGATAGTAACATCTATAGTCGGGATCAATAAATTTGAGTTGGTCTCGTAAATTGGACATCTTATCAGTTGTTATACCTCCACATTTGGGTAACTGTCCTAATGTAATAATTTCTACTTCACCTTCTTTTGTATTTTTCTTATGTAAATCTACTTGCAAATATGGAGTGTTGGATCTAATCTGCTTTTATAAAAAGGTATCCAAATCATTCAACACGTATCCACTTAACGTTGTCCCGTAAATTTATTTTGCCGGAAATTGTATTAGTCACCTTCTTAAATAAATGAAGCATGGCTGGTAATGCCTCAAAGTGAAAAAAGAAGTGCTCCATATATCAACATACTCGATATAGATATTTAGTACTGACAGAAACAATAATTCTTCGATATCGACCTGTTGTGTGAATGTTTTGATGCTTTCGAAGCACTTTTTCAATCCGACCAAAGTCTCTACCTTTATTCGCAATGTTCTCGATCCACGTAAAAAATAGGATTTGTGACTGACCAGTATTTGTAATGCAAAGGATAGTTGTACAGCACCATCTGTCTCGAATAAAAAGCCTTTGATGTAGATAACTTCGGCAACGGCATGGTTTGTTGAATATCCATCGTTATGTAGCATACATTTTTGGCAACGGATGGTAACTGATTGATTAGTTCGGCACCACCATTCAGAGGATTAGAGACCTCGGCACCTCAGCCTTTAGGCTTTTTGTGCTCTTGGTTGTATCTTTAATGTGAAGATACTAATAGCCCTTATCACGCTCAACAGTCTTTTCACTAGGTCCTTCTTGGAGAAATCATCCCTTGGATATTCTAGTCCTAGGAGTCTATATCTCCAATAAGACAGTGCTTATCATTCGAAGATAATGTGAGAGGCTGTTTCCTCCTCTTCCATGCAAAACCGACAGATAGGTTCCTCCCTATATATGCCAGTTATATGCATGTTCTTCCTTAGGGTACAGTGACCGGTGAGTAATCCCGTCACTTTCCGTATCTGGTCACTGCTGAGGTTTAATATTTCGTTAGTCAGCGATTCCGAGGGTTTTTTGACAAAGAGTTTGCTGTGGTCCTGTTTTGGCACGTGTTTCTAGTACGTCTGATGTTTAGTTTGAATCCACCTAGATGTACAACCACGTGCAGCAGATTTTGATATTCCAAATGCTGGTTCAGGACCAGTGAATGAAGTGTCAGACCCTAGCTTTGCTAGGGTGTCTGCCTTCTCATTGCCTACAATATTCTTGGGCTCCGGGACCCACTTTTACTCTATTGTGGTTTGCCAGGGTTAAAACATTTTCTAGGCAGTCCCAGACCAGCCTAGATCTGGGAACATGCTAAAGATTTCAGTGCCGCCTGACTATCTGAGAGTATGAGGATCTTTTGGCCTCTATACCCCCTTTAGATTAGACGGGTATGTATGTATATATGTAAATTGGGGCGACATTCACTAAGACCTAAAAGTTCTATTGTGCCCCCTTACTTCTACTTAGTGCCTGAGGAAAGTCTCAGAGACTAGTAGCTCCTTTAGTCCTATTTCCCGGAGGAATTTTAGGATATCTGCAGGCTTTAACTTAGGTAAATGTCCCTCTTCTATCCAGTAATCTCCAAGGTGTTGTGCCCTAGGATTCTGAATTGCTGTGCAGTTCGCAAGTATGTGGATGGAGGTTTCTTCTTCCATACCACAGAATCTACATTCTTCTTCCTCCACTATTTTGAGCTTTTTCAGGTGCCCATTCAGGCGACAATGTCCCGTAAGGATGCCTGTTAAAACTCTTACTGCAGTTTTACTTTGACTTATGCATTCATTTGATCTCAACAGGTTGTAGTCACCCAGAAGAATCTTTGATTGCCTAAGTCTTACTAGATCTTTCCAATGGTCAGATCTTCTCTTTTCTTCGGCTTTGCCTATTTCCAAATATTACATTGGAGCTGATACCGCAAAAGGGTTCCGGCCCCCAAAAGGGTGTTCCAGTCCCCCTCTTTGCTAGTTCAACTGTTATTTCATTTCCTTCTATCCCATTGTGTTCTGGAATCCACAGTAAGGTGACTATATTGTTCTCGCCTAGTTCATTTAGTTTGCCTAGGCATTCCCACACCATTTTGGAACTGATAACACAAGAGCTCAGTGCTTTAATGGCTGCTTGACTATCCGACATTATGATAATCCCTTTAGATTAGACGGAATGGTACTTGCCTATCAAACTTTTGGGACTCACAAGCAAATTCCCAGTCTTTATGATCTAAATTCTCTCCACCATCGCATACACTACATGTATCGCATTTTGGACAGCCAAAAGATAAATTGAACTTGGTTTCAAACCTCTTTCTATAGAAAGGCATTATCCAAGTCCTACAAATGTGACATAACACCTTTATTCGCTAATAGGACTAGTAGTAACTGTGACATGGCACTTTTATCACGTAAATATCTCTTTAACTATCAGAAAATTTAAAGCCAGGGTCGAATTAGACGTTACACATATACCAGGGGTGTCCTAAAATAGCACTTAATTTCTAATCAAATGTGACATGACACCTTTATCCACTTATGTCTTGAATTATGACACGCCCTGAAACGCCAACTTTTGGTAACATTTTCGCGAATAGCCACTTCCTACATTTTCCCAGTTTATTTATATTGTGGAACATTAAATTTATTTCTTTTTCAGATGAAGAGAATTCCTAAACAAAGTAACAAGCACCACGAGCAAGAAAATCAGCACTACAATAAATCATCAAAAATTAATGATTCTAAAAGACAAGACTTTTTTAATAAATTCGATTACGTCTTCTTCGCCACACTAGCTTTGATACTATTAATGTATATTTTATCATATTTCGAAGAAGTTTCTTGGCAATTATCATCTCTTGGAAGAATAATACTTATAAAAACACTTCCTTACTTTGATTGGCGTGCATATAAAAACAAACAATGTTTAATAGACCACCTGTTTATAGAAACCGAACAATTATCCAGTACATTAAACTGCAACGTATGCGAAGATCTAGTCGGTATTGACGTACATAAGTTTCTTGAAGAAGACATCTTAGAAGAGCGATATCTTAACCTGGACAATCCAGTTATTATAACAGAAGGTTTGCAGAATTGGCCGAAAGATTCCAGTTTTATGAACGACTTGAAAAAACACGAGTCTTCTAAGTTATATCCTTGTAACTTATCTACTAATATTTTCAAGGGTTCAGGTAATTTGGAAACTATCTTATCAAAACTGAAATATTTTAATGAATATTTTATTCACTATCAAAACTGCGAAGTGGAAGCAATGCGAGAATTACGAAAGTATGCATTTAAACCTGAAATTTTACCATCGGCACTTTCTCCTACTTTATACAACTGGATGTTATGGAATAATAATTATAATGTTACAAATTATAAACAAATCGAACTTGTAGAAAAGGTAACTGTTGTTGGACAGTTGTTTGGATCGACGAATTTTAGACTTGTTCCTAGAAAAAACTGTGAAAATGTTTGTCCATTTTTCGATGTTGTACTTAGAGATCGTGAGTTGCTGGTTTTTACTAGTTTATGGGATTTGGAATATAGACCAGCTGGAACGGGTGAAAATATGGCTGTTATTATCGAATATTCTGATTAATATAAAATGTAAAGTTATAACAAGGATCGTAACTTTCAGTCTTGGTAAAAGTTAATGATGAGTTTGGTACCTACTTCAGTTGGAAGACTATATCAGGATACGATCGTTTTGGTAATTTTATAAGCATTTCGTTGGTTACAATATTATCATTCCTGAATTAAGGAGTTAATTTTCAATATGTTCAACAAGTGGCGGATCTATACATTTGCCGCCAGTAGGTTATTCAAATTTTGCCGTCCCTACCGACCTCTACAATTCAATACCCTAGTTAACAATCATATTAATAACAAATTTTTTTGTCAATGAAATTGTAACTTCATGGTTTGTGTACTATCGTCCTAATTACACTTTTTTTCCAGTAATTAGTATGGTGAACTAGGGGGTCGATGTGTAACCGTAATTAAATAAATTTCATTATTTGATATCGAATAATAGACTTATACTATTAACACCTAACAAAGTTTTAAAAATATTTTCAAAAACAATGACCGTTCACTTAGGAGAAACAACTACTTCTCGGACTATATGGCCCGTCAGGCATTGAATTACACTTCTAAGCTAAACGGGGTCGGTATGGTCTACAAGATTTAACCAATCATTCTGGTTTGGAATTAGAAGGGACAATATCACTTGTGGACCGGTTTCAGCGTATTTGCGCCTCATCAGTACAAGGTAGATATTCTACGTCCGAGAGATCTGTGAGCTTAATCCCGGACTAAAGATGATACTGAAATCACAATCAATACATATCCTCCTATAAAGGAAATGTTAAAGTTGTGATAATAGCGACATCTTTACCTCCAACCGCCTACCAAAATTCTAATAGACACAAACATCTGTTTGTACTATCAATATATAATTACAGATTCCTGTAAATTGTCGTATTTAGTAAAGTGAATTTCATTAGGCTGACTTAAAGTTTAAAAGCAATATGTTTGATTATTTCTTTCGTCTATTAAATATCAGTCATCAACCAATCATACTTTTGTTTCCTGTTTGAAAAAACCAATCAACACGCTCTATTAGCGACTATTTGCACAATAGTCACCGACTATTCAGCATGATACTTACACCAAGGAACCTGTGGATTTGACAGTACTCTAAATAAATAGCTACATCTTAAACGTCAAATTAAATCAATCGTTTTGAAGCTGTTAAAGTGTTTGAAAATGAATCGGTTTGGAGAAACCAAAAACGAAGAAATAGATAGGGTAATCCAGACTACAATCCCTGATAATACAGAGAGGAGTAAAAATAGCGTATGGAAACAGTTTACCAAATTTTGCGAGCATCGTCAATATGAATTGAATGAGTCGACACCATTCACAAAACTGAATGATATTTTGAAAGAAGGTAACTGTAACAATTATCTTCACTAGGAGAAGGAAATTGGAGAATTTTCACTTTCCTATGATCGTGAGGTTACTCCATTTGCAGCGGAAGTGAAATATTTTTAGATTATCCTAGATAAAGAACTTACATGAAACGTTCACTTGAAATAAACTCTCCTCAAGACTAGATTATATCCTTGTGGACATGTCGTAGCATCAGTGGAAAATCTTGTGGTTTGGGACCAATTATCACATTATGGAGCTATGACTTGGTTGGCAAAAGTTTTACAGTGAACGGCCCAAACAAAGCTCTATGACATAGGCTTGACTGGTGTCATTAGCACCAGACCGTCATCAGTCATGGAACTTCAGAAGGGATGCTACATTTAAAAATCTAAACATTACGTTTTATTCACCTTTCAGCTTAAGTTTTTTCTATTCTGCAAATTCAGGAAGGAAAACCAAAATGCTTATAAAAAGTAACCGAAATGCTCGTAAAGTTTTTGATAATATTTAATTCATATATATGGCAAATCATTCAATTTTATTGAGATTGGCAGTTATTTAGCTAATACATTTATACAGGGTCTTCGAAATTTAGCGAAAAAATCTGTTTACGGTTGATGGGTAGTTCTATTAAAATATTTCGGAGTTCAAGTACCTATTTGTCCAAAATGTTGATACAGTTTCTGTTCGTTTTTATCTGATGGCAACTTTGTATATTATTATTAATGTGAAGACTGAGGTTTTGATTAAGACTTTGAGAGCTATTTATTAAATAAATGTGTTGTAATTAGTACGTTTTTATTATTTTTCATTCGTATACCATATATACAATATTTATTTGTAAAAATAGAAATGAAAACAAAAAACAGTTTAAGGGTCCGGTAGGTTCGCGACCCTCGGAATTTTGCAACGATTTCTTTTTATTAGAAAGGCCTATTGCTATAGAATATTTTAAAAGAAAAAAAATCTTGGATCATGCACTTTTGAAAGAGAAAATCGCAATTGAAAGTACTAAAAATCCGCCATTTTCTTAAAATTTTGGACAATTTTTGACAATTATGTCTAGATATCAGATGGTCACAAATTTCAGAAAGAGCGGTGGATGGACAATGTTGCCAGTTCTCATTTCCGTAACTCGTGACGGCTTGGAAATACTTTTCACAAGGTTTTAGATCTTTTTACTAAAAAATTTGTTGTACATTCAGAATTTTTAGAGAAAAATCCAAAAAACAATATTTTTTCACCTCGACCACTATTTGGACAGATATTTTATTTAAAAAATAGTTAAATACTTTATATTCAACATGAATTTTTTCGAGAAGAGGAATAAATATGTATGTATAAATGTAGACATAAATATCAAATAATGTGTATTCCACATGAAGTTTTCCAAAATGGGGAAGGATAACCCTTCCCCTTTTTGGTAACTCTTCCCCTTTTTGGAAAACTTCTTGTGGAATACAAATTATTTGATATTTTTTCGAGAAGGGGAAGGGAATAGATAGGTATGTATTGAAATGGTATCAAATTATCAAAATAGGAGTATAGCGGGGAAATACTAGTCAATGATGTTAAGACTTGAATCAACTGTATTTATTCTTAAAAAGTTTACATTATCACATTATTTATAAGAATTTTATAAATGAGAAGGAAAGACTTACTTTAATATTGATGAAAAGCTAATAATTCTTTATACAATTATTTGAAATAACTAACAATTTGATTTAATAATATTTCATTGAAATATCATGAGAATTTGAAAATATAGTTTGACAGAATTATAACCTAAATCATGGTTGAGTTGTCACTGTCAAAATGACATCAATATCAATGAATATTTGTCATGTTTTGAAAATACAGAAGGATTAGCCAGAATCAAAGAATTTTAAAAGCAGAAATTGCTGTGTTGTGATTGGAAGATTATTATGGATTTTTTAAATTATAAAAAAAAGATCGTATTTATAAATTTAGACAGAGTTTATTTAAGAGAAGTAATGGTATAGATTTATTGTACATTTTTTAAAAGATTACATGAATACTAATAAATTTATAGATTGTATTAAATTTTGTATTACATGTTAAAGAATAATTCATATAATCAGGTATTTTATTAAAAAGGGACAATTTAAAGGTTTTAATTTGTGAAAAAGAAAAATATTAGTGAAAGGACAGATATTAAAGATTATAATAGACATTAAATAAGAAATTTAAGAATTTTAACTAATATAAAAAAAATCAAGTGATAGTAAAAATTTCACTTGGTAACGAGATTATTGATTTTTGGAAAATTATGAAGGAAGGTTTTTGATTTTGAAAAAGGATTGTCAGAATAAGTTTTTTGAAGAAAAATATAATATAAAAAGAAAGTTGTTGGAGTGTTGGAGAGTTGAAGGAGCTGGAAATTGATCCAGAAAATTGGGAGAAAAAGTAAAAGTCAGGTTTTTGAAAGGGTGAAGGAGACTCCTACCTGATTGAAGTCGTGGAGTTGCTCCTGTATTCCAGGAGAGTGTGAATTGGTAACACTTTTGTATGAATTGAAATTAGATAATTGAAAGGCCATCATCAGTTCGGTGCTTCGTGAATAGTGTCAGGTTGGTTCATTTTTATTGGTACCAATATAAATATAAAGAAATAATTTGATAAGATGTACATCTATAAAAGGGGTTTAGATTATTAACAAGTTTTAATTTTAATTAAATTCTAAATTGTATCTATCTCACCTTATATTTGAAAGCACTATTTTATTTTAGGTTAAGTTACTTCTGTTCCATAATTTTTTTTGTTATTTGCCACATTAGTATTTAATATCCATGTAATTTTTCTATAAATGCATTCATCAAATTATTAGTAAATAGTTTAATTGAGATTCCTTGCATTTTATTAATATAAGTAAATTTTTTTTTGTCTGATAGAATATTATATCTCTTAAAATTAAATTGTAGACAACTCACAACACAGATCATAGTTATTAAAATTTGAAATTACGTGGTTGGGATCTGTGTTAATAAGGAGTGCTTTTCAGGGGTGTAACAAAATTCATTAAAATTAATAAATTGTTGTATTCATAAAATATATTTGATTCAAAGCTTTAACATTAATATAAAAACAAAATTATTTATCAGCGCCGGAACCCAAAGAGAGTCAGAGTTCATCTTCCGATTTATAGATAAGACAGCTTAAAAAGGGTAAGTTAATAAAATAAATTAATAAAAATAATAATAAATCATAACAATATAAAATAAAATAATAAATATAATAACAAATCATAACAGTATATAGATAGTCATAAGCTTCCAAAACTTCATGTGGAATACAAATTATTTGATGTTTTTTTCGAGAAGGGGAATGGAATAGATAAGTATGTATATAGTTAGTCATAAGCTTCGAAAACTTCATGTGGAATACAAATTATTTGATGTTTTTTTCGAGAAGGGGAATGGAATAGATAAGTATGTATATAGATAGTCATAAGCTTCCAAAACTTCATGTGGAATACAAAATATTTGATGTTTTTTTCGAGAAGGGGAAGGGAATAGGTATACCAAAATTCATATATTTCCTACCACTCGTCGAACCAATTATAACCCGACTAACAGTCACAAGTATTTGTAGTGAAATTGTAATGGAATTTTTAGTGCCGAATTATCATAATTAGGAATAGCATATCTTTTACAAATAATAATCATAACAATAGTTCATAATTCAATTCATCATCGCTTCCCGACCAACGGACACAGATCAAAGTGTAACTAGAATCAAAACCTGACCTAACTTACATTAACCAAATGAAACTCAACAATGTAATAAACTAGAGAGGTTAAACTCCAAAGTATCATTTCTTTTATTTTAAAGTAATAATATCTATGAAAAAAACAATGTGGTCCAGCAGTAAGTTTGTTTTAAACTCTTTTATTTAATGTAAGGTATAAAGCAATTCTAAGATAAACATTATATTCTAAGGATGTTTATTATTTCAATTTTTATGATTATGAATGCAAATCATTTCATATTTTTATATATTCATGTAAATCTATTACAATGCAAAATTAATTCAACTAAAAGAAAATAAACACCATTTGACAACGCCGCAAAAACTATCACCTGATCACACAACAATCTTAATTTGTGAACCTAAGGTGTCTAGACATAAGATTTTAGTGTGTAATTTTATAACCTATAAGTGTCAAATAAAAATAATTATGCTTGAATATATTTCTAAAAATTGTCAAAATTCAAGTATTTTCTTCCGCTTTTTTTTTGTGAAACTTTCTTACATTTAGTTTAAGATAATAACCTTTACAGTTTAAAGTGAAAATATTTATCGTAAAATAGCATTAATTAGTGTTGAAAAAGTATCATTTTTTTGAACTAATTTCATGGTTTTTAAAGTAATTACTGAATGATCCTGAGAAATTTTTGTTCTAACCTGATTTATTTAAGGTAAGCTATCAAACAAATTTAAAATTAACATACAATTCCGAGAGTCGCGTAGTCTACCAGAACCCAGTTTAATTCCTTTTTATCAAACAACTTTTGAGTTCTCACTCTAACTCATTCCTAACTAGTGCGAAAATACACTTTCCGCATGTGTTAGGAACAATATCTTTTCTACGAGCGGGTGGAAAATGAGAAAAATATAATTTAACAAAATTTCAATAAAATGCAAAAAATAATAATAAAATGCAATAGTTAAAGCAACTTTTCCGAACGGCGTGTAGTAAAGTAGTATTTAGCGTGTGGTAAAGTAGAAGCGCGAGGAAAAGTAGTTCTTTCTGAACTAAAATGCGTATGGAAAGTATACTTTTCCGCACGCCCGTAGAGAAAAATTTATAGGAAAACACAAGAGAAGTTCAAATAATAGAAATAACGTGACATGATTTTAAATTGCGGGAGAGGTGTAAATTTAACTATTAAATAATTTTTTATAATAAAAGTTCCGATAGTTACAACAACATTGTTTGCAATTGATCCGAAAATAATTGGCACAGTCAATCGTGATTTTCAGGTTGGTTTTAATCTTTTACCGACACGCGAAGTTATTAATAAAATCTGTTTGAAAAAAGTGCTACAAGTTGTGAAGTCAGACATACATCGCTAAATTTCCAGAGCTACCAGTTTGATTGAGGATAAAATCATCAAGATTAGCCCATGTCAAGAAAGAGGGACCAACATAACCCTATAACTTTAAGAAAATCAACTCTAATGAACTTATTGAAGATTATACTGTAAGTAATTTTTTTTGCATTCCTTTCCTATTTAACATTTTATCCAATTTTACAATATACATATACAAGGAATATAAAAAGCTTATAAGAATCAAACCATAGATGGGCCACAGCTCAGTTAGAGTACAATCAAGTTATAATGGAATCTAAAATAAATAAATTGAAAGAATCAATAGATGTGAAAAATCAAATAAATATTCATTTAACTAAAGAAATCTATTCACAATCAATAATTCTAGAAATTACCATAGCATTAGAAGCAATATGTTAGAGTCCATGTTAGAATCATTAGAAATTGCAATTATCAAAAATTAATGAATTCCATAACTCAATTATAGATGAAATAAAATCAATCAGTAATCATTTAAGTCAAAGTGAATTAGCTTTTGAATCCAATTTAGGAAACATTTTGCTTTATGAAAAAATAATGAATATAAAAGGATTTAGCAAAGGTATAATAACCAAATCATTTTCATTCTTGATATTCCTACAGTAGAATGCAAAAGTTACGATTACTATCACCTATATCCCTTACCAGCACCACAAATAAATTCCTTTAAAATAATTATCGCAATTTCCAAGTCCAAGTATCTACTCCTAAATGAGCAAAATTATATGACAACCGACAACAACTGCCAAGAAATAAGTCCAGAAGAATTCATTTGCCATCAGGAACCTCCAAAGAAACTAATACATGACAACACACCATGTGAAGTGCGCTTGATTAAGTACATGCCGAATTTAACAATGTGCCAAACCGTCCCTGTCGAAATAAATGATAAAAATTTTGTAACATGCTGTTCAGCTTGTTACGTTATTCGTTTTCAAACTATTTTATTTAGTTAATTTTTGTGGCTCATTAGTCACTTCCTCCCAAATTTCTATTACATTTCTAAACACGCCGTTTCCTTGTCGCACTAGCCACTCCAAAATAAAACATTCATTTTTATCGAATTCCCCTTCCTTCTTTGGATATTCGAAATTTTAAATTGTCGATTGGATAAATGTAATATAGTCCACAAAAGTAACTCTTTCAGCATTTACAGGTTAGTGTTTAAAAATCTATGTTATTTGAAGAAGAACCCTTCTAGATATCAGATGGGCAAAATCGTTAATCACTTCTTCAAAATCTATGCTTTTTAGCACATCAGATTCTATGGACATCAGCGACAAACTGGTGAAGCATTGTACTTCTTAATTCATTTTTAATTCTTTTTAATTAGGAGAAGGAGCGTTCCCACTGCAGTTAGTTACCATCATGCTTAAAAAAATTCTCAATGCGATTTCTACATTTGGAAATGTGTCTTCAATTTTGTTTTCTTTCAAAAGTTGATATATTTTTAATATACAATCCTCATTTTCACTGTCAACAATTTTCAAGTATTCTGTTAAATGCAAACATTCTATTTCTAACTCTTTCTCATTATCATCTTCATAAAAAAATTCAGCAAATTCTTTGCAACTACTAAGTTTAATGGTACACATGTTACAAAGGTGGCAAATTCACATTTCTCCTTGATTCTTGCTTGTAGACCAGTATACTTCCCCGACATATTTGAAGCATTGTCGTAGCTTTGTCCTCTGCAATCTTTTATGGGAATATCATGGTTATCTAAAAAATCCAAGATGGTCTCCGCCTTGGTTTCTGCTAAATACCCAGATTTATGCTCTATAATAGGTACAAACTTCAGAAACCTTTCAACAGGAACACTGTCATTCACGTGACGAATTATAAAAGTTAGCTGGTCAACATCTGAGGGGGGCCCCTATCGATCGCGGGGCCCTGGGTACTTGCCCAAAGTGCCCACTGGGAAAGAGGGGTCTGGTAGTGCTTACTGCACATTTATGTTTATTGCTTATTTGCTAATATGCATTTTTTGAATATTTAAGGAACAAAACGAATAGAATAAAACCGATCACTGTTACGTTGTATTTTAGCACGTGGAGTTCGGGTTTTGTATGCGCTATCGCTATAGCATAAGCTCCTTTTTACCTGATCTGTTCTATCTATTCGTTCCTTCCCTAATGTTTTTTCTAGTTCCTTATCCCTGTTTTTCTTTT
The DNA here is from genome assembly GCA_947563755.1 of Lochmaea crataegi. Lineage (NCBI taxonomy): Eukaryota > Metazoa > Arthropoda > Insecta > Coleoptera > Chrysomelidae > Lochmaea > Lochmaea crataegi. Next base: position 26,032,493 of record OX387432.1, read on the forward strand.
TTCCGCAGCCCTGCAGCCCTCAAGTTCAGCACTCAAGTTATCACTCAAGATTAGCACGCAAGTTTCACCCTCAAGTCTAGTATTCAAGTTTCGCCCTATCAAGTTTTCCCGTTCCCGTGCACGAGGACCACAGCCGCTGAAGTCATCGCCACCAACGCTAAGAGCTGCAAACATCCTAGCCCTTTGAGATAAGTTCCTTCGTCTTATCTTTAGCGTATATAAGATTTGGATTTGGCGTGTTAATAATTGCACTTTGGTATTTTCCTCGTTTGGCTTTTTAGTATCCAATTTATGTTGAATTTTTAAATTTCAATAAATAATTATTGTTTTCATTCTTTGTATTGATTATTCAATAATTATTAAATTAGATAAATGGGTTCAGGAATAAATAATTTGATTTTATTTTTTATTAAGTTAACGTTAATTTTTACAAGGTGTTTCCAGCTTTCCACCTTTTGCTTTCTTTTTTCTTTGCTTTCGTTTCGATAAAAGGCTGGTGGCGTCCAATTTAATATTAATTGTACACCTCCCAGTAATAGCATATAAAATAATTTAATTGGTGCCGAATTCCACTCCCTGAGGAGAGTGCTCTAGCCAGGGGTATTTAACGTTGCAATTTCAGAAGATTGAAGACAACAAATGGATAATCATTTTACCAAAACCTCAACCCGCCGTAGTGATATGTGGTAAATCCAAAAACGCTATTTGATACTTCTACATGTAGGGTTTCTGAGCTACTTTTTTTTCATGTATAGAAGGATATTGCTTTCAAAATAATGAATTCAAGTATTACCTTGCCCACTAAAACAAAAACTCCATTGATTAAAGTAGTTCCTACTTTCAGTACAAAGCCAAATTCAAAACATTGGTAGGCATGTAAACTTTTGAAAGCCCCATCTGCTCTTTGGAGCAAAAGCTGTGTGAAAATACCAAATCACCAATTGTATCCATATCTAGGAGCTCATCCATATCTGAAATGTACTTAAAATCCAATGAAGGTTTTCAAGGAAACACAAAGTCAAAACACAGCGTATACATAATATACAGATTGCGAAAATCCCTTTCTTACAATGCGACTTATACAAGTACGACAAGGAAAATACGAGCAAAACTACGCGAAAGAGAGAGAAGACTTGTTAGCCCAGCGATCCCCTCTACCAAAATAGTTGGGCGTGCTATTTATTTTAACTGTTGTGTTGCCAAATGTACTTATCTGTAAAAATTATTCCTAATTTTTGTCTCGAAATTATTAACTATGTTCAAAATTGGTGTTCGTGAAGGAATTGGGCGATTTTCAAATGCCACAATAAACAAATTAACTATTGCTTCAGCCGAATGACCTCCAAAATACCATTTTATAATTTGCACTTTTTCGCAGGTTTCGTATTTTAATGTGGGCATTGTAAAATGTTTTATTTTCAAATACAACGGCGTGCAGTACCAACGTGTGAAAGATTTGTGGCGAAAAAATCACATAAGTTTTAATGTGAGCTCTCTATGTAAAGGACACTGTTGCCGGATGAAAGTGTTTAATTTTACCTAATAGTGCATGAGCTCGAAAAAAAGTTAACGATAACGAGACAAAAATATCATTTGTACAAATTAATCTGAGCTTCTGGCAACAGCGGTTGAAATAGTGGGGCGATGAACACAAGCCCAACTGTTTTGGTAGAGGGGACTGATCGCTGGGCTAACAAGTCTTCTCTCTCTTTCACGTAGTTTTGCTTATATTTTCCTTGTCGTACTTGTATAAGTCGCAATGCAAGAAAGGGATTTTCGCAATATGTATGTATAAAACACAATGATAAAATCGACGAAAAAAATCTTGAACACTTTTTACCATGGAATAGACAATACAAAATTGACCAGCTGTCCTAAGTGTTTGCCCTGGACGGCCATATTAGGTCACGTCATCTGGATTGCCTAATCGACCGCTTCATATCAATAAAAATAAAGTTTGTACTCAATAGTCTAAGTAGAAAAATATTGTGATTTGTGCTCATTTTCTCAAATTAGTATTAACTTATCAAAGGTTTGTGAAAAATACGAGTTTTTCTTTATAGTCAAATCAGTTGACAGCCACTGAAAACAAATCAGCCCTGTGACATAGCAGCCAAATAGGCGGTTATATAACCCCATCTTATGTAAAGGAAAGGAAAATTCAATACAATAACATTTAATGAATATAATAATAAACAAAGCGTACATTCAAACTTAATTTTCATCTTTAATAGCTAATTTTCTCAATTTTTCTTCCATATCCCAAAATTTTTGTTTGGTTTTAAACTGGTCTAAGGTTCTTTGGTGAAGTTCACTTTCAGATGGGAGATCTCCACCATATTCCTTCGGTAAACATTTTTTTGGTATCAACTCGAAAAGCTTCTCTTTTTCTATACCAGGTGGATGAATTTGCAACTAAAATTTTCAAACCACCGGTCAGTTTTTGATTAATATGTGTGCCTATTTTAGATTAAAATATTAGGCCAAGCAATAGAGCATGCAAGTACAGTAATTTTTGACAAAAATCCTAGTAGAAAACGGATGATGCAAGATGCAATCATATAAGAGACATTACGTAGTATAATTTTGATTTGTTTTGGACACGCAAATGTTTTACAGTAATTTGTTATAAACATTTTTAGTTTTTTTTTTCATATAACGTAAAAGGTACTGAAGCAATCTCAATGGTATGTATAGATAAAGCGTAGGTAATTAAAATACGATTAAAATGAGGTGTCGAGCAAGTTAATCGGAAAATTAGGAACCGAAAAAATTTGGAAATACCATTTTTTTTGAAAATTCATATTTTCGTCATTTTTCAATTGTGAGAGCTGAAACTTCATATACACGTTATTTGTGCGTAAAGCAGACGCATCCAGACACGTTGCAAATTATCGCATAAAAAAATTATAATTGCAATTGCGAAGTAACCGTCGCCTGGCGTCTACTCTTCGCACATATAAAGTGCATATGAAGAACTTCCTTTGTACCAAGTTTCAGTTCTTACAATTGAAAAATGACGAAAATATGAATTTTCTAAAAAATGACTAATTTTCCGGTTTTCCCAAATTTTCTCGTTTTCTACTTATCCGATTGATTCGCTCGACCCCTCATTTTCTTCCTATTTTAATTACCTACGATTTATCAATACATACCATCGAGATTGCTTTAGTACTATTCACGTCATTTGAAAAAAACTAAAAAAAGGTTTTTTTCGTTTTAAATGTTTATAACCAATTTATGAAAAACATTTGCATGTCCAAAACATATCAAAATTATACTACGTAATGTCTTTTATATGAAGGCACCATCCGTTTTATACTAGGATTTTTGTCAAAAATACTTACCTATTGCTTGGCTTATACAGCTATTATACTTCTTACCATACTCATAAGTTCACTTTTCATAAATACTTTTACCAACGCTAGGAGTTTGTCTACAAAATATGCGGAATTTAAAATGTGGATAATTTTAAGTTTCATTGGAAACCCCTCCTGTAGAAAATTTAAGTATTTTTTAATAGCCCCCATCTTGATCTTTGACATGTGCATCAAACTGGCCTAAAAAGTAATTTGTGATAAATTTTATTTTAATAAATGGGAATTTTTAAATTTTTGAACGCTTTTTAAATGTTTACTCTTTCTTTGAATGCGAACCCACCAGCCCCCCAAAATTTGAAGAGAATATATCAACCCATTTAGAAGTTACATGCCCATGACTCATAACACCCGGTATACTCCTGGGACTAGAGCATCCTAGGAAGTATTTCTCCAAGAAGGATCAAGTAAAAAGACTGTTAAGACAGAAAACGACAACTAGTCTCAACCAATGAACCTTCTTTGCTGATCATGTACTCTGCACCTGCTGCAGTGCTGAGCAATCAGCTTCAATCCACTAATCCACTATAATAGTTCTTGTTTCAAATTTTTACTCTTTACTCTAATAAGTGTTTTGAATATTATTGTGTGTAGGTACTCTGCATACTACTTACGCCTTTCATATCAATTACTACGATTAGTCCAGTTGGAGGGTTCTTTTCTTGAGCTACGTCCATTAACATATAAGAAATTTTCATTATTGGTACCAATTCAAAATTTCTATAATTCGTATCGTGTAAATTAAAGTAGTGCACCACGTCATTGTCATCTGTCCTAACTGGTATACTTGACATATGTCTGAAACAATTATTCAATTTAATGTTTTAATTATATCGATGGGTGAAGGTTTAATTATAATTGGTATTCGTTTAATGATATACATTTTGATCGACTTTTAATCATTGCAGTGGCGGCTTTTGGCTAATCGAAGAGGCAAAAGGCAAAGCAATTGGAAGTCTCCACAACTCAAGGCCGTAGCAAAAGTTTTTAATGTCATGCGTTCTCCTCGCACCTCAGAATTAAAGTGGGCTTGCCTTCTATGGTTTAGCAAACGTTCGTAATGAAATGCACATTTAGGCAACACCATACTTTGCCGTAGTTACTATACACGTTTAAGAGACTGAGAACCTTCTACAGAACATGGAGAACAAGTAGATGAATAAAAAGGGATAAGGAACGTAAACACTTAAACCGGTTGCAACGACCCCTCCAGCGATGGAGGGTATGTAGTATAATACGACCAGAACAGCTAGAGTGCACGAAGAAAGGGAGTAAAAGATGCATAAATGAAAGATAAAACATTAACGCGTTTGCTCGCTGCAACAGAAGCGTACCAACAAAATAATCAAATACAAATAGTAGGTACATATACCCTCTCTATTGTAATATTTCAGCCTATTATACCTAATAATAATATGTATTTCTAATTAAAAATGAATTAATTATTCTTTTTATTCTGAGAATATATCTCATCACAAATCACAAGAACTGGTGTTGATATTGAAATTTAAATTAATAAAATAAGTATTACTAATTCTGAAAAAAATATTTATATGATGAAATAAAACAATTTAATTTGTTTAACTCTTCATTTTATTTTGAACTAACGTTCAAATTAAATTAGTGACGCGTTTCGCTACGCAGTAGCTTTTTCAAACTCAACTAATCTAAATATTGTAACGTTTATTCTAATTTATATTTACAATTAATTTATATTTACAGATTTATATGTAATTCAGTCCTTATTTAATAATTTATGTAATACACTAAACACATTAATTATAATTTATATGAGAGTCACTTAATAAACACTTTATCGATGCGCGATTACTTTCCTTCGGTATCAACACTGACTGATTGACTAATTGCCTGCAGCGAAGCTGGTGGCCTATTTATACTCGCACGCCGTAATTCTCGAAGTATCTCGGCGTTCTCGCGGGCGCATTGGATATTCTCGATGTTTCGTATTCTGGATGCTTCTCGAAAATTGGGCGGAGGAGCCATAGTCGTCTCATACGGGGATTTCACTGGGAGCACTAAGTGAGAATATTATTGCAGTAGCTCGCGTAACATTGCCCCCTCCTTAAGAGACAGTTCCTCCTGGAACTAGCTAGGAAACTGGAACGAGATGACTGTATCGGCAACTGGTCCCCTTGTTGCATTTTCCAGTTGTATGGAAGTAACATGCGACCGTCTTCTCTGTTGGCTGTGTCTCCCGAGCATGGCCGCAAACCAGTACCTGCACTTCGGTGTCTCGGAAGATTACTTCTACCATGTTACGGATTATCCGCCAATCTAAATGCCTACATTCAATCTTGGGCATGGCTAGCCGGTACACGTTCAATTCAAGCACATGCTCCCTCAGGCTTCGTAATGCTTCCCAGACATCCTCGTACGTTGGTCTTTCGTCGAAGGTGTTCCTCGTCACTAGGTGGAAATTGTAGCGGGAGCCATTTTGCAGCTTCAGAGCTTTACCTGGTACTGGTAACTGGTTTACCAAAGGTCGTGCGCCACTCTTCTTTATAAACAGAGATGCCAGTCCGCGCGCATCGGTTACGCTGGCAGGGATGCTTATTGCCAGTGAGTATTCCTCCGGAACGGTAAGCAGGTCTTGTCGTCTCTCAGTGGTGACGCCGAATCCTGCTTTTCCGGTACCACCATAAGCACCCATGAACTCTACAAAAGCAGGATCGGCTACTTCCTGAAGCTGGTTTACTTCCTCATCGTGGTCACCCTCGAATGGCGCTAATCGGTTACGGTGTACCACCTTTGGCTTTCCATTTGGGATCTTGCTGATACGATAGATGACATCGTTGATTCTTTTCTTTATGAGGTACGGACCGTCCCAAGCTTTCTGCATCTTTGGAGAAAAACCCTTTTGTCTTCTTGGGTTATGCAGCCAGACTTTGTCTCCTTCGTGGAAACCTCCTTCCGTAGCTTGCGTATCGTACCTTTTCTTCATCCTATCGCTAGCGATCTGAAGATTCGATCGAACCAGCTCGTGTACGTCGTCCATTCTTTTTCTCAGCTGGGTCACGTAATCTTCACCAGCTATGTCTTCTCCGGGTCGGCATCCAAATTCAAGGTCGCAGGGTAATCTCATTTCGCGTCCGAACAGAACTCTTGCTGGTGTTTGGCCGGTGGACTCATTGATGGCGGATCTGTAGGCCATCGCGAATAGCGAGAGATATTGGTCCCAATCTCGCTGATGGTTAGATACTACTTTAGACAGATATTTGCCAAGAGTTCTGTTCATTCGCTCTACCATCCCGTCCGACTGTGGGTGCAAAGCCGTAGTTCTCGTTTTCTTCATGCCGAACTTTTCACAAACTTCCTGGAACAGCTGGCTTTCGAAGTTTCTGCCCTGGTCGCTGTGTATTTCCAGGGGCACTCCATATCGGCAAATGAACTCATTCACAAGCACGTTGGCAACCGTTGCGGCTTCTTGGTTTGGAATGGCATACGCTTCTACCCATTTTGTGAAGTAGTCCATCACCACCAAAATGTACCTGCTGCCATTTGCTGTCGGTGGAAACGGTCCGGCAATGTCTAGGGCAATGCGTTCAAAAGGGCTTCCGACATTGTACTGCTTCATAGGAGCCTTTCTTCTCCCGTGCGGTCCATTGGTCGTAGCACAGGTAGTGCACTTCTTACACCAGTCCTTCACATCTTCGGAACTGTGCATCCAATAAAACCGTTCTCGCACTTTCTGGAGGGTCTTCTTCACACCTAGATGTCCTCCTGACGGACTGTCGTGTAATTTCCGCAGTACTGCTGCTATCCTTGTTCTTGGAATCACCAACTGTCTTCTACTTTCGGAACCCTCATCGTTCTCGATTACTCGCTGTAGCAACCCGTTTTCCAAAACCAGCGAGTCCCACTGGGCCCAATACGATTTCATCGTTGGCGAGTACCTTGAAATCTCCTGCCAAGTAGGTCGACAGTTCTCCTTTTTCCAATGTCGGATTTTCTTCAAGTCGGGATCGTTCTCTTGTTCCTCTTCCAGCTTTTCTGGTGTCCATTCGTCGGTGGTCACCGTGGTTCTTCGAATCTCAGCTTCCTTAGCTTCTGTTTTGCTGCAGTGAGAGCACTCTGCAGGGCATGGTCTTCTAGAGAGGGAGTCTTTGGGAGGTCTTCGGGTCGAAGCTGCCCTCTGAAGGTCGACCCTTCCTAGTTTTTCCTGCTGGGCATCTTTGTTTGTAGCAGTTCTCGGTCGCTTGCACGAACTGCGTACATGTCCCATTTCTTTACAATTCCAGCATCTCACAGCTTTCGGTTTTCCATTTGAGATGCTTTTCATCATGTTGACAATCTGGTCGAGCTTGTTCTCAACTTCTTCGTCTGCTACAGCCCTCACTTTGCCGTATACTCCGGAAGCCTGTGTAGCTGCTTCGTACTCCAATGCTGCAGAGAGTACGTCGACCAGTGTCTTATGCCGAGCCAGGCGTAGAGTTCTCTGCATTTCATGGTCACGAACTCCGTCGATGAATGTCTGTACCCCTAAACATTCCATGACATTCTCCGGTGCCGATGGATAGGCAAACCGCACCAACCTCGCAATGTCTGCTTCGAATTCTTGCAGAGTTTCGTCGCGTTTTTGTTTGCGGTTTTTCAGCTGCGACTGGTACAGATGCTCCAGGTGTTCCAGGCCATATCTCATATTCAATCGCTTTTTGAGTTGTTCAAAATCTTCGGCCTCTTCCACTGGAATGGTCTGGAGGATATCCATAGCGTCTCCTCTAAGGGCAAGAGTTAAATTTAACGCTTTTTCCTTCTCACTCCAGTTGTTTGCCTTTGATGCCGCCTCGAATTGCTTAAGATAGTTCGGCCATGACGTTTTACCATCGAATGTTGGCAGTTTCACTCGGCTGTTAATATCGTTTTCCATTTTCGGTTTCAACTCTACTTTCTCTGCCAGTTCGTCGTTATTCGGGGCTTGCCTAGTTGTAATATCCGGTTTATTACTAGTCTTCCTTTCGATTTCTTTGATTTTTTGTTTCATTTCTTGCTCCATACTTTTAATCTTTTCTTCCACGGCAGAAATATCAGTCTTCATGGATGTCATTTCATTTTTCATGTCCGTCGAAATTTTATTTTCCATGTCCGACATTTTGTTTTCCATGTCCGCCGAAAGTTTACTTTCCATGGATGAAATTTTATTTTCCACGTCCGACAATTTGTTTTCCATGTCCGCCGAGAGTTTACTTTCCATGGCTGAAATTTCGTTTTTTATATCCGTCGAAATTTTATTTTCCATGTCCGACATTTTGTTTTCCATGGATGAAATTTCGTTTTTTATATCCGTCGAAATTTTATTTTCTATGTCCGACATTTTGTTTTCCACGGATGAAATTATAGAGGCGGACGCTTCGTCGGTGAATTCAAACGTTTCCGGGTCCAATCCATTGTTAATCATAGCTTTTTTTAGTCGTTCCACTAACACCGACTTGACCCCACTTGTATCCAGTTCGAAATCCTCCAACTCTCTTCGAAGCTCTGAAACTTTTAATTCACAAAGTTTCTTCGCCATCTTCCTGTGTATTTATTTATTTTTTTTTAATCCTACACCTGACACCAATGTGTAACGTTTATTCTAATTTATATTTACAATTAATTTATATTTACAGATTTATATGTAATTCAGTCCTTATTTAATAATTTATGAAATACACTAAACACATTAATTATAATTTATATGAGAGTCACTTAATAAACACTTTATCGATGCGCGATTACTTTCCTTCGGTATCAACACTGACTGATTGACTAATTGCCTGCAGCGAAGCTGGTGGCCTATTTATACTCGCACGCCGTAATTCTCGAAGTATCTCGGCGTTCTCGCGGGCGCATTGGATATTCTCGATGTTTCGTATTCTGGATGCTTCTCGAAAATTGGGCGGAGGAGCCATAGTCGTCTCATACGGGGATTTCACTGGGGGCACTAAGTGAGAATATTATTGCAGTAGCTCGCGTAACAATATAATCAATAATTTATTTGGATGTAAAATATTTATTCTACATTTATTATAAAATGAAATAATAAGTTACACTTCTGAATAATTAAAAGTTTTAATTTATATATTTACAAATCTGTGTAGTTTACTTCTGACGAAGACCGGCGAGTATTTCTTCAATATTTTTCAGGTTGTCTGAAACACCCCCAATTTCTTCAAAATTTAATTCTTTTGGTGGTTTCGTAATGCTGATTGTCTTATTCCTATCTGATCAATCATATACTCATTTTCAAACGACAAAACATGCTTATCTGGACCTCCAATTCTCTACAGAAAAGTTTTGGAAGAATTCATCACAAAATTCTGAAGCCTTGTGAAATTTAAACATTCCTGTTAGCAACATATTTTTTCATTGCACCCCAAACTAATTCTATTGTATTCAGTTCGGGATGATAAGGAGGTAATCTTACAACCTCAAAACCATTGGAAATTAAAATGTCATCGATGGCATATAGTTGATATTTTGGTGTATTTCCTTTGATTATGGCATATAATTCTGGCGTACAAAAATCATTATTGAATGCAATATTTCTTTTTTCAACTAATCTTGCATATCCTTCTTTTTTGTGGACGTAGCTGGCATTTCCTCCACCAATTTATTGCTATAAGATGCATTATCTAATACCACAACACTTCGATTCGACAAATTTGGTATGTCTTTCCTTGATCCATTTTTGTAACTATGCTAATTGATTTGATCGTGATAATCACCTGCTTTCCAACGAAGGTAAGCATTCGGAACAAATCCATCTTTGCTACCTGCGTGTACGATGATCATACGATCTCCTTCACTAGTAGGTTTCCTAAAACCTTTATCATGTGCGTGAGTAGAGTGAATATAGGTTTCATCAGTGTAAGCAATCCGCCTTTTTTCTTCACTAAATGTTTTCATTTTTCTTAAAAATGCCAATCTCAAATGCCGGATTGAATCACGCTCTACTAATATTGCTCTATCGCTTTCAGTTTTTCTCCAGCGAAATCCCAGTGCTCGTATTTTTTGTCGCAGAGACTCCCTTCCTCCCTCATAATCATATTCGGAATGAAATTTTTCGTGAACCTGCTTTGAAGAAGGTATTCTTTGTTCGGAGTCGCGAAACTTTAATATTGTTTTTTTAAGGTGAGTTTTCTCCAAATCATCTAGTGCACCTCTTTTTTTTATACTAGGCCTTTTTTTGAGGGGTTGTGAAAGATTCGGTCTCATCTTTTTCCAGCATTTTTTTCTCCTTGGCAATACGGGCTACAGAATTTAAACTTATGCCTGAAGCAGCAGACACCCGTTCGTAAACCTGGAACAAAAAGTATTTTATATATTTTTTTGTAAGTAAGAAACCTTAGTACTTTTTTCTACTTAGTTCCTGAGGAAAGTCTCAGAGACTAGAAGTTCCTTCAGACCTATTTCCTGGAGGAATTTTAGGTATTGTGCCCTAGGAGATCTTATATTTAAAAAAAAGTTTACAATGTTCATGGATATATTATTAAAAAAAACAGGTTTATTATTAAATAATCAACTTAAACTGAATAATCAAACTTTGTTTAAACATTTTCTCTCTTTCTTCTTTAAATTAAGAAATAAGGATTACAATAATTATTTTGATAAATGTTTGATAGCAGAACCTTACCTTCAGAAAATTTGTAATGGGTGTTCCCTTCTTCGCTTCTTCCTCCATAAATTGTATCACATTTCCAACAAGTTCATGACTTTTGCCTCTATTTTTCACTTTACTCTTAAATGTCATTGTAAATACTGTTCAAACACTAAACCTAATAATTAATTAAACAGAATATTGAAAATGTAAAATTAATATCTAACTAAACTAAATCTTGAAGTTGTGAAAACTAATAAATTAATTAACTAAAAAGAATACTAAAAATGTAACAACATTTACTGCAAATTTGTCGAAGTGCGTTGTCTGACAAACTTTTACCGACTGATCTCCGTAAGCGTTTGATGACGCGCATACACTTCTCAACACTCTAGCTGTTCTGGCCAACTTATACTAAGAAGTAAAGGGGTCTAGGCTCAACTGTATGGTCCACGTGGTGATGGCCACCATAAAAACTACAGTATTCGCCAGCTAACTTGATGTCCCAGAAATTACCAACTAAGAGAGACAGAGTAATGGTGCCCTGCCTACTCGGCTGCTATTGGTGGTAAAATTTTGACAAACGCCAATTGCATCGAACCTTATCAGGTGTTAAGATTTTCAGTAGCGTAGCGTCACACAGTTATTGTTTCTGCTTTGTACAATAAAGTGTTTGTAAAAATGTCAGCCGTTAATGAAGAAAATCGTAAATTTACAGTCTAATAGGGTGCCTAACTCCAATTCTCGGAAAGTTGACATGATAGAGTGGTTAATGCAGAAAAATATATCGTTCAACCCAAACAGTTTGAAGCCGGAACTACATTACTTAATTAAAATCAATAAACCGCAGTATGTGACGTATTTATTTGATGATTTATTCTCTCAACACGGCCACACTGTGTTACGATTGCCTCCTTATCATCCAGAGTTGAACCCTATCGAGCTTATATGGGCTACGGTTAAAAATGCAATAAGTCAGAAAAACGTCACATTTAAACTAGATGATGTAAAAAAAAATAGCAGAAGCAGAATTTAACAACATCGATGCGAGTGGGTGGAGGAAAAGGTGTGACCATGTCATAACAATAGAAGACTCATATTTTGATAGAGAACTTCAAAGAGATATGTTTTATGACGTCAACCCTCTTGTGATTACTCTAGATGGAAGTGATTCCAGTAGCGGCAGTGAGTCAGATTCTTCGTAAAGATAGAAACTGTTTATACCTTTTCTTAGAAATATACCTAGCTTAAATAATTTCCCATTATCTTGTGTTTCTTTTATTCTCATTACTACCTGGAAGAAATTATTTAGTTTCTAACAATAGCTATTTGTGTATCAAGAGCAGAAAGTAGTACTTTGGCAGTCGAGACAGAAAGTTGCCGCGCGACGCGTCAGCGGAGCGCGGCAATCTGTCGAGACTACCAAAGGACTTTCTGCTCGAAATACACACAAGATTTTTTCTACGATCACACCAAAATAAAATTAATTTTTTATTAAAAACGTGTTACTTTCATCACAATATTGGAAGTTTATTTGACATATTAAGCCTACTATTCGAAGACAAAAGATTAATTGTGTATGTTGTGTTGCCTACTTATGACAATAGACTTTATGATTTAAAGATTTATGATTTTATGGTTGTATGAATATTATAGTTCATTAAATAAATTACAACTTTTTTAAATTTTATTTGAACGGAATACAGAACGATAATAAACAAACATACCTTTTACTTATTAACTAAATTAAAATTAAAGATACAATTTTGGCAATTTTTTATGTTTATGCCTGAGGTAGATGTCTCTGAAAGGTTAGAAAATGTCAAATCTTTCTGGTGATTGCAAGTATGTTGTGTTGCCTACCTATTGCCATTGTTTGTTCTTAGCAGTTTCGTGTACCTATGTACGTAGGCAACACTTATCACATTAATGTCAGATATTTATTACTTTAATGTCAGATATCTTTTAGATTTCCCTATTTCTCATTATATTATTACGGAAAATACTGTTGGATGCTTTAACATATTAGAAAATCAACTAAAATATTTATTTATTCTACAGTTTATATTAAAATATCTACTAGCTCTCTTTTATCTATAAATAAAATTAGGCGTGCGCCAAAGTTACTTTCTGCTTAAGAGCGCCAATAATGTCAAATTATGACAGCTCGCGGAAAACATCAACTTTGCGGTTAGATTTGAGTGTGCAAAAGCCTACTTTGAGTAGTGATCGTAGGAAAATTTTATTTATAGTCCGTCCGGAAATATAAGATCCTATCTTTATAATCTTCAATTAGATAAATAACATGTTATTGTAATGGGTACCTTATTGTTAAAATATTATTTATGTACTCAAGATTCAGGTATAAAGCAGATCCGTTTCTATTAAAATCAATATACCAATAATTATAACAAAGAATTAAATATTATTATATTTCCGGACGGACTATACTTTATTAATTGTACAAGTTGTGTTAATTTGTAACAGAAATCGTATCCTCAGAACTTGCACGGCACTGTTTACAGATATCGGATGGGCGGCGTCAATAGCTCACTAGAAAGCGTTTAGGACATCAAGTTAGCTGGCGAATACTGTACCTAATGCTATGGTATAATGCTCGCCAAAAGTATGAAAGGTCGGGGGTATAATGTTGGGGCTGTATTCGCCAGACAGGACAACTTGGTGACGACCGAAGCCAGTATTTCCCGGTCCCTAGTGACTAGCCTGGGGGTTCCAGGCGAAACCCACTTGCACATATCCTTCCTAAAGCATGCAGGTCTCTGCTTCAGGCGTCCATCTTTCTCTAGCTATTCGAGGGACTCTTATGGTTATCACAGTACCTACAACAATGGAGGTTGAGGTAGCAGTAGCCGCTCCCTCCAAAACAACACGCCAATTCACACCATACACGAGGTGAGCACATATTAGATTTTATTATTTCTAAGGACTTGACAATAATGAATCGAAGAGTAAACTCTTGTGGCAAAATCTCGGAAAAAGGAAATGGACATAATCTTAGCGTCTACTGATATAAACTCTCAGCTAACTCACTGGCATGTGTCTGATGAACTGTCAGAAAAATCCTCTAAAGCAGCCTCACCCCAACTGGTGTTGAAAATAGAGGATACCTTAAATAGGAGAGGAGAATTTCTTGACATAGGAAGAGCATTCGATCATACCTCCTTCGACTCCATGATAACTGCTGCTGCAAATCGTGGAGTAGATGACACCACATGTAGGTGGATGTAAAATATGCTTTTCAGCTGGACAACAACGTCAACTTGCATTTCATGGATGTCTTCTTAATGAAGGGATGCCCATCCAGGGGTATGAAGATGATCTGATAATACTTGTAATGGGGAATCACCCTATTTTGATATCGGTGCTAATGCAGCAAGCTCTGAAAACAGTGCTGTTGAATCGATTTTTGTTAATGTTGTGTTAAACAAGGTTAATTATCGTTATCTTATTTAGAAATTAAAATGGAAAACCGTTAGTATAGTATAGTATAATACGATTGTCAGAAATTATACAAAATGGCCGTATGAAGCGAAGTATGAAAAATTGTACCCTTATTTTCTCATTAAAATGCATAGGGAGGTAGAGGGAACACGACGAAAATCATATTTAGTTATCTAATTTCCAAAAATAGAAATGAAATGTTATTTTTCTGGTTGAACTCAATACCCTTGTTTACAAAATGGTGCAAGTAGTTCCTCGAACGTTCTCCTACATATTTATTACAAGTATGTGATTGAGAAATAGTTAAAAATAATAGAAACATACACAGTGTTAAGTGCTAATTGTATATCACTTCTTTCTAGATCCCGGTCATCATATATTTCAGGTCCATGTTTCTTCAAATCGTAATAAGACAATATCGTTTTCTTGGTAAGTGCTACATCGTTGGCACAAGATATTAAAAAAATTAGTATCAGTTCATCCTGTATTCTTGATGGAACGTATTTGTCGTTTAAATTTGATACAAACGTCCTTATTTCTTCCATATTTTCTGAAAATAAAAATAAATTCAAACATTTTCATATATTTATATGAAATTCATCAATCTATGCCATAAATATTCATAATTATGAGGATTGTTAAGAATAATTTAAACTTACATTGTTCATTTTAATTTGTGATGAGGCTGACCTTTGAAAGAATGGAAATTTAACGAACTTAGCGATGCTAGTTATATTGCTTTTTAGTGTTCAGTGTCCACTATGTCAGTTCACATAAAAATAAATTTAAATATTTGTATTGCTTGGGAAATCTAAATGTTTTTCATCTTTGTGAATATATTCTACCCTACAGACTACCCACAAATAACATGCCAAAATATAATTAACTTGGAAAAGAACCTTCCTGCTTAGTGAAAAACTCGAATAGGCTCGAAATAAGAAGCAAAAAGTATAATCGAAGAGACAGTAACACAAACAAGAAAATAAAATTCGATTTGCTTTAAAAAAGAGATGGATGTAAATAAAAAATTTCCCTTGCTGAGCCGATTCCGAAAATGTAAAGTTCATATAATTGCCTTCTTGGTGTGCGTCATCGTTTGTGACGTATATCCGGGCTTTGGGTATGTCGATATTTCATTTGTTATTTTGACATATAGCTAACCTTTAATTTGATAAATAAAATCATCAGGATCGTATTCAGCCAAATTCGAAAAGTCTATGAAATTAATAATACTTGGGATATCAAAACACTGCAATATAAAACAAATTGTATATTCAATTTACATATTAATATAATTTAATATTAGTAAATATAGTCCTGCAAAAGAATTATACAGCGTGTTCAATTAAGTCTGCACTATTTGGGACCCTATTTTATTCTTAAGTTTTATGGAAAAAGTTAATCTTCCTTATAATTCTTATTGTTAATGAATTTTATTGTTTTATTTGTTTATGAGGCCACTGTCTCATTGATGTTTTCACTGACCCCGTGTATCTGATGTTCATTAAAATATGTACAGGTTGTGTATTGCAAATTTAACAAAATATATATTATTCTATAAGTTTAAACTTTTTGAAGGTACGACCACTTGCTCTGCAGTTGAACAGCTTCTTTCCAAACACTCACTAGAGTATTCTATCTTCAGTTACACGTTCAGCAGAAGACAAACATAAACAGAATAAATAGTCAAGAAACCAACCAACTAATAAAAAATTAAAAAGAACAGGATTATGAAAGTTCAATTTTCTCAGTCCCAATCTGATTCACATTCCGACTAATTCGAGTCAACAATTACAGGCGAAATATCACTAGCGTCAATAATTTTTGCTGTATGCCTAACATATTTTTTCCATTTTTCTGGTGTAATACTTGAGAATTTTCAAAATAAGATGCTGCTCTTTTTCCGTGTATCTAGGCATATTTTTGTCTTATTTGAATAAATAATATGCTAACAATAAGATTAATATTCACTTTTCATAAATAATAATTGACCGTAAACAACAAAGTACAGACCTGACGAGAACTGTCGTTGGGACATTAGAAAAAGACGTAAGACACATTGCTGCTACGAAAGGAACGTCTGCATCGTATTTTAAACAACAACCAATCAAAGTCAAAGATTAGGGTTAACGTTTGTAATACGTTTAAACGGTTCATTATTGCGATATTTTGATTAGGACTAATCACAGATCTGCCTTTTTTTCCATTTCTCCAAACGTAATGTGTTAGAAGGACATTAACAATCCATGACGCACACCAAGAAGGCTATTATATGAACTAAATCACAAGTTGATTCAAATTGGTACAGGATGGACAAAAGCGCAAAAGTTAATTGTTATTTTAACATTGTAAATAACTATCCACTTTACTAGCCGCTCGACTAAACAGAAAAAGTTTAAAAGTATAGAGCGTTTCCAAGTGACGTCATCCCGCGCCATGTTGTCAGCTGATCACGGACAACCATCAGAAACATGGAGACTAGACAAGGAGATCGAACTCATACGGGAAAATTGACAAAAGCTGTCCTCAAAATCGTCTATCTAAGTAGTTTGTTTTTTCACCGTGGCGTCGCGCATTGTAGATCTTGCACCATTTTAAAACTGTCACGACAATAACCTTACTTTTTATATTTGACAATAGGTAAATAGTAAACATTACTTTGAAAACTAGAAAATTGACATTGTTATAATAAAAATTTATAATGGGCAGGGTGTGCGTTGTTAAAAGTTGCATTAGTGGTAGTGATGGTGACGAGAGCTTATTTTCACGACTCGGCACCCCCACTATTTAGAAGCTCTCGTAATTTATCGAGAAGGGCAAGGAAAATCATTGAAGAAGGTATACAGTGTTGAAAAAATGGCTACGTAAGTAGCAGTTGTATAGCTTCTTTAATCATTTTCCTTGCCCTTCTCGATAAATTAACCAATGGTCTGTTTTAACCAAGAAGAAATAAGGTTATAAATACATTCAGGTAATCAGTGGCGGATTTACAGATTTGGCGCCACTAGGCTATTCAAATCTTGCCGCCCCTACCGACCTCTACAATTCGATACCCTAATTGGCAGTCATATTAATAATAAAAAATTTTAATGTCGGTCACATTCCATCACATCAGGTATGAAAGTTTCACAATACCATTGTGTACATTTTTTGTACAACAAAGCAAAGGCGTTTAGGTTTCCTTGATGAGCAAAGCAAGAACCAAGACCAATACTAAGACAGTCTTGGTAACGGTCTCGGTCTTGATTGTCCGGTCTTCGTCTTGGTCTTTCTAAAATACTTGTAGTCTTGGTCTTGCATATTCAGTCTTAGTCTCGGTCTTGGACTTGCTCAAATACTTGTAATCTTGGTCTTGCGTACTCAGACTTGGTCTTGGTCTTGCATATTCAGTATTGGTCTCGGTCTTGGACTTGCTCAAATACTTGTAATCTTGGTCTTGCGTACTCAGACTTGGTCTTGGTCTTGCATATTCAGTATTGGTCTCGGTCTTGGACTTGCTCAAATACTTGTAATCTTGGTCTTGCGTACTCAGACTTGGTCTTGGTCTTGCATATTCAGTATTGGTCTCGGTCTTGGACTTGCTTAAATACTTGTAGTCTTGGTCTTGCGTACTCAGTATTGGTCTTGCTCAAATAGTTTTTTACTTACTACTCACGTCGTTTTGGAAAATTTTCGAGTCTTTTGATAGGTATAAATTATAAATTATCAACAATTCATATCTAGAAATCTTAAACACACAAAATGTTTTGTTTCGACGCGAACATATATTCAAGTTAAGAAAAATATTCTCATATATCCTATTTAAAACGAATGTTGTAATTTTTAGTTTAGTCTTGCACTTTGGTCTTCGTCTTGCATTCTCTGTCTTGGTTTTGGTCTTGTTTTTGGTCTTGCCAGTGTATGTATTGTATGATCTTGGTCTTGGTATTGCAAAATCGTAAGACCAAGACGGATTTTGCTCATCACTAGTCCCTGCCCACGCTTCTCTACATACTGAATTGTTTGTGTGGACCTAACAACATTTAGGTATATAAATATGATTTATTTTTGTGAGACATTAAAATGTTGGTTCCAAATTTGCCGCCCCTAAAATCTGCCGCCCTAGGCTTCAGCCTACTCAGCCTAGTGGTAAATCCGCCACTGCAGCTAATTATTTTACTTCAAAACGATCACAATTTTCGATATTTTTGAAAACGAGGACAAAAAAAGGATTTCCTATTCACAATATTTTCCATTTCTATGACCTAACCTCACTTGCCACACATGCAAACCGCGAACTGTCAAAGAAGCTAGCAACCAATAAAACATCACGAACTCGAGTTTTATGATTGGCTGTTATTGTTCTGCCGTCAGATGTTTTGGTGCAAGATTTTAAGTGGCGCCCTCTATCATGACCAGAAATTGGAATACATGGAGTTCGATCTCCTTGTATAGTCTCCATGTTCAGGAAGATGGATGGAAATAGCATTTTTTACTGATTTAAATATAACAAAAGTTAATTCGTTTTGGTAAATTTGTGTACTAGTGTGTATTAGTTGGATAGTATAATAATTTAAAAGTGTAAAAAAGCAGTTGTTATGAGTTTTATTGTGTTGTATTATTCGGTTTGAGGTTATATTGAGGAAGTTTACTTGAGGTTTCATTGCCTACAATACTCTTGTGTCCCAGGAACCAATTAAGTGTTACCCTATTGTGGTTTCTCAGGGTTACGAGTTTTTGAAGGCATTCCCAGACCAGTCTAGATCTGATTTGGGGACATATTGAAGATTTCAGTGCTGCCTGACTATTTGAGAGTATAATGATCTTTTGGCACCTATAACCCCTTTCGATTTTCATTTAGATCCGTATTTGTACCACACCAACGTTCCTTCCTGACTTCATGCTTCCAACCCATCCCAGTTTAGCTGGATATGGTTTGGTTTGTTATCGTTAATTGTGGCCAGCATGTTATCACTTCTCACTTCAAGAAGCGAGTTTGTGATAACATCTGTGATTCTGGAATGACTATGGGTGTTGGTTTCTTCGTGCCAATTCCCATTGCATTCCAGCCTGTATGCAGCCATTCTCGCTGCTGCCTTAACATGCAGAGTAAGAAGCGGAAGAGCTGTTTATTTAGCTAATAATGAATTTATACTCTACTTTCTGGACGCACTGTAGATGTTTACATTAATATTTATAATTATAAATACCGTTAGTAGTTCTGCCTTCCGCAATCAAATCTTCCACTTTAAATTGGTATTCTAAATCAGTGTTTGGAGTTATGATGTCCATTTTAGTGGAATTTATCTTTGATTCTGCTGTAGCTAATGATGATGGCAGTTTGACGGTGGTTGCTATTGGAATTGTATCGGTTTGACTTGCAAGTATAGCGAATGAAACTAGAACAAATACAAACAGGAGAAGCAAATACGCTGAGCATGTTGGATGCATTTGAGCCAGTTTTCGTGATTTTACATGCGATACCATTGTCTAAAAGTTAATTACATTTTAATTATAATTGTTATTAGTAAAATATTTTCAAATACAAATAGTATTTTTTCGAATACATATTAATAGTATACCGGGTGTCTGATTAAGAGAGGTAACCCGCTGTATCTCAGAAACGATCTATCGTACAGCTTAGAGAAAAAAATATATATGACAAAACGCATACGAGAAACTACTGGAAATTATTTTCAAGTTTTCTACTCCACCGCTAGAGGGCGTAGTTCACAATAATAACAAAAACATGATTTTTCTATAATAAATCTACCGTTATAGTACCACAAAATTTGAATATTCGTAATCATTTTACGTAAGTTTGCTCCAGTTTTTTTTCCTCTATCTTGTAAAATAACTGGTAGGGGTGAGTGGGAAAACTGACTCAATAAAGCTGTTAAAACTTTTGTTTCGCTTTATGGATTTTGAGAAACTTAGTATCATTTGAAAGGGAATTCAATGTCTATTAAAATCGTTTTATTCCAGTGGTTTTAACGGTCGCTAGGTGGCGGTGATTGAACAATTGTTTTGTTTTCAAATTTTTTTGGGAATCTTCAAATGCGATGCTATATTTTTTAATCATTATTCATCTTTTTCGATGCAGATATTTAATCTCTGCGTGGTAGAAAAGACAGCAGCTTCTATTTAATAATAATGTCAAATGCTTTTTGTATTCGTTGAATAAGATTTGCAGGTGTTGTCTGGAATACTAAATCTTTAATTCGACTCCAGAGATAAAAATCTAACACAGTAAGGTAGGGAGATCTTGGCGGCCACGGGAATATGCTACCTCTTCCTATCCATCTATACTCATATTGTTGGTTTAAAAAATGCATCACTTCATTTGTAGAGAGGGCTGGGCAGCAATCTTGTTGTATTCACATATTTTGCCGTACTTCTAATAATATAGGCAATTCATCTCTTAAGAATCTTAAGTAACGCTCGCCATTTAAATGTTTATCAAAAACAAAAAGACCTATAATTTTGCCATCTAAAATCCCACACCATACGTTAACTGACCAGCGACCCTGATTAAAATCTTGTTGCACCCAGTGTGGGTTATGATCGGACCAATAGTGTGTAATATGAACTACGACCTCTAGAGGTGGAGTAGGAAATTTTTTCATATCATGCCAAAGAGCTTCTAATGGTGATAAGTCAGATCTACTTGAAATCCACTCTAAAAGTAAAATATTATTGTCGAACCATTTTAAGTTATGAAATGCATTTTCCCCACTCTTCTTGCAGACAACGAGCCCCTCACCATCACAGAACCCGGAAATTTACTTTTCGTTTTAAACAATCTCGAAGAAAAGCTTCATCGTCTCTTACACAAACTTCAAATCGGAGACTCATCAATCCAGTAATCTCCTCTTAGCGATTCCAATCTTACTTGGCTCATTTAAGTTTATTTGAGTTTCAATCTATATAAAAACATTTAATTTCTGTGTTTGAAAAACATTACCGGGGATAAAGTGAACCTTTAAAGTTGAAGTGACAGAAATAAATAAGAATTTAGTCTGGAATTGTTGGACAATGTGTCTTAGGATGAAATTATTTTCTTCTTTAATTCGAATTTGATGCTTACATGAAATTATTGACCACATATATTAGTTTGCGTTAAAGAAAAACACTGAATAAGGCGGAATTTTGGTAGGCATTTTTGACCAAATTTTTTCTCTTGTGTTTTTATATATGAAAATTGTATACCAGTCATCATTATACCAATCAGATGCTTTGTTTCGACATTGTTATTATGGTAACCAGCAAATTATCTTAAAATTTTTCATCCACATGTGCATGTATAGTTTGGCAAACATAACTGAAGCTGTGAAAGGAATGCGGTTGAAAACATTCGATACTACCACGTTAAACTATGAAAAAGCTAAAGTGCCAAGTTTGTAGTGATAATAATTAAAAAATGGACTTTTTATTATTAACAATATGTCAATAATGATTAAACGTTAATTCTTTAGTTAGTTAGTTTCATTGAAATTTGTTTATTAACATTATTTTTTCAATTTCTGAATATTAAAAGATGAACACTTTTCCAAATATGTTATGGGTTTCCTTCAAGCCGGCAACGTCATGCGAAAATCATAATTACCACTCCCCCCGGACTAACTCAATTGGTGAATATTTATCGAACCTCCGTTGCTAGGTAACCACCTGACTTCCTATTGGCAAGCGCGTGCGTGTGTTCTTCCCTCTCACTTCGACAATTGATTATCCAGTGGCGTTTATAATGTCAATATTTACCTTCGTATTTTCAGTTTTACTTGGTATCTTATTATTTCGTATCCATATTGAATTCAAGTACGATTTTTAACAAATAGGTACCGTGTTTTGAAAAATACCTTACCTTTAAAGCAAAGCATAAATCAGGTTCTATATATAATTATTATATAATAATAATTATTATTTTTAATACTTTTATAAAATAGGTACCGTACGCCATTGGTACGCTTATGACAGATATCGGCTATGTTTCCTCGCCCTTTACCGATGCCCCGTAGCTTCAGATAGACTTGCCAAACTATAGACGTAAAATTGATGAGTTAAAATTTCCCGGCACATGACAGCTATCATCTCTCGTAATTCGAATGTATCAACTTTCATTTCTAGTCAATATTGACATTTCCCTGAAACCTATAATGATAGAGTTAAATTTTCCACCACTTTTCTAATTAACTCAAAGTAAAAAACCCACACGGTGTTAATGACAATTCAAATAATGAAAAACCTCAAAATTTGCGTTACACATAGGCTTCTATTTATTTATGGATGATGTCTAAATAGATATTTGCTTCCTTTTAAATAATTCTGGTATACGATTTTCTTACCGAATCCCCTACGTGCTTGAATTAATTGCGGGAAATTTGTCTTTTTAAAAAAAATTCATATACTCAAAAATTGTCCGGCAATAATTCAAGCACTAGGGAGATTGCAAGTGAAAGTTATTGTATATACTAAATTTATAATAAAAAAAATTGTAGCAGACAACGCTACGTACCTTTTTTTGTAAAGTATCACGTTTTCGGATGAAATTTTAGTTTCAATCATGTATAAGTTTAATTTACGTGTACTTTTACTAAAATTTTCATACGCTGCATATACCTGTCGTTATGATATAACAATACTCATTGTGGGTGGTGATAAGATATCACACAATAGTTTCATATAAATGGGCGATGTCTACATAATTCGTGCCACTTTCTATATCAAAGAGAAATATTTTGATTGCGATTTGAAGTTATGCATTTTCTAATTACAACTACAAAAGTATAAACTGCTCCACAAAAGTTAAGGAAGTTCATAAACTCGGAGATTGTGTTTTAACAAATTACGATTTCTGGTTATCAAGTGTTTATATTTTATAAAATGGACATTGAAAATATACTAATGGATGCCATTGATTTTTTTATTAATTTTATAATAAGCAAAAACTGAAAAATAAGTGGCATACATTTTCGATTTATAATGGTAATGTAATAACAACAATTCACTACAGTTTGCCTAAATATACAGAGCACATTACCAAAAATACACAGATATACCTTTCACACGTGTTCAGAGTTCATATACATTTTAGCTTTATGGTCTCACCAATTTGCTAATTCAACTTATAAACGTCAAACAAATTCCATGACAAACTAACGGCCATTTTCACAATAAACTCCTTAAAGTCACTTTAGCTAAAGTTACTTTAATAATTCAATAGTCATCCTTTTTCATAATCACCTTGTTTGGTTACTTTAAGTAAAGTTAGGTTTTTACTTTTTGTGATGCATGATGGCAAACCTGATTGTCTAAATTTTAACAACTGGCTATCTTCACGTTAAAAGTTCTGTCATTTTTTGAAATAAAATTACAGGTTAGAAGTGAAAACGTCTATATTATTTACCAAATTAAAAATATAAGCGACGATTAAAATGCAATCCTGTGCAATGAGAGTACCGAAAGTTTAAGGGGGTCAAACTTCACTAAATAAGAAGAATTATCGTTAGTTTCTTCGTCCGAGCTTGTTGCCATCATGGAGTCAGTTGAAATATCTGAATCTGTCGTGTCCATTACACTTTTTCAAATATTTCAATATTTATGTCATTCCAAAACACATGGATGACAAACATAAAAATTTTATAGGTTAAAGTAGTTCTAAAGTGACGTAGATCAAAATCCTTTAAATCAGAAGAAACTCGATCCAAGAAGGGATTTAGATACACAGGAAACTTTTGTAGCAAAAGATGTAATTTTTCTGAATATGATGAAGAATGAGGAAAAACAAAGAACTTTGATCTCAGTGGAAAACATGGAAAATGATGATAAAAATAATAAACTGAGACATGAAGAAAATGAAAACAATGAAGAAAGAAATGGAATTGTTGAACTCCCGCATATGGACTCATCGGAAAGTGAAGGTGTAAGTGGAACTGATGAAGAACCTGAAAATGAAAATCAAGAAAATGAAGATCAAGATCATGATGTCCATCAACAAAATGTCATACCACCACCAGGAAGACAAAGAAAGCTGCCTCAAAGACTTCAAGATTATGTCATCTATGATGATAATGAAGCTCTCATGGCATACACAGAATGCATGAGAAGTCCTGAAAAAGAAGAATGGGAAAAGGCCATAGAAGAATAGAAGCAATCCTGAAAAAAAGTTACTTGGCAACTTGTGCATGAAAAATGTGCAAAAGGCTAAATGCACCCTATATAAACAAAATTGTATATTTTGAAAATTATTAACAAATGAAGTATCGCCGCAAAATGTATGCCACTAATGTTTTTAACATCTACTAAGATAACAAAATTTAAACTCTCTTCGGCATACATAAGTTTTTTGTTTGTTTTCACCTTTCTATCAATTTTCAACACTCGCTTATCAACCCTTAGTATATCAGTTAGATTTGTTGTTTTTGATCATAAAGTAGTACCCAAGAAATGCATCCAAGTACACGGCATCCATAAGTTAATTGTTTTAGTTTCGTGAAAATTCTAGGATTTCAATGTCCATTGTAGCGTTCATGATCCAGTTTGGGCCTTGGGGAATAGCCTAATTCTATTATTTTGAATGAAACAGTTAGTTTAATTTAAAATAGTAATATGAGTAGATTCCACAAAGTAAGGGTCCAAACAGTAAATTCAATAGCCTAATTCTACTTGTTTTTCACATGAAACTCGATGGTGAACACGGCTTCTATTCGAAATAATGAAGCCTACATGGGCTACCGATCAAAAGGGATTGATTCGATTTTATTTTTTCCAATTCGATCGATTTGACGTAGAGGATTCATAAAGTGTCGTGTGCTTCCGGTCTATGTTTAAGTAGCCTTGATCGATTTGTCTCCAAAGTTAGGGTAAAAGCTGTTTACGTGCTGGGAGAGTCTGTGGGGGGTGGTTCATGGGAATTCAAGACTCTTTCTAGCTGGTTCCAAACTTGCTCGATTAGATTGAGGTCGTCCGATCGAAGAGGTAGTGCCAAATGCGGGATACCATGGTCCAAGTCCAAAGCGTATTCGACTCCTCTTGCACGATGGGGTCGAGCATTATCGTCTAAAAAGAGGAAAGTTGGTCCAATAGCAGCTTGTAAATTTGCGCAGTCATGTTTTCCCACTAATAATTCTGTACGCCCATTAAAACTAATGCCTGCCTAAACAGTAGCTTTATCACCTCTGAAAGGATGAACTTCATTCACTGCTCTTCGATTTATGGGCACTAGAGGAAGAGTCTATACACGAACACACCGACTGTGAGCAATAAGGACCTTCATTAGCCAACAGAAGCATTCAAATACGCTTTTGTATGATCCGACAAGTACTCAGAGGTTCTCTACGGGTATAAACAGTCAGATTACGACTTTGTGTGGGGGTGGTAATCCTTGATAGTCACTTCTAGGTCTTTCCCTCACGTTTTCAGTTGCTCGGTATTTACGGAGAAGCCGCTAAATGACACTTTCACTGACTAGAAAATTATTTCTAGGGATTTCTCTTGGCCAGTAGATATCATAATAATATTTATATTCAAAAAATATTCTCTATTAGTTCTACACCCAGTACATTATGTTTTTCCCAAAAATAAATAAAACTTTTTTGTGCATTGTAAATAATGCAAGTCATTTTCAAAATTCACTTGATATTTACCATAAAACGCATTTAACTTTTAGACAAACTCAAAACTCAACTGGCATTTTATTTAATCATTTTAAATAAGATAAACTTTAAAATCTAAACATAAAAAACAGTAATCATGGACTAACTTCGTTTCGGTACATTGATTAATAAAGATCGTTAAAAAAATTAGACAGTTAATAAGCCGAAGATGAAAACAGTGTTTAAGTTTATCTGATTTATTATAAGTCAAAAGTTTATCTCTATATTTTAATAAACCTAAATAATAATTACCTTCATAAAAATTTCACTGTAAAACGTTTTGCTATCGCGTACAATATTCTAATGTTAATATTGATTTTGAATAAGGTTCAAACATAAACGAATATATTTACATTTATAATTTTCAAAATCTCTATACCCAGTGAAAGCATTAAAATTATACAATAGTTAATATGAAACGAGTTAAAATAATATTGCCTTAAGTCTACTTATGTCACCACGATGATCTCATGACCTATTTTTCCTATCATTAGTACAGCGGTTTATAACTATACTTTTATAAACGTACTGTATATAGATGTCAAAAAAATAGTTCAGTTTTACAACAGTATTTGTATTTAACCCCAATCAACATACCACATGGTACTTGGTACAGTTGTATTGAGATTTATTAGAATAAATATTACAACAACAAAAACTGATTAAAAAATCGTGAATATGTTATACTAAAATTGTTCAGAAGCTATCGCTTTTCATTGACTATTTCCTACATTCTTATTTGTGTCTTTTTTTTAAATTCCTACAAAAAAAACTATACTAGGCTAAGCGGAATCCAAGTATGCAGGCGGAATACTGTAAGAAGTAAGAATCTCTGAAATAAAATACAGAAGCAAATAATAAAGCAGTATTTAAGCTCCAACTATAACATTACACAGAGTTGTCCAAAAGTATGGAACCAAGTAAATATCTTTAAATCGAAACGATATTTATGAAACTTTGCAGGCATAAGTAAGCATAACGTATCTGATGTCGAATTTTGTGCTATTAATATACTTCCGGTTTAAACGAAAATGCCCCCAACTGTTATTACGTAAATGGAGCACCCTGTATATTTTTGCACATTTTAATAAATCTTGTTTTTTTCGAATTCGTACCTACATACTGACTGGGTTAATTGTAAAAAATCTGTAAAAACGAGAAATGATATAAGTACTTTTATTGAACAGTTACTTTAAATGAGAATAATAATTAAACATTAATCATATCAAATATTCAAAATGCTGTCCGTTCACCTCCTGATAATATGCAAGCCTATTAAATAATTCCTGAGTTTCCCTTTCCAATCCTTTTGCCACTTATTAGTTGTTCACATTCATCGAATATTCTTCGCCTCAAATCCTAAAAGGAAGCTGGTCGTAAGCTGGTCGTCTAATATGAACACGTCACTATTCGGTCACTATTTGGTCTAGCCAAAATATTAAACATCAAGTAGGCATCACATAAAATGTGACTTCTGTCATTCTGTCGATGATATGTCAATATCGAAATAATTATCAATATCCTTTCATAATTTTTTAATTAAATAGTGGAATTAATTAGAAACCGTTAGTTTCATTTATAACATTAATACAACAGTATTTTTCGTAAACAAGTTGGTTAACATTTAATATTTATCTTCAGTTATCTCACATCTCGCTTACTATTGGAAGTTTTGACAAATGATTGAAAATAGTGCGCATGTCTGGTTGATTTGTTAATTTCTTAATTTAGTTCTTAGTTTAAATTTAATCTTAAATTAGTTTCAATTTAGTTGATGTTTCATGAATCCACCTGTACTTCATACGGATGATACTTTTCTCTTTTGAGAACTCTTCCTACAGAACTTCTACTTATACCATTGCTCGATGCTAAATTTTTGGTTTGATGTGATTCCTCCAATTCAAAGGAAAACACTGTACACCGTACTGTACTGGGTAAAAATAATTTTTAAATTAAACACCCTGCAACTCTGTGGGGAGCCACATTTTATCTATGCGATTCGGGTTAAATCTTGATATTTCAAACCCAGGATTCTACACTTAAAGTTTTTGCAATTATTAATGAAGCACCCTGTATTTCTGATTTCAATTTTATTAATACGTACAAAAAAAGAGTTTTTTTGGCCAGTATTAGTTACCAAATTTAAGTAAGAAGCAGCCATATCGGATGAGATCTAGATGCCGCAATTTAAAGTAAACTCACCACTGGTCGAATTTTTGCGAACGTATGGAATAATTTTCTAGTCCTTATTTGCAAGAAGCGATAACCTTCAAAAAACATATATAAGTTTTATAACAGAATTATTTTATATTTATTTTTTTTCGCAATAATACAAAATTTTTGAATCCTCTACCGAAGACACGCCGACAGCTCCCAAACAAACCCGAGCGCGTGTGACGTCATAATGTTACTTTTCACTCATAACAGTTTATACAGAAGCACAGAATACACCAAGTGGTGGTGTATTCTCAGACAGAAGTGATAAGTCTGTTGTCAGTAGTAATAACCCAAGGACATTGATAAGTGTTCGAGAAAAATTTATAACAGATTTCGAAAGCTTGTTGCTTGAAAACAGACCGACGCCGCAGGCGGAGGTCTGTTGCCAATAAGCAACATGCTTGAGAAAGTTGTTATAAAATTTTTGAGCATTTATCAATGTTCGAGGGTTATTGGAATAGAATTTTTTTTGCTAATTATAGAAAAAAATACATGGTATATATTTGCTACTATAATTTCATTAATGTTCTCGTCAGTATTATGACAAAATCGTGACATTTTGAAATATTAAATATTTGAAACGTCAAAATCGAAATAAATCAAAATGTATCCATGGCAACGTACCTAATAGAGTGAAAATTTTTTGTTCTAGTAGATATCCAATGAAATCAGTTAATTTGAGGTCATTTGATTGAACACAACCATTCAGATCAACATTACACTGAAAACAGACCATGGGCTGTTTTCATAACCTCGGTTCACCCTTTTAAAGCCACTGCTGTATTAAATATATGGAATGAAGCCCTTGCACATGCAAGATCTGGTTTTATCAATGTTCATTAAAAAACCGTTTGTTGATTTAAATTGAACCAGTCGAGATTTAATAAGATAGCTGTATGTATATAGAACTAAATTATGCACTGCATAAACCAAAATACAATTTTTGGCATTACCAATTTATTCATACACACACCTTAACATGCTTTATTGAAAACAATTCTTAACATATGTCATTGATTATAATTTTGAGATTAAGTATAAAATAACATTCAACGTAAAACAGCAGAATACGTCACCGATTATGACGTAACGGCAAAGGATGGTTAAACAATAGCTCTTGGTATAAAATAATTTACAAACTTAGCTTTTATGACTTACAGTTCTATTGCTTCGTTGTCTGTCAAGTTGAAGTTATTGAACAAGTGGATTACATCTGGTCCTATTGCCGACAGAAATGTAGCTGCTTGAACTTCTGCTCAATCGCACTGCGATTGAATATCAATCAAACTGTTGCTTCCATGCTGTGGACATGTTGTTGTTCGTTAACACCAACTCTTTCGGTGGTCGCAAACCCATGGATTGCAGTTTGTGCTGGCGCAACTTCTTCGTTCATTTTGCTATATTTCTTTCAGATTCTTATTAATTTATTACTATTTCTGACACCATGTACCGTATATATTACTGACAGGATAGATAGAAGTCTACAGATGACATCCCTGAACTTTCGCTTTGGTACTACTTTTATTTTATAAAAGATCAGATGAAAATCGCAATGAGCAAAACGTCTGAGGTAAGATTTTTTTTTCATTATTACATTATTCATTATTATTTTATTTTACGAGTATTATTAGTTATTCATTACTCATTCATTCAGGCATTTGTCTTGCCACAGAACTGAGCCAGAGATGTGGAAGAATTCGCAGAAGTCATACCTTATTCTTTTTGCCTCTTCTGTTGAATTGCCTTTGGTCCTTTGAAGGGTTGCCCTCTGAGGAGTGTCTTGCCGCCACGACCCAGGTTCCACAGCAAATAGCTCTGTTTTTTGAGCACAAGTAGTTGTGCAAATGGGAACATGTCATAACAATTTTTCTAACTTTTCTGGTTCAAATTTAATGGCCTTTTGAAATATTTTAAATATCTTCGTTAATATTCCAAATGCATTTTCAACGACTCTTCTGGCTTTCTCGTTGGTCAGACTAGCCCTGTTGTAGGGATTCATGAAATTAGGGAGAAGCTGGAAAGCTTCATCTCCAACGAACACGTACGGAAATTTTTTATTTGGAGTGCCTGGTAACTAACGAGGATCAGCCATATCAAGCTGGTTCTCAGACAACTTGCGTCAAAATAATGTGTTCTTCATTACACCACCATCTGACACTCGACCATTCGCTCGCACATCGACCATAAGAAATTTATAATTTGCATCAATAATAACTATAAGCACAATGCTGAAATAACCTTTGTAATTATAATAGTAAGATCCAGAACTGCGAGGTTTTTGGATTGCCACGTGTTTGCCGTCAGCGCTCCCTACGCAGTTGAGGAAATTCCATTGATCTTCGAATTCCTGTGCAGCCCCTTTCAATCCATCTTGCGATTTCGGAACCTAGACAAGAAACAAAAAACAAAACCAGCATTTCAATATTATACATATGACCATTAACACAATTAATAAATATTAATAAATGGTTTTAGTGCTTAAATCTCGTTATTCTTTCGTTAACTGTATTTTATTTTTTGTTACAGCCACCGATTCCTGATGAAGGCTCGCAGTAACTGCTAGATTCCGAAACTGCGGCGTCTCCTTCTGGCCTAGTGGCAACGCCTTCTTCCAAACCAGCCCCTTCGAAAAAGCCGGGTAGGAAAAGAAAAGGTGGTCCGGACAGCACTGAACAATTAATGGGACTACCGACTGAATATTTCAAGTGACCTGAGACAGGATATTCAGGCCAAGGGGTGGGCTATGAAATTGCAAAAGTTATCTCCGGACCAACGACGCTTCGCAGACAAAATCATGAATTTTTTTGAATGCATTTTTGAAGCAGAAATGGGCACCTTGACAAAGGAAGGAGTGTGTTTTCTAATGGGTCCTCGCTGGTCATCTTCGCCATCCTCATCATCGTCAAGTTCTACAAATAATTGGCAAGGGTTTCCAACTCAGTACACCCACTGTACACTTCGCGTCCAAGTGAAAGCCCTTCGCTTAATACTTCGTATCCAGGACGACACCATGAAACGCTTGATGAAGGAAATGCTGCTACGTTCTCCTCCTCATTGACCTCAATGTGAACTTGTGCCCCTAATTGTAAATTGTAATTCTTTCCTCTTTTCCTTAAAATATAAAGAGATTTATTTGGAAAATAAATAATTACCTGAATGTTTTCCTTCAATGCATTCGTAACAATTATTGCTGATCAAGTTTCAATTATGATGAACTCCAGAGTCTGGGGAGCAATGGTGCACGTGAATTTCAGGTCTTCTAAATCTATGTTAGATGCTAGGTACCTCAATGTGATGGAAAATCTCTGATTTGCAAGAATCGCTTCACGCATATTTGTATCTTCCTTCTAGATGTCGATCCATTCTCAAAAAGTTCCTGTAGTCCTCTGGTTCCGAATCACGCAGAAAATGGAGTAAATGTTCATGAGTGAAGCGGCTTCTCATTTTGTACCGCTCCTTGGACCACCTTCGTTTTTTCCTTTGTTCTTTTTTCCGCTTGAGGGCAACCAATGTTAGGGCGAGGAAGCCCAAATCTGTAGTATTCACTGCCAAAATCAACCATAGATTAGAAAAAACAACAGCTGGTTTGTGAAGTCTTCACGACTTCTACTGATGAGAGGGTTTTGATCAAAATATTGAAGGGCTGATTGAGGTTAATTGAATCGCACGTCAATCGATTGACTCAATCTTTTGATCAAGCAGATTGATCGTCTAAGGAAAGGTTGGCGAGGAAAATTTGTTACTATTAGAACCTTCCAAAGCTGTTTTGGATTTTTTACTGTTTATAATAAGCATATTAGCGTCTTTTTTAAAATCTTTCGATTGAGGTATCACCATTTTGTGGGATATGTTTTCGTCAAAAAACGCGGCTGGTAAATATACAAAAATGTTACATCCTCATTGTAATATTAATTCTCGTCCCTCATCATTTAACCTTATCAGTTAATATTAACACAAAAAGTAGGTAAGTAAGTAATAAGCAGTAATATCGGATTGCATTTTTAAATAAATTCACCTCAGATTGATGTAAGAATTTTCTAGTTATTATTTATAGGAAATGATAACCTTGCTTTAAAAAAACTATGTAAGTGTATCTTTCAATTGCATTAACTTGACGCATTGATATTATAATTATGCATTATTAGAAAGATATCAGTTATTGGTTGATTATTTTCCGGTTAGTTACAATTTATATGATCATTGAGTGTTGTTATAAATCTCTTGACAAATTTGATGAATTCATTAGAAACCTTTTTGAGTTCCGTAGTCCTTTGATCGCAAGTGTACCTCAAGTAAGTACCCTTTCTTCATGACTCTCGATGGATAATTTGAAGTCGGGATAAGAATAACAATTTAGTACTCAAAAAAATTCATAAGGGGAAGCCAAAATACTCAGTACAAAAGTTTTATCCACTCATCTAGTTATACAGGATATCGAGCTTTTTATTGGCATTGTATTGGTGAAATGCAAACGATAAGAGATAGAAGATAGTTGTAATTAAAATAAATTTGCCTGATTATAAGTGCAATACCTATAGATGCGTTTTGTAATCTCCAGTATCAGTTCCATTTTCCAAGAAATTCAAAAAAAATATTGGTCATTTTTTGTGTATTATCCATAGTGTGTTTGAAAATAATGAAAAAAAAAGGTGAGCGGTCGTCGGACCGCTGACAGAAGCTTGCTTCTTATGCACAATAGAATGACCATTTTAGACAATTTTACGTAGATTTTCGACAATTTTTGACAATTATTAAACATTTTTCAAAATCTTTGACAATTTTTTCAAATTTCAACCATTATTGACCAATTTTGACAGTTTTGACAATTTTTCAAAAATTTTGACCATTTTAGACCATTTTTCCAAATTTTAACTTGACCATTTTTGACAATTTTTGAGCATTTTTGACAGGTTCTGACAATTATTGACCATTTTTCAAAATTTTAATAATTATTCACTATTTTTGACCATTTTTTAAAATATCTAACCATTTTTGACTATTTTTGACTATTTTTGACTATTTTTGACTATTTTTGACTATTTTTGACTATTTTTGACTATTTTTGACTATTTTTGACTATTTTTGACTATTTTTGACTATTTTTGACTATTTTTGACTATTTTTGACTATTTTTGACTATTTTTGACTATTTTTGACTATTTTTGACTATTTTTGACTATTTTTGACTATTTTTGACTATTTTTGACTATTTTTGACTATTTTTGACTATTTTTGACTATTTTTGACTATTTTTGACTATTTTTGACTATTTTTGACTATTTTTTGACTATTTTTGACTATTTTTGACTATTTTTGACTATTTTTGACTATTTTTGACTATTTTTGACTATTTTTGACTATTTTTGACTATTTTTGACTATTTTTGACTATTTTTGACTATTTTTGACTATTTTTGACTATTTTTGACTATTTTTGACTATTTTTGACTATTTTTGACTATTTTTGACTATTTTTGACAGTTTTTGACAATTTTTGACAAATTCTGACAGTCTTTTATAATTATTGACCATTTTTTCAAAATTTGGACAGTTTTTGACAATTTTTGTCAATTATATTGACCATTTTTCCAAATTTTTGACAGTTATTGACCATTTTTCCAAATTTTTGACAATTTTTAAAAATATTTGGCAATTATTAACCATTTTTTCAAAATTTTGACAGTTTTTGACAATTTTGAAATATTTGGCAATTAGAGAGAGAGACGCGCGATACTCTCTCTGTATTTCTTCCGACCGCTTGGGATTCCCTCGTGCCGGCATGTATGAGATAGAGATAGAGAGAGATGGAGATGGAGATGGAGATGGAGATGGAGATGGAGATGGAGATGGAGATGGAGATGGAGATGGAGATGGAGATGGAGATGGAGATGGAGATGGAGATGGAGATGGAGATGGAGATGGAGATGGAGATGGAGATGGAGATGGAGATGGAGATGGAGATGGAGATGGAGATGGAGATGGAGATGGAGATGGAGATGGAGATGGAGATGGAGATGGAGATGGAGATGGAGATGGAGATGGAGATGGAGATGGAGATGGAGATGGAGATGGAGATGGAGATGGAGATGGAGATGGAGATGGAGATGGAGATGGAGATGGAGATGGAGATGGAGATGGAGATGGAGATGGAGATGGAGATGGAGATGGAGATGGAGATGGAGATGGAGATGGAGATGGAGATGGAGATGGAGATGGAGATGGAGATGGAGATGGAGATGGAGATGGAGATGGAGATGGAGATGGAGATGGAGATGGAGATGGAGATGAGATGGAGATGGAGATGGAGATGGAGATGGAGATGGAGATGGAGATGGAGATGGAGATGGAGATGGAGATGGAGATGGAGATGGAGATGGAGATGGAGATGGAGATGGAGATGGAGATGGAGATGGAGATGGAGATGGAGATGGAGATGGAGATGGAGATGGAGATGGAGATGGAGATGGAGATGGAGATGGAGATGGAGATGGAGATGGAGATGGAGATGGAGATGGAGATGGAGATGGAGATGGAGATGGAGATGGAGATGGAGATGGAGATGGAGATGGAGATGGAGATGGAGATGGAGATGGAGATGGAGATGGAGATGGAGATGGAGATGGAGATGGAGATGGAGATGGAGATGGAGATGGAGATGGAGATGGAGATGGAGATGGAGATGGAGATGGAGATGGAGATGGAGATGGAGATGGAGATGGAGATGGAGATGGAGATGGAGATGGAGATGGAGATGGAGATGGAGATGGAGATGGAGATGGAGATGGAGATGGAGATGGAGATGGAGATGGAGATGGAGATGGAGATGGAGATGGAGATGGAGATGGAGATGGAGATGGAGATGGAGATGGAGATGGGCGTGCCACTGTGTAGCCTACGAAAGAGAGAAGAAGGAGGCGGCTGAGGAAGAGAGGGGATAGAGTTAGCGCAGCGGGCGGCGAGTTCACTAGCCTTCCCAAAAGACCTATGTCGTGCAATAAGAAGCAAGCTTCAATTTAAATTTCATTGGATTAGTGGATTATTCAGAAATCTGGCAAGACTGTTGCGTGACGAACGCTTTTTCGTAACATTACACGTTTCACGAGTTCACTAGCCTTCCCAAAAGTCCTATGTCGTGAAATAAGAAGCAAGCTTCAAAAGCTTTTTCCCGAACCTTTGCTATAATCCATTCCTGAGATATGGCCGACGGCCGTTCTTAGTTGGCCACCCAGTACATTATGATAATTCTGTAACACATTATCAATTAAATATATTTAGTTAATAAAAAACTCTATCGGCAAAGTTAATTGTTATGACCCTGATGAATGGTTCAACAATTTTATGTGTTTATATATTGCTTAATTTAGTACTTTACAAACTCTTCTGAGCATCACTGAATCTGGATACATTCTAACCACTTGGAAAAGAGCCCGAACCGTGTTTTTTTCCAAACCGTGGAAGGATTATTCCCTGTTAAAGTAATTCAGGCCGATAACTAATTGAGAAACGTTGAATAAAACTTCCTTATTGAAATGCTACTAAATTATAACGAACATGCCTATCAATGAGGAAAATCCTGTGGAACAACTGGTGGCGAAAATTGAGGAAGTCCTAGGAAATCAAGAAATAGATCTTAAAACATTTATTGATATAGAAGGAGTGTTCGATCATACCTACTTTGGCTTCATGATAGCTACTGCGGCAAGGCGTGGAGTAGACGAGACATGTCAGTAGACGAAAAATATGCTTTTCAATATAATAGCAATGACGACTTTATTTGGAGATTCCATAGAGATTTCGATAATGAATTGGTGACCACATGGAGGAATATTATCACCGCTGCTGTGAGACCTCGTCATGAATGTACACCATACAAAATCCAGCTAAACTGGATGGGTTGGAAACTTGCCATTAGGGTGGAACCTTGGTGTGGTACACTGAGGTATCCAAAACTGATAGAGACACAGGAGCTGGAGGAACCGTACCCCAGGCGGAAATCTACGCTATCGAAATGAGAATCGAAAGGGGGTATATAGGCCAAAAGATCCTTATACTCTCCGACTGTCAGGCAGCACTGAAATCCTTATGATGCCGCCAGATCAGATCCAGACTGGTCTGGAACTGAGCTCAAAAACTTTTAACCCTGGCAAAACTGAATAGAATAGAAGAATAGAATAGAATTTTAGTGGGTCCTGGGACACAAGGGTATTGTAGGCAATGAAATGGCAGTAAAGCAGAGGTCTGAAACTGCATTTACTGGTCCTGAACCAGCATTTAGGATATCAAAAACTGCAGCAAAGGGGTGTATGTTCAGATTCAAACAAAACATCAGATGTAATGGAGTTAGAGCAAGAGCAAGGCAAATTCCTGGTCAAAAAACCTTCGGAGTCACTGATAAATAAAATAATAAACCTCAGCTAGGGTCAAATACAGTCACTATACCTCAAGAACACACATGCATACTATTGGCATATACAGGGCTGAACGTACCCATTGGTTGTGCATGGAAGAGGAGAAAACAGCCTCACACATTATCGAATATGAAGCACTGACTCATTTGAGATATAAACTCATAGGACTAGAGCACCCAATAAAGGATTTCTATAAGAATGTTCTGGGGAAAAGCCCGCTGTATATCAGAAACTATTTTTCGTACAGCTTAGACAAAAAAATGTGTATCACAAACTCGCATACGAGAAACTGCTGGAAATTATTTTCAAGTTTTCTACTCCACCGTTAGAGGGCGTAGTTCACAATAATAACACAAAAACATGATTTTTCTATAATAGATGTTTATCGTAGCACAAGATTTAAATACTCGTAATTATTAGATCATTTTACGTGAGGTTGCTCCAGTACTTTTTCCTTTATCTTGTAAAATAACTTGTAGGGGTGAGTGGGAAAGCTGACTCAGTAAAAGTGTTATAACTTTTGTTCCGCTTTATGGATTTTGACAAACCTAGTATCATTCGAAAGGGAATTCAGTGATATATCATCGTTTCATTCCTGTGATTTTAACTTTCGAATGATACTAGGTTTGTCAAAATCCATAAAGCGGAACAAAAGTTATAACAGTTTTATTGAGTAAGCTTTCCCACTCCCCCCCCCTCCCCAACAGTTATTATACAAGATAGATGAAAAAGTACTCGAGCAGACTTTGTTTTCGTTTTTGTGAGCAGAACATTGTTTTTGCGTGAATATTAAAATATTTATACATATTTTTATTATAATTTTGTATTTAGTCATAATGGTCACTGTTAATCAGTACATACACGTATTTAACCACACGTCTGTCCCTCGTAATTGTTGTATTATGATAACGGGCGAGATACGAGAAACGATGTACCAAAAATTTCAAACGTTCTGACGCGGGTGAATTTACTTATGGTATAATTGAATCACCGAGTCACACCATTTTCACTTTGCTCTCATCTCGGCGGATGAATTTTTGCACAAGTGTATTATT
Organism: Lochmaea crataegi; assembly: GCA_947563755.1. NCBI lineage: Eukaryota > Metazoa > Arthropoda > Insecta > Coleoptera > Chrysomelidae > Lochmaea > Lochmaea crataegi. The sequence goes on from OX387432.1 coordinate 26,070,238, forward strand.
TTTCAGTTTTAGGATATATTTTCAATATGTCTTTACCATATGAATTTACTGCTAAAGAAATGATATCACAAGGGCGAACAACAAAAGAAAATATCGAAGCTATAAAAACCTGGTTATCGGAAAGTGGTACTAAATTTGTTCCTAAATTTTTATGTGATGAGATGATTGTGTTGTTTTTGTTGTCTTGTAAGAATAATATTGGAATTACCATAACTACTATTATTGCCCATTATAAAATAAAAGCTGAAGCACCTGAAATTTTTGATAACAGAAACGTTAACGGACATGATGTAAAATTAGTTATGGATACTTGGTAAGTGTAGAAATCTATAATTACTTAGATATTAGTATAACTCCTAAATTTGATAAAACCAATCAAATAAATTTGGTATGAAAGAATTTGACAGCGATGGGACAATTTTACCAGTGTATGAATATTCAAAGGGTTCAATTCAAGAAGAAAATTCGTATTATTATATATAGCCACTATTCAAAGAACACTTTTCTCCTCAATTAAATATAGAAGCAGACTTATTAATTAGCGCTATCCAGGAGGCTGCGAGGGATCATACTGCTAATACTATTCCTAGAACCCAAGGTAACAATTACCTAAATGAAATTAGAGCACTCATCTCCGTAAAAAGAACACTAAGAAAAATTTGGCATCGAACAAGATTACCTGCAGACAAAACCGTACTATAATAATAATAATTTTATTCACCATATAAAATAAAATACATTCTGAAAATGATGCATGGATGTATCAAGTGAATAAAGGAATAACTTACGAGGTAAAATTACCTGTATGTAAAAACAAGTATTAATAAGAGAATATGATCATTACATAAATATTATTTTCTATGACACCACAATTAAAAATATACAGATATAAGGTGAATGTAATTTCTTAAATATTCTCATCACTGACCAACTAGTAGAACAGCGGAGTTGTTTTTTTTGTTTTTTTTTTCATTTTTTAAAATTTTTTTTATTATTATAATTTTTTTGTTGACTACATCTAATATAATTACCCTATACTTTTCCAATATATGTAGGTACATATATTAACCTAGCAAATTTTGTATTTTTTGCCTTGATAATCTTGTTAGTAACTTTTCCAGTTCTTTTTTGATATTTCTGTCATTTATTTCACTGCTTTGTAGTTGAAAAAAGAAATTTAATATTTTCGGTCCAAGGTAAGCAAACCCTCTTTGTCCCACAGATTTAAACATTAAAGGTGAAACATAGATATCCCGCTGACTTGTACTATGTAACGGTAAGTGGCTGTAATCTTACAGGTAAGAGACGCCAGCTTGAAGGGCTCCGGCTAGAGACTCCTCTCAAGGGTGATTCGACCCCAAGTTTATGCTGCACAAGTGTTACAGGAAGGTTGTAAAAGTTGAGGGCGCCACTACCTTTTTGACGTTGATAAAAAGTACTAAAAAAACTAAGGCGGAAAAGGTAGAAACGCCTTGTAGAATTTAGATAAAAGTTAATAATAAAAAAAGTGACTGAAAATTACCCCAGGCGATATCTCCCTCAACTTTTATAGTTGAGGATTTATAATAAAATAAAAAATAGAATTTGAAAAATTTATATATGTATTTATACTGTCACAGGAAATGAACAGTGAGGAAAAATATGTACTTAGGTACTTAGCTTATGAAATGGTTGTTTCCTGAAAAAGGTCTTGCCTCTACGATGTCTTAAGAAGATCTCGAAGAAGATAGGTAGATAGTCTTGATCTGAACTAATGTGTCCTGGTCTAGGGCGGTATTTTGGTCTAGGGCTGTATCCTGGGGTTCTATCCTTGGGTTATATCCTTGCCTAGGGCTTATATTATAGCCTAGGTCTTGGGGTTATATCGTTGCCTAGGGGCTGTGCTTACCACAGCAAAATTCATAAGATACTGAAAGATATGAAAGATAACGAAAGATGGTATTTCCCCGTAGGCAGTCGGTAACGGAAAGGGGTGTCCCTCGTGGCGTTGGAAAAAATGGAAGCGTCCGTTGGCAGACGTCAATTGTCTTATGGTCAGGGTTGAAGAATTTGGGATCACAGAACTATAATTGGAAGTGGCTAATGAGACGACGAGCGGTAATTAAAAGGATTTATTCTGTAAAATCGAAACAGGTCGATAGACATGTTATAGTTCATATAACAGCCTTTTTGGTGTGCGTCATCGTTTGTGACGTATATCCGGGCTTTGGGTATGTCGATATTTAATTTGTTATTTTGACGTATAGTTAACCTTTAATTTGATAAATAAAATCATCAGGATAGTATTCAGCCAAATTCGAAAAGGCTATGAAATTAATAAAACTTGGGATATGAAAACACTGCAAAATAAAACAAATTGTATATTTAATTTACATATTAAAATAATTTGATATTGGTAAATATAGTCCTGCATTTGAATAAATAAAATGCTAACAATAAGATCAATATTCACTTTTCATAAATAATAATTTACCGTAAACAACAAAGTACAGACCTGACGAGAACTGTCAATTGGACATTGGAAAAATACGTAAGACACGAAAGGAACGTCTGCATAGTATTTTGAACGATGTAATTTCGCCCGATTGATAGGTCGCGTTTGCGCGTAATCTAAACATCAACCAATCAAATTTTTGTAAGTCAAAGATTAGGGTTAACGTTTGTACTACGTTTAAACGGTTCATTATTGTGATATTTTGATTAGGATTAATCACAGACCTGCCTTTTTTTCCATTTCTTCCAACGTAATGTGTTAGAAAGACATTAACAATCAATGACGCACATCAAGAAGGGTATTATATGAACTTTACAACTATATGAATGATTATCTTCGTTGAAGAACCTCAAGGGAGTTTAAGTAAGTTCTACATACGCCACCCCATCCTATGATTCCGTATCTTATGTGAGACTCTACCAAATTTTTGTAAACTACGATCTTTGGCTTTAAATTAAGAATAACTGAAAACTGTCTAAATCTATATATAAGTTTTTTCAATAAATAATCAATATGGGCATTCCATTTCAGACTACTATCAATAATTATCCCTAAATATTTAATTTTCCTTGCTGATTTAATTTTTATGTTATTTTGAATAATTAGGTTGAAATTTGGGAGAGAAATGTTTTTCCAAAATTTATCGATAAGAGTCTGTCCAGTTATCTTCGCTATAAAATATGACAGTGTCATCAGTAAAACTTATTATTTTGTTATTTTCTTGTAATAAAAACAGGTTATTTAGGTAGATGATGAACAGCAAAGGCCCCAACACTGTTCCTTGAGGAACTCCACAAATAACTGTTCGCTCATCACTTTCATATTTGTTTATTCTTACTTTTTGTTTCCGATTTTGTAAATAACTTGCAAACAAATCATGTGCAGTACCTCGTACGCCCATATTTTCCACTGTTTCCAATAACAGAGAGTGATCGACAGTGTCAAATGCCTTAGTTAGGTCAATAAATACTCCTATGGATGGTTTTCCGTTATCTATTGCTTCATATATATTTTTAGTTAAATCTAAAATAGCATCTTGTGTTGACATTTTCTGTCTAAAACCGAATTGTTGTTTAGATAATATGTTATCAATAGATATTGAAGAATAAAAATATATTATTCTAACGCTTACAACAATGTTCTGAAAAATATTTTCCAAAAACAGTAACCGTTCAACGAAGAAGAAACAACTACTTCCCGGGATACATGCCCCGACAGACATTGAATTACACTTCTAAGTAATAATATTTTTCAAAACATTGCTGTAAGCGTTAGAATAATATATTTTTATTCTTCGATATCTATTGGTAACACGCTTTACTAGATACGACAATTTTACAGGAAACTGTAATAATTCTTCATAATATGTTATTTTTGTCAATGAATTTTATTAATCTTATTTTTATGAGCATCTCAGTAACTTTTGCAAGACTGGTAATTAATGTTATTGGCCTATAATTGTTCAGCTCAGTTCTGTCCCCATTTTTAAATATGGGCGTTACAATAGAGAAGTGCTGAGGAAATATTCCCACATTGAAAAATTTTATTATTTATATAAGATAAAGGAACTGCCATGTATTTTGATATCAATTTTAGAGTTTCAGCTTTTATACCATCAAATCCTGGGGATTTATTATTCTTCAGCTGAGAAATGATTTTTATTATTTTTATAGGATCACTAGGAGATAGAAAGATCGAGTGAGGATTAACCGGCTTAGAACCTTGAAATTTCGAATTTTTCTTTATTTTACTGAATAAGTCTTTGCCGATATTAACAAAAAATTCATTAAAATGTTCCGATATTTCAAATTCTGAATTTATAAGGTCATCTTGTTTATTTCTTCATTTATTATATTCCACATACATTTGCTGTTGTTTTTGTTATGGTCAATTTTATTTTGATAATATTTATTTTGTGTTATTTTAATGAGTTTTTCAACTTTTTTTTATATTGTACGTATTCCAGTTTGAACTGATTATTATTCGGATTTTTTCCAAGTTTCTTATACATAAGGTTTTTTTATTTACAGATTTTATTGTGGACGGTGTAATCCATTTTGATATTTTCCTATTTTTGCTCTTCTACTTAATTTTGGTAGTACATATTTTAATTGCGTATGTTAAAATATTTACAAATTCATTTGTTGTAGATTCCAAGTATTGGAAGTGTAAATTATGTCCCAGTTTTGTGATTTTATCTTTTCAATCAATTTTTTAGAATCTAGTTTCATAAAAAAATTATTTTCAAGTTCATTCACAGTTTTGTTGTTTGAGAAAGGAAAAACTATCTGTACAATTATATTTGTGCCTATCGTAAATGGTAATATTGTATCATAACGAAAAATTTTACATTTAATAAATATGTGGTCTATACAATTTTTTGAGTTTTTCTGAACTCTGGTTGGAGTATTTATTGCCGAAACTCACTAAAAGCATCAATGTACATTTGTGTTGGGTCTGCATCGGAAAGAAGATCTATGTTAATATCACCAGTGTATAAAGAAATATCAGGCCACTCAGCAGTTAAGAAAAATAAAAAAAGTTAGAATGGTGAATACCTAAGTGGACTCTCAAATGGCACTACTACTGACTATTCACTCTGGCGAGCCACGAAACGACTAAAAATAATGCAGGTGGTATACTTCATTCCAAGATATTTCGTTTTAACTTGACACCAACATAATTGATTCAAGAGATCTGTTACTGTTTACTGTTCTTTACAATGAGGAATTTATAAACTTTTATTATTAAATCCTTAAGACCAGATAACGAGACAACGAAATATTGTGAAATATACTTTTCATGGGCCCAGACTAATACACAAAAGGCTAATAGATTTGCCAAATACCTCCAAAAAATCTTCCAGGTGAACGAAGACTACACTATACTTAACTGGAACGAAATTAAAGAAACTATTTATGCAAAGGGGAAATCCTGAAACAGTTGCCTCACAACAGAATAATAAAATTCACTCACGTTACTAACGTATCATTGATTGATGTGTCTACAATATTGAAAGTAGCGGAAGTGGTACACAGACCAACATCCTACAGACCAATAGATTTTTTTCCTCTAATATCGAAGCTTTTTGAGAAAATATTTCTTGAAAGACTGAAATCGATTATAGAGAATGTAAAAAATTATTCCAGATCATCAGTTTGGCTTCAGAGAACAACATTCAATATTAGATCAATTCCATATGATTACAGATATTACTAAAAATCATTAGAACATGAAAAAGTTTATTTAGCAGCCTTCCCCGACGTGTTAGAGGCTTCTGACAAGGTGTGTCATGAGGGTTTGAATTTTCAGAGAGAGCCTTCAAAGTAACTAACTAGCGAAAAAGCCCAGAAATAAAATATCTGTAATTTTGAATATACCAAATTTCCAATTGAGAAGTGATTTTCTAACAATATGAATATTTAGGCGTTGATAAGTAATCATTTTAATTTCAGGATAGTTTCAAGTTTTCCCTATAGAACAGCAAATAATTCTGCCATTCATTATTTCCAATTAGTGGATGGCGCTTACGACAAGATGGACAACCTAGCTTTTATTAAGACCTCCTTGATGCTTGTAGATATCACACAGGAAAAATATCCACCTGATGGACTTATAACAATAGTGGATATGAAAGCTGTAAGTGAATGATGCTATTTTCTTAGTTTCTTTCGTTTAAAGAACATCAGTGGTTGATAAGGTAGTATTAGGTTCTTATTTCCAATATTATTGTTTTTTTTTATCCAAATAACACTAACCAATAATAAAAAATAATCAAATTTGTAATTAGAGGAATTTGATTTTAATACCGGACGCCAGGTAGGCACCATTACAATCATTTTTAAGCAGCTTTTGATTTTGCATGCCCATACGCATCTGATGCGATAATTACAGTGAAGCAGTATCGAATGCGGTTAGTACTTGGATGAGTGACAATTGGGGAAACACCGTCGTAGAGCCCGTACAGCCTGCAGTGAAACACTTAAGACTACTAGGGTGCACTTTAGACTACTAGGGTGAGTAGCATATAACAGCTCGCAGGCATTATACCAACGAGCACAAGGTATAATGTAGATATGCCATAAAACCTAAATTCGGCAAAATTTCCGGTTAGGAGTTTCGATAACCAGGTTATCTTCTTCAGAGACTAAAGGTGAACTGCAAGACCTAGACCAATTTTGCTATTAACTAATTTTTTCGATCTTATAGGCGAAGAAGACAAATAAATCGAGTGGAATAGCAAGTTCAAGAAATTTGAACTCTGCCATTTGGTATACTGCTGCGTATTATTAACCTTTTTTGTATTTCTTTATTTATATGCTCTGAATGTTTGGCCAATAAAACCATTTATTATTATTATTATACTTCCTTCGCCACTTGCTTTACAAAAAAAATATATATTTTCTAAATGCGAAAGCAGCCTATTTTTATATAATGAAATTTAAATAAAATATATTTTAGCAGCACATATTATATTTCTTTCAGGTTGGTTTGAAATGTTTAACAAAAATTAATTTGGATGCTACTAAAAAATTCTTATTTTTCCTTCAAGATGGATTGACAATGGAATTGGAAGCTATACATGTAATAAATTCAAATAGCGTTATAACGAGAATATTTACCATTTTAAAGCGAATGATTAAAACTGAACTGTTCGACAAGGTAAACTATTTCCAGTAGTTATTATTAAATTTTATTCATTCACGCGAAATAACAGAGTAAGGTGGTACTAGTTATAACTCAGACACGAAAAAATCGGTTCTTCACTGTAAGGCATCTACATTAGAACTAGCGCCTTAAAAATAAAAGTAAGTGGATCTCTTGGACCTCCACATCGACCTGTGAGTGCCAATTGCAGCCCATACCAAATTATCTTATCACAAAAATTAAATCATGTTTAGTTAGCAGATTTGTTTATCGGGTTCAAGGGCGAGAGTGAATCGCTACCAAATATCAAAATTCGGTTTTGAGCCATGGATTTTAATACTTCATCACCTTCCAGACAAATATTTCATCTTTCGAGAAACCACACTATGTAACAAAACATCATTCATTCATTCATTCGTTTGGGTTGTGCTCAACAGCCTCTCAGGCACTTAACCAAATCTTTGTACCATTTCTAATTTTTTCTACTTCCATTCTAGAAGCTTCGTGTTCTCTGTATAGGCCACTTGTTTAACTGGGGAGATTTTGTGTTACGGTTCGGACCTACGAAATCTCCCCAAGAGCCTTCTTTAGCTAACTGGCTCACCAATTCATTACCTGCAATTTCCTAGAGACACATTGCTATCTCTAGTTTCTGTAAGGAAATGCGAGATCCAGATGGTACGCCTGCCAACATCCTTGAAACCTCATTTTTTGAGGATACGCTGTCCTTCAGCAGATGTAGTACTCTTCCAACCACATACCCGCTTCTGCTAAAAGAGTTGCCGACGTTCGACATAAACAATGACCAGTGTACTTTTCGGGGTTGTTCAAACCCAAATATTTTGCAATAATACAGGGAATTTTCCCAAACGTGTTTTTTCCAACAGGTTGTATAGTACAGCGGCCTTATCTTGAAAATAATCTTTTTTCTGAGCAGCCATCATGTGGCCGCAAAGAAATATTGTCTCTTATAAGTTTCAATCTTTTCATTTCGTCTTCTGGTCAGTTTTGATTTCTGGCACCGTTACAACAAAGACTGATTTTCTATTTTCTACATGTGTGACTAACATCATAGATTAACAACACTAAAAATTAAATAGATAGACCACTCTCCTGAAAAATTAATCACTGTCCTTTTAGTTATTTAACCTGTCGCTCGCGCGCTGCTGCTAGAAGTAGCGGGCTTTTTAAAATATATTGAAATTATTATTTTTGCTATTTTTTATTTTCAACTGATAGAAATAGTGCGTACTAATACATTTTCATGCATCTTTTTAGTGAGCTGGATAGTATATTAATTTACACTATTTTTATCAATCGAAAACGCTATTAATGGGGAATGTTATGAAAAGTGGAATTAATATTCCAAAATAAGACTATTTAAATACATTATTTTTATTTATAAAAGAATAAATACATACCAACAAATCAATTCTATATAGCTGTATGTGATGATGAATGTAGTTTATTTTTTAAGAATACCTATAATAACATTTATAGGTTCACAAGAGCTACAAATAGACTAAATAAGCTTTGTTTGCAGCCCATTAAAACCAGAACTGGGTGAGCATGGGCGATATATTTGAAACATTTAAGACAAAATAATTAACAAAAAGAATAATGAATACACCATAAGGAATATACAGAAGATATGTCTTATTAGGTTGTACCTAAAATATCTATATTTATGCAAAACTCGGATTGTATGTTAAATACTTAATAAAACTTTTCTTGCTGGGATTGTAAAAATTGTAAAAATTTCAATGTGGTATAATCTACTTTATACATCATGAAATCACCAGATTCAACTCTTTTTTTAATCTCAAACAGTTGTTTTCGTACACTAAAATGTTTTCTGTCAAATTTTCTGGCTAGCGAAACCATGTTTTTGGCAATTCCATAAAACTTTCTAGCTTTGGGGGTTAGCTGTACGGCTCCACTACAATTTCCAGGGCTCAGTAAATTCAATCTTTGTTTAATATCTGAAAAAAATTATTATATGTACTTTTCTTACTTACTAGTATTATTGCAATAAACATTTTACATACTTCAAAAAATTACCTTTACGTTTGCTGGGTGTCTTTAATGTAGTAAACATTGTGCTGGAAGTAGGTAGAGCGCTGCAGGTAGTTGGAGTATTGCAGGTAGCAGTGTAAGTATATGACTCTGAACCTGTAATAGCAATAAGTACAATTTTTAGATGTATCTATTTGTCAAAAACCATTTTTTTATAACCACTTGTGAAATGGGTCAAAAAAATTAAATGAAGCTATAAATAGTAAACATCACTCTAAAGTTGCAGTCATTAAATTACAAAATGTTCTAGTATGTATCATTTTCACAATATGGGTTTTGTTTAAAATGTGATATTAAACTCAAAAAAGAGACTAAGTTGAAGTATGCTGCAGATGACCTGATTATTGTGCAAGTTAAGAGTAATTGAACTCTCTGAATATATTTTGAATCGATTATTCAACACATACCTACTATCAATAATAGTATATCATGTGATAATAATGTAGTAATCAAATTTGTACACAAATTATTATTAATCTTTATTCGGCCTATCTCTGAGTCTTTAGAAAGGAGATGCATTTTAACATCCTTTCTTGTATTCTTACAAGTGGGAACAATACAGTACTGGACCATGATGTTAATGTTAATAAACACAATCACTAAAAAGCACAAAAATGTCTGTTTATACAAATTAATATAAAAATAACCGGAAAAAATCTAGTTTAGTGAACCAACGCGGATTTTGATGAAATATTTTTTTTAAATCAATTCGAGGTCGCTGAACACGAAAATGAAAAAAGAAATCGGCGCTCTCTTACCAAAAACGAGTTATGAATTTTTGAAAATGAGGTCAGATCAGCACTGCACTGGTTTTATTGTCATATTATAACTTCTTTAAAATGATGTATTATAACTTGTACACAATATTAAATACACTATAATTGCTTTTTAAGTTATTCCTCTCACACACACATTTAAAAAACACTGATATTGATATACATTTCTTGTAAATAATTTTTTTAATTCCACAATATTATATATTTTGACATTTTCATGTAACATGACTGACATATAAGTTTTGGTCTGTTTCCTCTTAGTCGTACAACTTGTACCTAATAGCATATTCAGCCATTAGAGATATTTAGCCACTTGAATTAGTTGCTGAATATTTTCGATTTCATGATCGTGACCATATCGTGTGACATACAAGATATAAACAAGATGAACATCATGAACATACACCTATTTTTCTGATAGCTGGCGTTGTATTACAGCTCAAACATTTTTTTTTCAAATTTTGAGAGATGATGATTTTAGAAAGATGGTTAGTTTTGAGATAAGTTTGGTTGATATTTATCATTTATTTGAAGGATAATAAACCATTCAATTTGATCATTGAGGATGATGAACAATTTTTTTTCTCTGAATTGCACACATCAATTAATTCTTTAAAAAAAATTACCTCCTCAGTTGTTCGGCCTCTATAATCACTGCTGACAACGAAAATAGTTGCTGCAGGTGTACTTCCAAATCAAATTTTGAACATACTGCTAATATTATAAGACTTTGGTTATCCTTTTTAGAAAATTTGAAAATTCTACTAATATCGCTTCCCGACCAACTAACTCAGATCAAAGTGAAATCGCAATCGCTTCTTATCAGCTTGATACATTTATTAGATTGGATTTCCGTTTGAAATAATGAAGTAGATTGATTATCGCGAGCGCGCTGGATCGACGTTTCGCAATTCGCGCGCGCGCGCGAATTGCGAAACGTCGATCCGGCGCGCCTTTTTCACAGTATGTTGATAGCTGTTCATTCAATTTTTCCATAACTGATTTCAGTTAAACGAAAGTTGAGCCAAATACAGCGCCAGCTATCGGAAAAATAGGTGTATGTTCATGATGTTCATCTTGTTTATATCTTTTATGTCACAATCATGAACTAATTCAACTAATTCAAGTGGCTAAATATCTAATGACTGAATATGCTATGAGGTACAAGCTGTACGACTAAGAGGAAACAGACCAAAACTTATATGTCAGTCATGTTATATGAAAATGTCAAAATATATAATAATTGTGGAATTAAAAAAATAATTTACAAGAAATGAATGTCAATATCAGTGTTTTTTAAATGTGTGTGTGAGAGGAATATCGTAAATAGCAATTATAGTGTTCAGCGACCTCGAATTAATTTAAAAAAAATATTTCATCAAAATCCGCGTTGGTTCACTAAACTAGACTTTTACCAAATAACCGTACAATACACGAACGAAAACAACGTTTAACAATGGCGTATCTTCAATATAAAATGGAAGTTATATAAATGGCGGGCTTATTGAAATCTGACAGATCCTCGATTACGTAGCGCTATCAGCGTCAGGTGGAATAACTAAATAAACGAATAATAATAATGAATACATTTTTTCTATATAACACACTGGATTTTTTTGGTTGGTACCCTTTTGATCTTTGCTTTAAATACTCGCATGATTTGTGAAAATTACAAATATTAATATTCTTATTTACCATTGAAGTCTTCTTTATCATCGAATATTTAGCACACAGAGAGCTCGGGAAAAAATGTTCGGATAAATCATTAAAGTACACTAACAGCACAGTTTCGTTAATGTTTTCTAGAGCATTTTCTGACATCGATTTCAAAAATTGGTCTTATTCTTTGTCGTATGAGTCTCTGGATTTTCCGGTAACAGGTTGTTCGTTGCCTTTTCAGACTTTTTTTGCAATTTCGTAGGGAATTTCAAAATCTTGTTCCATTTTTGACTTTGACACATTAAACATTTTAATACTTATCTCCCTAGCAACAAAAACGCAGACAATAATAACATCAAGGTAATCTCGCAGGTAAAAATAAAAAATTGGTAAATCAAATTAAATTTAAAAAAATATTTATTATTCAAAACGAACTGGAATGACATAAAAGTTTGTATGCACCACGGGTACTAATAGATATATATCCTCGGGCGACTTACGAACCCTCGGGCCAGAGGCCCTCGGTTTGTAAGACCCTCAGGGCATAAACATCTACTTAGTACCCTTGATACATAAATAACTATTATTTCACGCTTTCTATAAGCCAATACAGTTAATTAGTGCAATTCGTCCACATCTTTACCGGAAAAAAATATCAAATTACCTTTGACTTTGACAGCATATGAACTGTAAGTGATTTGACGTTAGTTTTTATCAATAATTCGATTTGTTTTACATAATTTAGTAGTTGATCATATTATTATTAAGAGTAGTGTGGCCACATTAAATTTGCTGCCGAAGAAATCCCAAGAAAATTATGTAAAAGAATATGACACTTTTATGAAATTTTTTGAAGAGCAGGTGCTATTAGCTTCTTTTGAAGAAAGGTACAATTCAAGTCTTCTATATTATGGTCCAGCTATTCAAAACTATAGAACATAAGTCGGTGATTTTTCCTATTATTATTGTGTACATTTTCCAATTCAGTCTTATGCATTCATTAGTTGTAATTTTTATTAGAAATAATTTAGAAAAAATATTGTATGCAAAATTCGCCTTTATTCACTCATGGAATTTCCATTCGTGAAAAATAGTACCACTTTATGCACTTGCTGCATAAATTACTATTATTTATAAACTATACATTTTTTCAGATACATTTCCATTCACACAATACATCAATAGAGAAATTGTACACCATTGCAACTAAAGAAGGCCTACCTGTCGAATTTGGTGGAAATTTACCATCACTAAAGGAACTCCATCGATGTACAATAAAACAGTACAAGCAAAGACAAGAATATTGGGATTTAGAGGAGCGAATTCGTAAAGATTGTCTATATTAACAAAAATTGGTCTGGTTACTTTAAATAGGAAATTATGTTTTAAAAATAAATATAAATATCTAAATATTGACAAGCTATTTATTATATTTTCATGATACTAATCGAACAGAAATTTGATTTTTATCTTACACTATGAGAAAGTTGAATTTTACCAGCTTTACGGAGACGAGAAAGTTACCTTTTCTACGGCTAGCCAAGAACATGAGCTTTACGTTTCCACGCTAGCTGGCACCCCAATTGACAAATAAACAACACCATTAATCGTCAGTATAAAAATAAATTGTTAGCAGTTGTCAATGTCTGCAAATTCAATCATAAGTTGTCGTATTTTGATGTTTGTTTGAAGTTAACTTGTCAGTTATGGAGCCTGAATCAGATGAAATAATGTATCTCACTCCGCCTGAAATAACAGATAAAGCTAACCAGGTCACGCTTGACTTATTATCGGAAAAATCGAAAGCGAAATACAACCTCCAGTACAAGCTATTTATGGACTGGTCCAAGCAAGTAAAAAAATATAGCGAAAATGTAATTTTAACGTATTTGTCCGAATTATCAAATAATACAAATCGCCAACACCGTGGTCAATAAATTCTAAGTTAAAATCTACATTACTACTGAAAGATAATGTTAATATTGTTAATGTTAATATTTTTAAAAAATCAGTCAGTCGGTCACATTCCAAAAAATCAACAATATTGGAACAGCAAGAAATTGAGAAATTTCTCCGTTTAGCTCCTGATGAAATATATTTGCAAGGAATCTCTTTTGTTAACTGTACTATACATAATCCGACTTTTAATATCACTTTAAAAAATAATGACTCACAGTAATGAATAATAAAATTTTTATATAAAATATGACCAACAATTACTGTGTAGGATAAAAAGTTATGTGTAAACCACGGCAGTAAAGTGCTTTTCTCAGGCCTCAAGAAGAGGCCAGGCTCGGCTGCGCCTCGCCTGTCCATATCTTTTTTCGGCCTGAAAAGTGCCACTTTACCGCTTAGGTATACAATATACTATTTTGTAATATATTTTTAAATCTAGGCTTCTCAATGCTCGTTATGGCGGAGGGACCTGTCGTGAAAGAAGTTTCCGTAATGTAGATAGAATCTTGTGAAATATCAATTAATTTGGCTAATTAAAACATATCTCAATAGTGTCAAATTTTATTTTATTGATTTGATGTCTAAGGATAGAATGAAAGTGTTAAAATCGATAAGCAATATCAAATATTCAGGTAAATCCAGTTTTTTCAAGAGCTTGTGATGAAATGTGGAATTTAAAAAAATATATTTTAATTTAGAATAAAACATTAAAAATTTTAAATTAATTTAATAGGTTCCTGTTTGGCTGGATTTAAATTGTTTATTTCGACGTAATATGTAGCCTTGAAGAAAAAACTGCCAACATGAGAAATTAATACATTTTAAAATTCTTTTCTGGAGTTATTTGGTAGTTTGTTACTGTTAAATATTTTCAGTGTTATTGTTTAAACCAAGAGAAGTGTATATGTTCGAGTGTTGTTATTAACAAAATTTATTAATTATTGCAATTGAATCTTGTAATTTGTTTTTATAAATAAACAGGTAAGATGAAAAGGGAGCCAGGTGATGAAAAGCTGAGTCGAGAATCCCCATAACTTTTTTTATATTTAATTTTTTTTAATGATAAAAAAATATTTATATTTAAATCAACCAAAAAAAAGTTTTTATAGCACTGTAGACTGAATAGTGATAAAAATATTTTTCCGGTTCCCATCCTGGTATAATTTAAATTTATTTTTCAAAAAACGAATAAAGCAATTAAGAGAAAAATATTGAAATAAAAAAAAGTATGGTGAATGATATCAATAAAATTGCTCTGAATTTTTCATCGGCAATAATTATTATCAATAATTACAGATTTATCACATAAAACCTGTCATCAACAAATAACGCAACAGAAATATTATATATACGTTTCACAAATTACAAGCTTTGCATCATCTGAAATAGATGATGGAGTAACTATATTTCAGGATCTAATATGTCAGATTTATTCATTTTCAGAATCAACATTAATTATGTCTTTACCGTATGAGTTTACTGCTGAAGAAATAATATCACAGGGGCGAACAACGAAAGAAAACATCGAATCTATAAAAACCTGGTTACCAGAATGTGACAGTGAATTCGTTCCTGAATTTTTATGTGATGAGATGATTGTGTTATTTTTGTTGTCATGTAATAATGATGTTGAAGTGACCAAAACTACCATCATTGCACATTATAAATCTAAAGCTGAAGCACCTGAAATTTTTGATAACAGAAACGTTGAAGGGGATGAGATAAAAACATTTTTGGACACTTGGTGAGTATTTCGCACGTTGTGTTTCACTGGTCGAAAGAACCCAAAATATTCATAAAATTTTTCTCTCAACATTTATTAACAATGACAGTACATTATTATTTTTGACAAGCAGTATATATATATATATATATATATATATATACAATTTCTTTACATCTCCCCCCGTAGGCAAGAAAACGATGTATTTTTTAATCAGTTTCCTCCAATTGTTTTATCCTCTTCCTCAGTGTGTGTAGCTGGGATGAGTTTTGTGATATGGATAAGTTTGTACTCTGATTTTTTCCGACCAGTGTTTATTTTATAAATCGAATTTGATATATTTTCCACTATTTTATATGGCCCAATTCTTAATTCATCCAATTTCTTCCGATTTAATTTATTTCCATTCTCCACATAAACCCAATCTCCAATGTTGAACTCGAAGTGTTTTCTGGTTTTATCAAATAGTATTTTATTATAATTGTGTGATCTAATTGTATTTTCTAAAGCGTGTTTTTTATCTTCTATCCAGTTTCCTTTTGCCACTGTCTGTTTTAATTCCATTGGCAAAATTATTACCTCTGTACCATATAATAGGTATTTTGGGGCAAAACCCCATTGAGTGCTCAGTTTCATTATATTTATCAACACACTCTTGTGCTATTTTTTTTTCTATTCCTATTTATTTTACATCTGATTTTTTTTACCAGAGTTTGGTTCAATCTTTCATTTAATCCATTTGAAAATGGTGCGTTCACAGCTGTAAAGACCAGTGGAATTTGTTTTCCGTATAAGTATCTTTGAACTCTTATGAATTGATTCCAGGGTACTGGTCTGTGAGCAGCATACCAATATCTTCTGTTTCCAAGACCTCATTGACCAATTTAACAAAATCGTTTGCAATTTGAGTTTTTGATGTTGAAATAAACGCGTATCTGGTGGAATGATCCTCTAAAAGATATTTCTTTGTAGATCTGGACCCTCCAAAACCACCAATTGTGTCTAAGGAAACTATTTCAAAGGGTTTAGTAGCTGGTCCTAAATGAGACATGAGACCAAACTTGTCTTGTCCTCTTGTTTTATTCTTTATGCAGATTTCACAACTTTTACATTATATTTCTTATGTTTTTTGTTAGATTCCTTGCTGTGTGAATGGAGCTAATTTTTTTCTGCCTTTGTTTGATGACAATGTGGCATAAACTTTCATGTATAGAATTTATTAGCTCAATACTGAATTCTTCTGATAAAATATGTTTTTCTTTTTTATTCACTTTTTTTGTTTTTCAAACAATTTATCTTTTTTATTTTGAACATACCTATTCATTATTTTCTTGATCCAATAGGATGTCCTTCAATTTTATAATATTCACAATTTTCAATGTTTCATCTTTATTCTCTTCTGCTTCCAGCACTGGGTTTTTACTGAGACAATCTGCCTCCACAATATTCTTTCCAGGAGTGTTTAAAGTCCTATTGTGATAAGTAATACGTTAATTCACCCAATTCTTCATCAGTTCTCGATTTAAAATTCATGTTTTCAAGGGGTTTATGGTCTGGATAGACAGTAAAAGATTTTCCTATTAGCTAATATTGCCAATTCCTTACTGCTTCCAAGCATCCCAAGTATATTGCTTTTTTTTCTTTTGAGATTCATTGAGTTTTCTTGAAAAGTAAGCAACTGATTGCTCTTCGCCATTTGTTTGTGTTTGCTTTAAAATTGCTCCAATTCCTTCTAATGATGCATCTGTATGAATATTTGTGAACACAGCAAATCTTTTATCTTGTTAAAGGATATTTGACAATCTTGAGACCAGATGAATTTCTTATTTTTTCTGAGTAAATTATGCAATGGATTCAGAATTATTGCACATTTTGGTATGTTCTCGTGATAAAAGTTGATTTTTCCCAAAAATTTTCTTATATTTTTTTGAGTTTTTGGTACAGGAAAGTTGTTTATTGATATTAGATTATCTTTTAGTGATCTGATTGAATTATTTTGTATTATATGACCAAGATACTTTACTCTGTCTAATGCATAGGTGCATTTTGTGAATTTTAACCTAAAACTCTCTTTTTGTATAGCTTAAAGTAATTGTGTTAGATGTTTAATATGTTCAGAGAAATATTTTGAGAATATAAGAATATCATCAGTGTAGTTAACTGCGAAATAAGTGAGTTTATATTTTCGCAATATATTGCTTAATATTCTCCGAAATATTGCTGGTGACGTTTTTAGTCCAAAAGGTAGGCAAGTCCATTGGAAATGTCCTTCTTGTGTTACAAACGCAGACTTTTTCCTATATTCAATTCGTAGTGGAATTGACCAAAATGCAGAATTTATATCCAGCGTCGAGAAAAATTAACAGTTTCTTACCATTAGGTCTTCGATTAATGGAAATGGTTGAGCTTGCGGTATCACTATTTTGTTTAAATCTCTGAAGTTTATGCATAGTTTTGATTTTCTGTTTTCTTCTTTTTTGAAGGCTAAAGTTACTGGTGCATCGAATGGGCTATAAGATTATTCTATTAACTTTTTATCCAATAATCTTGATATTTGTTCTTCTATTTCTTTCCTGTCCTCTACAGTACATCTATATGGTCTTTTACTACAATATTTAACCATTAACGAGTCAATTCTTGCTTCATAGTCTTTGACTATACCGATCATATTTGTCTCTAGCGGAAACTGATTTATGTTTATTAATCAATTTATTGATACCATTTTTTCGATCCCAGTCTAGATGATTTATTTTTATCTCAAAATCGGTTTCATTAATATGTTCATTGAAATTTAGATAAAGGAAAGACTGGAAATACAAAATATAGAAACAAACAATGGAAGCATAGAAAAAAACTGGAACTACTTTAATGATATATTACTAGAAACTGCAGGAGACGTATGTGGTACAAATAAGAAAAACAATAGCAAACAACAAACACCTTGGTGGACGGAGGAAATTAAAGAACAAATAAGGTTAAAGAAAAAAGCATGGAAAAAGTATCTAGCTAACAGAACAAGAGAAAACTATGAAAATTATAAAACAGAAAGAAAGAAAACAAAAGAATTAATAACATTCTCTAAAAATGATCAATGGGAAAAATTCGGGGAAAAAATGGAAAGAGATTGCGCAGGAAACCAAAAATTATTTTACCGAACGCTAAAGTCGTTAAGAACAGAAAAAAAATTTACAAATTATAAAAAAAAAAAATGGGGAAATACTAACAGAAGAAAGAGAAATTATGGAAAGATGGAGAGAGTATTACCAGGATCTTCTCAACGTACCGCAAGAACTGGAGGAACACACAGGGGACAATGGCGGAGTTGAAGACGACATTAACAAAACAATAGATAAAGAAGAATTAGAAAAAGTTATCAACGAGCTAAAAAATGGAGAATCACCCGGGTCCGACAAAATTACAGCAGAAATGATGAAAAGTATGGGTCAGAAAGGAAGAGATACATTGTTGCATATTTACAACAGAGTATGGGAAAAAGAAACCTTGCCAATGGATTGGGAGAAAGCATTAATAGTACCCATCTTCAAAAAAGGAGACCACAACGACTGCAATAGCTACCGAGGTATCACATTACTAAATACAGCCATGAAAATACTGGAAAACATCATAGAAAAAAGAATCAGACTGAAGATCGAGAGAACACTGGAAGAAACACAGAGCGGATTCAGAAACGGCAGAAGTACACAGGACCATATATTCACAATGAAACAGATAACTGAAAAAGCAATTAAAGAAAAAAGGAAAATTTTTATGGCATTTTTGGACCTAGAGAAAGCTTTTGATGCCGTTCCAAGACATAAATTATGGAAAATACTTATGGATAGAGGAATAAATGGTAAAATTATAAAATTAACACAGAAAATATATAAGAACAATGAAAACGCAATTATAAAAAACAATATGATATCACAAACATTCACTACAAATGCATGGCTACGACAAGGGGGCAGCTTGAGCCCGCTACTGTTTATAACATTCATGGACAAAATAATTAAGAAATATGTAAGCCGCTAACAAAAAATTATTGTGTAGCACACTTACAATTACAAAAAGTAAATATAACTGAAGGAGCATTCGCAGATGATGTCGTATTACTGGCTGAAAGTGAAAAAGACTTGCAAATAAACATAAATATATGGAACACAATAATGAAAGAAAATGGCATGAAGATAAACAAGAATAAAACAAAGGTAATGATAATAGGAGAGGAGAGAGAAAACTTAACCACTTACATCGATGGAGAAAAAATAGAACAAGTAAATTATTTCCAATATTTAGGAGTAACATTGGATGAAAGAGGGACACAAGACGCCGATATTAACAAATTCATAAAATGAATAAACTTTACTATGCAATGAACACAAAATTTATAAATAAAAGAGGAATTTCAAAACAGACAAAAATAAAGGTTTTCAAAACTCTATATCACCCAATACTAACATTTGGATGTGAATCTTGGGTCTCAACAGAACAACAGAAAAGTAAGATACAAGCAACAGAAATGAAATATCTTAGAAGAACTATAGGAGTTACCAAGAGAGATAGACTAAGGAATTTAGATATAAGAAAAGATCTAGAGGTACAATCCACATTAGAATTTATAGAAGGAAGGCAGCTAGATTGGTGGGGACATCTGCAGCGAATCAACGAAAAAAGACCAGTAATAAGAGTTTGGAAAGCGAAGGTACAAAATAATAAGAAAAGGGGCAGGCCAAGAAAAATGTGGGACAAAGTAATAGAAGATATACTAAAAAAGGAGATATAAGCAAGAATTAAGCAGCGGAATTGGCACAAAACAGGACAGAATGGAAAAAATTCGGACATAAATAATTGAACCACACCCTACACCATCAAATGGTAGAAGGGTTTACTGACTATATATATATATATATATATATATATATACATAATTTACTCTACATTCGCCTGAACTATTGTTTCTTCACCTGACAATGTTGAATTTATTTGTTTATGGTTATTATTTTCTTCTGGATTTTCAAACATTTTATTATTTTCATCAATATTGCACAGTTTTTCTATTTGGTTTCTTTCGTTGTGTAGTTTTCTGAGCTATTTTCAATTTTTCATCTTGAATCAATTTGAACTGCTTTATTAAGTCTAGTCCAATTATAAAATCGTATTGAAATTTGTTTCCATCTATAATGTAGATATCAACATTCTTTTCAATTTCAAATATTTTCACTTTTTTGTTCACACCATTAATTGTTAACAGGTTTGCTCGATTTACAATTTTATTTTTATATTTTTTAATTTCTAGTAATTTTTAATTTATTAAAGAAACGTTTGATCCTGAATCATAAATTCCAAATACTTCTAATTTACTCTCTAAGAGCAGTTTGACTTTTATTAATGGTGTATTCACTCGTTTTTTTGATCGGGTTCATTCAATTCAACTTCTAGTTCTGAGTTATTCACATGTTTTATAAAGCTACTTTTTACAGTACCATTCCCACATTTGAACCAACAGGTATCCTCAGAATGATAGCGAATACTGGCCCGAAGGAACCAACACCCAAATGTGGTTATAGTAATCTTATTGTTTCAGGATAGTTTCAATTTTTCCCTACAGGACAGCAAATAATTCTGCCATCTATTATTTTCAATTAGAGGATAGCGATTATACCAAGATGGATAACATAGCTTTTCTTAAAGCTTTTTCGATGCTTATAGATGTGTCGCAGAATAAAGATCCACCTGATGGGTTTATAACAATAATCGATCTACAACTTGTAAGTAGTTAACATTTTGTTGGAATATGTTTATTCTATTTAAAGCATCCAAAAGTTCTAAATGTGCAGAAATACCACTATTTAAAATGCAAGGAGATATTTATAATAATTGACCGCTTTTGATTTTACTTATCATATTATACATTATATATTTATTTTAGACTCATTTAAGGCATATAACATCGTTTAAATTGGATGCTTCTATAAAGTTCATGAAGTTTCTTCAAGAAGGCTTTCCTTCAAAAATAGAAGCTATGCATATAATAAATTCAAAGTATTTTGTAGTAAAATTGTTCAACATCGTTAAAACATGTATGAAAAGCGAATTACTTGAAAAGGTAAGCAATTTAATTATTTGTACCAATATATTTGATAAAATATAATTTATTGCCATCTTCCTCGTGAAGTGATTTCGAAATATTTACATGAACTCTTAGATATTCCAGAGCCGAAAATAGTGACCTTAATTAGAATTTAATTTATAATGCTGGGTGATGAAAACAGGCTCGTTAATTTGGAGAGATATTGCGAGTTCAGCCAAGCTAGCGCTAGCAGCGGCGATCTGTGAAAGCGCTTGAAGCTGGCTGAACGCCTAACCTTTAAATTTATTTTCTAAATATAAAGCGCCTTCAATGGAAAACCTTATAAAATATTTAATTAGTATTAGTTTCCTGTAAAATTGTCGTATCTAGTAAAGCGTGTTACCAATAGATATCGATGAATAAATATATTATTCAAACGCTTTACAACAAAGTTTTGAAAAATATTTTTCAAAAACAGTGACCGCTCAACTAAGAAGCAACAACTACTTCCCGAGCTACTTAGAGGTGTAATTCAATGTCTGTCGGGGCATATAGCACGGGAAGTAGTTGTTGCTTCTTAGTTGAACGGCAGTGTTTTCAAAAACTTTGTTGTAAAGCGTTAGAATAATATATTTATTCTTCGATTCCACCTGTAATTGAGAAACAAGAAGAATATGTAGAGCTTGTAGCATTAGGAGGAGCGGAAAATCCTGTAAGAAGTTTAAGTTATTTCGAGGAAGTAATTCACCAATAAAAACTAAATAACACAGAAATTTTAACTTAGAGATTAGAATTATTAATAAATGATGAAATAAAACAATTTAATTTGTTTAAATCTCCATTTTATTTTGAACTGACGTTCAATTTAAAATTAGTGACGCGTTTCGCTACACAGTAGCTTTTTCAAACTAGTGAAGATAGAGTGAAAAACTTTTAATTTATGTAGTGCCCTAATACGGAGTTCTACGAATATTACAAAGGTATTGAAAAAGTTATGCCTGGAAAATTTATCCACAACCATCAGATCTTCTAGGTAAAAAGGTTTAATGAGGGAGAATGATTGATACCTATTTGGTCGTTAAGCAGATTACCTGAATATTTGTTTTTATTAATCTCGAGATTTAATTTAAAGGATTTGAGTTCTAGGTGCAAAATTTCAAAATTTGAGTCGAAAGTGTGTTGGTTTGTTGAAGGACGATTTGAATAGTTGGAATCTAATTTGTTGTTGTCATAGCTACGGTTGTGTTCTGAAATTCTAGTTTTAAAGTTCCTAAAAGTTCTACCTATATAAATTTTGTCACAGTTGTCGTTACCACATTTTAATTTATAAACACCTGATTTGTTTAATTTTGAGGATTTAGATTTGTTATTTTTAATGAATTTAGATAAATTGTAATCGGTTTTAAAGCAAATATTCATGTTTAAAGATTCTAAAAATGATTTGATTTTTAAGGATGGTGTTCCAAAGTATGTTAAGCTTTTAAATTAATTATTTTTATTTTTATCTGAAGGATATACTTGTTCTAATGTGCGTTTCTTTATCTTTTTATTTATGATAATGTCAATTAAGTTTGGATCGTAATTATTATTAACTGCTATTTGTTTTATGATATTTAGTTCTTCGTTGAAATTATTAGTGTTTAATGGGACTGTTAAAAGTCTGTGTATCATACTATTGAAAGCTGCTAATTTATTACTGAATGGGTGGACCGAACTATTATGAATTGTAATGTATGTATGTGATGGTTTGCGAAATATAGAAAAATCATGTTTATTGTTTATATTTGAAATTGTAAGGTCTAAAAAGTTTATAGACTTATTTTCTTCAAGTTCTACGGTGAATTTGATATTGCTATGAATTGAGTTAATATAACTAATGAAGCTGACTAATTGTCTAGTTGTGCCAGTGAAGCTCGCTAAAATGTCATCTACGTATCGGTGCCAGTACATAAATGTTTATGAATTATTTTTTCTATGTTATCCATGAAAATTTCTGCTCATAGGGGACTGAGGGGGTTTCCCACAATCAAACCATCTTTACTGCTATAAATCTCTCCATTGAAATGAAAATAATTTTGATTTAAGCACACTTTCAATAAATTTATTATATCTGAATGAATTATAGGATTAACATTATTGTACGTGAGCAAGTTATCAACAAGAGTTACAGTTTCTTTAGGAGGTATGCTAGGGAATAGATTTGTTACATCAAACGATATGAATTTAGAATTGTGAGGTAGTTTTATATCTTGAATATTATTAATTAATTCCGTTGAGTTTTTAATTGAAAATCGAGGTTTGAAAGAACAATATTTAGAAATTATTTCTATGAAAATCTTTGAAACTTTAAAAGGAGGTGCTGTGAAAAAAGAAACAACTGGTCTAATAGGGTACCCCTCTTTTTGGAGTTTCATTAATGAATAAAGTTCAGGGTGTTGTGGATTGGGTAAAATTAATTTATATTTTTCTTTGTCGCTAATTATTGATTTGGCGTTATCAACTGATAATTTTATTTCCTTCTGAAATTTACTAGTTGGGTCTTTTTTAAAATTAGATCGATAATTCACAAAAAGTACCAAGTTCAAAAACGTAAATTAAAGTCACTATTAGATAATAAACCAGTATTAAAAAACCCACAAACCAAATTTTCAGAACATATATTTTTTCATAGATTCGTTAATCTTTCAAATACAGTTTTTTCAGATAAAGAAAGTCAATTATTACAAAAATGTTTTAAACATAATATTCAACCCACATGTTCATTTGATAACTTCAACAAACTAGGTATAGAAACAGAAATTAACTTGTATAATTTTCCAAATAATTCCAATCTAAAACATAAAGCTTCCGATATTATTGAAAAAGAATTTGTCAATTTTAACAAACCAAACTTTGAATTATCAGTCGCCAAATCAATCCAACAATAATCAGAGTTAAATAGTCTTATTTTTAAGAAAGCAGATAAAGGAAATACGGTAATAGCATTACATAAAGATGATTATATATTAAAAACCAACAATTTTATACAGACAGGCAATTTTGAGACTCTTAAAAAAGACCCAACAAATAGCAGTTAATAATAATTACGATCCAAACTTAATTGACAATATCATAAATAAAAAGATGAAAAAGCGCACTTTAGTACAAGTATATCCTTCAGATAAAAATAATCAATTTAAAAGCTTAACATACTTTGGAACACCATCCTTAAAAATCAAATCATTTTTAGAATCTTAAAACATGAATATTTGCTTCAAAACCGATTACAATTTATCTAAATTCATTAAAAATAACAAATCTAAATCCTCAAAATTAAACAAATCAGGTGTTTATAAATTAAAATGTGGTAACGACAACTGTGACAAAATTTATATAGGTAGAACTTTTAGGAACTTTAAAACTAGAATTTCATAACACAACCGTAGCTATGACAACAACAAATTAGATTCCAACGATTCAAATCATCTATTAACTAACCAACACACTTTCGACTCAAATTTTGGAATTTTGCACGTAGAAGCCAAATCCTTTAAATTAAGTCTTTCAGAAGCCCTCGAGATAAACAAAAACAAATATTCAGGTAATCTGCTTAACGACCAAATAAATATCAATCATTCTCCCTTATTAAACCTTTTTACCTAGAAGATGTGATGGTTGTGGCTAAATTTTCCATCTAGAGTTTTTAGTCGTAATTTTTTGTAAAGATCGACGAAAAAATATAATATGCACCTCGGCGTATGTCTATTGTATCGCCTGCTTGCAGACTCGACCATAGTAGACAGTTTTTCGACTTTGGTACATAAATATAACTATTATCGATACATATTTTGATTTGGCAATAGTGTCAATAGTTATTATCTTGTTTATTATGATTTTTCAGATACATTTTCATCCACAAAGTGCCTCATTAGATGAATTGTATAGTATTATTGCACCTAAAGAAGGTCTGCCAGTTGAATTTGGTGGAGATCTACCTTCTTTAAAGGAACTTCGTCAAAAAACGAAAGAACGGTTCGAACAAAGACAAGAATATTGGAATGAAGAAGAAAGAGTTCGTAAAAATTGTCAATATTTTCAGAAAAATAATACTATAATCCATTAAGAACATGTTACAAATGTAAGACTTAATAAGAGTCTAGATAGTCTAAATATTGCTTAACTATTATTATTAGGTTCCTGAGTTTAGTTAAGTGAAAAACATTTTAAAAGTGAAAAAAACTAATGTTATAAAATGTAATATATCACAATTAGAACGGATTCGGTATTTAAATTTGAATATACAGCGTTTCTGCTGAAAAGTCTCGCACCGAGGGATTATCTTTGAAACGGATAAAGGGAAAGTTATGAAATTCGGGGACAATGAATGAGACTTATGCATGCTGCATATTATAGAGCAAATGTCAAATGTTTTTGACGTCATCGTTTAGCTTACGGCTGCCATTTTGAAATTTTTGAAATGGCAACCTAGGTGGAGTGATGTATCACAAAGGAGCTTATTATAATGTAGGTATGTATGTAAATTGGGGTGACATTCACTGAGACCTAAAAGATCTATTGTGCCCCCTTACTTCTACTTAGTTCCCGAGGAAAGTCTCAGAGACTAGTAGCTCCTTTAGTCCTATTTCCCGGAGGAATTTTAGGATATCTGCAGGCTTTAACTTAGGCAAATGTCCCTCTTCTATCCAGTAATCTCCAAGGTGTTGTGCCCTAGGATTCTGAATTGCTGTGCAGTTCGCAAGTATGTGGATGGAGGTTTCTTCTTCCATACCACAGAATCTACATCCTTCTTCCTCCACTATTTTGAGCTTTTTCAGGTTCCCATTCAGGCGACAATGTCCCGTAAGGATGCCTGTTAAAACTCTTAGTGCAGTTTTACTTTGACTTATGCATTCATTTGATCTCAACAGGTTGTAGTCATCCACAAGAATTTTTGATTGTCTAAGTCCTACTAGATCTTTCCAATGGTCAGATCTTCTGTTTTTTACGACTTTGCCTATTTCCTCCAGTATTACATTGGAGCTTATACCGCAAAATGATTCCGGCCCCCAAAATGGTGTTTCAGACCCCCTCTTTGCTAGTTCATCTGCTATTTCATTTCCTTCTATTCCAGTGTGTCCTGGAATCCACAGTAAGGTGACTATATTCTTCTCTCCCAGTTCATTGAGTTTGTCCCACACCATTTTGGACCTGATTACACAAGAGCTCAGTGCTTTAATGGCTGCTTGACTATCCGCCATTATGATAATATTTTGCCTTCTATATCCTTTATCAATATTGAACTGGGCACACTTTCTTATGGCGTGAATTTCCACTTGAAAGATAATCGGGGTATTTCCCAAGCTTTTAGAGTGTTTGGTTCCTGGCCCGTACACTCCTATCCCAGTTCCTTCTATTGCTTTTGAGCCGTCTGTGTACTATTGAATGGCATTCTTTCCAAGTCTGGTAATGGTATTTGGATCCCATTCCTTCTTGTTGCTTAATTCCGCAACGAATTACTTTGAAAAGTTATACTTTTTCATCATACCATCTTGTGGCATGTCCCCTGAATTCTAAGAAGTAAGGAGGTGGTTTTTTTAATGATTCCCTCTCTACTTAGTCTGTATCCTGTTCTTTCTGCAACAGTTTCCACCACCATATGTAGTGGTGTGAGGTTGAGAATAACTTCCATGGCTGCCATTAGAGCCATTTTTGCTGTGTATATAATCTCCTTTTCGTGTTTATTGCACAAGAGTTTACTGTCTAGAGTCTAACCTAGATACTTGACTTCTTGTCTCCATTCAACCTCGCTCCCATCAAGTTTAATGGTTTTGAGGTTGAGCTTTCTTTTCTGAGTGAAGGCTATGATGGTTTTGGTGGGGTTGATGTTAAGTCCCACTGGCATACACCAGCTATTTGTATAGTTAAGACCCTTTTGTACGATGTCACAAAGGGTATTTTCGAATTTTCCCCTGGCTGTTATGACGATATCATCGGCATATCCTTGGCAGGATATTCCGAGGTCAGTCAAACCACACAGGAGTTCGTCAACCGTCAGGCTCCACATTAATGGGGATGCTACTCCTCCCTGTGGACATCCTCTGGTTGTACAGATGGAGACAATGTCTTTGTCCGTCCTCGTCTCTGCTACTCTAGTGGCGAGCAGTTCCGACATCCATTTGGATGCTATTCTATTCTATTTAATTCTCCTTCTATATCCAAAAAGGCGCATACTACGGCTTCTTGGTTGTCTAGAGCACCTCGGATATCCTCCGTCAGTTGTGCCAGTGCAGTCTCCGTAGATCTGCCTGCCCAGTAAGCATGCTGATGCTGGTGGAGAGGTAGTCTCTCTAGGATTCCCTCTCTAATATAATTGTCAATAGCTTTTTCCATTGTTTTGAGCACAAACGATGTTAGGCTAATTGGTCTGAAGGATTTGGGGTTTGTTGTGTCCCTTTTTCCAGCTTTTGGAATGAAGGTTACTATTGCCCTTCTCCATGCTTCTGGTATATAACCCAGTTCTAAGCTGCATCGACTGATCCTAACCAAATGTGGTAGAATTTCGTCTTGTCCTTGCTGAAGCAATGCTGGGAAAATTCCATCGGCTCCCGGTGCCTTGAATGGTGAAAAGGTGTTTATAGCCCAATTTAACCTTTCGTTACTACAAATGTGCTTAGTCATTGTAGTACTTTCTGTCGAAGGTCTGTTATGACCTTCGAGAGGACTATCTCCCCTATTTGGGTTACTCCCAGTTTCTAGTAAGAGTCTCACTCTTTTTTCCTCATTTTCGGTATATTTACCGTCTGGCTTCCTCAAAGCCATATCTGTGTTGACCCTACTTTTTGCCATGACTTTTTAGAGTCTTGCCGCAGCAGGTGTTGTGTTTATATCTTCACAGAATTTTCTGAAGCTATTTCTTTTAGCTTTTCTAATTTCCTTATAGTAGGTGTTTCTCACCTCGGTGTATCTCTGCCAGTCTCCGGTGAGTTTTGCTCTATTAAAAAGGTCCCCGGTTTGAAATCTTAATCCTGACAGATGTTTATTCCACCAGGGTGCATCTCTGCTGATTCGTTGTTCTTGAAGAGGGCAGCTCGATTCAAATGCATCGATTATTGCCCTGTTCAGGTCCTCAAGCTCATTTTCCAGATCGAGATGGTGCTTAGCCCTTCCTTTCCTCTGGATATGTGCTAAGTTTTCTTTCAGACAGGTGTTATAGTTGTCCCAATCTGGTTTTCTTCAGGGGCTCACCTCAGGTTTACCTAGTTCTAACTTGAATGTTATGATGCTATGATCGGAGAGAGATGGTTCGCCCGAAACTCTCCAATCTTTTACTATATGTTTAAGATCCTGTGTTGCCAGTGTGACATCTAAAACTTCTTGCCTTACCCTTGTTACAAATGTGGGGGTATTCCCTATATTGTGAATATTAAGGTTTTTATTAGGGATATATTCTAAAAGTTGCTCTTCTCTCTGATTGGTATTGGTACTGCCCCAAACAGTATTGTGTGCATTGGCATCACATGCTAAGAGTAGAGGTAGTCTCTTCTCTTCACAGTACTTCACCAGCCTTTGTACCTCGGGGGGTGGTGCTATCCCGTCTCCCGCAAAGTAGCATGATGCTATTACTATCTCCTTGCCCTCCTTCTTGTGTTCGAAGAATGCTGGAACTGGAATGATGTTCTTGGCATATCACTACCTGAGTGATATACTATTTTAGCATCTTCAAATGAAATCGTAAAGTCGACAAATGCCGAGGATTGTTACTTTACGCTCTAACGCAAAAAGGAATCTTTTTCACTCGCTTATTTGATCAAACCACGCCCTCCGAATTCACTCAATTGGTGAATAATTAACAATTTATCAGATTAAAAATTACATAAAATTATATCAAAATTGTCAAAAATTTTGAAATATGGTCAAAAATGGTCAATAATTTTCAAAAATTGTCAATTATGGCCAAAAAATGTTAAAAATGGACAATTTTTGTCAAAAACTGTCAAAAGTGGTCAATAATTGTTAATAATTGTCAATAATTGTCAAAAATGGTCGATAATTGTCAAAAACTTTAAAAAATTTTTGAAAAGTGGTCAAAAATGGTCAATTGTCAAAAATGGTCAATTGACAAAAATTTTTAAATTTTTTTGAAAAATGGGCAATAATTGTCAAAAATGGACAATTATTGTCAAAAATGGACAATTATTGTCAAAATTGGTCAATTATCGTCAAAAATTGTTGAAATATTGAAAAATGGTCAAAAACTATCAAAAATGGTCAAAAATTGTCAATTATTGTTGAAAACTGTTGAAAATGGACAATTTTTGTCAAAAATGGTTAAAAATTGTCATCATTTTGAAAAATGGTCAAAAATTATCAAAAATTTGGAAAAATGGTCACTAATTTGAAAAACAGTCAAAATGGTCAATAATTGTTAAAATGTTGAAAATTGGTCAATAAATGTTAACATTTTGAAAAATGGTCAATAATTGTCAAAATTTTGAGAAATGGTCAATAATCGTCAAAAGTTCTCAAAATTTTGAAAAATAGTCAATAAATAATACGAGGCGTTTCCGAAAATCGATTTAAACACGTAATTTATAAAATCGATTTACTAAAAATCGATTAATATTACTATAAAAATCTATAACTGAAAATCGATTATAAGAAAATAATATTCGATTATTTTTTAACATCCCTAGTCAGTAGATCTTTTTAAGGTTAATTATGATGAATAGCGAAAATGACGATTATTCTAGTACTCCTATTATAACCTAAGAACAAACTGTTTTAATTATTAAAAGGGCGACTGTAGAAAAAATTAGATGTGTTTTTCGAGCGTAAAGTAAAATTGCACGCTTTCGAAAGATCGCCACATTCTTTCTCAAGCGGCAATCTGTTAATTTACGCTCTAAATACACAAAGAACTATTATGGCTGGCGTAAATGTGTCAGACACAAACAACAATTTGTACATCTTTTAAATTAGAATTTTAAATCGTTATTTAACTTTGTGGATGTGGTTGTTCAAAGCCAACAAAATGCAAATTTCACTGTCATATATTTTAGAATACAACTTTCCAACACCTTGGTATTCATATGATATTTAAAAAGATGTAGTTGTCTTATACAAACACAGGAATTTTGGCACTGTCGCATACCAAAGAGAGTTTAAAAATCCACTAGGCAAATTTGTTTTTTTATTTAAAATAAAATTATTGACTAACCTACCAGAGTTCATTGCCACGAGATAATGTCAAAAATTATAGTTTGAATATTATCAATTTCTGTTGATTCGTGACAAATTAAAATCCTCTTGAAAACTACATGAAGTTGTGGAGTTATAGTGGTGAATAGAGAAAAATTTTTTTAATAGTTTAAAGGTTGGTATAGCTTTGTCACTACTCTATTAACTTCCAAGCGTTTGTTAATGTACAATTTTTTCAATAATTAAAAAACGGAATAAATATTCCAAATGTTCATGCATATTTTTTCCAGTGTCCACCTTTTGTGGTTTTAGAGATAGTGAAGTAGCAATAACCTTACTCTGTGTGTGTAGTGTGTCAATTTTCAAAGTTTTTCAAAATTACTTTTTAATAATTAATTTTTCTAGATTAGTGAAAATGGCATTGTCATTTAAATTTACTGCCAGTGATATAGTTTCAAGTGGAAGAACAACAACGGACAAAATTGAAGCAATTAAAATTTGGTTAACTAACAGTAAAGAATGTTTTGTTCCTAAAGTTATCTGTGACGAGTTGATAGTAATATTTTTATTATGTACTAACAATGACGTTGAGTTTACTAAAACTACTATAATAGCGCATTTTAAATTGAAGAAGGAAACTCCTGAGTTGCACAACCACCGAAATGCAGAGGGTGATAACATGAAAGGATTATTTAACATGTGGTAAGTGGATATTTTCAATTTTTTTGGAGAAAATCTTGAAAAAAGAAATCATTTTATGTATTATGTATATATTATCAGTATTAATAACCCAATGACATTGATAAGTGTTCAAAAAATTTTTATAACAGATTTCGAAAGCTTGTTGCTTGCCAATAAGCAACAAGCTTGACAAAGTTGTTATAAAATTTTTGAGCATTTATCAATGTTCGAGGGTTATTCGAATAGAACATTTTTTGCTAATTATAGAAAAAAAACAGAGTATATTTGCTTCTATAATTTCATTAATATTCTCGTCAGTATTATGACAGAATCGTGACATTTTGAAATATTAAATATTTTGAAACGTCAAAATCGAAATAAATCAAAATGTATCTATGGCAACGTAGTAGATATCCAATGAAATCAGTTAATTTGACCATGGTCGGTTATCAGTGTAATGTTGTTTTGATTGGTTGTGTTCAATCAAATGACCTCAAATTAACTGATTTCATTGGATATTTACTAGAGCAAAAAATTTTCAAATAAATTGAAGCTTAAAACTGAAAGAAATATCTGCTAGGAAAAGATAATTTAACTGAAAAATGAGGCGTGAAATAAAAAGTGGACTAAGCTTGGATTAAAGGACATTGAAAAACGAGAAATTGTGGACTTTTCAAAAACGAAGTTCGTTCCTAGCATTATTCATTTCCTTTATTAATAAAAAACAACAACTAAATTGTATGTATTCTGCTTGTTATTCCAAAATACTGGATAAAATATCGCACTAAGGCATTGTCTTTGAAACGGATGAATAGATAGCTATGAAATCCACAAGCACCTTAAGGATTTCTGAAATGTCATTCTCAACATCATTCAGAAATTGGTTACTTTGTGGCAGAGCTGGGAGTAACGAAAAAAAATCGTTACCTTTGAAAAATTAATTTCGTGACTTTTTGGAATTAGCGAAAAGTTTTTTTGATCAATGATAGATAGATAGATAGCTTTATCGACGTCCATACATGAAGTACACAGCCATAGAGTTTATTTACGATGAAAAGACGATAATTTCATTTGTAGTTACTTTCCTGCTTATCAGAATAAATATAAATTTACCAGCCGTGAATACAATTTATAGTTAACGGCCTGGGCAATTCATATGTCAGTCCTAATTATACTTCACCTGTATTTCCAAAAATACCTTCTTTACATATTTTTGCATCTCTGTGCATTTTTATTCATAAATTTATTTTTTAAACCACCGACTTATCTAGTCGATACAACACTGAGCCGAATTTGAAGTTTTAGATCTTCACTAGATGAAAAATTGGTGCTGATCAACCTACTTTCTTTGTGTTTGTACTTTAAAAGTAGAAATGAATAAACATTTCCAACCAACTAATTTTGTATTATTTTACAGGGATATTGCTGCTTTGCCAGTTCGGACTGAACAAAATTACGCAATTCATTATTTTGGTTTAATTGAGCCGGACTACAAAAAATTTGATCTACTTGCAATCTTAAAGGCAACTATAATGATAGTGGACGTTACTTTAGGCAAAGGTTCACCACCTGATGGAGTAATAGTAGTTAGTGATTTGGGAGTAGTGAGTATTCTGTGAATATAGCAAAATGTTTCACTGAAACTATAGCAATTCAGGGCAAAGAAAAACTTAAAGATAAGAAAAGACAAGAAAACCTACAGAAATGTCCTAGATTGCATTAAAATGTGAACCAGATATAGTTTGTCAAATATAGAAAGAGCCTTGGGAATATGACGGGCTGCATACTTGTAGAAGGTTTATTTTTTCGTCGAAGCCAAACTGTCATTTCGTGTTTCCTACAACCCATGGGTAAAATATTGGTCTAGATGAACATTTTGGTATGGAGCGTAATTATTGTATTTCATTTCACTATGATACGAGAGTTGTCTTTTATATTTTGCATCTAGAGCTAGAAAAAACATTAGATATCTTTTGTTTTTCAAAGTATTCTCCACGAAGAGAAATGAATTTTTGCATCCTTTGACTACATTCTTTGGGGACTGGAACCCTTGACCACGCAGCTCATTCTTATTTTTTGGAAAAGTAAAAAAGTCGTTAGGATTTAGGGTCGTTGGGGATTGGTTTTCGAAACTGAGCAATTACTTCCGGCAAAGAAATAGATAAGTACCAAT
Organism: Lochmaea crataegi; assembly: GCA_947563755.1. NCBI lineage: Eukaryota > Metazoa > Arthropoda > Insecta > Coleoptera > Chrysomelidae > Lochmaea > Lochmaea crataegi. The sequence continues at coordinate 26,103,670 of OX387432.1, forward strand.
CAGCAGTAAGTGTTCTTTGATCTTGCAGAGGAATTGTTGCTATATGAACCGCTTTTGGGACCAATGTCACCACGATATTTTTGGGAACACTTCGAGAACGGATAACTTTTGTCGGTTTTGGTTCATCTTGGAACGCCCAAACAGTCGACTGACGTTTATTTTCGGAATCATAAGAGTAAATTAATTCATTCGTTTGGGTTTTGCTCAATAGCCCAGGAACTTGAACTGAATCTTTGTACCATTTTCCATGTTATCTACTTTCATTTCCTAAGCTTCGTGTCTTCTATAAAGGCCACTAGTTTGACTGGAGGGATTTTCAGTAGTTGTAATGGTTGTATTAATTCCTCTCCAAAGTGCTTCCGTCTAAGTACTTGTAAGTTCTCGCAGAAGCAGAGTATGTGAGTAGGTGATTCATCATAGAGTTCACGTTTTCTGCACATAGGTTCACTAACTTTGCCCATTTTGTGCAGTTGTTTCCCCAGGGTGCAAAGTCCAGTCACCAGGTCGGTAACTGTCTTCAAATGTCTCTTGCCCAGTTTCAATTGCCTAGTTGAGAGTTCCTTGTCTCCATTTGAGTTGGTGTTCCCTACCTAGCCGGTTCCCGATTTCCCTTCTTATGCAATCTTTTGTGATTCCACAAAACGGTTCCGGACCTAAGAAGTCTCCTTTAGAGCCTTCTTTAGCTAACTGGTCCGCCATTTCGTTACCTGCAATCCCCTCATGTGCCGGCACCCATATTAGAGACACTTTGTTGTCTCTTGCCAGCCTGTTAAGGGATTCTTTGCAGTTTTTCACTTTCTCTAAGATTAATACGTCCACGTTTGAATTCTCCATACCAACCGGAAATTGTCGACTGATATGGTGCTTCATTGCCGAGAACAGAAACCAACTTGGCAAGGCATTCTTGTTTAGATAACTGTATTCGAAAATTGTGAAAAATTATTGCGTACAAATTTTCTCGGTTTCATTCCATTTTTCGACTGATTCATCAACTTTAAAAATTCAGTTTAGGTGCAGCTTTAAACGAAGCGGTCTGAAACTTTGGCGTTAAGTTAACTAAACATGACAGTAAATTTTTACATTTGATATTTGTTGACATGCACCAACTATATTGTTATATGCTACACTTGAAGGACAACCCTCGCAATAGCCTGATTTTGTATTTTATTTAAACTTCAGATATGCGTTTTCTACAAAACTATTCCCACTGCCCGCGTACACTATAATAAATCTTTCGGGCTTCTCCATAATCAATTTTTGGTTATTTTTTGTTCACCTTCAACGAAATTCCAGTAATTTTTTTTTATACCTTAACACATTTTCTGTGTATGCGGCGTCAAGTAGGGATTTTTTTTCTGTTATTCTGTTATGTAAAAATTTATTATAAATCACCATAAGTACTTAATACTCTTTTGTCTAAGTGAGATCTAGATGCCGTTCTTTATCTTTTTCAACTCATAGAGGCCTCTTCTTCAACAGATTTCATTTAACAAAAAATCCCTTTTAATTGTGTACAAGCTTAAAACACTTGCCATGGATGCACGTTCTTACACCTTCTTAATATCATTAATTGGTTTGTTATTCTTTGCCTTCTAATGCATAAAAAATATCAACGTTTGCAAGCAACTCTCTAGTTTGACAGTTTGAGTTGTTAAAATTTCGTCTTTTACTTTAGAATTGGAAGCTATTATTAATAATTTTTACCCTTATATATATATATATATATACTGTGTTCATTTGAAAAGGACCCACCCTTAATATTTCAAAAATGGGACATATTAGAAGGAAATGCCGAAACACGTCAACTTTTAACTTGAGGGGGACACTTTTTGGCGCTAATGTCATAAACGTCAGATTCACCCCCTCCCTACTGGAGACACCCCTTACAGTTTTTCAAATGGCATTAGGTATCAAGTCACACCTCATTTAAAAGGTCTGGTGAATCTCTATCCAATCATTTTGTTCTGCCTTTGATACCATTGTTATTTAATCGTTGTTTAAAATTGGCTCTTTTTCAACTTTTATTGCCTGAATGTTAACGGTGGTCACTTTTAACACATGATTAAGTAGCAGTTTTTTCTTGTTAACAGTTGTCTTTTTACTATTTGTGAATTTTTCATTCTTCAAAGAGTCTTTCCATCATAACACAATACGGGGGCATACGATCTAATCATATGTAGCAGTTTTTGGCCTGCCAGGCTTAAAACAATTTTTAACATTTCCAGTCTCTCTATATCTCTTGACTGTTTTCAAAACGGTTGATCGGTTGAGGATTCAATTCATTAAAATGCGTTTAACTTCTTCATACCTTCTTTCCTTGTCGCCAAAGCCTCGTAAAATTAGAATTTGTATGCGTTCTGTATCGCTAAGATATGCCATTTTATAAAGTGATTGACATTAACCAATTTTGACAGTTCACTAATATTTATTTACAAAGCATAGCCGGCTTTGTGACGATAAGTTATAATTGTCTATATCTGCGTAACCATAGAATTTGGGCATAGAGTACCATATAACCAAGTTTATCTAGAAGTCGGAAGGATTCATAAAATTATATAATATACAGGGTGTTCCATTTAAAAAATCATTCATTGCAGTTAATACGCTTTTCAGGACCACCCTGTAAGTGTTGTCGCAACGTGAAAATATGCTCCTATGGCAACATGTGTTAAAATCTTCTCTTTATCGTTTTCTGTTTGTGAGATATTCTGATGTTTCCATTCTTTAAACTAACCCTGTATAGTAGTATAATTTCACCAATGTCTAAAAAAGCAATGCTTTCACTGTCTGTACTCTACGATCTTTACTCGTGGATATACCTCTAGCAACTGATGAATTCAGCCGCTGTCCATTGCGCACTAGAGTATGCAGTAAATTGTATTAATTTTGTGAAGGTAAGATGTAATTTTTTTCTTTTTTCTTTTTCAGATGGGATTTATGCATTTGACAAAATTAAGTCTCAATTTAATTCAGAAATATTTTAGTTTTGTTCAAGATGGAATCTTGATGAAAATAAGGGCCGTACACATTATGAACGCAAATAGTGTTGTCAACAAACTCTTCAGCATTTTTAAAATATTCATTAAAAATGAACTGTTTGATAAAGTGAGTATATCCAAAATATTAATGTTAAATAATGCTAGAACGACACGAGTAAATTTTGATTACTGACAAATCGTTTTTATCGGAAATGCACCCACTTCAAACTTGCGTAAATTTATCCGTTGCCTTGCTATTTGCAATTATCTTGTAGTGGTTCTAGAGGGCATCACTAATGTTTGTATTACAGACACACATGCCCTGGTTTGAATATCCAGCACGAATGTGTAATGAATCAAAGGCAATAAACTATCTGGTCATGTTTATGTTAATTTTGCGACGCCGCAGAAGAATTCCGGTCCAATGAATGGCATTGATGAGCCTAGTCTGGCCATATCATCCGCCTATTCGTTGCTCTTAGGATCCTTGTACCCTGGTACCCAGGCATTGGTCACTGAGTGCGCTTAAGGCACCTAAGCCATCCCATACTAGTTTAGAATTGACCTTTATGGAAACTAGTGCCTTCCGTGCAGTTTGGTTGTCTGTGAAGATGTCAAATTAAAAATATGTTCTTTTAATTTTTTAAACGTAGAGGTCTATCTCCGACAGTTCTGCTTGGAATGTTGTGACGTCTTTAAATATGCTTATTTGAATAGCTATTTTTTGCTTTTAGGATCCTACGCCTATCTCAGCTTTGTAGTTGTCTGTATACTAGGCTGCCACAATCTGTAGGGTACACTTCCAGTCTCGTCTACCTAGTGTAGTTATTTGAAACTTCAAATTAAAACTATATCTTGTGGCTGATGCGTCAATGGGCTACCATATCAAGTAACTCGATTTTAGCTCCTGGATAAGTTTTCGATAGAGAGGACTGTGCCTTTGGCTTATGTGTCATTGTCTTTGAAGTAGTCTGTGCGCTGAAGACCTATATAAATGTGTATTGGTGGTAGATTCAGTAGGACCTCCATCGCAATTATGGGAGTGGTTTTTATGACCACCGTTATACACAGCCAAGCAAACCTTTGTATGCTACTTGCCCAATAGCTCCTACTTGCACTGTCTTCGTCCACCACACCACTGATTCGTATATCTAACGAGCCTTGTGTAACCATTGGGTGATTTTTGGGCTGAGACCCCCGTTTTTTCCACACATTTTTCTGCATCTGAGTGGTCTTCTGAAGGGTTGTGTTCCATGAAAGTGTTGAAGCAGAATGAAGAATACATCTAAGTAATTTACCATCCTGTATTTAAAACAAGTAAATGATAGAATATGTCAATTTGATTAAAATAAAATTATAATTAGACAAAGTCATTATTTTATAAAGAATTATTACAGTTTTCTGTAAAATTGTCGTATTTAGTAAAGCGTGTTACCAATAGATATCGAAGAATAAAAATATATTATTCTAACGCTTACAACAATGATTTGAAAAATATTTTTCAAAAACAATGACCGTTCAACATAGAAGAAACAACTACTTCCCGGGCTACATGCCCCGACAGACATTGAATTACACTTCTAAGTCAAACGGGGTTGGTAAATCTACAAGATTTAAACCAACCATTTTGGTTTGCAACTAGAAGGGACAACATAACTTGTAGACCGGTTTCGGCGTATTGCGTCTCATCAGTACAAGGTATATGTTATCGTCCGAGAGTTAATCCCAACCTGAATTTGTCTCTACAATCATCAACTATACACACCTTCCAATGACGGAAATGTAATAGTTGCGAAAGTAGCGACACCTTCAACTCCAAGTCACAAATCAAAATTCGAGTGACAACAAGCCCGTTAGCTTGAAATATAAAGAATTATTACAGTTTCCTGTAAAATTGTCGTATTTAGTAAAGCGTGTTACCAATAGATATCGAAGAATAAAAATATATTATTCTAACGCTTACAACAATGATTTGAAGAATATTTTTCAAAAACAATGACCGTTCAACATAGAAGAAACAACTACTTCCCGGGCTACATGCCCCGACAGACATTGAATTACACTTCTAAGTCAAACGGGGTTGGTAAATCTACAAGATTTAAACCAACCATTTTGGTTTGCAACTAGAAGGGACAACATAACTTGTAGACCGGTTTCGGCGTATTGCGTCTCATCAGTACAAGGTATATGTTATTGTCCGAGAGTTAATCCCAACCTGAATTTGTCTCTACAATCATCAACTATACACACCTTCCAATGACGGAAATGTAATAGTTGCGAAAGTAGCGACACCTTCAACTCCAAGTCACAAATCAAAATTCGAGTGTCAACAAGCGCGTTAGCTTGAAATATAAAGAATTATTACAGTTTCCTGTAAAATTGTCGTATTAATAAAGCGTGTTACCAATAGATATCGAAGAATAAAAATATATTATTCTAACGCTTACAACAATGTTTTGAAAAATATTTTTCAAAAACAATGACCGTTCAACGAAGAAGAAGCAACTACTTCCCGGGCTACATGCCCCGACAGACATTGAATTACACTTCTAAGTCAAACGGGGTTGGTAAATCTACAAGATTTAAACCAACCATTTTGGTTTGCAACTAGAAGGGACAACATAGCTTGTAGACCGGTTTCGGCGTATTGCGTCTCATCAGTACAAGGTATATGTTATCGTCCGAGAGTTAATCCCAAACTGAATTTGTCTCTACAATCATCAACTATACACACCTTCCAATGACGGAAATGTAATAGTTGCGAAAGTAGCGACACCTTCAACTCCAAGTCACAAATCAAAATTCGAGTGACAACAAGCCCGTTAGCTTGAAATATAAAGAATTATTACAGTTTCCTGTAAAATTGTCGTATTTAGTAAAGCGTGTTACCAATAGATATCGAAGAATAAAAATATATTATTCTAACGCCTACAACAATGATTTGAAAAATATTTTTCAAAAACAATGTCCGTTCAACGAAGAAGAAGCAACTACTTCCCGGGCTACATGCCCCGACAGACATTGAATTACACTTCTAAGTCAAACGGGGTTGGTAAATCTACAAGATTTAAACCTACCATTTTGGTTTGCAACTAGAAGGGACAACATAACTTGTAGACCGGTTTCGGCGTATTGCGTCTCATCAGTACAAGGTATATGTTATCGTCCGAGAGTTAATCCCAAACTGAATTTGTCTCTACAATCATCAACTATACACACCTTCCAATGACGGAAATGTAATAGTTGCGAAAGTAGCGACACCTTCAACTCCAAGTCACAAATCAAAATTCGAGTGACAACAAGCCCGTTAGCTTGAAATATAAAGAATTATTACAGTTTCCTGTAAAATTGTCGTATTTAGTAAAGCGTGCTACCAATATACCATATACCTTGTATTGATGAGGCGCAATACGCCGAAACCAGTCTACAAGTTATGTTGTCCCTTCTAGTTGCAAACCAGAATGGTTGGTTTAAATCTTGTAGATTTACCAACCCCGTTTGATTTAGAAGTATAATTCAATGTCTGTCGGGGCATGTAGCCCGGGAAGTAGTTGTTTCTTCTTCGTTGAACAGTCATTGTTTTTGAAAAATATTTTTCAAAACATTGTTGTAAGCGTTAGAATAATATATCTTTATTCTTCGATATCTATCATTGTTTTATTACGAAGGGAAGTTTTTTCTAGTTAGACGATCTGGTGATATTAACAGAAAGCACTTGAAAATGTAATTACTATTTAATGAATCTTTTCTACAACGTAATAAAATATTGTTCCAATAATACCAGCTCGTTATTTATGTGTATATTTTAGATATATTTACATCCACCGAATGTAAAACTAGACATATTTTATGAACATATACCAAAGAATTGCTTACCTCAGGAGTTTGATGGAGATCTACCTTCTATAAAAAAGCTTTCTGAAGATACTGAGCAGCAATTTAAAAATAAACAGGAATTTTGGAATGAAGAAGAAGAATGGCGGAAACACTATAAATAGACGATAATTATATTTTCAATTTTACAATAAAAAAAGTAACTAGTAATCCTGAGCCTTTATTATTTAAAAATAAAAATTTTTAAATTTAATAATTATGCGGTAGAAACAAGAAAAGATAGTAGTAATTGAAGATTTTGTACACACCTGGCTATTTGTTGAGGGGGGAGGAAGAATGGATGGAGGTGAGTGGAGTAGTAGAGAGTATGGCTAGGGGGAGGGAAGGACTCGATATGGCATGAGAGGTAGGAGTGATAGTAGGGAGAAGACGACGGTGTGAGCGGAGAGTGTGCGAGGGACCGCCGCCCGTCTCGAAGTATGCTAGGGTAGTGATTCCGAGGCGGGGGTAACGGCGAGTTTGAGGTGGGTTTGGTTGGTATCATCCCCTTGGGGATGAGTCAAGCACTGTTTGGGTCTTGGACCCATTCGAACATGAGTTTCCCATCTCGGCCCGAAAAAAAAAAACACCTGGCTATGTAAGAGCGAGGATCACATGGCCAGAGACTGTCGACAGACCTTCCTTTGTAGGGTATGTGGGGAAACAGGACACAAGCCAGGGGAGATAGAATGTAGTAGGAAAAAGGAGTAGATGAAGACGATGGAACAGAGGAGGAAAAAAATGGGAGGTACCCTTCAGAGGAGACGAGTCTGGTCAAATGGGAGGAAGGGGAGAGCAGAGCGCAGGAAGAAGGAATTTAGGGGATAAGATAAATTTAGGGAAATGCAGGATAGTGCGTGATATATTAGATGAAGTGATTTTTAGGAGCGCAGTGGATGTGGTTTGTGGATCTGAGGTAAATGCTAGATATGTATAAGCGGGGAAGCCCGAGAAAAAAAAACATCTGACATTTCATAGCCCATTTTAATATTGATCCATATGTTGCATAAACGTTTCTTAAGGTCATTTTCTTCTGTATGACAAATTAACCACATACTAATTGTTCAATTAACAAAAACAAACAAACTTATACTACATATAAACATTATATTCAAATACAGCTTCATGCCAATTCTACGAGAAAGTTCGGTATGGGTAAGAGATATCAAAAAATGTTATCATGAAAACTAGTAGATGCATATTTTGAAAAGATCTCGAACTATACAGAGTGTTGAATCACTCCGTTACAAACCAAAAATATGATTTTTTAAATGGGAACCCCTTCATATTTTATATTTATACTGAATTCGGATTGCTCACATTTTTTTGAAGCTTTTGATGTTACGTTATACCTTCAAAAGGTATGGACACTTTAATATGAAAATCGTAGGTAAATCAACGCTCTGTAGCTTACTGTACGTTGAAGAAAAAAAAATATTTTGCCCACCAGAGTTTCGTAGTATGATGCAATATCTCCTTATTCAATAACATTTTAAATATTTTCTCTTTTGTATACAGTGTGGACGGAAACTCGGACCTTTTATTTTCTTTCTTCTTTCAAATGGAACATCCTTTATTTTACAGCACAAATAGAATCTTCGGTTACGTAACTTTTATTTTGTAATATTTATTGTAAACCATTACATTTTCTCAGTAAGCAACAAAATTTGACATAAACGTCAGTCGTTTACCGTTTGTATATTTTATTTCTTAAAAATAACAGTAATTGTCGCCTGTATTTTATAGTTTTATTGAATTGAGTGAGAAGTATTTAAGATGAATAGTGTAAATTTTTATTTTTTCATTAGAAGAAGGTCCACTTAATATTCGTCGACAAATGTGGTATTTGATGCACCTGTTCATGATACTGCGCCTATACGAGATCATCTCAATAACGAATTCAAAAACAGATGGATCGGAAGAGGGGCAGCTCGGTCTCCCGATTTAACAAAAGTTTATTTCTATTTTTGGTGTTTTTTTTTTAAATGAGTTCCATAAAACTCCCCTACACTTTGAACATTTAGTTTATTATTACGGTTACGAATATACTACTGGTGTCTTGTTTTGAATATAGTATATTGTGTCACAAGGGCAGAAAATGAGCTTTAGCAGCCCGAGACTATTAGAAGCACGAGCGAGCGTAGCGAAGCGAGGGCAGTTGCGTTAAGGGCTACTAAAACGTTTCCTGCATGTGTGACACATAACTGTTTTTCGCCTACTGAATAAACCAAAAAATCGGAAAATATAACCAAAAACTTCAACATTCACTGAAGTTATCGTGTTGTATTATTCGGATTCAGGCTATATTAGAATTGAGTGTGAAGGTTGTCCGGTGACAAAAATTCGTCAGGATGACGTACTTGGAAAAGGTCTATTAAAAAAATTGACATGAAACGTCAAAGTACAGATAATAAAAGCTTCAAAAACCGCCCTATTTTTGGTGTTCATATGATTGGTTTTACGGTAGGTAAGGTAGGCCAAAAATTTATTTTAGGTGAGTAGTGTTGTAAAGAGAGACGTCATTCACATAAGGAATCTCATGGCCGTATGCACTAAAATGGTTTAAATAGTTAAACGCCCTTAATGTTGCTGTGGCATGCACCGAACAAAGTTTACTTAAACCTGAAAGAAGTTTGACAACGTCGAAAAATTTAGGAACTTTTTTGTGTGAAAAACTTTAGTTGGTGACAATGATTGGCGTTATTCAAGATTTGAGTACTCTCGTTCACAGTTGCGGATGTGATGGCTATTATTTTAATTCCGAATTACATGTGCTTAATTGACAAAACATGCAACAGTTTAAATAATTGGAATCAACAAGTTTTTCTTGACAGTCACCTCATCAAATCTAACCAACCTAACCAACATATGTTATCCAAGAATCAAAAAGAACAGTTTAAAGTTAAACCTACAATATTGGGCGTCTAAGTTTAAACTGGTTTAACTTCCATAGAATCGATAGTGCATACCAACTCAAAATTATAAACTAGTTTAATAGATGACAAAGATAATAGCTTAATACTATTATAACGCCTTACAAAGTTTTTGAAAAATATTTTTCCAATAACAGAGACCGTTCACTAAGAAGCAACAACTACTTCTCGGGCTATATGCCCCGACATTCAATTACACTTCTAAATTAAACGGGATTGGTATATCTGTAGGATATAACCAGCCATTCTGGTTTGTAATTAGAAGGGATACTTTTTTTACAGATAACTGTAATTAAGTAAATAACTAGTTTAACAATTAAACGAGTTTAAATGTGAATAGCGCATACGGTCATAAGGGTCTAGGTCTAGATCTTCACCTAAATTAGGCTGTTTGAGACTCTCGTCGATGGATATGAGGAACCACAAAGTTAGTTTGGGCGCCAATTTATTTCTTATTACCCTCTTAAATGAGTAAAAAGAGCCGGGTGATAGGAAAAATCCTTGTAGATAACGCCTCTCAACCTATATACGTCTATGACAGTGATAGGTTTGAAATGGATAAAGAGTGAGGTCGACAGAAGTTATGATGGAAGGCAATCAAGTGCTGGAATAAATTCAAATGCTCTAGTGCTAGAGAATATCCCGTTAAAAAAGCTTCGCCGTAAACTTATATTTTAATGCCATGATGCTCAGTGATTTTAGGCAACACCAATTGCTGTTAGTTTTTCATACAAACTGAAAATTGAAGAGAAACAATTATTTTACAAAGATTTGCGTTAATTTTAGTTTCAAGTTCAAATAATACTTACACCAGGCTGTACCAAAGAATATTAAATGGCGCGTGGGGTGAGCCGTGAGCTGGTTCTTCTGTATTTCAGGCGAAGGTATTAGAAATTTAGCAAATTGCGAGAGGAAACAACAGGAGAGCTTTCGACGGCAAGCATATTCATATCATGTCAGACAGTCCGGTCACAATCACGGTAATTTTGAGTCAAAAATTAACGTCTATGCTATTATGAAATTGCATCGAATAATTGAAGACGTTAGCCGAAAGGAATAAGGTCAAGCTGACCTGGATCCCAGGTCACCAACTTGCGAAAAGATGGACAGAGGATGCCCTGTTTTAACAAATTACAGTTTTTGGTCACCAAGTGTTCATGTGTTATAGATTGAATGTTTTTTCTTTTATGTAAGCGTTTGTTTGATCTTTTGAGCAATACGTTTGCACTTTTAACCAAGAAAAAGAACAATTTGAGGTTGTGTACCTTTTTAATTTTATTAAAAATCAATGTACATACGTTAGTATGATTTCCTTTAATATCAATTACATCCAAACAACGCCTCTGCATACTTACAATAAGGTCAATGAAGTAGCCTTGATGGATTTGTCTCCAAAGTTGGGGTAAGAGCTGTCTATGTTCTTGGAGTATCTGTGGGAGTGGTTCATGGAAATTCAAGGCTCCTTGTAGCTGGTCTGAAGCATACTCGATGGGATTGGGGCCAGGCGATCGAGAGAGCATTGCCAAACGCGGGATTCCATGGAAGTCCAAAGCATTTTCGATTACTCTTGCACGATGCGGTCGAGCATTATCGTCCGTAATTTCTCTCTGAAGTCGTCCCGCCTCAATCATACCAATAGTCGCACCATGTTTACGTCTAGGCATTATTCAAAACAAAATTCTAAATTTCAAATCACAGTTGACTGAATAAAGTGAAAACAATAACTGATGTAAAGTTCTTGAAAATACAAGAGAAAACAAACTGCCTTAAACTTAAAAATTTATCAATTTGGAAATGAAAATCTAGTCAGACAAGCAAGTAAACATTCAATATATTACAGACAAAACCTTGGTGAATGAAACAGTAAATCCAATATTTGTGACCTTCTCTAACTTTTGTGAAGCAGTATTTTAACTAGACTTCTCCTTTCCTTTGTTAGTAACAATTTATTTTAGTTTTAGGGATAACGTTTCATCCCTTGTGAGCAAATTTCCTTCAAATTATGTGTTCTCCACACCAATATACTCTTATAGCCCGTTCAGTATTAAAACCGTTGCACGTCACATCTGTCATAACTATACTATGTTGCCAAGCCCTTGAAATAATATGAGAATCTAGTATATGTCAAATGAAGTTTATCAAATATTCTAGGTTAGGTTTAGTTATTGATGGTTATTGCGTGCAAAGAATTAAACTTCGACTTATTTCAGTTACATACAGAGATGTTACATATAAAATTTTAATGTGTATGTTTATCATACAGCACTAAGAAATTCTTATTTTAAAAACTATGGAATTATTTTTAGCACTAAAAAGGTATGTATGGAATAGTTAACACTTTTATTTGTATTTTTATACCACACACTTAATTAGTTAGAAGTTATGGAACTATTCTAGTATTTAAAATGCATGTATGTATAAATAGTATCAAGGAAAAAATATTATCTAATATAATTTTTAGGTTACAATTACCTAAGTACATGTTGGCTTCTAAAATGTTGTCACTACAATATGAAAGATTGATGTAAGGTTTACAGACAAATTATAAATAAAAAAGTTCTGATAACCTGGATCTACCTCCTTTTTAAAGTTAGGCAATTTTATTTTATATTTTGTTGAAATAAATCTTAAATTTTTTTTAGAAAAGCCGGGGTGTGAAGCTTTAGTGTGTAGGTCATTCTCAAGAAGGAAAATCATCCTGAGATATATGATCATTGATCATAGCAAAAGAAAATTGTGCAGCAAGCACCACCACAGCTCAGAAAAGGAGAGCAAATCCATTCTATTCTCCGAGTGAAGGTATATGCAAATGATTGACTAAATCGTAGCACTGAAATCAATACATATTATAATTGGTGAATTATTTACACTCCATCATCTTCTAATCAATCCAAATTTATATTTACCATTTTGTTTTAGCTCTCCAGCATCTACCGCAACTGAAAGTATTGCTAATAAATGATTGATCGAATGAGACCTTTCAATTCAATAAAAACTATTAAATTAATTCTTTGTAGTTTTTATAAAACTTTGTGATATACACATGTACCTTTAGAAAATGCTGCCGGAATTACTTATTTTGAATATCATGATTAAAATAAAATAATGCCACCCCAATTTTTATGGAATTGTTTTATTAAAAAGAAACATTGCAAATTTATAAATTAGTTACTACACCGAAAAGTTTGTAATACTATTTTTTTAAATTAGGTAGAACAATAATTGTCAAATAGAAATCTTTCAAATTTGAGAGGTTCACGGACAAACCAATTCCAACCCGCAACTTCTGGAATGCATCTATCGGCTTGCTTGGCAGTAGCCAGTATTAATTCAATAGGATTTTTCAAAAGATGGTAGGTAATACTTTGTGACTATACTGTTCTATCATATCCACAATGTATTTTGTTGTTTGTTTCTGAAAAAAACATTTATTGAAAGGGCAGTATTCAAATAACCAATTCTTTTCTTTTCAAATATACCTATATTATTATTTTTGTAAAAATAAAAGTAAAACAGCATTTATTGTCTATTAGGTATAATTTGAAGTAAGAATTTTGAATGTATTAAACTAGTTGTGTAGTCTTCTGAATTCTAACATATAATTTGCTATATCACTGTTCAAATACAGTTTGTATCTACTTACTAGGCTGTAATATAAATAAGCTCAGCTTCAACATTTGTTGATTGAATTCTATATTGTGTCATTAACCTAATATTATCGAAAAGCATTGTCCATAATAAGAAAGATTCAATAGTAAGTAATTGGTTTTCAAACCATTTAAAAACATGTCCTTCATTCATTTTCCCATGATAATAACTCCTCTGAGATTCATATAAAAATATACTTTCTGCTCCATCAATAACCATTTTCATTCTCAGCATGTAATACAAAATATCTAGAATAAAAACAATTTTGCATTCTAAAATTTTACATTATCATTGTAACATACCTTTTGACATGAACAGCCTACAGCACCATTTTGGAAAATTCAGGATTCATTAATAAAAACAAATTTATAGGTACAGTGGTTTATTTTTGTTGAAAGTTCCATAAGTCCTCTTTGTGGATGTATCATATTTTAGTAAACTACTCAGGAACATTCTACATTTAATAATTATTGTTCTTCCTCCAATTACTGCAGTAACATTCCTAAAGTGACATGATTATCTATAAAAAAATGTCCATGTATAATTGCCAAGTATTAAGAATAATGTAACAGAATATAATAAATACAGTTGATTGGGTATAATATTGAACTTATACATACTTGCTTCATAAACGCTGTAAATAGTATCAGGAGTAAATGCATCAACTATTGCAGTATTATACGTTTTTTTTGGTGTGATTTTAACTTTGATAACTCATTACTGCTTGTGAAAAATTACTCACAGTTCTTTGCAGTTTTCGTCACAACATAACCCCAAAAATATCAAGACGTCAACTGAACCTGAAATAAACCATTTTAATCGCGGCACCAGCGCGCATTTTTGCCAACATAAAAAGTTTTTATTAAGACTGACGTTAGTTTGAGTTTAATATTTAATTAACCTACGAGCTGTATTTGTAATGAAATTAATTACGAAACCTTTCTTTAAACATATATTTATATTCTTTAATACAATGCGACCTACAAATTTCAATATTTATTGAGTTTAGAGAGGCTTAACATAGTGATTGACAGAGGATTGACAGCAGCAATCGAATGACATGATATAAACGAACGCCTCTTTTTCGACACTTTGATGACGTGCAACGGTTTTTGTACTGAACGGGCTATATCTACTGAATATTAAGTTGTCTTTCGGATTTACTTAATTACAGTTTCCTGTAAAAATTGTCATATTTCAGTAAAGCGTGTTATGAATAGATGTCAAAGATAATAGTTTAATACTATTATAAAAATATTTTTCAAAGCACAAAGACCGTTCACTAAGAAGCAACAACTACTTCTCGAGCTATATCTATCTATATTCTAAGTTAAACGTGGTTGGTATATCTGCCAGATATAACAAACCATTCTGGTTTGAAATTTGAAGGGACAACATCACTTGTAGACCTGTTTCGGCGTATTTGCGCCTCATCAGTACAAAGTAGGTGTCATCCTTCCAGAAGCCCTGAGAGCATAATCCTGGGCTGGAGAGAACTTTCGGAAATATCAACTTGATTTAATATAATATACTCGTATATTTTGCACTCCACTGAAACCGACAAATGAGCAATTCTGAACATTTTTGCAGCTAAAATTGGCTGCTTTTTTCACACCGGTTAAGAGTTAGAACAGGAATTAATTTTTACATACTACATGTCCACAATCTAGCACAGTTTACAGAATTATTTGAAAAAAAGTCTGGCAATATTAGTAACTAATTAATTAATGTCTTAAATCTTTTTCTTTCTTCTTAAACTTTTAACATAAACGGTATTATAATCTCCGGATCAACTTTCGTTTAGCTGAAATCAGTTATGTAAGAAATATTCGTTTATTTACTATTTGGAACCTTTTCTAAACAGAAAGAGTCGAATTTTTTTTGCGGAAATGCATAATTTTCATTTTTTCGACTTCAGAATAGCTGAAACCAGTTACAAGAAAATACGTTTCTGTTTTATATTTTAGACAATTTTCTAAACATGAACACGCTAAAAACTTCTTGCGTAAATATACCATTTTCATTTATTGATAAAATATTGTAGAATTTAGAATGATTCGAACTATACTCGGCAATTGGACTCCGTAAACAGGCGAGTACAAAAACGTTTCTCTTGAGATTTTTGAAGCGATATTAAGCTGATAAGAATAGATATTATTCATTGATCTGTGTTGAAGGTCGGGAAAAGGATTAAACTCAATTTTTACATTGATTATAGTTTATTTATTAGTTTCAGTTATTCTAAAGACGGGAAAATGATGCATTTCCACAGAAAGTTTTTTGTGATTTTGTGTTTGGGGAGGCAACTATATACTGAAAAAATTTTTTTTTAAAACTGGTTCCAGCTAAAAAAATTTCACCCTAATCTCTTATTTAATTTATATATCACCTTTGACATTGACTTTTACATAAACTTTCACATAATATTATTATTAACAAGATGAAATACAAATATAGTATATGCAATAAACACTAACTTTAATTGATTTCCTTAGATAGTTATTCTTGTAAAAATTGGAAAAATGAATATAAAATATTTTTAATTGCATGCAGAACCACTACTAAGTAGATAACTATTTTAAAACTTTTTAGATGTAAATATTATGTCCTTGACACATGTTTTGCTCAAATAATAGTTCGTGGTATCTGGTTTTTCGATGTAGCCAAACCAGAAATTGAAATAAATTGTTTATATTAATTAATCAACAAAAATATATTTATTATTATTTCATTGAATGCCATTCTATTATAGTATGTTGGAGATAAAAAAATACTCAAGAATCACTAAAATTACTAATGGAGACAAAAATTTAAGAAATTTGCACCAATAAATGAATAATTATTCCTTTCTTATTATAGAATTGTCATGCGCAATAAATTAAGAATAGATAACAAAGTAATAACAGTTGCTCCCCACACATATCTTTGAAAGAGATAATGAAAAAGTGGCCGAATGAAAGTGAAATTAAGTCAACAATTTAGACTCGTAAACTTTTTTTTACCATTTCCATTCAGCTAATGTAGCTTTATCTATTGATAATATTACGTGTCCTGACCTTCCGTTATATATACAAAAGCAGACTTGCACGTCTTTCGTTCAGTTAACTTTTTATTTATAATTCGTGACTCTTTTGAAATTCAAACTTTGAATCTAAATTCAAATATTGTAAATAATCACATATTAAACGTCCTAAAAAAGGTTCTTCAAAAATTGGCTGGTGTAACGCTAAATCTGTTGATTTGCCAGTTTAATAAGCGTATTGGTGGGTGATCAGAGGGAAGTTATATAAAGCTACCCACCTGATGTAGCAATCCAGTACTCTTTCAAGTCCTTTAAGCCGGAAATATATAAGGCTAATTGGTCTAACCGATTTAGGGTGTGGGTCTGTGTGACCCACTTTCGGTATGTAAGCCACCCTAGCCGCCAACCAACTGGGTAGTATGTAATTCCACGCCAGACTAGCTCTATACAGTTTAATGAGGATGGGTAAAAGTAATTCCAGTCCTTTTTGCAGCAGAGCGACAGAATCTTGTGGAGGTATATCAGATATACTCTCACAGAACTTCTTCCAAGACTCCCGCTTCGCCTTTCGTCGAACTTCTTTTCTTCGCTTTTCTAGGCATTTGCTCCACCAAGTAGAGTTGCGATTATCTCTTTTTGTCTTGAGTGGACAGTTTTCATGATACGAGGAGATTACTGCTTCACAAATTTTTTCCGCTGCAGCATCTATCCCATCACAACTGTTAATTGTAGTGAAACCGTCCTCAGTGTACAGTTGGAGGGAATTTTTATATCCACTCCAATCAGTAGCTTTTGAGTCGCTATATTCTACTACTGGCCTTAGACCTATTTCAATGTTGAATTGATACTGCCCAATGCCGTAACTTATTGCTCAGAGTTTAAGCTGTTTTTTTTCCGAAACTCATGTTCGAATGTGTCCAGGACCCAAACAGTGTTGGACTCATGCCCAAAGGGATGCCTACCAACCGAACCCACCTCAAACCCGCCGTTACCCCCGCCTCGGAATTACTACCGGGCGGCCGTCCCTCGCACACTCTCCGCTCACACCGTCGTCTTCCCCCTTCTATCACTCCTACCTCTCACGCCATATCGAGTCCTCCTCACCCCCTAACCATGCTCCCTACTACTCCACTCACCTCCATCCATTCCTCCTCCCCCCTCACATTATCTCCACCATGTTCTCCCATTACACTGCCTCCCCTAGTTTCCTCTCCAACTTCTTCAGCACTTCCTCGTTCCTCAAGCCTCTAAACACATGCCCCACATCATCCTCCACTTCACACTTCAGTCTCTCTTTTCCCAATCTTGTGGAGGTACCCTACTCTCGACTCATGTCCAGTGAACACCTGTATCAAGAAGTAGTTCACCTCCCCGAATTTCCGGTCCATCCAATCTCTCCTATTCCGAATCGCTCCTTTTAGCGCGCCCTCATGCTCCTCCCACCTTCTCTCCATTTTCTCCTCCATCCATTCCTGTACTTCCTTTCTGGTCGCACCCCTCTAGCGTTTGTTCCTAGCTCTAGCCATCACGTCCAATGGGTAGGACCTTGCCAGCACCGCTGCTGCCAGTCCACCCACTGTCCTGTACCCCTGCACCACTCTCAGCAGCATCCCTCTCTGCACCCGCAGGAGTGGCCTAACCCTCGCATTCACCCCACACCTCCGCACCGTACAGCACACTCTGCTCTACCGTCCTAACAATTACCCTCCTCTTCCACTCACCCGGCCCTTACACATTACACATCAATCTCCACAGGCATGCTGCCCTCACTTTACCCTTCTCTGCCGCCTTTAACATATGAGTTTTGAAGGATAATTGACTATCCAACCACACCCCTAGGTATTCCACAGACTCCTCCATATGAATTCTCCTTCCAAGAACTGAGCCATGAGGCACTTCAGCCTCCGTCTCATACCTCCTCCCTCTGGAGTCTACAATCACACGCCCCGTCAGGTAGTCCTCCACCAGGTTAACAAACCCCTGCCCCACTCCAAGCCTCAGCAACGCGCTCAACACTGCCCGTTTGCTGACACTGTTGAACTGTTGAACAATTTCCTCTTCCTGCAGCTGCCCTCCCTGGCTCTTTCCACCAAGCCCATCACCTTGCCCAGTGCCGAGATGCAAGATTTCCCCTTCGTGAACCCGTGCTGGTTTATCCTAAAACCCCCACTCCTACCAACTTCCTCCTCAATCCTATCCTTTATTATCCTCTCCATCAATTTTCCCATACCCCGCTCGCTTTTCCTCTCTACCCGCCTTCTTCATCAGTATCACCCTGACCACCTTCCATCCTTCCGGGAACTCCTCATCCCTCATCACCCTGTTGAATAGTTCCCAGAAGTACTCCCCATTGTCATCCAACAGCCTCTTTATCATATCATCCCTCAGGCCATCTATCCCTGGGGCTTTCCTCACTTTAATGTTTCTCACCCCCTCCTCTACTTCCCACTTCTCTACCGGCCTTATCCCCTCATTTTCCCTACCCCCTAGTATCCTGGATTTCTAGAATTCTGCATTCAATTCCTCCTTCCCCACCTGTGAACAATTTCTCTATAATCTCCTTCTCCCAATCCTCCTCTAACTCCTCGTTCCTATTTCCACCCATCCTCTTCACCGCTTTCCCATACGCCTTTCCCCATTGATTGTTTTCCAATTCCCCCAGTAACCCTTCCAACTTCCCTCTTTTTTCCCTCTCCACCCTACGCTCCAGTTCCTTCTTCTTCTCTTTGTATCCTCCTCTTCCCTCTATCCTTCCTCTTCTTCTCAGCATCCGTCTTCGTTCTTTCTTACACGCACTCCGCTCACGCCTATTGCCCCCCTTTCCCTCTCTTTTACAGCCCTGTATCACATTGTACAATTCATCTGCATCATGTCCAAGTCCCCTTTCTATCTCTTCTCTCACTTTCTTCCTCATACTCTCTGCCTCGGCCTACGTCCACTTCCATCCCCACTCTTGCAATAATTCCTTTCTCCCTTTCCTTTAATCCGTCTCCACATACCTATGTCAGCTCAAGCTTTCTTCATCCTCCAGCACCCTCCAACTACTCACTCTTTCCCCCAGCCATTCATCACATGCTGTTATATCAATGAATGATAAACCCCCGTCACTCCTCACGAAGGTGGGCAGTAGTCCATCATTCAGCACCACCAACCCGTTGGATGTCTTCACTTCCTTCAGGATCTCCCCTCGCCTGTCCGTTTTCTTCCCCCCCATACAGTATTCTTAGCATTGAAGTCCCCTGTCACCATTCTCCTTATGATCCTCCTTTTTCCTTTTGATACCTTCAGATCGTCCTCTAATTCTGTCATGCTTCTCTCATATTCTTCGAGGCTGCCATTTGGGCTTATATACACACTGTACACCACCATGTCTTCCATTCGCACTACCACCCATCCATTTCCCTTCCTCACTTCATCTGCCCTAAGTCCATCCCCCACCACTCCTATTCCTGCCTCCTGTATCGTCCATAATCCATACCTGCTTTCCCACATATCTAGCATTCACCTCGGATCCACACACCACATCCACTTCCCTCCTAAAAATCACTTCATCCAATCATGCGCTATCCTGCATTCCTCTAAATTTCTCTGTAACACCCTCCATCCATCCCCTACATTCCTTCTTCCCGCGCAATGCTCTCCCCTTCCTCCTATTTGACCATACTCCTCCCCTCTAAGGGGACCAGAGGATCCCTCCAATTTTTTCTTCACCTTTTCCATCTTCTTCATCTACTTCTTTCCTTCCCCTACTATATTCTATCTCTCCACTCTTATGTCCCCTTTCCCCACATACCCTACAAAGGAAGGCCTGCCGACAGTCTCTGGCCATGTGATCCTCTCTCTTATATAGCAAGCACTTTCTCTTATCCTTGACTCTCTTCATCTTACACCCTGCTACTTTGTGCCACTTCACCCCAAATCCAAAGCATCTGCCCTCCTCTCTACCCTCTACAATAGTTACCCTGTTCCACCCCAATCTAATCTCCCTTTTTCCCAGTAAGGCTTCCGCTTTTTCCCATTCCGCCTTCACCACCGCCATTTTCATCCCTTCCCACTTTAATCACCTTTGTCTATTTCCCAATCAATTTCTCTATTTTCACCCTCACCCCTTATCTTTCATCTACGGGTCTTTCCCTCCCATCTTTATGGTTTTTGTTCCCCTCCCCGCTTCCACAGCCTCTTGTCACTCTTTCCACCTCCTCCAGAATTCCCATCACCCCAACCCCCTTCTTTGCCTCTATAACCACCTCCAATTCTTAAGACTCCGAGTCTATCCACCCACTCCCTTTTCATCTCCTCCATCCCTTCTTAATACTCTCGATCCCCTCCTGATCGACTTCTCCAATATCCTTCAGGATTATCGCCCCATTCCTACCCCCTTTTTCTTTTCACTATCTGTATAGATTGTTATCTCCGCCACCTCTCCGTCACCTCTCACCCAAGCCACCATCTTCTTCAACACCTCCACCTCTACCTGCTCAAGCTTGGGGAGTCCAATGCTGTCCCCTACAAACTCCCTCCATCCGACAGATCAACTCCTCCGTCTTCACCCTAACCCGATTCTTTTCCGTAGTGCGTACCTTCTTGACCCACCCCATTTCCTCTCCTTTCCCTCCTAGCATCGGGTACTTATCCCTTCTGAATCCCTTCTGTATCCCTTCTGTATCCCCTTCTCCATTCCTCTGTCTCCCTTGGTCACCCATACCACCTTTACCTTCTCATCTCCTATCAAAGGATTTCCCACCTTCACCTCTACTCCCTCCCCCTTTTTACCATCCATGTCCCTATCTCTAACCTCCTTTCAACCTTCCCAGTCTCTTAGCCCCACCCCCCATCGTGTTTACATTATCTCCTTCCTATCCTCCTCCCTCCTCAACCTCTACAATTCCTTGACCCGCCCCTTCTGCTCCTTCAGCCTTTCCCCCCTCTCCTCCAGCCGCCGTACCATATCTTTCAATCTCTCTACACTCTCCCTCTCTTCTTCCTTCCCATTCTGTACTTCCTCCATTCCTTTCTCCTTCAGTTTCCTCTTCTGTTCCTTATCTGCCAGAGGCGATACCTCCCTTCTCTTCACTTCAGTACCACTCCACCCGCTCGTTCCCCCGCCTTATCAGGCGTTCTTTTTACTTTCCTCGATCTACCAAAAATTCCTTGCCTACCTTCATCCATCACCTCCTGTTCTATTTCTTCTTGTCCTTTATCCATATTCCATCCCAAGAGTAACTAGGGAATTGAATGTCCCGATTGTGGTGGTAAGGCTGGTTACTCCGGGAGGTCACCAGGTATCCCGGAGGCACCGTTTCTGACTGACTTTCGCGCAGCCATTCATCCATTGCCACGGTAGCTAACAACGTAGATTACGGATTGTTTTATCGAGGTTTACTCCTCTAGGCTTTTTCTCACGGTTGCCTCCGGACGCAGTGGCTTCCGTTGCCTACACTACACCACAACATAGCTGCCTACCCCTATGTTGCTGGTTTTTTATCCTCTATTCCTTTTGATTCGCGAGCAATTATTCGGGTTCCCATACTGGATCCTTAGGGTTGGTCGGTCATGAGGCCGTTACAGCTCGAAGAGCATGAGTCTCTTGACTGACCACGCCCCCTGGAGATACCCTATGAGCCATAAATAATTGTCATATTAGTAAAGCGTGATCTATAGACGTCAAAAAATAATAGTTCAATGCTATTAAACGCTTTACGAAATTAGAAAAATAAGTTTCCAAAGAGCAGACCGTCCACTAAGAAGCAACAACTACTTCTCGGGCTACAATCCCCGACAGACGTTGAATTACACTTCTAAAGTAAACGGGGCTGGTATATCTGTTAAGATATAACCAACCACTCAACTTCAATTAAATATAACAATTTATCATTATTTTGGAGACAAATTTAATTTTGTTATTGCTGTTCGTTAATCGTATTGTTAATTATTTGAAATTATTAGTTATTAATTATTATATTACGTAGAAGAAATTGTGACGGTCGTCAAGAGCAAACAATATCGTAAATAAGTTTTAGGAATAACATACAAACATTGGTAAACTCTGAGCTCCCACTTTTCCTATGCGTTTTAGAATAAAATTTGGAACAGATATACTTTTCAGCAATCTGAATAAAAACCAGAAAGAAGAAAAATTTACTGAAAAATATAGCTATCTTATTTTTTGATACTCTACTGGCTGGTTGCACCAATAACTATTTAAGGAGTCCGTAAATTTAAGCCCCCCTTGAATTTTTATTTGTTTGCACCATCATTTTAGCTAAGTATTTATTTCATTTGGCAACATTGTAAAAATTTGCGGAATTTGCAATAATTTTATGTTGGGAACGTTGATACAAAGTCAACAAAAATCGAATTCGTCACTTTTTCCAATTTTTATTTTGTTAATCAATTTTGCACAATATAATAAAATTAATATACAAAAATAAACCACTTTAAAACAAAAACCGACAAATAAAATGCAAAAAACTTCTTTGTTTATGTTCTTAAAACGGACAAAACATAACCTAAAACTTAAAGGGTGCTCTGGGGGAGTAAAGGTAGCCTTTAAGGTGAATATAAGCATCGCTTAATGCTGGTACAACCGAAATTTGTAATTTACGAGTTCCTTAGTGTTAAGGATTCCTTAAAAAAGTTAGTGCAATTGGACATACACGTACAAAATTTGAAAAAAATCAAAGTACATCACTTTTGTCTCCGATATTTTCAGTTATATCACGCAACGCAGTTTCGTATTGACGGAAAGGTGAGAGTCGTCAATCTACTCTTTTTTAGTAATCTGTGTTGCAAACTCTTCAGTTTTTCAGATTTCTGTGAATTTGAAGGAAGTTTGTATGACCTGGAGCATTGTTTACTTAGATGCTATGAACTATGACAATAGTCATGGCTAAAAGGGTACTCATTGCCCAAGGTAATTAAAAATGAGAACAAAAAGACGTTATCATCTATAAATAATATAAATAAATAAATTTATTATGTGGTATTTATTTTATTATACAAACACGACCTTCAAGTTTTTAATTCTATTTTCATTATTAATAATTAAACAATTTAATCGACTGAACATTGATTGTGAAAAAACTTTGACGTTACAATTTAATTGTTCATAGCAATTGAATATAAAGTAATTAATACAATTAACAGATATATTATGTAGATTTATTCAACTTTTTGTTACATTTTCGGTCTGTTAAGACATATAGCACAAATAAATGCATAACTATTGGAACATAGGCTAAGGGCGGATTATTTGGACTAAAATATGGCCACAGGTTCGCCAACTTTGTGATTTTTTTCCATTCCTTCCTATCCTTTATCCTTCTACCCCAGTCATGGATTCCTATTTTCTTTAGATCATTAATCACCAAATCTTCCCTCCTATGTTTGGGACGTCCCCTGGTTCTGGAGTTTGCAGGCTTGCAATCAGAGATTTTCATTATTGGATCGTCATTATTCCTTCTTCGGAGATTTGCCTTTATATGTCTGACTATATCTTCACCATTCATGTATCAACTTATTTCGTAGTTAGGTATATACTATAGTCTTCGGGATCTGTTTTGTCCCTAGTCCCTAGTATCCTCCGCATAATTTTCCTCTTCAGAACTCGGAGATTTTCTTCGTCTTTATTAGTTAAGCTCATAGTTTCGCCGGCATACGTTATTACTGGTCATATTGCGTATTTATATTTTAATTTTGTTTTTTCACTGATGCATTTGTCCCTTAGTAATCTCTGATACAATACACTTTGTTTCCGGCCATTATTCTTGAGTTTATCTCCGCACTTCATTCCTTTTATGTCTATTGCTTTAATCACCCCGTCTATAGTGTTATGTTAAAAATAGTTGTCTCCTTGCCTTACACCCATTTCAATGTTAATGTCTCCTGTATTCCCGTCTCTGCTCATCTTTGCAGTCGAGTCCTTTATTGTCATTTTCACTTGCCTTATTAGCTTTTCTGAAATTCCTGAGTTTCAGATAATAGCTACTCGACCAAATATGCCTTTATAAAATAAGCTCATGAACAAAATTTACGCTAAAATTTTGCTTACTTTTGATTTAGAAGAAATCTTTTAATTTTCAACCGATTAAAATGATTTTTTCGGCTCATTGTAGGGAATTTATTCAAATTATCTCAAGCATTTTGAATTTTTGTGAAAATAAATTTGACAATTTATTATACCGGGTAGAGTGACAATTAAGATACCAGCCAGTTCTATTTGAACCACGCTGGTATTTTTTCCCATTCCCCACTTAATTCTTAGGCTAAGTGAGTCTGTATATATGCGTATTGCATTTGCAGCATCTGACTCTGTGTTCTGTTTTATTTGTATTTTGTGGGGTTTATTAAACACAAACTTGGGTTGCATCTTTGGCCGCCTGCAGCAGAGGTAGCGCAGTAAGCGCTTCTCGCCATAGGCGTTTTTTCTTAGAATATGAACTTACTTCGTGAAAATTGTAGAGTTATTCTAAATCAAAAATAAGCAAAATTTTAAGTGTTGCGTTAATTTTGTCCATGAGTTTATTTCCGTGAAAAAAAATTCAGAGCGTTAAATTTTTTATTTTTACAAATGTAATCTTTGATCAACTGGCTTTTTCAGTAGATGCTCAAATCTCAATACAAATATGTTTATTAGAAAACTTACCGATCATTTTATACCTTGAGCAACTTTGTTTCGAATATAATGGTCACAAAGTTTAATAAAAATATCAAATATATCATACAGTATTCGCCAGCTAGCTTGATGTCCTAAATGCTTTCTAGGGAGCTATTTACGCCGCCCATCCGATAACTGTAAACAGTGCCGTGCAAGTTCTGAGGATACGCT
Organism: Lochmaea crataegi; assembly: GCA_947563755.1. NCBI lineage: Eukaryota > Metazoa > Arthropoda > Insecta > Coleoptera > Chrysomelidae > Lochmaea > Lochmaea crataegi. Next base: position 26,128,951 of record OX387432.1, read on the forward strand.
TTCTGTTACAAATTAACACAACTTGTGCAATTAATAAAGTAAAGTCCGTCCGGAAATATATGATCCTAACTTAATAAATAATATTTAATTATTTGTTATAATTATTGGTATATTGATTTTAATAGATACGGATATGCTTTATACCTGAATTCTGAGTACATAAATAATATTTTAACAATAAGGCACCCATTACAATAACATGTTATTTATCTAATTGAAGATTATAAAGTTAGGATCTTATATTTCCGGACGGACTATAATTAAAATTTGTTAGAATCCAAAAAATCAAGGTTTAATTTGGTACGTAACATTTTAATCGTAGGATAATTAAATTCGCAGATAAATAAAATAAGCTGTGCTAACTTGCTTGTGATGGCTTGCTAGCTAGCTGGCTTACCTGTTGCCTGGGATGTTTTAATTTTCACGTTTATTAAGGTATCTTCATCACTTTTTAATGTCTTAAAATAATTAAACACTCAATATATCACTTGACGAGTTTGTCCTTCAGTACATTTACGATTTTCTTCATCGTCATCGGCTGACATTTTTACAGACACTTTATTGTACAAAGCAGAAACAATAACTGTGTGACTCTACGCTACTGAAAATCTTAACACCTGATAAGGTTCGATGCAATTGGCGTTTGTCAAAATTTTACCACCAATAGCAGCCGAGTAGGCAGGGCACTATTACTCTGTCTCTCTTAGTTGGTAATTTCTGGGACATCAAGTTAGCTGGCGAATTCTGTAGTAATTTGAACACTCATTATTTGACCTTGAAAAAGTGACGTCATTTAGCCTGGAATTATGTTGGCAGTGTTAACCAGAAATGCATCAAAGCGAACTTCAGCTGACAGTTCAATTTCCTTGTGCTTCGTTTGTGAATATTATTAGGAGTGCAAATAACAGCAATAACGAAGAATATTTCACTCATACATCAATGCAACGAATGCTACATTATTAAATGGAAATTCAGCGGAAATTCCACGTTGCCATGACAACCCAGCGATAATTCCACGTTGCCATGACAACCATTGTCAGACAACGTTAAAATAATAAACGTGAAACGTCAAAGAAGCGTTTCTTAGAGGTCATGAATCGATTCGGAGATATAATAGAACGGGAAATTGACAAAAATGTATTACGTTACTGTTTCAATAAATAAATAATTTGTTTTTATTGAGATTTTTTAGTTAGAGACGTTACATTATCTATCTGAATATAGTGGAGATATACAGTAATTTGTATTTTTATTCGGGAAATATTCTCCCTAAATACCTCTTGTGCTTAAAAATTAACCGAATAATTTCCATTCAAGCTTGTTGTCTAATTCCACTCGTTCTTCGAACTCGTGGTATTACCCCCGATAATTCCAATTGTCAAAATCAATTTCAAGGCTAGCTGTCAAAAACCATAGAAGTAACTTTGCAAAATCCTACTAATGGCCGTATGCATCGATTACACTTAAACTCGTTTAAGCATTAAACTATATAGTTTTTAATTTTAAGTTGGTATGCACCATCGATTCTATGGAAGTTAAACCAGTTTAAACTTAAACGCCCAATATTGGAGGTTTACCTTTAAACTGTTCTTTTTGACACTTGGGTAACTTACGTCAATGTTTCATAAAAGGTTGGTCAGATTTGATGAGCTGACTGTTAAAGAAAAAGTTGTTTGATTCTAATTATTTAAACTGTTGCACGTTTTATCAATGAAATACATATAATTCGGAATTCAAATAACAACCGTCACGTCCGTAACTGTAAACGAGAGTACACAAAACTCAAATAACATCAAGCATTGGCACCAATGAAGGTTTTTCTCAGAAAAAAATCACTAAATTTTTCGACGTTGTCAAACTTCATTCAGGTTTAACTAAATTTCTTTCGGTGCCTACAAAGGCAACATTAACAGCGTTTAACTATTTAAACCAGTTACGTTAAACGGGTTAAGTACTATAAACGGTGCATACGGCCATAAAACACCATTCTATCGTTTTCAAGATTGTAGGCGACTTGTCGTGCAAGAAAAATATAAAGATATAATATTATCAAATGAAGCAATAAAACAAATTCACGGAAAAGGCTCATTGAACACTTGAGCGTCTCAGAAGGGTAGTAATATAATTCTGATTGATTGTTTGGTTCGGCGCCACCAGTTAAAGGCTTCGCGACATCGGCACCTCAGCCTTTAGGATTGTTGTGCTCTTGGTTGTACCGTTTAGTAGTAGCCCTTATCAGGCTCAACAGTCTTTTCACTAGGTCCTTCTTGGAGAAATCCTCCCTTGGGTACTCTAGTCCTAGGAGTCTATATCTTCGAAGATAATGTGTGAGGCTTTTTCCTCCTCTTCCATGCACAACCGACAGAGAGGTTCCTACCTATATATGCCAATTGTATGCATGTGATTCCTTCGGGTACAGTGATCGGTGAGTAATCCCGCCATTTTCCTTATCTCGCCTCTACTGATGTTTAATATTTCGTTAGTCAGAGACTCCGAGGGTTTATTGTCCAGGAGTTTGCGGTATTCCTGCTTTGGCAGGTGACTTCACTACATCTATGTTTAATTTGAATCCATCGAGATGTACAACAACCACGCACAGGAGTTTTTGATATTCCAAATACTGGTTCAGGACCAGTGAATGCAGTTTCAGACACTAGCTTTGCTAGGGTGTTAGCGTTTCATTGTGTACAATACACTTGTGCCCTGGGACCCACTTAGGAGTTACTCTATCATGGATTGTCAGGGTTAAGAGTTTTTGTAGGCAGTCCCAGACCAGTCTAGATCTGATCTGGGGACATGCTAAATATTTCAGTGCTGCCTGACTATCTGGGAGTATAAGGATCTTCTGGCCTCTATACCCCCTTTCGATGTTCATTTGAACGTGTCCATAGCATAGATTTCCGCTGCAAGCTTCCTCAACGATGCATGGAGATTGCATCGTGTACTCCAGTTCTTCTTCCTATGTTAGCTTTAGATCCGTCTGTGTACCACACCAACGTTCCTTCCTGACTACATGCTTCCAGTCTATCCCAGTTTAGCTGGATATGGTATGGTTGGTTGTCGTTAATTGTGGCAAACATGTAATCACTTCTAATTTCAAGAAGCGAGTTTGTGATAACATCTGTGATTCTGTAATGACTATGGGTGTTGGTTCCTTCGTGCCAATTCCCATTGCATTTCAGCCTGTATGCAGCCATTCTCGCTTTGGCCTTAAGATGCAGAGCAAGAGGCGGAAGCTTGAGAATGGCTTCCATTGCCGCAGTCGGGCTGCTTCTCATCGCTCCCGTTATGCACAGACAGGCAAGCCTCTGAAGCTTTGATAGCTCCAGTTTGGCTTTCCTCTTTTTTGGCCACGAAACTAAGGCTCCATAGGTGAACATGGGTCGTATTAAATTCGTATTAAAAAAACCATTATATTACGACTGATTGTACAAAAAGACTGCGACACTTTACTATTTTTGATGATAAACTTCTCCGTATTGCATAGGAAAAGCTGAATATGCATAAAATGAATAAGAATGCTGAAGTGCTATATATTATTGTAAATAATGTTTTTAAAAATAAATATTTTTTGTATAACATTTTTGGAAACAAGTAGGATTGATTGAGGATATTTTTAATATGATTGATTTATGCATTCATCAACATTTTATAGTTGTTGATAACAATTTTTACAATCAAAATTATTATTTATAAATTACGGTTTAAAAGTGATTACATTATTATTTATGTAATTTTTATCAATTTTGATTTGTAATGGCCGCAGCAGTACTCAATTCTATGAAACTAGGAAAATAAACTGATCAGTCATTTAAAATAATTGATAATAATTAAGGAAAATGGACGATATTCCTAAAAACATAATCCAATCTTATTTTATTAATGCCTTCCAGAGAAAGTTTGTCCACATAACTTTGGGTTTACACAATGTTATTATTAGCATTTCAATACTTTTTAATATTTCGCACGTTTATATGTCTATAAGAATTCTTCATTACAGCTCAAAATTAGTTGACGTTGTGAACTACAGGGCCGGCCTAAGGCGAAAATTGCAAGTGTGCAAGACATTTTATGCCCCTACCGGGTATCTGGAGGATAATTTTTGAAATTTAAGGTCTAAAAACACAGTTTTGTGCAGTTTTGCGCCTTTTAGAACATTAAATTTATGTCTCTCAATATGATTTATTATTGATTGACTTGATAGGTTCAATAATCTTTCTGGTACCTTTAACCACTATTATGGTAAATAAACTAATGAAAGCTTCTGGGTCACGCAGTCAAAGAGATTCAAACCAGCAAAACGCAGAGACGTGATTAATGTGGGTCACTCAACTTACTAGTCACATATCAGTGGCTACTGGCTAGAAAAAGAAAGCCGTGGAAGAGGAGACAGGAAGATGAGTCACAACCCTACCCGCGTCCCGCCAGACGGGCAGACTACTGCTCTACTGACCTTGGTCAATGGCATCAGATTACTGTATTCCAGAACTCATTGGGGTAGATCTTCGGTTTTACCTTGAAATTCAACTGTAATAGTTTTGAGACAAAGTTCCTTCTAGTTTAAATATTTCTGCCTAACATTTAAATCAATTTCTAGAAATTTTCCAAATTTTTTTTAACAAAATTTGCCAATTTCATGCCTCTTCAAAAAGCTCGAGTGTGCGGCTGCATACGTCGCACACCCCTCAGGCCGGCTCTGATAACCATTTGTTATATAATATTTCCCGGTGTACCACTTCTTAGTTGGTAGACCCTGTTTTATGTTGGCGTGGTACGTGGTACCTTTCATTTTGGACCGACTTTCGCATAATACACAACGATCACTATGTTGGTTCTTGTGAAATATTGTATAAATTTGTCGTCATTCTTCAAGTAAAATTTTAAAGAAGGCATGAAGTAGGAATAACTTTAATTGTTTAGAAATTTTTTTATAGTTTTATGTTAGATTCTTCTATAAATTGCTTATTGATGAAGTAACTTCAATTTACTATAATTTATTAGACTCAAAATAATTCAAATTACTGAACAATACAATAACCATTTGGATCATGAGAATATTGACCTCAACATCGAATATTTTCTCCACAACGAAGAACTTTTACATTTCGAGAGCTCGATGTTTGAATAAGCCAAAATGGTATATTCCGTCGTCGTAATATTCTTACGGTCACACCATTTCTGATAAAAACCATGTTATTTTTTCATATAAATGTCTTGATTGAGTTGATACAGGATCTATTTCAAATTGTCCAAGGACTTCAACTTGATTTGTTCCGTCGAGTACTTTTGGAGTATTCCTTTTTTTATTTGCCGCATTACCCATTTCTATAAATTTTGTGATTAAATCACGAATATACATATTTTTTAGGTAAACGTACAAATCATTAATTTATCATTGATGACAATAACATTTAGGTAAGCCTCAATAACTTTACTGTGGAAAGTCAGTACAAAAAAAGAAAAACAAAGTTTATTCTTCAAAAACTGCAAGGGAAGGGAAGTTTTTGTTAAAAATACAACTAATTAGTTCATTCAATACTTAAACTTAAACTCGCTCCTTATTTGGAGCTTTTCAATGCAATTGCTATTTTTGTTTTCAAAATTTTTTTTGATTTATTACAAGCAGGAGTTGCTATTTAAAGCTTTGTATTTGAAGTAGGTGAGGCATAAGGGGTTGATTGTAGTGCGTTATCTCTGATATCATTTTAGTTTTCCTTATTTACCCTAGAAACAGTTTTTGAATTTTGTTGGTAAGTCTTAAAATTTACACACTGTATGCTTATACCGTATTACGATCCTATACCATTAGATTTCGCTACACTAGGCTGCCCCTCCGATCAACCAGCTTTCAATTTTTGCTTACTCTGCATGTTTCTTTCAAGTACGGTTTGGATAATTTCTTCAGTCGACGCGAACTCGTGGTATAGCAAAAACTAAATAAGTAGTCCGCAGCAGAAAACCGCCGTTTACTTTTGATTGGAACTAGTGTTTACATTCGATAAAATAACAAATAGAACATTTCCTAATTGTTGTTGATTTTTAAACATTTAGTGTATTTTATTACTGTGATCTTTTTTTTCGAAATGTCACCTAAGACAAATCTCCAGCCATTTTACCATGGATTAGATAATATTCCTGAAGCCAAAATGAAAGATATTCAGAAAATCAGAAATTGGTAAGTTATAAAAATAAGATTCTATTAAGGACATAGTTGATTTTAAGTACAAAATAACCCTCAGTAAGAAAAAGTAATTTCTGCTAGTAATTTTTTTTGGCTTTTTAAAACCATAGTTTTTGAAATTACCACCAAATTAAACAAAAAACGATCTATCAAAAGCGAACAAGGTGTCGTTAGCCGATTAAAATCATTCCAATTCCACACTCTACTTTAAATTTACTTGACAAAGCATTATCCAAAAATGCCTATTTTTACAGGCTTTATTATTATTATTTTTTAGCTTCAATTTTATGTCACTTTAAACGCTCAGGTTAATTCAAAATTTTTCACATTCGTCAAGGACCGATGACAATAAAATAATTTTAATTAAATAAAAAATAATAATTATTAATTCCTTCAATTATGTGATAAAAAAAGTATCAAAATAGGCTCCCTCTCCGAAATCAAACCATCATTCTCCGTTAGCTACTACGATAAAATTAAGTTCGCAAATATAACATTAAAAATAATATAAATAATTAAAAAAAATTAAGAAACTTTAAAAAAAATTATAGTTTAAAAAAACTAAAAAACACGCTTTAAAGTGAATCGAACAAAAAGTAAAAAAAATTATAGTTCAAAAACATAACTAAAAAAACACTTTATAAATAGTTCTTAAAAAAATAGTGCTTGGTACCTAACAATTGTTATAATTTCTTACTAGTTCTATTCCGAAATGCAGAGTTAGTGTATAAATGTAGTACAAAGCACCCCACGCTTTTACCACTATGACATTAATTATTAATTAATAGTTTTATGCTTAAATTAAGAATTATTTTTTACTTTTTAGTTGGATTAGCTGTAAAGCGTGTTTCATAGTTGTTTCAAAACTATAATTTATTAAATTATAGAGCAGTCAAAATAGCAAAACATCTGGAAATTAATAAGACTTCAACTTTATCTGGGAAAAAGTAGGAAATCTTTGATAAGATTCTGCAGGTACCTGTTCTTTTGGTAAAACCTAAAGCAAATGAGTGATTAATTCAACAAATTACTTTTATTTTTAAGTCAATTTTTCGTTAAGAAAATTGATATCTGGAAAAAGATGGATTTTAGGTATACAGATTAATGTTATAAATGAAACTAACTGTTTCTAATTAATTCCACTATTTAATGAAAAAATTATGAAAATTATGAAAGGATATTGATAATTATTTCGATATTGACATATTATCGTCAGAATGACAGAAGTTACATTTTATGTGATACCGACTTGATGTTTAATATTTTGGCTAGACCAAATACTAAGTGACCTATCTTGTGATTGACTTAATATATATGAATAGAAAAAAGAAGAAGATATGATTTTACAAATATTAAAGCTTAGGTATTATTAGCCCTATGGGGATATCCTGGATATCTTTTTCCCATTTAAGATCAGTATAACTGTGCAATGATATAGGAAACCAAGGAAAACTATATCTGCTGATCTTTACAATTGCTACTTAAGAAGACAATTTATTAGTGGAGAGCTCCCTAGATTTATCTGTTCATTGACAACTTCATATTGTGGATCTCTTAAGTGTCTTCTTATTTCTAGTTCTTCAAGGAAATCTAGTTCTTGTTTATTATCACAAATATGCAGTACTTCTAGTTCTGTGTTAGGTGTTAATGAATGTTTTGTGTCAAGAAGGTGTTTTGCGTAATGTGATTTATCTGGCTGTTTTAATCTGTATGCTCGTGAGTGTTCATTGTATCTAATTTGAAAATTTCGAATTGTTTGACCAATATAGACAGCATTACATTCTGGACATTTAAGTTTATATATTCCAGACTTTTTTAATGGGGGTATTTTTGTTTTTACATTTAACAATTTTTTACTCACATTATTTTCTGTTTTAAAAGAACTTGATGTATTTGTTGAACAGGATATTATCTTTGAAATATTATTAGAAATATTACCAGCATATGTGATGGTTTTGTAATTTTGTATTGCCCTAGTTTTTTCAGGAAATATTAATTGTAACGCCACTTTTTCCTCTTTTTTATTAATTAATTTATTTATTATATGTAATGGATAACCGTTGGATGTGGCTATTTGTTTAATTATATTAATTTCTGTATCAAAATTATATTTGTTCATAGGAACTGAAAATGCTCTAGGTATCATTGAATTATATGCTGCTAATTTATGTGACATGGGATGATTGGAATTATATGGTATATTATTGACTCTTTGAATTTTAATATCAAGAAAATTGATTGAGTTATTTTCTTCAACTTCTAATGTAAATTTAATTTTTGGATGTAAATTATTAATATGATTGAACAATATATCTAATTAACGTTCACTACCTACAAAACAAGCTAATATGTCATCTACATACCTATACCAAAATAATATATTTTTTGAAATGTTACATTCAAAGATTTTTCTTTCTAAACTGTCCATAAAAATGTTTGCTAAAATTGGTGATATAGGGCTTCCCATTGGTAAACCTTCATTTTGAATATATACCTTATTATCAAAAGTAAAATAATTCTGATTAATACATACATCAAACAAATTAAGTATATCTGATATTATTCCTGGATTGATATTTTTATCCTCTAGTAATTTTTTAACAATTTACAGAAAACCAACACTGATGTGACTATACCATATAGTTCCAATCATCCCATGTCACATAAATTAGCAGCATATAATTCAATGATACATAGAGCATTTTCAGTTCCTATGAACAAATATAATTTTGATAGGGAAATTAATATAATTAAACAAATAGCCACATCCAACGGTGATCCATTACATATAATAAATAAATTAATTAATAAAAAAGAGGAAAAAGTGGCATCACAATTAATATTTCCTGAAAAAACTAGGGAAATACAAAATTACAAAACCATCACATATGCTGGTAATATTTCTAATAATATTTCAAAGATAATATCTTGTTCAACAAATACAGCAATTTCTTTTAAAACAGAAAACAATGTGAGTAAAAAATTGTTAAATGTAAAAACAAAAATACCCCCATTAAAAAAGTCTGGAATATATAAACTTAAATGTCCAGAATGTAATGCTGTCTATATTGGTCAAACAATTCGAAATTTTGAAATTAGATACAATGAACACTCACGAGCATACAGATTTAAACAGTCAGATAAATCACATTACGCAAAACACCTTCTTGACACAAAACATTCATTAACACCTAACACAGAACTAGAAGTACTGCATATTTGTGATAAGAAACAAGAACTAGATTTCCATGAAGAACTAGAATTAAGAAGACACTTAAGAGACCCACAATATGAAGTTATGTCAATGAACAGATAAATCTAGGGAGCTCTCCACTAATAAATTGTCTTCTTAAGTAACAATTGTAAAGATCAGCAGATATAGTTTTCCTTGGTTTCCTGTATCATTGCACAGTTATACTGATCTTAAATGGGAAAAAGATATCCAGGATATCCCCATAGGGCTAATAATACCTAAGCTTTAATATTTGTAAAATCATATCTTCTTCTTTTTTCTATTCATATATATTAAGTCAATCACAAGATAGGTCACTTACTATTTGGTCTAGCCAAAATATTAAACATCAAGTAGGTATCACATAAAATGTAACTTCTGTCATTCTGAGGATGATATGTCAATATCGAAATACTTATCAATATCCTTTCATAATTTTCATAATTTTTTCATTAAATAGTGGAATTAATTAGAAACAGTTAGTTTCATTTATAACATTAATATGAGTAGATTCCACAAAGTAAGGGTCCAAATAGTAAATTCAATTAGGTATACAGTATTCTACAACCCTTGTACTTTCTCACATCATTCGAAAGAGGTATTTTTCCACTTTCCAAAAATGTAGAATTTGTTATAATTCTAATGAAAAATGAAAGCATGTAGAAGTTATATATTCTGAACATTGAAAAAGCGAAACCAACGGGACTTGAACCCGAGACCTCTCAGTTAGAAAGCGCTTCGTGAGCATGCCTTGCCTGCCTACGCCTAACTCGCTCTCCTGGCGAACCTGCACGCCTATTCCAGCCATTTCACTATCACATCACATTATGGCCTCATGTGGACATTTCGTAGATCAAATCCCATTTCTGATATGTAAGCTAAATATTCTGAACATTGAAAAAGCGAAACCAACGAGACTCGAACCCGGGACCCCTCAGTTAGAAAGCCCTTACGAAACCCTCTACGCTACGGACGGTATTATAAGCTACCATTAACCGCGACTGCGTCTTAAATTAGTGTTATATTTCATATTTCTAGTGTATTATATTTATTAGTCAAGACCCATTGAGGAATATGTCACTTGAATGTTGAACCGAGTTTTGTTTATCTCATCTATTATAACATATACACATGGTCAAGGTTAAAATGCAGACAGGACAAGTTAAGGGGTCTGTAAAGGGAGGTGATCTGAATGGGAGTATTTTGGAATGTTTAGTCTATACATAGCCGTCGTATTGAAAAGAGTAAATTCAGATAGTTGCATTATTATCGAGTTTTATTATACTTTATCCTTTTCGAGTCTTACACATGTTTCCACAGAAAAAACTCATTTTATAACAACTAAAACCATAAAACGTCATAATATTTCAAGTAAATAACTCAGTACTTATAGAAACAGCGGACGACTGGAATAACGTTACTATAAATATAGTGATATAGACTCTAGATATTCCCGAAAGTAAATATAATGAGTACGGTAGAAGTTTTACAGAGTTCTGATTCATACTTGTGAAATGCTATTTTCTGACTTGACAACAGACTGGAAAGAGTACCTATGTTCCAGTCCAGTGCGAGCCTGACAAGCACGGGAAAAGCATTTTTAGGCGTGTGATGAACGATACTTTCCATTATACCTCTACAAGAATTCAAAAAACTGAATACTTCCATAATAATTATAAAAATTCATTCCTGTGCCTTATGATTAGCAGAGGATCGCTGGATGACCTTTCCGACACGTCATTTGCCGGAAAGGGTGCTCGGAATTCCGTCCGTCGACGGATCTGCCGTTCCGTAACGTGCCTTACAAGTAAGCGTGAGCGACAACTTTAATATGCGGTCAAAAAAATTAAATGCTGCATCAGTCAATGAAAATCGAGTAATCTTAAATTTGACAGGCGGCTTGTAACCACCAGACCAGTTTCGACTATCTCTGGCATCAGCTTTTTTAAAATAATTTTGTTGTGCATGTGCGTAGTGGCATTTCGGTAGTTCACATTGTCTTCTTCTTCTTCTTCTTCTTCTTCTGAACTTGATGTTTAATAGTTTTCCCCCAAATTGTATTAAATATATAATTAATAAGTGACCTCTTTTTTATTGTGTGTATAATTGGCTCTGTAGCAGAATAGCGTCAGTCAAAAAAGCGCTGGACAAAGTAGCGCTAGGTTAAAATAGCGTCAGTCAAAATAGCGCCGCACAAAAATAACGCAGAACAAAAACAGCGGCATACAAAATAGCTTATTCCCTCCCCCTTCTCGAAAGTATATCAAAGAATTTGTAATCCACATGAAATTTTGCAAAAAGGGCAAGGGAATAAGCTACTTTGTCCGCCGCTGTTTTTGTTCTGCGTTATTTTTGTGCGACGCTATTTTGACTGACGCTATTTTAACCTAGCGCTATTTCGACTGACACTATTTTAACCTAGCGCTATTTTGACTTACGCTATTCTGCTACAGAGCCGTATAATTATCCTATGGTTTATTTACGATAAAAAGACGAAGACGTTGCGAGACAAAATTTTTGTGATGTTGCCAGCATGTAGATTTTTTCTTTATTCAAAGGAAACTGGAAAAGTCAATGTGACAGTTCATCTTTTTTATTGTGTGAATAAAATACAAGAAACAGTAACCAATAATTCTATATCTCAAGATTGATGAGAATCGACTTTATACTAATGAAAAAATGTATAAATAACTAAGATAACTGAACTTGATGTTTAATAGTTTTCCCCCAAATTGTATTAAATATATAATTAATAAGTGACCTCTTTTTTATTGTGTGTATAATTGGCTCTGTAGCAGAATAGCGTCAGTCAAAAAAGCGCTGGACAAAGTAGCGCTAGGTTAAAATAGCGTCAGTCAAAATAGCGCCGCACAAAAATAACGCAGAACAAAAACAGCGGCATACAAAATAGCTTATTCCCTCCCCCTTCTCGAAAGTATATCAAAGAATTTGTAATCCACATGAAATTTTGCAAAAAGGGCAAGGGAATAAGCTACTTTGTCCGCCGCTGTTTTTGTTCTGCGTTATTTTTGTGCGACGCTATTTTGACTGACGCTATTTTAACCTAGCGCTATTTCGACTGACGCTATTTTAACCTAGCGCTATTTTGACTTACGCTATTCTGCTACAGAGCCGTATAATTATCCTATGGTTTATTTACGATAAAAAGACGAAGACGTTGCGAGACAAAATTTTTGTGATGTTGCCAGCATGTAGATTTTTTCTTTATTCAAAGGAAACTGGAAAAGTCAATGTGACAGTTCATCTTTTTTATTGTGTGAATAAAATACAAGAAACAGTAACCAATAATTCTATATCTCAAGATTGATGAGAATCGACTTTATACTAATGAAAAAATGTATAAATAACTAAGATAACTGTCAATTCGATTTAATATTGACAAATCTTTTTTCTTCCATATTTTATTTCTGAATTATTGGATAATAAAGTCTTCTATCTTTTTCTACAGTATCAGAAAGGGTATTTCTCATATCAGTGATGGATAATGAAGGTGACTTTTGGGGGTCAAGTTTTGTTTAACGGAAATCCATTAGGGAAATTTTATTCAAGCAATGTACGTACCTTCTTCAATAGAATACAATTGAACATTTCACTCGAAAATCGTCGAAAACGTGTAATATTAATTTAAAAACAAATTAGAATGCTTAAAATAGCGGAAATCAATTAATGGTAATTTTTTCAAGTGTTTCATTCAAAGTCCGAATTACATCATTTGGAGTTACATTAGATTTCATAATTTCTTCGTAGATCCTTCGTAGATCCTTCTACTTTCTGACAAAATCATTTCAATGCCGCTGTACAGTAAACGTAAAACTTTGTGACTCATTTATTCTGCGTAACAGTCCAAATAATACTATCTTTTTGGCAACTTTATCTTTATATGACTGTTATAAATGAAACTGACTGTTTCTAATTAATTCCACTATTTAATGAAAAAATTATGAAAGGATATTGATAGTTTTCATAATTTTTTCATTAAATAGTGGAAATAGATCAACTAAAACTGTCGTTATCCATGATAATTATACTGGGTTCCTCTTGGTTGGACATAAATTTGGCTTTGGTTTTTGCAGTTCATTTTATCACGGTAATCGCCGTAATATATCTGCATCTTCAACAAAACCGTCTTTTCCTCCTGCATGCACGATTAAATATCTTCAGCACTCGCCTGTTTTCTTGCACTTAGTTAATACAGTATTATCTTAACATGTTCTTCTCATCTGACCTTTGCTAAAAGTCCTCGACTCAACCAAAACCTTTGGTTTATATAAGCTGGTACCTATTTCTTCGGAATATTTTCCAAGAAACTGTAATCTCTTGGATCGTAGCTCCATTAAAAAATTTCTGTTATTAGTTTGTTTACACTTAAAACTAGTGTAGGTTCTTTTGCTACACTTTACATCAGGCATTTCTTCTCGGAACCGCTAACTAATTGTTTCCGCAGGTACATGCTTTCTTTCGCCGTACATTTTATGCACCACTTGTCGTAAACTACTTAGAATAAGAGATGTAAATACATCTAGTTCTTATTTCAGTAACTTTCGGCATCAAGAAGAGTTTTAATATTTTTCGTTCTCCATACAGCTTTTGGTGATATCCCCAACGCCTTTGCAGTTAGTTCGGTCGCTGACTTAATTAAACTTTTCAAAAGATCGATGTGTTTTTGGAAAAAAGGTTAGTCTATAGTTATATATAACGTCTCTCTAATCTATTTCTTTAATAATTACTCGTTAATTAATTTCGTACCCTTCTATCCAACAAATAAAAAAGAAAACAATGTAAACCGGTCTACGTAAGATGCTTCTTACGTTTACCGAGTTCTTCGTAGCGTGGATCGTTCTACGTATTTTTTGTCTTAACTTTCACCGGTGATGTAAATGCCAAATCAATTTCAGTATACAGTAACGCATGGATTAATTATTATTACAATTACATAAATAAACATTAATATGAAAATATTCCGTAACAGGACGATTATTGTTTTGAGATCTTTTATATTATTGTTCAGCTAATAATGCGTTACATTTTGGACGCACTGTATTAATTGATCGTTCAGATCGTTTATATGAAATTTTAATTTAAAATTTCTCAAATTTAAGAGGCATCTTCGTAAGAGTGTTCAGTTTTTAGTACCAAAGAAACTGAGCTGAAGATCATCATAAAACTAGTTACCTTTAAGTGTCTAGGGTGATTAATTAATAGTAGCGACCGGCCGTATCTCGAATACAGTATGTCCTAGTATTTCGAGAAAAAACTGGTACTAAAAAATCGCTGAAATCTGTTGAGTCTATAATTTTCCAGTAGGTGACGCAATTATCACTTACACAATAATCCTTATTATAGGTTGTTGCCAAAGAACACCTTTAGAAGCTACTGTCCTTATGCTACATTTGTTGAAGTCGTTTTTTTGTGTCACCTATTATAAAAGGCTGTGCCTATCTTCCATACCTAAGTATTCCTGAACCGGTTCTCATAAGCACTAATAATTTTTCAAATGGCAAGTACAGGATCTATTTATTATTTTTCTGGGAAATTTCAAATACAATGCTATAACTCTAGCCAGCTTGCAAAAAAGCAAATGAGATCACTTATTGATGTCAAAACCACGAACTGATTCCAAAGATCTTGGCATCATGGAATTATATTGTAACGTCAATTTCATTCACTTTACTTTCTTCTATTTAATCATAAATTATCGTGTGGGCGGCGAATAGCCAGTCCTTTCTGATTCCCAACACCGAGAAATGTTTCGAGGCTGAATATATTTACTGTCGACAAGAGTCGAAATCCACGTTTTCATACGGGCCAAACGAGTTCCGTCTGTCGTGAAAATATCCACTGCTATTTGCCATTCCCACTTCGACCTCGTTCTTATCTCTTCTTCTACCACTTATTAATTAAATATGAAATAAGAATTCACTATTGAAATGTAAATTCCTTTCCTGGTCAAGGCGTCTGAGCTTGACATGAACATGAGACGTAAGTCTGTTATCTTTCACATGATTTCGTGTATTTAAACAGTGGCAAAAGAATTTTAATTCTTCTTTCCTGTGCGCATGTGTTAGTAAAAATTTTATTTTATCTTATCTTATCTTTAAAAAGTGCATTCATGTGTTCATAATTTTTATGAATTATTAACTTCCTTCAGTACCTTAATTAAAATAAATTTCAAGTAGAATTACCCGAGAACCGGTAAGACGACTCTCTGAATTTGTACTAGTTTGGTCTCAGAATCTACACCTGAGGTGCTCTCTAAACTGAGTAGCCGTTGCAATATGTTACCTAGAAGAAAATAATTCGAAGTGAACAGCAGCTTTGTTAATTTGAATATAAACCTTTGTATGCTATCAACTTTTCGAACTCCACGTTATATATTTTTTTTAATTAAAATTCAAGAACCTTGACAGCTATGACCACTGGCACTATACAAAAAAACATAATATCGTAACATATTATAAATAATCTAACTAAATGTACACTATACAATTAAGTCGATGATATTTCCATATTATGTGATAGAGGTTAACATCTTTGAGGAATTTCAACACCTTCAGAGAATATGTTTAACGTTTGAAGCATTATTGCAATAACGGCAGACGGGAAGGCTTTCAGAAGACAGAAGTCCAGGGACACAATTCTTGAAAACCGGGGAGTTGACTGAATACAAATTTGATGTCTTTTGGGAGCTGGAATGTTGTTATGTTGATGGAAGGGGCATGGTGGTCAGCAAGTTGGGACGTTACATTTAGTGTAGAATACCCTATACCTAAAATGTATCTTTTTCGATATATTAATTTTCTCAATGATAATTTGTAAAAAATGTTAAAAATTAAGATAATCGAGGCAGCCCGGAAGTAATGCATTACATTTTAATGATTAAGTAATTATTTATTTGCATTGACACTTTGATAACACTTTAAAAATATAACTATTTATATTTCGGTAATTGATAACATTGGCGAAAACACATAAGATCTGATGATTCTACAGTAAAGTTCACGATCTAAATAGATACATTAAATTAAATAACATGCAAACTTCTTTCTGTCTGCGTGTCCTGTCACTAAAACCTATTATTAATATTATTATAGTTAAATTTCCAATACTTTCTCATCAAGATAGTTCCATTGTCACACCCATTGTTAAAAATTTACACTTTTAGAATGGAGAAAATATTTATTCAATAACCATAAATCTACTCATTCGTAATTATTTATAATGCTAGGGATACCTACACAGAATTTCGCAGATTATCAACTTTCTCCCAAGAAATATTCATATAGGCTCCATTTACAGAAAAATGGATTACAACATTAAAAAAGAAAATACAACAAAAAGATAGATGTGTGCAGAGCGGTACTCAAAGATTTTCAAGTGATCTTATATAACAAACAGATTTCTTTTGTTGGCCTTGACCAACATTTAAGAGTTAATTAAACGATGAGATTATAGAAAAAGTAGTGTTTTAAAAAGTTTTTGTTTTTTCTTAATCGCTACTCGGTTGTACAAAATAAACGTTAAAATGTGTGTGGAACGGATAATTTTTTTTATTTTCCGCATTAATTGCCAATAGATATTAAGGACGGTACAATTAGTGTCATATAAAAATATATACTATCAGTTTCCTAGCAATTAATATTATCTTTATTATGGCTTAAAAATGTCACAATATTGAATGTTATATCAATAGAAGAAAATTTAAAAATAAGCTTCATTATATATCGCCCAGTTGTTTTGTAGAGGAGGGTGGGGCAAAATGGAACGCAAAAGTTGGTTTTGACCATAGCACTCCACCTGAATTTTTTTTAAACATTTTAATGTTTTCCTGTGACCTAAGGATCTAAACTATGAGAGAAATGCATCGACCGTTATTATATAAAACATATGTGACCGTAAGCGGCCATTTCCCAAAAAAACTGATTTTGTGTCATTATGCCCCATGCCTGGGGTACAATGATAACGGGACTGAGGTACCTTTAAACGCTGAAAAAACGCCAAAATTTGAAAAAAAAATGAATTAAAAATGGTAAGGAAAGGCATTTTAAAAAAAGAGGTATCTGGAATGTGAAATATGTTCAATATTGATTTTAAGAAGGCACAAACACGAAATCCTTTTACGTTTAGCCAATGTTCAAACTGTCAAAATCAACCTTGAATGAGATGAATCCTTTTTGACTTTTAGGACCCTGAACCACAGAAGGATTTTCCAGTAACATATTTATGTCTTTGTCATCAACCGTGACTATGTCATCCACAAGAGGTTTGACAAAGGTGTTGCATTTTCGGTATCGTAGGAATTTAACCTCATAGTCCCCCTTGGATTGGCTTCTAAGCTTGAACTCGATCCAAATATAGTCTCCTAAAACAGGAAGACGGTTCAATTCTGCGAAATTGTCGGACTCAATAGCAAAAATCTCCTCATCTATATCTATGTCGTCGTTCGTGTCTGCATATTCAACGTCTCCATCGTCTTCTTCTCGTCCTCTGATGATGAATGAATTGGAGCTTGTTCACTAGATTTTTTCTTCTTCGATTTCGGTTGATTAATGAACGCCTTCTTTTTGTCTGACAATATTCTGGAAATTTGAATCGGCTTCTTCTTCTCTGCAATGGCTTTCATTTCTGGAGTCCTCGTAGCTATCATGCTTTTCCATTTTTTCCTCTGCTTTCGATCAGTTTTTCGTTCTCCTGCTTTTGGATAACCACGAAAATCTTCAGGAGGCAGGAAAGCATGACTTGGACCAGCTCCTGGATCGAGGACACCGATGACTGTATGGTTTCCAGCTGCTCCTTCTTCTAAAGAAACTGCTCCTTCTTTGAGGGAAGCTACTCCTTCTTCTAGGAAAGATGCTCCTTCTTCTACTTGAAGGAGGGAACCGTTGAGCGAATCTCTTGGCACAGCATAACTATTGGTCTTAGGTGGTTGATCATCCACAACGGTAGGAGGCGGTCGATCAGTCACATAATTGCATAAGAAGTCTGCTTCCGTAAAAACATCTCGATCAAATGGATGTATCCCATTTTTTTTGAAACCTGCAATTATGTTAGAAGGTGTCATGCTTTTCTGATGAGCTATGTTCACGAAGGAAGCTGTATTAAAAATTGACGCAGTTTTGCCAGGGTTTTGCATTATCCAAGAGTCAAGAGCTGCATTATAATGTCTTAATGGTCCGAAAACTGCAACATCTAGGGGTTGCGTTTTGTTGGATGAATGGGGAGGTAAATTCAAAACAGAGACCATTCTCCTTGCACATTATAAGAGCTTCCAGGGACAAATGACTTTCTACATTAAAAGAGTGGGGTTCTCTCTAGAACTGCAAGTGTGTCGAATGAAATGCTTAATAACTTCCACAAAAAGTTCTGATGTCATCCAACCGCTAGGGGTGGCTAAGCCCAGTGTGCCTGGAGGTGCTCCTTGAGTCATGTGGTCTGTGACATGAACACGTGGAAAATCATGACTGGCGGAATAGTGTTGCTAGACGCAGAATTTATGGACACTGTGGTGACGTTAGTGCCTTATTCTCCACTTGTAGCTTTGCACACTTGCTTCACGACTTTTTCAGCCACAATTCGTTGGTGTTTTTGTACAGTTGATGTGGCTGTTTCATCCAAATTGAACACTCTTGTCCCATCTCCAAACTCTGGGTGCTATTGATACAGTATTTCCAAGTTATTGAAGAAAACATCTACATTTGCGTTGGCGAACAAAGTAGCACGAGACAAGTTGCAAGGCTCAGGGGTAATTTGGCTGAGTTTGGGGTGCCTTTTCAGAAAACCGAAAAACCACTCAATGCCTGCAATTTTCTTCTCCCCCCATGATATAGAGCATGGTATTTTGTTCATCACTGCCATTTCGTATGCAACTCGTCTGCAATCTTCAACTGGTAGGTCATAAAATATTTTAGAGCACATAGTGAGGTAGTTTTTCAATTTCTCCTCCTGCTCTAGTGTAGACCATCCTAGCTGAGTAGTTAGGTACATATTTCATATTTTCTTCCCCACTCTCACCATATTCTTTTCTTTTCTTCACATATCTTGGTAAAGTGACATAACTCACGTTCTTCAATGCAGCAGCACGTATTAAACTGTTTCCATTCATGTCCATTTCCACTGCTGCCTTCATGTCATCTTCCAAGAAGAGCCCTTTGCTAGTTTTGCGCTGTCGATTTCACACCATTTCTGAAACAAAAAGAAAAAACAACACTTACTGCATATTGAAAAACACATGGGGCACAATGAAACACTCATGGGGCTCCGTGAAATGTTTCATTGCGTCCCAATCTCCTCTGTTTCAAGGAACCCCAATCACGCCACTTCGGATTCCCTCACTGTCTACCACGAACATGAAGGAGTAGAAATGCAAAAGTTGGGCAAAAACTTAAGAGATACATTTACAATGAAATGCCATAAGAGCCGATTGAATTAAAAAATCACTCTTACCTGGTGACGAAAATCCGTTGGCGGAAATTTTTTACTTTCACTACGAAAGTGCTGTTAGTGCTCACCTCGTCAAGTCTGGCACGCAACTGGTTAGGAGGAGACAATTAGCTTGCTTTGTTGAGAATGGCGCGCAGCGCTTCCTGCCGGAATCTCGTTGCACTAAAACCTTCTAAACGTCCGGTACACGAACTGTTTCACTGTGCCCCGTGTTCCATTATGCCCCACCCTCCTCTACATCATGAAATTATAATGTGTTTTTATAAGGTTAGGTTCTCATTTTCTTTACTTTTGAATATTAAGTAGCATAAGAAGAGTAGTTACTATGAAGTATTCTTAAAACATTTAAAATAAACTTTTTAACGTGAATAAAATTCTGTTTCCGACAACCACTATTCAAACACTTTTCTGCAAAAATTTTTATTCTTACTTTGCGCACACTTCAGTTAAAACAATTCAATCCTATAATCAACCGCAGTGGCATTTTCCCATTTCGTTAAAATTAATTTATTTTATAATTTATAAATTGACAACTTTTGTTGGGTGGGAAATGTAACTGTTAACATTATTAGATTTCAATAAGGTTGAGATTCCATTAATGGCACTCCCAGCAATGTTTGAATCATTCTTCTTATTGCTAATGCTCTCTTTAACGTAAACAGTCCGATTTCCATCCTACTTGTCGTTGAGATTCATCATCCAATTTAAGATAACGTGCAATTTTCAAGGGACGTTGTGTATTAATTTGCTCCAATGTCGGCTACAGTAAAATTTCAAGCCTGAGTAATAACTAAAGCTCGGATTTATAGGCAACAAAAACTGAAGAAAAAGGCGCTTATATAGGCGAATATTTTTATTGAAAAAGGCAGAAATCTTAACATACAGGCAACATATAGGAAATATAGGCAAATGCTTTTAATTCCCTTATTATTAATAACAAGTTAACTTAACACAAATATATTTGCACAACATAACTAAACAATTGTTAATTAATAATTAAACCTTGTAACCACTTAAAATTTTATCATTAATAGCTACAACTGAGTGCTTCTCTATATTTTCTGCTTTAAAACTCTGTCTTCTTTCACTTAAAATTAATTTGTACATAGAAAATGAAAGCTCTACATCGACAGTTGTAATTGGCGCATATTTAAGAGAGGATAATAAATCTGGCCCAATTTGTAATTCTTTGGAAAATGTCCCATTGACAACTTTAGCAACATCACATAAAAAGGAGAAACCTTAATTCTTGTCAAAAACAAATTTAATTTTTTTAGTAATTAATTGACCATTACTTCCAGGTACCGATTTAATTTTAGACTGTAAATTATCTATTAATTTAACTGACTCACATAAATTTATCTCTTGTCTTTCTAATAAGGTAATTGTGCTAATGATTAATTTATAATTGCTATTGATATATGCGAGTTGCTGTTTTAATTTCGGATTTTTAAAAATATTGTTTGCTTCTCGAATTGCTTCGGAAAGATCATCACCAAATTCTGACATTACTAATTCTATTTCGTTAATGTGTTCAAAGTAAAAGAACACTGCTTCGAGCCACGTTCCCCACCTTGTTTAGGTGGCAAAGGGACACCGGGAAGTCTTTCTTTATACATTTGCACCCTAAACGGAGCTTTAAGAAAACTTTTTTCATACAATTAATTAAGTCATTCACCAACGGAAACTGATTTCTTAATTCTTCCGCAATTTGATTTACACCGTGGGCGACACACGTGCAATGGATTAAGTTGGGATAAAATACCCTTAAATTAGCAGCAGCTTTTAACATATATACTGCAGCATATGAAAGCATTAGAACTATTTTATTGGTTGGTATAGCATTGGGTAAGAAGAGATTTGTTAAACTTTCTTGTATAAATCTACTTATAGCTAAATTGTTTGTTTTTTCTAATTCTTTAACGGAAACTAATTAAGGTTTGCTTGGAAAGTTTTCGTTCAAAATTCCAATCATTAAATTAGCTATATATCTGCCGCATACATCTGTCGTTTCATCCACGACAATATACAATACAATCCGGTAAGGATTTATTAAAATGTTTTAAAGAAAATAAATTAAAACTAGGATGATTAACTTTATACAGAGGCATATTAGATGCAATCATCATCTGACATAAATCAAATTTAAATGTGTCCTCTTCCTTTTTTTTGAACTGCTTACACTATCCCTCAGAGATGTTTGGACTAACTTGGAGGAATTTAATTTTTCCAAATTCCGTTTGTGAAGTGGAGTTCCACGCAATGATGGTCAATAAAGTACTTTTTTGTACTTGAAATCTGAGAATTTTAAAAAATAAGAATAATTAATTAGAATTTTAATACTGTGTAGTTATGCGGTGACTGAGAGAAAGAAAAAATGAATGTTTACAAAATGCTCCATCTCCTTCTAGAGGTACTTCCGGATATTCGGTCGGATCCAAGCACTTAACTTAGAAGTCATCTTTCTAAATGAACTCACAAAACGTTTAAAACTTTTTAAAATGTGTGTTCTTTACTTTTCGGTATACGCAACAAAACTAAACTCTGATTCAGTAACCGTCTGTACAACTGATATAAAGGTCAAAACATTAGGGATTTCCCATTTGAAGGATGCAGGGAAAAAACATGTAAAGTCATTTTATATTAAAGTGCAGTAATCTCTATTTTAAAGTTTGAAACCGTTTAATTACGTAACTTTGGGGTTTATAACAATATTGTATTGTACAAACAATTAGAAATTATATGTTTTATATTGCAATTTGAAAGAAACCGCCTTACCATAATGTATATAATATTGTAATTGAAAAATAAGTAGTAACGTCAACTAAAACAAGGAAAGAACGAACCAAGTCCGAACACATTTCGTAAATTTGAAGGATCATGATCTATTTTTTTTCGCACCACCAGTTTTTTTCTTGTTTGGCAGGACCGGTAGGTTGTCATAAAAAAAGTGTGTCTTCTCGTCACAAAATTTTTTAAGTTCCTGCAAATTCTGGTACTTCTCTCTCATTATGGGTATTTAACCTAAAAAAAAAATTACTCACATTTACTTTTTTTACAGTAGCCTAATCATGAAAACTTCCATTAAAACTTTCACGATGCAGTATCATTCTTGGATGTGTTGCGGTTAATTCCATTTCTCTTACAGGCCTCGATAAAAAGGGACATTTTTTTATATATAAGGGATTCAAAAAACCACTCCAGTCTCTGACAGTGGTGTTGTCAACTTGTTCAACTTTGAATGGTGATGGCTTGGCTCTTGCAATCAGAAATACCTGAACCCAGTCTTCTGGTAACTCAGTTCTGGTTTTGCAGTTGATTAAACCCATATTTTTATCGCACTCCATGTAGAAATGTCCCCTAATAGGAAATACTACTTTGATGGTATCAAATATCTTTCTTTCGTGGACTAAATAGTGAAGATATCGAAATAGTGTAAAATTCTTGTTCTGTCCACCACAGGAATCGCAAAAAATATAGAAGTGCCGAACGTGTCTTGGAAGGTGATGGGTCACATAATCATCCAAAAATGAGCAGACCTCATTAGTTCCCTCGTTTGTAACTTCTTCAGAATAGGTATAGAAGACAGAGTGAGTATCTGATAATCTATGAATGTTAAATGAATAAAAGGATAACTGACGTTTGTAGTAAACGTCGTTGGTTCGGTACTGGTAGATTTTTTTGGAAATCCATCGCGATTGCTTCTGTGTCCTGCTGTTGTCTGCTTCGTTTTCGGGCATCTCTCTTCCTATTGTAAAAAACTTCCGCCTTTTTCTTGTGGAGTGTGTTTTGCACTGTGAGGTTGTGTATTTCAAGATTTATTTCATCTTTTAGTTCCTCACTTGAATTTTGCATAAGTCTAGAATTTAAAGACTTGATTTTAGCGGTATATTCGTCGCAAACGCTGCATGCATCCGAGCGCGGATACCCAAAACTGATATTAAACTCGGTAGGGACAATAGTGCGGTATGTTTCATAGGATACAGGTCTATCTGGGTGCATTGTATAAATACATCGAATGCATTTTTCTCACATTTAAAGTTTCAGGTAAGTATACCTTCCTTGTTTTCTTAAGGCTATAGTGGCTGCTCGTACCTTTGAACAACTTTATGTGAGAGACACTCTTTGACATCTCTTTTCAGTTTACGGTGATTGGACGAGTGAGCACCCCTTTTATCTTTAGGAGCTGTCCCGTCATGCAGAAGTGACGCATGAATTGTCTGGATCCTTCTTCTGTTTACTCCGTGGATTGAGCAAAAAGCTTTTAGGCATACCGGAACATCAATGACACCGGATTCTTTACAGACTCTTACTTTATAAAAATACGAAGCCTGTCGGAAATTACTGTTTTCCTCAGGACAACGATTTCGTCTTTGAATAACGGGCTCATAGAAATCAGTCCAGAAAGATATGAACTTTGTTCATTCCAGGAACCCAGGGAGTTGAAGTTTTTTAGGATTTTAGCACGTTCATTAGAATCAATCTTTTGAAAACATTTCAATCTGGTGCACTTGCAGTCCGGGCCTTCACTTTGTTTACCGAGTTCTTCATCACTGCTCATAGACGCCATGCTCGCACATTCAGAACAGAAACGAAACTAAAAGAACTGCGTCATTCTAATGCAATCATTTGTGACTTTGCACGTTTTTATCTGGTATCTCGTTGACTTGGCTCGTTTTTTCCCTGTATACCATTTTAAAAATCTTAACTACCTGCTGACAAGGACCGTTTATTTCCAGTATTAATGTTTGATATGATAATATAGGTTATCTCACTTTAGGCCAAATACTGACTTTGCACGTTTTTTCCCTGTACTCTTCATTTGTTAAGCCTCTTCTTAATCCGCAAATAGTTAGGTAAATTTTCCCAGAAGACCATTAACAAACAAACCATTAATATTTTATTACTAGCCCAAAATTTTATTACAGAAAGGTTTAGTAATAAAATGAAGAACCGTATATGAAGAACATTATCAGTAGGGTAGCATAAAAGTTTAAAAAAGGCACAAAAAGGCGAAATTTACGAAAAAATGCAAAATATACAAAAATCATCTAGAATAGGCAAAATAGGCAAAAAGGCATTTTGCCTATAATCCGAGCTTTAGTAATAACTAATACACTTCCTACTTTCTTGATATCATGTAAGCGCAAATCGCATCATTCTTCTACAAGATCCAAAGATACCGCAAATGGCTACCATCTTCAAAAATAAATACGTAATGTCCGGTGCATCTATGAAAAACTTCCGCAAATCATATTCATTGAATACATATGCTTTGTTGGCTACGTCATGTTTACTAATTGCCTTCATGAATGCATGCGCCGACATTTTCTGAAAATAAGCAAGTACAACTCGTTCATTTATATCTGTTACCTTTTGCTTCTCGTAACGTTACTCAAAACATTTTAACATGTTAGCAAGAGTTATACCTATCATTTACAGTGTTTGGAATAATTAAATTGTAAACTTTCGTTCAACAATTTCTAATAGCTTTCACCTTAAATAATATCAATAATTTACGGTAACTTTATATATATTTAATATTAATATATCGTATATCAAAGCATATAACACGTTTATTCGATATTTCGTAACAAAATTGTTGAATAAGTAGTATAACAGCCCAGCTAAATATGCTGATGTTGATGACATAGAAATAAATGATTGAGTATTCATACAGCGTTGCTGAATAGTCTCCCACCAAGGAATTATCTTTTTGAAACGGATAAAGGGAATGTTATGAAATTTTAGGACGATGAATGAAACTGCATATTTCAGAGCATATGTAAAAATGTTTTTGACGGCAGCGTTAAGCGTACGGCCGCCATATTGAATTTTTTTAAATGGCAACCTAGGTTGAGTGTCGTATCATAAAGAATCTTATTTTTTCTTTTTCCAATAATAATAGCAATGTGTCACCACACAATTATAATAGTAATTTAACAAAGATATTAAAATTGTAATTTTAAACAAATGTATGTATGTATGTATGTAAATTGGGGTGACATTCACTGAGACCTAAAAGATCTATTGTGCCCTCTTGCTTCTACTTAGTTCCTGAGGAAAGTCTCAGACACTAGTAGCTCTTTTAGTCCTATTTCCCGGAGGAATTTTAGGATATCTGCAGGCTTTAACTTAGGTAAATGTCCCTCTTCTATCCAGTAATCTCCAAGGTGTTGTGCCCTAAGATTCTGAATTGCTGTGCAGTTCGCCAATATGTGGATGGAGGTTTCTTCTTCCATGCCACAGAATCTACATTCTCCTTCCTCCACTATTTTGAGCTTTTTCAGGTGCCCATTCAGGCGACAATGTCCCGTAAGGATGCCTGTTAAAACCCTTAGTGCAGTTTTACTTTGACTCATGCATTCATTTGATCTCAACAGGTTGTAATCACCCAGAAGAATCTTTGATTGCCTAAGTCCTACTAGATCTTTCCAATGGTCAGATCTTCTCTTTTCTTCGGCTTTGCCTATTTCTTCCAATATTACATTGGATCTGATACCGCAAAAGGGTCCCGGCCCCCAAAAGCGTGTTCCAGTCCCCCTCTTTGCTAATTCATCTGCTATTTCATTTCCTTCTATCCCTGTATGTCCTGGAATCCACAGAAAGGTGACTATATTGCTCTCGCCTAGTTCATTTAGTTCGCCTAGGCATTCCCACACCATTTTGGAACTGATAACACAAGAGCTCAGTGCTTTAATGGCTGCTTGACTATCCGAATTTTAAACAAAACTGGATGTTACAGAAATTTATAAACTAAACATCAATTTAAGTTGCAAATACTTCATCACAATAAGTGCTCAAAATTCTGGCCATTTGTTTGTTGATACAATCTCTATTCGAAGCTACGAATAGAATCGTTGATCATTTGTGTAGTAATTCCCTGCATTTCGAGACGTATGCGATCCTATAAATCGTTCAAGTTAGTTGGTCTGTTGAAATAAACGTGGTCTTTCAGGTAGCACCAGAAAAAAAATCAAGTGGTGTCAAGACGGGAAATTTTGCCGGTCACATCTCTGAGGGAAATTGTATTTAAATATTGCCTAACGTTCATATTAGCAAACAATCGATTCATTTCAAGTATAATTTCATTTTGGAGTAAATCAAGATATTTAGCACCGGTAAACATTCCTACAATAATAAAAGGACTGTTCAAATTGTTTTTCACCAAACCTTCTCAAAACAGTGCGTATTACAATTTGACCAGGACCGTCAATTATATCTGTATGTGGCTTCATCACTGAATACGAAAAAATCTAAGAAATTGTCTTGCATCCTTATTTTCTGTGTATCTGTTTCACAAAATTGTAATCATATCATTAGTACAAAAATGATACTGATATTTTATAAGACATTTTGTATTAGAGTGATACATTGCTATTATTTTTGGAAAGAGGAAAAAATAAGTTTATTTGTGATACGTCACTAGACCTAGATTGCCATTTCAAAAAATTCAAGATGGCGGCCATACGCTAAACGCTGACGTCAAAAACATTTGACATTTGGTCTAAAATATGCAGAATAACGTTTCATTCATCGTCCTAGAATTACATAACATTCCGTTTCCAAGACAATCCCTTGGTGCGAGACTTTTCAGCAACGCTGTACCGGGTGGGCAAATAAGAACGACTGTCGGCCATATCTTAGATTCGGATTGTAGTACAACTTTGGAAAAAAAAAATTATAACAAAAGTGGCCACGAGAAAAACCTGGAAATGATTTATAGAATTGTAGGTCCACCGCTAGAGGGCGTTATTGAATAAAAAAAATTTAAAAAGCCAAATTTTAGAAAATATGCCTAATTAAGAAGCATAACAAAAATAATCTTCGTATTCCTCAAAAATTTTTGCGTATATTTAATAATGCAAGTTTTAGTCTAACTATTCAAATAAGAGATAGGGGAGAGTGGGAACTTATCTTATAGGTAACGCCCTTCAGCGAAGACGGTAACATTATTATGACAATATTTGTAATTACTGCAGATAGGCCAGTGTAAAACCTTTCTAACAGGACTTAATTTGTTTATTTCCGTTGAGGCTATCTAGTCTAATTGAAGGTTGACAAGAAATTCCCAACATTTACGCGTTTCTTAAGATATCTCGGGATAGGAAAAAAATATCGACGTGCGGTTTTCGCCATTATGTTGCTGATTTTGTCTACTTTTATAATCCTTAGTTAAAAATGCATGCTTCCATTTAATATTTTCCAAAGAGAACTAGATTTCTAAAAAACTTTAAATAACGCTCTCTAACGGGTACGTCACTCATTAAGTGGAATTGAGAATATAAACCTTACAATGGTGGAAAAGATCTCTTCTCATCAAGACAAAATTTGCAAAGATCGGTTAAGTAGAATCGGAGTTATGGTCGTTTTTTCATAACAAAGTTCCCACTCTCCCCTATCTCTTATTTGAATAGTTAGACTAAAACTTGCATTATTAAATATACGCAAAATTTTTTGAGTTATACGAAGATTGTTTTTAATTAGGCATATTTTCTAAAATTTGGCTTTTTAAATTTTTTTTAATTCAATAACGCCCTCTAGCGGTGGACCTACAATTCTATAAATCATTTCCAAGTTTTTCTCGTGGCCACTTTTGTTATAAATTTTTTTTTCCAAAGTTGTACTACAATTCGAACCTAAGATATGGCCGACAGTCGTTCTTATTTGCCCACCCGGTGTATGTGCAATTGTTATTCATGGTTATGTATGTATAACAGCAATATTAAATATTATAAATTACCGACACAATTCAAGGACCTAACGTGTATGTGTTAATTTAAAAACAAAACAAAAATTATTTGTTTTACTTTCGCACAATTAAATCCTTAATAATATACCTGTTAAAGTAATTATTAAACTTTTTAAAATATTATGTTTAAACTAATATTTCACTTGTAGTATACTCCTCTTACATAGTTGAGATTAATACATAAGCTAAAAATAGCTCCAATTATATATAAAAAAACGTATGGCGATATCACATCAAATATTTGCTGATTTATTATTAATATCTAGGAAACGCTGTCAATTCACAACTTTTGAGTAATGTGCGGTTTACCCAGTATTTTATTCAACCAAATTTGCGTTCCATGCAATTTATATGAAAAAAATTATAATCAACCACTGTAAAAACTACTCGAGACGTGGATTTAGATTTCTACACGAAAAACTGTCAAAGTACATTCTAGCATATGAGCTGAATTGTATTCAAAATTGTACTATTTTTTTTCTACCGTAAATAAGGAGAAAGATAAAGTGAGAATCAGATGAAAAGAGTTTGAAAGAAGAAAGAGAAAATTAATTATATTTTACATTTCTTTTTAGTTTAATCGTACATTCTTAAAATGTGTGCATCTATCTGCAACTCGCATTTAATGCCTATTGAGACACTCGTATTTATCACGTCACTCGCCTGCAGCACAATTCTTTACTGACTTTTCGACCCGGGTGGAAAGGTCCTATTTTCGGCCTGGCAATGTCAATGGTCAGTTTATTATTGCGCTTGACATTTGTAACGCATTATAGTATACTGCTTAATTTTTTTTTAAGCTTTTGTCGCACATCCACGCAACTCGAGAGGTATGTACGAGTAAATTCAAAATTTATTGATTCGTCACTAGTTGTCATTTTTACACAAAAACATCAACAATTAAGTGCTTCCGAAGTTAAAAAAATAGATTGAACCCTTTGGATTGCCACGTTCGTAGGGCAACTTTAGACTCCGTTTCACGTAAGAAGCACCCACGTGAAGTTGCAGTCGTTTGAGCGAACTTGTTGTCAAAACTAGCGCCATATTGTAAAATTGACATTCGACTTTAAATCAGTAGCGTAACATTTTGTAGGTTAACACAAAATTAGAATATTAAAATAGTATATTGTTCAACGAGTGACGAAAGTTACACTATACTTTTTCTATGTCCTCATAACAAAATTTAAATAATGTAAAAAATCTTTATTGAATTTTACAGCACAAATCTATAAATTCTATTAATTATAAATTATTTTTGAATTCTATATTGATTAATTACAATATGTGAACAATTATTCAAAATTTTAGGGGATTCACAGTCCAAATGTTTATGTGATGTAGAAGATGCCACATTGGTTTTATAAACAAATTGCATACCAGATGAAGATGCGCCGCAATTATTGTTCCCCGACGTAGCTGTTGTTGCATTTTGTACAGACTGTAAAATATTGGTCTGTGTTTGATTTTTATTGCTACTTGATTCGTCCACATATCCTTCCGCAACGTTACTAGACTTCCACCCTCCGTGGCGTTTTAGTTGGAGAAGGTCACCTCCTGCATCCTGATATCAATACCATTATTTATTGATAATGTTGTTCTTAACATCGAATATATAGACCATAGAGTTGATTCTTTCAAAGTTTCCGACAATTTTGCAAAATTTGCAAGCATCACAGTTTCCGCTAACGAATGTACTTGGTTACCATGAATTTATTCTAAATTTCTTTTTTTTATTTTTCGGGTAAAAAGTCCGCAGAGGTTTGCTCCGCTTGATTTCTCATCTCTGGTGGAGTATTTGGAACATCCAAGTCACTCTCTGAATCAGAATACATAGCGAAATCATGACAAATACAAACGTTAAAATATTTATACTTTCAATTAACGATTGGCGATGTTCGATGAAATCGGCCAAAAATTTAGAGTCAATTACGTTCTTATATTATAAAAAATGCAATGTTCTTAAGAATCTATCGGCCTTGACTGTGGATAATTTTTCCTTCAACACCAACAAGTTTTTGAGGAGGCATGGTTTTAAATCAAATCAAACACACAACACTCACACTAGCTAAACGTCTTAAAATATTCAAAAATCAAACATATTCGACAGTAAATGATTGCTTCAAACACAACCTCAAATGTCAATAATAAAATGGCTGTCGGCATGAAACGGTCGTTACGAGGAGACATAAATAATCAGGACCGCTTTTGGTTTCTGCGCAAGAAAGTTGGCAAACTTCACGTGGCTTCTTCTTATGTGAAACGGAGTCTACCTGAAATTGTGTACGTTACCCTACTCGTTAACTTATGGTTAAATTGATAAAATACACTCAAGACAGAACGCACCGAAACGTATCGACTCCACGTATACAAAATACGTTAACGTATTTCATTGCATTCTATAAAGAGTTAAGGCAGGACCAAATATATAATAGGTTTGTCGATGGTTTTCATTTTAATCCATTGGGAATTTGCCTAACTTTATTGCTGTGCTTTATTGTGTTGTTTATATTTGTTTTTTTTTAAATTTTGAGGGTAGATTCATATTTTTCCGTATTTTAAGTAAAATATGTTAGCAATTTTGGAGCGTTAATAGATGGAGAAAATGATTATATCGATCCACAGAAAAATTTATTGTGAGGTGCTTCCAGGATATTAACTAAAACAAACTTCCTGAAATAGGATTTTACAAATAAAACATCAAAATTGTGCTAATATAGTTATCAGAAAAGAGGTTATGTCATACAATAATAATAAGCAAGTGAAGTGACGGGAGTTAAATCATTTATATTCGAGTGTTCCGAGTGCTTTTCTTGGCTCAAAAAGCCCACGTTTATGGCATACGTACAAACACGCAAACTTACGTTGAAGGTATCTACTGCGCACGCGTTCGGTTCAAATCTTGCATTTATGTCTTACGTATTAATAATTGTCTTACGTGTCTAATAACACATAAGCGAAAACAAAATTTAGTCGTGCTATTAGTTAAAATTTATAATTGTAATGACGTACAAAAGCAACAAAAGTAACCGTAAAAAAATGTACCTGTATTTGTGATACAATTAAATACACATTTTGAATATAAAATAATATTGAAAACCAATTAGATCTAATTATTTGCAAAATACTGTTTCTAAGAACTATTATGTAATTAACTATTCCAAGCAAAACTGTACTCAATTATTTAAATGTACTACTTTACAAATTGTTATATGATATTATGAATTAATTATTTTCGTTAATATAACAAACAAAACGATTGCATTCAGTGATATAAATTTCAAGGAAGTATTCTGCAATGTCTTACCGTTTTTCATGTAATAAATAATAAATATGTGAAGAAGTAGTTTTTGACAAATAAGACACATAAATGAAAAAAAAAGGAAAAAATGTACACACTAGTGCGTGAAGTGTTTACTTTATACAATCTAGTAGAGACGTAAATTTTATACAGACTGTGTTTTATACGAGAGGACTTTAATAAGTCAAGAATATCTTCAAATATTCTGATTAAAATTCGCTGGTGACCGTTTCACCCTTTTCAAAGTAATTACTGAGAATGCCACTGCGTTCATACCAAAAAACTATGGCTGTGACTTTGTTGACCGACAGAACTATCTTTGCCTCAGTTGGTCTCAGGAGTCGAATTTTCGAGACCACGCGAATATGTTTCGTATACGACAAGTGTCAAATTCTAGACGTCGATATCAGAAAAGTATTTTCGAACGTTTCGTGTGCGATTTTTTTCTTATGAAATATATCGAATTGGTAAAGCCATTCGAATAGGCAGAATCGTATGCGAAAGCTGATTTATTTGTATAAAGAATGTCTGACACGAATGTGTTAATACATTTAAATGGACATTAAATCCTATAAGTAGATAAAATTTTAACAGGTTGACCACAAACAAGGGGTGACATTTTTAACTTCCCGCTAAGAAAATCAATGATTCTTCCCGCTGAATGATTTTCGAAAAATCGGGAAGTTGTTGATTTTACCCCGTTTTGCAAAAATCGAGTTTTCTACAAATCTCGACGTTTTGAAGCCCTAAGAAGCTATCCTGACAATTTTTACGATGATGTCCGTACGTCTGTATGTATGTATGTGGGTGTGTGTGTTTATGTAAACCTCTGTAACTTCTGAACGGCTTGACCGATTTGATCGCAGTTGGTGTCATTCGAAAGGGCTTCGCCAAACTTAGATTTCCTGTAAGTTGGAACCAACTCGGACCAGTAGATTTTGAGAAATTGCAAAAAAGGGAAAAAAAAGTTTTTTTCTCATTTTTTCAAAATATCTCCGAATTGGCTGAACCGATCGACCTCAAAAATGAATCAGCTCTTAACCTTGAAAACCCGCATCGATCGCCAGCAGGTGCGTCAGAATCGGTTGATGCGTTCGTGAGATATCGTTGTCGAAAAAAATCGAAAAAGTGTCTTTTTGTAATAACTCGAAAATGTTTCATCAGATCAATTTTTTTGTTGGAAATTTTTTATAGAGCTCAAAAAACTACATCGATCGCCGCCAACCGCGTGAAAATGGGTTGATTCATTCAAAAGTTATAGCAGTTTGAAAATTTAAAAAATCGTGTTTCATCGAACTTTGATAAGACTTTTGAGCTCGAAGATGCCTCCCCAAACAAAAAATCACAAAAAACTTTCTGCGGAAATCCATCATTTTCCCGACTTTAGAATAACTGAAACTAATAAATAATATAAAAAATGTAAAAATTGAGTTTAATCCTCTTCCCGACCTTTATCACAGACCAATGAATAATATCTATTCTTATCAACTCAATATCGCTTCAAAAATCTCAAGAGACAAACATTTTTGTAAACGCCTGTTTACGGAGTCCAATTGCCGTGTATAGATCGAATCATTCTGAATTCTACAATATTTTATCAATAAATGAAAATGGTATATTTCCGCAAGAAGTTATTAGCGTGTTCATGTTTAGAAAATTGTCTAACATATAAAACAGAAATGTATTTTCTTGTAACTGGTTTCAGCTATTCTGAAGTCGAAAAAATGAAAATTATGCAACTCCGCAAATAGTAAATAAAATAAATATATTTCTTACATAACTGATTTCAGCTAAACGAAAGTTGAAGTTGATCTCAAACAAGATTTCATAATTCTATAAATCAATTTGCCTATTAAAGTGTGCTTTTTTGGGTGAAGTCGTTCATAAATTTATCCCACCGTAAAGTTGGAGATGTTTTTCCATGGGCTAATATGTTTATTTATTTTTGTCAGACGTTATATTCAGTACTCTTCTTTCTACAAATTCTTCACACGTTTTGCTATTTTTTAAATTTTGCGCTTCTTTCTACAAGAGACTTTTTTGAGGTTAAGTATGTAACTTTTACAGAGAATGATAATAATGAAGTTAGGCATGTGAATTATTACGGCGTTGCCAAGTAGAATTATTTTGGTGTACGAAAAAATATTCGGGTATGACTTGAAAATGTGAAATCTCACTTGTACACGAAGTTACTTAATTGAAAGTTTCGAAGATTGACGAAGGCATTTCTTCTACCCTCTCAACTTATCAGATCAGAATAAATGAGATAAATAAAATAAAATGATTTTTTTTAATAAAAATGTAACAGACAGCAGAGCTACTGGAAATTAATTCACTCAAAAAGTATTTACTTCTATATAAAATGTTTATATTTTTTTCAGGATACTAACACAACCACATTTACCAGAAATTTCAGACGACTACATTTACGTCTTCCTTTATTCTTGCTGCTATTCCATTGAAAGAGCAAAAAGTGCCATCGAACATTACTTCTCAATGAGAAGCACCCATCCAGATATCTTCGGTAACAGAAATTCTGAAGATCCGAGAGTAAAACATGTTAGAAGTTTGGGGTGAGTACAACCACGACACATTAAAAAAATTGAGTTTATTTAAGAGACAGAGCTGCTTATTGAATTTACTTTGTCGAATCTACTCATATTACAATTTTAAATGGAACTAACTGTTTCTAATCAATTTCACTATTTAATGAAAAAATTTATGAAAGTTCTTATAAATTATTGATAATTATTTCGATAAATCCCATTACGCAAAACATCTACTTGACACCAAACATTCATTAACGCCTAACACAGAACTAGAAGTACTACATATTTGTGATAAGAAACAAGAACTAGATTTCCTAGAAGAACTAGAAATAAGAAGACACTTAAGAGACCCACATTATGAAGTTGTCAATGAAAAGATAAATCTAGAGAGCTTTCCACTATTAAATTATCTTCTTAAGTAACAATTGTGAAGATCAGCAGATATAGTTTTCCTTGGTTTCCTATATCATTGCACAGTTATACTGATCTTAAATGGGAAAAAGATATCCAGGATATCCCCATAGGGCTAATAATACCTAAGCTTTAATATTTGTAAAATCATATCTTCTTCTTTTTTCTATTCATATATATTAAGTCAATCACAAGATAGGTCAGTTAGTATTTGGTCTAGCCAAAATATTAAACATCAAGTAGGCATCACATAAAATGTAACTTCTGCCATTCTGACGATGATATGTCAATATCGAAATAATTATCAAGAATTTTTTAGAATTTTCATCAATTTTTTCATTAAATCGTGGAATTAATTTGAAACAATTAGTTTCATTTAAAAAAAAATAGTAATAGAGCTGCTCATAATTATTAATATACTTTGTTCAAGACTATTAAATAGTATATAGGTAAATTTTGTACTAAAATCAATTGCAGAAATTAATGCACGTGTTTTTCTCCCTTTGCCGACTTTTTTCTTTGATTAAAGTTCATTCATAAATGGGGCAGAGTATTAAATCTACGAGACCCTTGCAAAATCAATACAGGATGAACCATCCAAGTAATATCAAAATATTATCGAGAACATTAATTTTTTTCTCTTTCTGTGTCTTTCTATTGTCAAGAGATTAAAAATTAAGCTATCAGGGTAGTTAGTGACGTGGGCTGATAATGAAATGAATGTTTTGAACGTTTTGAATAAATCTGACTTGTACACGTTTTAAATCGGAATGGAATTTGGCTGATTGATCGATTTATTGCTCCACCGGATTTATAAATAGACTATAGGCATATGCCTATATACAAAACAAACAAATTTAGAAAAGTCTCCTTCATTACCTACATTAACTCTTTACGAAGATGAACATTATAGACCGGTATAGCCCATGACACATGTAGGCTTCATTATTTCGATTGGAATCCCTTTCCACCATGGAGCTTCGCGTGAAAAACAAGTAGAATAAGGCTAAGAGACCCAAGCTGGATAATCAACGCCACAGTGGACTTTGAAAATCTTTTTTCATGAAACTAGAACAATAATTTACTTATGGATGCCGTGTACTTGGTTGCATTCCTTGGGTACTACTTTATCATAAACATGGCATACAGATCCAAGGGTTGATAAGCGAGGGTTGAAAATTGATTAAAAGGAGGAGAATAAACAATTAACGTTCATTGTTTTTTTTTCACCTTTCCATCAATTTTGGTTAAGATCTAAGAAAAGTTATTTCTTGAGTAATGTACCAAAGGGGTTTTCCCTTAACTCCGTTAAATGATTTGATATAAACTTCATTATTCCAAGTACTATTTTATTTTTTCCAATAAAAATGTATGGCTAATTGGTTAGTTTCCTTCTTTTATGCATTGATGACATTATTTATTTTTAATTATTTATTATATGCTTTTACTTAAATGTGTTTAATTGCACTTCTAGTAAAGCAGCTGACAATAATTCTCACCACAAATAATAAGGAAGTTTTAGTCATAATCATAGCACATTTCAATATTATGTAACATAATTGGAATGAGAAATTATTATACCGTCTTAAGTTTACTCGTACAAGTGCATAGGTAACTGGTTATTAAGAAAGAGAAATTTGCTGGTATGTCCTCCTTACACACACAACAAGCTGTTATACAGGTCGAGACTAATTTAATGTAGCTACTTGAGAGTGACACGTGTATTTTTTTGAGTTTTAATTTCCTGGTTTCTATAAAATTTGGTATTATTAAATAGGCCATGCTACTTATATTTTAGAAATAACAACCCCATTTATTTTTATATTTTTATAATGATATATCAA
The DNA here is from genome assembly GCA_947563755.1 of Lochmaea crataegi. Taxonomy (NCBI): domain Eukaryota; kingdom Metazoa; phylum Arthropoda; class Insecta; order Coleoptera; family Chrysomelidae; genus Lochmaea; species Lochmaea crataegi. The sequence goes on from OX387432.1 coordinate 26,165,676, forward strand.
TTTTTAGTCATTAGAAAGCTTAAGTCGTTAGAAAGGGAGAACTGCTATACGAGGATAATTTGTACCAAATAATGATGTGGTTGACATTCTTATTACCTGGTATTTTTTGTTAAATCTTCCATTTACCAAATCTACATTATTAGGGTAAAATTTAATTTAGATTAATAAAATTGATATTTTATCAAACATTTCTTAGTAGAGTAGAAAAAATAAGATTTTTTGTGATATTTCACTGATTGAGCGATTTATTGGTTTGGCACCACCAGTCAGAGGCTTCCAGACCTCGGCACCTCAGCCTTTAGGCATTTTGTGCTCTTAATTGTACCGTTTATGTGAAGAGACCAGTAGCCCTTATCAGCTTCAACAGTCATCTCACTAGGCCCTATTTGAGGAAATCCTCCCTTGGATCCTAGGAGTTCATATCTCCAATGAGACAGTGCTTCACATTCGAAGATAATGTGGGAGGCTGTGTCCTCCTTTTCCACGCACAACCGACTGATAGGTTCCTCCCCATATATGCTAATTGTATGCATGTGCTTCCTAAGGGTACAGTGACATATGAGTAATCCCGTCACTTTCCTTATCTGGTCACTGCTGAGGTTTAATATTTCGTTAGTCAGCGGCTCCGAGGGTTTATTGTCCAGGAGTTTGCTGTGTTCCTGCTTTGGCACGTGGCTCCAGTACTTCTGATGTTTAGTTTGAATCCTCCGAGATGTACAACCACGTGTAGCAGTTTTTGATACTACAAATACTGGCTTAGGATCAGTGAATGCAGTTTCAGACCCTTGCTTTGCTAGAATGTACACAATAACACTGAATACATTCTAAAACGGTCAAAAACACACAATGCAACGCATCCAATAACGATCAACGGAACAAAACCACTCAAATATACCTAAAAACAATTGGACCATTTTCCATCCTCTACCTCTCAAATACTGACAAAAACACATAAGAACACTGAATACAGTCTAAAACGATCGAAAACACACAATGCTGCGTTTATTTATCCAATAACGCATAATTTCTCTTCATAGTACTCCGAAACGGTCAACGGAACTCGAAATAACTCAAAAACTCTTAATTTTATTGAAAAGCACACAAGATGACTCGATAATTCACAAAACCACTGAAATATAACGTACAACTTTTCCATATTCCATCCTCTTTCACTCAATTACATACAAACACATAAGAACCCCGAATAGAAAATAAAACTATGCAAATCACACAATGCTAAGTTATTTCATCCAATAACAATTTACCGTAATAACACTACGAAACGGTCAACTGATTTGGGGACTCTAAATATTTCAGTGATGCCTGACTATCTGAGAGTGTAATGATCTGTTGGCCTTTATACCCCCTTTTGATGTTTATTTGAAAGAATTCAGTATGGCAGCAGCACGCCAAACGCTGAAGTGACAAAAATTTGACGTGTACTCTAAAAAATTGCAGATCACAATCATCATCCTAGAAAATCTTAGCTATATAATCATCCGTTTCAAAGATGCGATACTTTTTTAAAACCCAGTATGTAGATACAGTACATAGTACATATGCATTAAAAAAAGGGTACAACTAATAGAAAGAGACGTTTGCGTAAAACTGGCTGGAGTTTAAGGTTGCCAAATGTCATTAGTTACCAAAAATGCAGCTCATAGACGTAGGAAGGGACAAACATTTTATTGCTGTTGTCAAGAATGAATGCAAAGAAGATTCATTGTTTAGTCTATTTCGATGTTTGCATATGAAAAATTATAAAATTTTTTTCGAAATGGTCAGAAAATCCCGTGCCATCTTCGCTAAGAAAGGAAACTGGAACTGATCACGTTTCCACCATTCTAAAATATCTTCGTTGCTTACTGCTCTTCTGACTAAGATAATCGAGATATAAGTTTTTTGACACGAATGTTTATATACTTATCTTTTATCTTCAGGCAACAATTAAAGAACGCAATACCGCAAGAGTCTTGATCTTACAAGCCTTCAGCTGGTCTTGGTCTTTGTCTTGCTTTGTTGCAAGACCAAGACCAGTCTAGCTCAACCACTACTTAAAATAATAAAACAAAGTTTACATTTAAGATTTTATTATTGTTACATACTTTACAAGAGGTTATATCTTGGTTACTTTTATTTGTATTTTTAATTTTCCAATTTTTTTGGTTTTAATTTATAATTTTTGAATTCTGAACAGTTCAAACCATTACTACATTCCTTTTATAGTTCAAATCGCTTTTTAAAATTAAGACACCCATGCAAAACGTTTGCCCTCGTACTTTACCGAAAAGAATTCCTTGAACATTGTATAAAATACATCCATTTTTGAGGACATTGAATGTGAAAAGATCGTACTATACAGTTCGCAGTATTACCTATATATAATGATCTAAGGTATCTTTATTATCACTACGTTGTTTGAGATGTTGTTTAAGTACAATGTCTTTATAATCAAAATATGTTTTGCTATTTTCTTTATCGAGCAAATAATAATGGTTTAATAGTTTCCTGGTTACTGAATAAACTCGGTAAATACGTTGTTCTGTTTCATCATTTTTCGCTTCAAAAGATTTGTATCTAAAACACAAATATCATAGGTTAGATTAGGCGTCCAGGCTCAGAAGATATACACAGTGTTTATAAGAAGCGCTGAGGTATGTCAATTATTGAACTCAATTAATGTACCTTCTATAATATATTACTATACAACTGAGCTCAGTAGCGTTTGTTTATAATACAGGGTGACGCATTAGAAACAGTCCACCTCAAATATTGTTGGCGGGGGAGGTTTTTGCGGCAAACCCCGAGACACGTCGATTTTGTTTTCGAGGGGGACAACTTTTGATAGTTAACTTATGGTTGTACGGTCATCCCCCTAAAAGGGGTGACTACCCCTTCTAGAATCTTTAATGACATGGGGGGTCGAGTGGCACATAATTTGAAAGGTATTTCGATTCTCTTTAAAGACATGCTAACATTTTTGTGTTAAAATTAATAACAAAAACCAGATTGAAATCTCCGTTGAGGAAATCGGAATAAAAAGCTGAATTAATAATTAAGTAATAACATTCCAATAAAATGTTATTATTTTCATAAAAAAAGAAAGACAAATAAAAAAAGGAGTAAAAAATATAAATTCATGAAAATCTGAATACTACAAATAAAATTAAACCTCTTAAACCTTTTAAATTATAAACCTATTCTCATTTATTACTGAAATAGCAAAAAAGATGTTTGTCAGCTATTGACGTGATAAGATAATGGTTTTTAGTAGAATTTTACGGGTACCTAGTTTTATTTAAGTGAAATTCCTTCATTCTCTAGTTCGAAGTAAATGAACCTAATTATCATGGTTTACACCACTACAGAGAAAACTGAAATTGTTGCAAACTATTTTAGAAACAACGAGTCTGCACGGGCAGCTGCAAGAGTTTTTAATAAACGTCATCCCGGTAAGAATGTAAGACATCCCTACGTGATAAATTTAATATCTAAGTTCATGGAGACCGGAAATGTTTCTAACAGAAAATATGAATGACAACATCCTGTTACTAACGAGGCTACACAGGTTGCACTTTTGGGACATGTTGCATTGGATCCCACTTCAAGCACGAGACAAATAGCAGCAGCTACAGGAATTCCACGTAGAAGCATTCAGAGGATCTTGAAACATCATAAATTCCATCCCTATAAGATTCATCTCGTGCAAGAGCTCAACGAAGACGATCCAGATCGCCGTATCCATTTTTGTGAGGAGATGACTAGAAGACAGGTGGACATCCCCCACTTTTTATATTTGATATGCTTTTCTGACGAATGCACGTTCTTTCTTAATGGTCACGTGAACAAACATAATTGCAGATACTGGAGTGATGCAAATCCTTCAATTATGAGAGAACAACATACTCAGGCTCCACAAAAATTGAATGTATGGGCTGGGGTTTTTGGAAATAATATTGTTCGTTTCTCCTACCTCATAACTTGACGGGTGAATCTTATCTTAATTTGCTCGAAGACCCCATCTACCCTCAAATTGTGGAGATAATGGAAAACGATGATCAGATCCCAGAAAATAATTTTTTTTTCAACAGGATTGCGCTCTACCACACTTTGCAGCTCCTGTACGTGACTTTTCAGATCAACATTTTCCCGCACATTGGATTGGTAGAAGAGGTTCCATTGAATGGCCCCCAAGACCGCCTGATCTATCACCGTTGGACTTTTTCTTATGGGGTTATTTAAAAAGTGTTGTTTACAAAACACAACCGAACTCTTTAGAAGATCTTCGCCACCGTATAACTGTGGCATGGGGTGAAATAACTCCTGTTATGCTACAAAATGTTCGGAACAGTGTTGAACAGAGGTTGTATTACTGTTTGGAAGTAAACGGATCACAATTTGAACACTTACTTTGATTAAAACTATTCTGACAACTTTTTTTTAATTTCTTTCACTCACACTTCCAGCTGGTTTTTGTCATTAAATTCAACACTTAACACAAAAATGTTATCATGTCTTTAAAGAGAATCGAAATGCCTTTCAAATTATGTGCCACTCGACCCCCCATGCTATTAAAGGTTCTAGAAGGGGTAGTCACCCCTTTTAGGGGGATGACCGTACAACCATAAGTTAACTAGGTATCAAAAGTTGTCCCCCTCGAAAACAAAATCGATGTGTCTCGGGGTTTGCCGCAAAAACCTCCCCCGCCAACAATATTTGAGGTGGACTGTTTCTAATGCGCCACCCTGTATAAACTCAGACACTACGACATAGGTCCTATTTGAGATAAATACCTTTCAAGAAGTCTTTCCATGTGTTCGTTGTCACGTTGCAATATTTCCCTTGTGATTCGAACAGGTTTGAACTCTAAATACTCGCTTGACGGCGACTCAAACATATCGATGGACTTACTAGATAAACAACGTACATCTGAAAATTTTTAGAATAGTATGTATTTCGAAAACCCTAAAAACCATAACTTGCTCTTTGATTATTTGAAATACATTGTGGGTGTTTAAAAGTCTAAGGCTTAACTAAACCATGTTTATGACCTTAAACGAGTTTAAGTTCTGTGGGTTGCACCTGAACTAAACTGGCTTAACAATACTGTGCACAAAATTTATATTTAAACCAAGTTTAAGCTTAAACTTGGTTTAATAGTTTATAATCTTAAACTGGCATATGCACCGTCGATTATATGGAGGTTAAACCAGTTTAAACTCAAACGCCCAGTATTGGAGGCTTAATTTATTTAAACTGTTCTTTTTGATACTTGGTAACTTTTGTTATTGTCTCATAGAAGGTTGATTAGATTTGATGAGATGGCTGATTGATCTATTAACAGGTAAAAAAGTTTATAACAGTTCCGAATACTGAGATGTTGGTTACAAACAAAATGAGTTGTCAGTATTGTGGGCTATTCATCTATACCTTGTTTTTAAACTAAGAGGAGCATTTTAGGAAACCTTAAACACACCACTAAAAGTTACTAGATTGGGAGTGTGTTCCGAAAGGTTCGTGTTCAGTCTTTTCTAACTTATTCACAATTACGTGAAACATGTATTGTACATCTCGCAGTTGTCGTGGCCAATGAGGGATCAAGGCATGTCTAAATATCGAATCATCATTGGCCACAGGCTATGGCGGAGATAGTAACCAAATGTCACATTATTGTGAAAAAATGTATCGTTATAATAAGTAGTTTATGTAAAATTTGTTGATAATTTGAGGATAAATAAGTACCTATATAGAAAGTACAATTGTGTGATTAAATTATTCTTTAATAACATTTGAGGCTCAGGGGCTCGATTCTTGAATCTCGAAATCGGAATTCCGTAGTCCATTTTCGACCGACGTCGTCGTATGTTGTCTATTCTTGAAAGTCGAACTCGAGATGAATTCGGCATTTCTCGTTCGAGACTGCATCGAGTGTCTAAAATCCTTCGACTTCTAATGTCGAGTTCGAAAGATCATTTTGTTTGTCATATTTTTTCCGTTAAGGTTATTTACTCATAAATAAAAAAATATTCAGTGAGGTTATATCGTTTCAAATCAGTTTTACTATAATAGTTCGTTATTTATAATTTTAATATCATAATTATTTTAACTGTTACTGTTATTTCAATTTATATCTGTTTTGTATTGAAATCTAAGTAAATAAAAGTTGTTGACATTTTTGTCAAATTAATATCAGTTATCAATAGTAACATGAATCCTAATTTTGTATTCTTGGTGGCTATTGAAAACATGGGAGATAATGTCCACTTTCCAGGCAATATAGAAGAGATGAATGACAATGGACATTTGACTTTTACACTTTTACACTTTTACACAAATTTCTCTTTTATTCTGTTTCGTGTCACAATATTACAGCGTTGTCACCTATACATTCGACAAATAATGCCGCATGCGTTTTAAATCTCGATTCGTATTGAAGAATAGGTTTTGACAACAGTGATCGACATTGCCGATGACAAATGTCGAGTTCGAGATTTCGCATTCGAGATTCAAGAATCGAGCCCCAGGTTTAGCACAAACTATACTTTGATACAAACCGAAGAATACCATAATATTGTACTGTAATGTACTTGATTGGGATATAATACTTTGTTAAAAATAAAAGAGCAAACAAAAAAGTGGTAGTAAAGATTGAGGTAATGAATATTTTTATATAATTAAACACAAAACTGACAAATGTCGTTGTCAGTTGTATCAAAAGAGCTGTTTGAAACGGGGGGTAATCTGACCAATCACTAGGCAGCAGAAATGCCAAGTTAAATTCAAATCGCTCCTCTTAGTTTAAAAACAAGGTATATTTTGTTTAATGATCGAAGATTGGAACTGTTGTACGTTTTATCAATGAAATACGTCCAAACCACATGCAATTCGGAATTTAACTAACAACCTTCACGTTAGTAACAACTGTAAACTTATGTACTCAAAATTCAAATAACGTCAAGCATTGTCACGAACGTTTTTGACACAAAAAATCCCTCAATTTTTCGAAGTTATCAAACTTCATTCGGTGCAATATTAAGGGACTTTAAATATTTAAACAAGTTTAGGGTGCTACCTGGCCGAGGCGATAAAAACGCAGCGGCCTAGACGCATTGATTGTTAAGAATTTAAAACATGCGTTACCTGTCGACGATTTACTTTTAGTCGTTGGTGAAATAAGTGTCTCTTTCTTCTCCCGCGCGGCATTCGCACCAGTATCTTCGTCTTTCATCTCCTTACAAAGGAAGGTCTCTCTTCCAAACTCATCCTTAACAAGTTTACATTTCAAAGTTCTCATCGGTTTTCCAGAACCATCCTTAGTTAGTTTTTCAACTTTGCAAATAAATACTTCACCATCATCATCAAGATTGAAGACTCGTGGTTTGGACAAGTCAGAACTAATTCCACTTTTTATGTTCGAATTTTTTTTATCGCCATCTGATAAACCCGAAGTATTTTTATTCTCATCAATGTTTGATGATTGAGCTGTATCGGTTTGTAATGTATTTATCGACTCTTCCATTTTTGATAATTCGGTCAAACTTGTACCACTTTCGCTACCCTGATTGTTCAAAGACTCTGCTTTTTCATCTTTCAACATTTCCGGACTCGGTACTTTCAATTGAGTACTTGTTTCCTGCTTTTGAGAGTCTAAGCTTACGGCAGTATTGTTTTGTTGATGTTCATTTTCCTTTAAGAGATTTTTAGTTTTTCGAGAAGATGCAAAATTGGATATCATAGTCGCCAGCTTAGTTTTAGACGTGTCTGTATTTTCAATTAACTTATCAACTTCGTTTTGTTCAATTCTAGAAGTTTCGTTACTTTTATTTTCTAGAATATTAGAAGGAAACTGGTTTCTCTCAGTATTTTGTAGTCTGTCAGCTTCTTTAATCCCCGCCGATTTTATTTGCTCAGTGTTAGATGTACAAGAAATATTTGTCTGGCTTTTATTCTCTAAAGTCTTTGATATTGTTTCAATTGTCTTAGTTTCCAGATTCGTCTTGCCTGGCCAAATGTTTGGTTGCTTATTATCCTTAATACCAGTCGAACTTTTCATTTGCCTAATTTTTAATACTTCATAAATATATGACCGATTTTTTAAAGTATCAGAGAGTGGCTTGGCTTTTAAAGCTCCTAACGATATGTTAGGATGCCTCTGGATATATTTAATGTTATTCGAATTCTCCTTTTGTTCGGTTTTTGATTGCTCAGAGATATTTGTTAAATTTTTATTTTCCAAACTGCTGCTGTTACTTTCAGCTTTATTTGGCACAATTTCTTTTTTCAATTTATCAAGTATATTTTCAGCGATAGACTTTCCTTTTAAAGTTTCTGCTATTTCTTTACAGATTTCCAGTCCGTTGGGAATAGTGCTTTGTTTTTGTATCTCAGTAATTTTAGGAGGATGAAGATTGTTCTTGAGATTATCCTGAGTATTAAACAAATCCCATTTATTCGCCAGATTCATTTGTGGAAGAGGGACATTTTGCGTTTCAACTGCAGCTAAAATTTAAAAGATTGATTAGTTTCAGATTTTAGATAGATCTAAAATTCTATTCCAACAAAAAGTAAGTGGAAGTTCAGATAAAGGAGGTATACAGATCCGGCCACTTCTTCACCGACCATAGTGGAATGGTATTTCTACCTCTATATTTTCGTGATGAATACACGCATAGCGGTTTGTTAGAAGCACTGCGCCAGACTCAGAACTCAGACTGGAGTACGATTGTGTCTCGTGCGAAAGAAAAGCGTCATGTATTTTTTTGAAGTAATTGTAATAAAAAGTAAAACTTATTTACACAAAATAAGCAAAATACTCCAAAACTGTTAAAACCAATCCAAGAAAAAACTACGAACCAGACAAACGTGGATCAATGGTAGAAATATATTGTGACTACTGCAAATTTAATTCATTGAGGACTCAAATATTACACCTTGTTGTGCTGAACACAAACCAAGATTTCTCCCCATAGCCGTCAATTGCTCTGGAGTAATGAACTATTTTTGCCTGTCGACATCGTGCCTATAAATGTCTTCTTGTAGAAAACCCCGCAAAAAGTCATTTGGTGCTGGGTAAGATAACCTAGCGGTCCATTCAATTGTTCCATTTTCCTTAAATAGCCTATCAAGAAAATTTCTGGCTTCTCTTGCGTTGTTATTTGAAAACAAACCTTCTGAAATTTAACAGGATATTGGGGGATTTATTCAAAAATAACTGTCAAGTAAGAAGAAATAGATTATTCTACACTTCAAAAGGTATATTAAAGTCGTTTGTCATCAACAAAAGCCACTGGCTGTTAAATTTGAATATTTGCAGACTACGTAAACTGTTTCAACACCACAGTATAAATCGACTTAGCCAACGACCTTGTAAACTACGAACTGTCAAGAATAACGCTACTTACTGTAACACTTCTTTTTTTCTATTAAGGTTTATGGGAAAGTTGAGATAAACTAATGAATCATAAATTGGTCTATGTAGTCCATCCTTTGAATTTAAAGATCTAAATAATGTTTATGAATGAGATTTGATGTGATTAGAGTTACGGTACTTTTTAGAAATAGCAATAAAATTACATTGTTCATTTTACAGCTTTTTTTCATAATAGAAATATATATTTATTGCTTATACAGGGTGTCCCACGACGTTTTGACAGTCCAAATTCTCGAAAACTGTTCATATGATATTGGCAGATAAAAACAGTCGAAACGGATGCTTATATTTATTATAAAATGACTTCCGTTTCTCCTGTCATTTCGGATCACGTGACCCCAACATAATTTTTTTAAATGGGACAACCGGTATATTATTACAATTTTGGATATATGATTCAAAAACAAATTCAACGATACCACGTTTGTCATCATTGTATTGTGTAGTAATGATAATAAATAAAGGGCTATTTATTTTGATGACCCTTCTTTTTTAGAAAAAATATTATGGAGTGATGAAAGTAGATTTCATAACAATGGTATTGTTAATCGCCATAATTGTCATTATTGTTCGCAGGAGAATCCAAAGTGGATGCGCGAAACCAAATTTCAAACAATATGGGGAATCAATGTTTGGTGCGGTTTATTTAACGGTCCGGTGATTGGTCCCTATATTTATGAAGGAACATTAACGGGGCAAAGATGTTTAGATTTTTTTCAAAATACTCTACCAGAATTACTTTGAAGATATTCCCTCACATGAAAGGTAAAAATTGTGGTGGCAGCAAGATGGAGCATCTCCTCACTTTTTTGGGCCAGCTAGAGAATATCTTGATAACACATTTCCTGAAAAATGGATTGGTCGAAATGGTGCGATTCAGTGGCCACCCCGTTCTCCGGATATCACACCCTTATATTTCTTTCTCTGGCGTTACTTGAGAGGTCGAGTTTATGTCACACCACCGATTAATTTAGATGATTTAAAGGTTACAATAAGATAGGCATGATTATAGCAGCACTTACAAAAAACCTTTTAACAAGATTTGAACATTGTGCCAATGTAAATGGTCATCAATTTGAACATTTTCTTTAATTTTTTTTAATTACTTTTACTTTTTAATTCCCTATGCTACGTTTTTAAAAAAAAATAATTTATACAGATGTTCATTTAATTGTCCCTATCATCACTACTGCACAATACAATGATGACAAGTGTGGTATCGTTGAATTTGTTTTTGAATGATATATCCAAAATTGTCATGTTATACCGGTTGTCCCATTTAAAAAAATTATGTTGGCGTCACGTGACCCGAAATGACAGAAGAAACGGAAGTCATTTTATAATAAAAATAAGCATCAGTTTCGACTGTTTATATCTGCCAAATTTCATACATGTCATATGAACAGTTTTCGAGAATTTGGACTGTCAAAACGTCGTGGGACACCCTGTATACCGTTAGACCTACACGGCGACACTATAAGCGAATGTTAATACGTTACTATATCTCATCAAATAATTAAAAAAAAAAATAAAACAAAAAACACATCCGAATTTGCATCTGAATAAAATAAGATCTATTTAAATATCTACAACGAATATTACCTGAACTACATTTCTTTTTATCCGTCGCACATTTATTCGGACTCTCAGTTGAAGTTTTTGGTTTCGCAGCAGTGAATGGACAACCGCCTTCTCCAGTACCTGAAATATAAAAAATGTAAATATCAATGTATATTTTAAAACTAGAAGACCTGACAGACGTTGTCCTGTCGTAACATTGTCTTGTCAATAAGATATTATGCAAGCGGTTGTTTTCTGCCCGCTGAGTGGAGTGTCAGAGTAGATTTTGTTTATTTCAAACTTAACGATACCTATACAGAAACTTCAAATTTTAATTAACCGCCATTTTTTGTCCAAAGTACAATTTTTTCCCGTGCATATTTTAATAATTATACTGCTATTGGGGACGGAGACAAATACAATAAATTAAAAACCATGAAAATCGGTCCAGCCGTTCTGGAGTTAAAACCCGACTAAATACGATATTATACACGCGGTCGTTCTCTGCCCGCTGAGTGGAGTGTCAGAGTAGCTATTGTTTATTTCAAATGTCTATAAATGCCATCCTTACAATTAGCTAATCTCCATTAGCTCTTATATCGTACTACAATAATTATTATATTCGATTGCCATCTTGCAAAAATAAAAATCGTGATGGAAAAATAGTGGTTGATCGTATAAGGGTGAAAAAAGAGTCATGGCAAAATTAATGTTTATAAAAAGTATATATATAATTGAATATTATATGTAAAAAATAAAATAAAAAATTAGGGAGTGGACCACCCTTAACATTTAGGGGGATGAAAAATAGATGTTGACCGATTCGCAGACATACCCAATATGCACACAAAATTTCATGAGAATCGTTCGAGCCATTTCGGATAATTAACAAATAAAAAATAGGGGTTGATCGTAGAAGGGTGAAAATTTAGGGTTGTATATATTTTTGAATGCTGTATCATATAAAAATGAAAACAAAAAATGTTGTCTAAAAAATGAAAAAATATATTAAGGGGTGGACCACCCTTAACATTGAGGGGGATGAAAAATAGATGTTGTCCGATTCGCAGACCTACCCGATATGCACACAAAATTTCATGAGAATCGGTCGAGCCATTTCGGAGGAGTTTAATTACAAACACCGTGACACGAGAATTTTATATATTAGATAAAAATTATAATAAGTTCGTAGTCAATTATCCAAATTCCTGAATGTCAACCTCAGCCCCCTTTTATGTTTGAAATGCCATTTTTTTGAATATTTTTATAATTATTTTTCAAACTTTAAAGATAGTCAGTAAAAGTTATATAATATTAGATGTATTTTCTAGAGAAAGTATACCGAATATTTTATTTCATTATTTTAAAAAGTTACAAGAAAGACAACCAATTTTTCGTAATCATTATTCAGAAAGTGCGTCCTCACTGCTGAGCTGCGCCGCTCCGAAAATTGAGATGCTAATTGGAGTGAGCAGTAAACTGTGCGCATACGCACAGTAACTTGCACGAGCAAACAGAATCCGGAGAAATGTGCTAGATAAACGTTGTTCAGTTTAAGCTTTTCTTACGCTCGTACTTTCCACAATGTTTAGTGCCCTATTATTATTTTTTATTTGAAATTGTCATGAATTATTCAAAGCTGAAAATTATGGGTAGCAGGATGACGGCGTATTCTTGCAAAATTCCTTTTTGGCTGTTTTGAAGTACCAGTACTTAAAACAATGAATAGAGCAAACGAAATTTTTAGATATTCGTTGTCCATGATGATACGGAAATTCATTTTCATTGTAATTATATTTAATGAAAAAGATCGGGACAAAACTGGATCTTTCACAAACACAAACGAACCACTAAATATTGCTGTAGTTTGGACGTTTGGACGTACGCACCTTGACATTCAAAATAAATAGTAATATACACTTTCAATAATAATGGCATTGAAAATTATTAACTTAGAAATGTTTGTTTCTGTAATTTTGTTGATCTTTTGAACAAGTTAATAGGTCAGACGAACCAGTTTTCTGAATAAGTAGTAGTGCGTCAATGACTGAATTGTAATTTACTATAAATATGAATATGTAGGGTTAATAGTGTGATCTCATGTGGCCTGACAGAATTATCCGGAGTTATCCTACTAGTTCTATTTCTATACTGTGTTATCACTTTGAAGAATTGATTATTTATTTATTTTTTTAATTAGTCTCACTCACCCTTTTTGTTTTTGCTTATCAGTTCTTCTACCAATTTCTCACATTTTTCATTCTTTTCAGGCTTAGCACATTTGTCCTCTTTCTTGTTACATGTATCTTCTTCCTGTTTGGGCTTTTCTTTCTTTTCACATACGCTTTCTTCCTTTTTGGGCCTACAGGGTTGGTTTTCTTTCTTCTTTGGTTTCTGTGCACATTCTTTTGATTTTTTCTCACACTTACTGGATTTGTCGACTTTATTTTTCTCCGATTTGCATGAATCTTCTTTCTTTACACCTTCATCTATACATTTTGTAAATATTTCTTGTGTGGAACATTTGCTTTCTTTCTTTTCGCATATATTTTCCATCTTTTCTTCACATGTTGTAGGTTTTGCCGTCTTATCACAGTTTGCTGATTTCTCTAAAGCGGGACATTTCGGTTCGTTCTGTTGTTGTTTTTGATCACACTTATTTGGTGGCTTTTCTTCGCTTTTGATAGATTTCTTCTCACATTTATCTACTTGTTTTTCTTCACATTTCGGCGTTTCTTTGGGTGTTTCTTGTTTGTCACATATTTTTTTCGGTGCAGCCAATGTACATTTGCTTTCTTTCTTTTCGGATTTATTTTCTTGTGCACAAGTGGCTGATTTTTCCGGCTTTACTTGCTTATCAGATTTATTTTCTATCTTAGCACAAACTTCACCCCCTTTTTTATCTCCACAAGCTAACTTGTCACATGATTTACTTTTGGATTCCTTTTCCACAAATTGACTTTTTAGCTTCTTTCCACAGTCCTTTGAGTCTTTCAAATTATCTAATTTTTTGAGTTTATATTCCTTTTTATCACAAATTTCGGACTTGCTCACAGTTTTTTGTACCAATCCTTTATCCTTTTTATTACTACAAACTGAATCGATCGATGGTTTGCTTGTTTGTGAGAATGAAGTGCATTTACTTTCTTCCTGCTCTGATCTATTTTTTTGCTTTTGTTCACACTTTATTGATTGTTTTTGGACTTCTGGTTGTTTGCAACTCTTAACCTTTTTATCGCATACCTCTGGTTTGCTTAAAGATTTTTTTACCAAAAATTTAGCTTTGCTTTCGGGATCAAGATCAGTGCTAAGCTTTGTTTTTGATGTATCAGCTGACGGAGCATCTGATTTGGTACACTCTGTTGGTTTTCTTGTAGCTTTTGATACTAAATCTGCTGCTTTATTTCCTGGATCATCGCCGCTAATCTTTGTTTTTGATGTAACAGCTGAAGGTGCATTTGATTTAGTACAAATTTTTTCTTCTTTTTTGTTACATTCTGTTGGTTTTTCTATCTTGTTACACTCTTTTGGCTTTTCTCTTTTGTTACACTCTGTTGGTTTTTCTTTTTTGTTACATTCTGTTGGTTTTTCTTTTTTGTTACAGTCTGTTGGTTTTTCTTTTTTGTTACATTCTGTTGGTTTTTCTTTTTTGTTACACTCTGTTGGTTTTCTTGTAGCTTTTGATACTAAATCTGCTGCTTTATTTCCTGGATCATCGCCGCTAATCTTTGTTTTTGATGTAACAGCTGAAGGTGCATTTGATTTAGTACAAATTTTTTCTTCTTTTTTGTTACATTCTGTTGGTTTTTCTATCTTGTTACACTCTTTTGGCTTCTCTTTTTTGTTACACTCTGTTGGTTTTTCTTCTTTCATGCATTCTGTTGGTTTTTCTTTTTTGTTACATTCGGTTGGTTTTTCTTTTTTGTTACACTCTGTTGGTTTTTCCTTTTTCTTACATTCTGTTGGTTTTTCTTTTTTGTTACAGTCTGTTGGTTTTTCTTTTTTGTTACACTCTGTTGGTGTTCTTGTTGCTTTTGATACTAAATCTGTTGCTTTGTTTTCGGGATTAAGATTAGAGCTAACCTTTGTTTTTGATGTAACAGCTGAAGGTGCATTTGATTTAGCACAAATGTTTTCCTCTTTTTTCTTGCACTCTGTTGGTTTTTTGGTCGCTTTTGTAACTAAATCTGTCGCTTTTTCAAACGGATCAGGAGTGAAACATGAACTTTTTTTATCGCACAGGATTTCATTGGCTCCTAAAAATTTTCTTACTGACTTTCCGCATTCACTTGGCTTCTTTTGTACATCTACATTAGAAGTACTGACTATGTTCTTCTGCTCACATTCAATTTTTTTAGGAGTATCACATTTATTTTTGTCTCCCTCTAAAAACAATTATATTGGTGAAGTTTTCATAAAATTATCAAACTATTCAAAGAAATCAACAAAATTTATCAAGAATAGGTATAAAGTGAGGTTCACTTTAAAATAACGTACAATAAGCAAAAAACAATAGAATTTATCACCTGTGGGCTTGGTGCAAAGCAAATATTTTGATGTTGATGTTTTTACTTGCTTATTCTCACATTTCTTCTCCTGGACGATAACTAGATCATCCTGTTTATTTGTTCCTAAAAACAAATTACTTATTAAGGACCTCGTATCTTTGCCAAATAAAGAAACTTGTTTTCGAAATTATTCCAAAATATTTAAACTGGATAAAAATTTATTGTTATTGGACTTTTGTGAATCTCACCTGAAGATTTCGGACAGAGCAAATATGGTGATGATGATGGTGGCTGTTTCGAGCACACAGGCGATTGCTTCTTTTCTTCTTTTTGCTTGACTTCTTGGGAGATGGAACATTTTTTCTCTGCTTCTGAAACAATATTTTGGCGCATTGGGTATATATATTATATTAGAACTTTCAATTTGGGCATTTAAAAACTCTAAATACTTTTCAAACAACAAAAATAAATAACTATCCTCAGGTACCCATTATTTTTTTGTAAAAAAGAAAATTTTTGAGTTGGTTTCAATAATTTAAAAATATCCAATAACGTCGAATGTTCATTTACCTAGTTTGTCTCCTGTTTTCGGACAAAATTTACAAATGGGTTCCTTAAACTTCTTATCTTGTTTATCCTGACAATCTGCCGGACTCGGCTTACAAGCAGGTTCTTTAGGTTTATTATCTTGTTTATCCTGACTCGGTTTGCAAGTGGAATCCTTAGCTTTATTATCTTGTCGAGCTGTGGGACAAAACTTACAAATGGGTTCCTTAAACTTCTTAGCTTGCTTATCCTGACAATCAGGCGGACTCGGTTTGCAAGTAGTTTCTTTAGGCTTATTATCTTGTTTATCCTGACTCGCTTTACAAGTTGAATCCTTAGCTTTATTATCTTGTCGAGCTGTGGGACAAAACTTACAAATGGGTTCCTTAAACTTCTTAACTTGCTTATCCTGACAATCAGGCGGACTCGGTTTGCAAGTAGTTTCTTTAGGCTTATTATCTTGTTTATCCTGACTCGCTTTACAAGTTGAATCCTTCGCTTTATCATCTTGACGAGCTGTGGGACAAAACTTACAAATGGGTTCCTTAAACTTCTTAACTTGCTTATCCTGACAATCTGGCGGGCTCGGTTTGCAAATAGTTTCTTTAGGCTTATTATCTTGCTTACCCTGACAAATTGACTCTTTAGATTTATTATCTTGTTTAACCTGACTCGTTTTACAAGTGGTTTCTTTAGGTTTATTATCTTGACAAATTGATTTCTCACTTTCGGTACATTTTGTACCACTTTCGACTTTCTTAGGCTTATCTGATGAACAATCTGCTTTTTTGGGAAGCTTTTTCTGTTTATTACATGATGGCTAAAACAGAAAACATTAGTTGATATGGGTTTATGTAGATATGGCAACGTTTTGAATCTCAATTAATTAGAAAAAATTATATGTTTGCCTCTGATAATGCATTCATTTTTTTGATTCAATAAAATTTTGGTATCACTTTGCATTTTTTATTAAGGGCCAGTTTCATAAGATGTTAGTAAAATCGACTTTATAAATAGGAGGCTTTTAGGCAAAGTGTCCAACTGCGTTAAAGTGAGTTTAGTTTCATAAATATTTTTTTCTCCAAATGACATTAAAAGTGGCTTTTTAATGACACTTAACAGGCATATAGCATATGAGGTGTATTTTTCATAGAGATACTACAGATAGATGCAACAATCCAGCTCGGAGCCCGTCAGCTTATAAGAGAGAGATAGAAAGTCAGAGGTTCAGGCTGTCTTTCTCTAATGGCGCGCATGCTATAGACGAGAGACAAAGACAGAAAAACCTCTGACGTCTGTCTTTTCTCTCTCACCGGAGTTCAGACGGACATTCCCACTTACACAGCGGCCTATGGCTTGTTGCCTCTATCTGTAGTATCTCTATGGTATTTTTACTGCCTAGTGTATCTATCTATCGACCTGTTTCGACTTTTAAAATTAATACCGCAAAACCTTCTTCAGTTTTCGCTCGTCGTCTCATTAGCCACTTCCAATCCCCAATCCTGACCATAAGACAATTGACATCTGCCAATGGCCGCCTCTATTTTTGCAACGCCACGAGCAATGCTCCTTTTCGCTATCGACTTTCTTCAATTTTCTTTTGAATTACCTTTTATCTGTTATTACTTATCATCTATATCTGTTTTACCTAAATTGCTGTGGTAATCATAGATGCTGGGATTCCTGCAAGATACCTCAAAAATATAGTAAGAATACCTCTAAGATACTTTCAAAGATACCTTCAGAGATACCTCCGAGGATACCTTCAGGACAAGGCTTCCATCCACACTCTTCCTGGAGGAAATTTCAAAGATAAGTACCAGAAAAAGTACAGGCCCCATTTTATTTTTGTTCCGTTCCCGCCAGAATGAAATTAATGTTTTAATGTTTTCTTAAATTTCGAATCCACCGGCTATAAGAGCTGTAGGGGTTAACGTAAGTTTTTAATTTTTTGAAAAATATTGTCTTAATTAAATTGTACAAGGTGTTTCTACCTTTTTCTCCTCAGTTTTCTTTTTATTTAAATTCATTTTTGTTCTTTTGTCGACGTCTAAAAGGTAGCGGCGCCCTAAAGATTCTTATAGTCTGACAACCCTCTGGCATACCAAGTCCGACACTAACATGGAGTCGAGCCACTCTTGAGAAGAGTCTCATGCTGGCAACATTCTCGAGTGGCCACTCTAGCGCCCAAGTGAACTTCTAGTTACAAATTGGCGAACAACTAACTCTTACAGTTACACTAGGCAGAAACTTTCCAAGTAATGTTTTGAATCAAATTGGTAATCAAAATTGACATTGGGTGAAGACAAAATGATGGAGTTTTGGATTTTGCGTGAAATTTGAACGAATTTGGATAAAAAATATATGTTCCACGTGACAGAAAAGAAGATCCAATAGCTTGGCTGGTTTCCTAGCCTCGGCTATGAAACACCTGCCGCGGCATTGCATTTTGTGCTTTTCTGCCCAGTAAAACAAATAACTATGAAAGTTGTCTTTATTTAAAGTGCTCTTTATTATTTTATGTCTTGTTTTTTCTTGTATGGTATCCAGCGCCGGCACCGGGGTAGAGCGAGAGTAGCAGTCGCTCTAGGCCCCAGGGACTTATTTTTTTTGCTTTTATTTTTACCAGATGTATTAAATAACGCAGTGACATTAACTAGTTTAGTTTGGAGCTTTAAGGTTGTTAGAATTAGTAGAAAAAGAAACAGGCATTATTAAATGCATATAATCTTAGGGTTAACAATAATTACTCCATTGGTTGTATGGCCCCCATCAAATAATTATTCAATACTAAATCGCAGTTCGCATATAACTAACAAATTTTGGGAGGAGAATGGGCGGGGTTTCTTACATTGGTCTGAATCCAGCTGTCCAGATCAATACTTGATATATTCATTGAAGTGAACTTATAGAAATGTTTTGTTGGTGGGCTATTTAGATCGGACAATACATTAAATCCCTATGTTCCGTTTGTGTTTGAATGTATCTGTATGCTTTAGGCCGTCTTCCTATTTCATTGTCAGAGGAGTTACTTGAGTTTGTGGCATGTTGTTGGAGGTTCGGTACCGTTATAAAGTAGACTGTTTACTGGTTTGACCATTATGAAACCCAATTATGACTTGAAATATGCTTTTCGGTTTAATGCCTCCTTTAAACATGATTATTAAACCGACCCTTAGAGATGATATTTCAAGTAAAATCATGGTTGTAGGCGCGATAAAACCCCATAAAAATAACTATACCAAAAAGTGCAAGTACATGTGATGAATGAGAGACATGCCTTCAGATGAAAACGCTTGTAATTTTTTTTAACGTTTCTTATTACTCAATAATGTTGATAAATGCAATATTATTTAAAACGTCATAAAAATCATGGCATGAAAATTCGAAACACAATTATAAGTAATCTATGCTCACCTTACTTCATAACAGTACTGTGATATCTGCATTATTCGTTATAGTTAGGTTAGGTTAGTTTTTTAAATAATTTTTTCTACAGTCGCGCGTAAAATGACTAATTACTATATTCAAATGAAATCGTAAAGTAGACAAATGCCGAGGATTGTTACTTTACGCTCTAGCGCAAAAAACGGAATCTTTTTCGCTCGCTTATTTAATCAAACCACGCCCGAATTAACAATTTATCAGATTAAAAATCAAATAAAATTATATGAAAATTGTCAAAAATTTTGAAATAGGATCAAAAATGGTCAAAAACTGTCAAAATGGTCAATAATTGTCAAAAACTATCAAAATGGTCAATAATTGTCAAAAACTATCAAAAATGGTCAAAAATTGTCAAAAGTGGAGAATTATTGTTAAAAATTGTCAAAATTTTGAAAAATAGTTGATAATTGTCAAAAATTGAAGTTTTTGAAATATGGCCAAAAATGGTCAATCATTTTCAGTTATTTTTAAAATTTGTCAAAATGGACAATTATTGTCAAAATTGGTCAATAATTGTCAAAATTTTGAAAAATGGTCGATAATTGTCAAAAACTATCAAAAATGGTCAATAATTTAGAAAAATTGTCAAAAATGGTGAATTGTCAAAAATTTAAAATTTTTTTTTGAAAAATGTTCAAACATTTTCGAAAATGGTCAATAATTGTCAAAAATGGTCAAAAACTGTCAAAAATGGACAATTATTGTCAAAAATGGACAATTATTGCCAAAATTGGTCAATAATTGTCAAAAATTGTTAAAATTTTGAAAAATGGTCGATAATTGTCCAAAACTATCAAAAATGGTCAATAATTTTGAAGAATGGTCAAAAATTTTGAAAAATTGTCAAAAATAGCCAATAATTGTCAAAAACTATCAAAAATGGTCAAAAATTGTCAAAAACTGTCAAAAATGGACAATTATCGTTAAAAATTGTCAAAATTTTGAAAAATAGTTGATAATTGTCAAAAATTCATAAAGTTTTTGAAAAATTGTAAAAATTTTTGAAATATGGTCAAAAATGGTCAATAATTGTCAACAATTGTCAATAATTATCAAAAATGATCAATAATTTTGAAAAATGGTATAATATAAAAATCGATTATTTATTAACATCCCTAGTCAGTAGATCTTTTTAAGGTTGATCATGATGAATAGCGAAAATTACGATTATTCTAGCACTCCTATTATAATCTAAGATAATATAAAAAACTGATTTAATTATTAAAAGGGCGACTGTAGAAAAAATTATGTGTGTTTTTCGAGCGTAAAGTAAAATTGCCGCTTTCGAAAGATTGTCGCGCGGCAACATTCTTTCTCAAGCGACAATCTGTTACTTTACGCTCTAAATTCACAAATAACTATTTATGGTGTTTATGGCGTCTTCCTCCATATGTTTGCATTTAATAATATTATTGAGTAATTAAAAGCGCTAGAAAAAAAATTCCATGCATTTCCAACTGCATCTATGATTCTACATAAATTACCGAAAGCTGTATCACATAATGCAGCCTGACAGATCAAAATTGAAGACTCGATTCATCAGAAATTCTTATAGTTCTTTAAAGTCACTCCAAACTTTCTAAAAGTCAAAGATAGGCCTGGACTTTTACCATCCAGCAGTCGTACAAAAGAACCAAGATTTAAAAACGATCCACTTAATAAAGCATTTAGAGTTAAAAACTATTCGAGATTAAATAAAAAGACGAATATTTCGAATTACAAAAAGTCTGAGTGAGGGTACCTCACAAAAGTCTTCATAGACTCTTGTTTTGTCAGTACTAAAATAAGTTATCTTGCAAAAATGGCTCTAATGGTGTGCAGGAATCTGGCAGGAAGGAATTGGGGTTGTAACCCAAAAAACCTGAGCTGGATGTACACTGCCATAGTGAGGCCAATTTTTACTTATGGAGCCATTACGTGGAGTAGTAGAACTAGCCTATTGACGACGAGAGAAAACCTCTCCAAAATTCAAAAACTAGCCTGTATATGTATTACAGGAGCAATGAGAACATGCCCAACGGCAGCCATGGAAGTGATTCTCAACCTAACACCACTACATTTGGAGGTGGATATTGTTGCGGAAAGAACAAGATACAGACGAAGTAGAGAGGAAATCATTGAAAAAACCACCTCCTCACTTCTTAGAAATCGGAAGACCTGGGACATGCCACTAAACAGCATGCTGAAAAAATATAACTTTTGAAAGAAAGAACAATGTAGATTCTGTAGCATGGAAGAAGAAACCTCCATTCACATATTTGCGAATTGTACAGCAACTCAGAATCCTAGGGCACATCACCTAGCACCTAAGTTGAAGCCTGCAGATATCCTAAAATTCCTCCGGGAAATAGGACTAAAGGAGCTACTAGTCTCTGAGACTATCCTCAGGAACTAAGTAGAAGTAAGGAGGCAAGATAGATCTTTTAGGTCTCAGTGAATGTCACCCCAAAATACATACATACACATCTTTCAAATGATATAGCAATTCTCTCAACAAGACATGACCAGGTAACATTCAGTTCAAATTGTATAAAAAGCTAGTAATACAATACACGAATAGTCTCAGAAATTCAAGAGAGTCTCAGAGAAAGCACGTTAAATGTAGTGAAGCAGGGCTAGTTCTAGGACACATTATAAAGGGATCCATCAAGAAAAACAAGTTTCATCACCAACTGACACAAAAAATGTCTATTCACTTTTATAAAACTGAACACAATTTCTTAATTCTGTAAATTTTTAAGTATTTATTGCTACATAATAATATGTAATAATAAAAACTTACCGCAACGGCACATGTTTTCTTTTTAGCAGCTCCATTTATATTTTTATTTTTTCCCTCTGATTGGCACAATTTTCGTTTGGTTTTACTTTTCTTGGTATTCCTTTTATCGGCTTTTGTACTACTGGTACTTTCAGCTTTTTCCAAACATTCATTTTTCATTTTATTTTTTTTATCGGATGGTTCCATTTTGCACTCCTGTAACCTCGACCTATATATTTTGCCAGAGTCCTCTGATTGTTTTCCACTCATGCATTTGGATGATTCCGATTTTTGCAACTTAGCTGAATCAGATGGTTTGCCACACACTTTTTTAGGTGGTTTTGTTTTTTTCTTACAAATATTTACGGTAACCTTTTTTACCGGCTCAGATTTGGTCGGACATATCTTTTTAACTAATTTAGGCTCTTTTTCGCATTTATTTTTTGGCGGATCTAACTCTTTTCTGCACACTTTGGTCTCCGGATTTTTATTACATTCTTCCGTTGATGGCTTTTTACAAATTGCCGAAGGTGACACTTGTTTCTTCTTACAAATTTTATTTTTGGATTCGGAATCTTTCTGATTTGCTTCATCCAGTATCTGGGACTTCTTCTTACAAATATTTTTATCCTCATCTTCTTTTACTTTGGTAGTGTTATCCTTGCTACAAACATTCTTTGGAGATTCTTGCTTGGTGGCGCAAAGTAGCTTGGGAGGTTCTGGTTCATTTTTGTTCATTAATGATGAAACGTTGGTTTTGTTCGAGGTATTTTCCCTATTGTCGCAAACCTTAGGAACTTCAGGTTCAGCAGAACTAATTTTATTAATGTCACAATAGCTGGTTTTGGTTAAATAACAGAAATTTGTATTTTCTTCCGCTTGGATTTCGGTAAAATTCCAAGGATATTTGTTTTTAAAAGATTTTCCATTTGTCAATGATGTGCTGGTCGTCTGAACGGAAGAGTAATCTGAAAATAAACACACAAACATTTATAATCTTAATTTATAAATGGATGCTTGTTTTCAAGAAAGTGAAATCTTGAACAAACAGAAGTGATAACCAGTGTCCAAATGATTCAAGTAAATTCTATCCGTATTATTAAACAGTGGTAAAAAAAAGCTATTGCCCTGATAGCTGGGTGGATAACATCAATTATTAATTGGTTTTTAAACTTTATATCTGAAAATACCTGACCACCAATTTGGACTTGGAGAACCGAATACAAGAAGTAGAAGACCAACCAAAGTAGAAGAGGAAACTAGAAGCCCAGAAGAAGACGATATACTGGAGGATATGGGAAAACTCCATAATGGGACGACTGCAGGAGAAGACGAAATAGAGACAGGACTTCCAAAACACGGAGGTCAGCCTATGAAAAACTTGCAGATTTAATTTGAAAACACCTGAAACTGCAAGCAGAAAATATACTTGGGGACAACCAAAATTCATTCAGATCGGGAATATCAAAGGTGCAATGCATACACTAGAACTAATATAGATCACAGTAAAGATATGTACATATTTTTTATTGATTTTAGAAGTGCTTTCTATACAATTAATGATGCTTAAAGAATTAGAATTCCCCAAAGGCGGCTAAGAAATTTGGTTAAAGCATACAACACCAACCGAATGGGAGGATTCAAGAGAAAAAAATCCCCATGAATCAGTTGATTACGTGTTAGTGTGAAGCAGCGCAAAAGTGACGATTCATTCAATAGTGTGGTGTTTATATTCGAATCTAAGGAGCCTTTAGTAAAGATTCCAGATAGTACTATAAGTCAGATTGAAAGCGCTTATTGATGAAAATTGATCAGATTGTAAAAAGAAAAAAATATATCCAAGAAACCCTATAAAAACTACCCTAACGTACTCAACTAAAAACAATATTGCCTAGATTAAGTCCGAACAAATTCATATGCAATGTAACAAATAAAAAACAAAACATTAAGTATTACAAAAACAAAATTTACTCACTTTCTTTTTATTCGCCCTCACTGATAATATGAATTCAGTTCTGACTTAATCTTGGCATTGACGTGTTGGTAGCCAACTTATTCTCGGTGAATTGTCTTAAGCTCCATTGCCAATTAACTTTGTCATTTATTTCGTAGTCTATAAAAAAGGCACGATCAAAAATTATGTCAAATAAAATTTAGCAAGTACGTACCCATAGCGTAGCATCAATTTAGTCCTGTGAAATGTTTTTGAAGACATTTGACATATTGGTGAAACAATACAGTGTGATCGAGAAACTGGTTACAAACATCGAGTAATGGAGTCAATAAATCTATACCCACGAAATTAAATACTAATTGTTCTGTACCTACCTAATTCCAACTAAGTTGAGAATTCTGGAATCATTGGCGGTACTTGATACTGAGCACAGTTTACACTTCCACCACACTAACACTACACTATCCACGCCTGTTTCGATAACCAAGCTATCTTCTTCAGATACTGATGTTTACCTTGAAGTTTATCTGAAGATTATCGAAACGCGCGAAATTGTTGATGTTGGTGTAAAGGTAGTGTAAACTGAGCCCAGTATACCTAATTCCAGTTAAGATGGAAATGCAGCTCAATTTTTTCACACCACAAGAAATGTTCAGTATTATATTTATCTTTATATTTTTATATTATGAATGCCTACAGTTAATTCTAGAGAGATTGAAAGTATGACCAAGAATTACAGAAAATAAGAAAATCAGTTAGACATTGAATATAACTAGGGATAAATAATGCACACTACGAACAGCACGGGGACGGCATCAATTGAAGCCCTTATTGGACTTTCTCCTTTGGAACTTTTTGTAAGGGCGGAGGTAATGATGGCAATTTTTAGGCTGAAATCGGAAGATTTATGGTCCCCGAACAATGTTCGAGAAGGACACACTGAGTTTTGATATCATGTCACTCCAGAATATATTCACTGAGCGAGTGAACATAATCATCCCATCTAGGGAACAGGTGAGTGATGCACCCAGGTAATTCTGGAGAAATCATCTGGTTCACCGATGGATCCAAAACAAATCATGGCACTGGGGCTGGTATAAAAGGACCTAGAGAGAGAATGTTTAGCCTTGGTCGATATACTACTGTGTTTCAAGCAGAGACGATTGCCGCTAGATCTTGTATTGATGGAAAAATGAGAAGAGGATACACCAGAAAAAAATTAACATATTCACTGACAGCCAGGCTTAAAGCTATCAGCAATCCGAACAACTAGGTCTTGACTAGTAAAAAACTGCTAAGAATCCCTCAATAGTCTGGCAAGATACAACAAAGAGATTCTAATATGGATACCGGCACATGAGGGGAGTGCAGGAAATGAAATGGCGGACCAGTTAGCTAAAGAAGGCTCTAAAGAACACTTCATATGCCCGGAACCGTTTTGAGGAATCACAAAAGATTGCATAGGAGGGAAAATCGGGAACTGGCTAGATAGGGAACACCAACTCAAATGGAGGTTGACACAAGGGCACCTCCGTAGTTTACTGAACAAGGTACACAAGGAACCATGCTATTGAAACTGGGTAAGAGACATTTGAAGACAGTTACCGACCTGGTGACTGGACACTGTACCCTGAGGAGAGATCTTCACAAAATGGGCAAAGTTAGTGAACCTATGTGCAGAAAATGTGAACTTGATAATGAAACACCTACTTACATACTCTGCTTCTGTGAGAACTCACAAGTACTTAGACGGAAGCACTTTGGAGAGGAATTTATACGAACATTACAATTACTGAAAATCCCTCCAGTCAAACTAGTGGCCTTTATAGAAGACACGAACCTTCTGGAATGTAAGTAGATAACATGGGAAATGGTACAAAGATTCAGTTCAAGTGCCTGGGCTGGGTAACCCAAACGAATGAATGAATGCACACTAGAAATTCGGTGTTGGATTAATGATAGGATATAGTGAATATTAGCCAACAATAATAATTATACAGTGTGGAAAAACCAAATGGAATAAATCCGTTATTGTACATATTTACTTATAGAAAATCCTGAAACAAGTCAATTTTGAATTATAGTCGTTTCATCCCATGTTCTAAATTATTTAAGACGATTGAATGCGGTAATTGTTGGATAATGTTAGAAGACATTTTTATTTAAGATTAGATCGTTAGCGAGCGAGCATTTTGATCATCCACTTCCTTGACATACATGGTTTTTATTTTTCACGTTATCTATAAAAACAGTATTATTCATTAGTTTTTCACGTGCCCACAATATGAAAAGTAGCAGAAGTGGTAATAATCCCTAAATCTGGGAAATCACCAAATGAGGTATCATCCTACAAACCAATTTCTTTGCTTCCTGTAATCTCGAAACATTGTGGGGAAATATTTCTTAAAAGACTAAAACCATTTATAGACAATAAGAAAATAATTTCAGATCATCAATTTGGCTTCAGAGAACAACATTCAACAATAGATATTATTGAAAAAGCATTAGACCATAAAAAAGTTTGTTCTGTAGCCTTACTCTACGTGGCACAGGGATAAGCTGTAGCATGAATGATTAAATCATAAATTAAGAAAGTTCTTACCTAAAAAATTTTCGCAACTTCTAAAATCTTATATTATAAATAGAGCCTTCAGAGTAAAGCAGGAAGATGTTTACTAAGAACTAAAAAAAGGCAAAGTAGGAGTACCACAAGGCAGGGTATTACGTCTAGTACTTTATCTGGACGTTGTAGTAAGTGGAATATTTTGGTTAAACAAATGAGGATAGTGGTGCAATTATATAAAAGAAAAGAGAAAGAAAGAGCGTCTAAGTGAACATGCGATAAATTCGAATACATTTTTTAGGCGTTGTGGCACGATCTTATTGGTATATTAATTAAATTCGTTAATAGTGAAGAAACTCCCGAAAAAAACATTTTAAATAATGATAAAATCAATTTAAATATTTTACTTCATTTTATTTAGAACTTAAAACACTTTTCACTGGGAATTTTATTACAATATAATTTAGTACTATCAATTCCCGAATACACCAAAATATGAAGTAACAAATACAATACATCTCAAAAATATTAACCAAATGCTCTAATAATGAAAAAAACTTGTACAATTCCAACTTGAAAATATAATACAACGATCACATTGAAAAAAACATTTATCTGCTAAGCGATAGAAAAATATATTTTCCAATATTTAATTTTATATATTTCATTAGGCTCTCGGAAATTATAAGACGCTAGAGCCTCAGATAACTTTTGTCCCCCCTCGGATCCACCTTACTTTCTTAAAATTGGTGAGTTATGAATTTTTGGATGAAGACGTTTCTAAGTGTACTGTTTACTCAAAGGTGATAAAAATTATTCACGTTAACCATGAAACTTAGTACTTTACTGGGATAGTACAGATTGTGTTTTCTGTGTTCATATTCATGTTAAAATCTGAAAAATATTTTTAGTTTTTGTTTTCAATAATTCAAGTTGGAAGTTGAACAGCTTTTAGCAGTACCTAATCATGATAAGAGCAATAAATAAATTTTTGTACTTCATATTTCTCCGTAATAATAGATATATTTCTATGATAGACATATTACCAATGTATTATAAACTATTATAAACAAAATATGACGAAAACTGTCTAATAACAACTATTATCAATAACTTTTCATATGACAATAAACAGAATAATCGGTCAGACCTTTTTTAGAAAATGCAAATTTTCTGGTGTTCGTTGAATATACTCTTTTAGATTCAGTTCCATTCTTATTATTTCGTGTCAAGATTTTTTCGTTCATTTTCAATCGGTTCCAAGGATATTTCTGTCTCAATTTCAAACTAACTGCCGGTTTGATAATTTTATCATCAGCATCATCATGCTTTTCATCTGAAAAACACAGAATATATTAATGTCCATTAATATTTTCAACTAAGTGTGTTTAATTGATGGAGTGAAGCAGTATTGGACACTCCGAACAGAGAACATTCTTGAAGAGCCTGTTTCAGGATTTTTCATT
This sequence comes from Lochmaea crataegi, assembly GCA_947563755.1. Classification (NCBI taxonomy): domain Eukaryota; kingdom Metazoa; phylum Arthropoda; class Insecta; order Coleoptera; family Chrysomelidae; genus Lochmaea; species Lochmaea crataegi. The sequence continues at coordinate 26,193,911 of OX387432.1, forward strand.
TGAATTCATCATTACGTAGAAAATGAAATTATCCGTTACTTCACAATTTCATTGTATGTTTTGACCTATATATTTTTTATATTGATAGTGATTTGTTACTATTTGACTCTAACATTTAATTATACAACCTCCTACATTTTAATATTCAACAACGGACTACTTTTATATACGGGGTGTTATAGTCGAAACTGCGTATTTATCATAAAGAGATAAATGATAATATGTGCTAACAAATGGACATCATGTGTTTCGAACAATAGTAAAAAAATAAATTATTTTAAAAAAAATTGAACATGAACAATTAAAAAATACAAGTAATTAGAAAATAAAATTCAAGTAAATGTTCAAAAGGGTACAAGTGAAAAAAAGGGACATTAACGTCATCCTATTAGCATTTAACCGACTGGAATGATTAGATTTGAAGATTATTAAAAAATGTCATAGGTGTCAAAAAGGCAACTCTAAGACGTAGGATCTATTCTTAAAATTGCATGTTTTAATGATTAATTTGATAAAGTTTAACTTTGACGTGTAATATGATTTCCATTTTTAACAACCTTTGACATTTGATAAGTTTCACCTCCAAAATAATACCAGCTGGTCTTATGCAAATATAACATTGTACTTGTACTTGAAAATATCCTTATCTGGAATTATTATGTATTTATAAACTATTCAATATTTACGTCTATTGGATAAACAACTTACTCCTTGTATATTTGAATGTATTTAATACATATTCATAGTGATATTCAGAGGATAGCCGTGATCATATGCCACTTTGCCCTGAAGCATAATATGATCGCTCACAACTATTAGAATGTGTTGTTTTGTTAGGTTAGGTGACATTCGACCACGGCTATCCTCTGGATATCACTATGAATATTGAATATGTATTAAATTCATTACATGCAAGTTATTTATTTAATAGACAATAAATATTGAATTGTTTGTAGATAACAATTTTAAATTAGAATCTTTTTTTTTTCAGTAATTGGGTTTTAGTTTTTAAACTTACTTTTTTTCATTAAAAAATTAATATCTGGAAAATGATACATTTTAGGTATTCTACACAAGGAGACATTTAAATTTAACGTAGAAACCGAAAAGTTAATATGAGTTAAATTAAAATTAAGAAAGCTGCTGTTCCTTCCGATATAAAATTTTTAACTTCCCGCTAAGAAAATCAATGATTCTTCCTTCCTAATGATTTTCGAAAAATCGGGAAGTTATTGTTTTTACCCCGTTTTAAGAAAATCGAGGTTTCAACAAATCTCGACGTTTTGAAGCCCTAAGTAGCCTTCCTGACTATTTTTACGATGATGTCCGTACGTCTGTATGTATGTGTGTGTAAACCTCTTATAACTTTTGAACGTCTTGACCGATTTGATCGCAGCTGATGTCATTCGAAAGGGCTTCGCCAAACTTAGATTTCCTGTAAGTTGGAACCAATTCGGACCGGTAGATTTCGAGAAATTGCAAAAAAAGTGAAAAATTGTGAAAAAAAAGTTTTTTTTCATTTTTTCAAAATATCTCCGAATTGGCTAAACCGATCGACCTCAAAAACGAATATGCTCTTAACCTTGAAAACCCGCATCGTTCGCCACCAAGTGCGTAGGTACGTGAGATATCGTTGTCGAAAAAAATCGAGAAAAAGTATTTTTTTGTAATTACTCCGAAATGTTTAATCAGATCAATTTTTTTATTCGAAATTTTTATAGAGCCCATATAACTACATCGATCGCCGCTAACCGCGTGAAAATCGGTTAATTCATTCAAAAGTTATAGCAGTTTGAAAATTAAAAAAATCGCGTTCCATCGAACTTTGATAAGACAAAAGCATCGAATAGCTTTATTTTTGAGCTCGGAGAGCTCAAAATAACACAAAAATTAAATTTTTGAGCTCGAAGAGAATAAACTATTTAATTTTTAACTTCCCACTAAGAAAATCAATGATTCTTCCCAAATGATTTTCGAAAAATCGGGAAGTTATTGTTTTTACCCCGTTTTACAAAAATCCAGGTTTCAACAATCTCGACGTTTTGAAGCCTTAAGAAGCTTTCCTGACTATTTTTACGATGATGTCCGTACGTCTGTATGTGTGTGTGTTTGTGTAGGACCTGTAGATTTCGAGAAATTTCAAAAAAAGTGAAAAAAAAGTTTTTAAATAAAAAATATAAGTTTTTTTTTCATTTTTTCAAAATATCTCCGAATTGGCTGAACCGATCGACCTAAAAAACTAATCAGCTCTTAACCTTGAAAACCCGCATCGATCGCAACCAAGTGCGTCAGAATCGGTTGATGCGTTCGTGAGATATCGTTGTCGAAAAAAATAAAAAAAAAGTGTTTTTTTGTAATAACTCCGAAATGTTTCATCAGATCAATTTTTTTGTTTCAAATTTTTTAGAGCTCAAAAAACTACATCGATCACCGCCAACCGCGTGAAAATCGGTTAATTCATTCAAAAGTTATAGCAGTTTGAAAATTAAAAAAATCGTGTTTTATCGAACTTTGATAAGACTAAGCATCGAATAGCTTTATCTTTGAGACCGGAGAGCTCAAAATAACACAAAAATTAAATTTTTGAGCTCGAGGAGCTCAAAAACATCGCAACTAGCGACAAAATCGCATGCGTTTGAAAATTGAATTTAGCGGGAAGTTGCAGGGATGGCCTTTAGGGTCAACCGATTTCCAAATTTTTTTAGACTCCACATTATTTTCTTCCAAATGAAAGGTAACCGTGATTATTGATTCCGTTCAGAAGAAGCAGATTAAAATTTTGAACAGTTCTCAAGGTATATAGGGAGAGGAGAAAGATATCGATATGCCGTTTCTACCAGTCTGTTGCTAATTTGGTTTACTTTCATAATCCGATGATTAAAACTGCATACTTCCAATTAATATTTTTCAAATAAAATTACATTTCTAAAAAAATTTAATAGTGCCCTCTAACGAGCACGTTACTAATTAGGTTGTATTGAGTATGTAACCCTTTCATTGGTGGAAAAGAGCTGATTTCAACAAAAGCAAGTCTGCAAACATCGGTAAAACAGAGCTTACAAACGTTTTTCCAAACACTCTCCCCCACGTATTATTTGAGTAGATAGACCAAAATTTGTATACCAAATATACGCAAATTTTTTTGGAAAATACGATTATTGCTTTTGTTATACTTTGGCTTCTTAAATTTTTTTAATCAATTTCATGGAATTTCTCAAGGTCACTTTTGTTAAAAAAAAATTTTCAAGATTTATTACAATCCGATCCAAAGATATAGCCGACGGCCGTTCTTATTTGTCAACTCGGTACATTTAACGATTTTTCTGAAATAATATGAAGGAACCCGAAATGCAACTGTATGCTGTATCCTTCTTCTTTTCCAGTGTGCTTAATGTTGTACTATTGTAGGTCTACTTAAACAATGGTTGTACATTGTATCACCATTGTTACAATGGTATCACTGTATTATGTGTGAAGAATGACTTATTATTCATAGAATATGAAATTAACACGTTGCCTTAAAATCTAATGTTTTTATCTACAGTGTGGAACAGCCAAATTGAATAAATTCGATAACGAATAAATGAGGGCGTGTTGGGAAAAACGCTTGGACAGGTCGATTTGTATTTTTAAATGCGCATTTAAAAAAAATTATATAGGGTGTGTCATGTGACAGTGGACAATATCTTATTTTAAATGCTACCCCCTGTATATTATTTATTTTTTGGATTCTTCAGAAAATTCTAGATATAATTCACGTACAAAGTCCTATAGGTACCAATCTTCAACTGTTTCGGAAATAGTGTGTTTTATATATTACATTATAAGTGTTTTCAGATTTATTACAAAAATTAACATTGAAAAATGAAAATAATTTATTTCACTAATTCGCTACATTACACTAAAACCCTAGTAAGCAATACTGATTATTTCTTAATAATGTAAAAAAAAATCAAAAAAACATCAATGTCAATGTAGGAAATGTTCAAAATGCTCGCCGCGAACGTCTTGGCAACATGCTAATCTGGTATAGAAATGTCTTCTAACGTTACTAAACATCTCAGGCGTGTCTAATCGCAAGCGTGATTCGTCTGTTTAAGTCATCTAAGTTGAGTGGTTTAGTTTTGTATACAATACTTTTGACATATCCCCACAAAAAGAAGTCTAATGGCGTTAGATCAGGAGATCGTGCTGGCCATCCTATCGATCCGCGCCTCCCTATCCACCGATTTGGAAAAATTTGGTTCAGGTTCTGCCTGACATTGATTTGGTAATGGGGTGGTGCTCCATCTTGCTGAAACCATATTATATTGGCAGGTTCTTGTGGGTTTGCTGGATCAGGATATAAGTTTGTCAAAGTTGACACGACATTTTGGAGAAGTTCTAAATATTTATCTCCATTCAAGTTGCCATCAATGAAAAAGTGACCTACAATACGATTTCCAACAATTCCTGCCCAAACATTAACTTTTTCAGGATATTGCGTATGTTCTTCTCTCATCCAGTGAGGATTCTCATTAGACCAATAGCGGCAATTTTGACGATTAACATGACCGTGAAGTGTCTTCCATGACCTCCTGAGCTGGCATCATTTTATATGGATGCATTTTACTTGCCTTAAATATTCGAAAAATCTCGCGAAACTGCTTTTCTATTTTGCTAATTGTTCCTTGGGATATAGGCGGCAAATTTGGAAATTTTTCGTGAAATAAGCGAGAAACTTCCATTTGTGTCCGTGTGTTATCTCCATAACCAATCATTTGTAGAATGGTTATTTTGTGCATTTATGTTAAATGAACCATTTTTCTGATATTATTACGTACAGTTAACGAAATTCAAACGACAATAGCACTGACACTGATCACTACTGTCATGCAGGCAGACAACAAGTTGCTGAGGCTATGAGTTTTATATGAAAATAAAGAAAACTGTTTTTGTATTTTTTTAATTTCATATCAGTAAAAAGGAACGCAGGAATGCTTACTTTCTAAATAGGAAATAAGTATTGAGTGTAGTGTAGCGAATTTGTGAAATAAAATAATTTTCATTTTTTAATGTTAATTTTTGTAATAAATTCGAAAACACTTGAAGATTGGTACCTATAGGACTTTGTAGATGAATTATGTCTAGAATTTTCTAAATAATCCAGAAAATAAATAATATACAGGGAGTTGCTTTTGAAATAAGAAAGTTGGTATTGGCCACTGTCACATGACACATCCTATATAATTAAAAAAAAATGAGCATTCAAAAATACAAATCGACATTTCCAAGCGTTTTTTCCAACACGCCCTCATTTATTCGTTATCGAATTTATTCCATTTGGCTGTTCCACACTGTATAATTATTTTTACCAGCCAAAACGTTACATTTTATAGATTAATAGTGAATTAAATTAAAACATTGTTTTGAAAGTGTTAAGAAAATTATTCACAAATAATTGATCTTACTCAAAATATTTTGAAACACATCAGTATTAAAAATCAGTTTTTGTTTCCTATTTCCATAATAAAAATAGCAGTCCTGTACGTAAGATACAAATATATTCTATCAAACCACTCACTTTTCTCAGTTTGGTCCTCTGTGGTAATACTAGAAGTTGAGTGAGACTTTCTGGATAGATAGGATCCTATATATCTTTTTGGTGGACCTTTCCATTTTCGGAACAGACTTTCAAATATTCCTCGACAATTATCCAAAAGGCTTGCGGGTGTACCTTTTTCGCTACCCATCTTTTCGACGTTCTGTTCATAGGCAGCTGATTCAGTTTTCAAAGTTGGTGTAGAGTTACCTATAATGTAAAAATTGAAATAAATAAACTATTTAATTTTTAACTTCCCACTAAGAAAATCAATGATTCGAACCAATGATTTTCGAAAAATCGGGAAGTTTATGTTTTTACCCCGTTTTACAAAAATCGATGTTTCAACAAATCTCGACGTTTTGAAGCCTTAGGAAGCTTTTCTGACTATTTTTACGATGATGTATGTATGTGTGTGTGTCAGACCGGCAGATTTCGAGAAATTGCAAAAAAAGTGAAAAAAAAGTTTTTAAATAAAAAATATAAGTTTTTTTTTCACTTTTTCAAAATATCTCCGAATTGGCTGAACCGATCGACCTAAAAAACTAATTAGCTCTTAACCTTGAAAACCCGCATCGATCGCAACCAAGTGCGTCAGAATCGGTTGATGCGTTCGTGAAATATCGTTGTCGAAAAAAATCGAAAAAAAGTGTTTTTTTGTAATAACTCCGAAATGTTTCATCAGATCAATTTTTTTGTTCCAAATTTTTTATAGAGCTCAAAAAACTACATCGATCACCGCCAACCGCGTGAAAATCGGTTAATTCATTCAAAAGTTATAGCAGTTTAAAAATTAAAAAAATCGTGTTTTATCGAACTTTGATAAGACTAAGCATCGAATAGCTTTATCTTTGAGACCGGAGAGCTCAAAATAACACAAAAATTAAATTTTTGAGCTCGAGGAGCTCAAAAACATCGCAACTAGCGACAAAAACGCATGCGTTTATAAATTGAATTTAGCGGGAAGCTGCAGGGATGGCCTTTAGGGTCAACCGATATCCAAATTTTTTTTTCATTTACTGGAATACGTTGTCATTTATTATTAAAAAAAATTGTTTAGTGAATGTTTTAATGGTTAATTGTTCAAGGTAGTGATCCGTAGACAACGAATTTACTATAAAAAATGATCCTCCAATGCCAAACATATTGAACTTACTTTTAGTAATTTTCTTTGGTTGCCCATTATTTTTTAAACACGGTTTTGGTTCAATGTGTATTTTTTTCGCAGCTTTGATTGGAAACTGAGACGGCAATTCGTTAGAATACGAAAAATATTCTTTCTTCGATTCATTTGGTTCAATTGAAATACTTTTTTTTGGTACGTCGTCTTCAAATGGTAATCGTGCTTCGGTTTGTTTTGTTTCCTCAAGCTTTTCAAATCTTCTTAGATTTTCCATACCAGCCTTACTTAAGGTTGCTAGAACACAGAAAATATTTTTTGCAACGGAACCATAAGACGTGTAGAAAACATTCCAATGCTTCTATTATGAAAAACCAAATCAACAAAAAATATTAAGGTCGAAGAAAAGCAATAACAATTGAAACTAAAATTGTACGTAAAACAGTTCAAATAATTTCAATAAATGACCCTCAAGTTAATAATAACGATGTAAAGATTAATTAAAAATAAAGAAAAAAGAACTAAAATTATTAAAGCATGATTATGGAAATAAGATAGCTGATATTTTATATCTCATCTTATTTTTGGGAAATTAAACCACACTCTAATAGCCCGGAACTTTCAACTATGTTTACCAAGTTTTTATGGATTTAAATAAAAACTTGAAGGATCAGGCTCTTTAGAAGTAACTCACTTAAAGTTATGATACTCAAAAAACTAAGCACACACGTTGTTTATGCTGTATATTTGTGGATCACGTGTGACTTGGAATTAATGGGAGCACCAAGGAAACGATTGACTTTGAAACACTGCCCCACCTGTTGAATACTTACACAACCTATATAACAAAGTTCCTTAGGAAATACATATTACTTAACGTTCCAACATCAACATAATTTTATACAATAAAAACAATTACGAATTTCTCGTTCACGAAAACAATTCATTTCAATATTTGTTGTATTACCTTGCAATATTTTCTTGGGTTCAACTTCTTTTTTCGGTTCTGAAGTAAACGAACTATGTGACGACGGCTTAACATTCTTGTTCTCTGAAATAAAATTTTATTCACCAGATATACCAGATAGATTACACAACAGATCTAGACAAAGATTTATTTTAAATACGATATATTTCTATTTATATTTTGGGAATTGAATCCAAGCTTACGACATGACCGGAGGCCATTCTCAGTTGCTCTTTGAAATAGAGAAGGTACTTCCATAATGTTCTTTTTGGTATAACAAATGTGAAAAGTCATCATTTTGACTTCATAAGGCTACACCAAACCAGTGTGAAGCATATATTCTGTCAAGAAGATACTGGGAATTGATCATTTATAGTGACCGCTTGAAGATATTGTCTAAATTACTTTTTTCAGTAAGATGACAGGTGAATCGTATTTCTGGAATACTTTTTGTCAAAAACGAAAAGAATTGATTAGATTTGATGAGGTGGCTAATCGGCCTATTCCACTGCGACCTTTTCAGATCTATCGTGGTCCTCTGAATCTTAATTACATTCTCCAGCCTCGAGACTGAATCTTTCAGTGCAAGAAATTGCACATTTGCCAGGCAGTCGCACTGGCATGGGATGTTCTCTGCAGTTTCCTCCTCGAGGTGAGAGAATCTGTCTATCAACTTCACTAGCTTTGCGTGCCTGATACAGTGCCCTATTAACATACCTACTACGGCTTTGGCAGTTTTCCTATTTTTGCTTATTAGGACTACAGTGAAAAGACTATATTCATATTCAATACAAACAATGAAATTTTTATCCATGAAAATATTTGACTTACCATAATTCGTCGAACTAGTAGGTGTGAGCTTTACGGGTGAATATTTTTCATTTTTCTCACTTTTCTCAGGTAATTCAGGATCACGTGGCTTAAACACAGGTTGGGTTCTTCTATAGTCAGATTCAAGTGTTGTAAATTGTTCCCTTGGTCTCTGCGTAATTTGAGGTGGAATAGATTTACTTTGAAAATACTGAAAACAGCCTGCATCGCTTTCATGATTAACAAATGAATTGAATGATTTATCAAGATCATCTCGACTTTTTCCTTTAGTGCTTTTCGAGTCACTGGCGTAAGTTCTTGTCACAGTATATTTCTTCTCACTTTCTGAAGATCGCACTATAAACGTTCAATCAATAATGAAACCCTTTCTCTGTTAGTTGTAAACATGTTAATATAAGAGCCATTTAATTAATATTGATACCATTCGAATATTTTTCTATCTTCACTAAAATATAAGAATAGTACCAATACATAATAATGGCGAAATTATTTATTTACTGACGTAAATTGTTTTTAACAAAAACAAGAAATCACATCCATGCAATTCTTCTTCTTCTTAGGTTTTGCAACTAAGGAGCACATCGTGCTCCTCGGGATTATGATTCTGCATCTTCATTGTTCTTGTGATGTGTGTGGCATAATACCCAGGCTAAGGACATTCTGTTTTGACCAAGCAAACCCAAACGAGTTTAAAACTTATCTGCATGGAGCTAACTGCTTTTGTAACCGCTTCACTATCGGAATATATAGCAATCGTCTTTTCCTTAAACTCTAGCCTTAATAACTCTGAAGTTTTTAGAATATCATTGAAAGATTATACAGAAATGTGTGACAAAAAAGCAGCCTTATTTTTTCAATGGGACACCCTGCATATTATTATATTTTCAATGTGCTCTTTTCTAACACTTATAGCATAAGCTTTATGATCTTCATAATTCAGAGAAATGGAATTTAGTGTATCTTAAATAAAACTTATATTTAAGCTATAAGAACTGTATTTAATTACTGGTCTGACCCCTCTGGACTTGTACGTCAAAGAGGTTGCGTTAATGGCCATGTAACGATTGCGTACGGCTGGTGTAAACTCCGAAGTAGGAGTGGGTCAATTGAGGCTAAGCCTATGGCGAGAAGCGCTAACTGCGCTACCTCAGCTGCAGGCAGCCAATGATGCAATTGAACCCAAGTTTCTGTTTAATAAACCCTACAAAATACAAATAAAACAGAACACAGAGTCAGATGCTGCAAATGCAATACGCATATATACAGACGGCTCAAAAACCAAAGAAGGCTCAGGATGTGGAGTTTACTCCAGATCACTTAGCCTAAGAATTAAGTGGGGAATGGGAAAAAATACCAGCGTGGTTCAAACAGAACTGGCTGGTATCTCAATTGCCACAAAGGAACTAACCAGAAAAGGAATTTCTGGCAAAAACATAACAATCTGCACTGACAGCAGACAAGCCCTATTAGCCTTGAACAGACAACGTGTTACATCAGGGCTAGTATTAGAGTGCCACCAAGATTCAGCTACCGCCTCGGTAGATAACAATATTATCCTGAGTTGGGTTAAAGGACACGACAGGAGTAAAGGTAATCGCATTGCCGATTCTTTAGCCAGGGAAGCGGCTGGACTAAAAATTTTAGGACCCAGTGATACTTACGGCATGACGACTACGACAATTGCGGAACTAGCCAAGTGCTCAATCCCTAAAGAGATGGGATGGAATCAAAGGATGCAGTCTTGGCAGGATCACCTTGGGCGACCCTGGGAAGCTGGAGCCGAAGAAATATTTGGCGATGACCAGGAAAAACCTACGCTTAACAGTAGGATTTCTGACTGTCCACTGTCAACTAAGGAAACACCTCCATACTATGGGGCTAGTGGACACACCTCTATGCAGAAGGTGTGAACAAGAAGATGAAACTGTCAGGCATGTCTAATATGAATGCCCGGAGTTATCGTGAATAGGAGAGTATGTGTTCGGTGAGTCTTGGTCTACACCTGCCGATATAAAGGAGATGTATCCTAGTGACCTGTCCACCTTCCTGGAAAGGACAGGATGGACGATGACCTAGGAGGACAACTCCTCGGGAGGATGAACAATGGGTCACATGTGGCCTAAGTGCTTTGGGCCTAAACTCACCCTCCCCACTCTACAAATACAGATATAAGAACTGTCACGATAGTGATCATTACAAAGTTGACGACGCTTTCTTAATTTGCGTAACACTCAAAAATAATATTATTTTCGTTTAATGGATCAACTTCCTTCCCGCAGCTAATTGTCAATTGTTTGAAGGTTATTTGTTTTCTATTTGAGTTTAGCTAGTTTCCGATAATTGTCTTTTTCTTCTTGTCATCGATACTAGCCTGGATGCAAGCGGACAACTCAAAAAAAATTATAACTGTCAGTCGTACTCATATCATTTTCCTTACTTACTGTATTTAATCTCTCTCATTATTATTTTATTTTTACCTGTTAGAGCAGTTTTTGGGGAATTACCAATGCCAAGATACGAATTCGGCATCTTTTGAGACTCCATTGGCTGTTTTCTATCTTTAACCATAATTGCTATAGGGAATTCATCTAATTGACAATTTGCTTTACAAATGTTGTTACTTGATGTGCTACCTAGATTATAAATATATTGTCAATTTCATGTTAAAACCTGTGTTAAAATCAACGGAAATTCAAATATAAACAAAAATCTGACTATAATTGGATGAAATAAGTTGAATTAACTTTATAAATCTAAGAAATATGTGCAGATCAACATCATCAGAATTTTCACAAGATTGGTGGTTAATTTTTAATAAACCAACAATCAATGAGATTAGAGAAAATATTGAGGTTAGGTACACAGAATAATAACTAGCTGAAGTAATGGAAATATTGTTATACCTACCCGAAGAATTCCCATAAAAACAATATTTGTCTTTGTAAATGTTAGTATTGTCAATGGTATCAGACTTTAGACTCATGTTCCTTTCATTCAAACCTTTCCTATATAATGGAGCTGCTTCTAATTCTTTTTGGTGTTTTCTGGCTTGATTGATGTTGGCTATGATTTTAAAAATGTCATTCTCTGATCGGAATTCTGAACCTTTCATCTCTTTGATGTATAGTTCCAATTCTTTTTGTAGGTGAACAAAAGCTAAAGCACAAAAATTTTAACTTTTTAACAATGATTAAAAACCACCACACGGTGGCAAATATTATACAAATCTGGTGTAGTAGTGAAGCTAAAAGAAGCATGGTGTTGATTGTGAATTTAAGAAGTAATCATTCTGGGAAAATGAATAAACCTTTATCATTAAATTGGTACCCAACAAATTATTTCAGCAGCAGTGAGGCACCTTACAAAGAAACAACAAAATTAACTTCTCTTGTAGTACTAATAACCATTTGATACAAAGCTGCAAATGGGTAGTTTAATAAGAAGAATTTCAATCTTCATGATAATCTTAAAAAAATTCAAAGACACACTCACGCTTTCGTACTTGTCAAATATATACATGAATCTCCTGAAAATCGTTATCTGACTGTGTATACCCGTAAAAGACCTCTAAGTACTTGTCGGATCATACAACAGCGTCTTTTGAATGCTTCTGGTGCTTCGGTTTCAAACGAAACAAAACGTCGAAGATTACACGAGGCTGAAGAACGTTCATGACTTTTGAGAAGAGTTCCATTAACACAAATTCATATACATGCTCGATTGGCATGGACTAATGATCATGTGAATTGGAATGCTGAATGGAGTCCACATTGTTCACAGATGAGTGGAGGTATGGTCGGTTTTCTAATAGTTGGCGTGTTCATACTCTTTCTCTTGTGCTCAGAAATCGAAAAGCAGTACAGGAAGTTCATCTGTTCAGAGGCCGTATTCTTAACTGAGGAAGTGAAGCTTCCCGAGAGAACAAATGTTATGTCTTGGAGAGATAGAGTAACCAAGCAAAAGTATGACAAAATACGTGTTCTCTCGGGAAGCTCTACTCGCTCAGTCGAGAATACGATCTCAGAAAAAGTACAGATGCTGTTTGGGAAGGCATTTGTTTTAATGGACATACATAATTGTTAAAGACCAGTAGTAGGCTTCATTATTTCCAATGGAAGCCGTTTTCACCATCGAGTTTCATGTGAGAAATAAGGAGAATAAGGCTATTTCCCTAGGCCCAAACCGGATAATAGACGCTACAGTGGACATTGAAAATCTTAAAATTTTCACGAAACTAGAACAATAATTAACTTATGGTTGCCGTGTACTTTGATGAATACCTTGGGTACTACTTTATCATCAAGCATCAATCATCCATAAGTTAATTGTTCTAGTTTTGTGAAAATTCTAAGATTTTCAATGTCCACTGTAGCGTCGATTATCCAGTTTGCGCCTAGGGGAATAGCCTTATTCCACTTGTTTTTCACATGAAACTCTATGGTGAAAACGGCTTCCATTCGAAATATGAAGTCTACATGTGTCATGGGCTACCGGTCCATTAGAGCTTGATGGGAACATGACATCTTTCCTCTATCCTCATCCCGCATTTGGCACTGCTTCCTCGATCGCCCGGCCTCAATCCCATCGAGCATGCTTGAGAATTCCTACAAAAAGCCTTGAATTTCTTTTAACCACCCCCTCAGACATTCCAAGAACTTCTTTTACCTCAACTTTGGAGACAAATAGATCAACGCTGCTTCAACGACCTTATTGAAAGTATGCAGAGACGTTGTTTGGCTGTAATTGATGTTAGAGAAGACCATACATATGTTAATAATGTTCTCCAATTTTTAATGCAATCAAAAAGGTAGATAACCTCAAATTGTTGTTTTTGTTGTTTAAAACTGCAAAAATATTGCGCAGAAGGGCAAAAATGTGCTTACACAAAAGAAAAAACGTTCAATTCATAAAATATGAACTGTTGGTGACCAAAAATCGTAATTTGTTAAAACACAACCTCCTAATTTATGTACTTCCTTAACTTTTGTGGAGCAGTTTATATCTCTTCAATTTATCTACAGATTTGTATCAAAAATAACTACATCTGCAGTTTGGTCCATTCTTCACTAAACACCCTGTATATACAGGGTGCTTCTAAATTCATGCGACAAAATTCAGGAGGTGATTGCTCGTATGAAATTAAGATGGGTCTTTCCTGTAACAAAATCTCCTCAGCCCACCTCTTTCCAAGATATCACCCCTAAAAGATGGTGACTAAAATTGAGTTTTTATTTTTTTACTTCTAAAATTTCAGTAAAGCTAGAAACTTGAAATTCTGTCACTTCCATCATTTATTATGAATCAAATTACATTTTACATTTTTACTGTTTTCCACTCAATTTATTAAAAAAATTATAAATTCTGGTGTTTATTTTTTTTCTCTGCAGCTATTGGTTTTGGGAAAAAAATATAATAAATCAAATAGTTTTTAAATAAAACAAGGAACTTCATCTCGAACAAAAGTGTTGATATGAAATAAAGTAACCCCCGTATAATGTAACAGGAATATTGAAAAAATACCCGTGGTTAGTTCTTTGCGAGTGCACGAAAATTACAGAATTTCAAGTTTCTAGCTTGACTGAAATTTTAGAAAAAAAATAAAAACTCAATTTTAGTCACCACCTCTTAAGGGTGATATCTCGGAAAGGGGTGGGCTGAGGAAATTTTGTTATAGGAAATACACATCTTAATTTCATACGAGCAATCACCTCCTGAATTTTGTCGCATGAATTTAGAAACTCCCTGTGTTCATCTTATTATGGTGACGAAGTTGGCTTAAGTAGGTATTAAAATATTCTAATTCCAAAATCAATAAAATCATTGAAATCAGTCCAAACTTTATGCATAAACATTAAACTTATATCAATTCCACCAGCCGCAACGAAATTTTATATAATAAATTCAAATACCTTTTCGCATTTCTTCATATTGTATACTCTCCCTTTCTATCAAAGGAATAAGAATGTCCGATAACATTTGCAATATGTGGTTCTTCTTGAGGTTATTGAAATTGGGTTTGTTCTCGGACATTTTTCCAATGACATCTGATGTTGGAATACATGATTTATCTTCGTATCTTCTTCTTAGACAACTTAGAGCTAGAGAATTTTCAGTGCTGGTAAATTTTTTATCTAAGCAAATGGTCGGAGATTTGTCAACTGGATTCCCGAATAAGGCTTCTTTTGTGTCAATGTGATATCTCAATCGTTTACTTAGTTCATGAACTACTGGTGAATTAGAATGAACTTTATCCTTTAAAATATGAAAGAGTGGAACTTTAAGAAATGGTTTATCTTGATCTCTATCACGACAAGTTTCTTTTAATTTGTAGGGCATTGTTCCACTAGTTTGGTGTTTATACGAAAGTGATTTGCGAATTTTGTTAGCTTGAGGTCTAGGAAGCTGCATCCCTACTTTCGAACTGAACGAAATGTATCGCTTTTGTTGAAATCTATCTAATTGTTCTTTTTTCCTACTAGTACAGCATCTACATCTTCCAGGTTTTAGAGAAAAGGTGTTTATTTTATTGATACCTTGGGCTTTTACTAAATTATTTTTCCTGTTGAAACTATGAATCATTTCGTTTAAGTTAATAGTAAATTTTAAGCTTTTTTCTGAAGCTTTTTTGTCTTTTTTATCACTTTTGGGGCTCATACATTGCTCTTCTATAACTTCATCTTTTTTCTTGTCTTTTTCTTCGTTAGTGGCAATTCTTCCATATGCAGTGTGTCTGGTTTTCTGAGCAAAACTACGTCGGTAACTACAAGAAAACTTTGGACAAGTTTGTAAAGTAATTAAACCATTTTTCACATGTTCTTTATTCGAAGCGACAAAATAAGATCTTGAACTGTTAAAATTTGAGCTTGATTTTGGACAAACAACGGATAGTTGTTCGGTTTTGCATGGTGCACATGGTTTGTGGGTTTTCAACTGAAAGAAAAATTATAAGAAATTGCGATACCTCTTCGTATTCCAGGTGGAAATCTACGCTATTGATATGTGTTTTAAATTTTAAATAAAAATATATTAAACATTAACAACAGAAACATGTTTATGGGACCAATTTCGCATTAAAATTGAATGACGAATGTCCCGCAACAATATTTCAGATACAAACACCTTGTATATAAAACAAAAAATATTATTTGAATAAAGATATTTACTTAAAACAGGAAAAGCTCCTGAAGAAAAACAAGTAGCTTTCGATTAGACTGGGAAAAGTTATGCTTAAAGTGACATATTGCAGCAAAGTGCTGTTCTTTTTACTTCACTTGCTGTCGATACGAATTAAAGCAGCTTGGAGACTAGTTTAAAGATGTTTAAAGACTTCTTTTGAGCTAGTATCAGTTACTTTGAGACATGAGCAGATGAAAATGGTGCATGCTTTACGTGACATTAGCGGTTGTCCGTGTTAATTTTGTCTAGATTGATATATGCTTTTATAAAATCCGTAATAAATTTTTAAAATGCACTTACAGGTACTTTGAGCTTACAAACATTCTTCAACACTGAATTCATTACAAAAATTTTGGGCTATATGAAACAGATAAAGGGGACCGACGACAGATAATTTTGATGTGATGACTGACATTCAAAAATGCCTTGATTGTATACATGAAATTTCGAGAAACAAAAATATTTGTTCTGTCATATCATAAGTCAACGTTAGAATTGAGTTTTCAGGCAATCAAAATTTTTGTGAAATGTTTAAACTATTTAACCTGTTAATTCCTCTACCAATCATACTAGTAAGTTTTTATTTTCTAATAATTTTAAATATTTAGTTCAAGTTTGTGGGTTCAAAATGAATCGGTAAAGCTTTGCCGAAATTGATTATATATTGGTTGTTATGTACTGATTTTTTTAGACCTTTGGATAACAACAATGTTTATAGTTCGAAATAATTGTATTTATATAGCAAACAAACCTTTTATTGGTGTTTTTTCTAATATTGTTAAATAACTTTTGCAAATATTGTCTTAACAGCAATTGAGAAATTGGGTCCGGTAAGGTTTGCAACCCTCGGAATTTTGCAGCGATTTTTTTTTATTAGAAAGCCCTATTTCTATAGAACATTTTAAAAGAAAAAAATTCTTGGATCATGTACTTTTGAAAGAGAAAATCGCAATTGAAAGTACTAAAAATCCGCCATTTTTTTTAAATTTTGACAATTTTTGACAATTATGTCTAGATATCAGATGGTGGATTGAACAATGTTGCCAGTTCTCATTTCCGTAACCCGTTACGGCTTGGAAATACTTTACACAAGGTTTTTTACTAAAAAATTTGTGGAAGATTCAGAATTTATAGAGAAAAATCCAAAAAACAATATTTTTTCACCATGACCACTATTTGGACAAATATTTTATTTGAAAAATAGTTAAATACTATATATTCAACATGAATTTTTTCAAAATTCATGTGAAAAACAAATTATATGAAATTTTTTCGAGAAGGGGAAGGTAATAAATATGTATGTACCTATATAGATAGATATAAATATCAAATAATTTGTATTCCACATGAAGGGATTATTCCCTTCCCCTTTTTGGAAAACTTCATGTGGAATACAAATTATTTGATATTTTTTCGAGAAGGGAAGGGAATAAATATGTATGTATATAGATAGACATATTTTTTTCGAGAAGGGGAAAGGAAAAAATATGTATGTTTATAGATAGACATAAATATCAAATAATTTGTATTCCACATGAAGTTTTCCGAAAAGTTTTTGTGCCGAATTAGCATAATTAGGAATAACATATCTTTTACAAATAAGAATCATAACAATAGTTTTCATAATTCAATTCATCATCGCTTCCCGACCAACTGACACCGATCAAAGTGTAACTATCTATAACAATACCAGAAAATAAGAAACAGAAAACAAATAAGAAAATAGTAAATAACACTAGAAATATCTCAATAAATAATAGTAATGACAATCAATAGTTTCTATCATAATCCAACACATATCGCTTCCCGACCAACTGATACAGATCAAAGTGTAACTCTTACATTTAATGTAAGAAATAAAGCAAATCTAAGATAAACATTATATTCTAAGGATGCTTAATATTTCAATTTTTATGATTATAAATGCAAATCATTTTATATTTTTATATATTCCTGTAATCTATTATAATGCAAAATTAATTCAACTAAAAGAAAATAAACACCATTTGACAACGCCGGTTAGCTATCACCTGATCACACAACAATCATGATTTGTGATCGTGAGGTATCTTAGACATAAGATTTGAGTGTGTAGTTTTATAACCTATAAGTGTCGAGTGAAAATAATATACTTGAAAATATTTCTGAAAATTTGCAAAATTAAAGTATTTTCTTCCGGTTTTTTTTGTGAAACAGACTTACATTTAGTTAAAGATAATAACCTTTACAGTTTAAAGTGAAAATATTCATCGTAAATAGCATTAAATAGTGTTGAAAAAGTATCATTTTTTTAACTAAATTTATGATTTTTAAAGTAATTTCTGAATGATCCAACGAAATTTTTGTTCTAATCTACTTTATTTAAGGGTAGCTATCAAAAAATTTAAAATTCACATAAAATTCCGAGGGTCGCGAAGTCTACCAGAACCGAGAAATTCAGTTGGAATAAATAAATCTACTTATACTTTTAACAAAGATATAAGTCATAAATAGGATATTTTTGTTATTTAAGTTAACAAAAAATAAAGCCTGCATTCGCCCACGACGCTACGAGCAATTTATATAAAATAAGCATAGTAAATACTACAATAATACAGAATTATAAAGCTGGAATATCAACTCTATCTTAACACCTAGAAATATTTTATCACACACCAAATGTTTCTTCATATAACTAAATGAGAGAGTAGGTAGGTACTTATGATATTCTAGATTATTTTGGTTACTCCAGATTTAACAGAACATTGGGTGAGGAAATATTTCATTTACAGAGTATACAAATATACACTGATCTTAAGCAACATAAAATTTGACACATTTTCCAAAGTGGTTATTTCCCGAACCACTCAATTGATTTATATGATTTTTCTTGTCAACTGTAGGTCAATTCTTCTGTAGCAATACTGTACATGAAATTTAATTGTAAACTTAAATTTCAAAAAATATAGGGGGTATACATGTAAAGATGTTTTTTCCCAAAATTTGAAACACCCTATAAGATGCAGCAGCTAAAATAGAAGATGTCAACTGGTGCCAAAATGTAGCACTATGTTTTATGAATATTTAGTTTTTTTTATTCACGTTATTATCGCTGTTATTAAAGAATTTAGACGCGCTTAAAGGAAATTCTTCACAGGCAGTTGACGCAAGCAAAAATTCTAAGCGAATGGCTTGGCCAGCTTGCAGCCCTGTTCTCAATCCTATTGAGCTGCAAAGACGCATTCGTTGCCGGCCCGCTTTGCCTGAAAGCCTCCACGATCATCAAGCTGCTATAATCTTATTAATTCGATGCCAAGTCGATTGAATGAGGTAATTTTGGAATGCGGAGGTCACACTCGATATTAGCTCATCAAATTTAGTTATTTTCCAAAATTTTTTCTTTTATATACTTAAAAACAATAAATATTCTTTAATACATGAGATAATATCGTCCATAAGGAACCAAAATGCTCAAAATGCATGGTGCTACATCTTGACACCAGTTGATACCTCCTGTTGCAGCTGCTGCATCCTACAGGGTGTTCTAAATTTCAGGTAAAAAACATTTTCACACCTATGCACTCAAATTGAACTTAACATCAAAATTTCAACCACAGTATTGCTACGAAAGAATTCACAAAGAAAATAATGGAAATCAAATGAGCAGTTCAAGAGATAACCACTTTTGAAAATGTGTTAAATTTTTGGTGTATTAAGTAAATTTATAAGTAATAGTTAAATATATCTTCAAATATTTATAGATCTCATCTCAAGCACTAAGAAAACTCCAATCAGTATGCGTACAAACAAAAAATGCGTGTGTCATTTTCACAAGAAACATAGGGTCATGGAAAAACTCCTTCATGCCCAGCGCTCTCACATACAACGCTCCTCCTAAAAAAGTATGTTTTTTGAAACGCAAGAATTTCTTAAACTCTTATAAAATATTAAGTTTTTGTGATCACAGAAGTGCATGTTTGGTAGAACCACGAAAATTTATAATTGGTAAAAGTCATGAAACAGGTACGTGTAATATTTCTTAAAAAACATCAATATGTCAATGTCAATATCGCTTCCATCACTTCTTCATCTAAAATGTCACTATCGACTTATAGATTTATCATAATTTGGTCATTTGTTACATCTAGGGAAGATTCTTTGTCCATATAAATTCGCTCCAACTTTTCTCCATTGTCACACAGACATTTCCACTAATCTTTTACATCTGCAAGATTAAATTTTAAACATTTGTTGTCTTCAGCAATATGTTTCAATTCCTTAAATTTTCTCTTAGATTAGATTAGATTACAAGTGGGTCGATTGGCCAGGCTGACCTTACCATACCACCACCACCACCACCTTTTAAGCCGGGCTTAAAAAATTAGGCCCGCTGCACCTTTATCTAAGCGATGGTTATATGCACGAAATTTTAAGCACAGTTTTGTCCATTCAAGTGAATACATACGGTATTGTACGTAAGCGTGGCTTTATGGTGCAATGAGAGATTGGAATTATCAGTAAGCTGCACTTTGTTAAGTCTTAGATTTAAGATGTACTGGTGCAATCGGGCATGGGACCTATAAGATCTTTTGTCTATAATCTACATCTATATTTTATTCCAAGAGATCTAGGCTTATGAGAAAGCCTATAATTCGTTTTGGAGCTAGGTGTATAACCTGATCAGGCTAATGTGTTCCGCCGTCTCAACGGCATCATCGCAGAATCTACATGTTCCACAGTACAGTTTGCCTATCTTACAGGGATGGTATCTGAGTGAGCAGTGTCTAGTGGGAATTCCTGTGATTACTCTGGAATTAGATACTGAAGATGAAAGAGAAATTTAGTAGAAGGTCGTAATAACCTTTTTCCCTATCTTTGGCCTGGAGTAATTTTTCAGTAGGCTGTACTAAATTTCTTTTCCAATTTTCGGTTTTCTTTCACGATGCGGATTTTTGGAATACCACAAAATGGTTCGGGTCCGATAAAAGGAGTACAAGCTCATCCTTTTACCCACAACAAAGCTGCTTAAGAGATTGTTTGCAGTTACAGACTGTTTTAGACTCATAAGCTGTAGATTTCAGAGCCTTTAAAGCCTGGCTATTAGACGCAATACATATTATGGTTGAGTTGAGGTGTTTTTTAAGGAACTCTTGAGCACAAAAATCTATTGCTAACAGTTCTTCCCAGGGCTGTTGATATCTTAGTATTAGGACCTATAACCCCTATTCCGACTCCTTTATTTCGTTTTGACTGATCAGTATAGTAAGTTAGGGCCGCTCCCGTAATTGGGAATTTGAAAAAATAAATTATTGATTTTTTTATGTATTTTCAAACTTTATTATTAATAATATTGATATTTAATGCGAAAAATTTTTTTTCTATTGATTATAAACACTTAAAAATTGATAACATTTGAAAAGAAAACACGTGCTATGATCGCACCACGATTGCTCACCATAGTTGTGACGTCATAATGTTATAACTATTTAATAACAGTACAGCGTTTACGGCTATTACATGTGACTTGACAATAATGTTGAAAATTTACTGCTAAAAAACGATTTGTTAGTTAATTCCGATTTGCTATGTGTAATAAAGGCAAAGTCTGATAATATTCCTGATGTTGATATATTTATGATAACCAATGTTTAAAAAAATGACGTTTAATGCTATGATTTTGAAGGTTATGATTGGAAGTCCAGTTGAAAAAATTCATTGACTGAACTGTACTTATTTGATTTGTATACTTAGATAAATAATAATTAATAATGTGTTATGAAATACTTACATCGAAATGAACTTCACAACAAATAAATTCGATTTTGTTTCGGGATTATCACGGTGCACTGCTTGAAACCATTTATTTCGACGTTTTTCATCTTAGGGAACATTTAAAAACATTTTGTCAGGAGTTTTTTTTGTAGTATTCGTACATAATGGTACAACACAAGAACGATAACTTTTGAGGTTCGACATTTTCAATATAAATTTGAGTATTTAACAATGACAAGAGTCTTATTACTTCTGTTACTTGGTGTGTTCTGTGCTTCTGCATAAACTGCAATGATTGAAAACTAACATTATGACGTCACACGCGCTCGGGTTTGTTTGGGAGCTGTCGGCGTGTCTTCGGTACTGGATTCAAAAATTAATTTTTATTTTCATATAACTTTTGAATTATTGCAAAAAATAAAAATAAAAAATAGTTTTGTTATAAAACTTATATACTTATGATCTTTCCATTTATAAAAAAAATGTTTTTTCAAAAACCCAATTAGAGCGACTTCGTTTTTTGTTAAGTCACGCTTGCTCTAACTTTCTCTTGAATTTGGTATACTTTCTTAGAGAATACTTTGTTTAAACTTATGATATTATAACTCTATCATATTTATCCACGACTCTCTTTCTTTTCTACTTTCTTCCTTTTGCTTGGAATGTCACGTCTCATTTTTAGATCTTAAATAAATGATAACGTACAGTACCTCAATAAAATCATGAAATTTTAATAGATGTTTATCAGTATTTTGATAATACATTATTTCGTTGTTTGGTTTTTCATTTTATCAAATGATTCCATTAAAAATACAGAACCAATTAGGTTTAAAATAAGTTTTTATCAGAAATTTTAGAATTATAAAATTGTAGATATTCTTGTAGGTATTTGCTGTTTAATAGACAAGGCTAGGCTAAGACCAGTAATTAAAATATTGAAAGAAGTGAACAAACAGTCATCGCCACCTGGTTCGGATATTCCAATGAAAAGAAAGATTCAGCAATTAGAAGGAGATTGCTCCTTATCTTTTTTAGAAATACCAAAATCTACGAACATAAAAAAATATAGGTAGGTAAATTTAAATTATTTAAAAGGGAGAGTATAAAATAACCGGTCTAACAAAGCAATTTTTAAGAATTTTTTGAGAGACCAGTAAAGTAACTTAATTAAACAATTTTGCACGTAGTTATATACCGTTTTAGGAATTGTTTCGTCTAAATATATTTACGGCTAGTTAATAAACTCGTCACAAAATCATCAGAATAAACTAGTTGGAAGAAATGAATAGTTTAGCAGTAAAGGTGGATTCATGCAAGCAAAAATTGAAACATTAATTAATTTAAAAGTAAAACTACGAATATAAAAACATGTAATGTAAGTTAGGTGTTCATGCAAGAAATTAAGCAAGTAAGATTTAAATTAAAAATGTGGCAAACTTTCAACTAAGAAATTAATTTCTTCCATGAATTTGAAACAACGCATGCGTGAAGTCCCGATCACAGATCACCTACTGTTTTGTAATCTTTTCCCACTGGTTGTGAACTTGCCGAACATCCACCATTTGTGTTAAGTTATTGTTTACATGCTTCGATCATTAAACAGACTATATTTAGTACTTGAATGGGTGACCAGTTTAGACTACTAGGGTGCACCTTAGACTACTAGGGTGAGTAGCATATCATAGCTCGCATGTATTATACCAATGAGCACGAGGTATAAGATAGATATGCCGTCTTTCGGATGAGACCCCAACAGCCGCACTAGAAGTCTTGCTGAACCTGCCGCCACTCCATGTCTACATACGAGGTGAAGCCAGGTCAATCACTAATAGACTGACAAGAGGGCAAGCACCCATTAGTAGGCTACACGGTAAGGTGTATAACGAGCTATACAATGAGTTGGATATCGACCCCATAATGGGGATGCCATCGGACGAGATGATTCCCAAGTATAGCTTCGGAAAAAACTTCAAAACAGTCATAACAGGCAGAGAGGCATGGAAGGAAGGATCTCCAATTAATGCAGAAATGGTCTGCTACACAGATGGCTCAAAAACCGAGGAAGGTGTAGGAGCAGGAGTATATATAGCCAAGCCAAAGATAAGAGTCTCACTGAGCTTGGGTAAACATATGACGATATTCCAGGCAGAAGTTGCAGCAATACAGCACTGTACAGGGGAGCTATTAAGGCAAGAGTTTGAGGAAAAGACCATTGCCATATACTCCGACAGCCAGGCGGCTATAAAAGCAATCAGCTCCATGCAGATAAATTCCAAACTTGTTTGGGACTGCTTGGAGACGCTACAAGAGCTGGGCAGTCGTAATAGACTGTCCGTAGCTTGGGACACACGGCCACTCTGATCACAAGGGCAATGAAGAGGCAGACTCACTAGCCCGAGAAGGGGCACGTTGTTCTCCCATTGGCCCAGAACCTTTCTGTGGCATAGCGAAAGCGCTGCAAAAAACAAATAGCAGCACTTGGATAAAAAATCAGTCCCGAGAATGGTGGAACAAGGCGCCAAAAATGAGGCAGGTCAAAGAGTTCATCAAGGAACCCTCGCCAAAATTCACGGAGTATCTACTGAGTCTGAATAGGAAAACAATCAGGATCCTGGTTGGGCTCCTTACAGGGCATTGTAGACTTAACAAACACATGAACAACATCGGATTGGCAGAAACAACCATATGTAGGTTTTGCCAAGAAGATGAGGAAACCCCAGTACACATACTGTGCTACTGCGAAGGCCTGACTAGGCTGAGGTTTTCAACGATAGGGGAGGAAAAACCACAACCCTCCCAATATATGGAGGACCTGAGGTATGCCATCCGTCTAATAATAAAGACGGGTTTAGACAAGGAACTCTAGAATAACAGGAGGGCATACACAATAGATCTGCAAAGGTCGTAGTGGAGAGGCTCTCAGAAGCACTTAAGCCCCATATTTATCTTATCTTATCTTCTTCGGATGAGACGTAAAACTGAGATCCCGAGTCCACTGGCTGGAACACTAGTGAGTGCGGCAAAAATTTCCGGTTAGCGATAGTATGCTCCTGGCGTCGGTGATTAGCCTCAGTTGTAGAAATAGACCCACGTGAAATAACCGAATAAAAAAAAGGTGAGCGGTCGTCGGACCGCCGACAGAAGCTTGCTTCTTATGTACAATAGAATGACCATTTTTCGTGAATTTTTGACCATTTTTCAAAATTTTTGACAATTTTTGACAATTATTAACCATTTTTTCAAAATTTTTGTCAATTTTTTCAAATTTTAACAATTATTGACCATTTTTGATAATTATTGACCAATTTTGACAGTTTTGATAATTATTGATAATTTTTGACAATTTTTCAAAAATGTTGACCATTTTAGACCATTTTTCCAAATTTTAACAATTATTGACAATTTTTGAGCATTTTTGACAGGTTCTGACAATTTTTGACCATTTTTGACAAATTTTCAAAAATTTTTACCACTTTAGACCATTTTTTCAAATTTTAACAATTATTGACCATTTTTGACAGGTTCTGACAATTATTGACCATTTTTGACAATTTTTAACCATTATTGACCATTCTTGACAGTTTTTTATAATTATTGGCCATTTTTTCAAAATTTTACAATTATTGACAATTTTTCAAAATTTTACAATTATTGACAATTTTTCAAAAATTTTGACAATTTTCAACAATTATTGACCATTTTTGACATTGTTTTATAATCGATTGATTCTCTCATTCCAAAATAAGGATAGCAATACAAACTGCAAGCGTCACAGATTCCAATAACAGTGCCGTGCTATGTGAGAATTAAAATTCATTGAAAATATTAATCTTAGATTTATTTATTACTCGAGGAATAGCTATTTGTGTATCAAGAGCAGAAAGTAGTACTTTGGCAGTCGAGACAGAAAGTTGCCACGCGACGCGTCAGCGGAGCGCGGCAATCTGTCGAGACTACCAAAGGACTTTCTGCTCGAAATACACACAAGATTTTTTCTACGATCACACCAAAATAAAATTAATTTTTTATTAAAAACGTGTTACTTTCATTACAATATTGGAAGTTTATTTGACATATTAAGCCTACTATTATATTAGTAGATTTAAAGTGACTTTTTTGGCCGCCTCAACAATATCTGGCGGTGTATTTGAAAAATCAGTATCACTTGTATCCATTTTTCTTGTTTTTTAAGTACTTACTGACTTATAGTAAAATATTAATACAATTACACAGCCCAGAACTAGCTCAAAAAATATTTCAGTGACAATGCACTAGGTTCTTTCTTTGACATAGACCTACTTGATTCTTATAATCCGTTTATAGTTATTTGCAAGTATGTTGTGTTGCCTACCTATTGCCATTGTTTGTACTTAGCAGTTTCCAGATTGCAGTTTCGTGTACCTATGTACGTAGGCGACACTTATTACCTTAATGTCAGATATTTATTACATTATTGTCAGATATTTTTTAGATTTCCCTATTTCTCATTAAATTATTACGGAAAATACTGTTGGATGCTTCAACATATTAGAAAATCAACTAAAATATTTATTTATTCTACAGTTTATATTAAAATAACTACTAGCTCTCTTTCATCTATAAATAAAATTAGGCGTGCGCCAAAGTTACTTTCTGCTTAAAAGCGCCAATAATGTCAAATTATGACAGCTCGCGGAAAACATCAACTTTGCGGTTAGATTTGAGTGTGCAAGAGCCTACTTTGGGTAGTGATCGTAGAAAAAGCATTTTAGTTGCCGTCGGTACTGAATTATAAACATGTATAGTTAAACATTGTTAATTTTCTGTTTTTAAAATAAATTTGTATTCTACCTAGAATGAGTAAATAGTATTTATTTATATCAAATGATACGACACTGGTAATTTCAGAACTGTAGAACTGTTCAGAACTTACTGTTTACCTGTGAAAGGATGTATTGTAAACATCAATTATACTTTATTTTTTGCATAGTACACAACGATTCACCATCTTGTTAATATTATTTAACTATTAAATAAAGTTTCCTTAATTGATCTACATTAAAATTTCTTCACAATATCTAACACAGTTGAATACCACATCCATAACATATTTAGTAAAAAAAACAGCTGTCAAAAATGTGAACATTTAATATATAAGCGGTTTTGTCACATTTACTGAAAAATGCAGAATTACATAAATTTTCAAATTGACATAATGTTTATAAACCTTCACTCATGTATTAATGAAGTTTTGTATGTTGGTCAAAGATAAATAAATCGCTTTTGATACATTTATCTCAATTATTCAGGGTGACCAGACGAAAACGAAACAGAGCCATGATTAGGAACTGCGTCAACGTTTTAAAAAAAGACCCGTCAATTTTTGATCAAAGGGGGACACTTTTTCCGGTATTTTTGACTCCGCTATTTCCGGTCTATTTCCTCGTTTTTTATTATCTACATTTCCAGTCTCTTGAAATTTTTTCACTAATTCTAGAACATACTCCGTACTGACATGTTTATCTTGATATTTTTCATTAAATAACTGAGCCGTTACATTTGCACACTTATTGTTCATAAAATAAAGCCGCAATGGAATAAACCATGGTATTTAATTTTCAAAAACACAATTAAACAAAACTTCACTTCGATTACAAAAACAATGTAAAGCATGAGAATCAACATTTAAAGCATTGACGTACTCAACGACTCATGTGTCATTTTGACAAAAATGAAATAAATTCCAATTTTAAAAACTCTTATTAAAAACTATACAAGTAAATAATTTAAATTTAAAAATGTAATTTATTTAAAAGTATTAGGCCGAATTTTGAAATTTAAAGACTGTTGCAAAGAGAATTAAAAGTTCTTTAAAATGATACCTTACTCGACCCCCAATGTCATTTAAATATTTTGAGGTAATGCCTACCCCCGCTAGGGCGTGAAAGTAGCGAAGTCAAAAATTCCGGAAAAAAGTGTCCCCCTTTGATCAAAAATCGCCGGGTCTCTGCGTTTTTTTTAAACGTTGACGCAGTTCCTGATAATGGCTCAGTTTCGTATTAAAGAACATATTTATATTGAGGAACCACCAAAAAATTGAAGTCATTGGATGCTTATTTATTACATTTAAGTAATACGACATGGCAACAACTGTGGAATCAAGCAAAATAAATGAATAAACTTTGACATTGTTTATGTTGGCATCAGATAATACTACACAAGTTTGAAATTTTTTATAATTTACAACTTTATTTTTCGTATACAAATTGGCTTATGCTCAATATTTATCTTCAGTTATCTGGCAGCTCGGTTAGTATTGGAAGTTTTGTCAAATGATTGAAATAATTATTAATTTCTTAATTTATGTTGCATGAGCAGCTGAATATTTTTAGTTTAATTTAATTTTAATTTTAAATTAATTTTAGTTTAGTTGATGTTTCATGAATCCTTCAAGGTAGTTCACTCGTAAAACGAGTTTTCGTAAGAATTAAATGAAATTTGAATATAAGGTTAATAAAAGTGTTATTTATGTACACGATGAAATAAAACAATTTAATTTGTTCAAATCTTCATTATTATTTTTGAACCTATTTTCAACTTAAACTTGTAGAGCGTTTCGCTAACACAGTAGCGTTATCAAACGGGTTATTTTTATTGTCTGTGAAACGAGATAAAAACGATTAAAATGTGCATAATTAACATTGTCGATATCTGTCATGTATGAAGGCCATGCGGAATATATCCAAAACTATTCTCACGATATTTCTTAAAAACTGATACCCACAATATAAACCAAAGTATTAGAAATTTTTTGGAAAAAACCTTGAATTTTTTGACTGATTTGTTGAAAAGATATAGATTTTTATAGCTGTATATAGATATAAGCTTACATGTGTGTACAGTCTCTTACAAAAATAATATTTTCAAGCATTGAGAGCCTCTAACTTTTGGTACTTACTATAAGAAGATACTTTAGTCTCCAACTGTCGCGAGTGAACTACCTTAAGGTCTAGGTCTCGGTCGCCACGTTATCCTTTCGTTTGTAAAATTTTTCACTCAAGTCAAAACCACGATATTCATCAAAGGCGCCATTTTTTGCTGTTAAATCGTTCTCAAGCGAAAAAATAAAAAAAAGGAACGTTATTAACTAGTAGTGAAATACGTATCATAAAACTACGTTTAACGCTTACTCTGAGATTTATCCAAAATCTATTGGGAAATAATTGTCGCTGATATCGCACTCTTAGCATTTCCTTTACTTTTACTTTACATTGGTGTGGTATCAACGTAGTCTCCAGTCCAGGATTATGCTCTCAGAGCTTCTGGACGAATGGCATCAACCTTGTGCTGATGAGGCGCAATACGCCGAAACTGGTCCACAAGTGATGTTATTCCTTCTAATCGCAAACCAGAATGGTTGGTTCTATCTTAACAGATATACCAACCCCGTTTACTTTAGAAGTGTAATTCAACGTCTGTCGGGGCGTATAGCCCGAGAAGTAGTTGTTGCTTCTTAGTGGACGGTCTGCTCTTTGGAAATTAATTTTTCTAATTTTGTAAAGCGTTTAATAGTATTGAACTATTATTTTTTGACGTCATTCATTTTTGCTTAGTACGTTAATTATATTTGTATTTAGGGCCTATTCCACGATATCTCTCACAAAATTGGGACCATCTTATGAAATACCCCAAAAAAATATACCCAGCATATTACAAGTAAAATCTAGTGATCTTGAATCGCAGATAAAAGATCAAATTCATCAAATCACTCCAGAGGATGTAAGATATGTGACGAAAAAAAGTGTAAAAATTCCGAACCAGGACAAAATAAAGTCAAACAAATCCGACGAAAAGCTAGCTGTCGAAAAATTCATTCCAAACCTACAAATAACACCCCCGATAATACCTAATGAATCAAATACACATAAAATAATTGGAATTGAAGAGTACCAAGAATGTTTTAAAAAGAAACCAGGTAATAGAAAAAATAGTTCCCTTCATAATAATTTAATAGTTTTTTGATTCAATTTCCAATTTACTATTTAATTTAATCTAAACGTTACGCCATCAGGTTATCGAGTTCAGGTTTGACTAAACTCTGCTCTGATTCTTCCTGACTTTCGCTTCCTTGTATATTTTGCGAGAATGCTCTAATTCTAGAAATTGGTAGCGCTCAGTCTTGTCGTTTCCTCAAGACTTTCGAACATCTGGAAAATTTGGATTGAATCTAGTAAAGCATATACAAATCTGATCACTTTTTTACCGACCATAAGGCCCATCTCTAAGTTATGTCAAAGCACATCGTCGCGAACGGAACTACACGAAGGAAAGGCAAGACACAATCTTCCAGTCATAGAAAACACCATAGTAAAAAATCATTCAATCCCCGTTTAACCTGGGCATAACAATCGATAAAAAACTCACCTGGAAACCACATATAAATGATATCGTAACAAAATGTAATAAGCGTATGAATTTTCTAAAATTCGTTAGAAGGACATGGCGGGGAGCAGATCCCCAAACATGTTTGATGTTTTATAGAACATACATCAGGTCAATTATAGATTATGGTTGCATATGTTATGGCTCTGCATCTACAAACCTACTTAAACAAGTAGATGTCATACAAAACACATCGCTTAGATCAAGTTTGGGTGCAATGTACTCTACACCAGTAAAGCCCCTTGGGGTAGAAGCTCTCGAACCTCCACTACACATACTGGCAAATACATCATTAAGTCACATTATAAAAAATCATTAACTCTCAATAAAATATCTAATTTGAATACCTATGATCTGACAAATAAATACTGGAACAAAAAACCATCTCCACCTGTATGCAGGATATAGTCAACAGACTGCTATATTAGAGAGTTATTGTAAAACAGAAATAAAGGTCTCTTTTATTAAAGGAGCCTGTAATAAAGGTTAAAAGTAAAGGTATGTAAAATATAATTATTGTAACTGATTCAACACTAAGATATTTTCTTCTTTTCCGGTTCGGAACGTGACAGGTTGTCTCTGCATAATTATAAGGTTATTTGTGATTACTAAAATCCGTAGACCCCAGAATTGGTTAAATTTATTAGCTGCGAGGTCATTTTAGAATTTTGTATTTTATTTTAATGTGACATGGAGGAACAATTAGAAATTGCAATTTTAGATGGTGCAAATAACCAAGAAATTGAAATGGTGCTTTTGCATAATATTATTGGTGTGGAGTATTAGGTAGATGAACGATATCAATATGAATGATGTGGAATTTAAAAGGAATTTTCGATTTTCAAAGATTGATCTCATGCATCCTTATGAAGATTTTCATAATTTTCATGTATTTCCACATTTTCCAAGAAATTATGTGCTGATTTTTCTCTAATTTCTTTTGCAGTTTCTATTTGTTTTTTCGCATAGGTTTTAGGGGTAATTTTAGGTTTTTCAAGTTTCAATTTGCTCTCTTCAATCAAATCATTCATTTCTTGAAGTAAAGTGTCTCGTTCACTGTAGGGTTCTTCTATTCCTAAACTAAAAGGACATTGAATGAATACTAGGTACATTGTATATCTAGAAAATGACATTTTTACCTTTTCTCATTTTTTCTTTCTCTATTTTTCCATTGCTCCAATAAGAGCATTATGTGTTGGCAAATGCTTTTGATACTAAAACGTTTTCTTGTTAATAAAAAAATACTATTTTGGATTTCCTCCCAACATTCTCTTCCTTTAGTAAATGGATCCCAAAATACCACTTCCCTTCATGTAATTACATCGTCCTCATATTTTAATCGCAACCTTTTAGGTTCTTCGCACATCAAATGAATAATGTAAGGCTAAATTCAGTTGTCGCTGTCAATTTCGGAAAGTATTTCTTCTTTTCTCAATTTAATTGTCAAAATCGTAAAAATTAACGATCATTTAATTAAAGTTTACTTATCCTGTATTTTATTTAAAGGATCCTTTAATAAAAGAAGTCAAAAGCGCAGCGTAAATGTCATAATAAAGGAAACCTTTATTAAAAGACGAAGAAAAAGTGGTTACAATAATTCTCTATTATCAATAACGGATGTTTTTGCACTGCTTGAACATATACAAATTGAAATTCCTTACCATAATAATATTGGGACACTTTGGCAACATTCACTGAATCTCCATTTGTCCAAACACCCAGGGTATTTAAATATTTATACGGATGCAAGCAAGAAGATGGAATTGGCTGCGCTTACTATATTCCATCAATAAATATCAAAAAGCAATTTAAATCAAATAAATCAACGTCAATTTTTTCTGCCGAAACACTCGTAATTATTCAAGCTATAGATTTTGCTCACGTAAACTCCTGTAAGAAAATTATAATTTTATCAGATTCTTTATCAGTTCTTACTTCCATCTCGCCCCCGATTGATGTTAACGACTCTTTTAAAAATCCCTTTACTCTAGAATTGGCGATAAATAATCTCAAAAGACATCAGGTTAATATACATTTCATATGGGTTAAAGCACATTCGGGAATTCTTCATAATGAAATCGTTGACACACTAGCTAAATAAGCCATTTCTACGGGAACAGTTATTAATAACAATACCACTATTGAGACGTGCTTCAGCCAAATAAATGAGATGGGTAGAAAATCATGGAATAACCTATGGACTGAATATAAAAGAAACCACCCTACACGCTACACCTTAACTCAACCCATCATACCTAATGAGCTTTGGCACAAAAATACCAGTTATAATCGGCACCAAATGGTCACCATCTCTCGTCTAAAATTTGGACATACTTGCTACCCCTTGCATCTTAACAAGATAGGCCTTAAATATTCAAATCAATGTGACATCTGTCTAGAAGTGGCTGATTTAGACCACATATTTTTCAACTGCAACAAATACCGTCAACAAACACATAAACTTTTTAGTGAATTACTACGCAACCGAGTTGGACTGCCCGTAAACTTATTACAATTACTCTCGTTGAACAATAAAATCGTATATGACTCGCTTATATCTTAAGTAAGTTGAAATTATAGTGCACTTAGTCCCGTTTTTGTTCCAATTGAACCCTATAATATACACCCATTATCCCTCCTATCCGATGCCCACCTGATCTGTCTGTTAGTCACCCCGATTGGCACCTGGGTGTTAAGTTTGTGTTCCAAATCCATCCTTTTGATTTTTTCTTCTATATAAGTATAATATAATCGATTAGGGAAGCCTTGCCTTACATAATAACACTCAATTTACTCATCCTAGTCTTAGATACTGGCTGAATGGACATACAGATTGCGAAAATCCCTTTCTTACAATGCGATTTATACAAGTACGACAAGGAAAATATGAGCAAAACTACGTGAAAGAGAGAGAATACTTGTTAGCCCAGCGATCAGTCTCCTCTAGCAAAACAGTTGGGCGTGTGTTCATCGCCCCACTATTTCGACCGCTGTTGCCAGAAGCTCAGATTAATTTGTGCACAAGATATTTTTGTCTCGTTATCGTTAACTTTTTTTCGAGCTCGTGCACTATTAGATAAAATTAAACACTTTCATCCGGCAACAGTGTCCTTTACATAGAGAACTCACATTTAAACTTATGTGATATTTTCGCTACAGACCTTGGTTGTTAGCGCACGCCGTTGTATTTGAAAATAAAACATTTTACAATGCCCACATTAAAATACGAAACCTGCGAAAAAGTGCAAATTATAAAATGGTATTTTGGAGGTCATTCAGCTGATGCAATAGTTAATTTGTTTATTGTGGCATTTGAAAATCGCCCAATTCCTTCACGAACAACAATTTTGAACCTAATTAATAATTTCGAGAAATATGGATGTGTTTCATATTGTAGAAAATGCCAAGCGCCGGAAGATCCAATCGAACGTCCGATAAACGACGAAAGGCAAACTGAAGAATTGAATGTTTGTTTAGCGGTTGAAACAGGACAACCATATTCTTCAAGACAAATTGCTGAAGAGGTCAACATGGATAAGAGAACTGTACAGAATATTTTAAAACGGAACGGGTACCATTGTTACAAGGTTCAGACAACGCAGGAAATTTTTCCCGAGGACTATATCAGACGAATGGATTTCTATGATGAAATGATGGAACGACAAAATGCTGACGAGAACTTTAAAAAAAATATTTTGTTTACGGATGAGTCAACCTTTTCATTACATCAAAAACACAATCCATCCGTCACAAGATATTGGCCTCGGGAAAATAAACATCTAAGCATTCCAATCCGAACACAGTATCCGCAGAAGCTAAATGTTTGGACGGGTATTTTAGGTGACCACTTTATAGGTCCTTTTTTATTGAGGGGAACTTAAATTCCGCCAAAAATTTAGACTTATTACAAAATCATGTAATTACTGCAGTTCTCCTTATACCCGATGTTGATCTCAACAGAATTTGGTTTCAACAAGATGGTTGTCCAGTCCATAATTCAAGGATAGTAATGGAATTTTTAAGGTTTACATTCCCCGACAGAATTATTAGTACCATAATGGTACAATTAAATGGCCTCCAAGATCACCTGAACTAGCTCCAAATGATTTTTTGATTGATTTTTGAAAGTAGAATTTATCAACATGAATATGGAAGAGCTATTAATTTAAATAAATTGAGGGTGAAAATACAGCACGTTTGTGCAGGCATTACGCCAAATAATCTTAGAGATATGAGATCAAATCTTTATGACAGATTTGGTTATTACCTGGCACAGCAAGGTGGTTTAATTGAGCACTTAATTAATTAAAATTATGTTTACCTTTAGAAAGGATTTTTGGTTTAATTTTTTCAAGTTCATATTTTATGTTCAGAATAAGTACTTATTTTATTTTTTGAATTCAATTTATCAATGGAATGGATCTTTAGTTTTTTATACCCAATTACTTTATTATTTTTATCTGAAGAAAAAATGTTTTATTTTCAAGTTACAATGGCTAAAATAATTTCTTATTGTAGTTAGAAATTAATTGTCAGCTTGGTCAGAAACGATCAAGTTGACAAAAATGAATTTGAAGATGTACAGGTTACGTAATAACGAGTGTAGTTTTTTATTTCTTTAACAACCTCACTCCTTCCATGTTGGGAAACTACTGAACACAGTGAACCTACTCACAGAGTGGGGAGTCAGTCTCTGCTGCAGCGCTGCCAGTTTAGAATGTTTGGTACTTTCTAAGTAATAAATAACTTATTTTGCATTTGACTTTTAACACCGGATAACGGTGTATTTAGTGGGAGAAAATCGAGATTGGTAATACTATTGACTTTTGAAAAATAAGTGAGATCAACATAAATAAGAATAAAATAATGGAGTTCAAGAAAAAATTTGGACAAATTACAATCTGCAATAAATAAAATCCGTACACTGCTTTCGATTTATCAATTATTGGTATTTAGCATTGTTGCCGCTTGAAATACCGTTTACAATTTTAAAACAACGATAGACAAAAATTAGGAATAATTTTTACAGATACGTACATTTGGCAACACAACAGTTAAAATAAATAGGAGGGACTGAATACACGCCCAACTGTTTTGGTAGAGGGGACTGATCGCTGGGCTAACAAGTCTTCTCTCTTTCACGTAGTTTTGCTCATATTTTCCTTGTCGTACTTGTATAAGTCGCATAGTAAGAAAGGGATTTTCGCAATCTGTATATTTCCAAGTGC
Organism: Lochmaea crataegi; assembly: GCA_947563755.1. NCBI lineage: Eukaryota > Metazoa > Arthropoda > Insecta > Coleoptera > Chrysomelidae > Lochmaea > Lochmaea crataegi. The sequence continues at coordinate 26,228,986 of OX387432.1, forward strand.
CAAAAACAGAAAGAAAAAAAAAGGTCCAACAAACTGCTATGCCTGTATTTGTCACGAAAATGTAGAGGTGGGAATATCATTGTCGGTTTGAAAATGACCAGATCTGTTTAACAGACATGAGAACAGAGGTATTCTTCTAGTTATAGTAATAAGCTAATCAAAACATGGAATATACAGGAACACGACTTGGAATACTTTGTTGCTGTGGAAGTACAACCATTACTGAATGTGTTATTTGTTATTCAAATAGCTTGAAAATTGATGTTTTTGCCGAATACTGTCTAGATATACATTAGTCTGGAATTGGTCGTGTTTTTTCGAAAAAAGATGTTAATCTTGTTCTCATATTGGCTAGTTTTTTAGTGTTAAGGCCTGAATCACCTTTTATGAACAAAATACGGAAATATTTGTTATGAATGTTACGTAATAGTTAGGGGGAATCTATTTTATGAGGAAATTTAGTCTTAAATTCTCATAATCGAAGAAAAAGAAACTTCTATTTCTTTCTCATCTTAACACAATGCATGTTTTTAGGTGATCCCGTGAAAATTTATTCAAGGAAGTTCTTAAATTCTGGATGTAGGTTGGCATATCACCTTGCAGTCATTGAACGCAACAAGGGTAATATTTCTGTTTACTTCTAGAGAGGAAATAAAAAATTAAACGCTGATATGACTAAACAATAGTAACATTTTTAATACTATTTTTCTAAGCTGCTACGTCAAAAAATGTCTTAGTACTTTCAGAAATAATTAATTCACTCATGAATAATCAGAATATTAAAAATTATTAGAAACTAGTGAAATAGGCTCATATAACTTTTTTTTATTGCAATTTCTGAAAAAGCACATTGACTTTGTAGGTATGCAAAATTTTTAAATTGAACCTAGTAAAGAAATCACGATAAAATCGAACGCACCGTGGTGACGTCACCGGCTCTCTCGGTCCTCGGTCTGGCGTGTATTCGAATGCATCTGATTCTCAAGAAAGTATTCGAATACCAAAAATAATCGAAGCGAAAGCAATTCTGAAACGTGATTATTATTATTCAAAACCGACTTTAGTTTAATTTTTTATTTGTAAATTCCAGAGTTTCCTACTGAAAAGCATGAGTTTTGTATCCCCTGAAATCTTCCCGCATTTTTGATATTTTTTTTATCAAATTTCGGTAATAACAAGACAACTTTTATGCTCAACCTTTTCTACTATTATGCAATAATAACTAGGATAAGGGTGGGTAATTAATATTGTATCAAAAGTATCGTCTTCTGGCGATAAAGTTATTTACTTGGTTTCTTACTTCACTCTAAACCTCTATAATAGAGTACAATTAACCGCCTGTCGGAGCACATAACTCAAGAAGTAGTTGTTTCTGATTTCGAAGAAGCTTGTATACATAATTAAAAAAGTTTAAGCCCCACGGTTGGGTGTTTATTATTATAATTAGCAAATGTGTATAGCAATTTTTCGTTAAGTTTCTAATTATAATAATATCTTGTTCGAGGTATATTTTTGGTGAAAGCTACTAAACTCAGGACACATTTAAGGGTAGACCAAAAGTGATAAGATTAAATTTGATACAGAATTACAAGGAAAAAATGTAAGAGAACCTGATATACCGTGGATCAAGCAAAAAGTATCTTCCAAACAAAAGCAGATAAATAAAGAAGACTTTTTGAATACAGTTGAGAAAACATGGAGTCTACCAACTGCGAATATTATAAATACGAATGTTTCCAATATGCCAAAGTCTTCACAAGTAAACACCGATCTTGAAAATTATAGACTGAGTGTAAAGTATCCACGTTCCATAAAACCAGTAGTTATCAATAATGTTTTTAGTTTATTCGACCTAGTTAAGCAAGGTTGGTAGGCAATAATAAAATAATATGAAAACAATTTTTTCAGTTCACTTTATTGTAGGTACAACTCCACTTGAAAATACACCAATAAAATCGATAAGCGATAAGTCATTGATTAAGAAAACCAAAACAATACCAGTTAAGGATCTTATGATAAACAAAAAATACAAAAAAATTGAAAATCGACGATACTCATGCGACACTATTCTTTACAATTCCCAGCTTTATGAACTTCAAAGGTAACTAATTATAAATCCCCGAAATTAAGCATTTAGTGTGAACTATTAGTTATTAGTATAAAATGGATATTGTGTAAGGTAGTTATGCTACAATATTGCCGAAAAGTTTTGGTCCATGGTCAGTAAAGGGACTTATAACATAGTTTTCGTCGCTAGAGATACTTCACATATACTTTTTTTTAAATCGATTTAAAAAGATATTTTTTTAATCCCATTGATGGCAAGTTTCTTAGCAGAATTCTCAAAGAAAAGTTCGCGTTTTAACATCTCTGTTGAATGTTTTCCCTATTTCGTCATTACGACCCCCTGAATCCGAATTCAAGGTCAGTTTCAAAATATCGAGAAAACTTTTAAAAAACCGAAAAATCGACGAAAATCGGTAGTTTTAGTCATATAAAATTTTTTGTTAAACTACACCAATCATGATTTTCATGTTTTTCGATCCGCTGAATACTAATACAAAGTTTATTTAGACCATAGTCTGTTTTAAATGTAAGAAAATTGCACAAAACTCTTGAAAATTGCAAAAAAATTAACAAAACGAAGGTCACAAGCAAGAGTGGAAAAACAAAAACTGCAAGTTAAAGATGAGTCCAAAGACGAAAGTGTCAAGAATTAAGATTACTTGCCTAGTAGCATAAAGTACATAGAAATCGTATTGAAATGGAGCAACACATTTTTTTATCATAAAAACTGCATTTTTTCGCAATTTTCAAGAGTTTTGTGCAATTTTCTTACATTTAAAACGGTTAATGGTCTAAATAAACTTTGTATTAGTATAGTATTCAGCGGATAGAAAAACATGAAAATCATGCTTGGTGTAGTTTAACCAAAAATTTTATATCACTAAAACTGCCGATTTTTCGGTTTCTTAAAGTTTTCTCGATATTTTGTGGGAGTATAGGTCAAAATGACCTTGAATTCGGATTCAGTGGGTCGAAATACGTACCCTTAGGTCGGTCCGTCAAATGCACATTCCACTTTTTTTGTGTGTGTGCCGATGTTATCACCCAAAAAGTTTATTTGTATGCTCATTCTGGATTAAGGTTGTCTCTACTTAAATCTTTTAAAATATAACAATTTCGTCTCTTTGATGAGCTATAAATAGTGATTATGAGGTTTTTTTCCATATTTATAAAATGCTGTAAAGAAGGAAGGAAAATAAAGCCAACTCCATTTTATGCTAGTTCAAGAAAAATCTTATTCATTTATTTGAATTCATCTGTTCAATACGACAATAAGGTACCAGAGGGTACAGAAAAATAAACAGTTTCATTTTTATTTTAAAATTATTTGAAAAATAACATTATTCTTTAGAGTACCTTCAAAGGAAAACATCAAGAAACCAGAAATTCTAAAATATAAGTATTTTGTATCGAAGCCGAAAGAAATTGATCCGTCAAGTGTTTTTGAGACGAAACCAAAAATACTTAGATACGATCCTTTAAGAGTAAAGCCAACACCAATTCGGATAACAAATAAGGACTCGGAAAACAAAGAAGACCAAATAAACAAATATACTAATGGTAATTTTGAAAAAGTGCGTCTAACAAAAAGTGGTCCGCATATTGATAAAAATAGGAATTTAGCACCAACTGTATCGGATAGTAATGAACGAGGTAATTGAAATTAACCGTTATGAATGGTTATTTTTGTATAAATATATTATGGGAAATCTTTGACTCTATCGCCAATATAATTTATTGTAGGCCGTGTTCAAAAACCTGAAAGACCGAAAAAACGAAGCATATCACTTTCCGGAAGTCGATTAGCTTATGATGCTATTATGTCCAAGATTATAGAAGGTAATAAAATATCTAAAACACAATATAATACATTAGTGAAGTTAGCTTATAAAATAGCCTACTTGTCATATTTTCTAGAACATCGGAGAGGTGTAGACCTCACAACATCCAAAAGGATGTCGGAACTGCTCACCACTAGAGTAGCAGAAACGAGGACGAGCAAAGATATTGTCTCCATCTGTACAACCAGAGGATGTCCACAGGGAGGAGTAGTATCCCCAATAATGTAGAGCCTGACGGTTGATGAACTCCTCTGTGTTTTGACTAACCTCGGAATATCCTGCCAGGGATAAGCCGATGATATTGTCATCAGCCGGGGGAAAATTCGAAAACACCATTTGTGACATAATACAGAAGGGTCTGAACTATACAAATAGCTGGTGTATGCAAGTGGGACTTAACATCAACCCCACCAAAACCATCTTAGTAGCCTTCTCTAAGACAAAAAAACTCAACCTCAAAACCATTAAACTTGATGGGAGCGAGGTTGAATGGAGACAAGAAGTTAAGTATCTAGGTTTGACTCTAGACAGTAAACTCCTGTAGAACAAACACTAAAAGGAGATTATATACAAAGCAAAAATGACTCTAATGGTGTGAAGGAATCTGGCAGGGAGAAATTGGGGTTGTAGCCCAAAAATCCTGAGCTGGATGTACACTGCCATAGTGAGACCAATTATCACTTATAGAGCCATTGCGTGGAGTAGTAGAACTGGCCTATTCATGACGAGAGAAAACCTCTCTAAAATTCAAAGACTAGCCTGTTTATCAGAAAACCTCGGACACGCCACAAGATCGTATGATGAAAAAGTATAACTTTTCAAAGAAATTCGTTACGGAATTAAGCAACAAGAAGGAATGGGATCCAATACCATTACCAGAAAGCTTGGGAAAAACCCCAAGTATCTTTCTAGCGGAAATTGATGCCATAAGAAAGTGTGCCCAGTTCAATATTGATAAAGGATATTAAAGGCAAAGGATTATCATAATGTCGGATAGTTAAGCAGCCATTAAAGCACTGAGCTCTTGTGTAATCAGGTCCAAAATGGTGTGGGAATGCCTAGACAAACTCAATGAACTGGGAGAGAAGAATATAGTCACCTTAATGGGGATTCCAGGACACACTGGAGTAGAAGGAAATGAAATAGCAGATGAACTAGCAAAGAGGAGGACAGAAACACCATTTTGGGGGCCGGGATCATTTTGCGGTATAAGCTCCAATGTAATATTGGAGGAAATAGGCAAAGCAGTAAAAAAGATAAGATCTGACCATTGGAAAAATCTAGTAGGGCTTGGACAATCAAAGATTCTTCTGGGTGATTACAACCTGTTGAGATCAAATGAATGCATAAGTCAAAGTAAAACTGCACTAAGAGTTTTAACAGGGATCCTAACGGGACATTGTCGCATGAATGGGCACCTGAAAAAGCTCAAAATAGAGGAGGAAGAAGAAACCTCCATCCACATACTTGCGAATTGCACGGCAATTCAGAATCCTAGGGCACAACACCTAGGATATTACTGGATAGAAGAGGGGCATTTACCTAAGCCTAAGTCTGAAGGAACTACTAGTCTCTGAGACTTTCCTCAGGAACTAAGTAGATGTAAGGGGGCACGATGGATCTTTTAGGTCTCAGTGAATGTCACCCCAATATACATACATACATATTTTCTAAGTACAAAACCCGGCAAAGAAACTTTTTTTCCAAATCTCCAATTGCAAAATAAAACCGGTTCATACCGTAGGTCAATACTTTCGAGGGACAATTCGCACACAAACCCTGCTGCATTCAATCTTTCACGTTCATTACTCAAGCACATTTCACGCTGTAATTTCAAACCATATCCATATCGTCGAAGGTGTAGTAATTCCCAACCAGAAATAATTTTAATGAGATAACTTTATCACATTTATAAGCATTTGGAATAAGAAAAAACAGTTTATTGTCGATATGAAGAAGGTTTTGTACATTTTCTTTAAAATTTTGGCTTGGTTATATTATTTATTTAAAACATCCTGTATATGGTTCAAATTTTCATTGAAATACTGGGTTAACTTAAAAGTTTATTTTATTTAGAAGAGAACAAAATTAAAAATATGTCCAAGGATATAAAACCGCAAAAGAAACTTATAAATAACAAATCCAAAGAAGCACTTTGGATGCGTATTGCCAAGAAATGGAACGTTGTTGCAGATTCAAGATTGACAGAAAACACTTTTAAATTCCATCCGAGTTGGACTCATAATTACACTAAACCTTTAATTAGCCAATATTCAAAGACATAGGTAAGTTGTTTTCATTGAGTTTTTCTATAACTAACAAAAAACATGTTTGTTTGGGAGGTTTTTGTGAAAAGCACCTCAGTATTTTGCAATTGTCAAGCAGCTCTGTCTATTAGCTTATATCTTTATTCATTCTTTTGAATTTTGCTATAACTTTGTATTTGTTTCAGACATTTATGGAGACTACCAAAAACTACTCCGGAAGGGTACAGAATGGTTATGTACTCAGTTAGAGACAATGATCCTACAAAAATGGTTTTCGCCGAATGTGTTAAGACGTTTTTAATGTTTAACGACATTGTTTTGTCAGAAGACGGAATTGAAGAAGGGTAAGTATCACGTGCAATATATACGGAGTCCGATAAACCGAAACATTTGGCTCTCTAAATGGTAGTTAGTTGGTTTTGTTTCTGTGAGTGGTCTCTTCAGAACCGTACACAGGGACAATACTATAATATATTTTTATCATATTGATAGCACGATTTCAGGTAAGCGACCCAAAAACCTCAATAAACCATAGGCGGACATTGGAATTTAGGCAGGATAAAATAAATCAATTGTATCTCAATTCTCTAAAAGCGAATAAATATGGACAATAAGTAGGATATTTAAACGTGGGAACCTAAAACCCAAACATAAAAATCACGCGCACATACTATCTACTTATACTAAAAAATAGTACTCTCATAGACTCCGCCCAATTGCATCTTGCGCCTTGATTGGATGACAACATACTTGATTTAAAGGGCGGAGGCTACGAGAATAGTACTTTCTAATATAAATAGAAGTCGTTTTCATTTATTGGAAATAAATACTGTAATAAAATACATCTATAATAAAATACCTAATAGGATCTTATTCTTACCCAACTACACTGCACTGTCACGGCAAATTTATCACTTCTAAATATATTTGAATGGAAATGGTATTAGGGTTCTATTGTCCTCGCTACCTGTGGTTCACTATATAGGAAGAATCTAGCGAAAGTTGCTAACTGAACACTTATTTACACGAAGAAGCGCTAGCAATTCTGTTTAATTCTTTGAATCACCCTGAAGTGTTTTTGAATTTATAACGAGCTCTTCAGCTATCAATATGATAAAAATACACATTATCTATTGTGCCTCCATCCGTTAGACAACTCCTGTACAAGGAAGAGCGCACAAACGCAGTAGTATCTCTCTTTCAGCAGCCACATAGTAGCACAGAATGTGATCCGCCGATTCATCTGTGTGTTCTCTTTTTGCAAGTTTGTCAGCTTTTTCATTGCCCTCGATGGTGACCTGGTACCCAGGTCATTTTGACGTTATTCCATTCGGCTAATGTCTTCAGTACTTCGATGCAATCTTAATATAGTTCAAACGTCACTTTCTGGCTCGAGATTGTCTTGAATGCCGCCTGACTGTCTGACATAGCTTGATAGGATTGACATCACAATGGTATGGAGATAACCGTAATACAACTTTCTTTTTTTCTCCAGCCATTTCGTCAACTACGTACTTTTTGTAGTTTGCTTTGTGTTGCTCGCAATGGATAATAATTCTTTTTTTACCATGCTATTATCATGTAGGAGATCTTTCTGCTATGACCAATTAAATATAGCTGCTCTTTTTTATTATTGTCCATAATAATAACGGCATTCGCAGGCAACTGCTCTATCATTTGCTAAAAGTAGTCCTCATCACATTAGCATTAATCTCTTCGTGGTGATCTTTTGTCGATTTCAAGACGAATTGCAGCAAACTATCATCGACCAGACCATGCTCATTTCCAGTATGGGTAATAATCAACCTACGCCCTTTTCCGATCGGTACAGCTAGCCCAGTTAAATATCCTTCCATAACTGCTTGGCGCGGGAAGTTTTTATGTTAGTATCGACTCATGTTTTTTGCACAGCATGTCCTTCGTTCAGCTACTTTTCGTCCAAATAATTAATTGCCCTTCCTTCAGATCGATATTTCCTGATCGTCCTTAAATAATTTCTCCTTCAACACACAATTTCCTCTTTATCTATAAGGAGGGACTTTCTCTTAGTTAAATCCGTGTTTACATTATAAAAGTTCGTAATAAGTATCATTGAATTTCCGTTTTACATTTTGGTGAGAAATGTAACGCCTACGGTTTATGATTATTTTTTGGCTGAGACCCCGAAGTCGTGCTGCCAGTCAAAAATGAACAGAGTATCAATAAATCTGAACCGAATAATTTTTGAAGTAAAACTTCTTTACGCACGCTTGACTTGGGAAGTAAGCTGGTAAATGCGTGACGAGAGCGTTACGAAAATTGTTATCGGAGGCTTCGAACGAAAGTTGAGTGGGAGATATGATTAAGTGAAGTTAGAAAGAGAGAGAGAGAGTTGCGTTTCGTATATTACTGTAGCGGCAAGAGAGACCAGTGCGCGCGCACATTTTCTCTCTCTCCGTCTCATAGCCAGTGCATGAAATATATATATATATATATATATATATATATATATATATATATATGTATATATCTCAGTCAGTAGTTCGTTTGCGAGTTTGTTAGCGTTACGCGAACGGTGATTTCTTGATAATTTTGTAATTTCATTTTGTTCTTGAACAATTATATAAATTGATATTTTGTTCAATACAATTAATATTTTAGAAGTTTTACTATTATTTGGAATGGTCGATATATTTTCACGTCAACCGGTTTTACAAAAAGCTGATAGATTACAAAAAATAAAATAAAAAACACTGTTAATGGTATTTCCAGTTTTAATGGCTAGTAGTAGGGGAGCCCAAGCGGGGTTTTCGGGATTTACTAAAGCGCGGCAGATTAACATACAGGGGGATAACTTTTACCCGGTTAAGTATCTCCACCAAATATGAGCCCCATATACATGGCCGCCCATCAAGGAAAAAGGATCAGATTAGTAAAAAAAAATTGATCATCAGAAATTCTCGAGCGCTTCAGATTAAGGTAGGGTGAGTTAATAACATGCTAAAAAGTGTATATTCCACTAATCTGACAATTTTTGAGTGACGTAAAAAAGTGGGAGTGTAACAAACTTGTAAAAAAAATCTTCATCTTGACATTCTCGAGCGTGGTTAATTTTTTTTTTTCATTTTGAAGGAAATAATTCAAGGATAACGAAAAATATATAATCTGACGATTTCCACAAGCCGAAGTAACAAAAATTCATCGATAAAGTTTAATGCGTGCAGCTGCGTGATGCGTATATTCCCCACTCCGCGTTTCTATTCCTCTATCACTTTTTCTCCATCTATTACTCTCTCACTCCTTCCCCACTCTGGTTTGCGAAAAGAAGATTCTACTATTACTATCAGAACTTCTGATACTGATATAGTGGTCATCATGTTGGCGAATATGGAACACCTGCAAGCAACAGTAGAAGACTGGATGGATCTTAGAGTATGGATGGATCGATGTATCCGCTCTTTATAATAAATTAGGCCCAAAAATTTCGCTTTGCATGCGTTCACCGGTTGCGATTTTAACCCGGCATCGTACCGACGAGCGAAAAACGAACCTTCACAATTTCTGATGAATTCAGAAATTTTCCAAAAAGGATTCATGGATTTGGGATCAAATGAGCATAATGAGCAGGATTCTTTTAACATCATACAGTCTTTTACTTGTCGCTTGTATCGGTTGAAAAAGTTAGACGATGTCAATCAAGCCAGGATTGTCATCTTCAATAATACGTACAAGGTAAAAGACAAATCACAACCCTTCTCCTTGAGTGTCCGGAATTGCGATGCGTGCAACTTGCCACCCTGTCAATCGGAGCTACTCCAGCAAGTGTTACGCACAAGATTCATTGCATGCTTGTGGAGTAATGCCCATAATACAAAAATTATTGATATTTTACCAACGGACTATGGAGGGAAAGATGTCGATGGAAAGTTGGAAATGATCTGGTTTGCAGGTGAGTATGAAATAGAGCCTGAAGAAGAAGATGATTCTACAGATGAAGATGATGATTAAAAAAAATTCAATTTTTCATAATTGTTTTCTTATAAATACATGTATTCTTCTTAAAAGTCATACACTTTTTTATTTGCATGCAATTTCCTGAGCTTTTCAATTAATTAAGTTCAATGTTTTAAAAAAATCGAAATATTTTTTTTAATTGTCAGATTAGGCGAATTCCTCCAGATAATCGTCAGATTAGGGGACAGCTCGTCTAGAACATAAAGATGAATCATATATATCTTAATCTGACGCGCTCGAGTATTTCAAAATGGCGAATTTTTTTTGCACATCCTAATAATGGCCGCGATTTTGCGTCACATTCAAATCGTCTGATTATTGAATGAGAGCTTTTTCTAGGTTCATTTAACATCCCCTTACAAAATCTGACGCGCTCGATTAAATTTTTTTGTATCTCACTTTCAACCCTTACGTATGACCACCCCCACCATGCAAACGATCAGATTAACATACGTACATTATTAAAAACACGTGGGACATGGATATTATCAATATCTGACCCGCTCGAGTATGTCCATGCAACAGTTTTTTTTACATTTTTAAAAATCTATAGACGCTCCCCCCACCGATGAAAAGGTTTACATTATTTAACATTTTTTTCTTTTTATCATCTAAGCTTCGCATCCCAATAGGTCTCTATGACGCTCGAGTAAATCCCCATTTAGCATCGTGGGCTCCCCTACTATAGTTAAGACAGCGTGTGCTATTAAAACAAAGTATTTTTAACAGTATTGTTTAATAGGCGGTGATTATAAATCGTTGTTTACTGCCGAGACATCAACATATTCCGTCGATTATCTTAAATAATAAAATAAAACCCGATTTTTCTGTATCATGTGAACTTAAACGGAACGGGTGTTTGAGAGATTCTTTAAAAAATATATAAAAAAATTGCTGACTATAAAAACTTGAACAATAAATAATTATTTATGTATTAGTAACTAAGAAATTAACAATTATAGAACGATAAAAACTACAAAGCAAAATTATTAAATATGATTTTTTTTTCTCTGATGGCCTTATTATACTCTACTTTCTAGCAAAAATCTAGTATATTACGAGTATCAGTTTTTCTATAATTATAGTCTGTACATCAAAATTATAATCATATCTAGAACGTCTACGTGAAATTTTAACAAAATTGAAATATCTTTTGTAAGTTTGCAGCGTAATTATTTGTAGATATTCAGAGTTTTTGAGAAAAACTATGTTTCAGGTACATAGTACTATTTGATATGAAAGGAGTTCAGTTAGGCCATCTAGCTCGAGTAAGTCTTCCAGCTTTGAGGTGTTTCTTCTTGTACATTCAGGTAAATATAAAAATTAGTATTACCAAGTTTACGTTGACTTAATTTAAAAAAAATTGTTATTGTAGGGCCGTTCGGCAATATTACTCCGTTCGGTTATTACAGAACGAGTAAAAAGAGCAGTCTTTAAATCGTTCGTTTACTGTGGAGTGGTGTGAAAAGAATTGCTCCAATTGTACCACCTCGGCGAAGTAGGGTTTTAGGAGTGAATATGCGCATTTAGATTACAATAAATTGTGAAGTAATAATTATTCAAATTTTATAAAAATACTAAAAAATAACCACAAAAATATTACACCGAAAGACATTTGTTTGAATTTGACGTTTGATAAAGATGTCCCTCGTTTGACAGTTTCAGAGTTCGGTAACAAATGATCCTTTTACTCATGTTACTCTACGAGAAATCTGTTTCTGCTCCACTCCTTTCACTCTCCATTCCGGAGTTAATTGCCGAACGGCCCTTGTGTTTAATCTAGTATCATCTTGAGGATGTAATAGAGCAAAATCATTGGGCAGTGATGACGGGCTGTGCCGAATTCCGCAAAAACCTACCTGCGTAATTAATCCTAGGTCGAGTTCCGCAAAAGGTCGCGGGAGGATTAGATTAGGGCTAATAGCTAAAGGCCAGTTTTTACGAGAGTCTATTACTTAGGCGGTCATTTTTTCAACACTGTACCCCTTCTTCAATCATTTTCCTTACCTTCTCGATAAATTTCAATCATTTTCCTTACCCTTCTCGATAAATTACCAGAGCTTCTAGTCGCACTTACTAATGATACGATAATCCCTCTTTCTGGAAGTTACAGGTAGTTTTGCGGAATTCGACCCTAGTCGTGATGGCCATCCATTAAAGTCCTATGGTCGTTAAAAAAGTGTGTGATTAAACTAAACATATTGTATATTTTCTGTACGTTCCTTGAGATATACCGTAAAATGGGGATACTTGAAAATACCGAGGTGACTTGTAAAATTTTGCTTTTTCTAGTTAAAACCGAAAAATTAGTCTGTATCTATGCCTAACATGCTTCTTAGTTGAGTTTATGTTGCGGTACGGGTTATTTACTCACTGTTATTACGTTGTGCATCTCCAAAAAAAAAGGTAAGAAGCTTGATTTGTTTTAACCTGCAAACTTTCTATTGAACAGAGATCCCTAAAAAGGCTGGAATATCGCCGTACTTTTTTTAAGAGTACTTATATATCAGGCAATCGTACTCTAACCTAAAAGCCTTACTTTTCCTTCTTACTTGCAAGTGGCGTATCATTTTATTTCAAAAGAAAGCCGGGAAGTCGGAAATATCGGGATTATAGCGAAGACACACTCCAGCGAGTACTACAGCTACACAAACAAGGTAGAAAATTAAAAGATTCAAGTGACGAATATGAAATTCCTTTTATAACTTTATATAGAAAAGCTAAAGGACTACACACAAAATCAATTGGAGGTCAAACTGCAATGTCGATCGAAGAGGAAAACTATCTAGTTCGATCTATATCTATCGCAGCGGACTGGGGTTATCCCTGTGATTGAAACGATATAAAAGAGATAGTAAAATCCTACTTGGACAGAAGTGGAAAACAATTGCCACAATTACGAGACAACAGGCCTGGTGAAACCTGGCTGCAAAAATTTCTAGAGCGACATAAGGAGGAGCTGACTAAAAGAATGTCTCAATCAATAAAAGAAAGTAGAGCCAAAGTTTGCCCTGATAGTATTAATACATATTTCGACCACTTATCAGAAAGTCTAAAAGATGTTCCACCCAACGCAATAGTCAATTACGATGAGACTAATTTTACAGACGGTCCTGGCCGAGTGAAAGTCATCGTTCGTAGGACTTCTAAAGGAGCGGAGAAGGTAATGGATACATCTAAAACAGCTACTTCCGTCATATTTGCTTGTGCAGCTTCAGGATTTATGCTTCCGGTCTACATAGTCTATAAGGCAGACCACTTGGACGGAATTTGGAGCCAGATATAATCGCTCTCGTTCTGGATGGTTTGATACAAATATATTTGAAGATTGGTTTAACAACATAGTATTGCCATATTTTCGATCTTTGCCACCGGGTCCTAAAGTTCTTATTGGAGATAATTTGGCAAGCCACATTTCGGCCAATGTTATTTCGAAATGTACGGAGAATGACATTCGTTTTGTACTTTAGCCTCCTAACAGTACGCACCTTACGCAGCCATTAGATGTTAGCGTTTTTCGTCCAATTAAGATCGCTGGGAGGAAGATACTTCAAGAATGGAAAAACATAATAAAGGAACCGTAAGAAAAGAAGTATTCCCACGCTTATTAACACAGGCATTAAAAAGACTTTCAGAGAGTATGGAAAAAAATATTCAAGCGACCGGTCTATTACCACTGAATAGAGATAAAATTTTATGCAAGCTACCAAAAACTGACTAGCAAAGAACGCAAGAACAAGATGCAATTGTCGATTCACTAAAAGAAGTGTTTAAAAAATCTAGGTTTGGAGCACCAACCTCTGTTGGTAGGAAGAAAAAATTGTTTGTTGATGCAGGTAAAAGCATTTCACAGGAAGACCCACAGCTACCATCAACATCAGCGCCATTGAAGCCAAATAAAAATTAAAAACACGAATGAAAAAATTACGCCCAAAGTTATCATCTTCTTCCGAAAGTGACGTGGATGAAGAAGATTTAACCGTCGACAGCGACAAAGATCTGGACCCAGAACCATTTTCCGACACAGACACCGATGAAATTGATGATAACATGTCACCTATACAAGATTCTTCTGTCTCGACAGATTTTAAACAAGTTGATTTTATTCACGTTGGCATGGAAACTGAAGCTGGTACCAATAAGCAATATGTGGCAAAAATAATAAATTGCGAAAAAATGGCTCTTATCTATGCTCATTCTTAAGGTTAAGTGATAAAATACCTGATGCATATGCTTTTCCCCTGGCAGAAGACATCGGACTTGTCGAGCAATAGGAAATTTAGCAAAAGCTGTTAGAATATGAAACATTACGACGAGGGCAGCTAAAATTTAAAAATATGTGATCTCAATTATTAATTTGATTTTAAACTGTCAAACGAATTTGCTTTTATTTATTTTTTTGTAGTCTCTACTATACCAAAGGAGGTTTATTTTAGGTTATTTTGTTAATGTAGAATATTGTTTTTATTTTTATAATAAATATGTGATGACAATAAAGCCAATTTTGAAAAAAATGTTTTTTTGTGTGTAAAATAATGAAGAAATATAAAAAAAATAATTTGTTTTATGTTGGACCTACAAAATCAGTTATTGCAATTTCCATGTCGCCCCAATTGCGTTCCTACTAGCTACTACAATGTAAAATAAAGGCAAATTTCAAGTCGTCCAATCATGGAGCGACTTGAAAAAAGACCTTCCATATTTTTTTTCTAGGGAGTGGAGGGAGGTTGTGTCCAATAGCCACCACCTCAAAGTAATCTAAAATAATTTTTATTTGAATCAAATCGTTAAAAAAACGGCGGTAGGGTATCGAATATTCCAAAAATGGCTATCAAGTCGCCCCGTTTTACGGTACCTATGCATTAATTAATATTATGTAAGCAAATTTTATTTTATTGTTATATTAATATACTTTTCTCTATTTCAGGAAGCACATCCTGTCAAAATAAAAGGTGTACATGTGTTAAATACAGCTGGTTGGGTGCATCACATTATGAGAATTATAATGCCAATGGTGAAATCTGAACTGCTTAGTTTAGTTAAATTTCATAAAGGTATAATCTATTTTCATCAAAGTTATCACACAAATATTATTTACTTAATTACAGATACCTGTAAAAAATTGTCATATTTTAGTAAAGCGTGTTATCAATAGATGTCAAAGGTAATAGTTTATTACTATTATAACGCCTTACAAAGTTTTTGAAAAATATTTTTCAAAGAACAGACTGTTAACTAAGAAGCAACAACTACTTCTCGGGCTATATGCCCCGACAGACATTGAATTAAGGAGTTGGTATATCTGTAAGATATAACCAACGATTCTGGTTTGTTATTAGAAGGGACAACATCACTGAGGTCAATGTATTGATGTGGTTTCAACGTTGTCTCCAGTCCAGGATTATGCTCTAAGGGCTTTTACCTTGTACTGATGAGGCGCAAATACACCGAAACCGGTCTACAAGTGATGTTTCCCTTCTAATTACAAACCAGAATGGTTGGTTATATCTTGCAGATATACCAACCCCGTTTAACTTGACATTGAAGACTTTGAAGTGTGATTCAATGTCTGTCCGGGCATATAGCCCGAGAAGTAGTTGCTGCTTCTTAGTGAAGTTCTTTGAAAAATATTTTTCCAAAACTTTGAAACGTAGTATTAAACTATTACCTTTGACATCTACAAATATTATTATTGATATAAAATTAATGGTAATTGTGCAGAACATGGGCTTCTCGATTTTGACAAAAAAATTTGTGACAATCTATAGGAATTGCTTTTATAATAATTATTAATGTGTATAGAGTTGAATTCTTCGGAAAGGCGTATTCTATGGGATAGGGAGTGAATAGGGGTGATGGGTGGAGTAAGAAATATAAAAAAATTAGTCTTGAAAAACCCATAATCATAGATTTCCAAATAATAATTCCAGCCAAAAATGTTATATTTACAGTGTTGCCAGATTTCTGAATAATCCACTAATCCAATGAAATTTAAAAAAAAATGGATGCAAAAGCTATTTTACGAAAAATTCAAGTTATATGTTTACAAATTCAATACATATCGCTTTCCAACCAACTGACACAGATCAAAGTGTAAATCTAACAATATCAGAAAAACTGGAATACCAAACCTAAACAAACCCTAATTCTTACCTAATCAATTATTATTATTCGTGTATCATCAGTGACTAAAAACAGAATGGTAATGGAAGAAATGTTGGAGGAAATAATAAGGGAAGGAAAGAAAATTGGACTTGTGATAAATACACATAAAACCAAATTATTAAGATTCAAAAAGAATTGTGAACAAAAAAACGTGAAAATTGGAAGATATGAATTTGAAGAAGTGGATAGAGTTAAATATCTGGGAATAACAATAAGTAGTGATGGGGACAGAGAGACTGAGATAAGAGAAAGAATCGTTGCAACAAACAAAGCATTTCAGGCTAACAAAAAATTATTAAAAAATAAAATAATTAGCAAGCGCAGGAAAATAAGAATATATAACACAATAATTAGACCGGTGATGATGTATGGGGCAGAAACATTAACTATGAATAAAAAACAACAAGAGGATATGAGAATACAGGAAAGAACAATATTAGGACAAAAAAAATAGGTGAAGAATATAGAAGAAGAACAAACATGGAACTATATCAAGAGATAAAAAAAGACATAGTAAAAAAAATTAAGGAGCAAAAAATGGTTGGGACACATATGGAGAGCAGGTAAGACAGCAATAATATACTCAATGGTAGAGTGGAAGACGTGTAGTAAGAGAAGAAGGGGAAGACCCAGAATAAATTGGTTGCAGGAGGTAGTAGGTGATCTCAAGACAATGGGAATTAAACACTGGGAAGAGAAAACTCAGGACAGGAAGCAATGGCTACAAATAGTAGAAAAAATATGAAAAAGGAAATGTGGTCTGATCCACCCTTACAAAAGGATCTAGAAAGCTCGTAAGAGCGGCGCTACTCCTACGGGAGTGTCAAGCCACTACATATATATCATCATAGACGTTGCCAAATATACATTAATAATTCCCTTAATAATTTGTACATTAAAGCGTAGCTCTATAAATACAGTAGTTTATAAAATTTAATTAATGGAGCATTTTATTAAGGGTGTACTAACGAATTCAATTCCGTTAGCAAAATAAAAATAAAACATACCCCTTCTACCAATCGTCGTTCCGCAAATATCAGTAAAATTAACCAAATAACCATAATTTCTAAATATGGCAACACCGCCTTCAGGCAAATTATGTATGATCTTTAGTTGTTCTCCGAACATCGTATGGCACAAAATTGATTGAAAATGGAGCGTCATTAGAATTTTTAAGTAAGAGACAAAGAAAAGTATAACCTAATTATGTTGGCATTGTAAAGCATATAAAAATTTTGGTCAAAATCGAGAAGCCCGTGTTCTGCACAATGACCAAATTTATAAATGAAAAAATAATTTCGAATAGACTATGCAATAGCGGGTTCCAAAATGAGCAGATTCTTAACCAGTTTTTCTGTCGCTTATACAGTTGTAAAGTTACTCTCAAAGGAGTTTAACGGTTTAAATCTAACCTGATTTACATTGTACCATTATACAATATTTTTGTGTTATTATAAATCCTATTTAACGACATAAACTGCAACGAAAATTTTTTGTATTGTCAGGAAATCACCCAGAAGGAATTCCATTAGAACTGATGCCAACTGAATATGGCGGTGAAACATCTACAGTTGAGGATTTAGACGAATGCTCAGAGTCACTATGGAACAAATATCACCAATGGTTACTGGACAACGAAAAGATAAAATCAGACGAGTCAAAGAGAAACACGAAAAAATCATCTTGGTGGAACTGGTCTCCTTTTGGTAGTAAAACAAATGAAGAATTGGACGAAAAAAGCATAATGAAAAATCTGCGGTATGAATGAAATTCATTCCGCTGGGGTTATTGTGTATTTAAGTATCTTTGGTGTTTTGTGTATTTTCACTTGTTTAAGTGTACTTATTATTGATATGTATTGCCAATTATCGTTTTTGAAACAAATTATAAATAACATACGTGGCAATGGTTTGAAATAAAGTATTTTAAACAATCAATTGTTTACGCAAAGTCATTTCTATTATAATATATTAAGAGGTATTTTCATTGTCTGATTATTATTAGACGGAGGTAAAGTTAAAAATAATTTTTAAACCGCAAAATTTATTTATGAAGAAGCTAAAGAAACGTTATGTTTCTTTTTCATAATTTTTTTTATTTCTACTGCAAGATGAGTTTTAACTTTCCCATGGCAAAAGAAAACTTTTTCTCACAAAAAAATTACCAAAAAGTACATTTTGCAAATGACAATATTTGCTAAGATTATAACCAATAAATAGATGTAAATTTAGCATTTTTGTTTATAAAAGTCTACTTATATTAAATATTGTTTTGATTTATTATAGTTTTACTTCCACTACCCGTCTCCTCTACTCCTCAATCCAGTATGAGTTGGGATTAAAGAGTTTTGAAATAGTTATTTAGCTAACAAGTGCGGAAAGTGATACTTTCCCGCACGCGTCTGCAGTTGTCGCGACTGCAGAGTCGGGCAAGCGGCCAAGGGCGGGAAAGACACTTTACGCATGTGTTAGGAACATTATTTTTTCTACGACCGTATATACAAAAAAGTATACCAACCCATTTTTCAAAAATTATTTTATTTCAACATACATATACAAAACTTTAACTAAAAACTACTAATTATTATAAATATTAATATTAAAAACACAATTTGTTGCATTCTGTAAATTATGTATTAGATTTCAAAACCTCACTTACGTCTGAAAAATACGCCAGAAATAGCTCTTCCTTATAAGTTTTGGCCAAAATGGTCGTATTGCTTTTCATACCTTAGTCTGGATTTGGCAGGGAAGTAAAAAACTATCTAATAAGGTCAAAATTTGCATAATTTTACTTTCCCGCACTAGTGATATGTTTACTGATTCAAATATAAATCGAGAACAAATGTTAATTGGTTTTGGTAAATTTGTGTACTAGTGTGTATTAGTTGGATACTATAATAAATCAGTGTGAAGGTTGTCCGGTGACAGAAATTCGTCACCATGACGTACTTTGAAAAGGTAAATTCTAGATTTACTCTTATGAACCCGAAAATAAACGCCAGTCGGCTGTTTGGATGTTCCAAGATGAACCAAAATTGACGAAATTTATCCGTTCAAAGGTTGCAAAAATGCATTTGTCTTCGTGGAGAATATTTTGAGAAACAATAGTGTTCATAAGTTATCTTCTTTTTTTTAATATAAAATACAACGCTTCCTCGTTATGGAATGGAGGATCATATCTACCTGTTCTGTAACTCTCAGGGACCCAATTCTTGAAAACCGGGGAGTAGAACAACCGAGAGAAAGGAGGAGTGGTTCTATCGAGAATGGATAAATGGGATTCTTGAACGTCATTATATCTATCGAACGCCAATATAAGGATGACTGCCTCAGGCTTCTACTTGGTACATTGAAGGGATCATCCAGGAAACACGGAATAATTTGAAAGTTTTGTGAATTTATTTGACGTTGTGGACCATTAACCTCACTTTTTCATACTCTTTGCTATTCAATTCATATATTATATTCAATGAAATCATAATAAATAACAATCTTCAAAGATTTTTGTTGTCAGAAGAAATGATGGCAGATGTTCGACGATCGGTATATTATGGCATAATTATTATTATCACTTCAACACTGGGCTGTTATTTCATAATATAATATAACAATAATTGTATTTGTAGATCATAAAAAATTTCAAATGAAAACTGATGAAAATTCACATGACAGATTCAAATACTTACGCGCATTGTGTCCATAAAGAAATTCGGTTTTATGATTGGTTAAGAAATTTGGCATCGCTGTGGCTTTGTTCCCTGTTTCATGCTCCCTCCTTGATGTTCCAGAATACGTAATTATGAACTTAAGAGAACAGCAGCAGTAGAGTAGAATAGAGGAATAATCCCCGAAGAACGTTGTATTCTATTGCCGTCAATAATTAATGCCCTGATGTAATCAGAAAAAGTTTTATTACAAACTGGATGATATTTATGGCTAATAATTGTAGTTGCCAAAAATAAACATAAATATGCTCGTCTTTTCTGTAGGTAGGGCCCCTCGCCAGACAAAGAAAGGTTTTGGTAGGTGAAGCAATACGTAAGCTGTTATATCCTTTAATTGTAGAACAATCGTAAGTATGGCAACAGTGCTACAACTCGATGTGCGATCCTACAGGGGAATCGACAAGCGCAGCTCTCTCTTAAAGTTCATGCCTCGACAGATAAAGTATATGTTTAAAATGTAGAATGTAATCCCTGGAACTGTGATAATAAAGTAAGTGAACAATATCATTCGTGTATTTTATTTATGAATCTGAGGATAGAACATAAGCAACTATTTCAAACGGGCTCTAAAAGACCAGTTGGTTTATCCCTGTGTACACTGACCTCTTATCATAACAACTGTCCGATAAAGGAGAGTCGCTCTTCTAGACAAGCCATCTGGTGGAATAAAGAGCTGACATCGCTAAGGAAAGAAACAAGACGCTTTTTCAACAAAGCGAAAAAAACGGGTAACTGGGAAGCGTATAAAGCTAAACTAGGTACATACAATACAAAAATAAAAGAATCCAAGGAGAAGTCCTGGAGAGAATTCTGTGAGGACATGCAAGGTGTCCCCGACAGCGTCAGAATCAACAGGATCCTCAAAAGGGATACTTCTAACAAACTTGGTTCTATTCAGTTACCGAGCGGAAAGTTTTCAAATACTGAGGCAGAGGCTCTAGAGCATCTCCTCAGTGTGCACTTTCCAGGTTCGGTAAAGATAGAGTCAAGCTATGACAACAGGCCGGTTGCCAAAACCAAGGCAACCAAAAAGGACTGGGAACTCACGAATAAGATATTCAGACCCCATCTTCTCAGATGGGCTGTAAACTCATTTGACCCCTACAAAACTCCAGGACCGGATGGCATATTCCCCAAGCTTCTGCAAGAGGGACTGGACATCATAATGGGTCCTTTAGTTCTGATACTTCGAAGCAGCCATGCTCTAGGGTATATACCAATTGCATGGAGAGAGTCTAAGGTGGTGTTTATTCCTAAACCAGGAAAAGAAACGTACACCCAGGCTAAACCCTACCGACCAATCATTCTGACATCATTCATGGTGAAAACTATGGAAAAAGTATTACATATGTATTTACAAGAAGGAGCGCTTAAGAGCATCCCTCTACATAGACTACAATGGGCTTATCAAGCAGGGAAATCAGGTGAAGCTGCCCTGCATAATTTGGTCTCAGGTCTCGAAAGGAGCCTGAATCATAAGGAAGTAGCCCTTGCAGCATTTCTAGACATCGAAATGCTTTTGACAATACATCGATGTCATCAATTAACAGATCCCTTAAAAACAGAGGGATAAACAGTACCACATGCAAATGGATAGGATCCATGCTTGAGCATAGGAGAATAACAGTACATATGCATGATAAAACATACACCGTTAGGACAACTAAAGGATGTCCTCAAGGTGGAGTACTTTCACCACTTTTGTGGAACCTAGTTGTAGATGACTTGATCTGTAGGTTGAATGATCAAGGCATATGGACGCAGGACTTTGCGGACGATTTAGTGATTGTTACCAATGGGAAATTCCCGGAGGTGGTTATGAATGTCCTACAGGAAGCACTGCGAATTGTGGAGGAATGGTGCCTTACAGAGGACCTTTCAGTTAATCCAAAAAAAACCAAACTAGTTGCTTTCACGAATAAAAGAGTTCTCCCGCAGGGTAGAGTACTGTTGTTCGGAGAAGAACTAGAAATATCCAAAGAAGTCAAATATCTGGGAGTGACCCTTGATTCCAAACTGAATTGGAAGGCACACCTGGAAAAAATTACTACTAGGGCGACTAGGCTTTTCTGGCAATGCAGAAGAGTTATGGGCAAAACCTGGGGAATACGACCTGAGGTGGTTCACTGGCTCTACACAACTGTGATAAGGCCAACGATCACCTATGGAACAATAGTCTGGTGGAGGAGGACAGAAGTGACCTCTGCAGTTAATATGTTAACTACAATCCAAAGACAAGCTCTTCTTGTTATTACCGGGGCAATGAAGAGCACGGGGACGGCATCAATGGAAGCCCTTATTAGACTTCCTCCTCTAGAACTTTTTATAAGGGCGGAGGCAATGATGGCAATTCTTAGGCTGAAATCGGGAGACTTATGGTCCCCGAACAATGTTCGAGAAGGACACACTGATACAACTGGGACATTACTAGACGAACCCATATTTCACATGAGTTTTGATAGCATGACACCAGAGAATATATTCACTGAACGAGTGAATATCATCATCTCATCTAGGGAACAGGTGATGCACCCAGGTAATTCTGGAGAAATCATCTGGTTCACCGATGGCCCCAAAACAAACCATGGCACTGGGGCTGGTATAAAAGGACCTAGAAAGAGAATGTTCTTTAGCCTTGGTCGATATACGACTGTGTTTCAAGCAGAGACGATTGCCGCTATAGCCTGTATTGATGAAAACATCAGTAGAGGATATACCGGACAAAAAATTGAAATACTCACTGACAGCCAGGCTCTGCTTAAGGCTATCAGTAATCCAACAACTAAGTCTAGACTGGTGAAAAACTGCAAAGAATCCCTCAACAGGCTGGCAAGAGACAACAAAGTGTCTCTAATATGGGTGCCGGCACATGAGGGGATTGCAGGTAATGAAATGGCGGACCAGTTAGCTAAAGAAGGCTCTAAAGGAGACCTCATAGGTCCGGAACCGTTTTATGGGATCACAAAAGATTGCATAAGAGGGGAAATCGGGAACTGGCTAGATAGGGAACACCAATTCAAATGGGGGGTGACACAAGGGCACCTTCATACCAAGAGTTTACTGAACAAGGTAGACAAGGAACTCTCAACCAGGCTACTGAAACTGGGTAAGAGACATTTGAAGACAGTTACCGACCTGGTGACTGGACACTGCACCTTGAGGAAACATCTGTACAATATGGGCAAAGTTAGTGAACCTATGTGCAGAAAATGTGAACTTGATGATGAAACACCTACCCACATACTCTGCTTCTGTGAGGACTTACAAGAACTTAGACGGAAGCACTTTGGAGAGGAATTTATACAACCATTACAACTACTGAAAATCCCTCTAGTCAAACTAGTGGCGTTTATAGAAGACACGAAGCTTCTGGAATGGAAGTAGATAACATGGTAAATGGTACAAAGATTCAGTTCAAGTGCCTGGGCTGATGAGCACAACCCAAATATATATATGAATGAACATCCCTGTATATGCCAATGGTAAACGTGAACATAATGCTTCCTTAGGGTGTAGCGACTAGGCATGCCACTTTCTTCATCTGACTCCAAGGTTTTTTTTATAAGGAATTTGTTGTTTAGGCACGTGGTTTTAGTACGTCCGATTTTTAGTTTGAGTTCACCAAGATACACACCCAAGAAATGCAGTTTCTGATATACCAAGTACTAGTTCAGGATCAGAGAACTCCGCTTCAAACCATTTCTTTGCTAGGTTCGTTGATATCATCATTACGAAATATACTAATAGATAAAAAAACAACTTGATTAACTTTGTAAATGTTATTTATTATCAGTTTTATTTGGTACAGTGTATGATACATATAATAGATAACAAGCCGCAGAAATATTTCAAACTTGTGGCCAATTTTTGATATGTGACCATTTTCACAACCATCCAAATCACTAATTGTTTGCACACATCCTTTCATTCTCAAAATGGTACCAACTGACATTCCATAAGGATTAACGTACAATTATAATATTTATTAAGTAACAATATCACGTATACACTTTATAAGATTTTTGCAAATTAATTTTAGGCAAAACGATCCCAAAAAACATTGTTGGGTATTTATAAAAATAACAAGGAAAAATCATCAACTGGTACAGGACAAATCTACATACAGATTCATGTCAAACGGCAGAAAAAAAACTGAACCTGGTGAATATCGTAAAACAGGCAATCTCTACAATACTTTTTATGGAAAATGCAAGGGTGAAAATACTTCACTTTTAATCAGAAGTAACATCACTTTACGCGTTTAAAGCACTTGAACAACAACAAAAAAGTGAGCGAGCCTTACATATTATATGTAACATCTGACATCCCACCTAAGTCATAAGTAACATTAAAATCAAATTTTGAAAAAAATTATTCAGGTATTATTTGAAATGATTTTTGGTAACAAAGAATCATTTTTTTAATGAAAATTGTATTTTATATAATTAAAACTAGGTGTAATGCAATTTTTTATTAAATACATTTTTTATTTTTGTTCAATTTGGGGGAAGAGTGGAACTAATGATAACTAAAATATGAAACGTATACAAAGTATTTAGAAAACGTTAAAAAACTCCGACAATAACAGTACCACTGTTAGTTGTTGAAACATTTCGACCCGTGTTCATTTCGAGCATGAGTTCAACATTTGAAAAATTACCGAATCTTCTCCAATAAACAGTGAAAGAAATTAACCTCAAAATTTAATGAAGCTAAATAATGAAATATTCATTCGAATAATGAATAATTATCCATTACTTGAACAAACTTTATACACAACACTGCAGAATGATCTGCACTTTTTTGAAACAATCATTAACAACAGTAAATAAAATCATTAAAATAATGTATGCATATAAATTAGTTCATATAGCAACAAACTTTATACACAACACTATAGCTTAAGTGCACAGCTGACGCATACACTGTTGGCTAACAATACCGACCTCTCGGTAACTTCGTTGCTACCATCTGACGGCGAAATTATCATTGGTTATCAAATCAAATAGCGCGCGCTTCTCTGGCTTCCTGTTACACATTTCCGTCCCATTTCACGAAATCACTGCCCCAAATTGCAGGGAACCGAGCGGAAAGATGTTACAAATCAATAAGGAAGTGACGACACGGAAGATACCAAAAAACGTAGCTAAAGCTAGTGAAGCGAGTAATTTGGGAAAAAGAAATAAAAACAAAGTTGATAAATGAATTGGTAACTAAGCGAAGAACGTAAAATGATTGGGTAATAGTAAAACATATAGAGAAACGTTCTCGAGTTCTAATTTAAACATAATATAGAAATCGCATAAGTATGTCTTATATTGTTTATATAATAGTAATTTATATATTTATATAACAGCAAACGTAATAGAATTTATTATATTTTGAATAAAGTATGGAATGTCAATGAATACCACTTTTAACACACATGTAAGCAGCGAAAGTTGTAGTATATATACAAGGAAGTCCAATAGACGTTAAAAGTTACTTTTAAACTTTGCAAAAAATCCATAACACATTAACAAGTATTTTTTTAAGCAAAGTTTCATTTTTATATATACAAAAAGTCTATATGATAATATTAAGGATAAACATCGATATTTATAATAATTATTTTATCTTACATACTTATTATTTTTATATCGTTTTGTACAAAATAAAATGAAACACAAAAGTGCCAATAATACCTACTAAATGCTCTGGAAGTTTCAGCTAAAACAAACATTTTATATAAAAGAACTGACAAACAGATCATTTGTGAATGCCAAATAATCAAAATATACTACGAGTGTGCAGACAGCGCTGCAGCATGCAGCGAATCTGTCATATTTCACAGATACGGGTGACAGTCAGGCAGCATCGCTGCATTGTCTCCTGCCATCTAGATCAAGAATAGACGTCCCCTGCCACTTTATACCTGAAACTTGATACCTGGAAGTATTATTGCGGCCTAGCATGGCGACCAAGTAATAGCAAGGATTTCAGCTCAAAATCGGTTAAAAATGGTCCAATTCTATGAAAACACAATGTACCTAAGTTCCTTGCAGTTGCAATGGTGAGTATATTTATCATTGTGAGATGTTATTACTTATTAGTGAAAAGTAATAGATGTTCAACAGACGGCCTGAAATTGAAAAAACTGTGAATGATTATATGTCTAGATAACAGTGTATACAAAAGCTTCAGGGTATGTAGCGTTAATTCGAGTCAAATGAAATATATTTTATTTAATAAGTTATATTGTTGACATAGAGCCATTTTGTGAACAGAAAACCTTTTTAAAAGCAAAGTACTCATATAACAGTAAGACGACAGAAGCAGAATTGTAATTGTCCAGTAAGCGCCATTGTATTGTTTTATATAAAAAACGGTCAGGATCAGAACTTCTGGCAGATTTGAACCATCAACGGACAATATAAAACTTCCACCAGAATGTCCCCTCCACCTTTTCCTGTTCCCATAGACGCCTTAACTCTGTTTTTTCCTTACTATAGATCGTCAATAAAGTCGAGATTTTCTTCTAGCAGGCTTTTGCGGATTTCCCGGCTGCTGAGATTACTTAATTCCACGATTCAACCGTTTTATCTTTTTTAAAGTAATCTTTGTCTTTGAGATCTCACGAATTTTTGAATAACTTGAAAGCCACTAAATTTAACAATGTTTTTAATAACCAGTCCATGTAGCATACACTCCATATCGTACCCTCGCGAGCCTACTTCGCTCAGAGCGTGATAGAATAGGAATAAGGTTCGTTTTTCGAGCGGCTCAGGCGCAACTATCCATATTTATATACACTCTCAGGATCACATGATTCGAATAGAGTTAGAGAAGGGCCAAGCTTGTCTGCAAAATATATACACTGACGAAAGTCTTGAAAATTCATACGTTTCCTAACCAATCTATCATCTAATCTAAAACTTAGTTCACATAGCTGACATGAAATGAAGTTTTTGTTTTAAGTGCTACTCTAAGGAGTTGGTTCAATATAAAAAATGTTTTTAAAAAAGGGAAATGTACCTAGTTGTGGGCAAATTATATAATCACATATATATTAACTGGAATGTAATAAGTGAAATATTTCGAAATAAACGTCTGAAACACTATTTTGATAGGCTATATGATTTTTTTAATTTGTTTTTTCTAAAACTTCCAATAACATTCAGTTGTGCGTAAACAGGAGAAGGCACAACATATCAACATGACGTGTCAAAAAATGTGTAAGATTTGCCTCTCAAAATAAAATGTGCATGTGCCCCACAAAATGTATTATTTGTGGAACAAATGTCCTCGGAAATAGTACTAACGATACTTAGCTTAACAAATCGTTCAGCTCAGTTGTGCCAATTTTACAGCTGTTTTTGAAACCTACAACAATTAAGATATTTTAACAAAGAATATTTGCAACAGCGGTAAAAACTAATTTTTATTAACAATCTTTTTTACTACTTTTATTTCCATTTGAGAAACATCCTAGATTTATTTTAAGCGCCATAAAATAACAATGGCAATCATTGTACTGGATTAAAATTATAAAATTTGGTATCGTCAAGTTTGTGTTATTTTATCTCTCGTAGCTATCCTTAGCGATTTCCATTCTGTATTGCACTCTACACTACTTGTAAATTTAAAGAAATAACTGAAATATTTATAACTGAAAAACCAAATTTTTTATGGAAAATGAAAATAAAAGTAATTTTTAATAAATATTGTAACTGATAACATATTCAGGCACTAATAAAAATGTTGGCTGTAATAATAAATAAACTTTATTCGAGAAGAAACCTAAGCACAGTATGTTTTGAGTAGGTCTAGGGATAGATCAGTAGATTTCTTGAAGAATTGCCCGAGATGGTTCGTAAATTGCCGAATTCTTAACCTACTCTTTATTATTACAAATACCATATATTTCAATTTGATTTTCTCACCTGTTCAGTTCCAAAAGTTGAAGAACTTGAATTTTGTCAAGATAATGTATTAACTGGTCTAGTTATGTTTGATTGTTCAAACCCTTTCAATTGAATCAACACCTTCAGAATTTAAAAAAAAAATATTTTAAAAGTTTTCTTGTCGTGTGGAAGAGTGTGGTAAGACAGAAATGATAGTGAAGGAGATCCAGTTCTCCCACACGATATAAGAAAATAACTAAAAAAAATCTACAACAGATTTTGATCTTATTTAATTTTTTTTTTAATTAAAGAAAGTTAATTCTAGATTAATATGTGCACGGCGTGGTAGCCCATCATTCTCTAACGAACCAAGGAGAGAGGGTACCATTATAAGAAGACTCAGAATTGGCCATAAAATACTTACTCAATGTCACCTGATATCCAGAAAAGATCAGCATGTGGACTACCCAGTCAGTTACCCTTACCGATAACTATATTCTTACTGAATGCTGGTAACAAAGGCCTTTACACAGAAGACACAATTTTATGCACATACAAGATGTACTGAGCCACCCCGACCAGATCAACGGTATTATCAAGTTCCTGAAGGAAGCCAATATTCAGGGTTTACCGAAAAGATTGATAATAAATTATACCACATATTCTGGTGGTAAAAATATATTGATTGAACCACACTTAGCTATATACAAAATGTGCATACATTAAAAGTTACAGGGTGATTTATTTGGAAATTTAAATTCATTTTTTAACGTTGCTCTAAAACGGAGTAACGTAAATTAATGAAAATTTCTATGAGATACAAAAACCCATAAACTGGAAGTAACTAGTATAGTTCATTTATTTTTATTTATTATGGATTTTCAGAGGGGGTCAGCACCCTTTTGAACCCCCAACTTTTTTTCAGGGTTACATTTAACAAAATATGGAACGCCACTGGAATAAAACGTATATTCTTAAACTTGTAACTGTAACTTTTTTGTATGAACTTTTGTATATAGGTAAGTGAGTTTCAATCAACCTATTTTTGACCCCAGAATATGTGGTATATTTTATGACCAATCTTTTCGGGACACCGTGTATAATTATTTTAATACCTTGTACTGTGCCAATAGCCATAGTTGTTGAGGCACTTGAAATGTATATAAAGAAAATTTTAAATGAAACCTTCCAAAATGATTTCATTTATGTGAAGGCTTGTCGATCCCAAATGTGGAATAAAATTTTAGCAGATTTTAGAAGCCTATTAAATTTGCTATCTGGATTGACCTTGAAAGATCTGTAGCTAGCTGAGCTGATTTCTTCTCAAATTTATTCAATTTTTGAGCATATCCCAAGAAATTAAAGCTTTAAAAAAGTATTATAGTTTGGTCGATATATTTTGTACTTAGATGCTAATTTAATATTTTATTATTTATACAAGATATAGATAATACTGTTTAGAAAGGATTGCAGCCCACATTTATTAAGTGATAAGGATATGATTTTATCGAACGCGTTTTTTTTTTCAATAGCAACTCGTAATTTTACGTCGACTTATGAATATATTTTTTGAATTATTCTTATCAAAGCACTATTACTTATTTTATTATTCGTTTTCGGGCCCTCAATCACGAGCCGCTATTGCTTTAAATACCACAGAAGCCACTTGCATTGCATTGAACACTTTATAAACGATATATTATTAACTTTATGATTAAAATAGAAACACAATGCATGAAAAATGTAACGTTTTACTTTCAGTCAACAACAATTTTAACTTTTGACACGCAGGTAGTCGGACCGTTTGTAAAATCAGTCCTTTACATCAACTTTTCTTGCACATTAAACAAAACCTCTTTTCAGTCAATATAATGTTTGTAAACGTATAAATTAGCTATATAAAGTCTATTCATATATATACTGTCGATCTTTACAAGCCTTTCAAATGTGGAAGTGCATTAAAAACTAGTTTAAACAATTTCAGGCGGAAATTGCTTCATGTGTAGAGAGATTAGAGCAAACCAATCTCACACACAGAACCATTAACATTTTATCGGACAACCAAGCGGCTTTGAAAGCGCTTAGCTCTTACCAAGTAACGTCGAAATTGGTATTAGACTGCCAAAAAAGACTCTCCTCAATAGAGTATCGCTGGTCTGGATCGCTGTCCGTTCTGGCATGGATGGCAATGAGAAGGCAGACTATCTTGCAAGGGAGGGTGCCACACGTGTTTTTATCTTACCAGAACCTACAATTGGCATCGCAATAAGTTTTGCCAAACAAATACTAAATACCTGGTCAGCAAGACAAGCTTTATACTTCTCGCATAATATACCAGGATTGGTTCATTCAAAGGCTTCTATACATCCTTCGAAGTATGTCTCCAAACAAATGTTAGACCTACGTTGTCTAGCAGACCTTTTAACAGGCCACTGTCATCTGAATCATCATATGCTAAGAAGATCCGACTTGCCGTCTTGTCTTGTCTGGAAGATGATGAAACAGCAGAGCATATAATCTGTGCCTGTCCCGCCGCGGCTCGATCCTGGTATCTGATCTTTGGCAGGTTCTCTCTCTCGCCCTTGGACCTGAAATATCAGTCACCAAATAAACTAATCGGCTTTGTTAATAAGCTGAATTTATTTGGTGAAATCTGAATAGGTATGAGCCACGAAGGGCCTTATAGATCCACTCATCACAAACCTAACCCTATCTAATTATTTTCATTTTCAAAAACCTCAAATTCAAACTTCGACATAACCAACATTTATTGTTAAGCAACATTTCAGAGATAAAATTTTCAGGGCGTTAAAACGTGCTAAATAGTAAATTGTTTCTATTCCTCGACAATTTTGGAAAAAAATATTCTTGGTATTTGCACCCAGAAATGATAAATAAGAGAACTATTTATCTCACACAGTCTAGTGACCTGATTACTGTTTCGCTTACTTCAAGTTTGTATATTTTTATTTTCTACATTTTTCGAAAGTGAAACATATTGCCGCCCTAGGCACCTGCCTTTCTGACTTAATGGATATGTATACCTATATAGTTTTATAAGGCAATGAAATAGTAGAAAAACGAGTAAAGAGAGGGTCTGAAGCATCATTTTGGGGGCCGGAACCCTTTCGCTGTATCAGCACCAATATAATATTGGAAGAAATAGGCAACGCCGAAAAGAAGATCTGACCATTGGAAAGATCTAGTAGGGATAATATAATCAAAGATACTTCTGGGAAAATACAACCAGGTGAGAATGAATAAATGTCAAAGCTGAAGTGAAACTGCACTAAGTCCTCGTTGTACTAAAGTCTGATGATCCAGATCAAAATTGATCCACGTTCATTTTTAAAAGCCTTGTTGAACTATGTAGTTAACTGATCCTTATAAACTTGTGAGTAGTTCAAAAGTTCCTAGCAATGTCATATTTTAGAAGAAGAAATGTCATTTGTGAACATCAAGTTATTGCTTACAACCTAACTGTTTTATTGTTATACTCGTTATTATTCTATAAGATAATATATAAAGTTTTGTTGTGGTAGGTATATAATAAAATAATGGAGAAAAAGTGCAAAATCATCTAGCAATTTGTCAACGAGGAATCTAACAACGGGCATTCATTACCCCTCCATTTCTCAAAATTATTTGGTGGTTCTCGGAATACTCTAGGTACTCGCGTATTCAATTATATTTGAACTAGTTGTAAAAAATCTTCATCGTCAGTCAGTTCTACCAAATAATTATCCATGCTAATGATTCAATACAATTTCATATCAACAGCACAAGAAAAGCTCATTTAGACAAACAAATTATAAAGGTCAGTTTCTATTCCTAACCGCAATTGTAAAAGCTTGAAATTCTTGAACTCGGCTTGATCGCACGCTAACAAACGATCACTTTTATTTGATGATGATCTGCGATCAACTTCATCTTCAATTAAACTAACTTCGTACAACGAGGTCTTAACAGGTGATCTAACGGGACACTGTCGCACATTAAAAAGCTCAAAATAGTGGAACAAGAAGAATTTAGTTTCTGTGGAATGGAAAAGAAACCTCCATTCACATACTTACGGAACGAATAGCAGTACAGAACACTTAGGAGACTAATGGATAGAAGAGGGAACTGCTAGTCCCCGAGACTTTCCTCAGGAACTAAGTAGAAGAAAGGGGGCACACTAGATCTTTTAGGTCTCAGTGAATATCACCCCAGTATACATACATATTTTAATTAAAGATTTATACATTTAAAAAAATATCAACTAAGTGATTTGCCGTGACATTGTGAAGATTTTCACTTGTGGTTGCTGAGTGAAGACCGATGCTGCAATTAACTGATTAATGTTATTGGTAATTGTATAGTCATAAAGATATTGAAAGCCGTGTGGGGTTTTAATTGCTCTAAATGTATTTTTGTATGTGATTCTAAACTATTAAGATCATTTTTTACCTTTAATAGCTGAGTCACTTCGTTTTTGGAACGCTAGTATCATGCCTTCTATATGTTTTAGTTTCTTGTAGAATCATCATTATTCACTCCAGTCATTTTTCTTTAGTTTCCATCCTCTTCCTCACCACACTAGTCAACTAACTCGTCCAATGTAAACATAGCGCGTAGAGTGCTAACCCTAATTAATCTACCAATGTAAAATATTTACAAAAAATAACTAGAGAAAGTCGAGTACTGCTCCTAATTATAGAGCCGAGTTTACTATGCCGAGCTAGTATACTAATGTAAACTGGTCTTTATTGTGACTGCCATTGTATTATATTATAGCAGTTGAAAGACGTTTTTGTTTTCCAACAGTATATATATCAATAAATAACTTACCCTCAATAAGAAAAGTAGCTGGAAGTACTTATTTCTCTTACGAAATATTTCGTATCGATTTTTTGGTTGTAGCTAAATTAGTTGAGAGGATATGTTCAAAAATTTAAACATTTATTTGACTGAAAAATAGCAACCGCTTACCCATTACTACTCTGGTAAGTACTCGTATATTCAATAATTAGCTGGTATTTGTAACATAAATTTTTGTCATTTCAAGAAGTGTTTTCCTGACAAGCATTAAAAAATATTCTTGAGTCTTAAGTAGAAACTAATGAAACGCTATTAATAAATATTTGATTTGTTCATCATAAATGGCTCTGAAATGCTTATAATAACTTGCTATTTTTGCGAAGGATGTGAGGCTTTTCTGTTACAGCAAAAAACTGACTCTGTCTTGTCAAAAACTGTAGGTCCAAAAATAGTGATAGTATCAGTAGTGGTAGTTATTTTTAGGATCTATATTTCAGTTCAAAATTTCTGTTACCATAAGCAAAAATGTGTGAATACATTTCAGTAGATTTAAGTAATTGCCTTCGGCTCGATACCTTCGTGAATATTAATCATCTTTATGTGGTCCTTAAAACACATATTGTTATTTTACAAGCTCCATGACATTCGGTGGACATACAAAACTTTTAATCTTCTCTTTAATTCTTCCTGTTTTTTTTTAATTCTTTACCTATGAATTATACTTCTTGAAATGATAAATATTTTCAAGTCAAGATTTCAATTTACATCACACTGATTTTAGTCGCTAACATTTTATTAATTAAATTTGTTGCTACAAACAGTAATAATGCTTAAATCACTCATATTTTTCGTATTTAAATGTATCACACAAGCTCATCAAAGATGGAAGAAACGTTTTAGAAGGGTTCCAAAAACAGCATGATCAAAACATAACAATTAAAAAATCAAAAATGGTTATTTTCCTCCCAATCCGAATTTCATAAATATAAGTTCTTTTCCTTTAGAGAGTATATCACCACCAGGCGCCGTTATTTCGTTTAACTTTTGCATTAAATTCGGCGCTCCAGGGTTGTTCATTTGAGGTTGCTGATTGTTGGGCATTTGCCCGCCGCCCATAACGTTCGGCACTACTTGAGGCACGCCTTTATGTTGTATCCTATTGGCGTTTTGAAATCCTTGATTTTGATTTTGGAAAACTTGGTTCTGATTTGAAAATTGTTGTTGCTGCGGTTGCTGTTGTTGTTGTTGCTGTTGCTGTTGCTGCGGCTGGCTTGTGCCCATGAGGCTACTGAAAAGACCACCGCCACTAGACGTGGTCGTAGTAGATTGCTGGCCCAGTTGCTGACCACCGAAGGATTGTTGTTGTTGAAGTGGTGGGTGTTGTTGTTGGGATTGCTGCTGCTGTTGATTACCACCGGGCCTCAGCATGCCTCTCGCTCTCCCCTAGAATTACATGATTTTTTAAACTGATATATTGATGATACAGATCTATAGGAGATTTTAAATAATGACCTAGATCACACTAACTGGCAGTTTGGAAGTGACTTGATTCCGCGATTTGCAAAGAGGTCATAATGTCATAATATTCATAATCAGAATATTCTGAAGTACCTTAACATTGAAAAAGATTATAAAAAACACATACATATTAATTAGGTATTCCATCCGCTAGTTGAGCTATGATTTCTTTACAAATGGCAACAAGTTTTCACTATTAATAATTATGAATAATCTCAAATTTTTCATGGAACAAAATATCACTACAGTGGTTTTCTTTAACAAAATCTCCCGTTTTCTTCGGACGGAAAATGCTTCAAGATCTTCTAACCATATCCAAAGATACTATACGCTATTTAAATCAAGAGAAATCATTTGAATTTAAGTTGGCAGTAATGTATATACCAGTAATCTTGGTCTTTTAATAAAATTGCTTAGGCTTTAACGATAAGTCATTAGAACAGTTTTTTTCAGTTTCAGTGTTCTTACTTTTCTTCGAGTCTTTTGACAAATAATAAGTTGAGAAAAAAACTTTTATCTTGGATATGGTTGGAATCCATGCACTAAGGTTCAAAGAAACACAAGGTAACCAGCTATAGTTAAACATGGCGTTTCATCAAATTTGAAAAAAATTCAAGCTTAACCTGCAACAATACAATTTTAACATTCATGCGTCATCCTAATACACATTTAAAGTTAGAGATGAATGTTAATTAGCATGTTTCCTCTGAAGATTTAAAAAAGATCTCCCATAGGCAGCATATGTTTGAATTTTACATTTGATTTCAACGTAAAGCGTACCCAATGAAAATGGAATTAAATGAAGATGATATAACAGGAACGAAATTGAAATTTGCACAAGTTGAAGATCATCTTGTTCGGGATTTAATACAACGGTTTGCTTGTCGTGGTTTACCCGTTTCAGATAAATACATTTAATTGCAGAAAGGTTAGTTGTCAATTGTAATTCGTTTAAAGCTAGGTCGCACATGTATTGTATTCGAAAAGTTCGCCGAACTTCGAGCAGTTTTGGAAAACCGCTCGCCAACTAGCTCTCTTTTTCCCACGAGTTGTCGGTAAATTTGCATGACCGCTCGACTCGATATTGTTCGTGTAGTCACCACATGGTCAGGCAATTGTAGCTCGTTTTTAACAACTCCTGCAGATAGTGACAGTGGAGTTTTGTTTTATCTATAAACCTCTTTGGAGAACATTCGTAGTTTTTGACTTTGGCAATAGATGCATTTTTGAATGAAAAGGCGAACTCCGATTGACTTGATTCAGTTGTTGGCGAACATTTATGCACATGTGGGGCTCGGATTAACAATCAGCTGCTCGTGCAGCTAAAGCTCATTTTCTGCCCTTATATACTATTGTGCCATGTTCATTAAAACTACCGACGCTTTATGACGCTCCTCGTTGTTAGGTATTCTCCGATAAAATTACGTACCACTTTCAAGACGTTCATTTTTAAGACACAGCTGAAATTAAAAATGCAGGGTTGTCCGCCAAAGTGCAAAAATGTGGCTTGAGTCTTAGTTTCTCCCACCTAAACTACACGTTTATTTTAAAGAGCTTGGATGGGTCGGTTTTTAAAATCATCGGCTAGGAATATCTAACAATACATGATATTTCAAGCCATTTAAGATTAATATCAGACTTTAAAATATGGTCTAGAAGCAGTAAACAACATCATGCACAAAATTAGCTTCCTTAAATTAAAACTTCTCATGAAACAGTAACAAACTACAAATTTTAATACGTTATAGGTAGTTTAATTCTACATATGATCACTTAATTGAAGATTGGAAATTTTTAGAGCCAATACTCTTGAATGGATGCTGAAAACATTTTTAAGTATGTACCACTTTTAAATGTCGACATAAATATTGATACCGCCAAAATAAAAGATATCTCGATGCGTAATTGCTTGTTACCTCTGTTATTATGTCTATACTTTGGATAGTGAGTTTTGCTGTTGGTAACATGTAGGAAATTTTCCTATTATTAATTTGTATGAAAAACTGTTTGGAAAAATGGGAAAGTAGAAAAAAAGTTACAGGAATATGAGAACATTTTATTAGCTTAGTGAGGAAAAATCAGAATACAACAAAGTATGATGTACTGTTACCGATGATTAAGGATACATTTTTCCTATCATATACTTAAAACAGAATATCAAATGACGTGATCACGTCACGTTTTAAAATAACTGATATTGAAAAATAACGATATCATTCCACAACGTGATTAAAAAATCACGATATCGCTCATCACTAGACGCAGATTCTTCGACACGCGGTGGTGACGCAGCCACAGAGCATCCTGTGAAGTACCTGAGTAGAATGGAACAATTCACAGCTCGCTGTAAATTTCGGTAATTATTAGGTTTAAAATAACAGAACATACTGATTGATAGTGCTCACGTCACTGTTTTGTTTTTCCATTACGCTCTTTGCGATTTATTTTGTACCAGCTATATGTATGAACGTAAAATTTTGTCACTTTTGGTTAAATAATGTCGTAAAAAGCGCTTCGCTGTAAATAAAAAAAGTTACACACTCTTAAAAAGAACGACTTTCTCTTCTTTATCAATGGTACATTTGTCAAATTGAAAGAGAACAAGTTTCTTTAGGTAATAACACCTGTCAACTTCTTCAATTATACATCTTCTAAGAACTGAACTTTATTTATAATAAACGAATGCTAAAATTAACACCTAGTAGATTCTAAAACAAAATATAAGAAGCACCAATTACGTACCGAAAAATGAAAATAAATTAAAGTACACAAAGTGGTCCGTATCCATGGAATCCAGGCTAATTTTATTTATTAATATATAATGTAAATAAATCTGATTCTTAATTCCTTTTAGTGTGAGTTCTCCGGTAATATTTTTATTTAAATTAAGTGGGTACATATTTTGTAATTCCAGTACCCACAGTGTATTGGTTATTCTATTCCTATGTAATGTATATCGAAGAATAAATATATTATTCTAACGCTTTACAAAAAAGTTTTGAAAAGTTACCGTTCAAATAAGAAGAAACAACTACTTCCCGGGCTATATGCGTTAGAATAATATATTTATTCTTCGACATCTATTGTTAACACGCTTTACTAAATACGACAATTTTACAGGAAACTTTAATAATACTATGTAAAGTATTTATTTTTTAACTTGTCGATATAATTAGACTACAGGCTTGGATCAATAAATATCAACCCCTTGTGGCTTATAACATTTCAAAATTGTAGTATATACAGAAATGTATTAACAGTATCAAATATACAGTTTTTGCTATTTCGAAGCTAAGTGCTACAAACAAAAAGGAAATAACGGGCGATTTCTATAATTTAATTTTCTATTGACTATTTGTACTGTCGATTGAATTGTAGGTACATACCTAAAAATATACGTTCAGAATGTGGTACACACCACTAGATTTTCGTTTTGTTTTAAATAATTTTAATATTCTATTAAATTATATACGATACCAATAGATCTAGGTTAATAGAGTTAGCAGACAGGTTACTTTAGACCTACCTATCACTTATTAAAACTGTAAAAATACCTTGGAATAACTTAAGAGGTAGAAAACAATCATATGAAGAAAATCTAATTTATTGACATTAACCTATTGGAAAATTATTTATTGTGGTGGATTTCACTTCAATCGTATAAACGTTTTTTATCCAGCAAATCCTCAGGGATATGCGATCAACATTTCGTGATAATTCTGGCAATCTACAATATGAATTTAGTGCGAATAGGTATTTCTAATATGAAATTTAAACATTTTTGACGTATTTGATGTGGTAATTTATTCTTAAAATCCCGATTTTGTCAATAGAAGAAGTTTCATAGTCACAAAATGTATTTCGCTATTTAAAAAAAAATAGCGAAATTGAATGATTGCTCAAAATGTGTCGCATTTTCCACTACCTTTTCATTTGACTTTTTCTAAATTTCCTTTATAAAACTTATATTGTCAATAAATTAGATTTAATTTATGTATACATCAATTACGTTTTAAATAGTCCATTTAATATAAATATTTCCGAAATTAGGTATATCTAATTTTATTATTAAAAATAAAAATACGTTCTACGTGTAATATATATGAAACGTTTATTTGTACATTAGGAGATTTATAGCTAAACTAAGTTTTTGTTGATGTTGATAAATATAATTTTAGCTGGACAGCAAAATATTTGCACTGAAATTCACTAAATTACACAAGACAGTTTTTTAAATTTTGAATTTTGGTACAGTCCTTTATTTTGACATTTTAAATGTTTGCTCAAAAATCGCATTCAATATCCTGTTTGCGCCTCAAGATATTCAAGGTCCAAAGCTGCAAAAATCTGTGCTTACAATACGAGTAGGTATCTTAAAATGAACAGAAATCCTACGACATAAAAATGACATGGTAACACAAAAGCGACATAATTACCATTGTCATGATATAATCAGTCAGGACTTTATGTTACGTAAAAAACCTTTATGCTCAAAAAGTGACAATGAAAAAGTATGCGAGTTGAGAGCTTTTTATCTCAATACCCTCTAGTTGTCTTATATTTAATTAACATAAATAAATCTTTTTTGAAAAAAATATAATAGTTTGAAAAAATCTATTCTGAAATGTTTCATATCAACGAGTACCTAATATGTTTTATGTGGTAAAATAGAACAAAGAAATTGCTGCTATGTTTTATATAGATCTAGTCATCTGGTTTTATCATCCGCAGGGTTTCAAGAAAATATCGATACGTACGAAAACTGAGATTTCAAAACATATAGTGTAACATGGTTATGACTAAAGCTCGGATTATAGGCAAAATGCCTTTTTTGCCCATTCTAGATGATTTTTGTATATTTTGCCTTTTTTCGTAAATTCCGCCTTTTATGTTACCCTACTGATGATGTTATTCATATTCGGTACTTCATTTTATTACTAAGCCTTTTTGTAATAAAATTTTGGGCTAGTAATAAAATATTAATGGTTTGTTTGTTAATGGTCTTCTGGGAAAATTTACCTACCTATTTGCGGATTAAGAGTAGGCTTAACAAATGGGAAATCCCTAATGTTTTGACCTTTATATCAGTTGTACAGACGGTTACTGAATCAGGGTTTAGTTTTGTTGCGTATACCGAAAAGTAAAGAACGCTCATTTTAAAAAGATTAAGACGTTTTGTGAGTTTATTTAGACTTCTAAGTTAAGTGCTTGGATCCGACCATATCCGGAACTATCTCTAGAAGGAGATGGAGCATTTTGTAAACCGTGTGGCAAATCAGTAAGTTTCATTTTTTCTTTCTCTCAGTCACCGCATATCTACACAGTATCAAAATTCTAATTAATTATTCTTATTTTTTTCAAGTACAAAAAAGTACTTTATTGACCAGCATTGTGAAACTCCACTTAAAAACAGAAAATATAGAGAAGCACTTAGTTGTAGCTATTAATGATAAAATTTTAAGTGGTTACAATGTTTAATTATTCATTAACAAGTGTTTAGTTATGTTGTGCAAATATATTTGTGTTAAGTTAAACTTAACGTTAATTCACTTTGTATATTAAAATAAATTCTTAATAACTTATTATTATTTCTGCCTTTTTCAATAAAAAACTTTGCCTATATAAGCGCCTTTCTCTTCAGTTTTTGTTGCCTATAAATCCGAGCTTTAGTTATGACTATATGACTTATTAGAATTTTTTTAAGAAAATGTCATTCATTTGAGCTTGCTTCAAATCTTGTATAAAATACCATGTAAAAGCGACATTTCATTGTATTATGACGTCAGGAAGGCAGCGGCCATTCCCTTTGTAGAACGTAAACCAATCTGCCAGATTGGCTCTAGTGCCTTCAGGGCGAAACTAAATAAAAAGAAAGAAAAATATAGAGCATGCCTCTGGAAATGCCTTCCAGTCCAACATATTTTTCGGTAACTTACACAGTACGAGATCAAAGGCAGTATTGAGCCTTAGAAGAGCTAAAGGCAAAAACAAACATTCAAATAAACTTAACTATAAGGACGTCTTAACTTTCCAAGCTGAAGTGTGGCGATTCACCACTGCTTTGAATCAAAAAGACAGGAAAGAACATACCGTTCAGCTGCAATCTTCACAGACATCAAGCTGCACTGAAGGCACTCGTTTCTATAGAGGTCAATAGCTAAGTCAGTAAAGAATTGTGTACGTGGTTAAAACGCACTCGAAGATCGTTACAAAATCACGGTAGCTTGGGTACCAGGGCACGAGGATTATAAGGGAAACAGGAAGATAGATCAAATGGCCAGACAAGCCTATAAATGCTATTTATTAGACCGAAACTCTTCCGCGGTGTCATAGAATCGACAATAAACATGACCACAAGAAAGTGGGTGGAAATCTCACCAGAACAGAGGCAGGCGAAACAGTTCGTTAGGGGTCACTCGCCAAAATGTACTGCAGACCTAATAAGCAAAGATCGAAAAAGTTTTCAAGCAGTGGTAGGTATGCTAACAGAGCACTGTGAGCTTAATAGAAAAGGAAACTGTATAATGCATCTTATGCTTGTTCAACTGCCAGGCAAATGTGAGAATCTTGTACTATGTAATGAGAAGCGTCCCGTAAAAAACTACATAAAGGGTTCAGTCTCGAGGCTGCTTGGCTTTATGAAAAGTTTAGTGCTGGAGAATGTAATCTAGATTCAGAGGACCACAATAAGTCTGAAAAGGTCGCAATGGAATAGGCCAGTTAGACACCTCATCAAGTCTTATCTTAACCTTAGCGGATACCAACTAAGTGGTTTTCCCATAGAGCATTGTAAAATCAATCAATTCCTGCTCAGCATGAGCTTAAGGCGTCGAATGAATGTCACTTCTGTTAGGAAAAAGGGGAAATAGCCCTGTACTTACTAGCAGAATTTGACCCTCTATCAACTGGGAAACCACAAAGTATGGAAAGGTCGCAGTGGAATATAGGCCAGTTAGACACCTCATCAAGTCTAATCTTAACCTTAGCGGATACCAACTAAGTGGTTTCGTCGAATGAATGTCATTTCTGTCAGGCAAAAGGGAAAATAGCCCTGTACTTACTGGCAGAATTCGACCCTCTATCACCTGGGAAAATCCCCCTAATGAAACACCAATCATGCACTTCATATAAGGAATTAGAATAGGTAGAGGGCTTTAACTGAGCATAAGACGGGACACAATAGTTGATCGCAGTGATACAACTTTTGAAATTAATTATTAATTAAGATGCTTAATAGCATATTAGATAAAGTTACAACAGCAAGAAACAAATTTTTATTGATATTGACTTCTAACTATTCTAATTCTTAAAATATTAATCATTTTTGACAACATATTTATTAGTATTGATCATAAATATAATTTCACCGAAAGGATATTGAGATTAAAAGCTTTTAGCATTGTAATAATAATAGTTTTTAGTCAAAACATTCGAATAATTAATTACTCTTTTTTCGAAATAATTTAGATTTTTTGGAGAAATTATAAAAATAAATACATACAAAACCTGACATTTCTGAGATGTTTTGGCTTCCATTGTTATCCAGCCATTCGGTAACAGCAAATGGTGATAATAGTCAGTAATACAATGTACAGGTGCATTCATTTTTCTTGTGACGATATTAATTATTTCAAGAAATTACATTTTTTTACCTGACAACAAAATTCATCATGCGCTATAGTTGAGATGGTCACTTTAGACTAAAACGTAGATTAAATGGACTATCACTTAAAACATTTATTGCAAAAAACATTAAAAATTTCATGCAAGGCACACTGGCGTACATCGATATAAAAGAGGGTTGCGTACACTAACAAATAAGAGGATAGAGATAGACAGAGTAGGAAAATGAGTTAAGTAATAGTATACAGGGCGTTCAAATACCTGCTGGTGCTCGGTGATAGTGTTCGGTGTCGTAGACGTGTTCAGCGAGTCTAACTGAGAGGTATACACAGGAAGGCAGGCATCTAGACCAAACAAACAGACAAACAACATACAGTCAGCGCTGCCTTTCTAAACACCGAAACACTTGTTGTTT
This sequence comes from Lochmaea crataegi, assembly GCA_947563755.1. NCBI lineage: Eukaryota > Metazoa > Arthropoda > Insecta > Coleoptera > Chrysomelidae > Lochmaea > Lochmaea crataegi. The sequence goes on from OX387432.1 coordinate 26,271,285, forward strand.
TCCGAAATATTTGCATGTACTGTGCTTTAAGAAAAATCATTATTTGTAACGTGAAATTAACAACTTAGTTTATATTTTATTTTATTCAAAACCCTTCAGTTCAATTGTTAATAATAATTTCAATGTATTAACAATTGACCGAACGTACTTCCACTATCCGTGTTATTTATTTTTGAATCATTAAGGGAGGTACTTTGTTATAAACATAAAAGTAAAGCATATTTAAAACTTTGGTATTCTCGAAATTAATAAATATTGTTGTTGTTGAGTGTTTTGCTTTGTGTTTTTTGACACGATCAACTAACCCTATAATGTACCTAGAGTGATTCAAAATTCAATTGAACCAGCTCAAAGTCTTGTAACTTTCTTTGTAGTCTTTAGAGCCGAACAGATATCGCCTTCCACTCATCTGTTGATTGTATCAAACAATATTTCTTAGGATGTTTCATAAATAGAAGAATACACCTGAATTGCCTTACCCATCGAAACTATTTTTATTACATTTTTTGTGCTCCACCTATTTGTAACCAAATAAATTTCATTTTAACAGATTAGATTAGATTAGATTAGAATTGGAGTGGCTCTTTGTCCTATCCCACTGCGACCTTTGCAGATCTATTGTGGTCCTCCCCCATATTTAGAGCTCGATATCTAGCTTTATTCTCTTTATTAGACCTATTAGCCTGGATACCGCCTCCTTTGAGTAGCTCTCTGCCCTCGGTTTTTCTTCTCCGAATAGGTGAAACCGCACCTTTGCTAGGCCTTCGCACTCATAGAGTAAGTGCTCCGCGGTTTCGTCTTCTTCCTGGCATAACCTACATAGGCTGTCATCTGCTAGGCCAATTGTCTGCATATGCTTCCTTAGCCTACAATGCCCTGTCAGCATTCCCACCATCATCTTCGTCGTTTCTCGACTTTGACATAGTAGGTCGCGTGACAGTCTGACCGAAGGGCTTTTAAGGAATAGCTTAGCGTGCCTTTGCCCCGGAGTTTCATGCCACCAGCGCAACGCCTGGTTGTTTATCCATTGGTGGATGCTCTACTTGGTGAGGCATTTAGCAATTCCGCAGGAAGGTTCTGGTCCTATCATGACCTCAGTCGCTCCCTGCTTGGCTTTTAACAGATAGTTTATAATATATAGAATGCATAAGTAGTATTGCCTACTAATTTATTGATGTTATTGATTTCGACGATGAAATATTTAAGAATTCTGTAATGAAGCTGACTTCTCCTGAAGGACGAAACTTTAAGTATGGAAATATTCAACTAACCAAAGAATCACTGGATGTTGTTGTGATATGCGCATTCTCTTATATTTATCGGACATATCACGCGCAGCTGCTATGTTATGTCTTCCTCTATTGCGTAGACTTCGGACGCTATACTTTCTCTCTCGTTCATCTCTGCTTCATCCAATTTTTCAACTTCAAAGCATGGCAATACTACTTCATAAACAGTTTATTGCCGGCAATAATAAAACTCCGCGTTTATCATTAAATTATCTATCTTCTGATATATATTTCGATTGGATCAGTGTAGTTACCTTTATCTGTTCCGACCTGCTTGCCAGATAATCATGAACAGAAATGAGAAGGCAATACTACCAAGGCAAATTATATTATAAACTATGTATGAAACATCTTAACAAATATGTTATATCCAATTAACAGATGGGTGAAGGTCGATCTCCTTTCGGCTTCTGTATTATTAGGTATTCACTGTTAAATTGTGTGGTTGTTATTTAATTGCTACAGCTGATGTAAAGCAAATGAACTGTTCACTCGAAACAAATTTTCCCACTCTTAAATGTGTCCGTTGAATTTGAATACCAATCTCACATTTTTACAGCGCTGGCAGTGAATTTTGCAACACGCCTAGGTTGTTGTTCTTTTTGTTGTTTCGTGAATGGCGTTTTTGTAATAAACTTCATTTTCACAAATACAATAATTGAAATTATGAATATCTGAATGAAAAATAACGAATGGAACATAGCTTAGCAGTATTCACTGGTGGTTATTTGTTAAAATTACTTCTATGCAATGAAATTAATTGTATTTGTGACAATACAGAGCTAGTCTTGAATAGAATTCAGTTGGTGTGAAATTATAAAAAGGAGTTATACAGATACATTCAAACACAAACGGAACATAGGGATTTTAAGCATTGTATCAGAACTGCTTTTGAACTAGTCGACCAACATCCAGCTTCAACAGATTAAAAACACGATTATTACAATCGTTTATTTGGACACCTATAACATATCGTACAATTCCCACCACTCCCTATTCTCAACTGTGAGCGGTCCTTAATTAGCGTCAGACGGTCAGTAACATCAGTCGGTAGGTAGAGTACAATTTGAAGAATCTTATTTTGTTTTGTTTACGAATTTATTTTTAACTTGAAAGCCGTTATTGCCAAAAGAAATCAAAACATATTATCTTAACTCGCAACATTAATTGTTAAAGAGAATTTAACAATTAATTTTCGATTTTAACAACATAAAACGTAAGTATATTGTTTCAATATGTAGCGACGTTTACTACCCCCATCAAATAATTATTCAATACTAAATCGCAGTTCGCACATAACTAACAAATTTTGGAAGGAGAATGGGCGGGGTTTCTTACATTGGTTCTGAATTCAGCTGTCCAGATCAATACTTGATATTCATTGAAGTGAACTCATAGAAATGTTTTGTTGGTGCACTATTTAGATCGGACAATACATTAAATCCCTATGTTCCGTTTGTGTTTGAATGTATCTTTATATTTCATTTTTCAATACGAAGAATTGTGTGACTGTGAAGTGTGAAGTTTCCTGATGTATTTCAATTGCTTTCAGAACAGGTGCAAAACCTTAAAAACGTCTTTGAACTTTATAACATATGTATAGCTTGAAACCCACCATCACTTGTATTTCAAGATAAATATATAATTTGAGGTTTGTGGTGAAAAGTAACTTATTAACTTAGTGAATATTGCGTGTAAAGGCGCGTCCTCACTAAAAAACTCTAAACCGGTTTAACGCAGGAAACTCAAAAAATATAATGGTGATGAATCCTGGATTTACTCTTATGAACTCGGAAATAATCGTCAGCTGGTGTTCCACGATGAACCAAAACCGACGTAAGTTATCCGTTCTCGAAGTGATTCCAAAAAGATGGTGGCGATATTTGTCTCAAAAGTAATGTAGCAGCAATTCCTCTGCAAGATCAAAGAATTCGTTTGCCGGAAGTAATTGTTGAGTATCGAAAAACCAACCCCCAACGACGAATGATCCTGCACCAAGACAATGCAAGTTCCCACAAAAATTAAGAATGAACTGCGTGGTCAAAGGTTCCAGTCCCCAGAAAATGCAGTGAACGCCAAAAAATCTATTTTGAATGTACCAACAAGCAAGTGGGATAACTACTTCCAGTCTGGTTTCAAACGATACAAAAGGGCATTTCTTTTCGTGAAGAATACTTTGAAAAACAATATTGTTTGAAAGTTATCTACTCTTTTTTTCTACCTCTATATGCAAAATATAAAAGACAACCCTCGTTTTATGTAATGGTTATAACGTTTCGAATATTAAATGTCCACCACTCCCATTCACAATTTCTACTGAAAAATTAAGTAAATCGTTAAGTACAACATTAAGGCTCGTTTCCATTGGAGTCGGCTTATCCAACACGGGCCGATCAGCCATGTTGCTTTGCAAGGCAAACGCTCATTTTTTTGGCCATACTGTTTCCATCAATTCGGCACTTTATAATCATTCAACATCCACAACTTCCGGTGGAAACGCGCCTTTACACTGATAATCGATGTAGTATAAGTGAAGCAAAATCGTTTAATTTAAAAAAAGAAATTAATTGTGTAGGATGCTTCTCGAAGTGGTTACGTTACGATGAAGTTTATTCAATATATGCCTGGGACACATATTAGAAGGTGTAAAATATTATATTGTTTTCTATTTGATTTGTTTTGAACCTCATGGCTTTATAAATTAGATATAAACAACGTTTTGTGTAGTTAGAATAATAAGTTAATACCTCATCTCCTCGTTATGTTCTGTCACTTTTTACCACAAATCTCGAAACACCCTGTATAATTCGCATTCATATAAAAAACAATTTACATATAAAAGTATATAAATGACATGTATCAGATTATATTTATCAATAAATCCAATATCTATAAAAATAACGGTAGATAGTTTTTGAGAATTCCTGTATACATTCTGGATGACATATTGTTAATTTTAAATTTTAGGAAGTAGATGAGCTTAGTAGTCGCCCTATTAACATTTAGTACGTGCCAGTAGAGCGTTCTTTTAGGTGACTCAAAATTCAAAACCTACTAACTCACTCAATATAATTCCAATGTAAATCTTTCAAATCCACCAGAGCTGGATAACAATAAAGTTAACAATGAAGATAAGTTTCTAGAAATAGCCCTAGACGGGAGCAAAATGTTGAGCAAATCCTCAACAAGGCTACAGAAACTTAAATGTTGTGCAGAAGGCTGGAAGGGAATATCTGGGGCCTAGAAGCCATATACAGGGTGCGGCTCCGAAAACGAAACAGACCGCATATCTTGAAGACAAATTTTTTGGAGAAAATGCAAAAAGAGGTCGATTTTTATTTCTAGGGGGACATCTTTCGATCATATCCTCAACTATCCTACATCCCTCCCCTCCTCTCCCCTCTGTCACTATTACCAATAAAATTTAAATAGGGAAAGTACTAAGTGTGACACATCATTGAAAAGGTAATTTTATAAGGAATTTGACTGTGTGGCAGTTTATTACGTAACTTTTTATTTTTGCGCCATCTTGCGGAAAAAGTTTCCGTATTTTAAATAATGATACTATTCATAGACAATTCATAATAAAAATTAAGAAAAAATAGAAAAGTGAACATAAAAATTAAATTGGAAAATTTAGACCAGCTCCCATAATTAAAAACTAAATTACTTCAATGTAAATGCTCAAAGTGTTGTCTATTAACTTCCATAAACGAATATCAATTATTATCGAATCTTTGTCTGACGTTTTGGAGCATTTCTGAAGTTATTTGACGACATTCGGTAATAATACGTTCACGTAACTCTTCTAAGGAACCTGGGTGTGTGGCGTATATTTTACTTTTCAGATATCCCCATAAAAAGTAATCTAAGGGGACAGATCAGGAGATCGTGGGGGCCATTCAATAAATCCTCTTCTTCCAATCCAATGTTTAAGAAAGTTTTCATTTAAGTACCGACGAACCGCTGCAGCAAAATGTGGAGGAGCCCCGTCCTGTTGAAATATTAGGTGATCTTCAAGGTATCGGTTATCGTTTTCTATTATGTCTGTTAACATTGGATCAACGGTGTTTTCGAGTAATTCCAAATACATATCCCCAGTTAAATTACCTGGTTAAAAAAATACGATCGCCAAATATTTCAGCCCAAACGTTTAACTTTCCTGGGTGTTAAGTATGCGTTTCATGAAATACTCTTGGATTGGAATCTGACCAGTATCGACAGTTATGTCGATTGACAGTCTGGTTAACATAAAAACTGCATTCATCCGAAAATCAAGTGTTATAAAGAAAATGTGGATCTTGTATAGCATGCTCGCTCATGATTTCACAAAATTGCAAGCGGCGATCAAAATCGTCTTCGTTAAGTTCCTGAACTAAATGAATTTCATAGGGATGGAATTTGTTGGCTTTCAAAATTCGCCAGACGGTACGTTGACTTACTCCAGATAATTCTGCAAGCTTTCTTGTACTATGAGTTGGATCTGCAACAACTTGTCCTAAAACGGCTACCTCTACCGCTTAGTTTCTTACTGGATTTTGAATCTGCCGTTTTTTATTTTGAACAGATCCTGTTTGTCGAAATTTTGAAATAAAAAAACGTACTTACGTTTAACCTGTTTGTTTGGGTTTCGCTCATTGAAAATTGTACAGGTAGTGTTAGCACATTCGTTATTTTTTAAATAACATTCAACAATTTCTACTCTCTCCTGGATAGAATAAACCATTTTTATGTTTTACTCGCTTATAGACTTGAAGTATCAATGACGCTAAACTAAAAAACATACCTGGTAGTTATGGAAACAAAAACCTTTTATTTTACGATATGTTAAATAGTAAGTTAAATTTTATTCCAAAGGTAATTATGCATTAAATTGTTGAATTTGGCTTCCACATGAAACCACGCTTATTTGATCTGTCACATGTCACAGTGTCAAATTCCTTATAAAATTACCTTTTCAATGATGTGTCACACTTAGCACTTTCCCTATTTAAATTTTATTGGTAATAGTGACAAAGGGGAGAGGAGGGATGTAGGATAGTTGAGGATATGATCGAAAGATGTCCCCCTTGAAATAAAAATCCAATTTTCTCCAAAAAAAAATTGTCTTCAGGATATGCGATCTCTTTCGTTTTCGGTGCCGCACCCTGTATGTGCACCATAGTAGTAAGACCTCTCATCACCTATGGAGCAATAACCTGGGCAGAAAGGACAACAATATGCAAAGTACACCTGGCACTGGGTAAAATCCAGAGATGTATCACAAAAGCTATCAAATAGACCTCACTTCTCAATCTAGTAATAGAGCAGCAGCAGAATCATCAGAGAAGTAACAGGAAGGAAAAATCCTGGGACAAACAGTCAGCCTCCCAGGTAGTAGCCCTTCGAGATGACATGACCGAACAATTCAATCTTGTATTCAGGCACAAACTGAACTCTAACTAGTTATGTTCTCAAGAAGAATGCCATCAGGTGTTATACTAATAAATCGAAAACAGTAGAAGGAGCAGGGAGTGGAATTTCCGAATCCAGACTTTGGTATACTGTTCACCGAGTATTTTTCAATCGAAAATTAACGCAATGGAAATATGTGCATAATTCAATTTGAATAGGAACTATCGTAGACAGATTATCGTGATTTTCTCAAATCGTCAAGCAGCCATAGAGGCGCTGAGCTCATATTGTATAAGCTCGTATCTGGTTTGGAACTACCTAGAAAAAAACTACTAGGGGAGAACAGCACAGATTGCTGTGGATACCAGATACCAGGCCATGCTGGGAAACAAGAAAATGAAATGGCTAACGAGCTAGCCATTTCTTTTGTAGGATCTTAACCGTTTTGTGGGATTGGATGTAATGTCTTCAACAAGGATTTAAAAAGCAATAACAAAATTAAGAATATATCTCTGGAAATGTTTTCCAGGACTGAACCAGTTCAAAATATTTCTCGCGAACTTTAACCGAAAGAGATCAAAGGCACTTTTAGGTCTTAGCAGTAACAGTGACTATAGCAATAATCATTTTTATAGTCACTGGTAGTAACCAACTGAAAATCCATATTGGTTTTCCCTTTGCTGTTGTAATCTCAATCAACCCCTGCGCAACATGGAGCTTAAAGCGTCAAATGAATCTCACTTCTGTCAGCGAAAAAGGAAATACCCCTATGCTTACTGATAAAACGCGACTCTCTCTAACTGAAGAGAATAGCTCGGGAGGCCACAAGTTGAAGAGAGAGATATCCATCCTTAAAACCCCAACAGATCCACTACTTTATAGAAGGAATAGGATTAGGAGGTGTACCCTAACGAGTACAGAAGGAGTAAAAAGAAGAATTATTGAGACCAAACGGTAAATATACTAAAAAATTTATTCAGACTTTCAATTCCCTGAATGTTCAAGTCAAGACGATGGACTTACTTATCTTCTTCTCTAACAGATTACCTTTAAATTTAAAGCAGCAATTACTATTGAACACTAATTTATTCATCATGTCTGTAAACCCAGATAGCTTTAGACACTGACTTGAGCAAATAAACGTATAGATGGGATCTAAATGAGTTCAATGTCAATGCACTTCATTCGGCTATTTTTTTGTCGCCATCACACAATAAGAAATAATATTGTTGATATACACTGTTTCTAAATATATTAAAAAATTTGTTATAACTAGACCTTCGATGAAAATTTAAAGTGTCAACTTGTAAAAAACATTAATAAACACCATTTATTAACTTTAAAACCATAGTACATGCGTACGAAGACAACAAGTGTTTTTGTGTAAAAAATCAGCATAAAAGAGATAGAGATAGAGCTAGCAATATGGCAAACCATTTCGTTTAGTGCAAATCCGAACATAAAACAATTAAAGCTGATCCGTTTTTGCGGTCCATTGCCAAAAACTGTAAAAACATATTCGAATGAAAGCAAAAAACGGATCTCTACATCACACGCTTGCGTTTGGAGAACATGGAAAAATCACATAAAACTAATAGAAAAACATTTCTACTCAAAAATATGTAAAATATAAAATCAAGTTTATTATGGTAGTGGCTCTTTATTTTTATACATAATTTCATCTTATCCATAATATCGGGAACATAAAAGAATTGTAGTTGCATTATTTGGCATTGTTCGTTATCTCTTTCTATTTTACTCCCTTTAACTTATATTTCAGTTGTAATTACGATATTTGAAGACCAATGTAACTAGCATTATTATAAAAAGACATAATTTTGGTGAGTGTCCGGTAGGGATTTATTAGATAAAAAATTATTAATGTGCAGGGAAATTGGCAGATTCCTAGCACTAGGGGATACCATTTTCCAAAATAAGGAGAGGAAAATACAGGAATCGATAATTTTAAATTGTATTTTCCTTTTCTTTTCTTGAAAAATATACGATTATTCTTGACTATCAGAGGAGAAACCCTTTCAACTTTCAACATTCAGCAGCTCAAAAACTTTCTGAACCTGCTTGCTTCGCCAATGTAATGTAAAAGGTGGGATGAAACAAAATACTGTAAACTAGCCAAGGAATTACTGTACTCTCCTGATAGTACAACAGGGGTTCTGACCGGACATTGACAAATGAACAAACATCTTCAGACACATTAATGTCGAGGCTGTGAACAAGAAGATGAAACGCAGTGGCGGCCTCTCGAAGGAGGCTAAGGAGGCTCAGCCTCCTCACCAATTTATCCAGCAAATGGCAATTACTGATAAATTTTGACAATTTTTGATCATTTTTGACAATAATTATTGACCATTTTTGACAATTATTGACCATTTTTCGAAATTTTTGACAATTTGTCTAAAAGTGTTGACAATTATTGACTATATTTTGACAATTATTGATCAATTTTGAACATTTTTGACAATTTCTAAAATATTTTGACAGTTTTTAACGATTTTTGACAATTATTGACAATTTTTCGAAATTTTTGACAATTTGTCTAAAATTTTTGACAATTATTGACCATTTTTTTGACAATTATTGACCATTTTTGACAATTATTGATCAGTTTTGAGAATTTTTGAACATTTTGACAGTTTTTAACGATTTTTGACAATTATTGACCATTTTTAGAGATTTTTGACAATTTTTCTAAAAGTTTTGACAATTATTGACCCTTTTTTTCAATTATTGACCTTTTTTTGACAATTATTGATCAATTTTGAGAACTTTTGAACATTTTCGACAATTTTTCAAATAGTTTGACAGTTTTAACGATTTTTGACAATGATCGACCATTTTTAGAGATTTTTGACAATTTTTCTAAAAGTTTTGACAATGATTGGCCCTTTTTTTCAATTATTGACCTTTTTTTGACAATTATTGATCAATTTTGAGAATTTTTGAACATTTTTGACAAGTTTTCAAATATTTTAATAGTTTTTAACGATTTTTGACAATTATCGACCTTTTTGACAATTTTTCTAAAAGTTTTGACAATGATTGACCATTTTTTGACAATTATTGACCATTTTGACTGTTTTCCAAAATTAGTGACAATGTTTAACCCTTTTTGGACAGTTTTTGACAATAAATGTATATTTTTGACAGTTTTTAACAATAATTGACAATTATCAACTATTTTTCAGAATTTTGACAATAATTGTCCAGTTTTTGACAATTTTTCAAAAATTTTGACCATTTTTTCAAAATTTTGACAATTGACCATTTTTCAAAAATTTTGAAAATTTTTATGTCCAGCCTCCTCTCTTAAAAAGTTCACGAGCCGCCACTGATTAAACGGTAGAGCATATCCTTTTTTATTGCTCGGCTCTACCATCCATTCGTAAATTCGTGTTCGGCGAGTTGTTTACTAACACCAGCCTCTTGGGAACATTATCAACTATGTTAAAACCATTGACGTACTGAGAGGGACTTCCAGAAGGATGCAGAAAGAGGCTAATGAGACCTAGGTGCTGTGGGGTTGCCCTATACTATCCCAAAGTATCAGAACAGAACATTCACAGGTGATTGTACAACCGAATTCTGTGAGTACATAAGAAATCAAAGCAATAACAATTTAAATAATAATTTAATTGTTAACGTTCTACTTTGGAATGAGGCAACGTTTTATTTGAAGGGGCATGTTAAATGGTAAAACACCCGATATTGTTCAGATGACAATCACCAAAACTCATCGTATGGGCTGGTGTTGTGAGAAATACAATTATTGGTCCATATTTTTTGGATGAGAATTCAACATTATAATTGTATCTGGATTTTCTGAAAAATACATTAATTTTTAATTTGATCTAGCTTTTCCCTTATATCCAAATTGTCAACACTTTAGACCGTAGAATATGGTTTCAACAGGATGGCTGTACGCCAATTTTTAGACAGAACATTTTCAGATCGATTGATCCGAGGAAGGGGAACTGTGCAATGGCCTCACCCCTTTAGGCTTCTTTATATGAGATAATTTAAAATCTAATATACTTTGTATTCCTGATCTAAAAACCCGATCAGGCAGGAAATGCAGAACGTAACACCCGCCATGCTACAATATGTTAAAGACGAATTTATTACTAGGTTAAGTCATTGTTTATTGGTCAATGAAGAACAATTTAAACATTTACTGTAATTTTTTTTGTTGTTTTTGTTAGAATGTACCTTTACTATTCATCAACTATTTTATAAATAATAAATTGCCATAAACAACTCTCGCGTTTTTGTCCAAACTGTACCAATATGAATAAACTTGTTCAACATTTTTGGATTCAACTCAGCCAGGGAAATCCAAAAATTGCAAAATGGGGTTTTTTTCATTTAAAAAGACTGGTGCTGGTATTATTTATAAATATCCGGAAACGGAGCCTCGGCTCTTCAAATTGGGTAATTTGATGCAAAATATCGATATTTGTAAAGGTCATGTCTGATTGGCTCAAAGTTTTGTTGGAGCACTTGATTTCATGTCAATAATGTCAATTGCGACATATCTCTTATCCAATGACGATATTGATTACTAGATATTATTGACGTAAAATCAGGAGCTCCAACATAAATTTCAGCCAAACGGACAGGATTTTCACAAATATCGATATTTGGATGCAATTACCTGTTTTGAAGAGCTGAGGCTCAGTTTGCATATATTTATAATCAAAGCGGATCTAAACAATTTCCCTTCCCCAGTGGTAGAAAAATATGAAATTGTTTGGGTTGGCAACTTGGACCGAAGTCCCCCATTGTACTCAAAATCGTCTATCTAAGCAGTTTGTTTTTTCATCGCGGCGTCGCCACTGCAAATCCAATAGACCATTCCAGAATGACGTCACCGACAGGTCCACCCTATTGTTCTGGATCCTGACTGGATTCCTACTCAAAATATGGGCACACCATTAGTAGGAAACCAGATGAGTCTGCAGCTTCAAGATATGAGAAATTTAACGGAAGAAAACGGAAAACATTGCAATAGTAGGTATTATAGGTTAGCACCTGAATCTGTGGCCCTTGACTTTCGTTGAAATCACATAACTCCTCTGTTGATTGCCTTTTTCGTCGTCTGACATTTTAATTGTTATTTAATTCAATTCAGAGACAGTTTACTGACTGCGCCATGTGTTATTTGTAAAGTTTTTATTATTTATATGAAATATATATAACATTGACATTGTTCTACAAAATCTGTCTGACAACCAACTGACTCACAACACAATATCAAAACACACAAGCTTCAACTCCAACTGATCGGTCGGCCATATTGTGCTGGAGGGCAACCGAATCGATTAGTTGGAGTTGAAACTTGTGTGTTTGTGTTTTAGGAACAAAAATTGACTGATATACGTACACACGCCAAGTTTAAAGGTCATTCTGGAATAGTCCTAACCAAACCTTAGTTTTCATAAATGACAGTAGTCAAATCGTAAACATGAATAATAAAAACTCATAAAGATGGGCATGGAAGTTTTTGGTATTGCATTTAAACTGGCTCTCTCTGCCATGACCAAAAATTGGAATATATGTAGCCTTAAATAGTCTCCATGGATTATTCTTTAAAAAAATTGTAAATTAAAAGCAACGCGCTACATTTTTCGGGATTTGTCCATATTGCAATATGGCAGTAACAATTATATACAGTATGCCTGCTCTGCTCAAAATCCGTCAACTCCTCATCGATGCTGACCTTCATCTGTATTAGACTAGACTAGAAGCACATCCTATCAATTAAGAATGTTTTCGTTATCGCACTGTAAGGACCGATGGAAGTAATAGAGAGGGAGCGACGAGTATGCCAAATAATAATTCTGCATAGTTGAAAAATTTTTTTAGAGCATTGAAATATAAGATGAAATTATGTATGTTTTGATTGAATGTATTAATAGAATTAATAATATAATTTGTACAGTATACAGGCACTGGAAAACAAAAAAGCAAAAAATAGCTAACACGATAGTTTTAAAAAAAGTTTAAGAAGCTAGTGTATAAATAATGGCGTAACCAAATCTAATGAAAAAGATTCCTTTCTTAAAACGTTGTCTATTGTAAGCAGTTTTGTAACAGGTAAATGAAAGTCAAATATCGATATATTGTTTGAAACTAGCACTTAAAGCGATGAACTTTCTTTCAAGTGTATTAAATACTAAATATACTTTTATTTCTTCTATTTTTGTAATAAACTTACCACTGATACATGTAGAAATTTGAATAAAAATTTGATGTATTCCTGATCAAATCAACAAAATTCTCTCATATATAAAAGCATGTACTGCACTTAGCAGCTTATCCCGGATTTATAAACAATACCGAGCATGGCCATGAGCATCAATTTTTCACACATTTTCCAAGAGTTGTCAAAAACTGCCGTACTCAGCATTGCGCCTTGTTTAGAGGCTAATACGGGACTAACTTAGAGACAGGTCCACTTTGGAATTTGAAAGAAAAATAGCTGAAGAAAAAAAAGTTGAGCGGTCGCCGGACCGCCGACAGAAGCTTTCTTCTTATGCACAATAGAATGACCATTTTTCAAAAATTTTAACAATTTTTGACCATTTTTGAGAGTTTTTGACGAATTTTGACAATTATTGACCATTTTTGACAATTTTTCAAAAATTTTAACATATTATGCAATTATTGACCATTTTTCCAAAATTTTGACAATTATTGACCAATTTTGACAATTATTGACCAATTTTGACAGTTTTGACAATTATTGATCATTTTTGACAATTTTTCAAAAATTTTGACCATTTTTCCAAATTTTAACAATTATTGACCATTTTTGACAATCTTTTAGCATTTTTGACAGGTTCTGACAATTATTGACCATTTTTGACAATTTTTAATAATTATTGACCATTTTTGACAGGTTCTGACAATTATTGACCATTTATGACAATTTTTAATAATTATTGACCATTTTTGAGAGTTTTGTATAATTATTGACCATTTTTCCAAAATTTTGACAATTTTTGACCATTTTTGACGATTTTTCCAAATTCTTGACAATTTTATTTGACCCTATTTCAAAATTTTTGACAATTTTTTAAAAATTTTAACAATTATTGACCATTTTTGACAGTTTTTGACGAATTTTGACAATTATTGACCGTCTTTGACAATTATTGACCATGTTGACAATTTTTCAAAAAGTTTAACATATTTGGCAATTATTTACCATTTTTTCAAAATTTTGACAATTTTTGTCAATTTTTCAAAATATTAACAATTATTGATCATTTTTGACTATTTTTGACGAATTTTGATTGGTTTTGACAATTATTGACCGTCTTTCACAATTATTGACCATTTTTGACAATTTTTCAAAATTGTTGACAATTATTGACCATTTTTGTCAGTTTTTGACAATTTTTGACAATCTTTGAAAATATTTGGCAATTATTAACCATTTTTTCAAAATTTTGACAGGTTTTGACAATTTTTGATCATTTTTCCAAATTTTTGACCATATATAAAAATTTTTAAAAATTTTTCAAAAATTTTAACATATTTGGCAATTATTAACCATTTTTTCAAAATTTTGACCATTTTTGACAATGATCTATATACCATTGAATGGCATTCTTTCAGAGTCTGGTTTTTTAGTAAAAACTTAACCTGAGAAATAGCACTCCAAAAATGATAAATGTTAAAATGAGTGTTTTGGTTGGTTTCCCAAATTTAAGTCGTTAAGAAGTTTTGTTAAATGTTTTGTTGGACTCCGTCTTCAAAAAAGATTTCTTACAAAAATTTTGATCGGAATAGCTGACTTCACAATGGGATTCTCAATAAAAGTGTTTAGAAGGAAACTATGATTATTACGTTTATATTTTTTCTTATCGTCTGATATTAGGATAAGCACCTCGTTGAATCATAAGAAGAACGGACGTTCTTACTGGTCACAGACCAATGAGATGACATCTGCACAAAATGGGGCTGTACAATGGATAACTTTTCTGCAGAGACGACCAAACACTGTCAGGATGCGAGGTATTAGATCGCAAAAGACATTAAATACTCTGACAGCCTAGACTAACTCCCGAAGAATTCAACTCCCGGAGGAGGAGTAGCTGCCGATAGGACTTGCATCCGAGCAAAAATAGCACATCGATGAACAAGCCTCTCTTAACTGAAAAATTTGACTAATTCTCTGGTGTTAACGAGCTCAACATTTACAGATTTAACGTCTGTTTCGGGTAGATTTATATAATACCCATTATCTATAGGTACTTAGTGCGTTCGATACTGCTTTACTACAGATATTCATTTAGCCCTGACAAATTTGATAAGCTGAATCGATGCGTCAATACACACTTTTATATTAGGAATTTTTTACTCATTAACAAATAAATTATGAGCCTGTAACTGTACGTTTATTGATACGTTTAACGCCCTTTGTGCTTAATTATAAATGGATAATGTGTTAAACATATATTTGTGTTGCTACGTTTTTTACAGAAAAAAAACTGCGATTTCCAAAATCAAAAAGCAAAAATAAAATATGGTTCTGCAAGTGTGTGATGGTATTTTTTGTATATACTTTTATATTTTATGTGTTGATATAGCCGTCATGGTATATACAGGGTGCTTAATAACTGGGGTCGGAGTATTAGGTACGTATGGCACATGATCAAAAATTCAACACTTGAACAATTATATCCAAATTATATATATAATTTTTTTCAAGCAACGTTGAATTATGAATCTTATGTAAACCATTCTGTAAAATTTTACTTAATTTATTGTACTACTAGCGGCAACACCCTATATAGACTCAAAATCAAAATATTATAGTATTATTTTCTGAGAGATTGAAAACGTTGGTAAAAATGTCAATTATATTGGAAATTTTCAAATAATTTTTTCGTAGAGATACTATTTATTATTGTTGGTTGTGGTTTTGCCCACTCAATAA
The DNA here is from genome assembly GCA_947563755.1 of Lochmaea crataegi. NCBI lineage: Eukaryota > Metazoa > Arthropoda > Insecta > Coleoptera > Chrysomelidae > Lochmaea > Lochmaea crataegi. The sequence continues at coordinate 26,286,933 of OX387432.1, forward strand.
ATCAACTAGCTATATCAGATGTGCAGTTGTATTAAACTGCTAAGACTCTTATAACATCGAAACATTGAGATGTATCCTTGGAACAATATTATTACTGTTCAATCAAATAATTATTTCGACTATTTACTACAGCAAAATAGGCTTTAAAACATAATATATTCGAGGTGGATCAAAAAGAATAGCTATAATTTATACGGGATGTCCCCCAAATTTATTTCTGAAACAATTGAATCTCTGAAGATATCTTGTTCATTGGAGACTTCAATATTACTTAATATCTTAAAGACAACCAAATTAATAGACTAATTAGAGTTTCACAAGATATTTGTGATGTATCTCAATTACAACAGCATGATTTAGTTTTTAATAATAACTTTCTTGATCTTGTCTTATCTAACAATGACTGTGTAGTGGAACGTTCGAATGAATGTCTCTTAAACTAAGATTCTAGCCATCCAGCTTTAAGGTATAATTACGCAGACGGCAGTACTGGATGGCATGTGTTTATATGAAATGCATTCGGAACGCATCAACAATGTCACTTCGAATTGAATGACTTGAAAAACATTTTATGGTCAGCACTACCCAGTTATCCAAATAGTGCAAGTTTTTCGTTATAAATTTAAATAGTTAATTTTTACTAACGTTTTCCCCATCTCTCAAATGTCACCTTAAATTACCTTTATTCCTTCCACGTATTTGGTTCTCCCTAGGTGGTGGCGGAGGGCCTCTAGCTCCAGGACCAACTCCTCTCCCTCTTTGTCCTCTCTGTACACATTGCTGAGACGTCTGACCCGCGCCATACTGCTCAGGTGCTTCCGTTAGGAAATTCGAAGGCACCAAACCACGTACGCCATCTATTTCACCCATGTAGAACCCATCGTCGTCCATATCTCCATAAACGGTGATGATTTGGCCCGTGGTGAAGCTCAGTTCTACCTGCAGTTGGGGCGAAAAAGTTTTGGTAGAGCTCGAGAGTTGTGATGAAGCAGGAAGGGTTCTGCAGAAGTGTGTAGAATGTCGTGGTGGTGATTGGAACGCAGTGTAGTTGAAGTAGAAGCTTGTAATTTGGTGTATGGAATGAGTGGGAGCTAGTTATGTTAGAGTGACTATTTTTATGATGTGGTTCGAGAAGTAGTTAGAGTGACTACTTTCATTAACATATTGTGACGGTTGTACCTACTATACCTGCCTTCAAATAATTAGCTTCATATATTTGTCCAAGTACCAATATTATATTAGTTGGCTACTGGCCTATTTCAGATACACTGTGGTGCACTTTATCCAGATTACTTTTCTCAACCTGACTCTCTTAATCAAGTCCACCAACTATAAGACTAAATCTTTCATATTGTTCTTTGCTAGAAGCTTTTCGTCGCCTAGTGTAAAGAACAGCACATTTGCCAGGCTATCGCACTGGCATATAATTTACAGAATCTGCACATGTCTTCATCTGTCTTATCAGCTTTAAGTGCTTATCAACGAGCCCAGTTAGCAGACTCACCACAGTTTTGACAGTATTCCCGACTTAACTCATTAAGTCTGTCGTAAACTTTGGTGAATATTCTATTATGAACTGTTTCGCTTGTCTTTGTCATAGAGAGTTTGTCCCCCACTCCACGGATTTATGGGCTACCCACTTTTCTGTAGCCCCTTTTATTGTCGTTTTTGCAACGCCACAAAAGGGATCTGGTCCAACGAATAGCGTTGACGAGCCTAGTCTGGCCGTTTCATCTTTTTTTTGTTCGTTGTCCTTATGGTCCATGTGCCCTGAAACCCAAGCTCCCGTAATCTTGTTAGGGTCTCTCGTACCAATCTATGAAAAAATGTATTTAGGGCCGATCCTCCTCTTACAGCTGTCGTCCGTCCTGTTATCTCTAACTTGAATTTAGCTCTAAATTCATTCCTACCGCGCCTATTGGTAAATCCCAACTTTAAATAGAAGCCCAACTAGAAGTTAGATCACAGCTGAAATTTCACAGAACAGAAGATTTAACAGGTAGCTGTAAAATCGGCGCATATAGTTAAGTCTGACTTATAAACTTCTTTGCCATAGGTAAAGTGAACGCTGCCGTTTCAGTTGAAGTTGTGAATAAGCTCGTCAATTTATTGGCTGCTCTATTGACGCATGCGTAGGAAATCAGGATAGAATTACATTGAAACATATTATTTAATAGGTATGACAATTTTCAATTGATGGTGATTCATTGGCAACATCGTTATGGAATCATTTTATTTTTCACTTATCCTCATCGGCGAAGCGCATAAACAATAAAAATGACCCCGGTAAGTGCCGGTAAAAATTTAGTTCTGAGATTTAACATTGTTGCCGTTAGTCCTCAGTTCAATTTGTAGATCAGACACCATCAATTGAAAATTGTTGTAGTATAGTCGTTTAATATGTTAATTAAAGCAGTAAAGCTGATGAGAGTAATTATTGCTTGTGAAATGTTTTATTCATGTTGTATAATATGCTCACCTCGGCGTCTACGTTTGGACTTAACTCTTGCGGGTCATAGTCATACAACGCTACCATCCGTTTAACAGGCATATTGCTTAAGCTGTCGCCCCATCTATCTCTATTTTGGTTGCTTTCTAATTCCATTACCATATTGTGAGGAACATATCCTCTTCTTCCTACAAAATTCCAATCACATACGATTACATAGAAAATCTTTATTGTTGTTATTGTGTTCAAAAATTGGTTTCAAAATTTTAAACTACTTATTCATGTGTTAATAATGATTTCGGAAGTCTGTCTAAGAATCATTTACAAATTGAGAACCTTGTTTTAAAATTTGGACGCTACTTGAATGTATATGTCTAGTTTGAGCTTTTTGTGTAATCAGTTTCAAAAATGTATGGGAATTCCTAGAAATACTCAAAGGACCGGGCAAGAAAAACATCGACACCTGACTGTGGGTTCCACCATTGAAATGATCAAATAGGCTAAAACAATTCTGGGAAACTACAACCAGGAGGGAACAAATTAATGCCTAAGTCAGACCCCCTTCACTAGGAAAAGGAAATTGGAAGGTCTTCCACCAGTTTCCTACAATGGTGAGGTTATTCCATTTGCAGCGGAAGTAATATATTTGGGGATTATCCTGGATACAAAACTTACATGGAACGCTCACTTGGGAAAAGTTATCCATGAGGCCAGACTATACTTGTGGACATTTCGCAGAATCTGTGGAAAATCTTGGGGCTTGGGACCCAAACAAATCCATTGGATATATGTGATGATTGTTAGACCAATGATCACATATGCAGCTATTGCTTGGTGGTCAAAAGCTTTACAGCGAACGGCCCAAGCAAAGCTCTCTGGCATACAGAGACAGGCTTGTCTGGCAATTACTGGTGCCATCAGTACCACACCGTCAGCAGCCATGGAAATCCTTTTAGACCTACCTCCTCTCCAGATATTTTTGGAAAGGGAGGCTAGATGGACAACATATAGAATTGCGCATATTTCCAAATGCACAAAACAGGCTTATACAGAGCAAAGTAGAATACTAAAGGGAACTGAAAGTCACAGTATTCTAGGAATGATCTCTGACTTAATGCCTCCAACAGTTAACTACGACCTGCCTTATACCGTCCTAATTCCAAATAGAGACGAATGGGTCCTCCGTAAGGATGATTTATTAAGAGCAGACATCTGTTGGTACACAGATGGATCAAAAACACCCTCAGGCTCTGGTGCGGGTGTATACGGGCGCAGACCTAGGACAGAAATTTCAACCGTATTTCAGGCGGAAATTTACGCCATTGCTTCATAAATCAATAAAAAATTTCACGGACAACCAAGTGGCTTTGAAAGCAATTAGCTCTTACCGTGTAACGTCAAAACTGGTTTTAGACTGCCAAAAAAGACTCTCCTCAATAGGAGAACTCAATAGAGTATCGCTGGTCTGGATCCCTGGCCATTCCGGCTTGGATGGCAATGAGAAGGCGGACTCTCTTGCAAGGGAGGGTGCCGCACGCGTTTTTATCGGACCAGAACCTTCAATTTGCTTCGCGATAAGCTTTGCCAAACAAACACTAAATACCTGGACTGCAAGAAGAGCTTTTCTGGCATAATATACCAGGATTGGTTCATCCTTCGAAGAATGTCTACTACTACTACAGCAGGCAAGACCTACGTTGTCTAATAGGCCTTTTAACAGGTCACTGTCATCTGAATCATCATATGCTAAGACTTGGAGTGTCGGAAGATCCGACTTGTCGTCTCTGTCTGGAAGATGCAGAGCATATAATTTGTGCTTGCCCCGCCGCGGATCGAATCAGGTATCTGTTGTTTGGCAGGGTCTCTCTCTCGCCCTCGAACCTGAAATACTATTCACCAAACAAACTAATCGGCTTTGCTAAGAAGCTGAATTTGTTTGGTGAAATCTGAATAGGTTTGAGCCACAATAGACTCTTGCGAGTCGCAGTGGAGGGCCTTATAGACCCACTCACCAAAAACCTAACCTAACCTAAGGCTGCACTAAAAGTTTTGGACACTGTACTTAAAACTGAGCACAACAAAAGCCCTTTTCAATAGGCGAATTTATTTATTAGTCACCCAGGTAGCTGAACATAACTCTAGGAGCTCAGCAGTATTATAGATCTCAGTGAACATCTTCCCAATCATATATACATACTATTGAACAGTCAAACCGAACAAAGCTTGTAATTTTAAATAATCTACAAGAAATTAACAATGAACAACATAATGAGTCTGACGTCCGAGCTAGGATATCAGAATCAGTGAGAAATGACCGCTATTTACTTACCTCTACATTCGCCCCAATAAAATCCATCAGCGTCTTTATCGCCCCAAACTTTTATGGTATCTCCTTCCGAAAACGGCAGTTCTTCATCGCAAGCATCCGGATTTGGTGACATCGTCGCTGGATCATAATCAAACAAAGCTACGAACCATCTCGCTCTTTTTTGAGGATCTGGTCGATTGCCCGGGTTGTTTTGTAGATTGCTTAAGCCACCGCGTGCACCTTGCATTTGTTGGTTACGTATCTGTTGAGGTAGACGACTACTTGGATCCCTCGAAATTGCTGCAAATCGTTTATTCAATTCTAAGAATTTACTAATACGACCCTTTTTGCATTGTGTCTAAAGTTAGATGTTAATGTGTAAGAGTTTTTATCTCTTGATGAGAACCAATTGTTTATAAAAATCAATCAGATTTATTCCACATATAATATACAATATGCGTTATTTCTGGTAGAAGTTTTGTCACATTTCCCAAAAGCTAAATTTTCTAGAAATTGACAGGATACAACTAGAAACAGAAGTGCCTATTCGAGAATTGACATTTAAAACGTATAGTCGCGTAAGTCCTCAAGAACAGCATCGATTTTGAATTTTTTTTTAATTTCGTTTTTCTTATATTCTTTTGAAGTGGGGAAGTAATTATTTACATTGTTTAAACAATATGAAGATTTTATCTTCTTCAAATGGTGGGTGATAATCGCATTAACTTCCAATACAAATCACGCAAACAGGCGAGCAATAAAGGTAGTGCTAGTTGTATCATTCGAAGCTAATACTATGAAATGTTTGTATCGAGGTTCATTCAGGTTTTTGCAGTTTTGGTACAATATATGTTGAGAATACAATTAATATCTTAATTGAAAGAGGGGGGAGTCTAAGAAAGAACAAAGACGGATGCTGAGGGGAAGAGGAAGGATAGAGGGAAAAGGGGGATACAAGGAGAAGAAGAAGGAGCTGGAGCGTAGGGTGGAGAGGGAAAAAAGAGGAAAGTGGGAAAAGTTACTGGGGGAATTGGTAAACAATCAATGCGTATGAGATAGGGGTGAAAAGGTTGGGTGGAAATAGGAACGATGTGCTAGATGAAGATTGGGAGAAGGAAATTATAGGGAAATTGTTCACAAGGGAGGAGGAGTAGGGAGCAGGATTCGGGAAGTCCAGCAACGGGATTCTATGCATGTGCTTCCTTAGGGTACAGTGACTGGTGAATAATCCCGTCACTTTCCTTATCTGACCCCTGCTGAGGTTTAATATTTCGTTAGTCAGCGACTCCGAGGGTTTTTTGACCAGGAGTTTGCTGTATTCAGGTTTTGGCAGTCCCCAGTACGTCTGATGTTTAGTTTGAAACCACCGAGAAGTACAACCACATGCAGCAGATTTTGATATTCCAAATACTGGTTCAGGACCAGTGAATGCAGTTTTACACCCTAGCTTTAATAGGGAGTCTGCCTTTTCATTGCCTATAATACCTTTGTGCCCCGAGACCCACTTAAGAGTTGCTCTATTATTGTTTGCCAGGGTTAAAAGAATTTGTAGGCAGTCCTTCTCAGACCAGTCTAGATCTGATCTGGGGACATGCTAAAGATATCAGTGCTACCTGACACGTGTCGATAGCGTAGATTTCTGCCTCGAATACAGATGCAAACTTCCCAAACGATGCGTGGACATTGCACCTGCGTCCTGGCACCATGGACTCCAGCTTCTTTTTCTATGTCAGTTTTAGATCCGTCTGTGTACCACACCAACATTCCTTCCTGACTGCATGCCTCCAGCCCATCCCAGTTTAGCAGAATATGCTATGGTTGGTCATCGTTAATTATGGCCAGCATGTTATCACTTCTCATTCCGAGAAGCGAGTTTGTGATAACATCTGTGATTCTGGAATGACTATGGAAGCTACTTCGTGCCAATTCTCATTGCATTCCAGCCTGTATGCAGCCATTCTCGCTGCCGCCTTAACATGCAGAGCATGACGCGGAAGATAGAGAATGGCTTCCGTTGACGCAGTCGGGCTGCTTCTCATCGCACCCGTTATGCACAGACCGGCATGTCCTTGAAGACTGGTTTGTGCAGACCACAACCACTACACCTAATTGGACGTAGGTTCCTGTGAACTGCGGCTCAGTCCCCGTAGGATATTTCCAGATCTCTCTGGTTAAGACCAATTGAGCCCCGCAGGCTAGTCGCTAGGAATCGGGAAATGCTGGGTCCGGCTTCAAAGTCCCACAGGTCAAAAGCTCGACGGCTTAGGACATCTCGAAGTTGACGCGAGGGCTGGAAAAGACTTCCCCCGATTGTACCCCCCGACCTTTCATTCCTTAGGTGCGCACTATACCGTAGGATTAGGTAGTTTTTATGGTGGTTATCACCACGTGGTCCAGACTGTTAAGCCAAGACCCCCGTGCTCCTTAGTACTTCATTCCCTCCATAGCTGGAGGGGTCGTTGCAATTCCAAGCAGTTTACGGTTTGTGCCACAAGCTGGTCGGCGGCAGACTATTTCACAGGATTCTCAGTTTTACTTTCCTTACCCCGTTTTATTCATCTACTAACCATTTCATCTGCTCTGAGGAGGGCTTTCAGTCTCAGTCAACCGATACCCTTCCACAAAGTCGAGAGTCCATGGCCGTTCCGCTACCCGCCACCTGAGGACGCCCCACAGTGGTAGCTCAACCGAGTGGGACGTTGTCGATAGAAATCATTTGATATTTGGCAGATTAAAAAAAACCCTTTTTACATTTTTGAACTTTTGATTTTTATATTTGATAAAATACTATATTAATGTTATTCAAGATACGAGTTGGCCACTGGGAAATTCTTCTCCAATTTATGGAGAAAAATAGAGATTTTGCATCAGGAAGGGATAAACAGCCCTCAAACTAAACTCAAGAAATAATAATAATCCTTTTATTGATCTACATACTATTAGCAATTAGAAAGGCGCAGGTTAGAATATGTCAGGAAATGCCAAATATCATATAAGTTTCAAAATAAGTAAACGAATACGACTCGTCTATACCTATCGAGTGAATAGACTCGTATTTCTACGACGAATCGAAAAATAGAATCGCTGATTGTCAATTTTGGTCGGCAGTTACGATCGTATCGTAAAATGGAATCCCGGTGCGGGGGTAGGGAAAATGAGGGGATAAGGCCGGTAGAGAAGTGGGAAGTAGTAGGAGGGGGGGGGGGAATCATTAAAGTAAGGAAAGTCCCAGGGATAGATGGCCTGAGAGGTGATATGATGAAGAGGATGTTGGATGACAATGGGAAGTACTTCTGGGAACTATTCAACAATGTGCTGAGGGAGGAAGAGTTCCCGAAAGGATGGAAGGTAGCCAGGGTGATACTGATGACGAAGGTGGGTAGAGAGGGGAACCTGGCGGGGGACTACAGGCCCATCTGCCTGCTGTGTGGTATAGGTAAATTGATGGAGGGTATAATGAAGGATAGGATTGAGAAGGAAGTTGGTAGGAATGGGGTTTTAGGGTAAACCAGTACCGATTTGCGAAGGAGAAATCATGCATCCGATCTTACTCCATCAGATTTTTTTATGGGGACATCTAAAGAGCAAGGTTTATGCCACTAAACCTAACGACATCGCCGAGCTTCAACAAAGAATCAGGGACGAAATTAGGCAAGTAACGCCGGAAGTGTTACAAAATGTTCATAATGCTGTTTATAATCGATTAGGATATTGTCAGCAACAAGGTGGAGAGCACTTTGAACATTTATTGCATTAAAGTAATTTTAGTAAATATTTCCTTATTTCATTTTTTTCCGACACATTGCTTATAAAATGTAACAAAAAAAATGGAATTGTATTTGCAATTGAAAAAGCTTTTAAATAAAAAATTAATCAACCTACCCTTCCATTTAAAAAAAAAGTTGGGGGTGTCTGCAACCCCCCAGATAATTGAAAAGATGAACAAATCTCTTTGTAATATGCCCCATTGAAAATAAAAATTGACGTGTTTCAGGAATTTTGCGACAAACCTTAATTTATCAAGTTACAGAATTTGTTCCAGTTAGACTTTCCACTCTGTGTAGATGACAAAATACTTAATTTTAACAACTAATATTTGAACTAAAATTGATATACAAAGAATTTTTCGAAAAAACTCACAAAACAGATTTTTTACATAAATATTATACTTACTGTTTTAACCATATTAATAATGTCTCCGCTTCAACAGGTTTCTGATTTTAAATATCATAAAAAAATCAAAATTTAAAAAGAATCATTAAAATCGGAGCTGTTTTTGAGGACTTTGGATGAAAAGTCTTCATAGACGGAACCAGTAGGCTGTACTATTTTTATGATATAAAAATATAGCAATGATATGATTTATGCATTGTGGGACTTAAACTGTGAAGGAATCTGTCAACTTCTTGCGATATTCGGTCAAAAAAAAGTGAAAACAATGAACTCATTTAGAAAGATTTGGGATTAATTATTATATCTATTATCTTTGTCCACAATATATTACCGCAAACATTTCTACCCAAACAATCATACAATTCACTACAACGAGTCTAGGTTAAACTATTTAGTTCCAAGTCTATTCTATGTACTTAGAATTATGAATGGTTTCAAATATATCCCTATTATATTATCTTACAAATTTAATATACTATTCAAAACAATATTATTGCTAAGAATATGTTGCTTACATCTACAGCACCCTGATCTATACATGCTCATTGCTCATTATTCAGTGACTAACTTACCTTGAACATAATTACGTGTAGGTGTGGTTATGTTGCTTGGTATTCTATAACTATGTGTGCTTTTCAAGAAAACATTGAATAATTCTGAAATATTTTATTAAACAAACATTTTTGGAAATTGGATATAATTCGTACACTTAGGTCAGCCTCACACTTCAGAACGCCTCTGAATTTTTAATAATAGTTCGGTGTTCGCAGATGATATCGGATTGGTTTGTTATCGATTCGGAAAGTTCAGTTCGGCTGCTTATGCTCAATTGATCGATATGTCAGTTTATTTTCTTATTTTAGTCACCTATGGTTGTGTCACTTGTTCCTTGTTTGGTTTGTAACATTGTAAGCAAATATCGAACTCAAACTTAGCTGTCCATTCCAAGTGTAGTGTAAGGTAAATTTAAATTATCTATTTTGGTTTTTAATTTATGTTTTCGTACAGGTTCTGAGAGATGATCTGTAGTTCTAAGAGCGTTTGTGGTATAATTAAAATTATTCACTGGTTCGTAACTAGGCATGCGCTCTGGACAATTCAGAGTTGATTGGTTCGGATTGTAACCCGCGAACATTGCAATTGGGTGCCGTGACATGAGGGGATTGCAGGTAATTAATTTGCGGACCAGCTAGCTAAAGAAGGCTCGAAAGAGACTTCATAGGTCCGGAACCGTTCTGTGGAATCACAAAGGATTGTATAAGAAGGGGAATCCGGAACTGGTTAGATAAAGAACACACTGAACAAGGTAGACAAGGAACTCTCAACCAGGCTATTGAAACTGGGTAAGAGATATTTGAAGATAGTTGTGCTCTGTGGATGGACCGTGAGGCAATGTGCCGGAATTCAAGATCTGAATTCAGAAATATATTCCAATTGTGTGAGGCCGGCCTTAGCACCTCTCTGTCTCACTGAGTCTAGAGTTTGAAATACTCTATAAAATAAATTAACTGAGAAGTCTTATGAGAAGTAAAACTGTGAATACAAATTAAATCATTGTTTTTAGCATGAATCAAATATTTGAATTGGCATATTACCTATGTTAGTTCAAAGTGAAGTAGTATAGCTTACACTAAAACTTTCGATAAATGCTTCATTGAAAAAAAATTTTTATTCAATGTTTCCTTGATAGTTACCTTGCTGTTGCTGATAATACTGTTGTTGTTGAGATTGTACTTGCTGCTGTTGCGGTTGTTGTTGTTGCTGTGGCTGCTGCTGTTGCTGCTGCTGTTGTTCTGGTCTTTGTTGACCTTGCCTTTGTTGGTTTCTTTGTTGATATTGTCTCTGGTTTCGTCTCTCTAACAATTCGTCTTCAGACATGTTGTTCTCATAATTTTCTTTAGTTATTTCTGCAACGCATCGTTGTGCTAGTATTTAGAAATAGGATTCTAAGAAAAATGATTAGTATTTCTTTGTATGACACCAAGATCTAACTCCAAAATCTATGAAAAATTAGCTGCACACAATTCTAAGCAACTTTTACCGCTAGTGTGGTCTATGTGCTAACTTACAAAAAAATTTGGTTCAGACTTTTCACAAAATAAAATTTGTTATCATTTTTCTTCGTTTTTAAATCTTCATATTATTTAAAGCTTGTCTCTTGAATTTATAAAGAGCAGGATTGTTTTGCTGCTTGGTCCACCTTCTCGTTTGCCCTAACACCTGCGTGCGATGGAACTCACATTATGGTTACTGAAATATCATTTGAGTATAATTTGTGGAAAGTGTTATGAATTGATTGACTAGTGGATTTTCAAAAAATATTTGCTTTATTGACTGAATCGAGCAAAGTGGGTCCGTCCACAATGGTAGAGACTTGTGGATTGGAAGTTTTCTTTCAACTGTCTTGAGGCTGCTATAATTGAATTTGTGGTGCAAAACCTTTTCATTATCTTTGGAAGCTTCGGTGAAAATGATCTGGTCATGCGTTCTGGATTGTACTACGTGGAAAGCTTGTTGAAGGGGACGACTGGGAGTTTCTGTTTTTTAAAAGCGGGTTTCGCTGGTGTTCACAGTAGATGGCTTTTGGGTATATGGAGGGGCAAGCAGGGGCTGTTTATTATCCAGCGTAGACTAAATGGGGTTCAGTAACTTTAATACTGGATTTTTGGGATTTGCAGATATTCTAGTGAATTAAGAAAAAAGTGGATAGAGAAATGAGGACCACAAGATGTTCCTTATCAATAGGAAAACATACCTCTGTTTTAGGCGGAGATTTATGCTATCCTACAATGTGCAAGAATAAACAAATAATACAGGACTGATACCATAGGATAAACATATCAACCATCAGTCAGGCAGCCCTTTAGATGATCGCAAGGTAACATCCAGACTGGTATAGAAATGCCAAAAAGAATTAAATGAACTGGCAGACCGCTCTAAAGTGAGGTTAGTATTTTTTACTATGAAAATGAGACATTATCTTAAGCGATAAATTATTCCGATCGATGCAAAATGCAAATACTCATTCAATCAAATTATACTTATTCCTGACTTTACTTTTCACTGCTTTCAAAAGGATTGAAGAATAATGAGTTTCCAATAATAATAGTTCACTTTTTCACCGTTCCCACTGGTGGCGTGGTGCAAATGTCCCTAAAACTATTCAGAGGTAGTTTTCCTTACAGCTCCTGACAAATTTGAAAAAATTTCAAAAATGATCTAATTTATCGAAAAATTGATCACAAAACTATTATAACTAGCAAATAAACCACCATAGTGCCTACTTCTTTCTAAAAAGCTGGCCAACAATTATGATAATAATTTAAACATGCCTGAATCAAAAATCTACTTCTACTAGAATTTAAATATGTATTATTGGTTCAATGTTGAATTTTGAAAACTAATCGTTTTTCAATAGTTTAGCTACAGCAATATGTAAAAGAAATATTCTTTTTTGAATTGCTTAATGAAACTGTAAGACGTACGTATATCTTTTAAAAATAAAAAAGGATCTATAATTTTAGGACGATGAAGAAGAAATTAATAAATTGATACTTTTTCGTAAAACTGGAAGTATGTGATGTATTGCTCTTGATGCTTTATGTTACTATTAGAACCTGTTAAATTAAAACAAACAGCAATTATTGAAAGTAACAAATATAAATATACATATATCTCGAAAGTATAACCACATCTTTCCATAGACAATAAATATCGTCACCCTAATTATCAAACCTCGTAACTCCAATTTTGGTCAAAAATGAGATTTTGGTGCCATCTGTGAGAGAAAAAAAAACTACCTATGATGGAGAAAACCATTTAACTCCACATTACTTTATTTTAATAATATGGAAAGAAGAGAAAACCTCTTAACTCCATATACATCCGCGTGCCCTATAGAATACCTCGCAACTTATCTGAATTTTTTGGAATGTTTTTTGGAATATTTTTTGTGTTTCCTGTAAATTTTGTGATTTTGGAGTTACGAGGTTTGATAATTAGGGTGACGATATGGTAGTAATGTGAAAAATATGAGTTTACCATGGCACATAAAATAAAATTGTGTAACCAAATCTCACTACAGTTGGCAAACTCAAAAGCTGTTAAGATGCTGGCTTCAAATGAAGTTTATGGTTGAAGTGTGCGATACTCATGTAGTCAGTTGAATGAACATATTAATATAATCGATGAGAAACGGACAATTCTAATATTACATACGTTCTATAGAGTCTCGTTGCCACCCTATTTTTGAGATAATAACTTTTGCTGTGAAGAAATGGAAAGAATGAGATGAAATTCAGTTTTTTGAAAAGTATCAATTTTTTGTTTTCTACATCATTAACAGCCTTATTCGTAGTCAAAGATAGTGGCTACTAAGACTCTACTAGTTGAAATTCTGCCTTCCTGAACTACTTTTATTTTCGTTTGAAGAATATAAATAATATTAAGCTATCCTTATTATATCCAATATAACTTGAGATTCTATTTTAAACCAACTATTACTGCTCATAATGAGATTAGGGTATTTATACTTTTCTTCTACTCGATATATTTCTGTCACCTCCATCCTCCTTGTAGACTTTTTCTTACTCACAATTTATGCACATTGCATTCAGTAATTCCCCTCATTTCATACATTTATATTCAACAGACACAGGCATTGTCAAATATCAAAATAACTTCTTTTTTATTTATTTAAAATAACCGCTTCTACCTCTAGGGTAATTAGCAGCGGAGTTTACAAATACATACAAATTATTTCAATGAGAAGTTTGGTACAGTTTGTGAAAAATGTCTATAAGTTTCAGGAAGGAAATAATGTTTTGAGGGTTGCAGTTTTCTCCAATTATATCTTGGGGGGTTCTTCCTATTTTGAAGGTTCTTTTTTCAGTTTCATATGATGGACACTCTAATAAAATATGAGACACAGTTTGGTACAGTTTGTGAAAAATGTCTATAAGTGTCAGGAAGGAGAAAAATCATTTTAAGAGTTGCAGTTTTCTCCAATTATATCTTGGAGGGTTCTTCCTATTTTGAAGGATCTTCTTTCAGTTTCATATGATGGACACTCTAATAAAATATGAGACACAGTTATAGTTTTATCACAGGGCACAAAGTGGAATAGGCTCCCTAGGCAGTAGATGTTCGTGTGCTAGCCTGAGTGTCCGAGGCGGAGTCGTGTGACGATGAACTGATGCTGACGTTTATTTGTGTTGCATTGCCATTTTCCTATGTTAGGTTTTATTTGTTGGAGTTTGAATGTTATTTCAGAATTCCAAGTATTTGGTAGCGAAAATAAGGTTTTAAATCTGATGCAGTCGTGTGATACGTCGACGTGCTCGGTTAGTTTGCTGCGATACGGGAATATTTGTCTGCTGTTCCGTTCCTTTTCATTCCCGTATGAGATGGGACCCATAGGGCGAGTTGTACCAACAGTCGGCTAAACCTGGTTTATTTAACCATAGGGTTGAATTTAACAAAAGTTTAAACCGGTTCGTGTTGTACCAGTGGTGTTTTCGTGCAGTTTTGTTAATCAATCATTTTGAAAGGTTGGTATCAATGAATGTTAGACGAATGAACTACTGTGGGGTAAATTACTTACGTTTTGCCAAATAAAAAATATAAAAGAAGAATTTTTAATGCGATTCTAACCCTCAGTTCCTGAAGTGTTGTTTGCTTTTGCATATTATTTTATTTACTGAAAATGAATAAGAATAAAAAAGGTCAGAAAACTTTACGGCCAAAGAAAAACGTAAATTTACAAGTTCATTAAAATCTTCGTCATCACTAAAATTTAGTAAAACAGGATATTCCATTATTATATTTTGGTAAAAATAAAAAATTTACAGAATCCACTGACACAAAGTTTTTAGGTTAGAAAACTAGGATTATTATTTTAACCACTCACTTTTGGGCGGTTAACAAACCTGTTGGCAAAACTCTGGTTATCCACTGATCCAGTCTGGGACAACACCCATTTTGCTTAAACCATTAGTTATGTTTTAAACCTTGTTGGTACAACTCGCCCATAGGAAAGCAGTCTCTTTGTTAAGATGATTTAAGTTGTGCAGCTCGTATTTGATGTATAAACCAATTTGATTTTTTTAGTATGTCTTGATGGTTAGTAAAGCTACAGCGTTAAGTGAGTCGGTAATAATGAGGTGCAAATAACTATTATTTTATAATAAAACTTTTATATTTATATTTATAATGCGTGGCAGCAGATATAGGAAGGCTCCAATTATTTACAACATTTGCTCTATCTGTTCTTGAACAAATTGAATAATACATTCTCTAAGCGATATTGTCGTTTCAAATACACTTTTGGATTCCGATATTTCACCATTTCAGCTGCTTGCACCCCGACTAATTTTTCGTTAACGTTTATCTGCTTTGGATCTCTCATTTCACCAATTAGCAAACTGCACAAAATACATAGAAACCAAATAAACATAACATTTGATAGGTTATGATAATAAAAATGTAGTCAGGCACAACTCGTCAAAATTAAAATTTGCTCTGTTGCCATGCATATTTTTCTGCTAACATAATATTAACTAGTAGCCACTAAAGTACAGACTATGAATATGACACATTTAGTAACATGTTAATGGCTACTTGTTAGTAGAGTATTTAATGGCTACTAACGCTGTGACTATGAATAAGGCTGATTATGTTTATTGTGTTAGCGTAAATAATTTTTCATAATATTTACGGAACAAAATCTATGACTTTTGCAACGTTATCCAAGTTCTCTAATGGTTTTAGTAATCATTTTTCTTGAAGCTATTATTTTACCTCTAATAAGTAATTTGTCTCTTTTTAAACATTAAGATAGTTGTGGATAAATAACCGAATATAATTTTTGTGAATATTGTTTATGGTGTTTGTAAAAATTCGAAAATAAAATTAATTGTTGTTTTACCAATGGAAGGAATTCCTCCTTGCTGTCGGTGACTACTTGAGTTCGGAAAGATTTCTTTGTCGCTCAAATTTTCCTCTGGTTCGATAACCTGATGAAATTGCAAAAAAGAGAAATCAATGAATTATTGTAAATGTGAAAAAAAATCAAAATATGAAATTTGAAACAGTCTAAATTTGCTAATGTGATTTATCAGAAAAATAAGCAGAAACGATTATCTAATATTATGGTATACTTCATTCCAAGATATTTCGTTCTGACTTATGCCAACATGATCCCAAAACCCACAGCAGGTAGTCGTTAATCCGATAACAATAGCACGGTATCGTACTCGTTCCTTCGAAAAGCGAAAAGATAATGCCTAATAGTATGATTATTTTACAGCTGAAACATTTGGTTGGTAAAATAATATTTAAGACTAATTTTTAAATTTATTTATTTATTCTATTATTTATTTGTGCTTCGGAAGATATATTTCTATATTTTTATTAAGTTAAAAGTATTTTTCACGATAAATGGTTGACCACCTTACCTATAAATATGTTAATCTGATTGTTTAAATATAAAAAGAGCTTTCATTGCTTGTTTTCCTTTGTCTGCCCTGTACAGCACCTACCTACTTCATTTCCAAGGCCCTTTTCATATTTACATATAATGGGATTAAAATATTTATAGATATAATAGAAAGTGGGGAGTTCAGGATAATTATTTTTAATATTATCTCAGAATTTTCGTTTCTAATAAACATTTCACTCCGAAAGTAATCTAGTGCTTAAAACTACGTATGTGGCGTCCTAGGGCACAAAAAGTGCATTTATCGCCGGATGCGAAGCGAATTGTGAAAAATATGTTTGAATAATTGAAACATCGAGTTATAGTATAACCGATGCAGCAAAAGAAGCATATAAGTTGACCAAAACCCCAATATCAACAGTGAAAGACATTATCAATAAGCCAATACACAAACGAAAAAAACGAAGTGACGCTAATAAAACCAAATGTGTTGACCAAATGCAAAAAATTTGATCCGAAGAACGATATATATCCTAT
The DNA here is from genome assembly GCA_947563755.1 of Lochmaea crataegi. Lineage (NCBI taxonomy): Eukaryota > Metazoa > Arthropoda > Insecta > Coleoptera > Chrysomelidae > Lochmaea > Lochmaea crataegi. The sequence continues at coordinate 26,303,835 of OX387432.1, forward strand.
ACCAAGAACAAATGATACCAACCCTAGATTGTATGAAAAAGTGGTTAATTAAAGACGAAACTGGGAATTTTCTTTATTTACTGCTAGTTTTTTTGTTTTATTTACAGTCAGAATTAACTTTGTTCCTTTTCGATTCTATTTCAATTTTATATCAGTTATTATTTAAAAAATGTAGCTTTGATCCCTTTGATCCCTTCCACTGTTTTTAAAATGTGGCCATTATTAAATTACATCTTTTTTATTTGAAACATTTTTTGATAACATCTGCCAATTAGATTAAATAAATCAAAGCGTATACGGCCAGATGCCGAGTCAACGAAATATTGTGAAATGTTCCTTACAAACTTCATGGATATGATAACACCCTATATGAGTTGTAGAAAGTGATGAACTGTGCACTGAAATATGTATCAGTGACGAGAAACGTTACGTTTACATAGAACGAAATCATTTTCAAAAAGGTTGAAAAGGCCACCTTCTGTTAAAAGTATATAAAAGCCCGGACATTCTGATGATTCATTTTTGAACAAAGTATTTAGCCAAATTTTGGAATATATTGGAAAAAGAACACAACACAATTTACTGGACCACCTCCTTCGGGAAAAAAATGGTAAGATCACACATTTTGGAAAAGAATATCCTTTTTAATAAAAAAAAGGAAATAGGCTGCCGACAGAAATAAAAACATGGATAAATGAAACCCTATGGTAAATGGAAGTTTTAACGAACAAACTCATAAAAATTTTCATGATAGGCTCATGATATTTAAATTTTTACGAGTAAATTTATCCCTTATAAACATTTTATCGTACGTCTAAGATAGAAGGAAATTTTTTCAAATAAATTAGCCCCTGATGAAGATTTCATCATACTCCCATGGAAAATTGAAATTTTCACAAACAAATTAATTCCTTATAAAAATTTTATCGTACGCCCATTGTTAATGGAAATTGTTACTAGTAACTTAAGTGTTCGTACGTAAGTGTCCGTACGCGCGTTATAGAAATTTTTACAAATTAATTAATCCCTCATAAAATGTTTGTCGTACACCTATGATATAGTCGAGGAGTAGCACGTCCCATTAGCATGTCGGTGACGCGAACCAAGTCAAGATTATATTATATTCTTTTATTTTAAGTCAACTAATTTTGCAAAAAAAATAACTAACCTGTTGTCCTGTCTGTTGCTGTTGTTGCCTGGGCATCTGTTGCCGAAGATGAGCTGGCATCACTGCAGAATGTGGTTGTTGTCTGGATTTTGCGGCTCCACCTCTAAGTACGCTGAGCGGAATAGCTGTAGGAACACTATCCGCTGACTGGCTATCTCTGGCTTTAGTGCGTACAGTCACGTGCTTAGGATTTAAACCAAGCAGTTTACTGATATCGATTAGTGCATGATCGCCCGTGGGACTATCGACATCTGTTACCTTCTTCCCATCAGCGTATACAGCGTAACCCGTTATTGCTGAACCAGGATGGTGAGGGTTCAAAATGGGATGCCAAGTTACTAATAGTGTTCCATCTTGTGGACCTAACAAGAACAGTTTTATTTAAAATATTTTTTATAGGAATTGTCAGCTGTACAGCAATATGTTTTTATTATTTTTCCTAGTTCTCGGACTTAGATTGAATGAGAAGCATAATCGAAAAGCTCAACTGCACCGTAGGTGTTATTGACATCATTGTGTGCACATCTACAGATTTCCTGCACGGAAAAAATTGTTTAGCAAATTATCGTATTTAATCAAATACTTAAGCCCCATATTCATCTAAGTTAACAACTATTTGGCTAAACATCCTATAAGGAGAGTACATACCTGGTTCGACTAAAATATCACTAGGTGGATCTGGTAAGCCCTTTGGAAGTGTCCTAAAGTCAGTATGAGCTGCTGCCGGCATGGGTAATTCTTCCGCCAAATTAGCAACGTTTTGTGCAGTTCTGTGATGCTTCGCCCTTACAGTAACCCTGTATTGCGTATTCGGAGCTAATCCTGTAATAGTATGACGGTACACTCCTGGTTTTACAGTTCTTACTTCGACATTATTAACGCAAACTACATGTTGGTGATTAGAATTGGCTGGCAACCAACTTATTACGGCTGATGTTGAGGTTATATTCGAGGCTCTCACTGCACTGGGGCCCAAGGAATGAGTATCTCTACCGATTATCATCGTGCAGGCTGCATCTCTGGAAGTTCTTCTATTTGCTGTGACTGATCGCACGCTAATACGGTGTGGCTATAATAAAAACGGTGGAAATTTATAGTAAATATTTAATTAATCACGCAGTAGATAAAATACTATCTTCTACCTTTTCTTTTCCCGTTTTCTCTTTTGCCTTCTCCTTTTCCCCATTATCTTTTTCCCTTTTCCCTTTTCCCTTTTCCCTTTTCCCTTTTCCCTTTTCCCTTTTCCCTTTTCCCTTTTCCCTTTTCCCTTTTCCCTTTTCCCTTTTTCCTTTTCCCTTTTCCCTTTTCCCTTTTCCCTTTTCCCTTTTCCCTTTTCCCTTTTCCCTTTTCCCTTTTCCCTTTTCCCTTTTCCCTTTTCCCTTTTCCCTTTTCCCTTTTCCCTTTTCCCTTTTCCCTTTTCCCTTTTCCCTTTTCCCTTTTCCCTTTTCCCTTTTCCCTTTTCCCTTTTCCCTTTTCCCTTTTCCCTTTTCCCTTTTCCCTTTTCCCTTTTCCCTTTTCCCTTTTCCCTTTTCCCTTTTCCCTTTCCCCTTTTCCCTTTCCCCTTTCCCCTTTCCCCTTTTCCCTTTTCTCTTTCCCCTTTCCCCTTTTCCATTTTCCATTTTCCCCTTTTCTTTTCTTTTCCATTTTCCCTTGCCACTTGTGTCTTGTGCCTTGTTCCTTTCCCTTTTTTTTTCTTTTTTCGTTTACCCTTATCTCTTTTCCCGTTTGCCTTTTTTCCTTTTACCTCTTCTCTTCTCCCCTTTCTTTGTCCTCTTCCGTTTCTTCCTTTCTCTTTTTCCCCTTTTCCTCAATATTATGCAGTAATAATAATTATTGATTGGAACTTACCCTATTACTTTCAACTCCTTCCACTAAAGCTCTAGTTCTTTCTGTAGCTTTTATTGTTGTTTTCAGTACTCCGTCAACATAAACGTGGTAACTTTCTATATGATTTCCTGGTCCGACGCCCTCTGGAGCAGTCCAAGAAATGAGGACGCTTTTATTCAATTGCCGTTCTAGCGTGAGCTGTCGTGGTGCCGGCACTAACACCGAGAAGAAAAGGTCAGCTGAGGGTCAAATTTGGGTCAGTCTAATGCTAGAGGTGCTAAAATTTGTACCCAATGTTCGGAAGGTCGATTCTTTGTTACCTTAGTCAGCTCCCGATTGGAGATATCGAAATACATTAAGATATTTTTGTTGATAAAAGGTGATATTTCATAATAAGTTATACTATACTATGCAGATATAACAAGAAAATTATCTTGATAAAGAGTAATACGTTTAGTATATATTCTAGATCCTTACAGAAAAGTTCAAGACAAGAAAAGAAGTTGAAATAGTATGAGTTCCATAAGGCCAAAGGAACCTCATGCTGTCAATTTTATTGGCTGTCACTAATTAGCATAGATTTAGAAATGAACAAAGGAGCTACTGACACCTGGAGGGATGTTGGGATTTGATTAACCTTTATCAAACTGACCTTTATGCACCTTTATTTTCTGCGATTGTCAGTTTAATAAATTATACTGAAAAAAAATAGTATAGCATCGCTTATTTTTAAAGACTTGATGAAATTGGCTACTAATTTGTATCGTGGTTGAGTCAGTTAGTGAGTCAGTGCTATAAGTATCTTAAATTAACGTGCAGAATTATGAAAAGCATTAAACATTATTAGTGCTGTTATAAGTGAATAATATGATCTCGCTTATAATAAACAACAAATAGGATTGCATATAGCAGTTTTATTGCAGTTATTCAGTCTAGCCCCTTTATTTGAATGAGCATCCAACTTTTTGATAATCTTGAATACATAATCGCAAAGTTGAGTTATAAATTAAATAAGCTGCACTAAAAGTTAGGTTAGCTTTCGTCAGAGCTGGCTTTTGATGGTATTCGGCCCTATTCTGTATCGCAAAGTTGCTACTGAGCAAGTGGTTTAGAACAAGGTCAGTGGTTAGGTTGCCACTTGTCTTCAATTGGTATTCTGTAGAGGCAACTAGTGGTTACGAAAGTTAATCTATAGTTGTTTCTGAGCAACCACAATAGTTGTGGTTGTTAACGTTAGCAACTGTCAGAGAAAGGTAGAAGTGTGGTGGTAGGAAGATGGATCCGTGGATTATGCACATTTTGTTAGATCATGAAATTAATGAAATACACAATGAGTATGTATAAAAATATACTAAAAATTGTAAATATGGTATAAAATCTTATATTTTCCTAGTAATCGAGTCAAAATTATTCAAAGAAATTTAAGGGATCAGAGCAATCCATTTCACATGGGTGAAGGTCAATTTATTTTCAAGAGACTGGAGAGGCTGAGAAGTTACTGTTTCTAGTTCTAATAAGCCTCCTTCTGGAATATCACTATCACCTAAAACTGATACCTTTCCACATGCTCCTATAAGTCTCAATTCTATATCTGTTAGCTCTGGAAGCCCTCCTGATCCTCCTCCAGTTTTGGTCTGCGAAATGGAAATGTCTCTTGCCTTTTTTTGTTTTTGATTTCCATTCTATGAACGACTGCAAAAGAAAACCTCACTTCTCAGTTGTCAGACTTGTTAGTGGAAAAGTAAGGTCGATTTACACTATAAAAGTCATTCTTAACCACTAGTAGTCACCAGAATAGCAATTTTATTGAAAGTGGTTAAAAAGTTACTATCTAGAGTTGCTTGTCAGTCAGTTGCTATAAAGTTGCTCGACTGCCACTTAGATACATAATAGGCCTGATTATAATAACATTGAAAGTGGCTGGTACAAATAGAATTAAGCGCCTTGTTTACAATATAGAAACTGTTAACAACCAGAGATTTCAGAGAAAGAAGCAATATGTTATAGCTATACCAGTTTTTCTAATATTTGAAATACTGTACAGCTTGACATTATTTTCAGCAGCCTTCCATGAATTGAGACAGGATAGACTTTGTAATCTAACCTAAAAGAAGTTGATCAATAAATGCAAATTCTTCTTTTTACGCCCATACCATTAGCGATGAAAAAATATCTGATTAAAATATTAGAAAAAGGGAAATAAATTTACGATTTTCATTTCACATGCCCATAGCCAATACAATAATAAAATATCTTTTGTACTTTTCTTCTAATAAAATCTCAGCACTGGCAAGACCGCTTACAGCTTTACGCATATATTCGTCCTCGTTTGTTCTGATGAATGATTATATTATTGGCTAGGCTTACGGAAAGCAGATATCCTTTTGGGGGTTACGGTAGTTTTGACATTTCACCCTTCGTGTAAATGGCACTAGTGAATCATTTTTTCTATTGAGTTTATTAGGCTAAGGTTTTCACAAACTAAATATTCAAGAATTATTTTTCAGTCAGAGTCACAAGCATAACAAGCTATAAAGTCCGATGAAACTAAAGTTCTGCATTTTATTAAAAACAGCATTTGCTACATATTTTCCTTTCGACCAATTGAAAAGGATTAGAAAATAAGTAAAGAGGATGAAATAAGTAATAATATAGAAAAATTAATAATATCGACATGTCGACAATAGCTATTTGTGTATCAAGGGCAGAAAGTAGTACTTTGGCAGTCGAGACAGAAAGTTGCCGCGCGACGCGTCAGCTGAGCTTACAATATTGGAAGTTTATTTGACATATTAAGCCTACTATTTGAAGACAAAAGATTAATTGTGTATGTTGTGTTGCCTACCTAGATTTAAAGTGACTTTTTTGGCCGCCACGACAATATCTGGCGATGTATTTGAAAAATCAGTATCACTTGTATCCATTTTTCTTGTTTTTTTAAGTACTTACTGACTTATAGTAAAATATTATTACAATTACACAGCACAGAACTATCTCAAAAAATATTTCAGTGACAATGCACTAGGTTCTTTCTTTGACATAGACATACTTGATTCTTATAATCCGTAAGTTATTTGCAAGTATGTTGTGTTGCCTACCTATTGCCATTGTTTGTACTTAGCAGTTTCCAGATTGCAGTTTCGTGTACCTATGTACGTAGGCAACACTTATTACATTAATGTCAGATATTTTTTAGATTTCCCTATTTCTCATTAAATTATTACGGAAAATACTGTTGGGTGCTTTAACATATTAGAAAATCAACTAAAATATTTATTTATTCTAAAATTTATATTAAAATAACTACTAGCTCTCTTTTATCTATAAATAAAATTAGGCGTGCGTCAAAGTTACTTTCTGCCTAAGAGCGCCAATAATGTCAAATTATGACAGCTCGCGCAAAACATCAACTTTTCGGTTAGATTTGAGTGTGCAAAAGCCTACTTTGGGTAGTGATCGTAGGAAAAAATTATTTTTTCCATAAAAAAAACTTAAACATAGATATTGTATGAGGCAGCTCAAGTCGGCGATATATTATAAACGAGATCCTAAATATTTTATGAAATCGTACTTTTAATAATTCTTATATGTTTGTAAAGAACGAGTAACAATTAGTCAATAAAGTGGCAATATTTACTCTCTTAACTTTTGTTAATCAAATACACTTCGCCGCTAAATTAACGTATAATTTTAAAAATTGAAACAATGACCATAAAACATTTTTTTATAGGCCCCCACTGGTTTAAAAATATTTATTTATGATGTTCTTTAAATTTTTCAAGATATCGTTTTTGTGACGAATACAAAAAAAGCAGATTTTTTTACATTACTACAAAACAGAAATATAACAAAATTCCTTAGATATTAAGTTTAGTCGTTTATTTGCTCTTAGTTTGCTTTTTACACTTGTATAGGCAATATTCAAATATTATAAGTGCACTACAACACAAAATGGTCCAAAACGATCGTGAGATGAGAAATATTTCGCGTGAGGAATGTGCTACTACCGTAGCACTTGTGGGAGAAGGCTTGCCACAAGTTGAAGTGGCACAACGTCTAGGAAAGACACAATCTTCCATATCCAGGGCTATAGCACGATTTAGGGAGACTGGTAGTAACGAAAGAAGACCCGGACAAGGATGGAATAGGGACACAACTAACAATCAAGATCGATTTTTGCGATTGCAAGCATTAAGAACTCGATTTGTTACAAGCACTTCACTGCAGCAAGAATTTTCTCGTCGGTATAAATACCAAATTTGCAAGATACCGCGCGAAGAAGGTTGGCAGAAGCCGAAATTACCCCCTATCGTGCTGCAACTGGTCCTTTTCTATCCGCAAATCATCGAAGGCTGCGACTCCAGTTTGCCCAAGAACACCAGCACTGGGGCAATGTATTGTTTAACGATGAGTCCAGATTTTGTCGTTTTAGTGATGATCGACGTAGGAGAGTATACCGACGCCCTGGAGAGCGATACGCCCAATGCAACATTGTAGAAACAGTAAGCTGTGGAGGGGGGTCTGTAATGGTATGGGGTGGCATTAGTTTGGATGCCCATACGGAGCTGGTTATGATTCAGGAAGGTCGTTTGACTGCTGACCGATACATAACAGACATTTTAGAACCGCATGTGGTACCATACGCCCCATTTATTGGAGAATGTTTTTTATTAATGCACGTCCGCATGTGGCAAGTGTGGTACAAAATTACCTCCTGGAAGTCGAAATTTCAACTTTGCCGTGGCCACCTAAAAGTCCTAACCTTAACCCCATAGAGCACTTATGGGACAACATGGGTCGAAGTGTTAGAGCCTTAATGCCTCCACCTGAGAACCTAAATGACCTGTCATTAGGGTTCACTGAAATTTAGGAGCAGATTGATCAAGTTGAAATTCAAAATCCAATTTTGAACATGCCGAGGAGATGTGAAGCCGTAATTAGTGCAAGGGGAGGCAACACAAGATATTAAATATTGTAATTTCATATTTTTTTAAACAAATAAAAAAATAAAAATTTGGTTACTTTTTTATTATCCCCGTATTTTTATTTATACGCTTCGGAAATCAATAAATTGTAAAATACATATTTTTTCTACTACCGTGCGTAAAGTACGTACTTTAGACACACTTCCGAGTGCGTAAAACTTTACTTTACGCACTAGTGCGTAAAGAAAAAGTTCCAATTTGTATGTAGTTATACCTAGTCTTATAAAAATACAAGTAGGTATAATAAACGGATATTAAATCTGAGGTTTTTTAAATCAGAGATTGAAACATATAGAATTCAGTAAAGTACATCTAATAATTATTAGGTACTGGAAAATAATATAATAGGGTGCATAGGTAGATACCTATAAGTTGGCTGTGAGTGACTGACATTTCTTCATTCATTGAATCTGACATTGAAAATTTAAATTGAGATCTTCCGACTGTACCTAGGGTAAGCAAAAGTATTTGTGAAAAAAAGTAAAATTTCTTAAAAATTGTAGATATCAACAAAATATAACTCTTTATTGTATATTACCATTTTATGCTATGTCTTTCTAAGACAAGTAAATTATTTTTGCTTATATTTAGTGTTCAACAAATTATCAACAGTTAAAGAAAATATATATAAATCTTTTTTATTAAAATTTCGGTAGTAGAAAAAATATTGTATGCAATTCGCGTGTAGTCCCTTTTTTGACTCATATGATCGTCGCATTCGCCTTCGTCAAAAAAGGGTTACTTTACAGACTAGTTGCATAAATAACTATAGTATAACCAAAATAATAACTGTCCTTGGAAAAATTTTGAAAATCTCTGAGTTAAAGGTAGTTTTGAGGTAATTTTTAAATTATGCGTTAATTTAGCGGCGCAGTAGTAGATATCAATTCGATACTTCACAAATTGTATTGTAATTCTATGCCAAAGATGACTGTTTGGTAAAATTAGCAGTAATGATAATTTTATATTTGTTTTGACTTTTGCATAAAAGTTTTTTTAAGAAATTATAAACAAGTTCATGCATAAAATAAACTAATTGATGCATTTGATCGATATTTTATCGTTTCTTAAGTATATTATGAATATCATCAGTTGAATAATGTTTCAAATTATTCAAAAACCAGTGGCGCAACCAAATATTTTTATCACAATATAACTTTAAAGCTTCGTTTTTCACTAATTTCAACCTATATATGGAAAACTTTATTTAATCAAAAATTTGAAACAGCAAAAACATTTCAAATTATCGTGAATGTGCCGGATGGATCAATAAGCCGATCTCTCGGCTGTATATCAGAAACTCATAAATTTAGGAAGAACAATTTTTTAGTAAAAATATCTGAAAATAATTTTCTTCAAGTTACCAGCTTGACCGCTAGAGAGCGTATTCTATAAAAAAAATGTTAAACCCAGTTTTCTATCAAATATGCCTATGATATTACAACGGAAACTAATTGAATTCTTCACAAAATGGCGCAAACTGCATGTCGATATATTTTGACTAACTCGAAATATAAGTAAAAACGCATAAATTCACCACTTAAAATAACGAAAAATATCATTATCCACACAGAGGGCGGGTAGACATAACACCTGCTACAATCTCAGCTATGGATATACTATTTATTGCCCATTTTATTATTGCATCATTAATAATTATGCTATAGCTATAGCTGGGATCTTTTGCCCTATATCTGCTGAACACGCGAGTGTTACATTAGCTAAAGTACGACCAGAGATCTAACAAGATCGTAAATCAATATAAGCTGACGACCCTCATTAATACCTACCTATTGTTCGAAATATAGATAAGCAATATAGATATCTCATGAAATAGTTTGGCATTTTAATGATAGAAGGCTCTCCATTATTTTTGGCAACGGCTTAAAAAGAATGAAACTGGTATCCAGTGTTGCAAAGAGACTTTAAGGAAGTCTCTTTTACAAAACGGATCTAAATTTAAAAAACTCACTAGTAGCAGAAAAATCATAATGGAATCTGTGCGCCTTAAGAAGTGGAGATTTGAATATTGATTGGTAACAAATGAATTTAGAGAATTTAGAGTAGTGTAATCTGAAATCTTGGGACATGCGGTGCTCAGACTTCCTCCTTATCACTGTATGTTTAACCCAATTGAACATAATATATATGGCATCAGCTTAAGTCCTTCAGTTCGAAGAAATAGTACTCTTCCAGCCTTATGTTCAACTGTGGTAGCTCTTATTCAAACAGAAACTGCAAACAATCCTGATAGCAGCTTGGCCAAGTGTGTTTCCCATATTAAAAGGGTGAAAAAGTCATATATGATGGCGTCAGTGAAAGTGAAACTGATCTTCGTGAGAAATTTTGTTTATAAATACCTTCAACTTATATACATGTCCTCATTATGCAAAAAACAGCAAATTCACAATTGTGTGTATAATAAATTTAATTCTAGACAACTTAAATTATATAAATTTTCGGAACTATAATTATCGTGATGTTTATAAATGTTTTTTTCTCCGATCGTGGGAAAAGTGACACTATTTTGACCTTTTTTATATGCGCAAAGCTCAACATTCCGGAATAGTGGGCAGTTGCTCACTCACTCACTTTGATCAAGTTAACATGTGTTTAATTCTATATCTTCGATGACCTAACCTTGGTAGGACCTTACCCTTAAGAATTGAAAAACAAATATATTACATGAGTGACGTTTGCACTTTTCCAAGCCAGCTATAAATCATTTGAATTTAAGATATTGAAATATGTGCATTGGAAGGGAAAGTAGGTACTTATATTTCCATGGCCGGATGGATTTAGATTAGACTATCAATTCGACTAGCCACGCGACAAGTCTTGAAATAAGGCAATAAATAGTATATCCATACCTGAGATTGATGCAGCTATGTCTACCCCTGAGAGATTACGTCTTTGTGTGGAAAATGATGGACAGGCTGAGCCAATACTAGTTAAGTGTATGTTTATGTTTTTACTTATATCTCGAGTTAGACAGAAGATATCAACATGCGGTCTCCTTCATTTTATTATGAATTCAATAAGTTTCCGTTGTAATTCACAATACTCTAATGTTTTCATTTAAAAGTTTTAACACAGGCAAGTTTTAAGGTTTTCCATTCTAAAGCTAATCTTTGGTTCATATTCGCTCTTTCGAATGAGACTAATTTCGTTTGAATCAGTTGATCCATATCAATGTTATAGGTATTTATTCATGAAAACGTTCCCACTCACCCCCACCCTTTATTTGAAAAAATAGCGGTCATGCTAAAAAGTTATTAAATTATTTTCAGAGATTTCTCCTGGCCTCTTTTACTTATAATTTTTTTACTAAAGTAATATGGATAGTTTCTAATATACAGCTGAGATGTCTGTTCATTGGTCCACCCGGTGCATCTACAGATTGAAAAACTCAAAAACACTGTAATCTATCATCCTTTGAGATTATTTATGTTTTTTATTCCAATGCATTATAATATAATTATTAGTCGCTTGTGACAAAATAATGTATTTAGAACTAATCCGCTAATTGCTTTTGCCATTTTAAACAAAATTTGCTGATTCGTCGTGCTAATGGTGATTTTTCAACATTCCATACTTCTTTATAAAGCCATGTCGCCTAATTTTTCAAAGCTTATTATAATTTTGTAAGCATAAAAGCCAATTCCAAAATGATAGATTGAATGAAGCGTTCTATGACATATCATAAATTTTCTCTATACAAAATTTTCTATTTAAACTATAGGTTCTATTTTCTAGGATAAGCCATCAAAGACTGGTGTAAACGATGGGCAAGGCATCGTGCACGTGCTATTGGGGTTAATTAACACTTTCAAATTAAAAATCATCCAGGAAAAAAATTGATGAGGAGTTTATGGAATATGACTACTTTTAAAATGTATTTATTTAATTATTATTTATTCACTCATTAACAAAATGCCTCACTAGTTATATGCTGATTTCGTTTAGTTAATTCATTTTCCTCCATTTCAAAACCAAGGGGAGTGAGTTGAATTTAAGTTTGCAGTAATGTAGCTATGTCATTGGTGAGATGCTAGCCAATTCAACGCAGTTTTATTAAAATGAGTATCGCACGCTTAATTAACTGTTCATCAACAATATAAGATAAAATGAAGAAAATATGTTAGCATGCTGTAACTATGCTAGATTAAATTGGGTTATGTTTGAATATATAGCTGCAACTTCCGATTTATGTGTCTTATATATAGCTATTCTTCTTCGTATATTACTGTTAAGGCTATTCGTTCCACAAATGGCCTTGAAATTTCAGATTTCGAGCTTAGCTGTCAAGACAGGCAACAAGTACAATAAAATGCGGTTGCCCCCGTCAGTGGGTAATTTATGATCGAATTTATGAGTACCTAAAGTTGTAAACCATTTGACCCATTGATTAGACTGTTAGCTAAGCATATCAGGGATGGGGAACTGATTCAGATGACATTACAACTATACCAGTACGCCTACAGAGCAGGGTACTCCACAGAAGCAGTGTTACACCAACTCACAGAGAAGGTTGAATCTACGCACAATAGATCTTTTAGGTCCCAGTTAATGTCTCCCCAATATACATTCATACGCTGGAAAATAACGAGGGGATGCTGGGGACCTCCATAGATATTGAAGGAGCTTTCGATAGCTCCTCTGTAGAATCTACTGTCCGGTCATTAAGGCGTCCAGGAAACATTAGTGATCTGGATTAACTCGATGCTAAGGGGAAGAATGATATATGGCACTATAATAGTGGTGGCTCAGGTAACTAGAGGATGCCCAAAGAGGGGAGCTTTGTCTCCTTTAGTGTGCAATCTAGAGGTGGATGGGCTATTAGGACTCCTGGAAAAGAACGGACACAGAACCCTGTGATATGTATCATTCATCATTCATATTACTCCTAATAGAACGACAGTGGCATTTATCCGTAGAAAAAAAAAAGGGGGAACTAGGACCTCAAAACATACGAGGTGAAATTGTAGAAATTGAGGGAGAGGTTAAGTATCTTGGAGTATCAATTGACTCAAAACTTACCTGGAACCAGAATTTGGAAAAAGTGATATGAAAAGCGAAGGCACACTAGTATTGGTCCAGATTATTTCAATGATATAAGTTTTACGAAAATTTTGATCGATCCGTTTTCACTAGACTGGCTCTCAAAAGTTTCAAAAATTGAAATTTTCCACAAAGAAAACAATATTTTGTGAAAAAGATAAGTTTGGCATGATTAAAAAGTACTTGGATACGAACGAGTACCTGGGAGTAGAGCTCCTAAGGGAAGATTTCTCCAAAAAAGGATCTTGTGAAAAGACTGCTAAGCCTGATAAGGACAACTAGTCTTTTCACAAAAACACAGAAAGCCTGAAGGCTGAGGTGCCGAGGACCCGAAACCTTGACTGGATGTACTGCTGAAATCAGTCAATCGGCAGATTGAATTCCATAGTACAACTTTGACTGCCTACCAAATACTTAAATTTTTGTACATTGATAACTTATGGAATCAAAAAGATGTATAAGTTTGTGGAAGTAGTAATAATTTTTCATTCAATAAATTTCATAATATTAAGGTTTTAATAATTAAAAATTGTATTTTAAGGGTGAGATGTGTGAATATGTTATAATAAACATGCCTGGAAGTGTTCTAGCAAGAAGTGACATTGTCATTGGAGAATTTGTACACGGGATCAAAAACTGCACCATCTACAAAAACTCTAGATACTTATTAACTACATTCTTCCTCACCAAAACTAATTTTGAATATAACTTGAGCTGCTTTTAAAAGGGTAAACCTCAACACACTCGAAGACCGTTGCAAGGTATACCAGAGTATGAGGATCATGAGGACAACGAAAAAGCGGATGAAATAGTCAGACAAGACCCATCAATGTCATTGATTGAACGCGGAAACTACTACTGCGTCGCAAAATCGACAATGAATATGGCCAAGAGAAAGTGGGTGGCACATAAATCTCTAGAGTGGTGGAAAATTTCACTAGGTCAGAGACAGGTGAAACAATTCATTAAAGGAAATTCGCCAAAATTCACCTTATAATCAAAGAGAGGGAAACTGTCAAAGCCTTAGGTCAGCTAACAAGGCAAGCAAATCTAATGGGGTTGACAGACGAAGCCATGTGCAGATTTTGAAACCTTAAGGAAGAAACTGCAGAGCAATCCCGTACCAGAGTGACTGGCGAATATGCAGTTTCTTGTACGATGCAATGAGATGCCTGGTAAGGAACTGGATGAAAGGTTCAATCTTGGGGCTAATAGGACAATTAGCCACCTCAAGAAGTCTAATCTAATCAATTCTTCTGAAAAAGTAAACTGCAGGGCACATCCTATGCAGAGCGACTGCCTGCAAAGGTACGGTTTCCTGTACTAGGCGATGAGAAGCAGTAAGAAACTACATGGAAGGCTGATTGGCTACATGAAAAAAGTAGGACTGGAGAATGTAATTTAGATTCAGAGGGCCACAATAGATCTGAGAAGGTCTGAGTGGAAAAAGCCAATAAATACCTGATTGGATCTAGTAAGGTATAGCTCAGTCGAAAATCCTGAGGCAATTATGGATATTTGGGAGGTGAAAAGCTATTTTTCCTTAGGGAAAAATTAGGTAAAAACTTAGCTATCCATAACAGGTCATGGTCATGGAAGAGTGGAGTGAAAACCACGTGAAATTACTTTAGAGATTTTCACCAAAATTACAATTTCAATTCACATTTAGTTAGGCAAAGTATTGATTCATGTTGCAAGTGGTATGGTTAGTCTACTTTCCACCAGCCATAAACAATAAATAACAGAGGCTGCTTTTAGTAAGAGCAAAGAGTCGCTTCTGTGTGAGTGCGTTACTCAGTGCCACAGCACCAACTGCTTGGTGATACCTTAGATATTTGCATTTGATTGAAAATGATAAAAATTACTTTTTGATTTCTATAGAACAGATCGTTGTAATAGGAATGCCCAATTGAAACAAAAATTACAGCAGATAAAATCAAAATGTTTAAAATGCATCATCTATCTAGAATTTCTGATTGGCGGGCACAAACTATACGTTAGATCAAAAGTGTAGAGAGGGTGTTATGTGAGAATTGAAAAATATCATTCGAAATAAAAAATGTGGATGGTAAGTAACAATTGAATTGTGAAAAATGTCTTGTACCGTAGAGCATGCAACTTTCTAAAATAAAATTGTGGCTTCTAAATTGTTTCAGAATGTAACATACCATAGGTACCGGCAAGAGGGAGAATAGGAGGGCGTCCGCTCTCTCTTAGAGCCGCCAGTGTCATGTCTTTCTTTCGTGAAACATCTGAAATTTTATAAAATTATATGATTACAAATTTATTCATCTTAATATGATGCCCCTTTTTTGTTATAATTATCTCTTTCACATTATTTACACAGTTTTATTTATTGATTGTAAAAATTTCAGCCGTAAAATCTTGTGCTCCAAATAAGATGATTAAGTCTAAATAATCAAATTAGAATCCCGCTCCTTGTTGGGTGACATTGTGTCAACGATATTTTCGGTATTCCACGAACGGGCCCATTAAAAAGGCTGTTTTTCCTCGAATCAGGAGTCTCGACTTCTGACTTGATTATATACTGCGCATTATCTAAATAAACATTTACTATATAGAAAAATCCCGAAGCAGGTAGATTTTTTTCAAAGAGTGACTAGAAATTGCTGCTAACTATTCTTTAGTAGTTAACTTTGAAATTATCATTGATGTTGTCCATATCTTTCAGCACAGCTTTATTCCGCTCAATTTAAGGTAATGGTAATAGGAATATAGTGAGTAAAATCTTATTGATTTGCTGGAATCGCACGTTTTTTTAACTGTCAGTATAAAATATTCATACATGGATATGTGGTAGTATTTGAAATAATACAATCTTTGATGGCTTATAATATTTGATTACTAACTTCACACCAATCTGCTCCATATTTTTGGAAATTATCATAAAAATAAAGCAGACTAGCTTTTATTTGTTACCCAAATTCTAGTAATACTGTTTTATCTGGATTAAATATAAGTAGGTTTTTTAATAACTAGTCTAACTAATAAAAAATTGCACCACTATCAACAAATACAACCAAATACCATAAATCGTAACTAATACAAAACATTAAGTAATGAAAGCTTGTGTCTAGTAGTGGCTAGTTAGTTGTATTTGAGTAAATGCTGCATTCTTTGAGCTGACTAATAGAAACAACGCCTTACGACTATTGGGCTTGTACCAGCAATAAAACTAACTACGAATCTCATAAAAGTCGCTCCAAAAATACCTGACCAACTAATTACTCACTAAGTTAAAATATAATATTCTTGATCATGCAGTTTTCTTTCTCATTTTCTTCATGCCATGCTTTACCGGATCAATTTTATTCCTCCTTATTTTTCCTTAATATACAGTATTTTTTCAACAGACAATTATTCGTTCCTTTAGTATCAATTTCACCAATAAACTCTTAGGAAATATTTTTGCTTAGCCTGGGGCATTGTAGCATCAACATAGATGTCTGATTGCTCAAGTAACTTGCTATATTTACTGCGAAAGCGTCTGGGGAGGGTGTGGCGCGAAAAGTTTTGATTAAAAGTAATGGCGGATACAGTTATGTTAAAAATCTAAAATTACGAAGCTGTAGGTTTTGGATGACGATGAAACTTTTCGCGCCACACCCTGTACACTGGTCTGCAATTTTATTGCAATCTACTGTCTGTAAAAATTTTATGTATTAAAAGTTTAAGCTATTTGCCTAATAAATGTCGGAGGTGTTTACATGTTTCATGGCAATTGAATGTACAGCCGGAGTTTATTTCGGTCATTCTGTGAATTTAAATGTTGGTTATTCAAATTTCAGATACACCCGAGGAATAGAAAAGACATGCATAGTTATTCGAAGAATATTGGAATTTTCCACTAATCATAAGAGTGAAAAACACATTGCAATACTATTATAATTACAAGATAGTACTAATGGCACTACTTGTCGATGCAGCATATAAGTTTATACAGTGCAATATCAATAATATTTTTATATCAACATTTGTTCAGTAGTTATAGGTGATTGTAAGTATATTAATTGACACTGTATAATGGTGGTATTAGATGTAATGGAAGAGTATTTAATAATTTTTCGTTTGCTATTGTTGCAGATGATTTTCCTTTATATCCTCATTTGTTAGAACCTTACCTTTTTCGTGGACAAACAGTACTATAGTTTATCTAGAGTAGAACGCATCGGAATTCGTCTCATTGCTAACATATTTCGCATTTTGAAGATGTATGTAAACTGCGGTAACATTCACTGAGACATAAAAGATCTATGGTGCTCCCTTTCCCCTAATCAGTTGCTATCCAAATTGCTAGGAATTTTAGGATATCCGCAGGCTTTAGTTTAGTCAAGTGTCCCTCTTCTATCCAAAATTTCTTTGAAAAGTTATACTTTTTCATCACACCATTCTGTGGCACATCCTAGGATTTCATCTTGACAGTTGATCACTTCAAATCTTCTTCGATTAAATTTGTTGGCAAACTGTATGTATTACACAATTTGTACATTCTAGTCTGGCTAGTATTTAATTCGGCTGCCAGACTTTGGATGGCATTTTACTGTTCAATGGTGAATCTTTAGATTTCACATCCCGAAGCTCCGGTAACAATTCCCACCTCGTAAGTGAATTATTAGTTTCTTTCCTTGACCAGACTTTTTATTTTGCGTTATTTTTAATTCAGCAAAAATTTAATCTAGCTACTATTCAAAAATTCAGCTCTTGACACTTGTAAGTACTTCCAGCACTGCCAGCAATTTCGGCCTACACTAGTTCTAAAGTGGCCCTCGCAATAAATTTCGCTTTTCTAACATCGGATACAAAGCAACACCCTTTCAGACATAAAATAATATAACTAGTAGGGGAAAGTGGGGTAATACGGCGCACCTAAGCCGAATAATTTATTAAATTTACATTTTTTATTGTAAAGTGCTCTAAATTTGGAAAAATGTTAATACAATGAGTTTATTTTATGATAGCATACGTGTTATTTAATAAAAAAAATCGGATACACGAAAAAAAGGTAAAATTGCTCCAGTTTCACTTCGCGATATTGCCCCATATGTCGGGAAATATCGCGCATCATGTGAGGTTATGTAGCGCAGTGTGATAAAGGACATATGGAAAGAAATTTTAAAACAAAAGCAAAAAATAAGAAAAATAAATCTTGTTACCAAAGTTGTACATCGGATATTCTCTTATCTAAACTCAAAACTAAAATAAACGACGTTTCGATTCTTCTTTTTTTTAACGGCGCCTAGCCTAAATTGACAATCATCGCATGTGTATCCTGCTGCAGACTCCCAACCAGAACATTCTGAATGAACCCATACTGCACATTTTATGCAACGGAACCAAAGCTCCCTATTCTTTCCGAATTCACCACATATGACACATATTTCGTTGGCTACAGGAGGCTTTTCGTGAATAGCAAATTCATTGTAGTCTGAGTTGTTGTCATCAGGAAGATGTTCTTTGAAGGATGAATCAGAATTATCATCCGACGTGTCTTCTTTATCGGATTTCACTTTCTTTTTGAATCTTTTCTGTACTTTTACGCCTGCACTCACTTTTCGCTTGAGGTTTTTGTTTTGTTTTTCATTTTTCTGGTTTCGCTTAGCTTCTTTTTCCAGGAGAGTAGCCTTCATTGGTGTGGAAGTCCAAATTTCGGATTGTTGCTTTGTTGATGTTTTTCTTTTGGTCACTGCCTTAACTACTTTCTTGGGAATCGGGACAAAATCCGATATTTTGACACCTGAATGTGATGGTAAATTTGCTTTTGATGTCGATGGTGTGGATTCTTCAACAGTTAAAGACGTTGGTGTAGGTGGCTCCTGAGCATCTGCAGAGGTTGACGGTTTTGCTTTCAAAGCATCTACAGATATCGAGGAAGTGTGTGGAGGAGCTGGATTAAAGCTTCTCTCGCGTTCTTCTGGGTCCAAGATAAGTTCTCGAAATTCCTCAGCTGCTGCAAAATCCTCTTCAGTAAACTTTTCTGGGTTAAAAGGAAATATCCCAGCAGCTTTGAATCCTGAGACTCCCTTTTCTATAGTTGCAACCTTCATGTATGCTTGATTGAATAAACGAGCCACGTCATAAACAGTGATCCTTTCGTGTGCAGTCGAAATCATATGAGAGTCATACACAGCAAACAGAGCTTTCTTTAGTGGCCCAAAAAACGTTAGGTCAAGAGGCTGGAGGTGATTTGATGTGCGAGGATGAATTGTAAGGAGCACGATGTGATTCTCTCAGCAAAAATTATAAATTTGCAACGAAATTTGACTTGCATGGTTGTCAAGGATAAGTAAAATCGGGTCAGCTTCCGTAGCTTTCACATAATTTTGAAAATGTTTTATTCACTTTAAAAATAAATCATCATTCGACCACCCATTGTCAAAACAGGAATAAATGCAACCTATTGGGCCGTCTTTTTCTAATTGAGGAGACATCCGTTTTCTCGGATAAATTATCATTGGGGGAACGTATGTCCCACTGACAGTGCATAAGATGGTAATCGTTTGACCTCGTTCAGCTGAAATGGCAACGCCGACTTGTTTCTGTCCCCTTTTCGCATAAACTTTTCCAGGCTTTTTCTGGACAGTGGTTATACCAGATTCGTCGACATTAAAGATTCGATTGCTCTGAAATTTGAACTTGGTCAATAGTTTTTCTAGGTTTGTGAAAAAAATTCCTACAGCTTCAGAATTAAATGAGGATATACGATTGAGACTTGTACCTTCTGGTTGTCGAAGTCTCAGCTCGGGATTTCTCTTTATAAAGCACGACAGCCAATCTTTTCCTGCTAGCCCAGATTCCTTGTTGAACTTATGAGGTAGGTGATTAGCTTCTGCGAAGTCAAAAGCTATTCTTCTCAGCTCCCGTGGAGTTACGCCATAGAATAAATTTTCCAACTTCATGACGTGATTTGCTAACTCTTTTTCTTGTGGTTTCGTAAAAAGAGGTTTCCTTCCCAAGCGGTCAACCTCTGATCCAGGTTCTGCCAACCTTGTAGGTTTTAGATGGTGGCGCAGTGTTGATTCGGGAATGCCGAAATTTCTTGCAGCCTCGCGTATTTTAGCACTCGAGCGTATAACAGCCAAAGCGTTATTGCGCTGTTCAATGGTCCAGCTCTGTCGTTGGGTCTTTCTTTGATAGTTTCTGACCATCTGAAATTAAGAAACATGTTGAAGTCAATAATATGGGGCAATATAGCGCAGTGTGGGGTAATATCGCGTACTGCGCAATATTACCCCATATCGACCTTGGTTTGTTTTTCTAACCAAAATTCCGTTGTTAACGCATGAAAATAGAAAACAAACATAGGGATAGGTCCTCGAAATATGCTAGAAAATATTTGTATATAGGAAAGATCGACGACTATATAAAGTACACTTACCTCGCTTATTTCTTAACCACTGAAAATTACATGGAAAACACGTGTACGAACACTGAATGCTCCCAGCGAGCCGACACCTGTTCAACATAGTGGCTAACGATAAGGAACAACGTACTTGTTGCCAGATTTCACTTCTCGCTCTTCGTTTCTTTTATTTTGTGGTGCGCAATATTGCCTCACTGCGCGATATTGCCCCCCTTTCCCCTAATGGTAGTATTTGGCCCATAAATAAATTGTATTGATCCGAATCTAAAGCTTGTATATAAGTCATTTACTTACCCGATGAACAGAATATAATGTAATATTTCGAAGCAATAATCATAGATTTTCATACATGAAAACATACTTAAAAAAAAAGAGAGTGCATTCCATGCATGAACCTATATTGTTTAGTATTTAAAAGAAACATTTGTTAATAATTCTTTCAAGCAGTTTCTCTCCACAATAATAGTTGTGATATCTTCAACCACTTTTAATCACGATATATTTTAAGTAAAATTGGTTAATTTAAAGATATTTTTGTAGCGACTATACGTAATCTCTATGTTCAAAAAGCTTCAAAGCTAAACTCCCTTACTTTTCTTGCTAGAATTAAGTTACTTACATTGATGCAGTTGTACTGAGGAGGAAATTTGAATTATTTTAGATTTCTCGACAACGCTGAAGCGGTGATGACGAGGCAATTAATGAATTTTGACTAAAAACATTTTTGAGGAAGATCAATTTCAAATATTGTAGTAGAAACTATTTTGGAAAAATACAAAAAGTGAGGCGTTTTTATCATATCTTTACACATTAAATCATGCCAAAATATGCCTAGAGTAAATTACTTTTAGAGACAGCACGTTTTAAAACTCAATTGATTCCATTGTACATTGGAAAGTATGGCGTCACTAAAAAAAAGGCAGTGCCTCCCCAAGTCGAGCAAACACAAACAAAGGTATCGCCGTACCATCCTTTTCACACACAATCAGTACATTTTTGACGCCCCTGTAACCCCTGAATATTCAGTACTCATGTCCAGTTTTTTTATTTTGTCCGTGACACACTGACCACCGATCGTAGGTACAATCTTCAAATTTTGATCACAACTAGTGTTCAACCTATAGAACAAGGAAAAACTAAACCCCTAACCTTAATTTTTTCAATAGCCACTACGTACTTTTGTGGTGGTTAGCACTATTTTCTTTTCCACGGAAGTACCATATAGTCACAAAAAACGTAATCTTTCTGTTTCCAGCATCCACAAAACAAATGTGTCATTTATCTTCATTGTATGGAATTACTTCAATAGTTGGCAGTGGCTAGTTACTTTTTCCTGTTACTAGATTAAGTTCCTAGCTCTTATTCATTATGGTACTGTAATAGTTCCTTTAATTCTGCAATCATTATTGTCATATTATAAGTAGGTACTGCAATTTTTTTTTATTCGGATATTTAACGTCGGTCTATTTCTGCAACTGACGCTAATCACCGACGCCGGAAACCTAGCGGAAATTTGCCGAATCCACTAGTCTTCCAACCAGTGGTTTTACGTCTCATCCGAAAAACATTATACCTCGTGCTCATTGGTATAATGCCTGCGAGCTGTGATATGCTACTGACCCTAATAATCTAAGGTTTTTCGCTGCAGACTGTAAGGTCTCTACGACGATGCTTCCCTTGTGGACACCCATCCAAGTACTAAACGCGCTTGACTCTGCTTGACTGTAATTATCGCATCAGAGGCGTTCCACTACAGAGCTGGGTCGACCCCCTAAGTACTGCAATTAGACCAAGGACCAAGAATTTGTTTGTTGACAGCTTTCCTAACCATCGAGTTAGCGATTATATTGTTTTATGGTGTTTAAGCACATATAAATGTATCAAACTTACTAAATTTCATGATAAAACAATAGAATAGGTGAACAAATTGAAGAGCGTTGAATTGTCATGCTAACCTTAAAAAACTTAGCCTGTAAGAAATTAGAAATATAACTTCTTCAAAAATGTTATTATTGAAAGAAGTGATTTGGGTTGATGCCCTCACTAATAATTGCTAATCTAGTTGAGGCGATGAAAATCATTTCTACTTTTTGAACATGTAAATGCAAACTAAAAAAAAAATAATGATGGCGTGCAAAAAAATGCATACCTGTCTCACCTTCAGGTCCTTCGTCTTCGTGAGCTTCTGTCATTTCTGCTATTTCGTTAAGCCTTTGAACATCAGCAGCAAAATTTTCTTGATTAATCTCTTCTTCTCTTAAAGTGCTCAGTACAGCTTGATGGAATTCTAGAAGATCGTCACCTACAGGAAGTTATATGCAATCAGTAAAGAAAAGAAGGTAACAGCATAAAAGTACGACAAACCTATCAATCTTTGTACAAAATGTGATGGAACCAATCCTCTTCTACCATCCAGAAGTTCAGCGTCTAGATATCCACCAGGTCCTACAGGATCCCCCCAAACTAAGAGATAATCACCAGCTTGGATGCTGAGCTCTTCTTCGACATCCGGCTCAGGATCATATGAAAACCTGGAATGATTATTTGAGTAACTTCCTATTCGAAAATAAATGGAGTTCTAAATCTGCTCAATGTGGTTGTGTCCGCCGAATGAAGACTCCAGAAAATAATTTAATGCATGTTTGCGCAGTGGCCAAAGTTTGTAAGCTTAGACAAAATTCAACAGAAAATATTTTACACTTGGTCCTAAATTGTAAAATTTGTAATGATATTTCTTTAAATATTATCGGTTAAATTATTAATCAATTGATAGAGTGTTGACTCTTTCAATATTGTTATAGTTTTCTTCAGTTTTTTGATACTTCGAGGTATTCCTATCATAGGATCATATGATCTGAAGGTACTGGAGGATACTATTGGTAAGATGATTACCAAGCTCACTAACTGTACTTAATAAAGGTTCTTGGAATGACCATTATTGATGAAAAGTATAGATTTTTTGTGTAATTGGTACTAATATTAACAAAGCATGAAATTACCTCAACTAAAATATAAGCATTCTTACCTTGCGATATAAACTGAACACCGTCCTTTTCCAGGGATATCTAACATATCCACTTGTCCTTCGCTGCTCATCTGTCCATTTAAAAAATTCCTATCGCCTCCGGTATGAAGAGCGCTCCAATCTGAGTCGATTCCATCTGTAAGCATCCTCGGTCTCAAATCTGATATACCAGACATTGTTGTGCCGCCCCATGGGGGCGGTGGGTGTGGGGTTACAGGGGTTGCTACACGCCTGGTACCTTTAAATACCAATTTGAAGGCAGTGTTAATCTAAAGGAATGTTTGGAGAAGAATGCTTGAAGATGAATAATGCTTGAAAATGGAATTGAAAAGCAGTAATCAATGTGAAGGTGCTATAAGCAAGAAAGCATCATGAAGATTGAGGGTGAAAATTACATAAAAGTGAAAGTGACAACAAAGCAGTATACATTATTATTAAAAAAGCATGCCTTAAAGATTAAAGTTGTGGTAATTTGTTAATAAGGAGAAAGCTATTAATTATTTTGAAAAGCTAGTAGTAAATGAATGATCAAATTGGAAGGACCTATTCAAAAAGTTACTTTTCCAGAAATAAGATGAAATTTGATGTAATACAACTGAAAGGATTGACAAAGAACGTCATTATATTGAAATGTAGAGCGCCAAAAGCGAAACGACTAAAGCATGTGGAGAGACAGGCTTACTAAATTATGTATAATTATATTGTGAAATGTGTATTTTAACATAATCATCAAACAATATAAGGATAATCAGACTTAAATATTTATTCTTTAATTATTTTGGGAAATTAAACCACAATCTTTTTTATATTTCTTAATTCAACGTTCCAGCTACCGTTATCAAGAACAATTAAGTTTTTAAATTCTGGTCCTTATCTGACACTAACGAAAAAATTCGACAACTAGACAATCAATAATATTTTCAAGTTTAAGAATGCAAAAAATTTGTTGTAAAATTTTTAAGGTCTATTCACAGTAGACCATATCCCTGATAAAATGTGAAACAAAATATTTTTTGTATGACATTCTAACAATATTATAGTCTTCAAAAAACTGCATATATCAGATATTATCCTGTAAATGCGACAAATTTTATTTAGGTGACACATCTAGACCATTGAAAATCCGAATAAATGAACACAAAAAGTATATTAAAGGTAGGGAGTTCTTTAAGTCAGGTTTTTGCAAATATGCTTGGGAAGAGGGACATCATATTCAATGGGATTCGGCGCAGATAATATTGAAAGAGCCCAATAGTAAAAGACGAAAAAGCAAAGAAAGTGCTTTAATACAACTAAATGCGGATAAATATGTAGCTAGTATTTCAGCCGAATGTAGTCAAATTTGGTGACCAATGTTAGAAAGAGAAATTTCCAATAATCATGAGTTTTTATCCAGGTTTTCTTATGATTTATCATTGGAATTGTTGTTAATCAATACACACTTCAATAAAAAAATGATTGAGACATATTTAAAACATATATAATCATATCACAAAAAAAGTAACAGCAAACATGTTTTATTAACAACATTTCCGAAATAAGCAAAAAATCCTATCCTTATAAAACCGTTCCTGGTGCGTGCACTTCAGTGGATCCCATTCCTAGTAAACTATAATATTGTTAGAATGTCATACAAAAAAGATTTTGTTTCACATTTTATCAGGGATGTGGAATACTGTGAATGGACCTTAAAAATTTGACAACAAAAAATATAAAAAAGATTGTGGTTTAATTTCCCAAAATAATTAACAAAAAGAATAATGAATACACCACAAGAAACATACAGAAGATATTTAAATATTTATCACTAAAATAAAATTACATCTGTTTTAGGCGATCGAAAACACGCAAATATAAAAATGGTTTTGAAAATCACAGGAAACAAACAAAAACAAAGAAGGTGCATTATGTCAGCAGTTTCGACAAACACTTGGAATCGTTATTTGTCTGTATTTGCTACTTCAACCCCCAAAAGTAGTATTATTCTTCCCAAATTATGTTATTGTGATTTGAAATAATTCTCTTTTTTTTTGTCTTTTTTTTGGTAACAAACTTAATACTACCACATAAACTGATTCGGTAAATGTTAAGAAAACAACCTTCTCGAGTTTTGAGCTAATTTTTTAAGAAAACTGTTTAAGACGACTGTAGAATGCATTTTTCACTTTCAGTCAGGGGAAGTTAGAACACAAACATCAAATTTTCCTGAGAAGGAATACTATATCCCTATTCGAAAACATATCGACCCCTAATCATTTTCCTAAATTCTCGAATAAATTCCTCTGGAGCTTGCGACGCAGCTTGCAAGCACAACGTAGAACACTCGAAATTTGAATCTCTTACGCTGATATCTCTTCCAGTTTTGCTCTCACAAAAAAATTGAGGACATCAAAATTTGATGTTAAGTAGATTTTTCGACCTTACTTTCCGGAGCAAATTTTTTTTATTCGGTTATTCAGCGTCGGTCTATTTCTTCAACTGAGGCTAATCACCCCTAATCGGAAATTTTGCCGAACCCACTAGTGTTCCAACCAGTGGTAGGGATCTTTATCGAGTCTAAAGTGCACCCTAGTAGTCTAAAGTGTTTCGCTGCCTTCTGTACGGGCTCTACGACGGTGTTTCTCCAGTGGTCACCCATCCAACCACGTTCGACACTGCTTCACCGTAATTATCGCATCAGATGCGTCCCACTACATTGCTGGGTCGACGCAATCATATGACTTTTCAAAAACGAACATATCATATTTATCGAGAAGGGTAAGGAAAATGATTCAAGAAGGCGTTAATCCGAGAGCTTCAGCGTCACCAACAAGTTTATTTTAGTTTTTTTTATGTACTGTTTTTTATCCCAGTTGAATAGACACCGTGATTCTGGCACCTGGGATCCGTTGTGTTTACTTGTGCGCATCTGGTTTGTACCTATTAAAATTGAGGATTTTAATTTTACACATTTCCCCGAATGTAACTGTATGACAGTTTTGTTATTGTTAACATCGTGCCAGACGCCATTTTAACAATTTAAAAACTATCCTATTCTCTAAGACACTTTAATTCGTCTAACTCACGGACTATCCTATAATTATTTTAAACAGTGTACTTTGTAACTGCGTATTTAAAAATGAATGAATATTGTTTAAATTTTATTTCAATGATTAAATTCTAAGCAAAGTACGGACCTGTTCGGTCATATTTCAAATTCACAGCTTCATTTATTCATATATTTGGGTTGTGCTCATCAGCCCAGGCACTTGAACTGAATCTTTGTACCATTTCCCATGCTTTCTACTTCCATTCCAGAAGCTTCGTGTCTTCTATAAAGGCCACTAGTTTGACTGGAGGGATTTTCAGTAGTTGTGATGGTTGTATTAATTCCTCTCCAAAGTGCTTCCGTCTAAGTTCTTGTAAGTTCTCGTAGTAGCATAATAGTATGTGAGTAGGTGTTTCATCATCAAGTTCACATTTTCTGCACATAAGTTCACTAACTTTGTCCATTTTGTACAGATGTTTCCTCAAGGTGCAGTGTCCAGTCACCAGGTCGGTAACTGTTTTCAAATGTCTCTTGCCCAGTTTTAGTAGCCTGGTTGACAGTTCCTTGTCTACCCTGTTCAGTAAACTCTTTGCATGGTGTGGTATCAACGTAGTCTCTAGTCCAGGATTATGCTCTCAGAGCTTCTGGACGAATAGCATCTACCTTGTGCTGATGAGGCGCAAAAACGCCGAAACCGGTTTACAAGTGATGTTATTCCTTCTAATCGCAATCCAGAACGGTTGGTTCTATCTTAACAGATATACCAACGTCTCTGTATGAGGGTGCCCTTGTGTCACCCTCCATTTGAATTGGTGTTTCCTATCTAGCCAGTTCCCGATTTCCTCTCTTATGCAATCTTTTGTGATTCCACAAAACAGTTCCGGACCTATGAAGTCTCCATTAGAGCCTTCTTTAGCTAACTGGTCCGCCATTTCATTACCTGCAATCCCCTCATGTACCGGCACCCATATTAGAGTCACTTTGTTGTCTCTTGGCAGCCTGTTGAGGGATTCTTTGAAGTTTTTCACCAGTCTAGACCTAGTTGTTGGATTACTGATAGCTTTAAGCAGAGCCTGGCTGTTAGTGAAAATTTCAATTCTTTGTCCGGTATATCCTCTTCTCCGCCATAGCGGCAATCGTCTCTGCTTGAAACACAGTCGTATATCGACCAAGGCTAAAGAACACTCTCTTTCCAGGTCCTTTTATACCAGCCCCAGTGCCATGGTTTGCTTTTGGAGCCACCGGTGAACCAGATGATTTCTCCAGAATTACCTGGGTGCATCACCTGTTCCCTAGATGGGATGATGATATTCACTCGCTCAGTGAATATATTCTCTTGTGTCATGCTATCAAAACTCATGTAATATATGGGTTCGTCTAGTAATATCCCAGTTGTATCAGTGTGTCCTTCTCGAACATTGTTCTGGGACCATAAGTCTCCCGATTTCAGCCTAAGAATTGCCATCATTGCCTCCGCCCTTATAAAAAGTTCTAGAGGAGGAAGTCCAATAAGGGCTTCCATAGATGCCGTCCCCGTGCTGTTCATTGCCCCGGTAATACCAAGAAGGGCTTGTCTTTGGATTGCAGTTAATATATTAACTGTCCTCCTCCACCAGACTATTGTTCCATAGGTGATCGTTGGCCTTATCACAGTTGATGTGTAGAGCCAGTGAACCACCTCAGGTCGTATTCCCCACAGCTTGCCCGGGTCTTTCTTAACAGGGGTCTAGCTAGTCACTTCATTGTAAGTATGAACAGACTATTTTTTCTATAGTTTATGTCCATATTATCTTTTTCATTTCATTAAATCATTGCCATTTCAAATAAATTTTCTTAATACTTATACCAATAACCCTAGCGAATAAATTCAATTACAAATAATCCTCATTTTAACTGCAGATAAAATTATGTATTGTAATGACCAAAAAAATCTAATCCAAACGTGCTGACATTTAAATCGATCAACCATAAGCTGTGAACCCGCAAACTGCGCCAGTTAACCACCGCTTGAAATTTAATTACTTCATTACATCAACTCGAATAATCAATAAAAATAATACTTACCAAGATCTACGTCATCGATCTGTTTCAACTTGATACTCATGGACGTCCCGGTTAGAGGTAAACTATTGAACTGCGAACTCAAAGGATTAGAGAATGTAACGTTATTGTTGGCATAACTTGTAGACACCACCGGATTTAGAGGGTTGGTGTACGGAAGCGTATATTGTGTCAGTGAACTAGTTACAGGGTTGCTAAACGATGGATTATTGAAGGAAGATTGTTGCAGACCTGTTGGATTGTTTGATAAAGGATTAGCGTAACTACTGTTAGATATGGCTGTTTGGGTGTAATTGGTTGGGACGATGGAAGTTCCTAGATTTGACGGAAGAGCACCCATTACACCAGTACCGATTGAAGAAAGATTTGGAGCCAATGAAGAACCTGAAACAATAGGTACTATAATTAATACTTCACTCCCATATACGTTTATTTATAGAATAATCTGCGACACATCTTTCTAACATCACCACCATCCAATACAAGGTGATTTTGATATCGATTCCTAGAGCTTCCAGACTTGTCCTGTCACGTCTTCAACACATAAACCCCCTTCGATTAAAAATTATCAACTAAACAAACCAACTGCACCAATTAAGCTTTTTGTAACACACATAAAAATAAAATAAGAAACGAAAGACCTACTAATTATGAGAGAATGATGTCAACTCATTATTAGTGGTACACGAGAAGTTAAATAGTAGATTACATGCCCAAGTTGAAATAGTTTCTTTTCTGTGGAGACACGCTCAACTTTTACTTCTACTATGGGACCTTACCGTCATTCGCGTCGTGCTCGTCCCGGGCCTAATGGCTATTGGCTGAGTCTGAGCGGTTTTCCTTTTAGCTGGGTACACCACAATGGCTTCATCTTCAGCGGTCTTCTGTTTTTTCTTTGTCTATTGTTGTGAGTGTTTTGCACTGCATCTATAAGGGGCAAATCCTTAGCCGACGAATTGTAAGTAATGGCGATCTTATGGAGTGGTTCCACTTATGTGCCGAACTGGCGCTTTTGTGAGTCCTCTTCTTTTGTTCAGTTCACTACATGCTGACTTTGTCTCCTTATCGAGAACTTGCTGCTTCATCAGGGTGGTCGCCGTTGATTTCTTGGTTGTCGTTGACCTAGCGTCGCTCTTTTTTGATTTTCCTTCGATATCTTCCTTGTAGTTCTGTAGTTTGAAGCTGGTGGGCATCCTTTGTAGCTCGCTAGGAGTTCTCCGTGAGAGTTCGCGCAGGTGGCTTTTTTGTCTCTCGGTCTTGGGCACTCGTTGGAATGGTGTGGTCCTCCGCACTTGATACTTACTCGACATGCTGTTCTTTCCATGTTCTTCCTCATCTTCTATTATATCTCTAAATTCACATTTCACGATGTAGATGGACTGTTTGCCAGTCCATGGATGAAGATTTTTCCCTTCCTTTCTTCTTTTTGCGTGTATGTGTACCAATCCACTTCTTTCCTTTCTTCGTTCAGGTACCTGAATAGTTCCTTGGGATCTTCGCAGGGGATTTTCACTCCTATTCTGTGAAGAGCGGAGAAAAGAGCGTGGGATGCAAAGTGTCGAGCTCGGTTATAGCTCGATACAGAAAAGAAACTTTCCATCAAGGTTGGTATACTATTTTATTTACAACCATGATTGATTTCCCATGAATACATAAATGTAGTGAACGTTGATATTTTGACTTAATTATATCCTACTCACAAGTGGGTTAATCTCATTGGCAGTTTTACAAATTATTGTTAGACGCATACCTGGTTTTTAGCTTCGGCAATCAATTGATTTATTGACTTTCGAGAATGTGCAGCAAAAGCGGAACAGAGTCGGAGAAAGGTAGAGGAATATACTTTAAAGCGAATCAAATGTCAAGCGCAATAATCAACATTGCCAGGCCAAAAGTACGACCTTCCCACCTGCTCAACTTTGAAACCAGTCAAAAATGATGCCTTTACATGAATGGTTATAAAACTTCTTACCTAATACACTGGTCTGACCCAACGTACCACCCATTCCAATAGGGTGCTGAGTGAGACTATTCATTGCGGTACCCATCATTGTTTTATTACTGTAATGGTGACTCAAACTATTGTATTGTGTTGAACTAGGATTGTATCCGCCCATATTAACTTGATTCGACGGTATATAACTTCCTGATATATTTGTAGTACCATGGTAAGATGAATTTTGTCCGATTCCTGTGTTCATTGTTGGATATATACTTGGAGTAGTGTGTGACATGGTTATGGGAGAAATGGGTGGACTACATTCTCCTAAGGCGTGGGAACTTAAACTCGTTGCCAAACCCGTTCCTGAAATAAATAGAAAAATCTTGATTTTAATTTAATAGCAAAATTTAATTATATCGAAGAATATTCCACGACGCAGTACACCTACATTTCTTTCAATTAACAAATAAAGCAATAAAATAAAAATGCAGATTTAGATTCACTAAGCTTTTAATTAGTGTAAGCGCTCTTCTTTTATAACATCGTCATGTCACGTTTGAGGTCTTAAACGAAATTTTTGCCGAGTAAAAAAGCTGGAAGAATGTATTATGAAAGATATCCTGATCGCTTACCAATAAAACGTAAGTACATATTATACCCCCCTGGATTTGATAAATAACCTGAAACCCATGCGCAAGTAGGGAGGCAAATTGGAGTTTGAAAAATATGAGACTTTATGTCTATACAGGGTGTCAATTTTAAAACTTACAATGGGCTGTACCTCGTGAACGAAAAGAGATTTCAAAACCGTTTCTAGGGTAGAGAGGGGGAACTAAAATGACATGAGGGAGAACGCACCCTCATCAACCCCCTATGCCCCACCTACAAAAATTTAAATGGCAACCCCCTACTTGTGATACGTCGTTAGAAAGCCCGTAGCAAATGCTTTCCAACGGTCCAAGTCATAATTATACAGGGTGTACCAATAAAGCAGAAACATTTATTTGACAACAAAAATAACAATTAATTGTGGAACAATGTATGTATGTATGTATGAAAATTGGGGTGACATTCACTGAGACCTAAAAGATCTATTGTACCCCCTTACTTCTACTTAGTTCCTGAGGAAAGTCTCAGAGACTAGAAGCTCCTTTAGTCCTATTTCCCGGAGGAATTTTAGGATATCTGCAGGCTTTAACTTAGGTAAATGTCCCTCTTCTATCCAGTATTCTCCAAGGTGTTGTGCCCTAGTATTCTGAATTACTGTGCAGTTCGCAAGTATGTGGATGGAGTGGAATCTACACTCTTCTTCCTCCACTATTTTGAGGTTTTTCAGGTGCCCATTCAGGTCCCGTAAGGATGCGTGTTAAAACTCTTAGTGCAGTTTTACTTTGACTTATGCATTCATTTGATCTCAACAGGTTGTAATCACCCAGAAGAATCTTTGATTGCCTAAGTCCTATTAGATCTTTCCAATCTCTTTTCTTCGGCTTTGCCTATTTCTTCCAATATTACATTGGAGCTGATACCGCAAAAGGGTTCCGGCCCCCAAAAGGGTGTTCCAGTCCCCCTCTTTGCTAGTTCATCTGCTATTTCATTTCCTTTTATCCCCGTGTGTCCTGGAATCCACAGAAAGGTGACTATATTGTTCTCGCCTAGTTCATTTAGTTTGCCTAGGCATTCCCACACCATTTTGGAACTGATAACACAAGAGCTCAGTGCTCTAATGGATGCTTGACTATCCGAATTTTAAACAAAACTGGATGTTACAGAAATTTATAAACTAAAACATTAATTTAAGTTGCAAATACTTCATCACAATAAGTGCTCAAAATTCTAGCCATTTTTTTGTTGATACAATCTCTATTCGAAGCTACGAATAGAAACGTTGATCATTTGTGTAGTAATTCCCTGCATTTCGAGACGTATGCGATCCTATAAATCGTTCAAGTTAGTTGGTCTGTTAAAATAAACGTGGTCTTTCAGGTAGCACCAGAAAAAAATCAAGTGGTGTCAAGTCGGGGGACTTTGCCGGTCACTTAATGCACCTCTTCGACCAATCCATCTCTGAGGGAAATTGTATTTAAATATTGCCTAACGTTCATATTAGCAAACAATCGATTTATTTCAAGTATAATTTCATTTTGGAGTAAATCAAGATATTTAGCACAGGTAAACATACCTACAATAATAAAAAGGCTGTTCAAATGGTTTTTCACCAAACCTTCTCAAAACAGTGCGTATTACAATTTGACCAGTACCGTCAATTATATCTGTATGTGGCTTCATCACTGAATAAGAGAAAATCTAAGAAATTGTTTTGCATCCTTATTTTCTGTGTATCTAGATGTTTCCAGTGGTCAGATCTTCTCTTTTCTTCGGCTTTGCCTATTTCTTCCAATATTACATTGGAGCTGATACCGCAAAAGGGTCCCGGCCCCCAAAAGGGTGTTCCAGTCACCCTCTTTGCTAGTTCATCTGCTATTTCATTTCCTTCTATCCCTGTGTGTCCTGGAATCCACAGTAAGGTGACTATATTGTTCTCGCCTAGTTCATTTAGTTTGCCTAGGCATTCCCACACCATTTTGGAACTGAAAACACAAGAGCTCGGTGGTTTAATGGCTGCTTGACTATCCGACATTATGATAATTCTTTGCCTTCTATATCCTTTATCAATATTGAACTGGGCACACTTCCTTATGGCGTGAATTTCCGCTTGAAAGATACTCGGGGTTTTCCCAAGCTTTCAGAGTGTTTGGTTCCTGGCCCGTACACTCCTATCCCAGTTCCTTCTATTGCTTTTGAGCCGTCTGTGTACCATTGAATTGCATTCTTTCCAATTCTGCTAATGGTATTTGGATCCCATTCCTTCTTGTTGCTTAATTCCGAATTTCTTTTCATCATACCATCTTGTGGCATGTCCCAGGTTTTCTGATTTCTAAGAAGTGAGGAGGTGGTTTTTTTTAATGATTCCCTCTCTACTTAGTCTGTATCTTTTTCTTTCTGCAACACTTTCCACCACCATATGTAGTGGTGTGAGGTTAAGAATAACTTCCATGGCTGCCGTTGGGCATGTTCTCATTGCTCCTCTAATGCACATACAGGATAGTCTTTGAATTTTGGAGAGGTTTTCTCTCGTTGTCAATAGGCTAGTTCTACTACTCCACGCAATGGCTCCATAAGTGATAATTGGTCTCACTATCGCAGTGTACATCCAGCTCAGGAATTTATGGGTTACAACCCCAATTTCTCCCTGCCAGATTCCTGCACACCATTAGAGCATTGTGGAACGATACTTCGCTTTGAAAGTGCAAGTACGGTCCCTATTTAAGTGTTAAATGTTCTATTAATTGTATTTCAAAAAAAAAATTGTTTGCTTTGCAGTTTTTAAACAACACATTTTGTTATTCTGCTTTGCATTTCCTTTCTGTACTCAAATTATTTGTTTATTTGATACTTACCTTAATGTCATTGTCATTTTTGATAGACTAATTATTTGTACGTTTGGTCCGAAAATATTTTGGTACGTTTTGTACGTTAATTTAACTACAATGATCACGATGGTTTACAGTATACCTCAACGTGTGGAGATAATTTGAATATTTGGCTCCCAGAACGAAAAATATTTGCAGACAGCTAACGTGTTTAATGAAAGACATCCTGAAAAACATGTAAGTCACGTGTATATCCGTGATTCAGTCGCAAAATTAAGAGAGACGGGTTCAGTGGCAAATAGAAGAAGGAATGCCGCAGGAGTACTCGATAAAGCAACTCAAATTGAAGTCCTTGGACCATTTGGAATAGATCCTACTTTATCAACTCGTCACGACTCTGCAATAACAGGAATATCACATGAGTCGGTACGGAAAGTTTTGAAGCTTCATAAATTTCACCCCTATAAAATGCAATATCTTCAAGAATTGTCCGATGACGATCCAGACCGAAGAATTCAGTTTTGTGAAATTATGAATGAAAGAATTAAGAATGAACCTAGACTTTTTTTAAATATTTGTTTTAGTGATGAGTGCACATTTTATCTAAATGGTAATGTAAATAAACAGAACTATCGTTATTGGAATGATGAAAATCCACATATGTTTAGAGAAAACCACACTCAGTATCCTGAGAAACTAAATGTTTGGGCAGGGGTATTAGGAGATTCTGTGATTGGTCCCTTGTTTATACCGGGAAATTTAAACGGTGAAATGTACCTCGATATGCTGGAGAACACTATTGAGCCATTAATTGTTCATGAATTAGAGAACAAACAGGACGGCGATGGCAATCCAGCTCTAGAATAAAATTTGTTGCACTTTCAGCAAGACGGAGCACCTCCCCATTACGCAGTAGCAGTTAGGTACTGGTTAGATAATAATTATCCAAATAGATGGATTGGAAGGAGAGGTCCCATTTAGTGGCCACCTAGGTCACCAGAGTCACCGCCACCTGATTTTTTCCTGTGGGGTCACCTTAAGTCGGTTGTTTATAAAACTAAACCAACCTCAATCGACGATTTACGACGAAGAATTAGTCAAGCATATCGTGATATTACTAAAGCAACATTTTCCAACGTTCTTATGGAGTTTGAAAATAGGTTGTACTATTGTTTACAAAACAATGGAAACCATTTTGAACATTTACTCACTAAATTAATTAACATTTTTGTAGTTCGACATTTAACACTTTTTCATTTTGTTGAAAATAAATTTTTCTGCTTTATTGTTACACCCTGTATAATTATGACTTAGACCATTGGAAAGCATTTTCTACGACGTATCACAAGTAGAGGGCTGCCATTCAAATCTTTGTAGGGGTGATGGGGGTGCGTTCTCTCTCATGTAATTTTAGTTCCCCCTCTCTGCCCTAGAAACTGTTTTGAAATTTTTTTGAAATCTCATTTCATTCACGAGGTACAGCCCATTGTAAGTTTTAAAATCGACACCCTGTATAATTCACAAATCAAAAGAGGAACTAGGGGCATACATCAAGGGCAAGCAGATAGTGGGAATTATCAAAACTTATGGGCCAAATCAATACAATGTATTGAGTATTGTTTTTTTTTCAAATGCATTACAAAAAGTAGAACTTATCTTCTGTATGTTTCTTGTTGTTTTATTTAGTTTAAATGGGAATTGAACCACAATATATTTTTGAATACTTTATTTTTCAACATTGCGGTAGCGTTACAGATGCCTTAAGAATTATTGTATTTTTTAATATTTCTCTGAAATACAGTGAAAAACTATTTTAAAAAGTTATCCTTTTTAAAGCATTAATCCTTTATCTGTTTTTCCATTCAACTATTCAGTGCCTCTTTTGGTCAAGTGGTTGGCGAGTATCAACTGAAATGGCTCTCTCTTTTGAGCTAAGTCCAGACAGCAAACTACTGACGCATATTCTATGATAAAAAAAGTCTATATGCGATGTCTCTTCGACATATTTTTGAATTTAAGATCCATAGCAAATAAACTGTACGTCCTATTTTTAGTAATACGTCCAAAACAAGATCCTCTCCTTCAGTTTATTGTAGTCATTTACGTTTATCCATTTCCTCGAGCATCCTACTGTTCGTTACTTTCTTAGCCCATAATATATTTAATAATCGATAGTATGTCCACAAAATAATCGGAACAAACAATGGTAGCAGCTATCCAGCAGCTTTATACAAAAACGTAGATAGTAGCCCGCTTTTTGTAGTCACTTAGATCTCGATTACAAGTGCAACTTTATATTTCAATGATTCGGGTATCTTAAAAACCTTCATTGGCATGAGTTGGAGTGGCAGAACATCGTGTGGTGCTAGTTGGATTCGTCCTCTAATGGTAACACTACAAGACTCTCATATTTACATGTAAACGCACCCACGTAAATCCAGTTCAAATAATAATTTTAAGGTTATTATGAATTTGACACAAATATTTAAATTATAAAAATGATAAAGTACAATTTAATGTCTGCCGGAATATACAGGGTATCCCAGACTAATTTATCCAGGCTATATCTCTTAAACGAATACAGATTATCGAATGGGACAAAAACTGATCTATTCCGTTTCTAATACACTTTAATATGTCGTAGAAAAGATCATCCACTAAATATTCATCCCTTAGTTACAACGCCTAATTTTAAATTTTTTAATAGCACCCTGTACATTTTTTTATAATTTTGGATGTGGTCTTCCATCGTCTATTCAAGAAATTTTTCAAAAATAAAATGGGCTCGTAAGTAATCAAGAAACAATCAACAAGACGGAGCTCCTACACACAATGCGAGAATCGTTAGCGACCACCTACAAAACCGTTTCGATAACCACTGGATAGTAAACAACTCTCCAGAAATTATGTGGGCGGCACGTTCACCTGATTTGTCAATTCTTGACTCTTTATTTTGGGCAGGGGGTTTACGTTTCTAGGGGGTATTGTGGAACTATCTATTGCTAAAATTTATTTGAATAATCCTTAATACAGACTTTATTATTTCTGTCCATCGTTTACAAAGTGGAATTATTTGTTGGATGACATTGACAATTGGCCGTGACAGTCGTGTCTTGGATAAAAGCTATCGTTTGTCATACCGTGGCTTACATAGAGGGAAGTGTAGCACTTTATGACTTGATCTGTGCGGAACACGCTCGGTATAGTGAGCAGTGTAGTTCGGATGTATGTTTCGGGTAGGTTTCTCTATGGTAGTATTCTGTACTGAAGTTGAGGAAGTGTCAGTCACTTTTTTTCCGCTTTGTGCTTTCTGCTAGATGGCTTGGTTTCCAAAAGTGCATCGAACGAGAATCTGAATTTTGTTAATGACTGGGAAGTCATCCCCTGCTGGGTTTTATAGGTTCCCGTTCTGAATTAGTTGTGGAATATACTGTTCTACAGGAGTTCGTATTGTTGGAGAATTCCGACCTGTTCTGGAAGCCGTTTTCACAAACCCTTATAGGGGATATATTGCTCTCAAACGATTGAAAGCGCCAACGTTGAAGTTTTGGCATTGGAGGTGTGCCACATGTTGTTGATGTTGGTTCATTATTTGTTGGTTGCCATCCAATAAGAGGAAGATTTTGAGTACTGGATTCTTTTTGGAAAAGGGTTCACCTGGCCAGGGCCAGTGATAAAAGATATTGTTTATCAATGAAAACCGCAAAATGTAGACGAATTAAAAGAAAACATAAGACAAGCATGTCGCCAAATTACTCCTGCAATGATTCAAGCCATGTAATCTTTATTAAATTTATTTTTATCGTTCCTTTAAGCTTTAAGGCTTTCTTGATTAATTTAACAAAAATAAAAAATAAACTGATATTTTCTTGATTACTTATGAACCCATTTTATTTGTGGAAAATTTATTGAATAGACGATGGAAGACCACATGCAAAATTATGAAAAAATGTACAGGGTGCTATTAAAAAATTTAAAGTTAGGGGTTGATATTTAGTGGATGATCTTTTCAACGCCATATTAAAGTGTATTAGAAATGGAATAGATCAGTTTTTGTCCCATTCGAAAATCTCTATTCGTTCAAGAGATGTAGCCTGGATAAATTAGTCTGGGACTCCCTATATGTATTCCAAAAAGCAGTTGTTGCTAACATTAAATAACTATGTTTTTAATACTAATTTTTTTTAAATTGATACGGTAGCTACTTTCAGTACAAGGTAGGTTACTTTCTTATGTCTAACTAAAAAACTTCTACATTCTATAATACTTTTATAAAAAATGGTCAAAAATTGTACCTTTCATTTTATTTGTAGCATTTTAATTTTTCTTGTATCGCGAAACGGACGAATGGAAGAATATGAAAATATTTGGAAAAAGGTATAACAAATAAATAAAGTACTAAGAAAATAGAAGAGCTAGACAAAATAGAATCTAGCAGCAAAATAAGTAAATACAGATATATTGGGATTATATTACGGTTCAGTTCAATAATACACTGGTCAACAAAATATTGTAACAAGATAGGTGCTTACTACTTTTACCTATAAAACCACATTTATTTTAATTTAATCAGATCTAGTTTTGGCGTTACAGCTACTACCAGGAAAATTGAATGTTATCGCTTGGACTTACCTTTTTCATTCGGGATATTTTTTTAGTAAAGCTTGTTTTTAATGTTAATTGAGTTGAGTGGCTCTTCAAAAAAGTGTGAAAATGCTCCTGACAAGAATTGACAAATGTGAGAATGTTACTTTCACAAAGTGAAAGCTCCTCACCTGTTGTATTACTGAATAACCAAAAATATCGTGATCTACGCCTGCTAGAAACATAGAACTCGCATACAATTCATTCGTTTGGCAATGAAAATTAAAAAAACATAAAGCATCCTGATCTTCATGAACCAATCAGTGAAAAACTACCTATAGATGAACCACCTCAAAGCTCAAATCTGAATGGAAGAAAGTGGAAAGTGTATCAATATTCATGGACTATCTCGAGGTCTAAATAATTTGATTCGTTATTTAAATTTGTCCAAACAACCGGCAGAGCTATTAGAATCAGTGAATAAAAGAAAATCTCTAGCTCCAGTACAATCAACCTGATGATGTAAAGCTTCGAGAAGGCAATAGACCATGATTACGATAAATTTTAATTTTAAAAAAGAAATTTTCTCCAAAAACAGGGAATTATGAAAAAGTATAACTTTCCTAGCAATTCAATACAGAATACAGAAACAAGAAGGAATAGAATCCCAGACTTGGAAAGCCTGCCATCCAATGGTATACAGATGGCTTTAAAGCAATAGAAGGAACTAGAATAGAAGTGTACTGACCGGGAACCAAACACACTGAAAGCTTGGAAACCCCACCAATCATCTTTCAACCGGAAATTCCCAGGAAAGTGTGCCCAGTTACCTAAAAAAACTCAATAAACTAGACACGAACAACATCTGAACCTTACCAAAATAGCAGAAGAACTGGTAAAGAGAGAGGCAGAAACACCCTTGTGGGGACCGAGAGCCTTTTGCGGTATCATCATCAATATAATATTGGAAGAAATAGGCAACGCCGAAAAAAATAGATCTGACCATTGGAATGGTCTAGCAGTTCTAAGATGAGAGCAAACCAATGCATAAGCCAGAGTAAGAGTGTCTAATCCAGAGTAAGACTGCACTTAGAGTTTTGACAGGTATCTTAATAAGACACTGACCCCTGAATGGTCACCTCAATAAACTCTGTGGAATGGAAGAAGAAACCTCCATTCACATACACAATCTAGGATACAACACCTGGGAGGCTGATGTATAGAAGAAAACAATCACCCACTGTAGCTTTAAATCCATCCAGGATATGGGACTGAAGGAGCTACTAGTCTTTGGGACTTTCCTCAGCACTGAGTAGAATGTCATCCCATTATACATACATATGAGATGGAATCATGGAAGCTGAACATCAGCACAATGAATAAGCTAGAGGCATTCGAAGTGTGTGTGTTCCGGCGAATGCAAAGAATCCCGTGGGTAGACTACGTTACAAACCTAGATGTCATTCAACGTATAAACAACGTATAAATAAGCGTTTCTGCAACGTATAATAGAAAGAAATACCGAAGGAAAACGGAAACCAAGTCGCACACAATATTCATGGTTTAAAAACATTAGAGGGTTAAACTCTAATACCCTACTTGAAGGAGCGCAGTATAGAGATGCATTTGCCAAGACTGTTGCCAATCTTCATTGAATGGAGATAATACTTCAAGAAGAACAATTGAGAAACTCTAAACTTGAAATTACTTTGTTTACATTCTCATTTGAGCTTTTTACTTGAGAATCTAGTCGCTGTTAGCGATGAATCTGTTGTTGTTCAAATATGCTGTTGGGCATTACAATAACATGTTCTTGACGCAAAATCCAGAGGAAAATCATAAGAAAGTATTCATATTAATACCTTAATAGGTACTACATGAACTAAATTTTGGAAAACGTAAAAATATAATAAAGTAAAACTATATTTATAATCATAGTCAGTTAAAAATTTTCATGCTACACACAGTAAGTGAATTTTTGCTGACCAGTGTAAAAGTTTCCTTCAAAAATATTTGAAACGAAACTTCTAGATGTTCAAATCAACCTTAAATTGTATTTTAAAGGAACAATTTTTAACACCTTAAATAAAAATGCACTATACCATGCTGTAAGTAAGTGTATTGTATTCCATTTCATGAAAAAAAATGGAATATGCGGATAAAAAATATTTTTGTAAAGTTTTTTTTTGAGAAAAGCCAATAAAAATATCACAAATACCTTCTCCGAGTTCTTTAAACCATTTGTAAATGCCAAAAAGCTGCATTCTTAGTGCCTATCCAACACAATAAAAAAACTAATACATCAAAATGATTAGAAACACAAGGTTACCTAGTATGCTTGAAACTGAAAGTTAATTATTGGTTTCCATATTATTACTGTCTTGATAAAATATTTTTTGATAACACTTCAAAATAAACATTTATTTTCTGTAGTAATTTTTAGAAAAACTATATTTTGAATTACACAGTTATATTTTGTAAAATATTTATTTATTACTAAATTAAATTCTCAATAAAATTATTATTATTATTATTATTATTATATTTAGACAAGGGCAGAAGGACCAGTCCCTGTTGTGCCCAAAAACAGATAATTACATAAGTAACCTACTAGTAGGTAAAGTAAAGAAAAATACTACAATATATACAATATACCAAAAACAAAATAAAAAAAAACTATAAGTGCTCTAGAAACGTACGATCAAGTCTGTTTTTAAACGAGTTAGTAGATGGTGCAGAAACTGTGGATACATCAAGGTTATTCCAGCTATCGAATACCCTGTTTGGTAAGAAGGTTTTGTCTTGATCTGACGGTAAAGTTTTCTTTTTTTAGTTTAAAAAGGTGTCCTCTAAGGCGGTCATCTGGATTTAAGGTAATGAGGTCTCCGCGGTGACGCGGTGTCTGCGAAGTTCAAAGGAAGTTAGGTTGGCCATGGAGAGTCTTTCTTCGTAGGAAGGTCTTCGCGGTCCCAGGGACAGTCGAGTGGCTTTTCTTTGGACATTTTCCAAAAGATTTTTATCACGAACTAGGTCAGGGTACCACGTTGGACCGGCGTACTCGAGAATTGGTCGGACATAGATAGTATACAGTTTACAAAACGACTGAAACGAAACACTCGAAAAGCACTTGCGAATGAGATACAGTCTGGTGTTCGCGCGCTTACAGACTGAAGTTATATGATCAGACCAAGTTAGGTTGCTATTTACGATAACTCCGAGGTCGTTATAGGAAAACACATAATTTAATGTTCGGCAGTCTACGAAGTACGGTAGTAGTGGGTTATTTTTACCGATTCGGAGCACTTCACATTTTTCAGTGTTCAACGGAAGTAGCCACTGGGAACACCAGATGAAGATGGAGTTTAAGTCCAACCGGAGGGTTTGTTGGTTGGTGATTTGATTTGTATATATCTTTGTGTCGTCAGCGTAGAAAGATATCTTGTTAGTTACGTGATAAGGGAGATCGCTGGTGTAAACCGTAAAAAGCAGAGGACCAAGAACAGAACCCTGTGGTACTCCACTTTCCACCAGTGTATCCCTTGAGAAATCTTCGCCAACTCTTACTCTGAAATGTCTGTCTGTTAGAAAGTCGCCAATCCAGCTAAGTAAAGAGCCGCGAATGCCGAAGTGTTCCAGCTTGTGTAGAAGTCTGCGCTTGGGAACACGATCAAAGGCTTTGGAGAAGTTCAGATAGACAACATCAACTGGCAGCCGATTGTTAAGAGATGATGTCCAGTCGTTAACACAGTGTAGCAAGTTGGTTAGGGTGGAACGGCCGGAGACAAATCCGTGTTGTTGCGTTGGAATCACATTTTCCAGGAGAAGAAATTTGGTCATCTCCTCTGAAATAATGGCTTCCATGACTTTACTGACTACTGGCAGCAGACTAATCGGGCGGTAGTTATTGGAATCAAGTTTGTTACCTTTTTTGAATATGGGTGTGATAGATGCTAATTTCCAACTGGGGGGTATGGGGGTATGGAACTTTGGGTAAAAGACATCTGCATAATTAACGACAGGGGTGTTGCAAGCGAGTTTGAGCAGCTTTTTGGGAGTTTTGGACTTAGACCATCTAAACCAGGTGATGCGTTAGTGCGAAGTTTCAGTAAGTGCTGTTTTATACGATCTGGTGTAAATACTACATGATCTAAAGATGCCTTGAGGCGGGGACAGTTAATTAATGGGAGGTTGTCATTATTGGGTTCTTGAGTGAAAACTAGTGAGAAAGCTAAAGAGATCGTCTCAGAAGACTCTTTATTAGAAGAGCATACGGTATGGTCGGGTTTTTGAAGTAGAGGAATGGAAACTTTTGTTGATAGGGAAGATCGTATATATTTGAAAACCTTTTTACTGTTACCACTGGCAATGATGTTTTCTTCAAAATTTTGTCTTAAAGTTTTGAGAGATAGTTGTAGGGTATTAGAAAATCTGCGGTGGTTCAGGAAATCACTCAGCAGTTGTGTGCGCTGATATTTACGCCAGAGGCGCCGTTTATGCTTAATACGTTGTAATGCTGCGTGGTTTATCCAGGGTTTGAGATAGTCAGTAGCTGTCAGTAGCTATGCTGTAGATCATTCGAAAAATTTACACGCCAAACGGCATTGCATTAACCCGACAAAGGATTTGAAAAAAACAGTTTAATTCATTTTCTACCAGATACTATCGTGATTTTTTAAAGCTGGTGAGTGTTAAATTATTCAATTTTCCTATTCGTGTGTGTTCAATGTAATAAAAAACTTACAACAACAATGGTACAATCCACTCAAGCGCGAACGCGAGACTTGAAAACAGGAGCAATTGATATTGCTACTGTTCCCCACTACTACTAAATCAAGTTCACCATATAAACAGCAAGAAGCGAGACTTTCATTTCGGATGAATTAGCGCTTAGAAACAATAATTTTAAACGATCTGTTCATTATCATGTATAGCCTGACCTGCAATGAGTATTTTCAGAGGTTCTTTCGTAGCAATAGGTGAGTGCTGGGTCAGTACACACCTTTCAGGCACCTACCACCGTTACCTCCACTTCCATCCCCTGAACCCTACAATCCTTATTTATTCCAATGCTCGCTGAAGAACCGGCAAGCCATAGCGGCCCGCTCCCCTTAAGGAGGGAGAATGAAATACTATCCACCATTTTTTATATAATCCAGAGTTTTGAACAATGAGGTGGTTAAGACCTGTCCGATACAGAAATTGTCGTCGTCGACTTGATAAGGACAAAGAAATGCTGGAAATAATGGTTTGTGGTACTGCAATACTAGAACCTACACTTGTTCTCGAAATTCGTCGATTGGAAGGAGACAGATTTGATGATATTTGATTTCAACATGATGGTGCCCTGTCCACAATTACGTTAACCACATAATATTTCTCCAGTGCGTTTAATAAATGGTAGAGGAACTATCCTATGGCCAGGACGATTCCCAGATTTCTCCCCTTTGTTTTCTTTTTTATAGGAGTACTGCAAATACAATATTTATGCTTATGACAACAGGCCTTCTATTTTGGGAAATTTATGTGCCTCAGATTTCACAAGTTATGCAAAATATTATAGATGAAATGTTATCAAATAAACGACAGGATTTTTACAACCTGATAGGCCTCGCTCAAGTAGGGGGCATTTGCTTCATTTTTAAATTTTGATATTTTTTCATTCATTTTGAAATTTGGATTGAGTCGAATACCTATTACCCTGTATTCCAAAAAACAATCACATACATTTATTTTTGTTAATTTTGATAAATTAAAAAATTACCAAAACACATTAATTAGTCATTTTTTTTTCATTCCGTCACGTATCAATAGCGGCGCGACAAACGTTTGTAAATACCGTGATGATATAAGTATTTACAATAAAAGTCCATCCTTAAATTATTGTATTATGAGTATTAGCATTATTACAAGTTTTGAATATCCACAAAAGGGTCGACTTTTTCTCAGGCTCAATTTGCTGTAGATCGGCTGTAGTTGAAAGACGATAGCGAACTAGAAATACTAAAATCATATTTCCCGTGTTCACTCTTGAGTGGCATCTA
This sequence comes from Lochmaea crataegi, assembly GCA_947563755.1. Classification (NCBI taxonomy): domain Eukaryota; kingdom Metazoa; phylum Arthropoda; class Insecta; order Coleoptera; family Chrysomelidae; genus Lochmaea; species Lochmaea crataegi. The sequence continues at coordinate 26,348,372 of OX387432.1, forward strand.
AAGTACGACCAGAGATCTAAGAAGGTCGTAAGTCAATATAAGCTGACGACCCTCATTATTACCTATTGTTCGAAATATAGATATAAGCAATAAAAGTGTGTGTACAAGAAATATTTTGTGATTCATTGGCTGAACGCTTGCGACATGCGGTGCTCAGACTTCCTCCTTATCACTGTATGTTTAACCCAATTGAACATATATGGCATCAGCTTAAGTCAGCAGTTAGAAGAAATAATACTTTTTTTTATTATTTTTTTATTCGGTTTTTATTCTGCACGAATTTTGCCGAATAGTGTTCCAACCAGTGGTAGGGATCTTTATCGAGCCCAACATCCATGGACTCGGGACCTCGGTTTTACGTCTCATCCGAAAGACGGCATAATCTCCATTATACCTCGTGCTCATTCATATAATGCCTGCGAGCTGTGATATGGGACTGACCTTAGTAATCTAAGGTGTTTCGCTGCAGGCTGTACGGGCTCTACGACGGTGTTTCCCCAGTGGTCACCCTTCCAAGTGCTAACCGCGCTCGACACTGCTTGGCTGTAATTATCGCATCAGAGGCGTTCCACTACAGAGCTGGGTCGACGCCCAAAATAATACTTCTCGAGCTTAAGTGCAGCTGTGGTAACTCTTATTCAAACAGAAACTGCAAACATTCTTGATAGCAGCTGGACCAAGAGTGTTTCCCATATTAAGAGGGTGGAAAAGTCATTTATGGATATAGAAAAAATTCCCACAGAAAAGTTCATTATCAATTTGGATGACGACAGTGTAAGTGAAACTGATCTTCGTTAGTAATTTTGTTTATAAATACCTTTAACTCATATACATATGCTTATATGCGAAAAACCAACACATTCACAAGTGTGTGTATATTAAATTTAATTCTAAACAATTTTTTAAACTTTCTGTACTATAATCGCATTCATTATCGTGATGTTTATAAATGTTTTTGTGTTATATATCATATATTATTATACATAAACAATTCTCAAGTAGAATCAAGCGATTTTTCTTAATAATTATCTTAACCCAATATCATCATCATAAAACAAAATTTAATGGATAGGGCAGGTACAGCTTTGCCTAGAATCGACCGCCTGGTGATAACTCAAGTGGTTGGTGATTTATGACCTTCTTATATTCCTGGTCGTATTTTACTGTACAGTTTATTTTCATAATTGCTGAATTAAGTATCTATTCCTTAATGCAAAAAATGGGCCACATGTTTTGTCATTAAATCTCTCACTTCTTGTAGTTTACATCACTTTGAACTTATTTCCAAATCACAAAGAAGGGCAGTTCCTGGTGTACGAGGTTATTCAGAAAAAATATTTATTCATCCATCAATATCAATATCTTCAAGATAATCCCTCTCAGATATAATACATTTGTGCCAGAGCTTTTTCCAATCCTCAAAGCACTTCTGGTACGCGTACGGTATTGTCTTGAGTTTTTCCAGCGACGTGGTTTTTATCTTGCTAATTGTAGCAAACCTCCGACTTTCCATGGATCTTCACAGCTTTGGAAACAGAAAAAAAACGCAGAGGGCCAAGTTCCAGTGAATATGGTGATTGCGGCATAATTACGGTGTTGATTTTAGTCAAAAAATCACGAACAGACAAAGATATGTGACCAGGTGTATTACAGTTATGCAAAAACAATGAATAATGTCTCCACAAATTTGGGTGTTTTCTTCGAATTGCTTCAGGTAAACAGCGCATAACCTCCAGGTAATATTCCTCATTTACCGTACCTTCTGGTAATAAATCATGATGCACCACGCCATTGTGATCGAAAAAAACAGTGAGCAGAACCTTCACTTTTAATCGAACTTATCGAGCTATATTTTCGGTCTAGGAATTTCCGACAGTGGGGTGATTGGGCTTTGGTTTCGACGTCATAACCCTATACCCATATTCCATTACCAGTTACAATTCTTTTGAGCAAATATGAATCTGATTTAATTCAAAAGCTCCTGAGCGATGCTCATCCGATAGGTCTTTTGGTCAAAATTTAGCAAATTCGTAACATTCTTCGCTGACACACTTTTCGTGCCCAAAAATTGTATGGCATGAGCCAGCCGATAAGCCAACATCCTCAACAACTTTTGCATAAAGATTTTCTTCACTGTTTCAACGTATTTATGTTCAACCGAAGCAAGACCTGGCACATTTGAAACGGAAAAAAAATGGATGAAAACTGCAAAGATGGTAATATCAAGATGAATAATTGGAAATACATTGGGAGATACAATAAGGAAATGTTGAAAAAGATAATAATGATATTTACTAATGAAAAGAAATCAAAATTTTTTGATAAACTAATGCTTGCAAACTATTTCGAAATGTACTTTTCTCAAACACTATGTTTATTTATGTATGTGCCCAATATTGTCGGTGCAAATTCTAAAATTCCGTGTATAATTACTTTTAAATTTATCGTGAACATTTCAATAGATATTGTACTACTACTTCACACCGTTCAAATATTCCTTGTGTTTCTAATCGACAACGACATCGTCGAGCTTCTACTCTAACTTACCCAAAGTTGTAGAACGACTATGGTCTAACTCAGCTAATATTCTGTTATCTTGTTCTATTTTAGCCATAATTCGTTCTATTTCAGTACCTTTATTGCCCCAGGACTGGACACCCATGTTGCTAGACATCTGAACACCTTGCATACTGGTGCCCATTCTTCCCCTCTGCGATGATGCCAATTCCAACTGCAATTCTTCACACCTAAAACAATTAAAAAATTGACGTCAAAAAATAATACTTCAATACTATTAAACGCTTTAGAAAAATAAGAAAAATAACTTCCCAAAGAGCAGACCGTCCACTAAGAAGCAACAACTACTTCTCGGGCTATATGCCCCGACAGACATTGAATTACACTTCTAAAGTAAACGGGGTTGGTATATCTGTTAAGATAGAACCAACCATTCTGGTTTGCGATTAGAAGGAATAACATCACTTGTAGATATGCCTACCCCGATTTTTTGAGAAGACATACTTTATTCTCTTCTATTGTGTTTCCATCTGGGGGATATGCACATACTTCATTTTTAATTTGACCATTCAAAAAGCAGAGGTCCGTGGTAGTTGAACAAATTTTTTCAAGTTGGAAGATAACAGTAAAGCTGAACATATAGAAAAGAAAAATGGCAACTGGTACAAAGGATGAATGTTTGCTCCAAATTTTTGATGGTATCAACTACGATAAATGGAGGCTTCGGCTAAAGCTTTTTCTCGAAATGAAAGATTGCAATGAAGTAATTGTGTTTGATAGTAGACTTGAAAAAATAACGGAGGATGTATGGCAAAAGAAAGAAATACGAGCGAAAAACTACATAGTAAACAGTGTGTCTGATACACAGTTAGAGTTAATAATATCTGAAGATACCGCAATGAACATGATCAACAAGTTAGACGAAACTTACATGGTGAAAAGCCGCGCAGTAAAATTGTTATGTAAGAGAAATATTTTAGAAATGAAAATGAAAGAAGGTGAGAACCCCACAGACTTTTTTTAACAAATTTGAAAAGCTTATAAATGAATTTACCCTTACATTGTGGAATCTACTCATATTACTTTTTAAATGAAACTAAGTGTTTCTAGTGGAATTAATTAGAAACACTTTGTTTCATTTAAAAAAAGCTTATAAATTAATTGAAGAATGCTGGAGAAAAAGTTAGTAAATTATCTATTATTAACACTTCCACAAAGTCAATCACATATTGTAAATATTATAGATGCCCTACCAGACACAGAAAAATCTGTTGAATATGTAAAATAAAAAATAACTCTAGAATATCAGAAGAAGGAGAATAATAATGAAACCAGTCAGGTTTTCAACTCCAATGCAAGGAAGCCTTATACAAATTCTATGTCAATAAACAACGGACATGGACAACAAAAGTATCAAGGTGCACAAACAAAGAAGTGTTTCCGTTGCGGAACATACCCAGAGATTTTGTAGTGCAAACATGAATTTCCCACAAAGGTCATATTATGTTCCAAGAAATGAAGGACCAAGAGACAGTGAAGGTGGAAGATACTATGCAAGATTGGCAGGAAATTCAGAGGTAGAATATGGAACGGAAAATAATTTATTCAATGTAGAAATCATGCTTCCAAATGTAGAAGTAAATACTGTAGAAAGATCAGAAAGACAGTCAGATGAAAATATTAAGTGGTTATTAGATAGTTGTTGCTCAGACCATATTGTTAACTCAGATAAGTATTTTACAGACTCGGTAAGTTTAGAAAAAGCTATTGATATTGAAGTAGGAGATGGTTTTTCATTAAAATCCTTCAAGATAGGGACTTTTGCTGCTTATTTTAATGTGAAAAATAAGTTAGTGAAAATAGAAATAAAAAATGTTTTCTTTGTACCTATTATGAAGAAAAATTTGTTAAGTGTGTCCTGTACAGTAAATCAAGGAAATTTCATTGTTTTCGAAAAAGGTCTAGCTAAAAAATTTAATAGAAATGATAAAGTACTTGCTATTGCTTAACAGAAAAACAAACTCTTTGAACTAGAGGGACGAATTAAAAATTTAATTGATAATAATTCATCCCATATGTCAAGCGTGGTATCTATTTCTAATAAAGAAAAATTGCATAGAATTCTGGGACATACTAAATTTAATGATCTTAAGCACTTGTGTGATAAATAGTTGATCAATGGGCTACCTAAAAATATTGAAAATATTCCGTTAAAGTGTGAAATTTGTATTGAAGCTAAAATGTCGAATTTAAAATTTAACAATGCTAGAACTAAAGCAAATGATATATTAGAAATAATTCATATAGACGTAAATGGTCCGATCAGTCAAACAGGTTACAAGGGTGAAAAATATTTTGTTTCTTTTATTGATGATTTTAGTAAGATAGCTATTGTATTATTGCATTAAAAGTAAAGCTGAAGTGTATGATAAGTTTATTGAATATATAAAATTAATTGAAAATCAAACAAATAAACGAATAAAAGAAATACACTGTGATAATGGTACCGAATATTTAAATAAAAGGTTTTATGAATTTGCTAAGCAAAACGGTATTTATATTAAAAGAGGGCCACCCTGTACACATGAGATGAATGGTGCCGCCGAAAGGTACAATAGAACTATAATGAGCCGAGATAGATGCTTATTATTAGAATCAAAACTAGACAAATCGTACTGGCCTGAGTGTATATATACTGCAGCGTATTTAGGTAATCGTCTATTGGCTAATACTAAAATAGTTAAGATACCTTACGAAATTTTCTTTAACAAAAAACCCGATATGACAAACTTGAAGTTATACGGCAGTACCGCGTTTGTAAGAATTCCAGAGGAATGTAGAGCTTCAAAACTTCAATCAAAAGCTGTTAGAGGTAAGCTTATAGGATATACTGATACTGGTTACAAAATTCTTGCAAATGGTAAGGTAATAATCAGTCGAAATGTACAATTTATAGAGAGTAACGAACATTTTATTAGAAGTCCGAACGAAGAATGTGGAAATGAAGAGGAGATATTATGTGCAAACGAAGAATTTGATAATAAGAAGGAGAAAGATATCGAAGGAAATTTGTAAAACCTAAATAGAAATGAAAATAACGAAAATAATTTGGAGGAGGCGTGTGAAAACCTACGCCCCTCTAGAACAATCAAAATGCCAAAACGTTTTGATGATTATATTGTTTATATAAATTACAGTAATGCTGTGGTACCAGAAACCTATAATGAAGCACTGCCATGCGAAGATTCGAGAAAATGAAAAAACGCTATGACAGAAGAGATCAAATGCTTAGAAAAAAAATGAAACTTGGGAAATAGTAGAAGAACCACGCTCTGCTACCATGAGAATAAAATTGTGGATCTAAAACTTCTTTTATGTTTATATATTTATTTTCTATCTATTTTACTTTACAAAGCGATACTTTTAACATTTATTAAAAAATCCACCGTCATAATAACAGTTTCAAACACAAACTTGTTTTTGGCTCTAATGTAGTAAGTTAAAGAGAGTGTTTAGAAACTACTACGCATTAATTCCTATCTTTCATTTCTGCATCTTTCACTCTCTTTCTTCGCGCACATCCAACACTCTGGCTGTTCTGCACATATTATACCTAATCACTATCCCTATTTTTCTCATTCATTACTTGTGTATATTATCTCTTCTCCTCTGTTTCCCGAATACTTAAATACCCTCATTTCAAATTGGTACTCGTTTTCCTGATAGTACGTGCTGTTATATTTAAGTTTAAGCTTTAAAAATCCTCCCTTTCTCATCCTGATGTGATATCAATAGTTATTTACGGTCTAATGCTTGTTCTAGCTATTCTAACCCTATAAGGATATTTCCCTCATTCGAAACAATAGTGACACAACTCAAAATATCTCCGTTTTGTGGTATTTAGTCAATTAGGTTTAAAATATATTAAAGAATATTGTTGTAGAGCGACACATCTCTAATTTAATAAATGAGCGGTAGGAGGCATAAGTGTCACTATTATTTTACCCGTGTCAAGGGGCAAGGATAAATTTTGTTTAAAAAATAGTGTCACATTACAAAAAGTATCTTGTCGGTAAGTATTTATCAAATAATAGAGCGAACAGTTACACATTCTGAGTTATAAAACCATAAATGATTATTTTCCAACAATATTTTATGAGTGAGTAATAGCGACACAAGTAGGAGTATGGCCTAAAAAAAGAGCCTCTAAAATCATAATTTGATTTAGTAATTAACTTGTAACATTGAGAGAACCCAGTTACTTTCTATTTATTTTAAAATTTGGGAGAAAAGGCTATTTATTGACATTTTTGATAATAAAAAAGCGAATAAACATTTTAAAATGTGTTTCCTGAAAAACTATACTTGTTGTTTCGAATGAGCGATTTGTTTTCCTCAATGTTCTCATGTTTATAACATACACAGGCACCCTACTTTTCCCTTCTTTTCTCCCTCCCGTCTACCTGCAGCCGATACCGACATATTTATTCAGAATGGTTTACTGGATGGCCTTTGCGAGATTGTGTTAAACAATGAGCTATCCATCTTAGAGAATGTGGCAATACATTCTAAAAGCTGAAAAACAAATGAGTTTCATTTATGAATAGTCCTAAACCCTTACAACGATGTGCGATGTGTCTGAGAATGTGGAAACTGTTCATGTGTAGATAAAAGGTAATTAAGAGACGTAACGTCCTTCTTCTTCTTACATGTGTAAAAGATGCAGATACACATTGCATATTTATTGAATACCATTTTGAATACTTTCTTTCATATTCGTATGCTAGATTTTTTATTTGTAATGAATTTTACTTTTGAAATAATCATTTTATTTGAATAATTACTATGTGTTCCTTTTGTTCATTTATTTGTATTCAGGTATTTAAAACCACTCAAACCAGAAGCTATCACAACAACGGTGCTGTTATACGTGAAGTCTTATAACAATGTCCTGTATAATTATGCTGCGAATTGTTTTAACCACTCGTGGTATACTCTTATCTGAAAGTTTTCGATACAATTGTGTACTCAGGAGGTGGAACGTGATCAAAATAAAAACTATGATATACGGAAATATCTATTTGAAATATCTCGAACTATTTTCTTCTCATTATTTTATCTTAAAAATTCAGAAATTCACACAAGAAAATGGTGTTTCTAATAATTCCACCATCCTCTCCCATGTCTAGACACTTTCTTAAGCAATCTGCAGTTAGTACAATGATGGTATACTATAACTAGCGCCATCTATTTGAAATATCTCGAACTATTTTCTTCTCATTATTTTATCTTAAAAATTCAGAAATCCACACAAGAAAACGGTGTTTCTAATAATCCCACCATCCTCTCCCATATCTGGACACTTTCTTACGCAATCTGCAGTTAGTACAATGATGGTATACTATAACTAGCGCAATCTATTTGAAATCTCTCGAACTATTTTCTTCTCATTATTTTATCTTAAAAATTCAGAAATCCACACAAGAAAACGGTGTTTCTAATAATCCCACCATCCTCTCCCATATCTGGACACTTTCTTACGCAATCTGCAGTTAGTACAATGATGGTATACTATAACTAGCGCAATCTATTTGAAATCTCTCGAACTATTTTCTTCTCATTATTTTATCTTAAAAATTCAGAAATTCACACAAGAAAACGGTGTTTCTAATAATCCCACCATCCTCTCCCATATCTGGACACTTTCTTAAGTAATCTGCAGTTAGTACAATGATGGTATACGATAACTAGCGCCATCTATTTGAAATCTCTCGAACCATTTTCTTCTCATTATTTTATCTTAAAAATTCAGCCATTCACACAAGAAAACGGTGTTTCTAATAATCCCTCCATCCTCTTCCATATCTGGACACTTTCTTAAGTAATCTGCAGTTAGTACAATGATGGTATACTATAACTAGCGCCATCTATTTGAAATCTCTCGAACCATTTTCTTCTCATTATTTTATCTTAAAAATTCAGCCATTCACACAAGAAAACGGTGTTTCTAATAATCCCTCCATCCTCTTCCATATCTGGACACTTTCTTAAGTAATCTGCAGTCAGTACAATGATGGTATACTATAACTAGAGCAATCTATTTGAAATCTCTCGAACTATTTTCTTCTCATTATTTTATCTTAAAAATTCAGAAAGTCACAAAAGAAAACGGTGTTTCTAATAATCTCACCATCCTCTCCCATATCTGGACACTTTCTTAAGTAATCTGCAGTTAGTACAATGATGGTATACTATAACTAGCGCCATCTATTTGAAATCTCTCGAACTATTTTCTTCTCATTATTTTATCGTAAAAATTCAGAAATTCACACAAGAAAACGGTGTTTCTAATAATCCCACCATCCTCTCCCATATCTGGACACTTTCTTAAGTAATCTGCAGTTAGTACAATGATGGTGTACTATAACTAGCGCAATCTATCTGAAATCTCTCGAACTATTTTCTTCTCATTATTTTATCTTGAAAATTCAGAAATTCACACAAGAAAACGGTGTTTCTAATAATCCCACCAACCTCCCCCTTATCTGGACACTTTCTTAAGTAATCTGCAGTTAGTACAATGATGGTATACTATAACTAAGGCCATCTATTTGAAATCTCTCGAACTATTTTCTTCTCATCATTTTATCTTAAAAATTCAAAAGTTCACACAAGAAAACGGTGTTTCTAATAATCCCACCATCCTCTCCCTTATCTGGACACTTTCTTAACTAATCTGCAGTTAGTACAATGATGGTATACTATAACTAGCGCAATCTATTTGAAATCTCTCGAACTATTTTCTTCTCATTATTTTATCTTAAAAATTCAGAAAGTCACAAAAGAAAACGGTGTTTCTAATAATCTCACCATCCTCTTCCATATCTGGACACTTTCTTAAGTAATCTGCAGTTAGTACAATGATGGTATACTATAACTAGCGCCATCTATTTGAAATCTCTCGAACTATTTTCGTCTCATTATTTTATCGTAAAAATTCAGAAATTCACACAAGAAAACGGTGTTTCTAATAATCCCACCATCATCTCCCTTATCTGGACACTTTCTTAGGTAATCTGCAGTTAGTACAATGATGGTATACTATAACTAGCGCCATCTATTTGAAATATCTTGAACTATTTTCTTCTCATTATTTTATCTCAAAAATTCAGAAATTCACGCAGAAAAACGGCGTTTCTAATAATCCCACCATCCTCTCCCATATCTGGACACTTTCTTAAGTAATCTGCAGTTAGTACAATGATGGTGTACTATAACTAGCGCAATCTATCTGAAATCTCTCGAACTATTTTCTTCTCATTATTTTATCTTAAAAATTCAGAAATTCACACAAGAAAACGGCGTTTCTAATAATCCCACCAACCTCCCCCTTATCTGGACACTTTCTTAAGTAATCTGCAGTTAGTACAATGATGGTATACTATAACTAGCGCCATCTATTTGAAATCTCTCGAACTATTTTCTTCTCATCATTTTATCTTAAAAATTCAAAAGGTCACACAAGAAAACGGTGTTTCTAATAATCCCACCATCCTCTCCCTTATCTGGACACTTTCTTAAGTAATCTGCAGTTAGTACAATGATGGTATACTATAACTTGCGCAATCTATTTGAAATCTCTCGCACTATTTTCTTCTCATTATTTTATCTTAAAAATTTAAAAAATTCACACAAGAAAACGGTGTTTCTAATAATCCCACCAACCTCTCCCTTATCTGGACACTTTCTCAAGTAATCTGCAGTTAGTACAATGATGGTATACTATAACTAGCAATCTATTTGAAATCTCTCGAACTATTTTCTTCTCATTATTTTATCTTAAAAATTCAGAAATTCACAGAAGAAGACGGTGTTTCTAATAATCCCACCATCCTCTCCCTTATCTGGACACTTTCTTAAGTAATCTGCAGTTAGTACAATGATGGTATACTATAACTTGCGCAATCTATTTGAAATCTCTCGCACTATTTTCTTCTCATTATTTTATCTTAAAAATTCAGAAGTTCACACAAGAAAACGGTGTTTCTAATAATCCCACCAACCTTTCCCTTATCTGGACACTTTCATAAGTAATCTGCAGTTAGTACAATGATGGTATACTATAACTAGCGCCATCTATTTGAAATCTCTCGAACTATTTTCTTCTCATTATTTTATCTTAAAAATTCAGAAATTCACAAAAGAAAACGATGTTTCTAATAATCCCACCATCATCTCCCGTATCTGGACACTTTCTTAAGTAATCTGCAGTTAGTACAATGATGGTATACTATAACTAGGGCAATCTATTTGAAATCTCTCGAACCATTTTCTTCTCATTATTTTATCTTAAAAATTCAGAAATTCACACAAGAAAACGGTGTTTCTAATAATCCCACCATCCTCTCCCTTATCTGGATACTTTCTCAAGTAATCTGCAGTTAGTACAATAATGGTATACTATAACTAGCGCCATCTATTTGAAATCTCTCGAACTATTTTCTTCTCATTCTTTTATCTTAAAAATTCAGAAATTCACACAAGAAAACGGTGTTTCTAATAATCCCACCATCCTCTCTCTTATCTGGACACTTTCTTAAGTAATCTGCAGTTAATACAATGATGGTATACTATAACTTGCGCAATCTATTTGAAATCTCTCGCACTATTTTCTTCTCATTATTTTATATTAAAAATTCAGAAATTCACACAAGAAAACGGTGTTTCTAATAATCCCACCATCCTCTCCCTTATCTGGACACTTTCTTAAGTAATCTGCAGTTAGTACAATGATGGTATACTGTAACTTGCACAATCTATTTGAAATCTCTCGCACTATTTTCTTCTCATTATTTTATCTTAAAAATTCAGAAATTCACACAAGAAAACGGTGTTTCTAATAATCCCACCATCATCTCCCGTATCTGGACACTTTCTTAAGTAATCTGCAGTTAGTACAATGATGGTATACTATAACTAGCGCCATCTATTTGAAATCTCTCGAACTATTTTCTTCTCATTATTTTATCTTAAAAATTCAGAAATTCACACAAGAAAACGGTGTTTCTAATAATCCCACCATCATCTCCCGTATCTGGACACTTTCTTAAGTAATCTGCAGTTAGTACAATGATGGTATACTATAACTAGGGCAATCTATTTGAAATCTCTCGAACCATTTTCTTCTCATTATTTTATCTTAAAAATTCAGAAATTCACACAAGAAAACGGTGTTTCTAATAATCCCACCATCCTCTCCCTTATCTGGATACTTTCTCAAGTAATCTGCAGTTAGTACAATAATGGTATACTATAACTAGCGCCATCTATTTGAAATCTCTCGAACTATTTTCTTCTCATTCTTTTATCTTAAAAATTCAGAAATTCACACAAGAAAACGGTGTTTCTAATAATCCCACCATCCTCTCTCTTATCTGGACACTTTCTTAAGTAATCTGCAGTTAATACAATGATGGTATACTATAACTTGCGCAATCTATTTGAAATCTCTCGCACTATTTTCTTCTCATTATTTTATCTTAAAAATTCAGAAATTCACACAAGAAAACGGTGTTTCTAATAATCCCACCATCCTCTCCCTTATCTGGACACTTTCTTAAGTAATCTGCAGTTAGTACAATGATGGTATACTGTAACTTGCACAATCTATTTGAAATCTCTCGCACTATTTTCTTCTCATTATTTTATCTTAAAAATTCAGAAATTCACACAAGAAAACGGTGTTTCTAATAATCCCACCAACCTCCCCCTTATCTGGACAATTTCTTAAGTAATCTGCAGTTAGTACAATGATGGTATGCTATAACTAGCGCCATCTATTTGAAATCTCTCGAACTATTTTCTTCTCATTATTTTATCTCAAAAATTCAGAAATTCACACAAGAAAACGGTGTTTTTAATAATCCCACCAACCTCCCCCTTATCTGGACGATTTCTTAAGTAATCTGCAGTTAGTACAATGACGGTATACTATAACTAGGGCAATCTATTTGAAATCTCTCGAACCATTTTCTTCTCATTATTTTATCTCAAAAATTCAGAAATTCACGCAGAAAAACGGCGTTTCTAATAATCCCACCATCCTCTCCCATATCTGGACACTTTTTTAAGTAATCTGCAGTTAGTACAATGATGGTATACTATAACTAGCGCCATCTATTTGAAATCTCTCGAACTATTTTCTTCTCATTATTTTATCTCAAAAATTCAGAAATTCACACAAGAAAACGGTGTTTCTAATAATCCCACCAACCTCCCCCTTATCTGGACGATTTCTTAAGTAACCTGCAGTTAGTACAATGATGGTACACTATAACTAGTGCAATCTATTTCAAATCTCTCGAACCATTTTCTTCTCACTATTTTATCTTCCTTAAAATCCACTTACTAATTCATTTTCAACAATTAGATTGCAACAACTTTTGCAGAAAGGGTCAGAAGTCAGCTTTCGTACGGGAGGTTTATTCAAGAGAGTCGACAATATTGGCATTCGAAGAGACCCGTTCAGTACATTAAAAAAATTACAGAGCATTTCAATGAAGACTATCCACCCCACATAATTCTGAAGGCGTCACTTTTATGAAAAAATTTAAAAACACGTCAAAAATCATATGAAGGAGGACGTCTTTTTTTTGCTCATATGTAGACGTTATACCTAACTTTAACCCCCTCCTCCTATGGTCACCACTCCCAATTTTTTAAATGGAACACTCTATAAATTATTGCATTGCATTGTTGGATTCTCCTCTATAACAGGATTACAAAAATGTATAATACATAAGTGAAAAGTCAATCAGTTGGGATAATTCCAATTTACCAATAGTAACATTTTAATTCGTAACCAATCAGCAAAACAATACTAAATTACTGATGAAATAAAACAAATTAATTTGTTTAAATCTTCATTATTTATTTTGAACTTATTTTGAACTGACATTAAAAGTTTTTCATTGTAGCTTCACTAGTTTGAAAAAGCTACTGTGTAGCGAAACTTGTCACTAATTATAATTTGAACGTCAGTTCAAAATAAATAATGAAGATTTAAACAAATTAATTTGTTTTATTTCATCAGTAGTATGGATCTTCATCAAGTAAAAGCCTCATCTATTCAATACTAAATTATTTTATAAGGTGCTCAATTGACTTCCATTGATTTCCATATAATGATACAATCGAGCATAAATTTTATATATTATTTCACGTGAATGATTCCTAATGATAAAATCAAATATAATAATGGGAATAAGAGCTTATGAACCTCACTTCACATTATATTTATAAAGACAAAAACAATAACAATGTTTTCAAAAAATGCTCTAAAATCCAAGATTGAATACGACTAGACTTTTAAAAACTGCCCTCATTTTTCATATTTTACGCATTGTACATATAAAGATAAATAAACAATACCTGACGGTTTCCAGTGCCACTTTCTTTTCTAGTTCTCTCACTCTGGATTGTCTAACTTCAAGTGTTTCCGGTCCGCATCCTCTGAGAGCTTGAAGGGCATCTGCATGCTGCCGTTCTAAGTCGACTCGTCGGGCTTCCGCCGCCCTAAGCTGCATTTCCAAGTCCATGCCCTGAAACAAAACATTGATTAGAATCATATTCATCTATCACTTATTGGAAGCAACCAACGTTAGATAAATGACCTATTTATCTTTGGAAGTTTGTTGGTTAAAATTTAGATGTTATGAATAAAAGTACACATAATGTATGTCGGAGATAATAGTTTAATACTATTATAACGCCTTACAAAGTTTCTGAAAAATTTCTTTCAAAGATCAGAGACCGTTCATCAAGAAGCAACAACCACTTCTCGGGCTATATGCCCCGACAGACATTGAATTACACCTCTAAGTTAAACGGTTAACTTTCACATAATATGTTCACAGCTCTTTAATATATTTATGCCCAGTAGATATGAAGAAAATGAAAGGATTAAATTCATTATTTCGTTAACCGGCGATTTAAGGGAAAAATCCTTAAATCCGTCGATTTTTATTTTCAAACAGGCGATACATTTTTATTCATGAGGTTATCTATGTGAGTGTGATGACACCATAAAATATTTAATTAGAAATGTGGGGGTTATACATGGTCTCAAGACCAACTTGAACAGGCCATAGCAGCTGCCAGAAACGGAGAATCTCAAAGAAATGTTCGTACTAGATTTCAAATACCGAGTCGCACTTCATGGCGATATTTACATCAGGGATTGTCGGAAAAGAAACAGGGTCGTCCAAGCATACTGAATCGTCAGCAGGAAAGAGATTTTGTGCAGCGGATTAAGCGATACTGTCAAATTGGATTACCTCTCACTCCCAAACTTGTCCGACATCAAATGTTTCGATATTGTGATATAAACAACATTCGCAATAATTTTAACAAAACAAAGCAGCTTGCTGGAAAGGACTGGCTCTATTTGTTCCTGAAAAGAAATGGTGATTTATCTGTACGAAAAGCGCAACCTATGAACCCTGCACGCGCTCAAAAACTGAACAAAGCAATTGTTTCTGACTACTTCACCAAAATATCCGAACTTATGGAAACGATGAACATTAAAGATAAACCTCAAAATTTATATAATATGGTCGAGAAAGTCTGTCGCCTCACCATATACCATCAACAACGTGTTATGTCTGAAAAGGGAGTACGACGGGTTCATATGGTTGCACCTGAGCATGCAGAAAATGTCACCGTTGTGGCTTATTGTAACGCTATGGGCAACTCTATTCCACCTATTCTATTGTTTCGAGGAAAACGTCTAAAACCAGAATTTTGTGACAATTTACCCCATGGATCCCTTCTAAAAATAGCACATAAAGGGTCTATGAATTTTTAACGACATTCTGCTCAGTATAAATCAAACGGACCTACACTTCTTGTATTTGATAGAGCTTCCAGCCATTTAGATTACACAATTGCTGAAACAGCTGAGTCTCTTGGTAGCACATTATTTTGTTTGCCGTCAAAAACCACTCATGAGCTCCAACCACTATATAAGGCAGTATTTCGCTCGTTTGAAGCAAATTGGGACCAGGAGCTTTTGAGATATTGGGATACCCATCCTCAAAGAACCCTAAACAGGGCAAGATTCAACATAATTCCAAATTCAAATTTTTTAAGTATCTAGGTAATGCTATGTGTTGCGAACAGGCCACTTTTTTCTTAATGGAAACATAAATCGGCATAATTGTAGATACTGGTCACCTCTTTGGATGCGTGAGTCCCACACCCAATATCCACAAAAACTGAATGTAGGGGCTGGAATAATAGGCGACAAAATATTTGGTGCCTTTTTCATTTTCATGTAGAAATGTCATTATTCGAAACTTTTAGACAATAACAATATCCTAAACGACAATATCTGGATACAACAAGATGGCGCTCCACCTCACTATGCGCGTGTGTTGAGGCAATACCTAAATAATGTGTTTCCCAGAAGATGGATTGGAAGGCGTGGTTTTATCAAATGGCCCCCGCGATCACCCGACTTAGGTCCGTTATACTATTTCCTGTGGGGTCACTTAAAAAAACCTGCCAATATTCAGGAATTAAAAGATAGGATTACCACAGAGAAAAGAAGAATTCAGCTGTCGGGGATGCTGCAAAATGTATTGCAAAGTTTTAAAAATCGCATGGCTTGTTGTATTGAAGTAAATGGACAACATTTTGAGATCTGCTGTAATCGCCTTTACTGTATGTTTTCTAAAATTACTAATTTTTCTACCATTTTTCTGCTCCATGATTCGGATAAATCTTTTATTGCACCAGTTTCGTTAAACTTTTTACTAATTTACTGACAGTACACCTTATTATATTTTTATTAGGATATAAATTATCAAAGATTTTTCAAATTAAACGAGTTTAATCAATCAATCTAAACGTATTATTTTAACTTCGGCGAAGATAATGTAAATGTAGCTATAACTCCGAAATCATGGCATTACATG
The DNA here is from genome assembly GCA_947563755.1 of Lochmaea crataegi. Lineage (NCBI taxonomy): Eukaryota > Metazoa > Arthropoda > Insecta > Coleoptera > Chrysomelidae > Lochmaea > Lochmaea crataegi. Next base: position 26,364,865 of record OX387432.1, read on the forward strand.
AAAAATATTCAATATTTCTTAAGAATTTTAAAATGCAAAAAATACAAGGTAATCCATTTAAGATAACAAAGTTCATTATTATTCCGGAATAAGGAAAGATCTGACAACAATGTAAATACTACCATAATATCGACCTTATTACAAGATTATTGCACACCAAAATCTATAAAAATCATGCGATCCGTTTCCGAGATAATTGAGGCGTTCCATAATTCAAACTCTCCCTGTATAATTATTCGTTTATTTAATCGGCTTTAAAATCATTGACAGCCATGATTTTCGGATTAACTAATCGGCGTATAAAACAACAATACGGTTAGTTAAATCGATGAAATTGAGAACAATAAAATTACGTGTCGGCGGTGTCTAATTAAAGCGATTCAATCCAGTTTACTGCCAATTAAGTGTTATAATATATGCATTTAGAGGATTTCATTTATTTTATAGGGGAAATATTAAATTAATGACAATCACAGGTTTAATTAACGTTGAAATTTTTGTAATTGCAAGGAAAAACAAATTAAGGAAAATGGGTACTTTTTTTCTGGAAAAGGTTTTAAAAATTTATTTAGTCATTCAATAATTATCCAGTTGAATTTGGAGAACTATTTCTCTCATCTACATATTTAATGTGATACTTCAATACGCTGCTCACTTTATTTTCGGTGAAAATCAGCCCTTGGTCGTGATTGTGCAGAAAATTTTTGGTTCGTTACCTAGCAAAATCATTGAAAAAGTCATAATCATAGAATTAACATTTCATTTTATTTTCCTATAAGATTGAGGTTAGTTGGGAAAAACGTAATAACTAATCGATTCGGAACAATTTTTTAAAATAAAATATCCGAAAAGATCGGTACATGCATCTCGGAAAATACAAGAAGGTGCAAAGCATACATCTGGGGACAATTTACTGCCTTTTGTAATGAGCGAAAGTTCAATTTAGAGAATCAAGCTGCATATGAGTACCTATCCAGCAAATATACTCAAACATTGGGTGTTCAGGGTTTCTCATTATATTTTGACCCCCACAACAGACTGAATTTTGTATATAGGGAGTGCCCAATAAAATGCATCTTCAATATTTTAAATAGGACACCCTGTATTTTTTTATAGTTTTGAGTAGCCCTGCATTTCCTGATTACAAATATATAACATTGTGTAGCATTTGTTTTGTTCTATAATGGAGTAATGCAACTGACATTTAAAAATGAAACAATTATTAATTCATTATAAGATGTCAGTCCTTATACCAAAATGGGTTAAACTGCAGATGAAAAAGTAACATATGGCAGCAGGATGGAGCACCGCCACATAATGTCGTAGCCGTTCAAGAACATTTAAGAAATCAATTTCATGTGTGGATCGGCAATAAGGGTACCATCAAATGGCCGCCAAATAGTCCCGACTTAACACCATGTGATAGCTTTTTATGGGGGTTTTCAAAAGAAAAAATGTATTTTGATTCAAATATAAACATTAACACTATCACGGCAAAAGTTCGCGCGTAACTTGGTCATAATAACACAATATCTGACGCATTAGAAAATTTGAAACGAATATATTACTTGAGCACTGATAACAATGGAGGGCACTTTGAGCATCTATTGTAATCTTAAATGTAGTATTGTATCTTAAGTCATTAATTTTGTTGACTTTCTAAATATATAAGTTGTTTTTGAACTATAAATGGAATTTATTTCTTATCTTATTGTAGTACCATACGCCATTATAGAACAAAACTAATGCTACACAATGTTATATATTTATAATCAGGAAATACAGGGCTACTCAAAACTATAAAAAAATACAGGGTGTCCCATTTAAAATATTGAAGATGCATTTTATTGGGCACTCCCTTTATACAAAATTCAGTCTGTTGCTACATTTTTGGATAAAATAATACAACTTTTATTTGAAACTTTTTTTTGTATTCCCGAAATTAATGAAAAATAGTGGGGGTCAAAATATAATGAGAAACCCTGTACAATATACGTAAAGAAAACACAGTTGAAACTGTATAAAACACTGCCTCGTGTCTATAATAAGCACTATTTTATTTCATTTATAAATTGCTCATGTTGCTTGTTTACAAGGGTACACCATAAGATGGTTCCTGAATTTTTGTTGTTCTTTAATATTCACAATAAATGGGTTAAAACAAATTTTTTTGAGAGAGGAAGTGAATCCTGCTGCGGACGCGTAAGCTCCTATTTTCACCTTTAAATTAATATTAAAAATTTTAGAGCTTCGACAAATAAGCGTGTCTTCAATTATTTCAAAAAGTTTCTATAAATACCATTTCGAATCGAACGACACATTTATAATAATTTTGGATAATCTCGGACGCAAATTCGTAGATACATTTAGGTATAAAGGACATTATTCAAATATCCACACAAATCAATGTATTCTATATTTTTCGTACACCCATGTTTCACGTAAAATCAATAGTATCATCATCATCAGCATATTGAACCCTGGCACAGTAGCGGTTATCAATTCGGTTTTGTATAAATTCCGATAAATATAATAATTCCTATTGATATACATGAAAAGTGCCTATAAAATACAAACACAAATGACCCAAAAATATTACTGTTCGTTCAATAACGCCTACTTCGCTATACAGAAATCTAACATAGGATATACATTATTCAAAACTCATGATTCATCAAAACATTTACGTATGAAGCGGCGTATTTTCCAATATTCAACGTCAAAATATATTATTCCCCTCCGACTTCCTTTCAACGCCATCATAATATTCTCAAGCTGATCGCTGATGTTTTGTTGCAGCTAAGGAGGGTAGAACGAAGGAGCACCATCTTGTATGGGGGACAAGTTGAAAAAGTGTCCACCTGTAAACTGCAAATTATAATTCGAAGATTCACCGAAATGGCGTTCGTGTAGCTAATGGAAATGATGTGAATTTAGGGTTATAAACCGAGTGAAGTGTGCTGGGTTGAAAAATTTAGTATTTTTCGTGACTTGTGTAATTGAGAAATATGCAGTATTTAAAATCTCAACTATTTACGTAGTATTTCCTTATTTAATTTTGTATCTTACTCTATAATAATTCATGGCGCTGTTTTTAAGATCTTTCCACTTGCTACTATGGCGCCACCTTAATTTGCTTCCTTTCGATGGACACTTTTCAATTAATTTAGAGGGTGCTCCTTCCTTCTACCCTCCCTAGTTGCAGGCAAGATATGCGATCTACTACAATCTGGTGCAGAGGCGTATTAATGTTAATAGTTGCTGGGATCAGTAGGTATTAGTAGAAAGGAAAATCAGGATTACTCCAAGTCGAGCACGGCAATTTTGTCACTAATGGTAATATTATAGCGTCAATATTTTTGTTAATATCATTCTTGTTTATGTTTATAATAGTATTTCTAAGGATCAGATGTCAACATACACGTTGGACGACAATGTGTAACCAAATGATTGCTACCTATCGGACGTTGATGAAAAACTGCCGAGATATCCCAGGCCTGGATATGTATGTTAATTAGGATGCATTTCTACATCGGATGAAGACGTCTTGTTAATATTAACAGGGTTTGGACTTCCAACTTCATTATTATGTGTATCCTATATAAGTAAGAGGTTAACCAGACCTTGTAGTGACGAGAAGTGATAGGTCACATACAAGTGATGAGAAAAATCAATCTAAGCTGACACTGACAGCACCTCTCAACTCAAGAGCTAAAGTTAGAGATGCAATAAGAGCAGGAGCAAGAGAACAAAAGTAGTAGGGCTGGAGGGGGAGTAGAAAAACTGGACGGAGAGAAGGAATAAGAACTGGAGTAAGCAGCAAGAACTAGTAGAACTGTAATATATAGTAAGAACTAGCGCGAGATTAGTACTATAGTGTGAAGTAAGAATAGTACGATAGCCTCCAGCCTGTGCGAAGGATGTTCGGGAAAAACTGGAGAGTACAACCAAAAACTATCAAATGGCTATATAGCAAGGTCACCAGATCAATTATAGGGGGCACGGTGGTCAAATACTTGGCAGGCTGGGCTGGGGCAATCCAAACGCTAAGCTGAGTCCAAAAGCCTGCTTGTCTGGTAGCCACGGGAGCTATGAGAACAACCCCAACAACCGCATTAGAAGTCTTGCTGAACCTACCGCCATTTCATGTCTACATACAAGACAAAGCCAGATCAGTCACCAATAAATCGACCGGAGGGCAAGCGCCCATCAGCTGACTACATGCTATACAAAGAGCTGGAAACCGATCTCATAATGGGAATGCCATCGGACGAGATGCTTCCCAAGTATAGCTTCGAGACAAATTTAAAAACAGTCATAACAGACAGGGAGGCATGGAAGGAAAGACCTCCAATTAATACAGAAATGGCCTGCTAAACAGATTTCGGAGCAGGAATATATATAACCAAAGCAAAGTCAAGAGTCTTACTATAGTTAGGCAAATATGTAACGATATTCCTGTACGTGGGGGTTATTAAGGCAAGAGTTCAAGATAAAGACCATTTGTCGTATCTCCGACAGCCAAGCGGCTATAAAAGTAATCATCTACATTTAGATAAATTTAAGACTCGTTTGGGATTGCTTGGAAACCCTACAAGAGCTAGGAAGTCAAAAAAAAACATACTATCCTTGGTCTGGGTACCAGGACACTCAGATCAAGGATAATGAAGAGGCAGATTTACTAGTACGAGAAGAAACGCGATGCGCTCTTATGGGTACAGAACTTTTTTGTGGTATGCTCTGCACTTTCACTAGATGTCATTCCTAGTAGACTACAAAACTATCAGAACTTTTTTTGCAGTCTTAAACTTCAAAATATTATCATTCATTGTCTAGTTGTCGAATTTCTTGTGAATGTCAGAGGTGGACAAAAATTCCGAAGAATTTTTTTTGATAATTGTAGCTAGAGAGCTCTAAACGTTGAAATTAAAACATAAAAAAAGATTCCCAAAACTAACAAAAATAATACTCTCTGGAAACTACAACAAGATAAAAAATGACAAATTCTTCCGATCCTACTATCCTTCTTAACAAACAACCAAAAAAAGTACAATTAAGAGATAACACGCTTTTTTAAAAGCCGGTCCTGTTTACATAAGTGCTGGATTGGATGACAGGCCACAAGCATTATTGGGTCATTTTTTTTTTCAAGTAGTCGGACGCGATAAACCCATTGCGTTGCAGCCCTCGAATATCTGGTTACAAATAAGCGTTGGGGACGAAGAGGCGGCAAAAATAGATACATTATCTGTTAAGAAATTAAAATCCACAATGAAAGTCTCTTAAATTTATGGTATCTTAATGTATACATTTCCAGAAAATAAAATATATAATAATTAAATATTTGAATTATATGCTTGGTAAATAATATTTTTATTTTTGTAACAAAGATTTGTAACTTGGCATTGCAGCCAGAAAAAATCTGAGCGATTGGAAATTAGTGGCTGCTGAATGAATTTTATTATTTAATCTACATTTTTGGTATCTATATACAAGTCGACAAACTTATATTGGCATTTGAACAGTTATGTAAAAACACAACCGGTGGCTAAGCGTAGAAAAGCAAGGAGTGTCTTGGGCTAAAAACACTGGAAGCGTTTTCTGTGGAGTCGGTCACCAATTTGGCGGAAAAGCGGCGCAAATCACACGCTGCGTCACTCAACTGCCAATCGAGAAAGTAAAAAACTATAGTTTGTGCTGTTGTTAGCTGTACACGTTACATCGTACAGTAGCAACGACTTTTTTTTTATTTTGTTGGAATAATCCTCTGAACGCATATCTTAAATTGTAGATGTCAATTTCATTAATTAATTTTTCAACGTACCAATTTGGCATCATTGTTATTGAAATCTGCTGGACTTACTGAATTGAGTCGTTCAAAAACTATAAAAGAACCTCGAAAACAGTTTTTTGTCTCATAGGCAACGTACTGAGATAAAGATAAATAGGCAACTCCATACACAAAACTTGAGACATATTTTCTATATCATCTATATTGGTCATGAGCACGAGGTATAATGGAGATATGCCGTCTTTCGGATGAGACGTAAAACCGAGGTCCCGAGTCCATGGATGTTGGGCTCGATAAAGATCCCTACCACTGGTTGGAACACTAGTGGATTCGGCAAAATTTCCGGTTAGGGGTAGAGTGCTCCCGGCGTCGGTGATTAGCCTAAGTTGCGCAGAAATAGACCGACGTTAAATAACCGAATAAAAAAAAAATCTATATTGGTCTGGTGACTGCTGGTTGTAAATGTAAATCTTGCATAACCAAGACCAGGAGATAAAAGCTGTATGACTTGCTATGAAAAAGACATCACATCAATAAAAGAAGATTATCAGATGCGAATTCCAAATTTGAGCGGGCTTATCGTCACCTCACCATGCAAAAAGAATGTTGTTAAGTCTTGAATAAATAATTGAATAGAATAAAAAAACTCAATTCTCGTAGATAATATACCTATCTAATTATCTAAATACAAGGGTGTAAAGTTCATTTACGATAAGTTTGCAATAACAAAACATGACAGATGTTTTACATCGTTGCCACGTTGTAATTTTTTTCCAGTTGTTGGCATAAAATTATGTTGATAAGTTGTCTATTGCCTAAGATTACATTCAACTTAGGCATTGCGACGGAGTGTTCGATACTCTTTTTTAAATAGTTATGAAAATAACTGATTATATCTTACACAGTAAATAACAAACTATAAAATGCGAATGAAAACGACAAACCAAAACAAGAAATTGATAAAATTGTCTGATTTTGACAACATAAGTCTTGCAACCCCGAACACGGCAGCCAACTTTTGGACCGTAATTTCCCCCGTTATATATATAATTATTCCATTTACACTTTGGATATTTAAATTTTGTTCAGTGGCTGCAATTGTTACTACAAATGTCAAAATTGCAAACTTATCGTAAATGAACTATACCTACCAATCTTACGGCAAAGTTCGGTATATGGGTTATTTTAACAGAAAACAGAAAAATTAGTAGATGTCTTCAAGGTGCATATTTTGAAATTATCTCGAACTATACAGAGTGTTGAATAACTCCGTTACAAACCAAACATATGATTTTTTAAATGGGAACCCCTGTATGTTATACTGAATTCCGATTTCTCACATTTTTTTGAAGCTTTTGATATATGGTTTTGCTACGTTATGGAGAGTCATTTGAAAGGTATGGACATTTTTATGTGAAAATCGAAGGTAAATAAACGCTCTGTAGCTTACTGTACGTTAAAGAAAAAAAAATTATTCTGCCTAACTTCGTTTCTCTTTTGTATACAGGGTGGTCGGAAACTCGAACCTTTCATTTTCTTTCTTCTTTCTTGGGTTATGTAGCTTTTATTTTTGTTAAGCATTCCCTATGCCCAAAGTTTATAAACACAGAGTTATTTTGTAATATTTATTGTAAACCATTACATTTTCTCTGTAAGTGACAAAATTTGACATAAACGTCAGTCGTCAAACCAGTATCTACAATCATGACGATATTCCATTAATTCCATTAATAAGAAAAGTGGCCTCATCGCAAAACATTACATTACTTAAAAAAATTGGATCGTTTTGATTGTAACATGTTTCCATCATTATGTCTGCAAACTTGAACTAATCTAATTTTGTATGGATGTGATTTATTTTCACGTTAAATTTTCAATACGGATGATTGCGAAATATCAAGTTCCCTGGATATTTATCTAGTACTCAAGAATACTAACAGGACACAAACATCTAAAGATTTTTTTCAGTTGATGCAGTTTTTCTGCGCCTTAATTTGGACAAATATTTTACTGATCCAGCTTCGTTAAACTTTTTTACTAATTTACTGGCAGTAGATGTTGTTAGGATAAAAATTATTGAAGATAGTACACGTTTCGTGTTGACTTCTACACATATCACCATATCCTAATATCATTAAAATCTCAATTCGTTCTTTTTCAGATATACGATTCATTATGACTTTCAATAAACACTAACAGTACTAATTTATTGAAACCTCAAAGTTGTTATTGTAGCAGTCAAAAATGTATTATTTTAACTGCGGCGAAGATAATGCAAATGTATAGCTCCGAAATTATGGCATTAAGGTATAGGTAACATTTCATGAAAAATATTCAGTATTTCTTAAGGATTTTGAAAGGCAAAAAAGGTGATCCATTTGAAATAACAAAGTTCATTGTTATTCCGAAAAAAGGAAAGATCTTACAACAATGTAAATACTACCATAATATCGACCTTATCACAAGATCCTTGCACACCAAAATCTATAAAAATCATGCGAACCGATCCCGAGGTAATTGAGGCGATCCATACTTAAAACTCACTCTATATAGTGATAGTCCCTACCTTGGATACAGTATATGATACAGTTCTCAATTTTAAGTTATTCGTTACAGCGAAACAATTACTTCGAAACAAATAACATTAATTGAGACTTACAAGTGAAATCAATCTTTATACTCTACAGTGGCGGCTCGTGGTTAATTTGATAGGGGGGTCATAGGTGATGTGACCAAAATCTTAAAATACGGAACGCCACTGACCAGCCCCCCCGGAGGCTTTTCGAAAAACCACTCCCAATTTCTGCCCAGAAGTCGTCAAAATCGTTAAAAAAGCAAAATTTGTGGAGATCATTTCCAAAGCACCAAAGGCAAAATAGTTATTTGTGTATTTAGAGCGTAAAGTAACAGTTTACCGCTTGAGAAAGAATGTTGCGATCTTTCGAAAGCAGCAATTTTACTTTACGCTCGAAAAACACATATAATTTTTTCTACAGTCGCCCTTTTAATAATTATAACAGTTTTTTATATTATCTTAGGTTATAATAGGAGTGCTAGAATAATCGTCATTTTCGCTATTCATCATGATTAACCATAAAAAGATCTACTGACTAGGGATGTTAAAAAATAATCGATTTTTATATTATACTATTTTTCAAAATTATTGACCATTTTTGATCATTATTGACAATTGTTGACAATTATTGACCATTTTTGACCATATTTTAGATAGTTTTTGACAATTTTTCAAAAATTTTGACCGTTTTTTAAAATTATTGAGCATTTTTCATAGTTTTTGACAATTAACGACCATTTTTCAAAATTTTAACAATTTTTGACTAATTTTGACAATAGTTGTCCATTTTTGACAGTTTTTGACAATTTTTGACCATTTTTGATAGTTTTTGACAATTTTTGACCATTTTTCAAAAAAATTTCAAAATTTTTGACAATTGACCATTTTTGAAAATGTTTGACCATTTTTCAAATTTTTTTAAAAGTTTTTGACAATTATCGACCATTTTTGACAATTATTGACCATTTTTGACAATTAATGTCCATTTTTAACAGTTTCTGACAATAATTGAGAATTATTGAACATTTTTGACCATATTTCAAGATTTTTGACAATTTTCATATAATTTTATTTAATTTTTAATCTGATAAATTGTTAATTATTCACCAATTGAGTTAATTCGGAGGGCGTGGTTTGATTAAATAAGCGAGCGAAAAAGATTCCTTTTTTGCGCTAGAGCGTAAAGTAAGAATCCTCGGCATTTGTCGACTTTACGATTTCATATGAATATAGTCATAAGTCATTTTAAGCGCGACTGTTGAAAAAGTTTTATTGGACCACGCTTGTTTTATATAAAAATAATGCTCTTTTAAAAACAACCATATTTTATTCATTTTTATACATATTAAATATGATAAACTTAAATTAAATGATAATTAGTCTAAATCTTTTTAAAATTTAAGTGAAGCCTTCGATCTTTTGTATTTGCAACAACTTATTACGACAAAACACAGCTCATTATTCTCATTATTTTGCTTCAAATACTCTCCTTTCAATCAAAATATAGCGCGGCCTGGCAACCCCTCTACTCTTCTCTTTTCTAAGCGTGTGATAATCAGCCGACGTACGTCGATTCATCGTCGATATTAAACCGGGCTTTTCACCCAACACATGTAAACTTCGGGCGTGTTTTTCTCATACCGCGAAGATCGTCAGCGCTCGGCAAATTCCGTTCCCATATAACACCTTGAGGTCAACGGTGGACACCAGTCCGCTTTCCAATTTTGGTTTTCGCCGAGTACTTGATTCTTGATGCGGAATAACGTTTACACGGGGGTCTTCAAAAACGTTTAGGTTAGGTAAATTTTATTCAGGAAGAATACTATACTATATGTATATTAGGTATATTTTATTTTTTTAAATGCTTATTTAATTATTTTTTATTGGGAGGTCATTGGCCCAATGACCTAATGGAGGAGCCGCCACTGATACTCTATATATAAAAACGTCCAATTTAAACTTCAAATAGAAACCATTTCTGTAAAAGCACAACCGCAAAAACTTCCAATACAACTGCAATATCCTACTACAGTGATATTACTTTTAAAATCTTTCCAGTCCATTAATACGTTCCCGGATAACTGTAACAAACTGCTGGGATCGTTCATGTTCAAAATAAAACGTTCATATATTTTTCTTTTTCTTTTATTTTTTTGCCCGGCTAGACAGTATCGCCTACTGCGAGCGACTAGACAACAATCATATTTTATTCAGGTCACTAGCTTACAAAAATAATTCACTTACTTACTTATATAATTTTTCTGATTTTGCATTGTGTAATTCACTCTACAGCGTTGCTGAAAAGTCTTGCTCCAAGGGATTATCTTTGAAACGGATAAAGGGAAATTTATGAAATTCTAGGTCGATTAATGAGACGTTATTCTGCATATTTTAGAGAAAGTGTCAAATGTTTTTGATGTCAGCATTTAGCGTACAGCCACTATCTTGAATTTTTCGGAATGGCAACCTAAGTCGAGAGACGTATCACAAAGAAACTTATTTTTTTCTCTTTCCAAAAATATTAGCAATGTATCACTTCACTCGGAAATTATAATAGAAATTTAACAAAAATATTGAAATTGTAATTTCAAATACAACTGGATAAACTAAACATTCATTTAAGCTGCAAATACTTCATCACAATAAGTGCTCAAAATGCTGACCATTTGTTTGTTGAAGCTACGAATAGAATCGTTGATCATTTGTGGAGTGATTCCTTGTATTTCGAGACGTACGCGATCCTTTAAAATGTATCATTCATCGTCCTAGAATTTAATAACTCGCCCTTTATCCGTTTCAAAGATAATCCCTTGGTGCGAGACTTTTCAGCAACGCTGTATATTGGCTATTTACTAAATTAGTGATTTATAGGAAACAACCAACAATTTTTTTAAATGTTTATTTTCATTGTAAAAATAAAAATCAAACTCAGTATCTTTTAATTATACAGAGTGAAATCACGAGCAACGGGATGAAAGTTGACTTTAACGTCTTAATAGTTGGGCATTCTTGAATGTATTCCGTTCTATGATTGAGTATTAATTGTAGTTTGTGCAACTAGTGTGGATATGATGTCCATATCGCACGAGGACGAAGTTTGAGCACGACGCCGTAGGCGGAGTGCTCAATCGTCCGAGAGCGATATGGACAATCCACACGAGTCGAACAGTATATTTTTTCTACAACCCACTTAAGAAAAAATCTAGAAAGTAAACATTTTATTAAACAATAATATAACTTCAAATTAAAAATTTTTAATAATTTTACTATTATTATTATTTAGAAATAAAATTAAAATTTAAAAAAAATTTCCCAACGGGGAATCGAACTCTGATCTACCGCGTGAGAGGCTGGGATACTTACCACTGGACTACCGATGAATATACTAATCATCTATCTATAACGTCAAATGTATTACATAAAAACTGACGTTTGTCAGGAGTACCCTTAAATATTCAATTTATTCTGTTTCTATACGTTATACGTCTCCTTTGCGGCTAAGCGAATATCTGGTGGAAAATTATTTATTGATTCATCACTGGAATCACTCATTTTTACTAATATTTTTCTTAAAAACTATAGAAATATTTTGACAAGTTATTTTGACGTTTCTATGAAATTGAAAAAAGATTAGTTTGCGGGTACTGATTGCTGGATTTCATATACGTTCTAGGATGTATATGAAATCATATCCGTTCAGTTAACCGGAATGGCCTACATTTACATTCTGTAAATTGTGCAGAAAATGGATAATATACATGTGGGTGTAGAAAAACATTTTTACAGTGTGTTCAAAACTTACAGTTTCATCATCAGATAATTCAATATGTAATATTGTAAAAGTGAATTTGTTACCTATAGGGGAAGGGTGTACAAAATGACATAGTCGGGTAAAATGACACAGTGCTTGTATATACTGGACTCATCGTTCGGGAGTGTTCGGAATCGAATATGTTATTGTAGCGTGGGTTCCAGTCATGCCAGTTCACATTTTGTTCCGCTTCATCGGTCATAGAGGAAGCACGTCCGATTTTTCAATATTTGACATCAAAAATTTTTTGGCACGCTATATTAAAATCTGCACAACATTTTTAGTGTGATAAATTGGTAAGTTAAAATAAGTATGATAAGTTTTATGTTTGCATATTTCAAATTAAGTTGTTAAAAATTGTATTTGTTTGAATTAGGTTTGCGTGGGGCAAAATGACATAGGTGTAAAGAGGACAAAATGTCATGCTATGTCATTTTGCCCGACCATACATAATAAAAGAGAATGTGCCTTACAAAAGGATAAATATGCGTTTTTTTGCAGATTATGCCGCGAAATTAAGCAAGAAAGACCAAACTTTACAATTTACCTCAAGCAACCCTAAGGAGACATGCTTTGGAAAAAAATAAAAATTTACAGAAAGGGGAAAAACGACTGGGCAGATTTAAACCAACATTACCCATAGAAATAGAAAGGCAGTTGGTTGAACATTTAAAATTGCTAGAGTCGAGGTTCTTTGGACTAACAAGACGGGATGCTATAGAGTTAGCCTATAGTTTGGCTGTAAAAAATGGGTTCGAACATTCTTTTAATAACCAGAAAAAGGCCGCTGGAAAGGACTGGTTAAGAGAATTTCGCAGAAGAAATCCAGATATAACACTGCGTAAACCCGAAGCCACATCTGCAGCAAGAGCGCAGCCATTTAATAAATCTCAAGTGGCTGAGTTTTTTAAGGTGCTAGAGGACACCTTGCAAAAGGAAAATATTGATACCATGAAGATATATAATGCAGACGAATCTGCATTATCTACCAAAAAGCGCCCGCAGAAAGTGTTTGCTACAGCCAGTAGGAAACAAGTAGGTGCAATTACCAGCGCCGAAAGAGGTTTGCACGTCACGGTTGTTTGTTGCATGTGTACTAACGGGAGCTATATTTCGCCTGCCCTAATTTTCCCGCGAAAAAATATGAAAAAAGAGTTAACTGACCATACACCTGCAGGAACTTTATGCATTCCCCAGGAGTCTGGCTGGATGACTAGTCAAGTATTTTTACAATGGTTGCATTTTCAAAAATATGCCAAGGCATCTCGCACAGAAAAGGCTTTGTTAATCGTGGATAGACATTTAAGCCACAAATATCTTGATGCTCTTCTATACGCCAAAGAAAATCGCATTGTGCTTTTATGTTTGCCACCTCACTATACACATCGCATGCAACCTCTTGATGTTGCATTCCTCGGTCCACTCAAAACCTATTATGACCAAGAAATAACCAAATGGCTCATCCTGGTCCAGTTGTGACACAGTTTCAAATTGGTGGCCTGTTAAATGAAGCCTATGGAAAAGCAGCTAGTGTTCAAAATGCTACTCATGGATTTGCCATAACTGGTATCTACCCAATAAACCCCGATGTGTTTCCCGACTATATGTTTCAAGCATCTGAAACTACAAACATTGCAGTTGATAATAGTATCCAACCAGCTGCAAACGTTCATATTGATAACAATGCACAACCTGGACCTTCCTCTTCTACCATAGAACCTCCTACTTCGACAACGGCTCAGAAAAACTTGCAAAATCCAACAAGTGTCGTTTTACTTTTGGTTACTCCAGCTGATTTGAGTCCAGTTCCAGTTAGACCATTTGTTTCAGGCCAAGGAAAAAGGAAGCCAAGGAAACGTCAAGGCACTTCTGTTCTAAACTCAACTCAAAATTTGGAAGAGGCTAAGGAAAAAACCAACCAAAATTAGAGATCCCAGAAAAAAGAAAAAGAACCGTAAAAATAAAAGTTGTCCAAGAATCCGAGTCGGAAACAGAAAGAGACCCTTTTTCTGCTGATGAAGAAGATGATGATGATGCTGCATGCATTTATTGTACAGAACTGTACAAATTTTCTAAAAACGGTGAGCTGTGGCTATGCTGTTGTTCGTGTAAAAAGTGGGCACATGCCGAGTGTGCCGGGGTAGACAAGAAAACAAATATTTTTGTTTGTGAGCTTTGTATCAACTAAAAATTATTAAACAGTATTGATGTGTCATTTTGCCCCCCCAGGTGAGGTAAAATGAAGTTTTCTTGTTAATTTTTATATGTTTTGCTAAAAGTCTATATTTTGTCCTAATTTGTTAAAACCTTATCTGAAGTGCTGCAAATACGTTAGCTTATGTTTTGTCCATAATTTAGTTAAAAAAATGTTTTTTTTTTAATAAGAAAATTCTATTTTTTTAAATGTATGTCATTTTGTACACCCTTCCTCTAATTAATTTGTAACTGTTGAATTTGACACTACGTCTATTGTATATATTAAGTATTTGTATATAGTAATTACATGACGGATTTTATCTCTATGTTTCTAACATTATTTGTTCACTACGAAAGTACTTCAGTAGTTATATAATTTCTGTCAGCCCAGAGTTTTAGGGACTACTCTGCCATCATCCTTCCGGTGAAGTGGTGCAGGCTGTAACCAAACCTGTCTTCACATCATGACAACAATTTTATATTTTGTCGCTAAGTAATGTAAATAATAAAACGAGCGACTACCTAGTAAATGTCCGTATAGATAGATTCATGTTAGTTATTTCTTTTTGTTTCTTATAATTCATAATTAAGGGTAGTAAGGGGTTTTCTCACTTGTGGATTTTACTTTAGTTTTTAGTTACCGTGGGACTACTGATTTTGTTTCTGGCTTTGATTATATCACCTTTGGGGTGTAGACACAGTAGTCCAAATACTTTGTCCGCTTCAGCTTGATAAACGCTAAAGTTTATTAGGGTTCAGTTATAAATTACTGACTCCTTGACTTGAAGTCTAAAACATTTAAAATAGTTATTAGGTTGGATAAAACTTATTGATCCATGTAGACATACTTTACTTTTGAGTTAAAGGTATATTTTCTTCATTTATCTACCATATTTTGGCTTGAGCAAATACATACTAGTTAGAAATCTTCTGTGTAGGATGACATTCGATTATATTCTGAACATCTACTTATAATATATTAGCTGTTTATCACCATATTTTGTCTGTTAAATCCGAGTGTTTGATCTTTCTTTGTGTACTCTGGCAGAAGGGTATTGTGGTACTATGTTCAAATTTATTTGAATAATTTTCAATACACTGACTTTATCATTTCTGTTCATTGTTATTGTTTACAAAGTCAAATTATTTGTTGGATGACATTGACAATTGGCCGTGACAGTCGTGTCTTGGATAAAAGCGTTCGTTCGTCATGACTTACATATAAGTGTAGCACTTTATGACTTGATCTGTGCGGAACACGCTCGGTGTAGTGAGCAGTGTAGTTCGGATGCATACATATTTCGGGTAGGTTTCTCTGTGGTAGTATTCTGTATCGACGTTGAGGAAGTGTCAGACACCCTTCTTTCCGGTGTGTGCTCCTAATTGATGGTTGGTTTCCAAAAGTGCATCGAACGAGAATCTGAATTTTGTTAATGATTGGGTAGTCATCCCCTGCTGGGATTTATAGGTTCTCGTTCTGAATGAGTTGTGGAATATACGGCTATTATTTTGGTTCTACGGGAGTTCGTATTGTTGGAGAATTCCGTCCTGTTTTGGAAGCCGTTTCCACAAACCCTTATAAGGGATATATTGTACTAAAACGATTGAAACCGCCAACGTTGAAGTTTTGGAATTGGAGGTGTGTTACATGGTTTTGCTGGTTCATTAGTTGGTTGCCATTCAGTAGAGGAAAATTTTGAGTATTGGACCCTTTTTGGAAAAGGTATGTCTCATAGATTTGTAGTTTTTGTAGTTAAAACAGTTGGTGGTAAAATACTACCTGTTGGTTGAATATTTTTGATTAAGACAGTCTATTCTGTTACCCTGTGTATATTTTGTCATTCTTTGGCCGCTTTAGTCTAACGAATACTATAATTCGTGGGTGGTTCTTCAAACCTACCCTGGCTATGACCAAAAACCGTTTATTTTAGATGCTTATCGTAATCTTATTATTCGATTTAAATTCAGTGTAGTATACTGTTGCTGACACTGTTGATTGTAAGTAGGCCTTATGGCTACTTTGTGGGTTTGATTCAGTTAATTTGGGGTTGATTTTGATTTGTACTTTACTTGTAAATTCTTATAAATTAGCTTCTGGCATAGGCCGAGACAAGCTTAACTTGTCGAGGTGTTGGATTTGTTCCTGTATAGGCTCAGTTTTTAGCTGACACCTGTTTTAAATTTTAAGGGTTCACCTGTGGGGCCAGATACACACTTCACCTGTGGGGCCAGGGTATACTTACCACCCTCCACATACACACTTCGGGATGTTTGGAGTTCACCTGGTAGATCGATGGTGATGTCTTCTGCAGTTTGCTGCTACTTTTCAACAACTTCTTGAAGAAGACCACATTGAGGGTAACCCGGTATCGGGGGTTTTTCTGAGTTATTTACTTATTTTTATTTTAGGCTTTACGCCAACATGTATATACATTAGCTAGGTAGTTCCTTACTGATTTATTTTATTATGCAATTGTAATGGTGGAAATTAATATTTTGCGGTAAATTTTCACAATCTAGTTTTCATAATTTTATCCACTTGCGCATGCGTCTCTGCCTTGGTACCAACGCGTTGACTACGGTGTCGCCTTGTATGAAATTGTTTTTTTTTTTATAAACTTTACACTACTTTTCAGGTAAAATATAATTAATAAGTTTGTATTTAATCTGTACTGGTACACTCGAACAGCCATATTAATTTCCCAGTACGTAGGTCAATTAACTGGTATAGGTTGGAATTTAATTGTTAATCATTTGATTTATTTTTTATGTGTAACAGATGCTCATGCTATTTTTTTTAAGTGGGGAGCATTTACTAGGGTTTTCAGTAGATATTAATTGTAAAACATCCCCTTAAGGGTATTAACTATTTTTAATTGCGTAATTCTAAGGAACATAAGCCTTTCATTTTCATCCCTTGTTTTACTGGGTTATCGGGGGAAATTAGTTGCGCTAGGCCAAAGTGGAAAACTCAGTTGGCGCCCACACAAGTTGTCTACTATTTTGTCCGGAAGATCAATAAGAGGGATCCACCCCTATCCGTTCTGAGCGACGTCGAAGGCCTAAGGTTGTCACCGGAGCAACCGAAACTTATGTAACCGAGTAGACAAATTAATTTATAATATTGCACTTGTTTTTTTAACTATCATTTAAATTTTATAACTAAATTCTTTTTTGGGCTTGAGCTCAATTTTTAAGGTTACAAGTTGGATTAGTAGATAATGACCTTTTTAATAAAAGTAAACATAACTCCCTGTAGTTAGGTATGGTATTTTTCTTTCTACTAAAAACATTTAAAAAGCTACCTAAGAGACGAAATGTTGAAGGATAAACCCCTAAGCAATCGTCTATATGCTTATCAAACTAAGCAAATCCGCGTATCTAGCGTTGGATGATCTAAACAGGCTTATCTCAAAGTCAATAGAAGACAAAGAGATAGCGATGGCCACTTTCTTAGACATCAAGGGAGCATTTAATAATATTACCACGAATTCATTGGTTAATGCAATGAATATAATGGGGACATCCACAACAATATGCCGATGGTTAAAGGCATCTCTGGAGGATAAGACAATAATATCCACTCTGGAACCAGTACCATCAAAACAAGAACGAATAGAGGATGTCAACATGTAATGAAGCAGATAAGGCATGGGGCCAATTTGTAACCCCTATTGTACGTTGCAAACAATATGCAACCGTCGGAAGGTAAGCCGGAAGGAAAGCCGGCCGAAGAGAAGAGAAGGGGAACGGGACAGCATTTACATGCCCGCAGGAAATCACCGTAGGAAATTGGCTGGACGTCGATAATAAACTCTTTGCTGGATCTCAGGGTGTGAATCTTCGCCTAAATTAGGACGTGTTGGACATTCATCATGGAAAAGGGTCCGGTAAAGTAATAAAAAATAGTCTGGACGCCAACTTGTTTTTTTTTATTCTCTTAAAACAAGTAAAAAGAGGTGTTTACATCTTTCAGTTTACATGTGAATTCACTGATCACCTATAAAACCTTTAACATACTCATAACTCACATTATCAAACTACACTTTTTTATTGACATATTTCTTTACAATCTGTCGAACAGCTTGGAGCCTGTCCGCTCTCGGCGGCTACCAATTAACTTCTCTTTTAAAAAATCAGCACGAAAAAACGTTAGGGATATGTTGCCGGAAGAATGACTGATGGTCATTCGTTGGTTTTGAAAATAGAGGCGGGGCGAAATGTTGTATCGATAAATTTTGTTCTAGAAAACTCAAAGTAGTGTCGTGTGCAAAACTATTTGTTTTGAACACCTGCGAGAAGGGTAGAATTGTTTTTAATTTCTTTTTTTTTTATGGACGCAAAGCGTAGAAAAGGGGTTTACAAAATATTATGTTTATCGACAAGGGCGTCGATGAAGGGTTTAAAAAGAAATAATTTGGAGTTCAGTAATGAAAAATAATACGAAACATAACGATAGATATTATATCGTTACAAACAATGAGGAGTTTTATAACCGCTAGTAAGCGCAACTTAAGTGAACTTTCTCTGTCTTGGATACGTAGATGACATTGCTGTTGTAGTCAGGTGCCTTAAATTTATTTGAAAACTGGTGCATATTCAAGAGGCCAATGCTCAGAAAACACAAATTATCAATTTTTCGAGAAAGACGGCACTACCAAGCATAAATCCAATAAGGTAGTGGAGGAAAATATGGCCCAGTGGGTAATATGGCCCAAAATCCCTAGCGCAAAATCTAAAACATTAATTAGCAATCTGGCAACATCACATAACTGCCTGTAACCGTCACTACCAAGGACAGTTGAGCGACCGCTTGCCGCCACAGTTTTGCACGTGGCAGGCAGTTGGTTTCTGCTAGGGATGGAAAGATTTTTCAAAGAATCGATTCTCGATTCCGATTTCGACTTTATATTTTTCGATTTTAAGAACCGATTACTCGAGCGCAAGAATCGATTCTTTCGATTTTAATCGATTCCAAATTGAAAGAACAATAATTTTTATAGTTAGTAAATTTATTCATCCAATCGCAATGCCATGAATGGATAATACAAATTTTTTAAATAAAGCACAAAAATAGTTAAGAACAAGTATATTTTTTCATTTATTAATAACGTGTCAAGTCAAGAATATCACATTAAAATTTTTTTTAATAATCTAAGTTATAACAAACTCTATAAATTATTAACAAAAAATCAACTTTTTAGTTTTTTTAGTCACTTAACCGTAAAGACGAAGTCGAATGTCAAGAATCGATTCTTGATCGACTTCAGAAATTAAAGGTCGACTCCTAAAAATCGATTATTTGACGAGAAAACTCGATTCTCGAGTAAAATCGGAATCGAGTTTACCATCCCTATATTCTGACTGCGGGGTTATGCATGTGCTGTTATAATTTTCCGGCTGATTTGTTGACCACCTTTTCAGGCTAAGAACCAAAGGGAACGGTCTGCAAAATTAAAAGAGGTAAATACATGTTTTTAAGTATCTTTGCATGGAATATTTATTTGCTAGTGAAACTCTGTATTTTTTCTCACTTATTATGTTGTCTCGATCTCCTTTCGGTTAATATGGCCAACAGAAGTAACGGGTTATATGGCACTGGGCCATATAACCCGACAGATGGGCACTTTACCCTACTTAATTAAAAAAAGATTAAAATTTTTTTTAGTTTTGAGATGGGGAAAGTATGCAAGAATTTACGCAAGCGATGGTCTCAAGACCAACTTGAACAGGCCATAGCAGCTGCCAGAAATGGAGAATCTCAAAGAAATGTTTGTACTAGATTTCAAATACCGAGACGCACTATACGGCGATATTTACATCAGGGATTGTCGGAAAAGAAACTGGGTCGTCCAAGCATACTGAATCGTCAGCAGGAAAGAGATTTTGTGCAGCGGATTAAGCGATACTGTCAAATTGGATTACCGCTCACTCCCAAACTTCGATATTATGATATAAACATCATTCGCAATAATTTTAACAAAACAAAGCAGCTTGCTGGAAAGGACTGGCTCTATTTGTTCCTGAAAAGAAATGGTAATTTATCTGTACGAAAAGCCCAACCTATGAACCCTGCATGCGCTCAAATACTGAACAAAGCAATTGTTTCTGACTACTTCACCAAGATATCTGAACTCATGGAAACGATGAACATTAAAGATAAACCTCAAAATTTATATAATATGGACGAGAAAGTCTGTCGCCTCACCATATACCATCAACAACGTGTTATGTCTGAAAAGGGAGTACGACGGGTTCATATGGTTGCACCTGAGCATGCCGAAAATGTCACCGTTGTGGCTTATTGTAACGCTATGGGCAACTCTAATCCACCTATTCTATTGTTTCGAGGAAAACGTCTAAAACCAGAATTTTTTGACAATTTACCCCATGGATCTCTTATAAAAATGGCACATAAAGGGTCTATGACGACGAAACTCTTCAATGAATTTTTAAGACATTTTGCTCAGTATAAATCAAACGGACCTACACTTCTTGTATTTGATGGAGCTTCAAGCCATTTAGATTACACAATTGCTGAAACAGCTAAGTCTCTTAGTATCACATTATTTTGTTTGCCGTCAAATACCACTCATGAGCTCCAACCACTAGATAAGGCAGTATTCTGCTCTTTTGAAGCCAATTGGGACCAGGAGCTTTTGAGATATTGGGATACCTACCCTCAAAGAACCCGAAACAAGGCCGGATTCAACATAATTTTGACCCGCCCAAATGTATGACACCAGAAAATATTATAAGCGGATTTAGAGGTACAGGATTGATTCCTTTAAATCCCGATGCAGCTTTTGCCCCTATCAAGTAACAGAGCGAGCCATGCCTGATAAAATAGTTGCAGACAATAGTGGAAACTCCGAAACGTCAAACGGTGAGATTTAGTCTGATGATGATGTTCCAATGACAGCTAGAATAATTAATCCAGTTTCTCAAGAACCTTCTCCAAATAGATTGAATAAGTCTTTTCACGAAATACTTCCAACTCCTACTGATGGAAAAAATAATGAAGTGAAAAGAATTAGGCGTAAAGCTTTGAATTACAAAGCTCAGCAAGTGACAAAAGACCTTTTCTCTGAGAGACATGGCTATTCAGCTATGAAGTCTTCAGATCCGAAGCATCCAGTACCATCAACATCCAAACAGAAAAGTTTTATCCCACAGTCTACAAGCAAAATACACAGGAGTCATGGTTATGTGCAGCTTGTGATAAAGAGGACCAACTTGACATGAGAATGTGTACAAAATGTCTTACTTGGTACCATGAGGTATGCGTTGGCCTCGAGTCGGACGATGATGAAGAATTTGAGTGCTGTTGTCTTCTTGTTAGTTAGTTAGTTAGTTTTTTGTGCATAAGCATGTTAATTTGATTTATTTTTCAAATGTTACTTAAATTTCCTAATTTCTTTTGCTGTGTTCATGAAATGTTCTAATATTTGTTTAGAAACAAAATTTGGTTTTTAATTTTGTAAAAAAACCTTTAAAAAAATAAAACCGGCTCTATCTCCCTAAGTTTAAAGATTTGGCCCTAGAGCAGTGCAAAGGATTTCTATATATAAATCTATTACGAATCATTTCTGACCAGGTTAAATTACATAGGTATGTCGGCCACATACTTACCTATCATGTGGTTGAAAAAAATATTCCTAAAAATATTCTGGTTCCATGGAAAAAAAATTATTAAGGTGAGCCATATTTGCCTCAACTACCTTAGTGCTAGGAGGAACGATGATTCCATTTTCCAGAAAATCAAAGTACCTGGGAGTACATTTTCATCAAAGGCTTTCATTGAACTTTCACTTCCAAAAGACCTCGCGGAAAACTACAATTGCCCTCGGAAAATGCATAAGAATGTGTGGAAAAAACTGTGGTCTCAATCGAAGAATGTCCCAATGGCTAAAACCAATAGTGCAAGCAAGAATGATGATTCCATTTGAAAAAGAAACAAAGTACTTAGGAGTACATTTCCATCAGAGGCTTTCATGGAACATTCACTTCCAGAAGACCTCACAGACAGCTACCATTACCCTCGGCAAATGCACAAGAATGTGTGGAAAAAACTGGAGTCTTCAGAGGTGGTAGTGAGAACCAAAGCTATTCAGATGAGCCTAAGGACGACACAACTTTCCAAGCAGAAGAATTTAAAAGACGAACAAGAACATACCGAGCAGTCGCTATATTTGCAGACTCCTTTACTTCACTAAAAGCTCTTGGTTTCATAGAGATAAATTCTAAGCTAGTATGGAATTGCGTAAGTGCCTTGAGTGCACTCGGAGACCATTGCAAGGTCACGGTAGCTTGGGTACCATGGCAGGAGGGCTATAAGGACAAGGAAAAGGCTGGTTTAAGACTCATCAATGACCGGTACCCATCTGCGACATCGCAAAATCGACAATAATAATGGCCACAAGAGAGTGGATGGCACAGAAACATGTATGATGGTAGGAAATCTCACCAGGACCGAGCCAGGCGAAACATGAAAATTTACGACAGAGCCAATCAAAGATAGGAAAACTGCCAAAGCCGTGGTAGGTTGCTAAGAGAGCACTGTAAGCTTGATAGGCACGCAAAGCTAATGGTCCATGTGCAGATTATGTCACCTTCAGGAGGAAACAGCAGAACAGATAATCTGCCAGGCGGTTTCTTGTACTAGGCGATGAGAAGAAGATGTAATCTAGATTCAGAGGAGCACAATCTGCACAATAGATCTGAAAACGGAAATGGAGAATTGGCCACCTCATCAAAACTAATCTAATCTAGTTATGGCAAATCCTCGATAAAGTATAGTGTCCGATAAGAAAAAATATAACTTTGATAGTCTACAAACTACTGACAAAAATTTAAAACTTATACCATTTCGCTATGAATATCCGACCACCTGTTCGTGATTCACTCTGTATACATCTAGAGCAATCATAACTTCACATAAACATGAAAGTTCACCTGGTCTGCTTCCATTTTTCTGTACATTTAATTCGTATTCTGACTAATAGAAAACATCCAGATTTATTTCTTAATTATCACTTTAATGCATTCGTAAGTGGATGTCGTGTTTGGAATATGTTCACGGAATTGTGATTATTTCTAAACACCTAACATAAAACTCTTGCTATAAATTATGTAAAATTAAATAATAATAATGTTAGATCCAACTTCATTATGGTGAATGCACTTATTCTAAATTTTGGCGAAGGAGCCACGCCAAAATTAAATTGGTAATGTGTCCGTTAACATTGAGTTGTTTAATTACATACAGGGTGATTCTTTGGGATAAGCGCATGAGGTGTATGACACACCGAGGATCTTTATAATCGAAATACAGGGTGATTTATTAATTTTCCCCATTTTTTCAATTAATTATAACTTATGAACAGCCATTTACATTTTTGTAATATTTGGTACGTATATTTTTTGTCTACAGTGGTGTTGACTAACAACAAATTTAGGTAATAATAAGGTGGCATAAAATTAGAAAAATAAATCAATGATTTTCCCA
This sequence comes from Lochmaea crataegi, assembly GCA_947563755.1. Lineage (NCBI taxonomy): Eukaryota > Metazoa > Arthropoda > Insecta > Coleoptera > Chrysomelidae > Lochmaea > Lochmaea crataegi. The sequence goes on from OX387432.1 coordinate 26,388,746, forward strand.
AATGGTACTTTCCCATCATCAATCCACAAAATCATCAACTAGGTATTTCTTATTCCCTTAATTTCTGAATCCAATCCTTATTGAAAAACGAGAAGACAGGTTCGTATTCTGGAAAAATTATTATCAATGACTAACTTTCAATCACCCTGTATGAGTGAAAAATGATTATTATATTGGTTCCTTTCGTATTAAAAACAATAATAAAAATGAGTAAAAATCATTATATCGACCCACTTCAATGGAATTATTAGTTTATTTCTATTTTTTCTAATGGTAATTTTCTATTGTAATTTAAAATTTGCTTTGCTCCAGAAAAAGATAGTAGAAAATTAAACACAAGGCAACGCCGTCGAGTCGCGTCGTGACGATGCTTCTTTTTATTTCGATTGATTTCTTTTCTCACGTTTTATTCTCAAGTCCTTATTATCAGAAATAGAATTATTGGATAGACTTTATTCAATTCAGCTTACCTAACTGGATTAGAAAGCGTAACGAATTCAATGGGAAATTTGCTTTTGAAACCTTGAATAGAACACAAACAAATTAGTCCTTTGTTGTATAAATTAATGGGACGATTTTAATTTTTCATGATGAGACTCTTTCCATATAAAATGTAATTTTCCGCAGACAAATTGTAGGTAACGATAGGCAATCCATTTTTTCAAATTACTTCTTTTAATTTCTTTTTTAAGCCCTTTTTCTCTTTCTCTGTCGACAAAAATATTTTTTTAAAAACTTTATCAAATTAAAAACATAATTTGTTAGATTTTTTTCAAACCGTACTTAATCTTCCTTTTTTCAAAATGGTGGAAACCTTTTCATTTTTGTAGCGCCGGCATAACTTTTTCTAGCACAGCATCAAGTTCGATATCATGCAGTGTTCAAATAAACAAGGCCACTGAAACAAGGGCTGTTGATATCCTGGTATTAGGACCTGTAACCTCTCTTTCTACACCTTTTTCTTATTTCTAGTTCTTCAAGGAAATCTAGTTCTTGCTTCTTATCACAAATATGCAGTATATTTTGGCAAGTCTATCTGAAGCTACCGGGCATCGGTAAGGGGGGAGGAAACATGGCTGATATCTGTCATAAACCAATAGCGTACGGTACCTATTTTATAAAAGTATTAAAAATACTAATTATTATTATATAATAATTATATATAGAAACTGATTTATGCTTTGCTTTAAAGGCAGGGTATTTTTCAAAACACGGTACCTATTTGTTAAAAATCGTACTTGAATTCAATATGGATACGAAATAATAAGATACCAAGTAAAACTGAAAATACGAAGGAAAATATTGACATTATAAACGCCACTGGATAATCAATGTCAACCAATTGTCGAAGTGAGAAGGAAGAACACACGCACGCGCTTGCCAATAGGAAGTCAGGTGGTTACCTAGCAAAGGAGGTTCGATAAATATTCACCAATTGAGTTAGTAGGAGGGCGTGGTAATTATGATTTTCGCACGACGTTGCCGGCTTGAAGGAAACCCATAACATATTTGGAAAAGTGTTCAACTTTTAATATTCAGAGATTGAAAAAATAATATTAATAGACAAAATCCAATGAAACAAGCACATTAAAGAACTAACGTTTAATCATTATTGACATATTGTTAATAATAAAAAGTCCATTTTCCAATTATTATCACTACGTACTTAGCACTTTAGGTTTTTCATAGTTAAACGTGGCAATATCGAATGTTTTCGACCGCATTCCTTTCACAGCTTCATTTATGTTTGCCAAACTATACTTCTATTTCTGTGTTAGGTGTTAATGAATGTTTTGTGTCAAGAAGATGTTTTGCGTAATGTGATTTATCTGGCTGTTTTAATCTGTATGCTCGTGAGTGTTCATTGTATCTGATTTCAAAATTTCGAATTGTTTGACCAATATAGACAGCATTACATTCTGGACATACAAGTTTATACATCCCAGACTTTTTTAAAGGGGGTATTTTTGTTTTTACATTTAACAATGTTTTACTTACATTGTTTTCTGTTTTAAAAGAAATTGCTGTATTTATTGAAGAAGATATTATCTTTGAAATATTATTAGATATATTACCAACATATGTGATGGTTTCGTAATTTTGTATTTCTCTAGTTTTTTCAGGAAATATTAATAGTCTGTCACGATGATATGTCAATATCAAAATAATTATAAATATCTTCGATAGATTTTCATAATAATTTCATTAAATAGTGGAATTAATTAGAAACAGTTAGTTTCATTTAAAAAAGTAATATGAGTAGATTCCACAAAGTAAGGGTCCAAACAGTAAATTCAATTTTATTGTTTTTCAAGATTCTCATTGTTACATGCTTTCGAGGTTGACCAATCTAGTGTTACAATATTGATATATTTGTATTGTCCAATATATAATTACCATGCCCTTCACAATGTTTATTATAAGATTTAACCAAATACTTGTGAAAATCAATCATTCATTTTTACGTATCTACCTTTTTTTGAGAAAATCGTACAAAAAAGTTATCAAAAAATTAATTACTTAATGAATATACGGCTTTACAGATAGGAACTAAAATTTATAAACTGTAAAGGTGGGGGTGAGTTTGAGGAATATTAAGGTTAGAGTGACTTTAAGTACGTCATTGAATTCTACATCATTTTTCAGGCATGTTTATGATTTTTTTATTTTTTCTCCATTATTGCCAAAGATTCGTAAAAACTATTTTGAAATTTGTGGACTTGTGATTTTTCTTAAAAAAAGTCAAAACTTGTCGATATTGGATGATGGATTTGAACCCTTTAGGCATTACATTTAAAAATGAAAAAAATATTGAGAAGGTAGTAGTAGTAGTTTGGGAAATATGCTTACCTTTGTTAACATTATTGTATAGTTTTCCGCTTATTCTGTAGGTTAGAGAATGGAAATAAACAACATCCAAGAAGTTCTTCTAAATATTACAATTTTTCAATGACTTTTCTTGAATAAGATTTTGATTATTTTGCTTTATTTAAAATAGATTCACACATACATTACTTGAGTTGATTGTAGACGATATTATCAACATTCTAATTAATAATTTTTTCCAGGAACAATTTCAATAATAATTGACAATTTTTAACAATAATTGTCCATTTTTGACAGTTTTTGAAAGTTTTTGACAATTTTTGAAAATTTTTGACCATTTTTGACCATTTTTCCAAATTATTGACCATTTTTGATAATTATTAACAATTGTTAACAAATATGGGCCATTTTTCCAAATTTTTGACCATTTTTGACAATTATTGACCATTTTTGACCATATTTTCAAAAACTTTAACAATTTTTGACAATTAACAACTATTTTTCAAAATTTTGAGAATTTTTAACAATAATTGTCCTTTTTTGACAATTTTTGACCATTTTTGACAGTTTTTGACAATTATTGGCCAATTTTGACAATTTTTCGAAAATTTTCGAAATTTTTGATAATTTTTCAACAAATTTAACAATTTTGACCAATTTTGATAGTTTTTGTCAATTATCGACCATTTTTCACAATTTTAAAAAATTTTGACAATTATTGACGAATTTCGACAATAATTGTCCATTTAAGACAGTTTTTGACAATTTTTGACCATTTTCGACAATATTTGAAAATTTTTGACCATTTTTCAAAAAAAATTTAAAATTTTTGACAATTGACCATTTTTAACAATTTTTGAAAATGTTTGACCATTTTTCAAAAATTTTTGACAATTATCGACGATTATTGAACATTTTTAACAATTATTGACCATTTTTAATAGAAATTGTCCATTTTTAACAGTTTTTGACAATAATTGACAATTATTGACCATTTTTGACCAAATTTCAAAATTTTTGACAATTTTCATATAATTTTATTTAGTTTTTAATTTGATAAATTATTAATTATTCACCAATTGAGTTAATTCGGAGGGCGTGGTTTGATTAAATAAGCGAGCGAAAAAGATTCCTTTTTGCGCTAGAGCGTAAAGTAAAAATCCTCGGCATTTGTCGACTTTACGATTTCATTTGAATATAGTAATTAGTCATTTTACGCGCGACTGTAGAATAGTACATTATGTTACTAGGAGTAGAAGGCTATCATTATTGTTGAGTCAAAACTTGTCGATATTGGATGATGGATTTGAACCCTTTGGGCATTATATTTAAAAATGAAAAAAATATGGAGATGGTGTGTAGTTTGGGAAATATGCTTTCCTTTGTTAACTTCATTGTAGTTTTCCGCTTATTCTGTAGGTTAGAGAATGGAAATAAACAACATCCAAGAAGTTCTTCTAAATATAACAATTTTTCAATGTCTGACTTTTCTTTAATAAGATTTTGATTATTTGGCTTTATTCAAAATAGATTCACATATACATTACTTGAGTTGATTGTAGATAATATTATCAACATTCTAATTAACAATTTTTTCCTGGAGCAATTTTAATAATAATCTGTGTATCAATTTTCAATTCTAAAGGAAAAAATATGAATATTTTGCATTTTCCAACCTACAGAATAAACGGAAAACTACTAAGTGAACAAATGAAACATGTATTTGGCGTATCTTTAGCGATAATTAAGAAAAAATGTGAAAACTGATAAACTTACCTTAAAAATAATGTGGAATTAGCCCCAATATATCACAAACTCACCCCTCCAACCACCCTTATAATATGAGGTGAGCTTGAAATTCATTTTTTATTTTCAATTTTATATTGTGCAGTATACATACCAAATTATAAATTTTTATTCCTGTCAGTAAAGCCGCAATGGCGATTGTTATATTCATTAAATAATTTTTTCATACATTTTTTAAACTTTCCAAGTTATAAAAATGAGATTGTAGGTATAAACGTAAAAGATAATGTGAAAAACGTTAAAAATTGATTGTTACAATTTCTCCACAAAGTCTCCCCCTACCTTTACCCCATGGTATGAGTTTTGCATATGAAAAATTTTCCATTTCAAGGTTGATATATACATCATGTTGATAATACATTTTCTCCTATCCGTAAAGCGGTATAATGGAGATTGTTATAATCATTGAATAATAGATTTTTTGATAATATTTTTTCTGTGTAACTTTCCAAAAAAAGTCAACTAGATTAAATTTTAGGTATACGTATAAGATTACGTAGATTATATGATGCCAAATTTAAAAATTGATTATTTCACAAAGTTAAACCAAATCCTCCCTCACCCCAGGGCGGGAGTGGGGTAGTTAAAGTAGATCAAAATCAAAGATAATCAGCCCAAAATACATCCCCTTAAATTTTTTTACACCCAATCTGGACCTATATAATTCAACCCTATCAAACTATAGACCGTTCAGTACAAAAACCGTTGCACGTCATCAAAGTGTCGAAAAAAAGACGTTCGTTTATATCATGTCATTCGATTGCTGCTGTCAATCCTCTGTCAATCACTATGTTAAGCCTCTCTAAACTCAATAAATGTTGAAATTTGTAGGTCGCATTGTATTAAAAAATATAAATATATGTTTAAAGAAAGGTTTCGTGATTAATTTCATATCAAATACAGCTCGTAGGTTAATTAAGTATTAAACTCAAACTGCGCGCTGTTGCCGCGATTAAAATGCTTTATTTCTGGTTCAGTTGACGTCTTGACATTTTTGGGGTTATGTTGTGACAAAAACTGCAAAGAACTGTGAGTAATTTTTCACAAGTAGTGATGAGTTATTAAAGTTAAAGTCACATCCAAAAAAACGTATAAGTGAAACTTAATAATACTGCAATAGTTGGTGCATTTACTCCTGATACTATTTACAGCGTTTATGAAGCAAGTAAGTATAAGTTTAATATTATACCCAATTAACTGTATTTATTATATTCTGTTACATTATTCTTAATACTTGGCAATTACTTATACATGGACATTTTTTTACAGATAATCAAGTCACTTTAAGAATTTTACGGCAGTAATTGAAGGAAGAACAACAATAATTATTCAATGTAAAATGTTCCTGAGTAGTTTACTAAAATATGATACACATCCACAAAGAGGACTTATGGAACCTTCAACAAAAATAAACCATGGTATAAATTTGTTTTTATTAATGAATCCCGAATTTTCCAAAATGGTGCTGTAGGCTGTTCATGTCAAAAGGTATGTTACAATGATTATGTAAAATTTTAGAATGCAAAATTGTTTTTATTCTAGATATTTTGTAATACATGCTGAAAATGAAGATGGTTGAATTGATGGAGCAGAAAGTATATTTTTATATGAATCTCAGTTGAGTTATTATCATGGGAAAATGAATGAAGAACATGTTTTTAAATGGTTTGAAAACCAATTACTATTGAATCTTTCTGAACCTTTAATAAATTATGGACAATGCTTTTCGATAATATTAGGTTAATGACACAATATAGAATTCAATCAACAAATGTTGAAGCTAAGCTTATTTATATTGAAGCCTAGTAAGTAGATACAGACTGTATTTGAACAGTGATATAGCAAATTATATGTTAGAATTCAGAAGACTACACAACTAGTTTAATACATTTAAAATTCTTACCTACTTCAAATTATACCTAATAGACAATAAATGCTGTTTTACTTTTATTTTTACAAAAATAATAATATAGGTATATTTGAAAAGAAATGAATTGGTTATTCGAATACTGCCCTCTCAATAAATCTTTTTTTCAGGAACAAACCCCCAACAAAATACATTGTGGATATGATAGAACAGTATAGTCACAAAGTATTACCTACCATCTTTTTAAAAATCCTATTGAGTTAATACAGGGTACTGCCAAGCAAGCCGATAGATGCATTCCAGAAGTTGCGGGTTGGAATTGGTTTGTCCGTGAACCTCTCAAATTTGAAAGATTTCTATTTGCAATTATTGTTCCACCTTATTTAAAAAAATAGTATTACAATCTTTTCGGTGTAGTAACTAATTTATACATTTGCTATGTTTCTTTATAATAAAACAATTCCATAAAAATTGGGGTGGCATTATTTATTATTTTATTTTAATCATGATATTCAAAATAAGTAATTCTGGCAGCATTTCCTGAAGGCAAATGTGTATATCACAAAGTTTTATAAAAACTACAAAGAATTAATTTAATAGTTTTTATTGAATTGAAAGGTCTCATTTGATAAATCGTTTTATTAGCAATACTTTCAGTTGCAGTAGATGCTGGAGAGCTAAAACAAAATGGTAAATATAAATTTGGATTGATTAGAAGATGATGGAGTGATAAATAAGTCACCAATATACTGATAATTATAATATGTATTGATTTCAGTGCTACAATTTAGTCAATCATTCGCATATACCTTCACTCGGAGAATAGAATGGATTGCTCTTCTTTTCTGAGCTGTGGTGGTGCTTGCTGCAGAATTTTCTTTTGCTATGATCAATGATCATATACCTTAGGATGATTTTCCTTGTTGAAAATGACCTACACACTAAAGCTTCACATCCCGGCTCTTTCTAAAAAAATGTTAAGATTTATTTCACCAAAATATAAAATAAAATTGCCTACCTTTAAAAAGGAGGTAGATCCAGGTTATCAGAACTTTTTCATTTATAGGATGTCTGTAAGCCTTACATCAATCTTTCATATTGTAGTGACAACATTCTAGAAGCCAACATGTACTTAGGTAATTGTAACCTAAAAATTATATTAGATACTATTTTTTCCTTGATACTATATATACATGCATTTTAAATACTAGAATAGTTCCATAACTTCTAACTAATTAAGTGTGTGGTATAAACATACAAATAAAAGTGTTAACTATTCCATACATACCTTTTTAGTGCTAAAAATAATTCCATAGTTTTTAAAATAAGAATTTCTTAGTGCTGTACGGTTAACATACAAATTAAAGTTTTATATGTAACATCTCTGTATGTAACTGAAATAAGTCGAAGTTTCTTTGCACGCAATAACCGTCAATAACTAAACCTAACCTAGAATATTTGATAAACTTCATTTGACATATATACTAGATTCTCATAATATTTCAAGGGCTTGGCAACATAGTACAATTATGACAGATGTGACGTGCAACGGTTTTAATACTGAACGGGCTATAGAATAATTCTGTGTAGCAAATACGTACTAAAGTTCATATAATACCCTTCTTGGTGTGCGTCATTGATTGTTAATGTCTTTCTAACACATTACGTTGGAAGAAATGGAAAAAAAGGCAGGTCTGTGATTAATCCTAATCAAAATATCACAATAATGAACCGCTTAAACGTAGTACAAACGTTAACCCTAATCTTTGACTTACAAAAATTTGATTGGTTGATGTTTAGATTACGCGCAAACGCGACCTATCAATCGGGCGAAATTACATCGTTCAAAATACTATGCAGACGTTCCTTTCGTGTCTTACGTATTTTTCCAATGTCCAACTGACAGTTCTCGTCAGGTCTGTACTTTGTTGTTTACGGTAAATTATTATTTAGGAAAAATGAATATTGATCTTATTGTTAGCATTTTATTGATTCAAATGCAGGACTATATTTACTAATATTAAATTATTTTAATATGTAAATTAAATATACAATTTGTTTTACTTTGCAGTGTTTTCATATCCCAAGTATTACTAATTTCATAGCCTTTTCGAATTTGGCTGAATACGATACTGATGATTTTATTTATCGAATTAAAGGTTAGCTATATGTCAAAATAACAAATTAAATATCGACATACCCAAAACCCGGATATACGTCACAAACGATGACGCACACCAAAAAGGCTGTTATATGAACTATAGTACATTCAATTCAATAAAAATTAAAGAATTTAAAATCAATAAGGCAACTCCAATGAAATACGAAAATTGCTACTTGCTACTTGTCTTAAATAAAACAACCTTCGCGTGCTATTTGTTATTGCCATTAAGTAGGTTATCTATGATTGCCATATCGTATTCATACAAAGTTTGAAATCTGTAAAGTTTATTTCGTAGATACCTAGTAATGATTCAATAATCACCTACTCTTAAGTGATAACGAATTGTTGCAAACTCTGACCATGATTTTCAAAATGGACCATTTTGTAGATAAATTTTATAAATTGAAAATTGTAGCTTTGGCAACAGAGCATTTACTCGCGTTGATATGATTAAAATAAAATTGTATAAAATATGGCGACGATCACACTTGGTGAAGCTGTATACACAGTCGCCATCTATCACTGTACTCCAATTTCTTCAATTTTATTTCCCGTAAGCTTGATTAATTGTCTCTATATTATTAAACAATGGTTTAGTAGAGTTAAGCACAAAAGTCAATGAAAGTAAAGTGACATTTCTTTTTTTTGCGATTTCGTTATTTTTTCAACCATTCTAATTTTATCGATTTATTAAAAAAAACTCAACAAATATGAAACTATAATAACAAAATTACTCATTTTCCTGGTTGATCAGATAGATTTATCACATTTCCGTTAAAGTAACTACTAACTTTATAAAATCCTCATAAATTTGATACGGGTAGATTAAACACATATTGGAACACACACTGCATACTGCTGGCACTTCAATTTTCCGATAATGCTACCTACATTTATTCACACCTCGGAAGGCACGCTCTATTTAAAAACCGATCGAACTCGAATATAGAAAAACCTCAAACCTAGATTTTAAAGTTACGACATTAGCTCACGATTCACTAACAGCAATCAATGATGCAAGCAGTTGAAATTAACACCATTTAGAAAGATACAAATATCAATTTCATATACGTATACAGTACTGTAATAGAATTATTCATGACGAGAAACATCATCTATAAAGTATGTACTTTAAAGTCATTTAAGACATCTCAAATTATTCTCATTGTAAGCAATACATAATTTGTTATAATCCATTTGCAACGTTATTACATAAATTTGACTCAAGTAAAAAAAATTAAATATAAACAAAAAGTGTGAAGCCACAGAAACGCCATCTTTTTACAATCTAATTCATGAACACTTTCTACACATGGGGATATATCTCCTCACTCTACAATAGGTTGCAAATTTCTTTGGCGTCTGTAGTTATCACAAAAAGCTATCAATACTAATGGAAGCCATACTAAATATTCCGTTTCTAGCTTTGCATGTCAATGCTTCTTGAAATGAGAAGTAATAATATGCTGGCCAAAATTGATGATATACAACAGTATAACTGGAATATTTGGAAAGATGCAGATACTGATGGATCCAAAACTTACAAAGGAACAGGAACTGGAGCCAAATGGAGCTAAGCAAAGAAGCAACGTTTACGCATCTTTGGAAAAGTTTGCATCCGGCATATTGAAAACTGCAGCATGTGGGTTTATATCTCGGTGGATTCTAACAAACCATCAGACGTACTAGAGCCATGAGCCAAACCAGAAACACAGCAAACTCCTGGTCAAAAAATCCTCGGAGTTCCGACCAACGATACATTGAGCCTAAGCAGGGGTAAATAAAGAAGGTGATAGGGTTACTAACCCTCTGGAAACACATGCATAACTTTGGCACATACAGGTATTGTATTGTAACTACAAGAGCCATTCATCATTGCGACCAGTATCGATCTTTTGTTCTTTTGCTCTTTTAATAATATATTCAGGAATTCAATTTGCCAGAATGCTCCTGAGATGTTTTCTTTAAGCCTTCTTGGGCATCAGCTGTGTCTATGCCAAATGTCTCAGCCTAAGTCGATATTACACCCGCAGAGAATCTGTTTACGATTCACACAGTCTGCACCTGTAGTTGCCTTCCAGTCCCATTTATTTGAGATGACATCTCACCGGACAGTATCCAGTAAGCAGCCCCGTAATTAGTTTGATTTCGTTCTTTGATAGAAGAAGAGGCTTCTTAGCCTCTGCAGTCGAGTACCCTATGTGCCAATAGAACACCCAATAAACATTTTCGTTTATATAATAGTTACCGTACTATTTTATAAAACTGTAATTTATATAAGCTGAGCATAGTAATATTTCTGTAACTCTTATAAACCCTTAAATGGAGCAATTTATAAGAGTTGCGATCACCTTTATTTAGTAACGTTATAAAACCTATAAGTCTATAACTAAAAGTAACAAAAATATTTCCGGTACCTTTATAAAACTTTCTATACAACTTCTTCTAGGAAGGGGATGGAATGATATTTAGTTTTATTACTGACTTGGTTACTCTTATAAGCTTTTCCTATAGAGTTGTTGGTAACCTTACCATTATTAAATTATTTCTTTGTCAAGCTGTCATCTGTCACATTTCCAATATGTGTTTTCTCTATTTAGCATACATTGGTTAGTATATTATGTTTCTTTTTGTTTATTTTCACAATTTTAAAATCAGGCCGTATTGTAATTCATTTTTGTCTCCATGTTTATATGATATTAAGATGGATGATGTGATATATTATGTGCACTTTAATAGGTACTTGTCTCATCATTTCCACACATAAGGTTACACCAAAATTATATTGCTAATCATTTTTTACTGTAAATGTTAGCAAGACACTTCTAAAAAATTCATTGGCCTTTCAAATATGTATTATTAAAAAAATTATTATTAAATTTAAAAAAAAAATTATTTTATTTTTTTTAAATTTGTTCATAAAACGGAATTAATCATATGTTCTTATAATATAATGTAAAATTAGAGTCCAATCTGAAGTCAGTTTTCCAAAATTATGTTAAATATTTAATTTTTGATTTCTGTTTATATCTGCGTTTTAGAAAATTATCTTGGCGGATCCAACACTCTTATAAAAATTAGTTACCACAAAATTACTGTCGGTAACACTATAAACCTTAAAGTAACACTATATATCCATAAATAGTGATTCTATAAAACTTTAACAGCCGTTTGCACCGACTTCTTTTTAAAGGACCGTTAGGCTAAGTGTCCTTTAAAGTACCGTTAACAACTTTTGTGTTTTGCACCAACTTTAAGTGACTCTTAAAACGTCCATTAAAGCAGTTTTAGCTAACTGTCCAAGTTTCTTCCCTTAAACTAATTTAAATGTTCTTTAACCTCAAATATTCGACAAAACTTTGTCAATTTTCGTGACGATTTGTAATTTGCAAAAATAATGGATTCTGATGAGGCAGATGATTTCATGGAAAATGATTTTGAAGTCCTAAATTTCATAGAGATGGGCTACCCAAGACGGATTTTTGCTAGACCCAATTATTTCGAAGAAATGCCCCAAATGAACTTTTTTAGACGATTCAGATTAACTAAACCTACGGTCATGTCACATCTAAGAGACATCGAGGATCAGTTGGAGTATCCAGATGACAGGTAAGTACCTAGCTCTTGCCATAGAATAGCGGTTAAGATAGATTTGTCCTGATATTGTAAAACTGAAAATTTTATTATAGATACTACTTTTCTCTCCAACAATTTTATTTTAGAAATAACAGCCTCTCGCAGATGAACCAACTGATGAAGATTGATTCTCCTGGTAAGTTTTTGAGAAACTGGAAAGTAAAAATGAATTGAGTAGAGGTGTTGATATAAAATAATAATAAATTTTTCTTTTTCCATCAATTTCTGTTAAGATTTTATTTTCATTGCTAGTTTAGGTGGAGCAAATGCTGAAATTTATAGAAACCGGATGTCTTATTTTTTCTCATTGAATGTGCAGTGTCTAACAGATGCCAATATAAAATATCTGGATGTTGTTGCTCGCTGGCCTGGGCCAACACACGATGCCACAATTTTTGCCAATTCAATACGAGCAAGATTGGAAACTGGAGAATTTGAAGGAAGTGTGACTGTATTTTTGAAATTGAAGAGCCTCTAAAAAGAAGGATAAGAGATGTGAGATGTGAGGTGACCCACCCTTCTAGCTTTACAGATACAGAGATAATCTTATATGCATGTAAAAATTGTCAAAAGATGGATTTTTATTTGATTTTTTCAACATTACAACTGCAAGGAAACAGTTTACTTAATTCATTTTTGAGGAAACCAAGTTTCTAATAGATATTCAGATGGTTGGACCCAAAAGTTGTTTCTTTTTTAGGGGACAATGGTTATCCACTTCGAAGCTACTTGATGACACCATTGGTAAATCCCGTCACTAGAGGTGAAAATCTTTATAATGAGGCAATAATTCGCACCAGAAATGTGATTGAAAGGGTATTCGGCATATGGAAGCGACGGTTCTCAGTAGTTGCCTATGGCCTTAGACTTAAGCTGGATACCGTCATGGCCATAATTGTGGCAACAACTGTTATTCATAAGCTTGCGAGGGACATAAATGAACCAGAGCCCCCAATGCCTGAATATATTCATGAGGAGGAACTCAATTATTTGATTCAAACACAACAAATCAACGTGGACCCACAAGGCGATGGAGGCCCACTAAATTTAGTACAAAATGAATTTATTCAATATTTCAATGAACTGCATCACCTATCAATAATTTGATTAAAACAGCAATAAAATGAGCTTTAAATTATTTTTTGATTATTGACTTTTTATAGGATTTGTAGAATTTAACTTTTATATTATTTTCAAGGCAGTGACTATAAATGTATACCCCTCTATAAATCTTTTTCACACTTTAGGGATAAAAGTTCCAGTTTTTGTCTTAGTTGCAAGGGAGAAAAGGTAGGATATATGATTATTTCAAAACTACAATGGGTACCTAATTTATTCATTTTTATACCCACATAAATATCAATCAATCAATCATCACACTTAGTTTCAGGGGGTGGAAGGCCTCCACCAGTTTTCAAGACCACTTGTCGGATCTGTGCCTTTTTCCTCCTTATTGCCTGCTTCTTGTTTTCATAGCATCTCTTTAATTGGTCAATGGTTCGGTTATTTAAATCCGTAGAGGTTGCGTTGAACTCCTTAGCTATTTCCACCCAGGCTTCATTTTTTTTAGTATTTGTGATAGCATTGGTTTGTTTATTCTCCAATATATTTTTATATTGGAGGGCTATAGTAAAAAGATGACTTATTTCCCTTGGGCAAAAATTCAGCCCCCTAATTCTTTTAGCTTCTGCGAACATGTTAGAAAAATCGATCTTTTATAAAATCACCACGACCATTGACATCTAATAAGAAAAACTAAAGATTCATAAAGTTTTATTGATATGCAAAAAAGAATCTGCTCTGTCTCTGACAAAAATTAAAGGTTAAAAACAACAGTGTTCCAACGGAATTAACACAAAAGTCACTGGATTATTGCGACGTTGCCATAATGTAACAAAGATAAAGAACCCTTAGTTAAAGTTTTGATAAAATGTTCCGGTGCAAATCATTTGAAACTTGAGTAGCAATTAAAATTAAAGGTTCATTTGTTAAATAACAGTTGATAAAAAGTCGGTGCAAATGGGTGTAAGACTACTATAAATTCTTAAGTGTTAGTTGAGTGTCACAGCACACCACAAGTGATGGTTAGAGAACTATTGGTGGTTATATTCAACGGTAAAGAAGAAAAAGAAGAAATTTTGACGAACTTAACCTCGAAAAACTTTACTACATACATTTTTACTTTTTTCTCTGTGTCGGTGTCTTGAGTCAGACAAAGTACAATGTTTAAAATTGTTCAAACTAGAGAAATAGGGCGAAAAGTCCCATCATTAACCATTGTACCATCGGCATGGGAAAAAGACGGAACGTTATTTTGTTTTGGCCCCCAACCAAAAAGAGGAGACTACCTTCAAAACGAATTTGTGACGGAAATTCAGGACCTGGAGAAACGCGTAGAAAGTTTCGTGCAAAATGTACTGCTGTACTTGATTTTTTTCCAGCTATTAATCATAGTTATATTCACAATTATAGAAGTACCTACACAGTTAATAAAGTACGAATCAGACCACTCATATTTTAGGTTAACTTTTTAATGAGAACACAAAGAGAAAACATCAGTTACCCAAAGTTTCATTACTTATTTATAAAAGAACTTGTTACTAAAAGTTTCATAACGTATTTATAAAAAAACTTAAGTATCTCAAAAGTTTTAAAAAGGCAAACAACGATGCTATTATAGAACTCGCAAAATATAAATTTGTTATATGAATTGAGGTAACGATTACTTCAAGTTTTATAAATAGTTACAACACTTCATTATAAATCTAGAACTTACAGCAATTGTATAAAACCCTAATAAACCTAATTTACTATAAGTGTTGCAATTAAACTTCAAAGCATTTCCCTATATAATTGTGTAACCTTTATAAATATTTTATAAAAATATCAGTTACTATAATTCACGAAAATTGCTTTTTGGGTATTACACCACAAGGGCCGAAAGTTGAATTTTCGGCACTGCGCGTCAGGACCCAGATTTCAACTTTTGGCCCGTGTAGCTGCGTGTAGTGTATAAGACTTTTCTTCATAGCTGGTCGAAAGTACGTTATTAATTTTACTTTTTTTAACTTTAAATGTTTTTGATGCCTGTCCCGACATTTGCGGCACGAGCGAAGCGAGTCCTGCTGGTCGTTACGAGTATAAATACGCATGAGAAATTATTTCCTTTCCGTTATAGAGGGCGAGCGTGTACTTCTCACAGGGAGTAAATGTTAAACTTTCGTCCCCCTGCTACTAGGGACGTACTTTCGTCCGAGATATGAAGAAAAATGTTTTTCTGTCCTCCGGCCGGAAAGCATCAACTTTCGGGCCGCCACGCTAAACGAAGTTGCCGCTTTCCGGCTCCGTCGAACAGATATACACACCTCGGTCAGTAAGTAAGAAAGTCTCAGATCACATGTTTGTCGACATCAGCTTCGCTTCGGCCGACAATTACATGTGATCTGAGACATTTCTTACTTCACTGGCCTAGGTCTGTAATATACTATTCTTGCTCTCTGCCTCCCATTTCTGGACCTCCAGCCCCCTGTATCTCTTGGACAGACCACAGAATTAGCTATTTCGTCGCCCTCAATTTCCTCATACCCAGTGGAGGGAAATTTTCTTGGCAGTTTTTTTAGAAATTACCTGCAAGACTCAAAGCTATTGGCTTTTTATATTTTATAACAGCTTTGCTGTCAGACATTATATTGATAACCGATCGAGTATTAGATTATCCTATTAAAAAAAAGGTATGATTATCGGAATTTTCGACCCAAAATACATACTTTTCTGATATTTAGTAATCAAAATGAAAACGGTCCAAATTTGCTTGATATGTTATTGGCAAGACAAGATTAGACCCGGACAACGTCTGTCAGATCCTCCAGTATGTTACATTTCTGTTGTGGAATTGATTAATTATTGGTTTCATTTACTAATTCAAAAAGTGTTCAGTGGTAATTTTTTTAATGATACATTCCTTAACTCGTGTTAACTGGTTGGAAATACTATCGCTGTTGGGTTGTTGTACGTGAGAAGTATAAGAGACGACGAAGAACCTTTGCAAATATAATGTTGTGAAACAAGAATTTTGTTTTTGTTTTGTTTGAAGACAGTTACCGACCTGGTGACTGGACACTGCACCTTGATGAAACATCTGAACAAAATGGGCAAAGTTAGTGAACCTATGTGCATAAAATGTTAACTTGATGATGAAACACCTACTCACATACTATGCTTCTGCGAGAACTTAGATGGAAGCACTTTGGAGATGAATTAATACAACCATCACAACTACTGAAAATACCTCCAGTCAAACTAGTAGCCTTTATAGAAGACACGAAGCTTCAGGAATAGAAGTAGATAACATGGGAAATGGTACAAAGTAACATGGGAAATGGTACAAAGATTGAGTTCAAGTGCCTGGGCTGATGAGCACAACCCAAATATATGAATGAATGAATGAAAGAATTTTGTGGAGTTTAACATCATGCAGGTTATGGAAATATATTAAAAAGTAAATCAAACAGAATAACAGCACAAGGGTTGGGTCACTTCGTCTAATAAACCTTGTAAAATACTGCCGTGTTTTTTTAAAACGCCTCAACTACTGAAGGCGCCATTTTCAGTAAAAAGCAGAAACATAAAATTTGGCTGCGCACCATAAATTTCACTTTTGAGTCGGTAAATAAACTGCAGGTTGATTCCAAAATATTTCAATTTATGTTCTAACATTGTTGAAGGAGTTAAATCATCAGTCTATGGGATTATTTAGCAGATAAGTCAAATGGTGTATGCACCGTTGTTGATAAAAAATGTCTCATTGGCTATTGAGACATTTTTGATCACCAATGCTGTTTTTAGTGAATGATTATTATTGTGGAAAATGTCTTATGGCAGCAGGTAAAAATATAAAGTTGAACTATTTTTTATAAAAAGTTGACATCTACAGAAATTGTATGGAAAAAATGGAAAATTAATAAAAGGGTATGTTTACTAAAACAGCTACTCATAATCGTGAAGATGAATTTATTCAAATTTAACAAGATATAATGAGAAATACAAAGGTTTTTTCAACAAAAAACAACTGATAAGGAATTCATTATATTAATCATCAATATCAGTAAGTAGATGTAGGACGTCATCAGATGTCGATACATTTTCTCAAAACAACTGCCGGCTTTTTGGCATTAACGGACACAGTTTCTTCAAAATGTCTTCACGGTTGCCCCTGGGAATACCCCTAGGAGCGGATCGAACGTCGGGCTTCGTCTTACACTTTAGAAATTTTGCCATTAAGAAATTAACTTCCACGTAAGAAGCATCGAACTCATTTGCATACTGGAGGTGATAGTTTCCTCGTTCAAATTTTACTTTTGCAATTTCACTCAGGTAAGGCCTTGGATTGCATTTCTTAATTTTAGTGAGGGACGAGTGGTCTTTCCAGTTTGCAAAATCGGTAATGCTCATTTCTAACACTTCCGGGGGATTTTTAGAATGAGATTCTGCTATACAAGATTTGAAATCATCAAAGTCGTAATTCTTAGCTTTCATGGCCAGTTCCACTTGGTGATGAAAGCTATCGGCAGACATAAATGTATGTCCTGGCTCAAAATATGCAAGCTCGATCACGTCTGCAGCAATTACTGTCGAGTTGGTGATATAAATAAACATACAAAACAAACCCCAATTCTTATTTTGTCCTGAGCAATTGTCCAGCCAAATTTTCATATATTTAGCGTCTCTGTGAAAGACTAAAAATTTGTGAAAAGCACTGGTGATATCCTCTTTTTTACGGCCTGCGATTCCCTCGTGCCATATGACTGCAACTGGATTGATCTTTTGTGATTTACCAACGCCCACAAAACTCTCATTGAAGACTATTATCCTTTTTGTGAAGATTGCCTCTTAAAAGGTGTCCATGCGGGGTAGCATGATTACCTTTTGTAAATCGGCTGATACACAAATAGTACTTGAATTCCAATTTTGCGACTCCCTATCTTCCCGGTACTGCTTTCTAGAATTGTCTGCCCGTGTGATGTGTTTGTTCCACCTTTGACAAATATCACAGTCCACGCCTAGATTGTCTTTATTATGAGACTCATCGTGTTTATTGAAAATCTCGCAATGTCCACATTCCTCGTGCTCTAATTTTGTGAATGATATTTTCATGACGTCTGTAACAAAAGCTCTGTACGTATAATAACAACACTTTGTAGTGAGGTCAGATGGCAAATAAAGACGATTGGGGGCGTGCTCTCGCCTGTAGTGTGAAACACTAGGATGAAAAGATTTCACATGCTGCTCTAGCAGCATTTTATCAACTTGTCGGGTTCTGGTAGTATGTTTGCCCCGCCCGTCTTTTACTACCATCTGCTGAGTTACTGAGTTTCCCGGTATAGATGTTTTAATTATTGTGTTGTTATTTTTGTTATACCCCAGAGTAGTCAGGAAAAATGTTCGACAAACTTCAGTTAAGATTCCTGTTTTATCCTTCAAAAAGAATTTGTTGCTGTTATTTTTTCTTTTCTTTTCATTTTCCGTAGTTGAGGTAGTTCGGCGTTTAACTAAAGTTTTTTGAGTACAGTCTCGAATGAACAAGTGTCTTCCAACATATGACATGCTCCAGTATTGCTCAATTATTTCAAGTCTTCTGTCGTCATCAATATGTTGACAACATTTTTTTTACAACTACTTTCACATGGTTTCTTAATTCTGTGAGTTACCAAATTTTTCAGTATTGACGCGTCTTTCTTCGTAGTAGTCTTATTGCGTTTTTTCTTGGATCTGTCCATCTGTTCAGTGGATTGAATGTTTTCATTTTCTGTTATGTTGTCCTGATCTTCCATCGTCTGCACATTATTTTCATCTGCTACATTTTGAATGCAAACGACAATTTGAACATCATTTTGATTGTTTTCTGTGGCTACTTGAGACTGTGAAGCAATTTCACTCATAATCTCTTCAGGTATTATTATCAATGGAGTGTTACTAGGATTCGTAGTAATATGTGAGTTATCGAATGGTGCATCATTTTCTGAAATTGCTCAAATTTGTGATGCAGTTTCACTCACAATCTCTTCAAGTATCAATGGAGTGTTGTTACTAATATAAATAGGTGAGTTTATGGAATGTTGCATCATTTTGGGTGTTTTCTGTGGTTGCTAGAGTTTGTAATGCAATTTCACTTACATTTGTAGTAGTTGTGGTTGGTGAGTTATCAAAAATGATATCGTCCATAGTTAAATTGTCCACAAAACTCATAACGTCCTGCCTCATTGAATTCTTATTATTATTGCTCTCACTAATTTGATTTTTATTCAAATAATCTCGTACCATTTCCAACATTTTTTGGGACCTTGTAGTACTGGAACCCGCTCGATTTTTTTTATATTTAGACATGCTGCGCCAACGGAAATAAATGTTAATAACGATTGATAATTTCGAAATTTCATAGATTGTTATCAACATTTTTGAACAAATATTGATTAATTTAAGTAACACGGAATATTGACTATCGAAACATTCCGTGTTACTTATTACAATTTTACCGCTACCGGTCAAAATTTCTTAAAATTTGCCCAAATTGGTGTTTGTTTCACCAAATAAACAATCTACAAATAAAGCAATGATATTCAAAATGTCATGTAAATGAAACTATTTACGTTTACAACTACATTCCTATATGAAACTATTTACATTCCGTTGCCGAAGTAAATTAGTAAACGAGTGATATTGTTCATTTTCATGTTAGGTAGCTTAGCATGTATGGACCAGCGGCGGGAAAATTGCATTTATTTCACTCGACTGACGCTAACCTTATCGAAACACTAATAAATAATTGCAAAATAATCAAGAAGAACGTTGAGATATAACGACAAAATTTTTATTGTTCAGTACTTATATTGATATTATTGAACTATGAACTTACCTCTATCATGAAAAAAGTCACTCACTGTGTTATAATTTGAAGTAGACATGTACATCAATTAATTGCGTTCAAACTACAACTGACTACCTAAAGTTGGGACAGACTTACAAGACCGTCAGTAAAACGCCAGTTGTTATTGTCTAAAAATGACTCAACTGAAACGCTAAAGTGTAAATGCGCACGCGCCAAGCAGATGAGGTGTTTTAACATTGCAGATGAGGCGTTTTTGAGAGATAAGGCGTTTTTCTTCAACACATCCTTTCATTCTGCAGATAAGTTGTTTCTTATTTGCATTAAATTTTCAATTTAAGAAGTAGATAAGTCATTTTCGGACTATAATATATGAAAACAGAGTCACCCTTTATATGGCTACGAATTAAAGTCAATTTCACCAAAATTTGTAGATAAGGCATTTTAAAATAACACGGCAGAATACATTCCTATTATCCTTGTAACTAATCTCTTAAAATAAATAGGAACAACTGTTGGAGTGTATTGGGGCACTTTAGAGCAAAGCCCCTACGCCAGCACTACAATTATATGCTACCGCCATATGGTTAGCTTTCATACGTACAGATGGTTATCATTTTTATTAACTGTAGGAATTGCTCGCACAGAGGGACTAGGTTTGACATAGTGTTATTGAGCGGTAAGAGCTACTATTTCTTTCAGGTGATCAACAGAGAGTTCGCTTTGCAACATATAATACTAAAATGTGATGCAGACCATCGTTTATATTCGCATCACGAATACAACATACCGTGAAAACTGAAGATCAGACACGTTTTAAATAAAACTACGAAATTTCTAGGTTATGCTGGAGTAACAGCTTTTAATAAAATTCATAGATCTGAATAACCAAGAATAACCACCAAGCTGGTAAAATATAAGGTTGGAAAACAAATGGAAGCCTAATGATGCAAAAAAACAAAATAATGAAAATTACTAGTTAAAAAATTCTTTTTTATGCAATTATATATTGACCCCTTTGTCAGTTCCAGTGAATGTTGCGGATAACGCAACAACATTTTCAAAGTTGTGTCATCAATCACTTATTGTCATATTACACGAGGGTTGAAGACTTAATAGGGCGTATAAAATCGATTTTTATTGTCGGAAATATTTTTAAAATTATTATAAGCATTCACCGACCGATGCATACATGGCGGTAAAAATCCATGAAATTTAGTGGATTATTATGGTCCTAGGACTAGTGGCAGCGTGTAGGTTAAGTCAAAATAATGTTAGCACTTATATAAACTTTCTTAATATAGGCCAAGTTATAGTCATGCAAAGTTAGAATTTCACATTCGTTTTTTATTTTTCAAATTGCTTAACTAATGATAATCCCGAGAACATCATTATTGTTATAAAATGGTAATAAGTAAAGGTAATTACCCAGAAGAACAAGACTGAGAAAAATGTGTACTCATACAAGGTACGAAGGCTGAAGGAGGGTAAAATGAAAGAGATAGCTGATAAGCTTGATATATTAGCACTACAAGAAATAATATGGAAGGAAGAAGGAAGAATAGATAAGAAAGGATACACTCTTTATTACGCATGAGAAAAGAAACAATGGAAAAATGGCACGGCATTTATGGTAAATAAAAAGATAAGAAACAAAGTTACCAAGTAGTAAATGGAAGAATCTCAACAATAAGGATTGGAAACAAACAAGCAAATCTAACAATAATAAATGTTTACGCACTAACAGAGGACGCAAACAGCGAGGGCAAAGAAGAATTCTATGACAAGCTACATGAGGTTTGGGAAAATATAAGTAGAAATGACATAAAACTAGTCATAGGAGTTGCACAAATCGGAAAAGAGGAATTTAACGAAAATGTTGCAGGTAAAGAAACAATACACGACAGGACAAACGACAATGGCTCAAGAGTCTGTAATTTTGGGACAACTACCGACACATTTTTTAATAAGTACCAAATTTAGACATACAAATGAGCATAAAGTGACATGGATCAAACCCGACTCAAATGAAGGCAATCAAATAGACCACGCACTGATATCAAGAAAATGGTTAAGAACAGTCCATTCAGAGGCGCAAATGCGGATTTCGTAGTAGAGGTAAAAATGAAAATGAGGATATTAAGAAACATTAAGACGGAAGAACGTTAAAAAAAATGGAACATAGAAAATTTAAAGGAAAAGCACACACAATAAAAGTATAGGCAAGTAATGAGAGAAAGATTAATACAAAATTCAGACGGAAATACCTAGAGCAAAAATGGGAGAAAATAAAAAACAGTATTACAAAAACAGCAGACGAAATACTAAGACAAAAAAACAAAAACAAAGTAAAGAATGGTACGATGAAGAATGTGAAAATGAAAACGAAAAAAATGGCTAATTACAGGGGGCAAGCAGAATTGGCAGAATACTAGAAAGAAGCAGATACATGCTGTCAGAAGAAAGAATCGGAGTGGTTAAAGGAAATGATGATGGAAATAGAAAATCATAGCCAAGATAATAAAAGATTATATAACAACATAAGAAAACAAAGTAATGGCCAAAATCAACAAAAGAGAATAGGAAGCCTATTACAAAAACCAACTAAAGGAGGATAAGGTTACAGAAGCAAATTATGAGGTAACAGAAGAAGAGGAGGAGGAGAATCTTCAAACATATGCAGATTACGAAGAAATAATAACAAATCTCAAACATAAAAAGGCAGCAGGACCAGATGGAATAGTTAATGAACTGATAAAGAAGGTCGGAGAAGAACTAAATAAAAAAATATACGAATTACTAATAAACATATGGAAGGAAGAACAGATGCCAGCAGAATGGAATTTAGGACTGATAATGCCAATCTTCAAAAAGGGTGCTATAACTACCGAGGAATAACCCTGCTTAATACAGAATACAAGATCATGACATAGCTAGAAATGTGTGGCTAACTCTTATAAGGAGAGACCCGTCCAACAACTGTTTGCTATGATTATGGTTCTAGATTATGTCTTAACTGGAAGTTTCAACATTTCGAAATTCAGCTGAACAAAAGTAATTGCTAGACGAAAAAAATATTTCTAGCATCCACAAGTCGGTTCTTGCTAAATTTGGACTAATTGCCTTGATAAATAAAAACTAGGCACTTTGCTCCAGGCACCAAAATTCTAAGGGCCTCCAAGCGTAAAGAAACTAATAAATAAAAGATTAATTCTTATTGATGGTTCAATGAATACGATGATATTAAGGAGTCTGTGGCTCATTCGCTATTTTGGGGGGCGGGGTAAGCGGGATAAACCATTAAAAATGGGAGGGCCTCAACTAACTGTTTGCCCCAGGCCTCCAAATGTCTGGGGGCGGGCGTGAAAAGATTTAAAACCAGCTAATACAATGGAAGTTCGAACGATTGACAAAATGTCTTGACCTCATGCTGTTTGAGCTAAGACGGCGGATTGTTATATTTTGTATTCATAATTTCACTAAAATAAATATAATTGCTCATGAAGTGTAAAATTAAGTATTTCTTCAGAATATCTGTATCCTATATAATTATTTCAGTAATTCTTAATGACTGTCATCAGGCCTATTCTCCACATATGTATAGGTCTGTCCGAGTGGTTTAAGCAAATTCGATAGTTCTCGAAATTGAGTTATTCAAACAAAATCACGTTGAATGAAGTAGAAATGCATATTATATAGCTGTCACAAAAAAACTGGATGTGACTGGATCAAAATAATTATTCTTCTAATGAGGCTACACCAACACAAACAAAAATAATGTTGCGAGGTCACCAACTCAAAGACAAGACCAAGCTGAAATTGGATCTACAGAAACGATTTCGGAACGAATACAACGGACAATTCGTTTTAAGGCAAAATTAAATAAAAATTAGCACGAATAGAACAAATTATTCCTGGTAAAGACGGAAATATTAGAGTTGTGAAACTGAAAACATCTTCAGGTCACGTATTACGTCCCGTACAAAAGTTATACTCATTAGAAATAGACAATGATGATCAGAATTTATTCGAAAATAGTCGTAACAATGGATTTGAACCAACATCGTCAAGAATAATTGATGAAGGAACAACCCAATTGACCAGATCTGGAAGACAAGTAAACAAGCCTAACAAGTTAAACTTATAAGTCTACTCTGCCAGAGTAGAGATTTTCCTTGGCGACAGAATGAATGAAATGATTAAGTTATAGTTTCACTTTGTATACTTTGAGTTATTTTTTTGAAGTATTATCAGATTTGACTTATAAAAATATAATAAAAGTAAGTTGAAATTCCAGAAGGGTTTCCCTGATTTTCCAGTTTTCTTCACGTCCACGAAGCTTTACTTATTGAAATATTGAAATAACTGGTCGTTATTTACGTATTCTGATCAATTGGAGGCCCCGGTAATATTTCCATTTCCTCTGATAGAGCTATTGAGGAAACACAAAAGATCATAAAAATTTAATTATCTTTAGACACAGTTTCTTCTTCATCTTCGGCGTTAAAACTTCGTTGGCGAAACTTTTTGTTTAATTTCATTTTATATGTATCTATATGTGACTCTTCATCAATACTTTTATTAGTATTATCTAAAAAAACAGACCGTCTATCATCTCCTTTGTTCTTTATAATACTCGAATCAGTTTCTTCTTCGTCAGATTGTCTTGTTTTAGCTTCTGGTGACTCTTTACTAGTACCTGGTAAGGAAATATCTTCAGTACCCTGTTTAGGATCAACATCTTCACTTTGAGACATCGATGCTGAATCGCTAAGGTAAGAATCTAAGATTTCACCTGTAGGAGATTTCTTTTATGCATTTTTGACATTATACTGTACTTGGATTCATCGCTAATGTTAATTTCGACGATTATTTTCGACATTATTGTACATCGCAAACGACCAATGTCAACTTTGGTATGATCCAAGTCGTTGTCTCCGTCGATTTGTTTGACCTGGGATAAGTTTTCTTTTACTTTTTTCCTGTTCAATTCTTCTTCTTCTTTACCTTTGATATCCTATTTGTGAAGTTGATTTTCGGACTTTTTCTTAGGATTTATAAATTTAGCCTCGTTTTTATCTCTATCTTTTTGGGGCGGTTCATCGAGCTTATCCGACTATAAATGTTGGCGAATGCGCCCCCCCTGTTCAAGAACATTCCAGTCAAATCGTTTTGCTCACACGAGCGCAAAAACTACTAAAATTTTCGAGAGTTTAGAAAGACTATATATACGCGGGTTTTTGAGTGAGTTGACAATTAGTGAAACGAAGACAAAGAGTTAGTTCACAGACAGTTTACAGAAGTTCTTAGTAATCGGATAGTGAAGATGAATAGTGTAATATTCAAGTGGTAAAACTAAATTAGAACGATTATACCGAGTGTAAATAAATTAAGTTTAATAAATAAATCAATAGATAGTAATTAGCCATAGTGTGTATACATTTATCCCACAAGTAAAAACTATTTAAATAAATAACAAATACATTACAATAATAACAGAGTTCATGCGAAAAAAACAATGTTTACCAGTGTTGTTTGTCTCTCTATTTTTGAAATAACCTACGTACCCACTGAAATGAAATAAAATTAAAAAAAACTGGAAAATTTGCAAAAATTAACAAGGCAAATGTGGAATTATTTACAGATAACTATAAAAAATAATGCCACGTGAAAAAATACGACATTTACTATTTTAATGCTGGTCAATTATATTCTTGTTAATCAAAAGATTAAAGCATATAATTAAAATAAGTACATGCAATAAATTAGGTGTACCTAGATAAAACGTATTAGTGAAATAATATTTTTATTTTATAATCATAAAACATTAGACATTCTTGAAAAACCTCAATACAGAATAATCATATTCGGTTAAAGAGATGTGGTGATGATCCCTACTCCCCTTGGAAAGTATTTTCAGCCCAGAGAATTATTTGTAGGATAAGTTGTACCGGGTGGGCAAAAAGGAACGGCCGTTGGTCATATTTTAGGATCGAAATGTAGTGCATCTTGGGAAAAAGATTTCAACAAAACTTGCTGAAATTATTTACAGATTTGTAGGACCACCGCTACATTGCCAAATAGACTTAAAAAGCCAAATTTTACAAAATTTACCTGCTCAGGAAGCATTACAAAAGCAATAATTGTATCTTCAAAAAATTCTGCGAATATTTGATAATACAAATTTTAGTCTATCTACTTTAATAAAGGATGGGGAAAAGCGGGAACCATGTTATGGAAAAACGGCTGTCAGTCCGGTTCTACTTAATCAATATTTGCTCACTTGGTCTTGCTAAAAACATCTTTTTCCACCAATGTGAAGGTTATATACTCATTTACTCTTACATATTGTACATCGCTTTCAAAACAAGGAACTAAGGAGCTCTAACAATTTCCAATTCAATCGTTATGTATTCGTTATGAATTGTAATTTACTGAAGGAATTGAATTAAATTATTCCAAATATTTATTTTATTTTTTGTATTGGGATGTAGAAGAAATACTGCATGCATGCAAAATATGCATGAAATGTCTTTTTTCATGAAAGGAATTTATTGCAATCTCAACTTTTTCATTTTCATTTATGGAAAAAAGTACCGCACTTTGTACAATTCGCATTGGATGGCTATTAAGACACTCGTATTCATTACGACACCCACCTGTAGTTCGTCAGGTCCACACTTGTGTCTTATATACTATTATTTCAGTATTTCTTTATGTATTTAGTGTGGATATCACTTTTTCATTTTATTTTTTACTACTTAGCTTGTTGATCTCTTATGATGAAAAAGTATAACTTATCAAAAGAAACTCGATACGGAATTAAGCAACAAGAAGGAATGGGATCCAAATACCATTAACAGACTTGGAAATAATACAAGTCAACGGTACACATCAGTCGACTCAAAAGCAATAAGTAACCTCCATCCACATACTTGCGGATTGCACAGCAATTCAGAATCCTAGGTCACAACACTTCGGTGACTACCAGATAGAAGAGGGACACTTACCTAAACTAAAGCCTGCAGACCTCCTAAAATTCCTCCGATCTAAAGGAGCTACTAGTCTCTGAGACTTTCCCCAGGAACTAAGTAGAAGTAAGGGGGCACAATAAATCTTTTACGTCTCAGTGAATGCCACCCCATACATACATAAATTGTTGATCATTTGTAGGGTACAGGGGAAGAATGACCAAAGTCCATCTAGAAGGATGTGGAAAAAATCGAATAATAGAGTTTAATTACTCTTTAGAAAGGTAAAATTTAAGGAAGAACATTTATTATTAAAAAATATATATATAAAAAATAAAAATGTATTCAAAACTAGTGACGTAGACACTTTTTCCCTGAATTAGGCGTCTATTGGTGGGCCATCTACAAATTCGTCATCGCTTTCTTCAGATTGTTCGCCATATGGTAATTGTTGATAAAACACCTTGGCTTCTGCTTTCTCAAGGAATGCGATCAGTTCTTGCAAGTTCTTCCATTTGAGAATTTTAATGGGGATTGGGCCCTGGTAAAGTTTTCTCAACGATATATCTTTAATCTGATGCTGTCCTTGTTTTTTTCTTAGGTTCTTCTTAAGCGGTTTTTAGTCTAGTATATAGGCCCATATAAGTGGATTTGTGGAAAACTAAACGGGAATTCTTATTACAAAACTTCAGTCTCCTGATGGGCCGGGTCGGGAAGGGCATTTCGTTGGATAAAGCGGTGATAAAAATGATATCCAGTTTTTAAAATCAAAGTTTTTGCCACAACCAATGACTTCAAATGGTGTAGGTTTCACACGGCAATTTCTTAATTCGTCTCTCCAGTCATCTGGTAACTCAGTGTATGCTTTTTGGTTTACCAAGACTCAAGTTTCGATCGCATTCGAGGATCGGAAAAACTACTTTGACAGTATCAAAACTACTTTTTTTTGGTAACCAAGTAATGCAGGAATCGAATTACAGTAAAGTTTTTATTTTTCCCTCCACAGGCATCACAAAAAATTGCCAGTTCTTTTACTTCCATGGGCAGGATGTTATGAAAGAAGTGATATAGCATGGATCAGCTCCTTTTAAATTCATCGTAGGTGTAAAATACAGCTCTCGAATTTGACAAAATACGAATATTGAAACTGATGAAATTTAGTTGACGTTTATAGTAAACATCATTGTTAGTAATGTTTGGGCATGATAAATTTTTTTGATAATCCATGGCGATACTTTCCATACTCAGAGACTTTGCGATACTTTCTCTTTAGACTGTGAAATCGTTCACTTTTTCTTAGATGTAGCTCCTTTTCACGCCATTTTTTTGGAGTCTTTTTGGTTTTATCATCCGAGGTGGAATTTAATGTTAGAGTACCTAAGTGAAGAAATGTCTGCTTTTAACGAATCACACGTGCTGCACATATCTTTGCGTGGATATCCAAATGGTATATTAAAGCTGCTTTCAAATATTCCTCGGAAAGATTCGTAGGAAACTGTAGTTTCGGGATTGTGATCAGAATACATTTTGTGTAATTTTACGATATTTAGATCTTCAGGCAGGTACATTCTTTTGGACTCTGTCAAGGAATAATGAGATTTGCGCCCTTCTATACTCTTAATGAACACAATCACTTTGTGTTTTGTGTCTTCTGAAACTTTGAGGTCGTGTGTTGTCGACGGGTGATTTCCCGGTAAAAAGCAAAGACTCTCTTACGTATCTAGCTCGACGCCCGGTGATTCCATGTAAAGATAAAAAAAACCTTAATACATACTGGAATATCACCAGTAATTCCATTCTCAACCAGTCGGACGCGATAGCTAAATGAGGCAATATTAAGTCTTGATTCTGCTTCATTTTTCCGAGGACGCCTACGCATGACGGGAAGAACAGTGATGAGACCACTAAGGTAAGCGTTTTGTTTGTTAGTGTTACCTAATTTGTTAAAATCCCGAAGAATTCTACGTCGTTCAGGTTCAGGAACAACAGTAAAACAGCGAAAACGTTTACAGAAACAATCAGATCCCAACTCATGTGTAGAGGCATGCAAAATTCTCATTACATCTCGGCTTCTACCTGTTTTTTGCGTTTCTTCGTTTCTCTGCTTGATGGACCGGGTTCATCTTCACTTGACACTGAATAGTCACTATACATTATACTTATTGTGTATAAAACTCTGTTAATAAACTGGTGTGTAATTACTACAACAACATATGCATGTGGACACGAATTATAATAAACTAATGGCTGATGGCTGATGCAATAACGCGACATCGCGTTATCATCCTAATACCCTGTCAACATGGACTGACGCCGTTTTTCCGTACCACACCACTCTTCCCGGGAATAAACAATCTTGTAGATGTTGTTTTGCGGATCCATGCTGTTTTTACATTTTAACGATTCCATTATCTGATAATAAACTTAAAAATGTTATAAAATCAAACAGGAGCTTAGTTTCGCAAAGAAATTGACTAATACTGTCGTTTTTCCCCTGTACCCTTAATTTGTATATAAAATTTTTATAAATACTCGATGACAATAAAGCATATTTTTATACCTCTTTTTTCTCTATCACTCTCTATCTATATTATCTTTATGGTAAACTCAACTTCTTATAAGTAACCTAGTATAATAATGTGAAAAGCGGATACCGAAATGCAACTTTGTCTCAGAGGAAATTCTCGGTATTTTAAAAGCACTAGAAGTGGCAATGCTTTGAATACAAATGTGCCTGTTTTCACAGATTCACTGAGTTTTGTAAAAAGTTCCCAAATATCTACGCGAAAAGACCAAATCTTGCAGAAAACTTGAAAAAAGTAACATTCCTTTGGGCACTATCGCAACGACTCTGCTATTTGAATTGTTAGTTTTAAAAATAATTTTAAATTATCAAAACGTTCCACTCAATTATTTTGATTTTCCAAATATAATATAATATATAATGTTTAATAAATTGATTAAAATTTTTAATTAAAAACTTCAATATTAAAACGATGTTTGATATTTTACAAAATATAAATCCATTAGTGAAGCAACAGGAGAACCGTACAAACAGAGGGCTGCGGAGGCGTTGAATATTTCCGAGGAAAGTATATACCGGCTTTCAATATCCACGAATTTCGAAACGGACTAAGCGAGAACAATAAGCCTAGGCAATTTATTCGTAAGATATAAGATAGTAAGGAATAATACACAATGAAATCGTTACTTAAACGTAAAAATACCTGTTGTTCTTGCATTTGCAGTATTTAACACTCGGTTAAGGAAAATTGGTTGTTGTTTCAAATATAGTGACAGATAATTTTTGTTGTATTTATATGAGGGTGACATTTATTGAGACCTAAAAGATCTATTGTGCCCCTTCCTTCTACTTAGTTCCTGAGCATAATCTAGCAGTTCCTTTAGACCTATTTCCTGAAGGAATTTTAGGATATCCACAGGCTTTAGTTTAGGTAAGTGTTCCTCTTCTATCCTAGGTGTTGTGCCCTAGGATTCTGTATTGCTGAGCAATCCGCAAGTATGTGGATTGAGGTTTCTTCTTCCATTCCTGAATCTTCTTGCTCCACCATTTTAAGCTTTTTAAGGTGCCCACTCAGGCGACAGTGTCCCGTCAGGACACCGGTCAAAACTCTTAGTGCAGTTTTACTCTGGCTTAAGCATTCATCATAATTTTTGTTAGTATTGCATTACTAAAATTGATCACCGAATGCAACTTTTACTGATGATTTTTATTTATTTATTTATTCACGGGCAAGCCCAATTCACATAAAAATCACAGTGTTAAAAAATGCTCTAAGAACAAAAAAAAAGAAAAAAACATGTAAAATTAAATTAAAGAGTGATAACACTACATCAATGGACAACCAAAAATTTTAAAATATCAAAGTTTAAGCTCCAGAAGATGTTTTGTAAACTTGAAAATTGACACACTAAAAATTGAAATGTCCTCAATAGAGTTAGCTAAGAGGCCTAAGAGGCAGAAATGAAAGGAATGCTGTTTACATGGTGAACTGTTCAACACATATTCTTCGAAAGATGCGTCGAATGAGGTCGTGCGTTTAGGAGTTGCATTAATATGTGATCATTTAATAAAAGAATTCTCGAAAAAAAAGCTAAGGAAACGCCGTCGTTGGTGGGTGCGATCATGGGATCATTAAGAAGACAAGCCTTAGGAGCTTCGAACCGTCTATTGAGAGAATTGGCAGAAGAGGATCCAGATGCATACCTCAATCATCTTCGCATGAATGAAGCAAAATTTGATGAACTTCTTACAATGGTTACACCGTTAATTCAGAAGGAAAATACTATGATGGGGGATGCCTTTGTTAAGTAAAATTAGAAAATCATATATGTCATGTATGTCGTAGCTTGTCACTGTCAGTCAGTAGCAGATTGTAGTTGTGTCTGCATATATTTATTGTTAATTCGATTAATAAATTAATCTGTAAACTAATAATAAGCCTTTAATTACCCACATCAATCAGGTTATGGGCCCAGAACTGTTCCTTGGGTAAACTGTGGGTAATTTTTCTTAGCGTAATCGCGAAAAGTTTGCAAAAAGTGAAAAAGGTGCAGCAACAAAATGGCAGCTGTGAGTAGTCTTTCTGTGTTAATTTTGGAAGTGAATAATTTCAACAACTGGAGATTTCGCATCTTGACTTGGCTAACTAGAGAACAGTGTAATGATGTTATTGAAAATGATCCGCCACCGTCGACCGCATCAATTGAGGAGCAACAAAAATTCAGGAAACTTGATGCTAAAGCAAAGTCCATAATCGTTCAGGGTGTGTCAGATAAGCATTTGGACATTGTTAAAGATTGTGCTACTGCAAAATAGCAATTACAAGCTCTAAAAGATATATTTGTTAGAACAAGTCCTTTTACTAAATTATCTTTGTGGAGAAAATTGTTCAGTTTACGCTCTGGAATCAATGAAAGTTTGGAGGACCATTTCTTGAAATTCGCTTCAATAATACGTGACCTTAAAGACCTTGGATCAACTATCGATGAGAGTGATCGTGTGTGCCACTTACTGTTATCATTGCCATCCAAATTTGATACAGTAGTGACTGTCTTAGAAACAGTTAGTGAAGTAAAAATGGATTTTGTGAAGGCCAGGCTGCTAGATGAAGAGCTAAAGCTAGAATCTAGACTAGCCAATGCACATGGAGACAATAATGAAGTGAGTTTTAAAGCTTTTACAAAAGCATGTTTTGCATGTGGTAGTAAATTCCATTTCCAAGCAAATTGTCCTAAAAGAAATGATGTAAATAGTGGATCTCCGAATAATTCAGGAGCAATCTCCGGAAATCAAAACAGAGGCTATTCTAGAGGAAATTATTCTAGATGTCGGGGACGTGGTTTTAGACCTAATCAAGGACAAAACAGACAACAAGCAAATACAGCTGATGGTAATCAACAAGTTATTCTTTATGCTGCTAATTTGTGTGACTCAGATGTAAATATTGGACATATTAGCTTTGTATTGTACTCGGGAGCTAGTAATCACTTTGTGAAAGAAAATCTGGAACCCCATATGACTAATGTCAAGACATTGGACAATTACATATCTATTCACATAGCAAATGGTGAAATTTTGAAGTCAAACAAGTTGGGAAAATTGAATGCAAAGTGCCAGGGCAGAGTATGTCATCGAAGCCCTCATTGTTCCAAATTTGAAGCATAACCTCATTTCAGCTTCAAAAATAACTGAAAAAGGACACAAGATAATAGTAACAAAAGAAAACACAAAAATTTGTGGACCCAATTTCTCCCTTAAATGTCATAATAAAGGTGGACTGAATATATTGTATATACACAATGTGATGAATCAAAATTGTCATGTTAGTGTGGACGCTGAAACATGACATCAAAGATTAGGACATGCTGGAAAAGAAGCTAGGCATTCCCAAAAAGATTTGTCCTACTTATATGGAAGGAAAAGCTACAAAGCCAACATTCCAACCAAATTAAAAACGTGCAACACATATAGGAGAACTTGTGCACAGTGGCCTATGCGGACCAATAACGCCCCGTATAATAACTGGAGAAAAATATTATCAGGTAATCTTGAATGATTTTTCACATATCCTTATTGTAAACATTTTGAAAAACAAAAATGAAGCCGAACAAAATCTAATTGATTATTTATGAAACTGAGAGACAATTTGGTATTAAAATTAAAAGATTTCGTTTGGATAATGGTGGTGAATTCACATCACGTAATTTCAAAGATTTTGCCAAAAGTAAGGGCATTCATTTAGAATGTACTATGTCCTATAGTCCGCAGATGAATGGTAAAGCAGAACGCATGAACCGAACCCTTTTGAATATGGTCAGGACTAAGATTATCGACGCAGGTGTACTCAAAACACTGTGGGGGAGAAGCATTAATGTCATCAGTATACGAGTTAAATAGAACACCTACCTCAGTCCTCGGTAAAGGAAAAACCCCATCTCTATAATGGCATGGCCGTAATGATATTAGTAAACTAAAAGTTTTTGGTTGTCGAGCATGGTATGTTCAACTACCAAGGGAAAATAAACTTGAACCAAAGGCGAAAAAAACTGTGATGGTGGGATACTGTGGAGGTGGCTATAGACTCTGGTTACCTTCAGAAGATAAAGTTATCAAGTCCAGGGACGTACGTTTTGACGAAAGTATTTTAGGATACAAACAAAATCATGAAAATACAAATGAAGAAAAAGTTGAATCAAAAATTCAACCATATGAATCAAACGAAGAAGAAACAGATGAAGAGGAATTTCATGATGCAGAAGACCCAAGAGAAGAAAACAGAGAGGAAAGTTATAAAGAGAGCGAAGAAGAAATTGAAAATGACAACGACGAAGTAATGGAAAATGAAATTCAAACTAGAAGTGGAAGAAAAATTAAAAGACCAAAACATCTAGATGAATATGAAATTTATGAAGCTTATTGTTTATTGTCTGAGTCATATGAAGAGCCGAAGACCTATAATGAAGCCAAAAAGTGTCCAGAATGGAATGAAGCAATCCAAAAAGAATTAAATCCACATCAAAAGATGGATACTTGGACTACAGCTCAAATACCAAATAATCAGATTGCAATAGACACCCTTTGGGTTTTTAAATTAAAAGAAGATGGCACTAAAAAGGCCCGATTAGTCGCTAGAGGCTTCCAAGAACCATATGAAATAGGCGGTGAGTTATGCACCAGCCAGCAGGCTTTCAACAATAGGAATTCTTATGTCCATAGCAGTACAAAAAGGCTGGAAATTAAAACAAGTAGATGTGCCTATATACTGCATTTTAAATGGTCAGCTGGACAAAGAAATATATATTAAAAGGCCTGAAGGACCAAAAAGTGACTCGAACTATTTTAGACTTAATAGAGCATTGTATGGATTGAGAAGTGCTCCAAAATGCTGGAAGATTAAATTCAATGAAGTCATGTTAAAGTTGAAATTTGAAAGATCAAAACACGATTTTTGTTGTCTCTACAAAAAAGAAAATATATTTTTAGTACTTTTTGTAGATGATGCTCTCATAACTGGATCAGAAAAGGAGATAAATAAGTTAATTGAAGACTTGCATGAAGAATTTAATATTAAAATCAGTACTGAAGTCTCAATATTCCTAGGAATGGAAATTACACATACTGAAGGCTTGAAAATTGTACAAACCAGAATGATTGATCGATTGTGCAAAGAATTTGGTTTAGAAGAATGTCGACCAGTGACTGCGCCAATGGAGGTTAATTTTAACCTGAATGAAGATTTAATCAGAACAGACATTCCATATCGCAGATTGGTATGCAGTATGATGTATATTTCATTGGTATCTAGACTAGATATAGCATTTAGTGTATCATACCTCAGTAGATTCTTGGATAAGGCAACCAATCAAGCCTGGATTGCAGCGAAACGAGTACTCCGATACCTGAAATCAACTAGTCTCATTGGATTGAATTACGCCTATGTCTAAAATTATAACCACGTGCAAATTTGAGAAAAGTTTAGATGAATATAATTATAATATATATGAATTTATGGAAAATCACCCAAAGTATGCATACCTAGGACTCACAGTATTTATGATTTACTTAAAATTAATATATCGTATATTCGATGATTACTGATGGTAAATATATAAAAAGGTATGAATGTACAATTAAAAACCTGATAAATTTATTCTTGGTAGAATACGAAGTGGTCGGAGAGAAGTCCTAGGGATTTACTTAAACCTATGTTACCTGGAATAACCATTTGCTAAAGGTTAGGACGTATAGGGGTTGAATACCAAAAGTATAGTCCTTGCACGTGTAGATTGGGGTATACAGTTGTCCTATGATGATCCAAAAGTCGTCAACGATGTGAGAAACAGTCGAATCCCAAAATAAGAATTCAAGTCAGAAGTTGAAATGGAAAGTTGAAGTTGAAAGTGAAATGGAAATTGAAAGATGAAATTGAAATTGAAGGCCTGAAATAGAAATAAACGTGAGTGAATGATATTGAGCCAGTATTCAGAATATAATCACATAAAAGTGAGTGGTCGACAAACTTACCGTTGATGGTGGGTGGCCTTTAAGTGGAACAAGACAAGTTGGGGTAGTTACAATTTATTTTAAAAGAATAAATCCAACCCACTGGTTGAGTTTCCAATTCTAAGGAACCTGGGAAACTTTTCCTTTTAAAGCTTTTTGTTAATTACAAAAAAAATCCGTTAAATTAAAGTTAGGTGCTCTTAGCTAGCATCCAAAAAGCAAAATGAGACGATATCACTCTTCCCTTGATCACAACCTGTCCTGAATGGTTGGTTCTTTTCCTTTACCAGTAGTTTCTAAGAGTTCAAAAGATATGCTATATGTGAATTTACAAAGGTGGAAAAGGATAAAGAATGTACTGAATTTGTACAACTACCACTTTGTTAATGAATGATTGATTTTATCAGTCATCTCTGATTAACAATCAATTTATTTTATTTTATCTTCTTGGTCTCACAGATGTCAATTTAACCTAGATGATACAAATGTAAACATTTGAGTAATATATTTTATTTTTAACACTAAATACCTTATATTCTGAAACTGATCTAGCTCGCAATCACTACTCAAGAATCATTTTCTATTTGTACATATATTTTTTTAGTGAATTGAAGTGGATATGAAAGTCTGGAAGATGAACTTCCGAAGATGGAGTATATGTAAGATTTAAAAGAGGAAATGTAGGTCAATTACGGATACTAAGTAAAAGTAGTATTATTAAAATACAAAATATACACAAATATGAAGAGTAAGTTCTAATATTTATTTATTTTCACTATAATTTGTTGGTAAAATTTGGCATATTGAGTAAGTGTTTGCATGTGACTTTTGACCTGTAACACAAAGCCTTGCTACCTTGAAAGCTATACATTAGGTATATCATTAATAAATAAGTTAAATAATAATGGTCCCAGATGATACCCTTGGGGAACTCCAGAAGTTACTGGAAAAATGACGATGATATGCCCATTTATAGGATTAGCAAGAATCTATTGAATAAAAAGTTGAAATCAAATCAAAATATGACACAGTTTATTGGATTATACAGGCTGTTTCACGACGAGCTTACTCTATCTATATATTGAAGACTACTCAAACGATTTCTATAAAAATTGGCATAGATGGAAAACAGGTTATGGCGAATTTATAGAAAATATTTTGACATACATGTCACTTCCGGATATACCAAAAGTGAACGACTACTTTGTTATTTCAAATGTAACACCCTGTATATTATTCACTTTTCGGATTCTGCATTGAATTTTAATGTATGTCACTTTGTGTAGAATACTATATCTAAAATTCATACTTATCGAGATATTAAGTGTTTTAATAAAAAATTGACAGGTGCAGACCTTCATATCGAAAGTTCTGTGTGAACATCCCCAATACCAAATAAAAAACATCTTGTCGGTTTGATTAGTAGGGTTTGTTAAAAAAATGAAGAAGAGAAGTGAAAAAAGAAGTTTTCGATATGTCGATTACCTTGATCGTCCTAATAATCAACCCGACAAGATGTTTTTCATTTGGTATTGGGGATGTTCACACAGAATTTTTCAATACGACTGTCTGCACCTGTCGATTTTTTATATTGAAACGCCTGTTTAATCTTATCTCTTCTCAATTCACGAAATAATTCAGTGAATAAAACAATGTGTGTAAAATTTCAAATAACTCCGACGCCTGGTAATGTATAAAAATTAAGTTTAAAAAAATCCGTTATATGCATATATACAGGTCAACCTATTATTAGCGAGTTAATTAAAAACTCACTAGGATGCAAACAAAAAAAGAAAATGATATTCGCCTCCTTTGATCCTGCTTTTAATTGTCACCAAAATCGATCCAAGGAGAAGATAAAGAGAACCTTATTTATTTTCATCTTATTCTTCGGCACTTTCCCTTTACGAGCTCGCCGTTTTCGCCCTTCACAACGCTTTGGCGTCCCAGTTACATATTTTTAGATAATTTTCCGCAGGCAGACAAAAAATTTAAAAAAAAACTATCTACAACAATTTTCAATTGATGGTGACTGATCTACAAATTGAACTGAGGACTAACGGCAACAACTAAATTTTTACCGGCACTTGCCGGGGTCATTTTTTATTGTTTATGCGCTTCGCCAATGTGGATAAGTGAAAAGTAAGATGATTCCATAAGGATGTTGCTGTTGTTATTGATGTTGTTGTTAGACTGTCAAACTGACACTCTTTGTAATTATGCAACAAGTTATCGATGTATAACCTGATTATTTTGAAGTACTTATAGTATTACTACTGATAACACAGTGAGGAGTAAAAATAGCGTATGGAAACGGTTTACCAAATTTTTCGAACATCATCAATATGAATTTGACACCATTCACAAAACTGAATGATATTTTGAAATATTGGGCCTGGAATATGAAAAAAGAACATGGGCAAGATTATAAAGAATATACTGTTAAGTGTATGGTGAATTCTACAGCTAAAGCTCTTCTGGAGATGTATTTCAAGAAGTATAACATAAAGATAGATCCATTTCAAGCGTGCGAATTCAAAAGTTCCCGAGACGCACGCAATGCCAAGAGACGGGAATTGCAGAAACATCAGGAAAAACGAAAATATGTTTGCTATTATTGACAAATGCGATAAAAAAAACTCCAGAAAAAATTGTTACTATTTGGCTTCAGTAGAATTAGCGTGGCGTGGGGGGGGCGAAGGTTGTTCAGCTTTGATTGAACATTTCAAATTTGAACTTTAGAATGATGGTAATGAATCAGGTAGAATAGAATACAATCAAATGTTTACAAAAACCTGTCAAGGAGGAAACCATAGATGCGCAGACAGCATGTTGGTTACTAAAAATGAACGAAACCCACAGCGCTGTCCAGTTAGATTGTTCAGAGAATTGATTGGACAAAGATGACCAGGATTTGCATGTCCACGTTTGTTCCTAACTCCAAATCCATTCTGGCAAAAAGGCAAGAAATCGCCTGTTGGGAAAAACCAACTTTCAAAATGGACTAAATTGGGAGCAAAGTCTATTGGTTTAGGTACCATTCTTGCAGATCAACTGCAGTTTCTCAACTGGCAAAATCCAGAGCAGCAACTCATTCAAATTACTGGCCACGCTAGTACTTCTTCAATTCAACCTTACTTGCAGATGGATGATCAACATCACCAGGGTATTTTGAAAACATTGAGAAATCAGAATGAATGTGGACCTTCCACGGTTAATACTGCCAGTACTTCAAAAGCTTAACAAATGTCACATATTATACATGGTGAAAATGTTACATACAATAATTGTATTTTCAATTTCAATTGATAAATTATAAAGCTGGTGTTGTTTTTGTTTGCTTTTTGTTGGTTGTTATTGACATTTTGAATAAATTATTCCAAATTGTTTCATTTTGAGAATATGACTGATATAAAGACTTGGATTCAAGAAATAATCTTCATAAATATAACACGACCTTGATAAATTGTCGACTATTTTTATTGCTGCTAAATTTCTCTTTTATTTATTAATTTGACTCGACATTATTTTGGCATTAATAATCAGAGATGAAAGCCCTCGAGCTTACCTCTCGGACTTTCATGAGATTATTAATGCCAAAATAATATCTCTTTAAATTATTATAAAATACAGTCGAAATTTAGATGCAACAAAATAGTCGACTATTTATCAAGGTCTTGAAACTAATATAAAAATAGTTATAGCATGAATAACGGTTTATATGCTACACCTGTTTTTTTTTAATTTCCAGAGATCGCAATTTCTCCAAACTTTAGGGCATGTGCGAATCTCTTCTTTTACGAAAATGGTTCGGCAATTCTCGCGTCATTTATTCGTATAGAGAAATTTGTATTCCACATTCTAAAAATATAGACTTTTTGAACTGATTACAAAATTAATTGAAAGAAAAAAAAATTACGAAAGAACATAACATCTTTATTAGTTTTTTATTAAATGTATGTTGTGTATGC
This sequence comes from Lochmaea crataegi, assembly GCA_947563755.1. Lineage (NCBI taxonomy): Eukaryota > Metazoa > Arthropoda > Insecta > Coleoptera > Chrysomelidae > Lochmaea > Lochmaea crataegi. The sequence continues at coordinate 26,428,396 of OX387432.1, forward strand.
TATTTTTTCATTTTTTGTAAAGTGGTGCTAATTCTTACAGTTATATGTTTCTGTAGAGAGGATGTATGAAAATCGGGTAGAAAAAAGTTTGGCGGGTACATTACAGGGCTGATGAGAAATTTTTTTAAATTATTCATAAAACAACACAAATCAATGTTATTATTGTTTTCTTCCGTTTAATTTTCAAAGACTGAAATAGGGCAAGTCCACGTTACGTCATCTGTCAGTTGCCATGAGATAAACAAGCATTTTCTGCACAACACGTGTGGTTTTTAATAGTTATTTGATTTTGATTTGGTGCTTTTTTCGACGTTTTTTGAAGTGAAAACTTCTTTAGGAAGTGAGCACTTTTTTTGGGAAAAAACGTGTTTTTCGTCATCGTCACGCTTTTATGCAACACAATTAACAATGAAGTGTATATATAGTAAAATTAATACCTATTTAGAGGTACCAGCCGTTTTAGTAACTTAACGTATGCGGCTTCTTGAACCATCTGAACCCGCATGAAAAAAATTAGGTTATGACCTTTGTCATGTCAAATGCTTGACATATTTCTTATTGCATTGGCGTAGTGACTTGAAATTTCATATTATCAGTGGCGGTTTGTAATAATACAAATTAATTTTATGAAATTCATAAAATTCTAAAGATGTTGACATAATAAAAGAATATAAAAGAAGCGCACTAATTTTAAAAACATTGTTTTATTAACTAGATACATGGTTTTTTTAAAAAATATGGCAATTCAGAGTTCGATTAAGTACAAATTCTAGATTTAAAAAAAATGACAACGTGATCTTCAAGGCAAAGTTTAATTAGTTTCTAAATCAGAATAACTTTGGGAAAGTGATAGTTCATCATAGGATTCATTGGATACAGAGATCACCATAGGTTCGATGCTTAGTAGGTCCAGTTTGTTTTCTACTTCCCATGCTTCAGAAATAATTTTCTCTGTATGATTTATGTAATTCTGCCAGTGTTGCTCCGGTACATTTTTTACAACGTCATTCCATACTTTTAAGACTTCAGTAGGTGACCTTGCAGTTTTCGTAATAGCTTGGTCATAATGCCTTTTAGTTTCTGACCATATCATTTCGATGGCATTAAAATGGCAATGATAGGGTGGTAGCCTCTGAGAACACAATGACCATGCTCGGCAGCGTATTTGTCTAAATGATAATTTTTTTCTGGCAAAACTTGCTTTTCAATTATATTCCAAACAGCATCCTTTAAAATGTGATCTGGAAAAGGAATATTCTTTTTTTTGAGCCATTCTAACATGCGTGTTTTACTCCAACTTTTTCTTGGGATTTCTTCATCCAGGCGACTGTGATACGTTGCGTTATCCATTATAATTAACGATGGTTCTTCCAAGTTTACAATTAGTTGCTGTTTAAACCAATTTTCAAAATTTTCGGTGTTCATGTTATCATGGTAATCGCCTGTTTTTTTATTGCATTTAAAAATAAGCGATGCATTTGCCACAAAACCTTTTTTATTACCGGCATGAACAATTACATATCGTGTCCCACTTCCAGTTATTTTTAAATCACTGTGTTTAGTACCATCTTGCCACATTCTTCTGTCCCCGCTTTTACTAAAAACCCATGTCTCATCCAGAAAAACAGGTGTAAAGAGCTTTTCGCTTTTAGCAGCATGGTATTTGTTCAAAAATAATATTCTTTTTAATCTGACTGCAGGCATTTCCAATAAATGTTTTCTTCCATCCTGTTTTTTGAAATGAAAACCCATTTTTTTAATTCCCAAATATAACGAACCTTTGGAAATCTTAGTTTCTGGAGACTCTTCGATAAATTGCCGTAAAATAGTTTCTACTGTGATTTTATCCTTTCGCGCATACATTTTATAAATTACTTCCCTCAAACAATGCAGGGTATTTTTTGTAATTCGGGTTTTGCTCCGGGAAACGCTTGCAGAAATATTTCTTCTAAATTCGAAATCTGTAGCTCTGTTTGGTTTTTCAAGATTATATAATGTGCTTTCTGGAACTTTTAGTGCTTCGGACGCTTTTTGAATTGCCTTAAATCGAGATCCTAAATCGTTTTGAAAATAGTTTACTACATTAAGCATAAGTTTTTTGGATTCATCAGAATATCGCATTTTTATATCTTATTTTGCGTTATGACATTAACATGAAATCAAAATTTGACGTAACTTCAAAAACGTGACATCTAATAAATTAGTTACGACGTTCATTTTTGTTGGTAATTTTTTGTTTCAACCGATTTATTAATAATAAATAAGGATGGTCTTATTCTAAATGGGTATAAAATTTACTATAGTGTTGTATAAATCATAGTCACGCTTTCCATGAGCTATATGTATACTGCGGATATATGTGTACTTTTTGAAGCTTGCTTCTTATTGCACGACTTTTGGGAAGGCTAGTGAATTCGTGAAACGTGTGATGTTACGAAAAAGCGTTCGTCACGCGATGAATCATTAGAAAGAGAGAGAGAGACGCATTGAAATGACGCGCGATACTATATAACCAACGATGCGTTAAAATTTTGAAAAAATGGTCAATAATTATAAAATACTGTCAAAAATGGTCAATAATTGTTGAAAATTGTCAAAACTTTTAAAAAATGGTCAAAACTTTGAAAAATTGTCAAAAATGGTCAATTATTGTCAGAACCTGTCAAAAATAGTCAATAATTGTTAAAATTTGTAAAAATGGTCAACATTTTTGAAAAATTGTCAAAAATGATCAATAATTGTCAAAACTGTCAAAATTATCAATAATTGTCAAAAATGGCCAATAATTGTTGAAAATTGTCAACATTTTTGAAAAATTGTCAAAAATGGTCAATTATTGTCAGAACCTGTCAAAAATGGTCTAAAATGGTCAACATTTTTGAAAAATTGTCAAAAATGATCAATAATTGTCAAAACTGTCAAAATTATCAATAATTGTCAAAAATGGTAAATAATTGTTAAAATTTGAAAAAAGGTCATAAGATATCGCAATTACAATATGGCCAATAATTTCAATGACTATCGACGAGAAATGGTTTTGTTGCACATTCCTTTTGGAAGTGAAGATAATGATGTTCTTGCATTCTATTGCGCGTATTTTTATTGATGGTTTTCCCAACCTCGCATTCTATTGTGCATAAGAAGCAAGCTTCTGTCGGCGGTCCGACGACCGCTCACCTTTTTTTTTAAATTGCATTTACGATGCGCTTACGATAAAAATTTTAAAAGGGATTCATTTATTGGTGTTTTCACTTATGTCGGCAGTCCCATGACTGGACTCTACGTTTTTTTAATTCCTTAGGTATTTTAAAAGCTATATATGACTGTTTATAATAAAAAGGATCATTAAACCAAAACAAAACAACCAAATTACAAATATAAAATCTATCCAAATAATTGTTTGTCCTCAGGACAAATGTCATTAATGTCAACTTGTCAGTTGGTCGACATGCCCTATTGTGACCCTAACAACTGAATAATATAACACATAACCTAAAACTAAAATAATTTTAAAATGTTTACATTCCTTTTCTCAATGCTTCCAACAGATATAAATAATACGTAGGTACTTTTACGAGGAAATAGAAAGGAGGAGATAGAAACATAAATAGGTATCTACGATAAAAAGACCTTCCTCGGTTTCTCTTTTCTTCATTTAGTATGGATTATAATCCTCTAGTTGAGAAACGACCGGACCTATAAGCGAAAACAAAACGATTCTCTATCGTTACAATAGTTACAGAGTGTTTTTCAATATTCAATAGCTTAAGTTATAAGTAGATTTCGCTTATTTTAAAAATACGCAGTCTTCCACAATCAATGTTGTAAAAGAAAAAAATCATTGTGTGGTTTTATGAAATCACGAGGCAAGTGAAACTTTTTTGCGGATTGTAGGCAATTAACTGAAAATTTTCGGCGGAAAATTATTCTAGGGTATTAAAATCGCGTTTTTAATCTTAACTTAAAAATTGGAAAATGGGAATGATAATGGAAATGATAATGGAAATGATAATGGAAATGATAATGGAAATGATAATGGAAATGATAATGGAAATGATAATGGAAATGATAATGGGAAATCAATTGTAGACAAAAGAGGAATCTGCTCCACTTACTGAATACTTGAGAGAAGTATTTAATCTTAAAATGAAAAATGATAGAAATATACCATCCACGGTGATAAGGCCAATAATCACCTATGGTACAATAGTCTGGTGGAGGAGGACAGAAGTGTCCTCTGAAGTTAATATATTAACTGCAAACCAAAGACAAGCCCTTCTTGGTAGTATTACCGGAGCAATGAACAGCACGGGGACGTCATCAATGGAAGCCCTTATTGGACTTCCTCCTCTAGAACTTTTTATAGGGGCGGATGCAATGATGGCAATTCTTAGGCTGAAATCGGGAAACTTATGGTCCCCGAACAATGTTCGAGAAGGACACACTGATACAACTGGGATATTACTAGACGAACCCATATATTACATGAGTTTTGATAGCATGACACCCGAGAATATATTCACTGAGCGATTGAACATCATCATCCCATCTAGGGAACAGGTGATACACCCAGGTAATTCTGGAGAAATCATCTGGTTCACCGATGGCTCCAAAACAAACCAGGCTCTGCTTAAAGCTATCAGTAATCCAACAACTAGGTCTAGACTGGTGAAAAACTGCAAAGAATCCCTTAACAGAGACAACATAGTGTCTCTAATATGGTTGCCGGCACATGAGTGGATTGCAGTTAATGAAATGGCGGACCAGTTAGCTAAAGAGGCTCTAAAGGAGAATTCATAGGTCCGGAACCGTTTTGTGGAATCACAAATGGAGGTTCACACAAGGGCACCTCCATTCAAAAAGTAGACAAGGAACTCTCATCCAGGCTATTGAAGCTAGGTGAGAGACATTTGAAGACGTTACCGACCTGGTGACTGGAATGACTGGACACTGACCCTGACGAAACATCTGCACAAAATGGGCAAAGTTAGTGAACCTAGGTGCAAAAAATGTGAACTTAATTATGAAACACCTACTCACACACTCTGCTTCTGCGAGAACATTTTAGGGGCGGTAAATTTGGAACCAACCTTTTTATGTCTCACAAAAATAAATTAAAAATCATATTTCCTACTTAAATGTTGTTCAATATGTAGGGAAGCGTGGGCACGGACTAGTGATGAACAAAATCCGTCTTGGTCTTGCGATTTTGCAATACCAAGGCCAAGTTCATACATACACTAGCAAGACCAAGACCAAGACCGAATGAACAAGAACAAGACCAAAACCAAGACAGAGAATGCAAGACCAAGACCAAAGAGCAAGACTGAGCTAAAAATTACTTTATATATTCAAGATATGTTTGCGTCGAAACAAAAAAGTTTGTGTGTTTAAGATTTCTAGATATGAATTGTTGATCATTTATAATTTATACCTATCAAAAGACTCGAAAATGTTCCAAAGGTAAGTAGTGAGTAACAAACTATTTGAGCAATACCAAGACCAAGACTGAGTACACAAGACCAAGATTACAAGTATTTGAGCAAGACCAAGACCGGACAAGCAAGACCGAGACCGTTACCAAGACTGTCTTGGTTCTTGCTTTCCTCATCACTAAGCACGGATGACTTCATAAATATGTCTTTGCTACTCCGATGCTTTAATTCCATCATTATAATTGCAAGAACTGTAGTCGTACCAATTACGACATTCACCAATTTTGATAAACCGGAATCTGGACCATTGAAAAGATCTTCGTTCCTGCGGAAACAGAATCTGCAAAACGTTTATGCTTACTTGTATTTAGCAGTTAGCATAGCTCTATATGTTCACCAGCAACAGCAGTTGAGAAAAGCTTTCTTTGCTGCTGGAAACGAGTGAGAAATTGTCTAAGATCTACCTTAAGCCAAGACAACCAAAACGTCTTGGCTTTGTTGTACAAAATGGTTTTATACCTGCTGTGATGGAATCTGATCGATATTATCAGCCGGATTCTTACTAGATAATCAAATATATTGCTTTTAAACTTTAAGTAAGCATTGTAGAGGTCGATAGGGGCGGCAAAATTTGAATAGCCTAGTGGCGGCAAATGTGTAAATCCGCCACTGTTACTAGTACTTAGACGGAAGCACTTTGGAGAGGAATTAATACAACCATTACAACTGCTGAAAATCCCTGCAGTCAAACTAGTGGCCTTTATAGAAGACACGAAGCTTCTGGAATGGAAGTAGATATCATGGGAAATGGAACAAAGATTCAGTTCAAGTGCCTGGGCTGTTGAGCACAACCCAAACGAATGAATGAATTAATACCACCCACGAGATATGGTACTACGATCGATGCGGTTTTTTTCTAGAAACATTGAAAAAATAAGATGCAGGTCATTGTTTACTCATTTTAGTTTCCATAAAATAGTTACATTTATAGACTGTGAGACTCAATGCCAAGATGAAGTTCAAAATGATTCAATGATTTAAATAAATATTGCTCTCAATTTCTAACATGCGTCTATCATCTGAATGATTGCATTTATTATGCATTTATTATTGCATTCCCATTTTCCAATTATTAAGTTAAGTTTAAAAACGCGATTTTAATACTCTAAATAGAATAATTTTCCGAGAATTTTCGGTTAAATGCCTACAATCCGAAAAAAAGTCTCACTTGCATCGTGGTTTCAAAAAACCAAACTATTATTTTCTATATTGTAAGGTATACATCTGGATTTGTTTTATTCTATTCTATTTATATTTATTTGTACATTTTTGACGAATTACAAATATTTTATTCATATAATGTAGTAAAAGCTATTCTTATCAATGATTCTAGTTTATGTCTTATAATTTGTTGTTCCCAATTAAGTACTAGAACGTAACGTACATAGCAAAACACACACAAATACCGCGGAGCACTTGCAAGAATGAGCGAGAATATAAATACTACACACACGGTCAGCTGATGCGAGCCATGGGCGCCGCTATTACTTTACCCCTACTCCGCCATGCGACATGCGATAGATGGACGAAAAAATTTGAGGCGATGTAATAAAAGATTCACTTTAAAAACATCTTTTGTAAACTAAAATATGACTCACAAAATTCTCAAATGCAATTTCAGTAACGATGCATATGAATGAAAGTGTGTTCCATACATACATTTCAAATTTTTTTTTTTCATCACTTTGCAGACATCGTATTTTTGTTTTTACCACAAAAAAGGTTTTTTCTTTGAAAGTTTATATATAAATACCTCACTGGCATTGATTTGTTATTTGATAGACATCACACTAAACTTATTTTGAATAATTTATCATTCCACGGTTACTACTTTGATCACCTTGTACTGTATGTATGTACGATTTTATATTATTCTATTTTGTTGATTTAGTAGCGAATAATCTATTACAAGTTTCAAATTACACAAAATATTACCGTGTATCAATAATCATTATCAGTACCTACAATAATGTAGGAAGCAATCGATTTTTTAGCAAGGACAAGCTTTTATGTTGCTTATCGGACTGAATTATATTATCAATTTTGGTATTATTATTTTCAATTATATAGTATTAAAGTAAGAAGAAGCGATATAATCAAAATATATTACTTTTTCTTTCCAATAAATTACAATGTTTAACAGCAAGTTTGAAATTTAATAGATACAAAGTAACAAGTAGGTTGTGAAAACCACACGACACGGGATGGTTTCAAATCAATTTCAAAATACATACTATCAATATTGTGTTATAAACAACACCTTCGCTGCTACCAAAATTTATTTGGTTAGAACTAGTCGAAGCAGCTTAGAACTGGGCTATATACCAGAAGCATGGAGAAGGGCAATAGTCACCGTCGTTCCAAAAGCAGGAAAAAGTGACACAACAAACAAAAATCTTTCAGACTAATTAGTCTAACATAGTTTGTGCTTAAAACGATGGAGAAAGCTATTGATAATTATATTAGAAGGGAAATCCTCCACCCACATCAGCATGCTTACCGGACAGGCATATCTTCGGAGACTGCTCTGGTAGGAGGATATCCGAGGTGCCTTAGACTACCAAGAAACTGAAGTATGTGCGTTTTTGGACATACAGATTGCGAAAATCCCTTTCTTAGGCTGCGACTTATACAAGTACGACAAAGAAAATATGAGCAAAACTACGTGAAAGAGAGAGAAGACTTGTTAGCCCAGCAATCAGTCCCCTCTACCAAAACAGTTGGGCGTGTATTCAGTCCCCTCCTATTTATTTTAACTGTTGTGCTGCCAAATGTACTTATCTGTAAAAATTATTCCTAATTTTTGTCTATCGTTGTTTTAAAATTTTCAACGGCATTTCAAGCGGCAACAATGTTAAATACCAATAATTGTTAAATCGAAAGCAGTGTACGGATTTTATTTATTGCAGATTGTAATTAGTCCAAATTTTTTCTTGAACTCCATTATTTTATTCTTATTTGTGTTGATCTCACTCATTTTTCAAAAGTCAATATTACCAATCTCGATTTTCTCCCACTTAATACACCGTTATCCGGTGTTAAAAGTCAAATGCAAAATAAGTTATTTATTACTTTGAAAGTACCAAACATTCTAAACTGGCAACGCTGCAGCAGAGACTGACTTCCCACTCTGTAAGTAGATTCACTGTGTTCAGTAGTTTCCCAACATGGAAGGAGTGGGGTTGTTAAAGAAATAAAAAAATACACTCGTTATAACGTAACCTGTACATCTTAAAATTCATTTTTGTCAACTTGATCGCTTCTGACAAAGCAGACAATTAATTTCTAACTACAATAGGATATTATTTTAGCCATTGTAACTTGAAAATAAAACATTTATTCTTGAGATAAAAATAATAAAGTAATTGGGTATAAAAAACTAAAGATTTATTCCATTAATAAATTGAATTGAAAAAATAAAATAAGTAGGTACTTATTCTAAACATAAAATATGAACTTCTTGAAAAAATTAAACTAAAAATCCGTTCTAAAGGTAAACATAATTTTAATGAATTAAGTGCTTAAATCAACCACGCTGTGCCAGGCAATAACCAAATTTGTCATAAAGATTTGATCTCATATCTCTATGATTATTTGGCGTAATGATGGCGCAAACGTGCTGTATTTTCACCCTCAATTCATTTAAATTATTAGCTCTTTCAAATTCATGTTGAGAAATGTTACTTTCCAAAAATCCCCAAAGAAAAAAATCATTTGGAGCTAGTTCAGGTGATCTTGGAAGCCATTTAATTGTACCATTAGTACTAATAATTCTGTCGGGGAATGTAAACCTTAAAAATTCCATTACTATCCTTGAATTATGGACTGAACAACCATCTTTTTGAAACCAAATTCTTTTGAGATCAACATCGGGTATAAGGAGAACTGCAGGAATTATATGATTTTGTAATAAGTCTAAATATTTGGCGGAATTTAAGTTCCCCTCAATAAAAAAAGGACCTATAATGTGGTCACCTAAAATACCCGTCCAAACATTTAGCTTCTGCGGATAATGTGTTCGGATTGGAATGCTTAGATGTTTATTTTCCCGAGACCAATATCTTGTGACGGATGGATTGTGTTTTTGATGTAATGAAAAGGTTGACTCATCCGTAAATAAAATATTATTTAAAAAGTTCTCGTCAGCATTTTGACGTTCCATCATTTCTTCACAGAAATCCATTCGTCTGATATTGTCCTCGGGAAAAATTTCCTGCGTTGTCTGAACCTTGTAACAATGGTACCCGTTCCGTTTTAAAATATTCTGTACAGTTCTCTTATCCATGTTGACCTCTTCAGCAATTTGTCTTGAAGAACATGGTTGTCCTGTTTCAACCGCTAAACAAACATTCAATTCTCTAGTTTGCCTTTCGTCGTTTATCGGACGTTCGATTGGATCTTCCGGAGCTTGGCATTTTCTACAGTATGAAACACATCCATATTTCTCGAAATTATCTTCAAGATTGTTGTTCGTGAAGGAATTGGGTGATTTTCAAATGCCATAATAAAAAAATAACTATTCCATCAGCCGAATGACCTCAAAAATACCATTTTCTAATTTGCACTTTTTCGCAGGTTTCGTATTTTAATGTGGGCATTGTAAAATACAACGGCGTGCGCTAACAACCAAGGTCTGTAGCGAAAAGATCACATAAGTTTAAATGTGAGTTCTCTATGTAAAGGACACTGTTGCCGGATGAAGGTGTTTAATTTTACCTAATAGTGCATGAGCTCGAAAAGAAGTTCACGATAACGAGACAAAAATATCATTTTTACAAATCAATCTAAGCTTCTGGCAACAGCGGTTGAAATAGTGGGGCGATGGACGCACGCCCAACTGTTTTGGTAGGGGGGACTGATCGCTGGGCTAACAAGTCTTCTCTCTCTTTCACGTAGTTTTGCTCATATTTTCCTTGTCGTACTTGTATAAGTCGCAGCGTAAGAAAGGGATTTTCACAATCTGTATAAGGGGCTTTTGACAATTCTCCACATGAGGCTGTCAAAAGCGCAGTGAATAGAAGGGGTGTAGGTAGCACAACATCCATATGTATCTCGAAACTGCTAACCACTAGAGAAGCAGAGACGAGGACGAGTAAAGACATCGCTCCATCTGCAGAACCAAGGGATGTCCACAGGGGCCAGAGGAAAACTCAACCTCAAAACCGTTAAATTTGATGGGAGCGAGTTGAATGGAAATAGGAAGTCAAATATCTAGGTCTGACTCCTGTGGAACATACAGCAAAAGTGGCTGTAATGGTGTGCTGGAACATGGCAGGGAAAAATTGGGAAGTACACTGCCATAGAGAAACCAATCATCACTTATGGAGCCATTGCGTGGAGTAGTAGGACTAGGCTATTGACGACGAGACACAACCTCTCCAGGATTCAAAGAGTAGCTGGTATAATCATTACAGGAGCAATGAAAACATGCCCAACAGCGGCCATGGAAGTAATTCCCAATTTCGCACCACTACATATGGCGGTGGAACGTGTTGCAGAAAGAACAAGATACAGACTAAGTAGAGAAGTATAACTTTTCAAATAAATTCAATACGGTATTAAGTAACAAGAATAAATGGGATCCCAACACCATCACTAGACCTGGAAAGAATGCCATTCAATGGTATACAGATGGATCAAAAGAAATTGAAGGGACTGGGATAGGAGTGTATGGGCCAGGAACCAAACACTCCAAAAGCTTGGGAAAAACCCCAAGTATCCCAACACCATCACTAGACCTAGAAAGAATGACGTTCAATGGTATGCAGATGGATCAAAAGAGATTGAAGGAACTGGGGGTCAGGAACCAAACACTCCGAAAGCTTGGGAAAAACCCCAAGTATCTTTCAAGCGGAAATTCACGCCATAGAAAAGTGAGCCCAGTTCAATAATGATAAAAGATATGGAAGGCTGAGGATTATCATCATATCGGCTAGTCAAGCAGCCATTAAAGCACTGAGTTCTTGCGTAATCAGTTATAAAATGGTATGGGAATGCCCAGGGAAATACAAAGAACACTTACTGTGGATTCCAGGACACACTGGTATAGAAGAAAATGAAATAGCAGATGAAATAGCGAAGAGGGTCTTTGAAGTTTGTAGGTAGCGGCTTTCTTGAGATATACTTATGAAACTGACTTCAAAGGGAGCTAGCTTCCTTAGGAGGTAAATTAGGTTAGATGGACATAAAAGAAGATCTAATATTTGTAGTTTTCGTTTGATAGGAGAGTTTCTGACACACTGAATATTAAAAACATTAAAGTTTGGCGCCATTAATATTTGGCAAGAAAGCGTTTTAGGACAATAGTTCAAAGAAAAATCCCTATTAATTGTGTTCTATCGATTTATCAAAATAAAACCCGAATCACCCTGTAAGCTCGTGGTGAAGCAGCCTGTATTGCAGGTCATACATCATATTTCCACAAACTTATAACTACATGAGAGTATCAAATATTAATTAGTAGTTGTTCAATTAGTTAATGTTGTGATGTCTGGGAAGGTGCATAACCATAAGTTCATCCCCTCTTTACCGTAAATTATCAACAAATCGTTTAAAAAATAGTAATAAAGTTATCTGGTTCAGTTGCTTCTACAATATTGATTGTTTTTCAATCACTTGGGCAGACAGTCCTCGCTCCGTCGGCGTCGTCGATAGAGTGTTGCAAAAAAACTTGCTAAATTGAATAAAATGATTTTTACATTAATATTGTTGAGATGTCGCCGTTGGGAACTTTTTTAAAACGTAACACACATTGTTGGAAAAGTTTACTTTTTGCCGAATTGTTTTAAAATAATTCTGGTAATATTTGAGGTCGGACTTTTTAGGTCGGTTCAGAGTAGAAAGGCGAATGAATAGCTGCAAAATAATATGAAACTTCTGGACAAAATGTTTTATTTTTAAAAGTAATATCGTCCACGATCAGTAGATTTTTGCGAAAAGAATGAAAAAGTTTTCTTCTACCGAGTTACGTTACATGTTTTATTCATTTTAAAACAATATTAATAAATTTCTATTTTTAGCACCATATATGAGATGTCAAACTTTTTATTTTATGAAAGATAGAATATCTATCGTTGCAATTGGGCAATTTATTTCATTAACTTTTCAAAAAAAAAATAATGTAAATTATTTGGGTGAAAGTAATTTTTCACACAAAACAATATTTCCCACTCGTGTTTCTAGTATTTCCCACTCGTAATGTTATATACTATTGTGTTTGACAGTCATTCAAAGCAGTCGGCTTCGTGTGCTGACTAAGCATTATACATTCTCTTGGGGAATCCTGTAATAATACAGACATTGTTTAGTGTTGCTAGGCAAAATATGCTGATGATATGAAACTATACTGTGAAATAAACTCCGTTAATGACTGCTTAAAACTACAGAGAAACCTTAATTTGGTCAATAATTGGTGTATCAGAAACAAGCTCCCTATGAACCCAAATAAACATAAAGTAATGTCCTTTTGTCGAAAAGAAACAACTATCCAATTTATATCTTGGACGGTCTTTATCCTGTTAGAGGCACACCTCAAGAACACTTTTATTCTCGTTTTAATAGCACTAGTTTACTTCGTCGTCGCTCAATGCATTCAGTTATGTTTTTATATAAAATTGTTAATTATATTTTTAAATGTGATAATATTGTATCTTTACTAAACTTCAGAGTTCCTGGAACAAATTCTAGAACCAATAGCCTTTTCTATGAATTACCACATAGGAAAAACGTTTACAAATTTTCACCATTAAACCAGCTTATCATTGAGTACTCCTCGATTGAGTCAAACATAGATATTTTCTGCACAAATAATAGACAAATAAAACGAATCTTTCTCCGGGGTAATTCATAGGAAAGACTTCACTTTGCATATAATGCTTGTGTAAGTTTCTTTTTTGTGAATGCCAGTGGGCATTCATGAATAGCTTTATTACAAATACTGCATTGTATTATTTTTTTTCTCTTCTGTCTTTATTGTCCTGTGTTTGTCCTGTAACGTTAATTTCGTTCACTTTACTTCCCTCTATTGAATTAATAAATTATCGTATGGGCGGCGAATAGCCAGTCCTTTCTCATACCCAACACCGAGAAATGTTTCAAGGCTGAATATATTTGCTGTGGACGAGAGTCGAAATCAACGTTTCTATGCGGGCCGATCGAGGTCCGTCTGTAGTGAAAATAGTCACTTCTATTTTGAGATTCCCACTTCGACCTCGTGTCTCTTCTTCTACCAATTATAAATTAAATATGAATCAAGAATTCACTACTGAAATGTAAATTCCTTTCCTAGTCAAAGCGTATGAGCGTGACATGAACATGAGACGTAAGTCTGTTATCTTTCACATGATTTCGTGTATTTAAACAAATGGCAAAAGGGTTTCATTCTCCTTTCCTGTGAACATGTGCTATTGAAGCCTTTCTAGCTTATCGTATCTTATCTCTAAGAATTGCATTCATCTGAGTGGTAAGTCATTTCGCTTAAATGTATAACTAACTCTCCTTTCTTAATAGTTTTCTACTTTCTTATCTTTATTATGTAGCAATGTCGTTCCAGTGCCAGGAATATATATCGATATGATTTTGTGGTTTTTTTTTCTTTCATATTTCTTTAATGTTAACTTGGAATATATTTCAAACCGGTGTAGAATCGGTTATTCGATTTTATGTTTTTTATTTTGCTTTCTTTGAGTATTTCTTTTATCTAAAAATACAGGAAGTATGAACCACGTTGTCAAATAATTTTAATAATTTTCTTCAACAATGTAATATTAAATTAGCAATTTTCTTCAATATTGTAAGATCATACTTCAGACATCCTGGATTTTGTTAAATTGTGTAAATTCGTTCCTGATACTAGCATTGTTCTTAGCACTTTTTTTTACCTGGACCAAACCTTTACCTGGGACACTTTACCTGGGCCAGCACTTTACCTGGACCCAGAAACTTTACTTGGACCCAGAAACTTCACCTTGACCCAGAAACTTCACATGGACCCAGAAACCTGAAACCAGAACTTTACATGGAATTTCAACAAGGACTCTATCTGTCACGGTCTTTATCTGGAACCAGGACTCTATCAATCTAGGAAAGTAACATCCATATATTTCATCGCTTCTTCAACTCTTCAACATAGAACAACCCAATGAAAACCTAGTCATTTTTTTTCCTGTTTATTGTTTTTTTTTAAAGTCAAAATACAACTTGTAAATTTAATAACGTTGTTCATAAAGTTTATTTTCCCTTCCAATCTTACAGGATTTGTCGTTATAATCAATGCTGATGTGAATAACCAATAAGCTAGTATTATTCAGGGTGGCGCCCACTTACCTTTCTTAACTTTCATAATTTACCTTTATCTAATTTCAGTACCTTAATTAAAATAAATTTCAAGTAGGATTACCCGAGAACCGGTAAGACTACTCTCTGAATTTGTACTAGTTTGGTCTCAGAATCTACACCTGAGGTGCTCTCTAAACTGAGAAGCCGTTTCAGTCCTTATCCTGTAATTGGGCTTGCCCGAGGATATTGTAATTAAATAAATAAATAAAATATATAATGACGTAGGTATTCTATCGCAAATATCCCATTTTTTTGTGCGCTAAATAATACTTTGTTTAACCATCCTTTGCCGTTACGTCATACATTGTCACACTTTATATTGCTCTCATGAAATGGATGAGACGGAATTATGATGTCATTGACGTATTTCCTAGCTAATGTCGGCGTAAATTTTACTTGTTACTTTTGACAGTTCAGTTCTCATATTTTGATTTGTTCAGTATTTTTTGTCATTTAACATATGTCATTGATTATAATTTTGAGGTTAAGTGTAAAATAACATTCAACTAATATAAGACAAACGTAAAACAGCAGAATACGTATAATGAAAAATATTTCTCACTCAGGAAATTGTCACGCTCGCACGGAAAAAACCATCAGATATCCTTCAGAAGCCATGGCTTAAAGTGATACCATTAACTGTCAAAAGCTTTCTGATCATTTAAGTTAAAAATATTTTTATGCAATCCACTCGAATATAATGTAATGTCTCTTATATTGAATACACTCGTGAGTACTATTAATTAAGATAAAAAAATAATCGTCATACTCCTCAAAGACCAAACATTTTTACAGACCTAAGAGTCATTTTTTGATTCGTCACTGTTCTGTTATCAGCCACACTTTAGCATCAATTGAATGTGGCTTTATAGTTCGAGCTTTAATACAAAAACTCTAATATCTTTCTGTAAGATCGATGCCTTATATTATATAGCTACTGTCTAGACTACTAACTATCAAATTCACATTGATCGAATAGAAGCCGTGCAAAATATCTTTCCTTAAGTACTTTAAGTTTTCGAATTGATAAAGTCTATCCGTCTATTGGGATACAGCATGGATCTATTATTAAGTAGACATGGGTTTCTTGATGTTCAGATTCATCTTTTGGTGTGATAATTCAAAAATAATGTGAACTATTCATCTATTTATAATAGGCGTAATAATTAGAATTAAGTTGCTAGAGAATCAGATATAATTTAGATTTGGGCGAATTAATGCTAGATTATTAATTGATGAGATAATTTTGCTAGAAATTACTTTTCTACGATGTTGTCAATGTTGAACAAAATGGCTCCTCTAAGAAAAATGAATATTATGGAAATTCATAGCGAATATGTGGAACTTATTAATAGCAGATGAGTTTTGTTTTTAGATGTCCAAATAGGTCAAGGATTGAATAATATTATGTAAAAAGAAAAATAGAAAATATTAAAGAATTTATTAAATTAAATAATGTGAAAAGACGATATTTACTGCGAATGAACTTGTTATATAAACAAGGTCAGGTCGTGTCAATTTATATTTATTAAATCTATTATAAACATCAAGGTGAATCTGATGTTTTAAGAATGTAATAAAAGTTTGTGTCCACGACTATTTGATAATGTTTACATTTTACGTGAGCTTCTTCAAGTTTGATGACGTACATTACCAGTGAATTATAGGTGTGGATAATGAACAGATGACACGGATAAATAGGACCTATATTGAAGGTTATTTATATACAAATGTTACAATAAAATAAATAAAAATTATCACCGTGACCAGCATTGGAACCCTATGCCTACAATTCTTCATTTCACGCAGTCAAACCTCTAAACCGCTTCGCTACGAAGACATATATATGTATAACAATTTATCATATTTTTAATGATTTAATTAATTTAAGGTATCTAAAATAATTTATTTAAGATAATTATTTTTGGAATATTGCAAAATTTTGTATCCAATTTCAAAATTAAACGCAAAGCTAAAACGCTTGGTACCCGGTTAAGACCTTAACTCCCGAATATGTCCACAGCTCCATATTAAGACCTTTACTCCCGACTTCGACCACATCTCCCTATTAACACTTATCACTAAATTTTGTTGTTTTATTTTTATGTTGTTTATATATTATACAAGTTTTATAACTCGCGCACAGGCATTATTATGCCTCATGTTTATTCTCAAATATTTGTAATTGTTTCTACCTATCAAATTGTATTGTATTTTTATGAATAAACATTATTATTATTATTATTATTATCAAGCTGTTCTATATAGAGCGTATGATAATGTCAAAAAAAAGAAAGTGGCGTTTTAAATAATTTTTCTACACCCACATGTATATTATCCATTTTCTTTACAATTTACAGAATGTAAATGTAGGCCATTCCGGTTAACTGAACGGATATGATTTCATATACATCCTAGAACGTATATGAAATCCACCAATCAGCATTTGCGTTTAGTACCCGCCAACTAATCTTTTTTCAATTTCATAGAAACGTCAAAATAACTTGTCAAAATATTTCTATAGTTTTTAAGAAAAATATTAGTAAAAATGAGTGATTCCAGTGATGAATCAATAAATAATTTTCCACCAGATATTCGCTTAGCCGCAAAGGAGACGTATAACGTATAGAAACAGAATAAATTGAATATTTAAGGGTACTCCTGACAAACGTCAGTTTTTATGTAATACATTTGACGTTATAGATAGATGATTAGTATATTCATCGGTAGTCCAGTGGTAAGTATCCCAGCCTCTCACGCGGTAGATCAGAGTTCGATTCGCCGTTGGGAAGTTTTTTTTAAATTTTAATTTTATTTCTAAATAATAATAATAGTAAAATTATTAAAAATTTTTAATTTGAAGTTATATTATAGTTTAATAAAATGTTTATTTTCTAGATTTTTTCTTAAGTGGGTCGTAGAAAAAATATACTGTTCGACTCGTGTGGATTGTCCATATCGTTCTCGGACGATTGAGCACTCCGCCTACGGCGTCGTGTTCAAACTTCGTCCTCGTGCGATATGGCAATCATATCCACACTAGTTGCACAAACTACTATTATAGCTGAGTGCAAGAATTTTAGTTATTATACTGAATTTAAATTGAAATTAATAGAAAATATAATATGGAAAGCAAATCAGACACTGAAATGAATGTTACCCCGCCAAAAATAAGAGGATCAGAATAAATAGTATCTTTAAATGTATTGCCAGACAAGTCGAAAAAATTATAAATGAAAGCCTATAGAAAGCCTATTAGAAAAAAAATAAATTCATTTATTAACAGCTATAGTGGTGGATAAAATATAGTATTCTATTCGTATATAGTGACTAATATTCACTTAGGTGTTTAGGTAAGTCAATCGCTTGCGGCTCGCGACATAAACGCACTTTCGTGAATAATAGCCATCATTATATACTTGTTGAATAATATACTATTATAAACGAGGCGAGGTTGGTTAGAGATGAGTATAAAAGTATTAGTGTTAGAATTATCAATGGTCTAATTATTAAGAATTAAGATGTGTTGATTAATTATTTATCATGTTAGTGTTAGAAGTTATAAAGTAATGACTATTAGTGGGAAATATAAATATGTATACAGTGGTATTCAAAAGAGCTCCCCTCCCCTCAAAGGTATCGCGAAACTCTGTTCAATGATACTAATCTTGTTTGTGTTTATGCATCATTAATACTACCCGTTGTTTCAAACTTACGAAGAAGCTCCCACAAATAAGTCCCCGAAACGGGCGATCAAGAAATCTCTTATTCAAAATGCGATCTGCTGCATGAATATTTTGTCTAGTTTCACCAAGTATTAGGATGCGGCTTCTTTATCACCTAAAGCACGTACCATTTCGATTCTTGAAGCACTTAAAAACGTTCATCACAGCTTTGCTTTTTTTAAAGCCACCTGTCAGAAGTGCCATAAACACAAACAGGATTAGTATCATTGAATAGATTTTTTTGATACCTTTGAAAAGAGGTGTCGTTGCCATAGAGCTTCATTTAAAATTATTGGTCACAGTGACCTTGTGACGTCATCTTTGACGAATACGTCATCTATCATCACAAGTAGGGAATTTTACAACCCTTAATACTCAGTTTCCAAATTTCACTAGTTTTTGTATAATCGTTCCAAAGATAAGAGGGGGACTTTTGAATAGCTCTGTATAATCTAATGCAATGTAATGTTATGGTCATTATAAAAAAAAATATTTTTTCTACAATCATTAATAAAAGTGACGTTTTTTTAATCGATTTTCGTACATTAAATATGTATTTGTTAAACAGTTTTAAAAAGTGACATTAGAGTGAGATAAAGTAGTTTTTTAACGCTAATTTTAAATATTTCCGCTAATGGCTCTGCAGATTGCACTCATCTGACATTTTACTTAGCGTTTTGTCATCATGACAAACATAAACATTCAAATCGACGCCATTTTTAGTCCATTTAGAGCAACCTAAATAACACATTTTTTGGTTTTTGCTTGCTTGGGGAAAAAATAGTGTATGCAACATATGCATAAAGTGTCTTTTTTTCACTCATGGAATTTGTCAATTTTTTCATTCGTGAAAAAAATCACCAGTTTATGCACTTGTTGCACAAATAACTAATATTGTAATGTAAAATATTAGTTGAAATTTTATATTATACATTAAAAAAAATCAAGAAAATCAAGTTGTCAATTTTTAAAAGGAGGTAAAAAAAGCTGTCAAGATAGATCTAAAGAAAGATTCTGTTTTGAAAAGCAGAATTAGAATTTTGAGTTGGATTTGGAGAGCAATTAGAAAAAAAAGAGATGCAATAATAAAATACGGGATCCCATAAAAGTAAGAAAATTTTAATAAGTTAAAGGGCCATTGGGCCCAAAATTACAAATAAAAAGAATTCTTTACAAAGTAAAATATCAGATCTGAATATATTCCACAAGGGAAAATCAATAATTTAGGAGATAAATATTAAAGGGAGAAAGCGTGGAAGATCGAAATTTTAGAAAGACAGCAAAAATTTTGGGGTTTTTTTTTGTTAGGGACTATTTTTTGATTGTATCTTTGCATTGAAATTTAGTTAATAAGTAGGTATTTGTTTGGTTCTGATTATTGCAAAATATTGTACTTTTTCTATGGTTTGACTGACCTTGGAATATCCTGCCAAGGATATGCCGATGATATTGTTATAACAGCCACGGGAAAATTCGAAAACACCCTTTGTGACATCATACAAAAGGGTCTGAACTATACATCCTGAGCTGGATGAATACTACCATAGTGAGACCAATCATCACTTATGGAGCCATTGCGTGGAGTAGTAGAACTAGCCTATTGACGACGAGAGAAAACCTCTCAAAAATTCAAAGACTAGCCTGTATGTGCATTACAGGAGCAATGAGAACATTCCCAACGGCACCAATGGAGATAGGTCACTTACTATTTGGTCTAGCCAAAATATTAAGCATCAAGTAGGTATCACATAAAATGTAACTTCTGTCATTCTGACGATGATATGTCAATATCGAAATAATTATCAATATCCTTTCATAATTTTCATAATTTTTTCATTAAATAGTGGAATTAATTAGAAACAGTTAGTTTCATTTATAACATTAATACCAATGGAAGTGATTCTCAACCTCACACCACTACATATGGTGGTGCAGAAAGAACAAGATACAGACTAACTAGAGAGGGAATCATTAAAAAAACCACCTCCTTACTTCTTAGAAATCAAAAAAAACCTGCGACAACATGGTATGATGATAAAATATAACTTTTCAAAGAAATTCGTTACGGAATTAAGCAGTAAGCAGGAATGGGATCCAAATACCATTACCAAACTTAGAAAGAATGCCATTCAATGGTACACAGACGGCTCAAAAGCAATAGAAGGAACTGGGATAGGAGTGTACGGGCCAGGAACCAAACACCCTGAAAGCTTGGGAAAAACCCCAAGTATCTTTCAAGCGGAAATTCACGCCATAAGGAAGTGTGCCCAGTTCAATATTGATAACGGATATAGAAGGCAAAGGATTATCATAATGTCTGTTAGTCAACAAGCAGCCATTAAAGCACTGAGCTCTTGTGTAGTCAGTTCCAAAATGGTGTGGGAATGCCTAGGCAAAGTCAATGATCTATGCGAGAACAATATAGTCACCTTACTGTGGGTTCCAGGACATACTGAAATAGAAGAAAATGAAATAGCAGATTTACTAGCAAAGAGGGGGACTGAAACACCCTTTTGGGGGCCGGAACCCTTTTGCGGTATCAGCCCCAATTTAATATTGGAAGAAATAGGCAAAGCTGAAAAAAAGAGAAGATCTGACCATTGGAAAGATCTAGTAGGACTTAGGCAATCAAAGATTCTTCTGGGTGACTACAACCTGTTGAGATCAAATGAATGCATAAGTCAAAGTAAAACTGCACTAAGAGTTTTAACACGGGACATTGTCGCCTGAATGGGCACCTGAAAAAGCTCAAAATAGTGGAGGAAGAAAAATGTAGATTCTGTGACATGGAAGAAGAATCCTCCATCCACATACTTGCGAATTGTACAGTAATTCAGAATCCTAGGGCACAACACCTAGGAGAGTACTGGATTGAAGAGGGACATTTACTTAAGCTAAAGCTAGTAGATATCCTAAAATTCCTCCGGGAAATAAGACTAAGGGAGCTGCTAGTCTCCGAGACTTTCCTCAGGAACTAAGTAGAAGTAAGGGGGCACAATACATCTCTTAGGTCTCAGTGAATGTCACCCCAATATACATACATACACTGTAGATCTACTTATAGGAGGGTATTCAGGATTTAAATCGTTAAAAACATGAGCTGCTTCGTCATTGGAACGTTTCCGATCATCATATCCAACTAACATTAAGATTTCGATTCGTTGTTTTTCCGATAAATGTGCCATTATTCTTAATATACTTTTAAACTTCGTGCTAATTCAAAATTAGTATCAGTTTTGAAAATTTATACATAAATAATGATGAGCGTTTTTAATGCCTACTAGTACAGTACAATTTAATTTAGAAAAATAAAACTGATATTTTATAAGACATTTTGTATTAAAGTGATACATTGCTATTATTTTTGGATAGAGAAAAAAATAAGCTTCTTTGAGATACCTCACTCGACCTAGGTTGCCATTTCAAAAAATTCATGATGGTGGCCGTACGCTAAGTGCTGACGTCAAAAACATTTGAAATTTGCTCTATAACGTCTCATTCATCGTCCTAGAATTTCCCCTTTATCAAAGATAATCCGTTGGTGCGAGACTTTTCAGCAACGCTGTATATAAAGTGGAAACAATAACTGATGTAAAATTCTTGAAAATACAAAAGAAAACAACTTGCTTTAAATTTATCAACTGGGACTGGAACTAGTCAGATCAGCAAGTAACCATTCAATATATTACAAAAAACCTTGGTGAATAAAACAGTTAATAATTGTTTTCGTTGACCGTTTATTAATTTCGATATTAATGAATTATTTTATTTAAAAAAGGATGCGTTAATGGACGTCATTAACGCACTCCTTTTCATTAACGCACTCTTTTTGTGATTTTGACGTTTTGATGACATTTTGATATAGGCAATATACCAATATCACTATGGATATTTTCCAAGTTGTTTGAAGTCATTTTGATGATATTTTGATATAAACAACCAGCTATAGTCATGAAAATGAAAAACAATCACAGACTAACATCATACACTTTAATTAACAATTTTAGTTCATCGTTAGATACCTATAAAGTGGTTTGCTATTTATTACAACTTTAAATTTAAACCCTTTGCTCATTAAGAACAAATTATTAGGAGCGTCAAGAATGAATTTTAGCACCTGATCTTTTTCTAAAACTTTGGATTTTTTGGGGACGTGTCCTTCAGTTTGTCTTTTAATATACATAATCAATTTGTTAAATTTTCCAATATCAATATTTTTCTTCACATAAAGAGTTGATTTCAACGTTGAGAATTTTGGTCAAAGGCTCGCTATTAAGCATCTTTGAGCAATGTTTAAAAAGTATGCCAGGAAGACAGGCTCCATGTAATTGGTAATATTTTTTTCAGTACACCAGGTAAGTATCAAATTCATTATAGGTTATTTCGTAAATATCTCGACTTTTAGTTGGTAACGGACATGCATAGTTTGCACTCGCCAACACTGCAACAGGTAATTCAGCAGGGTTTTCTAACTCCATAACTGCACAATTACGAATTTACAATAACTTTTTCACAGTGACAACTTTTTTGACAATTCGCATTTTATATTTTTCAATGATAACTGAGATTTTTAGCCAACGTGATTTTTACGTGAAATTGAAAATGTATTCAATGACATTCTACGTCATTGGTATGGAGTTGACATTATTATCTCCTGATGGTCCTTGTGGAAAAGTAAATTTTGTCACAAAAAAAGAGTTTACGGTCAACGAAAAAATATTGTAATCAACTCATTTGTTTATGGGCGATTAATAAACTCAACTATTAAAGGCACTCACTCGCTATCGCTCGTTCGTGCTTTAAACAGTTTCGTTTATTAATCGCCTTCATTAACAAACTAGTTTATTAAATAACTATTAACATAAATCCAATATTATTATGAACTTTCCTAACTTTTGTGGAGCAGTTTGTTCATTGCTAAATTTAAAAAAATCGATAATTTGGCGTACTTTTTAAGCGTTTGTTTCAAAACTATTTAACGACACTCTCATCCAAAAAGCTATACCTATAGAAAAAAACTGTTTGACTCTTTCAGCATACTACTCTCGTCACTCGTATGTACTACCTTGCAACGTCGACAACGCTCCTGATATCGTATTTTAAAATTATTAACTGCTTTATTACTTCCAGTAGTTCGAAACTTTTGGAAGTAATATCTAGAGTGTAATTTTATCTAGACCATACTCGATCCAGTTTTCAGTTTAAAATTTTCCAGTTGTGGTTTTCATCTTCCTTAACGATTAATTGCCAATTAGAACGACACTTTAATTTTTTATTGGGAATTAATGTTTAATTTAAAATGTTATCAAGCAATTTATAACAGGGCGATACTCGATTTACATGGGAAGCACCAAACGAGGAAAGAAAAAAAAAGGAATCAGTGAACAAAATATAGAAATTAGCCGGCAGATTTGAGTAAGAGTGCGTAGTTAGAGCATAGTATATATTTAAAAGTATCAGTGATGGCTTACAGATGATAATTTAATACCAACATTAGAATCTCGGACATTAAGACATTGTTAGTAGCAGAAAAACTGGAAGAAACTTTTCGATGAATGCAAATAATATATTCAGTTATAATATCACAAGAGCATAGACAATATTCGATTATTCACCGAGTCACGAGACGTATTTGGCGAAACATCACGAGAGCGCAGCTCGAGTGGTGTTTCGCGAAATACGTCGAGTGAAGAGGTAAATAATCGAAAAATATTGTCTATGCTCGAGTTAGTATTCGTTACGATTATATAACGAGTAATATTCTAATTTATTTTATTGGTTAATATTAATATCGAAGGTACAATTATTATAATACATATTTGATGTATTGTTGTTTTCGGAATTTGTAGTAGAATTAACTGACATTTCATTGAGCTTGCCCGTTACTATGGAAATGATCACAATATGGCAGGAGGCGAAACACTAAAACGATTATATCTCGTCGTCAAGGGGTATATTCACTTATCAACACGTCGTAACTAAGGGAAATTCAAGGATTGTATTGGTTCATTAGAACATGAATTATATAATCGAATCTATTCAGCCATTCCTCAACAAACCACTATTTACTGACAACACTGAACTCTCTAGACAAGGAGTATCAATATTAGAAAGACTTAGAATAGGTCATACCAAACTGACACACAGTTACTTAATGACCTCAACAGAAAAGAGGAAAAAAGAAGCAGAAGCCTGCCCGAGAGCGCCCGAATAATGGTGCAAAGGACAGAATCCTCTCGAAACGAGGACAACGAGAAGATGGACTTCAAGGAAGTGATGTCCATAAAGAAAATACAGGAAGAACAGAAGAAGGCAGCAGCCCAAAGGAAAGCCCACGAGGAGAAAATGATGAAAGAAGCCAGGCCGAAAAATAAGAAGAGGACAACATCAAGCAGGCCACCACCCGTCATCCTACGGAGCATCCGCCATTGGACGGAAGGACGGACATGCACAAGCCCACACGAGGTTTATTATCATTCGAGAGAGGCTTGGAGTGAAGATTTCATGCGAAAGAATCGGGGACTTCAGGAACCTAACTAGGTACCTAAACGAAGAAAGGAAGAGAAGAGAAAAAAGGAAGAATTGTCATCCGGGGACTAACAAAGAGCGAGAACGTCAACGAGCTACAAGAGGAAATCGAGAAGGAAGGAGTCCGAATTGACCAAATAAGCCAAATTTATTCCAGGTACCGCGAAAGAAAGCTACTGAACATATACATGGTGGAGCTGGACGTAGAAGAAAAAGGAAAGATCAAGAAGATCCAACATATACAACATGTAAAGATAAGATGGGAAAAGCAAAAAATAGGAAATGGACCGACGCAGTGGCTACAGCTGCCAGGGATTCCACCACGGACAGGCGATATGCAGAGTAAGCACCAAGTGCGGAGGGCCACACCCTTCCAACGAGTGGACTACTCTCATGTGATGTCCAAGAAGTCGACGACCACACCGACGAAGCAACAGATTCTCGAACAGGTGACAAGACTGTTAGCTCAGCTAAATGTCTAAAGTCACTTGGTAGAGTATGATAGAAAAATGAGTCGGGATATCAACTGGGACAGCTATAACAAATGGATTCACTCTATAAGGTCGCAGATCATCGGCTAATGATTGACCCCTTATAGGGGCAGCGCAAAGCACATCCAACAGAAGACAAGAAAGAAGACCGATGAAGATAAAACCGTTGTAGTTACACAGCGAAAAAGAAGACCACTCGAACCAATCCAACCGCCATTTTGGCCGGTGATGAGCTCGACGCCAAAAACGCGACGACGATGAGGCCCCATCGAATGAGATGGGGGGTGGTGGAAGGTTCTTCCCAGAATGCATCTCTCCTAGAGGGGTGCATCCTGGGAGGGACGAGCTCAGTACAAATGTGTGTGTTTGTATGCTACATACTTTCCTGTTAAAGCTACCAGTGTCCAAATCCTCGTTAAATGTCGTCAATCCAATTCAAGAAGACGACAGCTTAATCTTAGATCCCACCAGCATGACCGCATAGGGGACAGCATAGGGATATTTATATCACTACGATTCTTGAAGGAAATATCTGTATTTCATTAACTTTAATAAAAACATAAAAAATATTGTTAATAGAGCCAACGTGTTTTTTTCAAAGATATAAAATAGATAGAGTAGTTTATAGTAGTAGTAGTAGTTTATAGTTGAAGAGACGAGGAAGGTAAACGAATCAATGATTTCAATACGTGATGCGTTGAAATTTACTTTTTGGTGTTACTTTGTGTTTTTATGATGAATTTGATGTGAAAATTTGAGAGTATTATGCTTTTACTTATACTCGCGTCCACGTAATACTCACTTATCTATATTATCTCTATGGTTTTTTCCACCATAGACATCTAGATCCGACCATTTTTATTAAGCGATTATCCGTATTATTATCACTATTGTTGACGAGGTTTAAATTATTGTTATCAAATTACATTTCTGGGATATATTATTAAGTCTCCGTTTCACCACAGTAATGTTAATTAGGGGTATTGGAGTAATGCAGATGATTACATCGTCTTTAACTCCTCAATGATAAAAGGTTTTTGCATAATCGATTATGCTAATGTAGATGCTGACCTAAGAGTTCTGACGATATAGGCAGAAAAGTAATGAGATACCGCATGTTCTGAATAATTAATGGGCGTTTAAAAAAAATATCTTCGAAAAGAACCAGTAAAATTGAAATTCGTCTATTTTAAATTTATAGCACGCATCTGAAATTTACAGAATGACTAAAAATTATTTTGATTTCAATATTTTATATTTCAAAATATATCTGCTGTTATAAACTTTCAGTATAGGGAATGCTCAACAAAAATTGAAGCTACACAACCCAAGATTCTATTTCCGCTATAAAATATAGGGTGTTCCATTTAAATGGAAAATAAAAATAGCAGATCCGAGTTTCGATCAAAAAAAAAATAAATGCAGGGACTACACGATTCTAACATAAATGTGTATATATATCTTTTAAATGACTCCGTAGAATCAGAACCTTAATCAAAAGAAAATTTGTTAGGAATTCGAATTTTCCATGCTACACAGGGGCTCTCCTTAGAATACAGCTTCCATCATTTCCGGTGGCTAACAGATTTCATTGTAATTATCACTTTCCCTGCTGTAGAAATTCATTTATTAATAGAAAACATTCAAACATCCAAGAAAAGATATTTTGACATTTTATTTGACTTGATCCAGCGGTTGCTATGCGACACGGTAACTTTTTTTTATTTCTTTCGGTGAATTTCGAAAATATGACAATTGTGATTAGCCGACAGCCCGGTGGATTTCACTTTAGAAAACAAGGGTTGTGCATTTGACGATTCTTTTATTTTACATGCATTATTTAATAGTCTTGGAGCATTGTGGAAAAGGTCTTGAAAATAATAGCTCAAACCTTAAGTTTAATATCCGTATTTCCTGTGATTTCACACTGACTTCATATAAACTATACTACCGGCCACCAAACGCACAATTTAAATGAGTACTTATTTTAATTATTTTATAGTTAAATTTGATATATATCTGATACCATATAAGGTGTGAGCGTCTGTTCAAAACTAAGATTAATTTAAAACTAAAACTAAGGACAAAAAACCATGTAATGTAATGTAGATGTTCATGTAAGAAACTAAGAAATTAAGATTTAAATTAAAGCTAAAAAAGATTGCCAACTTTCAACTAAGAAATTAATTTCTTCCATTAAAGATGACTAACTTATGTTGCATGAACAGCTGAATATTCTTAATTTAAATTTAATCTTAATCTTAAATTAGTTTTAGTTTAGTTAATGTTGCAAGAATCCACCTTTATTCAAATAATGGTCAATTCTATAAGAAGTGGTTAAAAATTAACGACACGCAGTTATATTTAACGAAGTTTCCGGAATTAGAAATCCTACAATCGTTAATTTAATTTTAATTAACTATATTTGTCAAATCCATACTAGTTACGATTAAAATTGAGAATATCTCTTTTTTAGATCCAACACCTATAGAGAGGGAATTTATTATTAAGGACGTACACAACCAAACTCAAAGGATTATCCTTAATATATTTTCCTGTTAGCGAATACAATATACAGATACCAGGTACTAATACATTTAGAGAAACAACAAATCAAGAGATAGAATTAAAAAATAATTCACTAAGAAATATTATTATTGAAAATTGCACAAAAAATTGTACATTTACATTTAATATTAATGGTAAAAGTAAAGTTTAAGTTAAATTATTGTTTCTCACATAGTATTTCCTAAAGTTTAAGTTGATGCATTGCTCTCAACATAGTAGTTTCTTACTTTTTCAATGTTAATCGATATTGCTAATTAATTATTAAATATTTTGCTATTGAATTTCGCCTTTTATTTTTCTACACTTAGTGCCCTCAATAAAATATTTTTATGGTTTTTGCATGAACGTAGAAAAAATATTGTATGAAACTCGTGCAAAAAGTGTTTATTGCACTCAACTTATTCCACATCGCGTGCAATAAACACTTACTTTATGAATAGATATCGAAGAATAAAAATATATTATTCCAACGCTTACAACAATGTTTTGAAAAATAATTTTTCAAAAACAGTGACCGTTCAACGAAGAAGAAACAACTACATGCCCCGACAGACATTGAATTACACTTCTAAGTCAAACGGGGTTGGTAAATCTACAAGATTTAAACCAACTATTCAGGTTTGCAACAAGAAGGGACAACATAACTTGTAGACCGGTTTCGGCGTATTGCGCCTCATCAGTACAAGGTATATGTTATCGTCCGAGAGTTAATCCCGAACTGAATTTATCACTACCATCGCCAACAATACATATCTTCCAATGACGGAAATGTGTTAGCTGCGAAAGTAGCGACACCTTCACCTCCAAGTCCATAAACCAGAATTCGAATGTGACAACAAGCCATGTGGGCCTGAAACAAAAATGAATTAATACAGTTTCCTGTACGACAATTTTACAGGAAACTGTATTAATTCACTTACTTTATGTACTTGTTGCATAAATAACTATTGGTTGTCCAACTGACTACCTACAAACATAAAAATAAATTCATTCCTGCTAACCGATAAACACTATTAATTACAATTCCTTATCTTCGAATAAAATCGGAAATAGGCGATGATAAATGGAGTGTATATACAAAGTTTTAGAAGTTTGAAAATACTATGTATACTGGGTGTTTCCAAAGTAAAATCTGAAATATTGTTGTGAGCGATTCGTTATTCAATTTTAAGATGAAAAGTTCCTATAAACATCTGTGATAAGTTTTGTCGTTAATGAGATACAAGGTGTTGACTTTTTTGTAATAAACTATACTCTGTCCATCCAAACAACGGAGTGTTCCAAAACAGTATCATGCATAGTGCACTTGATCTCTCCGACTCTGTACCAATGTACCAAAGACAATGAATTCTGCCGGTCGATTGCAGTTAAATCCGATTGGCCAGCGTAGGGAGGTATATTTATTTTAGCCAATAAATGCAAAGGCGCTTGGTGATCATACTTCGATCACGCATCTATCGTTGTTTGGGTCGCTCTGTTTGTTCGATGGATATAATTTAGCTCTGATTGTAAGTGAAATTTATTTAGGCCCTAACTTTTCCTTAGTGATGCTACTGGTTTCCAAAACTAATAAGAAAAAGCATGTTTATTCTCAGTGGCTTTTGGAATTTTGACAATAGCTGTGTCGGACCTGAAATCCAACACAAAAACAAACAAACATGTTTTATCATTATAATTATGTTGTAGCACCAGTTCTGCTTTTAGTCCGGTAGCCCATGACACATGTTGAATAAGGCTATTCCCCAAGGCCCAAACTGGATAATCGACGCTGGAGTGGACATTGAAAATCTTCATCAAAAACAACATGGCATACAAATCCAAGTGATACTAAGGGTTGATAAGCGATAAAACTTAAATATGCCGAAGAGAGTTTAGATTTTGTTATCTTAGTAGATGTTAAAAACATTAGTGGCATACATTTTGCGGCGATACATCATTTGTTAATAATTTTCCAAATATGATGTAAGAGTTATAATTAAGAACAATTAACTTATGGATGCCGTTTGATATACAAGTAAACATTATCGAATGCTCTTCAAATATTCAATGGCGTATGTTTTTTTGGGTATAAATTAGTGGCTGCCACGGTTAAAAGATTGAAATTTATCAATTCTTAGAACAATAAACTAATAGATGCTATTTTTTTATCTATTTTATTTTAAGTAAGAAAAAAACTGAAAAATAATTGGCATACATTTTTGATGTATAATGGTAATGTAGGTAATAACAACAATTAACTACACTACGACAGTCTTACAAACCGAGGGTATATATCTATTAGTACCCGTGGTACTTACAAACTTTTATGTCATACCAGTTCGTTTTGAATAATAAATACTTTTTTTAAGCAGCCACATGGCTGCTCAGAAAAAAGCTACAGACAATTTCTATTAAAATAATAAAAACATTAACGATAAAACTTATCACACATGTTTATAGGATTTTTCATTTTAAAATTTAATGTCGAATCGCCCACAAAAATATTTCAGGTTACGTTGGAAACGCACTGTATAACGAAAAAAATAATTGAGCTGATATAATTTTAATGGGATTAGTATTTTTATCATTTATTTTTTTTATTAAAACAAATAATATAATGAATTTTTTTATAAAATTTGTGTCTATAAATAATCCAATCATTTATATTTTCTCTTTATTATAGCCAAAATCTACAATTCAAACAATTTAATGTATGTTCAACCGTGATTGTCATTTACATTTACTTCGTTGAGATAAAAATCAAATGCCATTTCATCACCACTTTTTACATAGCTTTAATGAAACGGAATCCTGATAATAAACATCCTGCAACAATTTTATCACTCTTTCATTGGCTGTATATACTTATAAATCATAACGACCAGAGAAAGATATAATTCATTCATTTGTAACTTAATACTTAAAATAATTCTCACATTTCATTGAACCTCCTTAAATCCTAAAGAAATTTTCCACTCTCAAGATCTTATACAGAATGCAGAATTCAAAAATAAATTATCCTCGCTCTATAAAGTGACAGAAGTCTATGTACAAAAAATCCACACTATCATCTGGTCAAGACAATCGCTCTTAAACCCAATGAAATCGTTGGAATTGAAAGCGAAAAATTAAAACACTTAAAAAGCAACAAATAAAATACAATTTTGTCGTACTTACCCCGTTTTTCTAGTGGTTTTTTTAGAATATTAACTGAAAGGACGGACACGAAAGGAATCTTAGAATGGCGGCATAGTCACATTTAGGTCACTATGATCAATGTGCGCGCGCGACTCAATTGATTTTAGTTTTAGGACCTGGCATGGTGACGTCACGCATGTGAAAACTCTCGGAAAAGCCAGTGCGAGAGACATCTGCCGAATCGTCAGTTAAATATGGCCGGAAAAACGGAGTGACGACTGTATTTTAGGGTAGATTAGAGGATGGTATGTTTATAAAAATACGAGGAATAATAATCATGTAGAATTTGATAAATAGGGCGATAATATTTTTCACTTATCATTATATTTATATATATCGACTGTTTTGTAAGAGACGGAATGGAAATTAAATTTTAGTTGGAAAAAACCACTTGACCATAAAAAGTGAAAAGTATTCTTGTTCTTATTTCTCCATTCATAAAAGTCAATTTGTAAAGAAAATGTAGAAAGCAATATAAACACTTTTCAAAATCATCCATTGCTTTTTAGTTCAAAATAGTCTTACAGTGTATTTGAAGTAGACAGAGAGTAATAAAACCTAATTCACCATGTACAACTCTTACGGGTCTTCGGGTCGTTTGTAATTGCAGGCATAGCCGTACCTTTAGGTAGGGCTGTCAATAGGTATGATATTAAATGAAAAACATGATTGCGACAAAGACTAGCCATATAATACAATAATAATTAATGATAAGTCGTTCTTAACAGAGTCAATTATAATAATATTTATAATAATCAATTATTTTTATATTATGATTTACAAGAACTATAGAACTTATTTACAACACGGGGTTATTAATATTATTCGAACAAGAAATATTAGTTATGGGAAAATGAAAAATCTGATGAATTTTCATCTGCTCCGAACTTTATAACTATTGGCTCTATGGTTTATTCCATCAAATTGTCTAATTTCCACATTTGCGGCTCTTCTTTGATTACATGTTCTATGCATTTTCGCCATCTCTCTGCATTAACTCGTTCCAGAGCTTCTTCAAACTGTGCACGGGCATCTTTCATTTCATATGTGGTATTTTTCACTGCCACCAATCCTTTCACCTGGGGCCATTTTAACTCTATAGGGTTTAGCTCGCAATGGTAAGGAGGAAGTGGAAATATAATATTTCATTTTTTTGCCATTTCGTCAATAACATATCTTAGGAAGCGATGTTTATGTATATTTACAATTGCCAGCAGTTCTTTTCATAACAGGAATTAGAGTTATCATTTGTGAAAAATAGTCCTCAAAAACATCAGCATTCATATCTTCGTGACAGTCTCCAGTGTGAATTGACTCAAATGCTAACAAACCATCTTTCAAAAACCCATCTGTACTTCCAATATGCGTAATTATCAGTCGTTTTCCTTTTCCACAAAGTGCTTTTTTTCCTACAGATAAACCATCCAAAAACGCTTGACGGGAAGAGGTTACATTTTTATCTTGCCATATTATTCCGACCTTCGATTAGCCATGTCTCGTCCAAATACTAGATTTTTCTATTTTCATTGCGAAAATCTATCATTGATCGCAAATAATTCCGTCTCCCACATACAATTTAATCTTTTTCGATTAAAAGAGACTTTAAGTTTACTTTTTCCCATCTAAAATACATCTGTCGCAGAATCTTTCACAATTCATCTCTTCCTATTCCAGAAACAATGGCGAAACCCAAATAAGCTATTATTGAGTCAGAACGATTATTCGTGAAAAGAACTTCACTTGATTTTAGGATATTTGCTTAAATACAAAATTCATAATTATTGAGATTTTTAGAATCACAAGCACAGGTACGCTCTTGGAAT
This sequence comes from Lochmaea crataegi, assembly GCA_947563755.1. Lineage (NCBI taxonomy): Eukaryota > Metazoa > Arthropoda > Insecta > Coleoptera > Chrysomelidae > Lochmaea > Lochmaea crataegi. The sequence continues at coordinate 26,461,539 of OX387432.1, forward strand.
GGTCATTTTATAAAGATTTATTGCTCTCTGTCTTTTTCAAATAGAGTATAAAATAAATTAAATATAAAAAAAGTAATGTGAGATTGGCCACATATACAGAAAACCGGCACCGAAAACGAAACAGATTGAATACCTTGAAGACAAATGTTTTGTAAGAAAATGCAAAAGAGAAATCGTTCGATCATATCCTCAACTGTCGTACACCTCCCCTCCCCCCTGTTACTTTTACCAATAAAATTTAAATAGGGAAAGTACTAAGAGTGACCCATCATTCAAAAGATAATTTTATAAGGAATTTGGCTATGTGATAGTTCAAATAATGACACTTCATCTGAATGCCAACTTTTACAATTTAAGGAATAAAAATTAACTTACTACGCCTATGTTTTCGTAAAATAAAAATATAAGTTTTTGTTTCCATAGCTACCATGTCTGTTTTTCAGTTTATTATCAATAGTAATGACCCAAGGACATTGATAATTGTTCGAAAAAATTTTATAACAGATTTCGAAAGGTCTGTTGCCAATAAGCAACAAGCTTAAGAAAGTTGTTATAAAATTTTTGAGCATTTATCAATGTTCGAGGGTTATTCGAATAGAAATTTTTTGCTAATTATAGAAAAAAAAACAGAGCATATTTGCTTCTATAATTTCATTAATATTCTCGTCAGTATGACAGAATCGTGACATTTCGAAATATTAAATATTTTGAAACGTCAAAATCGAAATAAATCAAAATGTATCCATGGCAACGTAGATTCTAGTAGATATCCAATGAAATCAGTTAATTTGAGGTCATTTGATTGAACACAACCAATCAGAGCAACATTACACTGAAAACAGACCATGGGCTGTTTTCATTGGATATCTACTAGAGCAAAAAATTTTCATAAGTATTATACTTCAAGTCTACAAGTAAAGCATAAAAATGGTTGGTGTGGTTGGTGGTATTCAGGGGAGGGTAGAAATTGTTGAATATTATTCAAAACATAACAAATTTGGTATCACTGCCTTTACAATTTTCAATGAGCGACACCCAAACACGTTAATGGTAAGTACGTTTTGGAACTAATTTCAAAATGGCGACAAACAGGATCTGTAATAAATAAAAAGCGGCACAGTAAGAAACGAAGCGGTAGATGTAGCCTTTTTAGGGCAAGTTGTTGCGGAAAGCTAGCAGAATTATCTAGAATAATTCAACGTATCGTCCCACCGAGAATGGCCAATAAAAAGTTACGTAAACTCTTGAAAATTTGTTATCACATCGTTTTTTGTCTCGTACTCACCTTATATTCTGGTGGGAAAGTGACAACAGCTTTAGAAACATTATATACCATAGTTTTTCTCTCTTCGCCGTGCCACCACTGTGCAAACTGTACTCGTATTCTAGCACATCCTGTTAATTCCCAGGAATATGAGTAGCTTTTTATATTTCGATTATACAAGCACATTGTTTTCACTAAAAACATTCACAGACGCAACTTCAACAAAATACTGTGTACCAAAAATTCAATCAGTGCTCAATAGGAAAATGTTTATGATAAGATTAGGTAAAATTGATGGCCATACGTTTATATTAATTATATTGAGTTGTATCTGGTAGTCAATTTTAAATGTAGTCGACAAACTAAATAATCGGGTATGTAGTGTAGACTTCAAATTTGATCAGGTAGCGATTTTTAGAGTTATGCATCGTTTTTTGATTCTGCTGAACGTGCTATTCTTGATATAATAACATAACCTAATTTTATTTGATATATGACTTCATTAATTATTTATTCATCTTCGATTTCAATTTGGCTTAATAATTCTTAGTGGTGTTCATTTATTTTCAAGATACAAATGTCTAAAATATCTTCTAATAAAAATATGTTATGTCATTTTATATGTTTATTAACATGATATTTGTCATAAATGACAGTTAATGCATTATTGATCAATTCAATTCTGAGGCTGTATTTTCGAGATCACTCGAGTACAATTCGTGTACGAAATTTAATGAATTTTTGGCACGAAAATCGGTTATCCCCGTATTTTCGAATCACTTTCGAAGACTTCGTGCACGATTTGTTTCGCATGTGGTGACTAGATTGGGTATGCACCTGTTGTGTATGTAACAGGTTTTTGTAAAGTAAAATATCGTTTGTACTGATCACTTTAATCGTCTGGAAGTAGTATAATATATTGGAAAGTAATTATTAATATAAAAATGGATACAGTGTCATTATTCAATGACAGCACCCCGGTACTACGATGTTGCCCGTCTCTACTAGGAGCACAATTAGTTGACCTAGTTAAAGGGGCACTTTCACTATAAGTTCCGATATTCATGTGGTCGGATTCACAAGTGGCTCTTAGCTGGATTAGAACAGAACCTAGTTTGTTACAAGTTTTTTTCTCGAATAGAGTATCCAAAATTCAATCTCTAACCAATTTAGAAGATTGGAGATATGTCAACACAAAGCAGAATCCGGCAGATCTAGCCTCTCGTGGTGTACCCGTAGAGATCCTGCTCGACTCCACTTTGTGGTGGACGGGACCTGAATTCCTAAAAATTTCTGGTTCTAATTTTCCTATGATAGACCAATTTATTCCCATTGACAGATTACCAGAGACGAAAAAGAAAGCTGCTATCCTATAGGTTGTGAATATAGATCATTTCCCCTTATTCACTAAATATTCTTGTCTATCCAAGTTAAAACGAACTACTGCTTTATGTATTCGATATATTCGTAACATTCAAAGAAAAATAGATAATGAACCTCTAGTCAGTGGTCCAAATACTGCACATGAACTAGATGAAGCCAACATTTCGCTCCTTCGTCTTGCTCAATTTGAAAGCTTCAGTTCAGAAATTACAGTGTTATCTAGTAATTCCTTGTTAGATAAAAAGCATAAGCTTTCTTCCTTAACTCCCTTTATAGATGATAAAGGTCTCATGCGCGTAGGGGGTCGCCTAAAAAATACATATTTGAGTTATGACGTTAAGCACCCTATTTTATTGGATTCAAATCATCCGTATACCAAATTAATTTTTGAACACAAGCATAAGATTCTTCTGCATCCAGGTCCTCTATTGGTATTAGCCTCAATTAGACAGTTTTATTGGCCTATTAAAGGTCGTAATCTTGCAAAGAAAACAGTTAAGAACTGTTTAACATGTTTTCGATTTAATCCTACCCCACTAGTTTCGCCTATGTCCAGTCTACCAGATAGCCGTTTAAAATTTAAATTCCCTTTTTAAATAACTGGCATTGACTATGTCCCTTTTTAATTTTAAATAAACAGGGGAAAGGAGCTAGGCTAACTAAGTGTTATTTATGCATTTTTGTGTGCTTCTGTACCAAAGCTGTACATTTAGAAATCCTATCTAATTTAACTACTGAGAACTTCTTAGCCTGTTTATCACGTTTTACCTCAAGAAGAAGTCTTCCTGCAACTATTTGGTCCGATAATGGCAGTACATTTGTAGGAGCTAGAAATGAGTTAAGAGAATTAGGCAAATTTTTAAGAACAAACAAAGATTCAATTATTGATGGTACCAACGAAAAGGGCATAAACTGGATGTTTATCCCACCATATACTCCAAATTATGGTGGCTTATGGGAGGCAGCTGAGAAAAGTGCCAAACATCACTTAAAACGAGTACTTATTAGTAGGAATGTTACCTTCGAAGAATTAAACACCTTGGTTGTTCAAGTTGAAGGTATTCTCAATTCTAGACCGCTATTTGCTATGTCAAACGACCCTAATGATTTAATACCAATTACTCCTTCACATTTCCTTCTTGGCCGTTCTCCAGATTTCATTCCGGAACCTGATTTGCAACATATCAGCTCATTCAAATTATCAAGAATTCAACATGTCCAGAAATTGACTCAACAGCTGTGGGCACATTTTTCAAAACAGTATATATCACAGCTACATACTCAATATAAATGGAAGACACCACCTACAGAAGTTAATGAAGGCCGATTAGTGCTAATAAAAAACGATAAACAGCCCCCTCACAAGTGGCCTATTGGCAGAATTTCCAGATTAATCAAAGGCAAGGATGGTGTATCTCGCACAGCAGAAGTTAAAACAGCAAAAGGAAGTGTTTTAAGATCAGTGCGTCACTTGTGCAAGTTACCATTGCAAGACGAAACAAACAATTAAACTGTTATTAAAAGGTTTTAATCATAATTAATAGCTATATTTGTTATATTTGAAATGAATATTTATTTGTATGTATGACAATTATATTTCTTTTTGAAGGTACCCTTCAAAGGGGGAGTATGTATAATTTTACTTGTTATGTTTTTTAAAAAATAATTGTAAATGCGGCAACGTCGCAAATAATGACAAACCCTTACGAAACGATTATTAACGTCACTTTAGACTTCAGATTCTGTTTTACATCGAGCAACAATTACGAAATACAGTCCGCTAAACCAATTATTCAACGTATATTATTTTACCTCCTATTACCTATTTGAGTCAGCATTTTTAACAACTAACTAAACGGTAATACAACATTTTAAGCAAACTTATAAATCTAATTTTTGAGGAGCACGTCTAATCCTATTGGACCTCCTAAGTGATGAAGATACATCAGTAGTCATTAACTAAAGGTAAATCGTCCCTATTCTTTTGGGAATCACTTTCAAAGTCTTGAGGTATTTGTACACTATCTAAAAGTTCATCTCTAACACTTGTATTCACTAAATCACTATTATTACTAGACATATCATAATTATCAGGTAAATCTAGTGAAATAGTAGTATCAGGAATAATGAGTGGTTCATCTACTTTTGTGTGGTCACCTGTTGACTTTATTTGATCTATGTGTCTTTTTACCTTAGTGCCATTATCAAGTTGAATCATGTAATGAAGTTTACCAATACGACTTACAATATAACCAAATAACCATTTTGGTTCAACCGCATAGTTTCGAGCGGCAACTCTGTTTCCTATTTTAAATTCGCGAATAAGTATGGTCTCATTTTCTCCAACATATTTATTTTGAATTGACGGTTTGATTAAATCTAGTCGGGAGCGAATCTCTCGCCCAAACAATAACATTGATGGTGAAATTTTTGTAGTCGCATGAGGAATCTTACGGTACTGCAATAATAATTTTGACAACGATAAGGGAATATCATTCCCTTCATCTTTCATTGCGCGTAAGGCTTGCTTCAAAGTCTGAACGTAACGTTCGGCTTGACCATTTGTAGCAGGATGGTACGGAGCAGTACGGTTGTGTGTAATTCCATTTACTTTCAAAAATTCTCCAGAAGTGAATTGTGTTCCATTATCTGACACTAAAGAAGTAGGAATACCATACCTAGCAAAAACAGAACGTAACAAACGTATAGTACTATAAGTAGTAATATCTTCCATTGGAAAAATCTCTGGCCATTTACTGTAAGAATCTACAATAATTATGAAATTTTCCAGCAAAGTGAATGTGGAGAAGTATGTGTTTCCCAGGAATGAACTGGTACACCCCTTGGATTATTTCCAATTCTGTTGCAAAATTGACAATTTTTCGCGAGTTCCTCCTTACCTATCAGAATCTATCCCTTTCCACCAACAGTAACTACGTGCTAGACTCTTCATTTTGTAAATACCGAAATGGGCGGTATGTACTTTTTCTAAAATTTTCTTTCTTAAAATTACGGGAATTACAACTCTTATGCCACGTATTAAACAATCTTTCTGTAAGGTGAATTCATTCTGATCAATATTGAACCGCTTTTCAGGTGAAATAATTTTTCCTGATTTCAAAACATTTACTAAAGGTAATAACGTTTCATCCTGTAATGTAGCATCAGCTATGTCCTTGACTGCAAATGGTAGTTTCAATTTGATTTATTTCAAAAACATCAGTTGCGTCAAACATTAAAGAATCTTCTGATCGCAAAGGCAGTCTAGACATTGCATCCGCATTTGCATGAAACTTTGTATTTTTGTACTTAATGTCGTTTGTAAAACCTTGTGAAAACAATGCGTAGTGCTGCATGCGTGTGGCACTTAAAGTAGGTATACTTTTTGCAGGCGAAAAGATGTGTACTAAAGGCATGTGATCCGTAAATAAAGTAAATCGCCTTCCGAAAAGGTACTGATGAACTTTCCGTATCCCGAAAATGATGCTGTAAGCTTCCTTATCAATTTGAGAATATTTACACTGTGTGCTTGTTAAAGTTTGCGATGCGAACTGAATTGGACGCTCAGTACCATCTGGAAATACATGAGAAAGTACCGCTCCCACTGCATAAGGACTAGCATCCGTTGCAAGGACTAATTGTAGATTTGGATTATAATGACACAGCAAATCATCTTGTTGCATTCTTTCTTTCACTTGAAAGAATGTATTTTCACATTCTTCTGACCATTTAAAAGGAATAATAAATTATTTATCGGTTGCAATAGATGACTTAAATTTATGAAAAATCTGCCATAATAATTTATGAATCCTAAAAAAGCTCCAACCTCAGTTTTATTAGTAGGTCGTTTCATTTCCTGTATTGCATCAATTTTAGACCTAACTTTATGTATACCAAATTCATCTATTAAAAATCCACAATACTCTATAGATTTTTGTAAAAATGCACATTTACTCATATTAATTTTTAAACCGTGTTTCTGTAATCTTTCGAAAACTGATTCTAATTTTTGCAAATGACTTTGTTCACCTGGACCTGTAATTCGTATGTCATCTATAAAAACTTTAACGTCGGGAATACCTTGTAACATATTTTCTATTTGACGTTGCCAAATAGTAGGTGCGGAAACCACCCCGTATAATAAACGTATGTATGTATCACTAAATCTTCAATTTCTTCCTCCACTCGTGGAAGTAGCGCAAAAGGGACAGGACGTGCTTTCATAAAAATTGGTTGACATTTGGCTTTAAAGTAATTCGTGCAGTAGTATTTTTAATTTTTCCAATACCAGGTTGTGTGATTTCTGAATATTTCTCTAGAAGTTTTTCAACTTGATTTGGTACTAGGTTCAAAGTATCGCACTTATAAATTTCTGACCAATCCAACTGTACCTGATACAACCATTCCCTACCAAGCAAAGGTTCTTTATTATGGTTTACAATGTATACATTAAACAATTTTGAACAATTTTTTTATAAGTAACATTTATAGGAACATAACCTATAACTTCAATTTCATTTTGGCAGCAACTAACTAACGTTAAAACAGATTTTAAAATATTAAGATTTTTAAATAATGTGTTAAATTGATTAATGAAACATTATCTTTATTTAAAAATACAGATACACATAATTTTTTTCTTAAATTAACATCAGTAGAATTTTCACATATTTGTAAAATTTCATCAATTTCTTCTGTACAGTTCTCTTGTAAAGTATTACCATCAACTGTACTAATATGGTGTGGTTTATTTGAATTTTTTAATTTCAAACACATTTTTCTAATATGCCCTTTTGTGTGACAAAAGTTGTATTGTAATTCACTTTTATTGCATTCATTTGCTAAGTGGGAAAAAATCTAGTTTTAGTGAACCAACGCGGATTTTGATGAAATATATATTTTTTAATTGATTCGAGGTCGCTGAACACGAAAATGAAAAAAGAAATCGGCGCTCTCTTACCAAAAACGAGTTATGAATTTTTGAAGATGAGGTCAGATCAGCAATGCACTGGTTTTATTGTCTTATTATAACTGTTTTAAAATAATGCATTATAAGTTGTGCACAATTATTATTTATTTTGACATTTTCATGTAACATGACTGACATATAAGTTTTGGTCTGTTTCTTCTTAGTCGTACAACTTGTACCTAATAGCATATTCAGCCATTAGAGATATTTAGCCACTTGAATTAGTTGCTGAATATTTTCGCGCGAATTGCGAAACGTCGATCCGGTGCGCCTTTTTCACAGTATGTTGATGGCTGTTCATTCAATTTTTCCATAACTGATTTCAGTTAAACGAAAGTTGAGCCAAATACAGCGCCAGCTATCGGAAAAATAGGTGTATGTTCATGATGTTCATCTTGTTTATATCTTTTATGTCACAATCATGAAATCAAAAATATTCAGCAACTAATTCAAGTGGCTAAATATATCTAATGGCTGAATATGCTATTAGGTACAAGTTGTACGACTAAGAAGAAACAGACCAAAACTTATATGTCAGTCATGTTACATGAAAATGTCAAAATATATAATAATTGTGGAATTAAAAAAAGAATTTACAAGAAATCAATATCAATATCAGTGTTTTTTAAATGTGTGTGTGAGAGGAATATCTCAAAAAGTAATTATAGTGTATTTAATATTGTGCACAAGTTATAACGCATCATTTTAAAACAGTTATAATATGACATTAAAACCAGTGCAGTGCTGATCTGACCTCATCTTCAAAAATTCATAACTCGTTTTTGGTAAGAGAGCGCCGATTTCTTTTTTCATTTTCGTGTTCAGCGACCTCGAATTGATTTTAAAAAAATATTTCATCAAAATCCGCGTTGGTTCACTAAACTAGACTTTTACCGAATTTTCAGTAGTAATACCACAAGTGATTGATTTTTCGCGATAAGTCTGTCGATTTAATTTATAACGAAACTGAGTTGCTTTCTTCAAGCAACTCAGTTGAGTTGTGAAATAAAAGACAGAATTATAAGATAAATTCAGTCACGAGTGGAATTTTATTAGACTATTTCACAAACAAAGTGAAAGGTAAAAATTGTTCTTGCAATAATTTAGCACTCGTATTCCAGATCGTCTTTACGACACATTCCTTGTAATCAGAACCATCAATTTTTCTCATGTTGAAGCCCTTGTCGTTTAATATAACAGCTAGTCTCTCGACAGGCGTTGCTTCTTCTAATACGTATTTTCGTTCATCGCAAAATCTAGTAAATTGCTTCCAAACGTACTCCCTCGATTTCTTCGTATTTTTCTCAATTCTTCTCATTTTTAAATACGTGCCCGGCGGGATTATTTATATTTGACGTTTAACTGTCACATACACAAATCTGAAAACACCTAACTTGACATGCCAATCAGGATCAAGAGTCAAGTTTGGTGTTAACGATAATCCGAACTTGACTAGAGCTCCTAATTGGTTCATTAGACAAGTGCGTGAAATAGTCGCAGCATCTCTCATCGACACTTCCATACTCCTGGCTTTATCGATAGCTAACTGCATGGTAAGACTTGGGGTTTCTAACAGTCTGCTTTGTATCGTCTGATTACGTATGCCAAAAACGATTTGGTTACGAACGGCTTTATCTAAATGACTACCAAAATTGCAGGTAATTGCAAGTTTTTGTAATGCAGAAAGAAATTCTTGAACAGACTCACCTTCATGTTGAGTTCTCCGTTGAAACTTGAAGTTTTCCATAATTTCTAAAGGTTCTGGATTGAAATACCTTTTTAGTAGCTCTACAATTTCTTCTAAACTTTTTGTACTTGGGTCATTTGGCTCCAATTGATCACACAGTATATCATAAGCTTCATGTCCCATATAATGTAGTAGATATTGGGATCGCGTGGTGGCTGGTACTTCAAAACTGCAAAAGCTCCTTCTAACCTCTCGAATTGTTCAATAGTAAAACTAGTTTGAATCACTGTCTCCATCGGTAGAATTTGTACTTGTAGCTCGTAATGGACAATACAATATAAATGTAGATGTAGCACAAGATGTAGCTTTGGATATGCCACGTGCTCGACCTTTTCGTCGTAATGTAAAATGCAAGTAAACCCACCTGGATTTTACGAATCCTCGTCGCTAATTTGTTGTGTATGTAACGGGGTTTTGTAAAGTAAAATATCGTTTGTACTGATCACTTTAATCGTCTGGAAGTATATAAATATTGGAAAGTGATTATTAATATAAAAATGGATACAGTGTCATTATACATCGACAGCACCCCGGTACTAAGGTACTGTTGCCCGTTGTTATGTGCAATTGGTTGCAACCGTCTTAACAGCACCATTTGAATATCAAACTTCGTATACGATTTTAACCTTATTTCTGTTATCTGAAATGAATAAACATAGCTAATTTTTGAAAGATTACAACTTTCTTGTGTTTTATTTATGAATGAATTACACATTATCAATATGTTTAAACACTTGCAATGGGATCAGTGGATTTTAAGTTGGGCATTTATGATAGAAGATGTACATTAGTCTTATAAAACAGACGTCTGCAGGGAAAGAAATAAAACAATTTTGTCTATATAGTTTAGTTAAATAAACATTTATGTAGTATGTAACATGATTTCCTTACATAAGGAATTGACAACCTTCTTTATTACAACATGTTATCTGATATAAGCAAACAAAACAGTTCTTTTATTTTTTTTTTTAATAAAAGTTGGGTTAGATGTTAGTGATAAATATCGAAAAATGGTCTTAAAGATCTCTGCTTTTTGTAAGAGGGAAATGGAATGGTCGAATTTGTGGTATTGCCAATGCAAATATTTATCGCATACGAATAAATTTTCGAAGGTGGTTCAAAAATACGATCTTCGATTCATGTGCAATTTTTTTCATTCGAATTAAATCGCATACGAAAAAGTTCGACTGATCTCGAAAATACGGCACCTGATGGGAAAAATGGCGACTACTACTACCGCAGTGCTCACATCAATAATCAGTTGACAAAATACGCGTTCAGCAGAAAATTAGCTAGACTCCGTTTCACGTAAGAAGAAGCCACTTGAAGTTGCAGTCGTATGCGCGAACTTGTTGTCAAAACCAGCGCCATATTGTAAAATTGACATTCGACTTCAAATCAGTAGCATAACGTTTTCACATTTTGTAGGTTAACGCAAAATTAGAATAATGTGGATAATTTTTCCTTTAACACCAAAAAGTTTTTTAGGAGGCATGGTTTTAGATCAAATGAAACACACAACACTCACAGATAAACTAGCTAAACGTCTTAAAATATTCAAAAATCAAAAATATTCGACAGTAAATGACTGCTTCAAACACAACCTCAAATGTCAATCATAAAATGGCTGTCGGCTTGAAAATTGTTTGTAACGCCAATGGCATGAAACGGTCGTTACGAGGCGACATAGATAAACAAGACCGATTTTGGTTTCTGCGCAAGTCAGTTGGCAAACTTCAAGTGGCTTCTTCTTATGTGAAACGGAGTCTACCGCTTAGGTAGCGCTTCGTTGGGATGAACGCACCCAATGATATAGTCTAGGAAATAGGGCTAGTCCTTTTATTTGATCATACTGTAAATATGGCTACAAAACGTACGCGTTTTATTATTTCGGTTTTAAGCTGTCAGTGATTGTCAAATTTATGACTTTGAAGAAAAAAATGATCACATACTCAGAGTCTACACTTTAGAGGCAACAGACATTGGGCGCGTTTACCATTTGGTTCACCAATGCTCAGTGGATGGATGTGAGCAAAAGTGATAGTTCGCTCTAGACTAAGGATGAATCATGATTGAATTTCGTCTCAAAAATATTTAATTCTAATATACCTCATTTAAAAACCAGGAGGAGTAATTTGAATTTAAGTTGGCAATTCTGTAGACCTATGATTGGTCAGATTGCACCCGGTTTCAAACAGCACTTTTTAGCATCGACATTTCCTGATATTTGAATTATTTGACAGATCTGACATACCTAAATATAAAATATTTATTGTTTTCATCGCCTTTGTTCCCTTGTTATTTTATCATTTTCACTTAGTTTTCCACTCTATTTCGTAATAACATGAATATCAAATACGAAGCGTCGGGGCATATTTAATAGGTTTTTTTCTTCGACCTTTACACAAAATGACAGTTTTCGTCGACCTTTGCAAAAATAGTATATTACGTAACAAGTCCGGAAAATACTGTTTTTTTGGACGAGTCCTGGAAGTCTGCGAGCCCGGAAAAACAGTTTCCGGGCGTGTTGAGTACATTTTTTTTTCGGCAACCGTGTGGTTGGTATAACAAATCGATAAAACACGTTTCTTTGTAATATCTAAATGGACTAAAAATGGGTTGAATTTTGAAAAATCGTCATTATGAAGAATATGTGTGCGAAATTTCAATTTTCTAGCCCCAAGGGTTTGGCCTGTGCGTTGATACAATACAGTCGATCCCTTTTGTCTTTTATAGAAGATTTATTACAAAGAATAATTATTATACATTTAAGCTGATACATTAATAATTAATCAATCACTATACCTTTTTTGTATCTATTTTGTATCCAAATAACAAATTTTTAGAAAACTGATAATAAAAAATGTACAGTGTCGTGTAAAATTTGCAAGAACTTGATTTATCCATTAAATCCTGTCCTTACGTCAACGTTATTAAAATGTAAAGTATTTTTTTATGTTGTCCGATAAGATTCGCAATAATTTACAATTTAATAGTAATGTACAATTGCTTGACTAGATTTCAACAAATTTTTTAGTAGTAGCAAAACAGTTTATTCAAATCGTTAATTGTGTGCTTAAGCTTTTTACTTTAATATTTCTGTTTGGTAAGTATAACTAGATAAAGTACATTATCACTCTGATCACCGAAAATACTGTAGTGTGCAGAAAGTAGAACACATTTAGTGTATTCAATGAAAAGAAGTTTTGGCTTATAGGGGAAGGTGAGGTATAATGATCCCCTTAAGGGAGAAACTTAACTGTGCCTAAAGTTAAACGCAAAATCGCAAGATTTCTATTGTTGGAGGTAGTGAATTTACTTAACTTTGTAACTGCATAGTTATTTTTTATTATATGCATGTAGTTTTTTTGTATTATAGGTTTTTCTTAAAATTTTGTAAAGGATCATTTTATACACACCTATGTTTAAAACGATCCCTGGGGTAGGGGTAAAATAATCCCAGGGATCATTTTATACCATAAGTTAATAAATATCAGTGAAATAAAACGCTGCTTATTTTAATCATATGTATTGTTTATAACAATTTAAGTATGTAAGCAAGTTACACAAAACTTTTACAGTCTTCTAGTTTCATTCGAGATCTTTTTTTGTAATTATCTACTACTCAATCAACAAACTAAACATTGCAACAAACTTTTAAAAGGTTTGCAAAATTAACGACATACCTAGTCAAGCAATAGGTAAACAAATAAACTCTTCTTCTAAATAAAAAAACACAAATAATACTCATCCCTATCAAAGGTTTTTTATCAATGTCAAAATGCAATATAAATATCAACTCTTTCTCTTTCTTAGGAACTTAGAAATAGACCCTATAACCTTAATTTTTTTTCACACTGTCAAATTGATTACTAGAAAGGCAAATATCACAAGTAAAGTCGCCTTCATCGTCACTATCTACTCCCGCACAAGCCTCATGTCCCCATTTAAGACACACAACGCACCTAATCCTCCCTTCGCCTTTATTGTCTTTGGAGTAGCTTGCAGTACAGAAGAGGCATTCGGTATCACTTTCCTCTTCAGAAGAATCTGACCTGTTTTGCTTTTTTTGCCTTTTCTCTTTCCGCCTCCTTTTCCTTCCTCGACTCCTTTTCCTTTCCCTCCACCTTTTCCTTTATCGTTCTGTTTGCTGGTCACTGTTTTTTTATTTTATTCGCTTCCTTAAGGGCTTTCCTTTGTTCTATATCTGTTTTTTTTCTGGCTTCCTCTTCAAGGTGTTTTTTGTAGGGTGAGCTGGTCAGTACTGATGTGTCTACTCTTATTTGTCTTGCACTCGCTCTTTTTCCAACTATCTTTGGTGTTGGTCGTACTTCCCTGGGTGTAACAACACCAAAAGATGTGGATTGAAAACCAACAGTCAAAGCTGGAGGTAATCTTCCAGAATATTCAGACGTTGAGGTATTTTTTGGGAAGGATGGTGCTTGCCGCGATGACTGTGGAGATTTTTGAGACATCATTGGAGTCGAAGTTTGAAGTGGAGACAGCTGAGGTGTTAAATGAAGGGGTTCTTGGACATCCACTTGTAATGGCTGTAGTGTTTCAGTTTCTGGATTCCTCGCTTGAGGAGAAGGTATTTGCACGGTTTCTGCTAATGGAGGACTTGACGTCCCAGGGATCGGAATGGGAGGCTCTACCGAGTCATTGTCAACATCCATTTCGTTTCAGCTGCAATGAAGTCCACATTAGTGAAAATATCGGGGTTGAACGGATATATTCCTGTTTTGTTGAATCCATTCATACTATTCAGTGGAACTGCTGCTTTTAGATAGGCCTCTGTAAAAAATTTCGTTATTTGGAACATGGTTACCACTCTCCCAGGATTGTTATTCATCCACTTCTCCAACGCTAGGTTATGATAAACGCTTAGCAGGTACATGACTCCAACGTCCAAGGGTAGGAGTTTGTGGGTGCAATGAGGCGGCAGGCATAGAATAGTGACGTGATTATCCCTGGCTTTTAATACGACATCTAAATTTTTCGTGTGAGATAGGTGACCATCCAATATCAAAAGAGCCGGATCTGCTGCTGACGGTTTGGCATGACTTAAGAAGTGATCGAACCACTGTGAAAACACATCTAATTTCATCCAACCAGATGGATTGCATGCACATATAGCTCCTGGAGGTGCGCCATCCATTAATTCTATTTTCATCCGGACTCTGCGGAAGATTAACATTGGAGGAACAAAAGTTCCAGGAGCTGAGGTGCAAATCACTGCGGTCGTTGTTTCACCTCTCTCAGCTGAAGTCACTCGCGCCACCTGCTTACGGCCTGTTTGTGCAAACACTCTCGAGTTTTTGGTTGGGACAGTGCATAAACTCGTCTCGTCAGCATTAAATATCCGATGGGGTGGAAAACGATGTTTTTCTTGCACGTTTTTCAATGTCGAAAAAAATGTATCCACCACAGGCTTATTAAAAGCTCGCGCTCGAGCAGAAGACGTCGATTCTGGGGCACGCATCGTAATGTCCGGATGTTTATGTCTAAATCCACGAAGCCATTCAAGTCCAGCTTTTCCTTTTGTTTTAGAAAATGGATGCGGTAAATTATTTCTTTCAGCCAGTTGGTCAGCTAAGATTAAAACATCCTGTGTGGTTAGCCCGTATATTCTAGACTCCATGTCCTTAATGTAATCAACAAGATCCTGTTCTTGTTCTAGGTTAAACACTGTTTGTTTGCTACCTAACTTTTTAGCGGAGCCTACAGCTATTTTTTTGGCTCTTCTTTTTAATGCCATCACAGAGACCTTAAACTCTCTACTTGCAGTTTTGTAAGGCATACCATTTCTGACGGCATCTAATGCCTTTTGCATTTGTTCTTCAGACCAACTTTGGCGATTAGTTTTGCGTATATAAATTCTTGGTATGATCTGTAACAACAACAAATAGGTACTAATGGGGTAAAATGATTCCAGGGATCATTTTAAACACACAGAAAGGGATCATTTTGCCCCAAACACCAAATTTCAAGATATCGATCAAAACATAACCTTCAAATACCGCATGCGGTGATCGAACATTGCTTAAATATTAGCTAACTGCTATTAATACACGCGAATAAAACAACATTTCAATAAACACGAACATGTAAAAAGTAATGAAAGTCCAAAAACAGGCTTACCTTAGATCTGAACCACACTTTTTGATTGTTTTTTAATAAAATCACACCAAGCGCTCGCACTGCCAGAACACTTGGTGAGGCAACTGGCAGGAGTGTGGGGAACATGTTTCATGCGCATTTGGATAGATGGCACTAGTTGTCTCTGATTTACGGAGGGGGATCATTTGACCTCCAGGGATCGTATTACCTCACCTTCCCCTACTTCCTCCTGCTTAAGTATTTAATTTCATTTAAAATATTCCTAAATTCCCGCGAATAAATCCAGAGTTTTGTGTCGAATATTTTGAGGGGTCTTTCATATAAAAACATTTCTTTGTCTGACCCCTTAAAAGATATCACCTCGAGAATGTTGTAAGTATAATTAAATTTTTTTGTTCCCAAATCTGAATTAATTTAGAAACTTTACCTCTTTACCAGTGTACATGATATTTATTGGCAACTGTTCTCTATAAGGTAACCACAAATGTAAAACTTATTGTTAATATTTACCTGAAAAATTAATCGTTTTGATTCCTAGAATTTCATCACTAGAATTTCCTTTTATTTATGATCGCCGTTCACAAATTTACTATTTATTTTTCAATGGGCGCTTCATCAGATAACTTATTCATTTTTCACGTCATCTACACACACACGTGCAGGATGACCCTGTCCCTCCCAGGATGAATCGCTATAAGCGCAATTCCACCAACCCCCCATCTCATCCGATGGGTCTTCATCGTCAACGTTCGCGTTTTCCGCCCTAGCCAAATGGCTGCTGGCTGGGGTCGTGCTGTCTTCTTCTTGGCTGTGTAACCGTGGTGGTTATTGGTTGTTCGTTGTCTTCTGTTGTGTATGTTTTTTCTGCTGACTCTATAAGGGGTAAATCCTTAGCCAACGATCTGCGACTAAAGACGACCTTATAGAGAGGATCCACTTGTTATAGTTGTTCCCAGTCGAAATCCCAACTCATCTTTCTATGGATGTGTCGGGCCTTCTCCTAGGTGCGTCGTCTTGAGATTCTCTATAGGTGACTTTAGGCCATTAGCTGAGCTAACAGTCTTGTCACCTGTTCGAGAATCTGGTGTTTTGTCTGTGTGGTCGTCGTCGTTGTCTTTTTGGATGTCGCTTGGGCGTAGCTGACTCCTGGCTTCGATTGACGTCATCAAGAAAATTATTCATTAAATTTTCAATGTTACAATTAAGTATAACCAAATTTAAATAAATTGTTTACCGTCAGCTAAAATACAATGCGAAAGACGAGCAGCGAACTCTTCTCGAACTTTCGCTATAACTATAAGTTATTTTTGAAATCCCAATGCATCGCTCTAAGCGCAATGCATCTCGGAGAGAACTTCCACCAACCCCCCATCTCATCCGATGGGTCCTCATCGTCGACGTTTGCGTTTTCTTCGTACGTCCCCTAGCCAAATGGCTGCTGGCTGGGGTAGGACTGTCTTATTCTTGGCTGTGTAGCAGCGATGGTTCTTCCTTCAGCGGCCTTCTAACTTGCTTTGGTGTTCTGTTGTGTGAGTTTTTTGCGCTGCTTCTACAAGGGGAGAATCCTTAGCCGACGAACAGCGGCTAAAGAGGACCTTATAGAGTCGATCCACTTGTTTTTGCTGGCCTAGTTGAAATCCCGACTCATCTTTTTATGGACCTTCTCGTAGGTGGGTCTTCTTTTCTTGAGATTTCTTTTCAAGTGACTTTAGGCTATTAAGTGAGCTAATAGACTTGTCACCTGCTCGAGAATCTATTGCTTCGTCGGTGTTGTTGTCGTCGTTTTGTTACTTGCAGCTGGGGCGTAGCTGACTCCTGGCTTTGTTGCTTTTGGGGCTGTTTTCCTTGTCTTCAAGTTGTTTGGGTCCTGTGGGCATCCTCTGTATTCGCCGAGTGTTCTCCCAGGCAATTTGCGCAGGTGGCTGGCTTGTTCTTCGGTCTTGGGCATTCGTTTGATCTGTGTGGTCCTCCGCACTTCATGCATTCAGTGCTTATGATGCAAGCCGTCTGACCGGTGTGGAAAGAGCGATAATGAAAATGTTGATGTGTTAGTTCAAGAACCAATCTACAGTTCTCGATACAATTCCAGAACGCTTCATAAATGCCAGTTGGAACAAACCTAATGTAAACAACCCCTATTATAAGTAAACATTTTTATTATTATTCTCATTTTTTTAAAAACAAAGGATATTGCTTTTTTTACTTGATCCACACGAATGAACATGTCCCGGGTAATCAGAAATATCCATACAAAAAATTGTATTGTATTATTTTATCCATCAGACGTACCAATACAATTTTATCGACACAAAATCAAATTCGTTAGATCCCAACAGTTTTAACGAGTTTCCGAAGTATTGTGGCGATCCAAAAATAACTTTTGGCAACCAAATAGTAAATAAAGTGCGATCTTTTACGTTGCAGATAATAAATGCACAATCTAACTTGGTATGTATGATTAAACAATAAATTATTGATTTTTTTTCACGCGAAATGGTAATAGAATATTCAAAGTTAATTGTTGGCTGTAAAGAAGGTGCAATTGTTATATTGAGTAAACAAAATAGGGTACATTTTAATAACTCATCTAAAGTACATATTAGTTTTTCCACAGATGTTTAAACCTTCAACCGAACGAAAACGGAGCGTTTTGACTTGTAGATTCAATAGATTTGCTCGTGAGCGGCGAGTCACAAATGCGTCAACAAATGTAGGTCTCGTCAGATAGAATTGGACTGCATTGAGCTGAAAGGAACCAACCAACATGACTTAAGTTTTGAGAAAATGATACGTGAAGTATACCTGTGTTTCTAAATCCACATTACATTTAAAAATGCCGATTTTTGTTTTTTAGAATAGGGATTTATTTATTGTTACTTCCTTAACTAGAAATAATTATTATTTTTCCATATTTTAATAATTATTGCAAGTTTTTATGGGTTGGTTCTTTTCTGCTATATTTAAAATGTTTTAATTAATAAAGCGCATAAAAGAACTGTAATGTTGGTTCTTTTCTTTAGAATATAATGGAGTTTTAGGGAAATAAAAACACAATTATTTATAAGCAAATAATAATAATTAAATGAATCGATTTCTCCACAAAAAGAATTAAAAAAATGTTGTTAATGAAAATTATAATAATTGAGTCTTTTCAATATCCACTTCAAAATCTGGTGGAATACAAAATCCATCAACATCCTCTTCAATTTCGTGACTACCAGTCAAACTGCGATAAAATTCTTTTGCATCTGCTGGAATAAGATGAAGTAACGATTTCAAATCTTTTAACTTTGGAGCTGCTATTTCTTTTCCGTTTTCCCACATTGGTGCAAGTGAATCCTTGAAGCTGATTTTTTTTTGTTTTCCTTTTAATACTCTGCGTTCAATTTCTGTTACTGAATATTCGGATTTAAAATCATTCCGACAATAAAATTTAAGAGGTTCTTCTTTTACTAGTTTAAGTTCCCGAATTTTAAGCCAGTTTATTTTTCCTTTTTCTTTGTCGACTCTCCTATTTACTATAATTTTTTCTAGTTTTTGTGTCCCAAAAAGTCACTACTTTGCATTTCCGTTACAACAAACGGTTTTTTCTTTCTTGCACTTCTCATAACTTGTATATAGTCACTTGGTAAATACAGCCTTTGTGCATGTTTTAATGCTCCTTCTATATCACTAAAGTCGGTGTCGTTGGCCAAAAAACTGTGCCCAGATACGAGGTACTTCATAGAGATTGTTTTCAGAGTGGGATGAGCTTCAAGGCAAGATTTTAGTATTAGAACCATCTTAATGTTTCTGTTTTGTCCTCCGCATGAATAGCTCCACAAAACCAAATTTTTTATTCCATTCTCTACTTCCGATTCAATATATTTTATTAAACAGGAACCGATTTATTGGGCTCCTCTACCTGCTTGATTTTCTGTCCAAACATAGCAGTAGCCTTGCTTCTTTTTAAAAGAATGAACTCCCGCGTTATACAGCCACAACTGCCTCTTGGAAAAAATTATGTCGGGGAATTCGTGGAAGAGGCAGTGCTTTCTCCAAGTCGCAACTTATGCATTCAAACTCCTTATTATGTTCTGCTTCTTGTTTGTCTTTATTCATAAGTTCTCTAGCTTCCCTCCAAAGATCGATATGTTTGTTATGTTCCTGCTCTAAAACTTGTCTGTCCATATCATTTTTTGTAGACTGTATCCATGCAGCAAAGGAATCACATGTGCTACAGGTGTCTTTCTTCAGACTTTTGAATTTTAAATTAAAATTATTTAAAAATATTCTTCTATAAGTTGAAAAACTCACTGCATCTATAGCTTTTAAGACTGTACTTTTTTTCTTTTCATTTGCCTCTCGCCATTTTTCAATCATATCGATATCTTTTTCTCCTATCAAATCTTCCACATACAAGTTATACATTTTTACCAACGTCATGTCAGATGCAAGAAACTCTGAGTTTGTAGTGTTCCTACTATAATGTGATTTGTAACGTGGAAGTTTGTTTATGTGTACCTTAACAGCATCTAATTTTATTTCGCTTGTTTTGTTTACCACTCCTTGTTTTTATCCTCTTTTGTCCTTTAATTCTTCACATCGTGTTTTTTGTATGGCAGTATTTATTCTTTTAGTAGATACTTGAAATGTTTTTCTAAAGAATTCACGGCAAACTGTTACATTTCTGAGAGAATAAATCCTGGAAAATTGTCTTTTTGATGGTCTATTGGTGTACTGACGGAGTTTTTCCTTTTCTTTAACACAAGTTGCAAGATACAAATTTTGTGTGGTATATTCCCCTAATCCCCAAAACTTGTTGAATTCTTGTTGTCTAATATATGAGCTAACCTTATCATGGCATTTTTCTTTACAAAGGCACTGAAAGTCATGAAATATCTTCGGTTGTACAAGAGTTCCTTTGTAATTATAATACTCCCTGTTGCTGTTTCTCAATTTTTTTGCGATAGCAGTTGTCTGCTGACCAAATTTTCTTTTCCTGGACTTTCTTGTTGTATTTTTAATTGGGTCAGGATTCGTATTATTTGGAGAAACTTCAGGCTTATAATCTGAACTTAATTCAGAACCATCACACTCTTCTTGATCATTGGGGATATAATCAGGATCATTGTCGATCAAAATTTTTGGATCGCCTATATTTTCATGTTGGGGGTCCTTTGGGTTTATTGGATCTTCTTTGCGAGATCCAAAACTATGTTCATCTAGTATATTTTCTGGAATATTGTTTGCGTCACATGAGGATATTACATCCAAACTTGTAAAATCAGAAACTGATGAATTCGACATGAATCCAAGAAGCTATTTGAGTGTCATACAATAATACTTTGTTCTTACACATGTTTGACTCTGAATTATTTCCTTGTAGAACTTCATCATATTTGACCGATGCTCCGTTGATTCGCTCAGAGATGTCTTGTTCTGAAAAAGAAAACAGGTATTTTTATGTCAGGTTGATAAAAATTTAGTGTTTTTAGTAGCTCACCGTTTTCAGTAGAATGCTGGATAATATTTTCAGAAAAGTCGTTCTCTATAAAAAAAGAATACCTAATAGTTTTATTCCAAAAATATATCTAATGTTTAGCAATAAACGATTTCAATATCTTACCCTTGAAATAATCATCTGCAAGAATGTTTTCATTTGGTAAACAGTTATCTGTTAAACTTATAGAAATCGGATCATAATCTTTTCGTCGATCATCTCTCTCCAGAGGGACAAAGTCAGTTTCTGAAATAAAAAGTCACTTCAATAGATATACCTTGTTTTCAAGAATGAAAATTAAACTGCAAAAATATTAATAATACTTACTCTGGTACAGATTAGTGTCGGTTGTAGAATAATTTTCAGGGCAATCAGATGAGCTTGAAGCTAACAACAACGCCAATTCGGTCAAGCGCATTCCTCGCGACATTCTCGATTGAATCAAATAAAGCACTCAACATTCGAGGGATAGATTAATACTGACGAGTTTGGACAAGATTGCCAAGTCAAGTTTATTCAGTGAAGAGAACTAATAGTTATTGGTTTCTTTTCTGCTGAACTGTTTTCAAGAAAAATTGCTTTCTGAAGAGAACCAATGAACATTGTTCTGCTGAAATTTGTTTCAGTTCACCGTTTTCACTAAAAGAACTATTTTTCCATGGTTCTCTATAATGAATTTAAATTCATTTTCGATAGAGACCAATATCTAGTGGTTCTTTTATGCGGAATATTAAATACTTGATTTATAAGAAAATGAAACCAATGCCTACTTGGTTCCCTTATGTTGAAATAACCAACACTAATTTTAATCCAAGGATTTTTTCTAACATCCACATTAAAAAAGATTGTGTTCTTTAGGTTGGTTCTTTTCTGTTGAAAACTAGATCAATATAAACTATACTCAAAGGTACCATTTCTCAACTTTTTTGTATTTTGTGGGTTGGTTCCTTTCTAATTAATGCAGTCCAATTTATCTATGGATAGAATACGGTTTCATAGTGTGGCGGTTGATGTAACAGAGCGAAACCCAAATGTTGGCTGATTCGATCGCGGACGTAGAGTCACAAGGTTCCAAACATGTTATTAACATTATCTGATGCGCATGTACCAAGTAGGTTCCAAACAGATGTGTGCTGGACCAGTTCTGAGATGTAATATTGGCTGAATATTTTGATATTTTGAAACTGTCTTGAAATGCTATTTACACATTCTTTGCGAATTCAGTGTCATTATATTGCTGTATCGTTTCTTCAATATTGCTCTCATTTTCTGGGCGCTGTCGATCTTGTAATAATTCCTCTTCAAATTCTGAAAACACCATCATCTTCAGACGAATCCGAAAATTCAACTTCTGATTCACTCTCAATAAAAAAAAGCATCCATTTTGATTACAATAACATAATATACGTACACAAAAATCAATATCAAACAAATATAATATAACCAAAAAGCAAAGTTGTTAAAAAGTAAAAGTAAGTAAAAGAAGAAGAGTCATTTTATATGACATTCACGAAATTAAAAGTTCACTTTTTCTTTTGGAACCAAGAGAACGAGTATCGATCTCGTTTTGAACAAGTTGCTAGTCTTGCGGGAACACCAAACAATTATAATTTGCTCTGAACTCTGCTTTGCTGAATCGCTTATTTTATACTACTCAGACTCAATATGTTTATAACAGTTAGGAACTTGCTTCGGGAACAAACCTAGTTTTATTAAAAACTTTATTTCTATCACAGTACCAGCCTTGGGGCTGGATCCTGGAATACCTTCCTGTCGGATCCTCGTTATCGTTCGGGCGCTGATTTTACATACCTCTGCAATCATCTGGCTGATATGGTTTCGTTTCCCATATTTCCTTTTTGGTTTTGAGAATATTCCAAAACATTTAAAATAATCTCTCAAGCATTAGCGCTATTATACAAGAGGGGAAGTTTGATTGTATTTAACAAATTGTTGGAATTAACAAAAAACGAGCGGAAATCTGCCGCCGAGTATCTCAGGGAAACCACTATCGTTTAAAAACACCAGTAAATTTAAGCGGACGTCCGTCGCGGTCGGTTTTTCGACCGACCGACAATCCTAGAAACACGTTGTACCTTTACCAACGCTCGACGATGGGTTGAACATCAGTTGTGTATATGGTTTGTTTTCATAGTGACCTAATCGAAGAAAATAAAAATATTTAAAATTTAATTTCTATAAAAACAACCCAAATAAATGAATACCACAAGGAACGTACGGAAGATATAGCTTGTGTAGTTAGTCAATATGCTAACAGCTGTTTTTTGGAAGTTCGGTTAATTAGCATAGTGTTTTATTAATTTTTAATATGCCCAGTTAAGTTTTCATCAAAGTAGTGTATATCTAGAAAAACTGGAAACCCAAAGCGAAAATGAAAAAAATAAGCTTTATTATTGGCAACGAGCAGATATTTCATACCAAGAAATCTAGCCCATAAGACCTGCATTAACCCAATTTTTTTATCATTGGTAAGTATCATACGATCAAAAGAGTCTCGCAACGCTCTTCGACTTCAGAAAGTTGTGAGATCAAAAGTAAAACCAAGTATATGAATTGACTTAGTGCAGTGGCGGATTTACCACCAGGCTGAGTAGGCTGGAGCCTAGGGCGGCAGATTGTAGGGGCGGCAAATTTGGAACCAACATTTTTATATCTCACAAAAATAAATGAAACATCATATGTATATACCTAAATGCTGTTAGGTCCACACTAACAATTCAATACATGTATGTAGGGAAGCGTGGGCACGGACTAGTGATGAGCAAAATCCGTCTTGGTCTTACGATTTTGCAATACCAAGACCAAGTTCATACATACACTAGCAAGACCAAGACTGAATGAACAAGACCAAAAACCAAGACAGAGAATACAAGACCAAGACCAAAGTACAAGACTGAACGAAAAATTACGTTTTAAATAGGATATAATCAGAACATAAGTTTCCGTCGAAACAAACATTTTTTGTGTTAAGATTTCTAGATATGAATTGTCGATCATTTATAATTTATACCTATCAAAAGACTCGACAATTTTCCAAAACGACGTAAGTAGTAAGTAACAAACTATTTGAGCAAGTCCAAGACCGAGACCAAGACTGAATATGCAAGACCAAGACCAAGACTACAAGTATTTTAGCAAGACCAAGACCAAGACTGGACAAGCAAGACCGAGACCATTACCAAGACTGTCTTGGTATTGGTCTTGGTTCTTGCTTTGCTCATAAAATAAAATAAATATGTCTTTGCTATACTCCCATGCTTTAATTCCATCATTATAAATGCAGGAACTGTACTCGTTTCCATTACGACATTCACCAAATTTGATAAACCGGAATCTGGACCATTGAAAAGATCTTCGTTCCTTACTTGTATTTAGCAATTAGCATAGCTCTATATGTTCACCAGCAACAGCAGTTGAGAAAAGCTTTCTTTGCTGCTAGAAACGAGTGAGAAGTTGTCTAAGAGCTACCTTAAGCCAAGAAAACCAAAACGTCTTGGCTTTGTTGTACAAAATGGCATTGTGAAACTTTTATACCTGGTGTGATGGAATCTGATCGACATTATCAGCCGCATTCTTACTAGATAATCAAATATATTGCTTTTAAACTTTAAGTAAGCATTGGTAGGGGCGGCAACATTTCAATAGCCTAATGGCGGCAAATGTATAAATCCGCCACTGACTTAGTGTCTATCTTCGGGAACATCTATTAAATAGCTTATTTCAGAAGTTGTTTCCTATCTAGTTAATCAGCATCATTTTTAACCGACTTTCCGAGCTTTCCACGATGGTATCGACAATTCAAGACCTCAGGTGTACGTAAAAGCACCGGAAGTCCACGAGTGTCAGACGCAACAGTGGATGCGGTTAGAAAATGTTTTGTGCGTTCGCCACAACAATCCACCAGTCAAGAAGGCTGTGTAGTTGGTATTCCGCAGCAAACTGTGTGGAAAGTTTTGCGGAAGCGATTACAATTCAAACCGTACCGTATACAGATGGTGCGAAAGTTAAGACAAGATGACTGTGCCTATCTACGGGAACATCTATCAAATATTTCAGAAGTTGTTTCCTAATCAGTTAATCAGCATCATTTTTACCCGACTTCTTAATTCGAAGTGTATATTTTTTTATGAATATTCTAGGAATTGTATAGTGTTGTGATTGAGGTATTGTTAGGTTTATGACAATTCCGAAACAAGATTGATACCTAACTATGATCAGAGACGTATAAGTATAGCTCCAAGATGGTATCATTTTAGTTTCATTAGTATTTGACCTTGGACTTCGAAAATGCACCCAGAATACAATCAAGAATCAAATAGGAAATGTATAGATATTGAGGTATTGTTAGGTTTATTCCAAAGCAAGATAGATACCTAGGCTATGATCAGTGACGGGCTTGGTCTACCCAACACTCTATTATAATTTCCACATTTCAAGAGAGAACTTAATAATCCAATTTTACGCAAACCTAAAACTTCTGTTGGTGTGACTAACTGAAATGACAGTTACAAGGTTATATGTTATTGGGTTATTAGGTTCTTGGTTTTCCTAAAAAAACTGTTGCTCTTGTTGATTGTTGATTGTTGAAAATTTAAATTTATCATCCATAAAGTTGGGTTATGGTTACTTATCTTATAATGTTAAAAAGATGGTGACTATTTTGAATATTGGCAACAGTATGGTATTTCCCTAAGAAATTGCTACAATAGTATGAACATGATGTGAACGCTCATGCAACTTTGGAAGGAAACGTGTTTTTTTTTCGGGCCGAGATGGGAAACTCATGTTCGAAAGAGTCCAGGACCCAAACAGTGTTGGACTCATCCCCAAGGGGATGCCTACCAACCAAACGCACCTCAAACTCGCCGTTACCCCCGCCTCGGAATAACTACCCTAGAATACTTCGAGACGGTCGGCGGTCCCTCGCACACTCTCCGCTCACATCGTCGTCTTCTCCCTAACTTTCACTCGCACCTCTCATGCCATATCGAGTCGTTCTCTCCCCCTAACCATGCTCTCTACTACCCCACTTACCTCCATCCATTCCTCCTCCCCCTCAACATTATCTCCACCATCTTCTCCCAATACACCACCTCCCCTAGTTTCCTCTCCAACTTCTTCAGCACTTCCTCGTTCCTCCAGCATCTAAACACATGCCCCACATCATCCTCCACTTCACACCTCTCGCACACTTCAATCTCTCTTTTTCCAATCTTGTGGAGGTACCCTACTCTTGACCCATGTGCAGTGAACACCTGTGTCAAAAAGTAGTTCACCTCCCCGAATTTCCGGTACATCCAATCTCTACTATTCCCAATCTCTCCTTTTAGCGCGCCCTCATACTCCTCCCACCTTCTCTCCATTTCCTCCTTCATCCATTCCTGTACTTCCTCTCTGGTCGCACCTCTCCAGCGTTTATTTCTGGCTCTAGCCATCACGTCCAATGGGTAGGTCCTTGCCAG
The DNA here is from genome assembly GCA_947563755.1 of Lochmaea crataegi. NCBI lineage: Eukaryota > Metazoa > Arthropoda > Insecta > Coleoptera > Chrysomelidae > Lochmaea > Lochmaea crataegi. The sequence goes on from OX387432.1 coordinate 26,487,987, forward strand.
CACCGCTGCTGCCAGTCCACCCACTGTCCTGTACCCCTGCACCACCCTCAGCAATATACCTCTCTGCACCCGCAGGAATGGCCTAAACCTCGCATTCACTCCCGCTCTTTCACATCCGCACCGTAGAGCATACTCTGCTCTACCGTCCTACCAATGATCCTCCTCTTCCACTCTCCCGGCCCCTTCACATTACACATCAATCTCCCCAGCCATGCTGCCCTCACTTTCCTCTTCTCTGCCGCCTTCAACATGTGTGTTCGGAAGGATAATTGACTATCCAACCACACCCCTAGGTATTTTACATACTCCTCCATGCGAATTCTCCTTCCCTTCACCATCACCCCCACTTTCCTCGTCTTGCTCCGTTCCTTCACTAGCAACCCCACCGTCTTATCTTCCACCAATTCTAGTCCGCACCGCTCTATCTTCTCCACAATCTTCCTACACATTCTCTCCGCCTTTCTTTCTATCTCCGCCTCTCCCTTTGCCGTACATACCAGACACACATAGTCCGCATACACCGTGATCTCACATCACTCTTCACATACTATATCACAAACCTCATCAAACACACACTTCCATAGCGTCGGTCCAAGAACCGAGCCCTGGGGCACTTCTGCCTCCGTTTCATACCTCCTCCCGGAAACGTGTTGCGGCGAGAAGTTGCTACAACTAAATTGCCTTGATGAATTGCACTGTCAGAACCGGGAACACTTTTTTATTGTCGATAACTATCACGTTTATAATTTACGAACAATATTATCGGGTAGATTGGAAGTCAGAGCTACTTTATGATATTTTTTATCGATAAGTATCACAACAGTAATTACAATACAAAACCACAAAAAACAAACAAAATGAAGTAAAAGTAAATAAAGTGAAAGTACGGCACAAGCAGTCAATTTTGATCTCGAAAAAAACATGACAAAGTAAATTCATTATCTTGGGATATCATAAGGCATCTGATAATTGGATATTCAATTTGAATGAACAACATTGCTTTTCTTTTGTAATGAAATGAATACAGGGTGTCCATAAACTCTCCTGGGAGCAATCTCCCTTCAAATTTGGTACATTGTCTAGCTCTTCCGTGATAAATCTTTTCTGTAAGGATATTCTTACTTTCGAAATAATTCTGGAATCATTTTAAATTGTATTATATGCAAACTCTATTCTTTCCCACAATTGAATACGATTTTGTATTGGAACAGCATAAACTAATGATTTTAAGTAGCCCCAAAAACAAAAATAGCATGGATTGAAATCGGGCGATCTAGCAGGCCAATCTTCCTCGTCCTATCCATCGATTTTCATACGTAGTGCCTAGGAATGGAGAACTATCGATGGTTTATCGATAACTATAGACATTTTTGAATATCAAAAAAAATCGATAGTTTTCGGTACTATCGATAGTTGAGATGTTTAGGTGAAGAATATAAATGTATTTTGAAAGCTGATATGGAATAAAAATGCTATCAAAAAATGGGACAGAGAGAGAGAGAGAGAGAGAGAGAGAGAGAGAGAGAGAGAGAGAGAGAGAGAGAGAGATGAGAGAGAGAGATGGGAGGAAGAGAGTGAGAAAGAGAAAATGATAGGAAAGAACAATGACATAAATACGTCTTTGGGAAAGAGAGTGAGATGGGAGAGAGAGAGAAATAGGAAAGAGTGAGATGGGAGAGAGATGCAGAGCCAGATATGGAAGAGAGAGATGGGAAAGCGAGAGAGAAGGAAGAGAAAGAGAGAAAGACGAGAGAGAAAGTGAGAGTACAATCATTATTTTAAACTGTCAGCATCTAAGACGGATTCGGTAAGGTTCGCGACCCTCGGAATTTTGTAACACTTTTCTTTCTTATTAGAAAGCCCCCCATTAATTATAGAACATTTTAAAAGAAAAAAAGTCACTTTTGGAAAAGAAAACTGCTATTAAAAGTACTAAAAAATTTTTTTGATAATTATTGACCATTTTTCAAAAGTATGACAATTATTGACCATTATTGACATCGTACAACATACAACATCGTACAATGATGTTACCGATTGTAAAACTAACGATAATAATCGATAGTAAAAATAGCACTATCGATAGTTCTCCATTCCTAGTAGTGCCAAGATATTGACGAGCTACTCGACTAAAATGAGCTTGACAACCATAAATTTTGTCGTGCCATTAGGTACCATTTTTATACTATCACCAAATATACCTACACCTCTTTAATACAGTGTGTCTACTTCAGCTGGAAATATATAAAGTTTTGTTATTGTATTTTGGGTTTTGCATCATGCAAAATTTTTATGAAGAATAATTTTTTCCCCTAAAATTAATAATAAAAAAGTTTTTCTACACCCACATGTATATTATCCATTTTCTTTACAATTTACAGAATGTAAATGTAGGCCATTCCGGTTAACTGAACGGATATGATTTCATATACATCCTAGAACGTATATGAAATCCACCAATCAGCATTTGCGTTTAGTACCCGCCAACTAATCTTTTTTCAATTTCATAGAAACGTCAAAATAACTTGTCAAAATATTTCTATAGTTTTTAAGAAAAATATTAGTAAAAATGAGTGATTCCAGTGATGAATCAATAAATAATTTTCCACCAGATATTCGCTTAGCCGCAAAGGAGACGTATAACGTATAGAAACAGAATAAATTGAATATTTAAGGGTACTCCTGACAAACGTCAGTTTTTATGTAATACATTTGACGTTATAGATAGATGATTAGTATATTCATCGGTAGTCCAGTGGTAAGTATCCCAGCCTCTCACGCGGTAGATCAGAGTTCGATTCCCCGTTGGGAAATTTTTTTTAAATTTTAATTTTATTTCTAAATAATAATAAAATAATAATAATAGTAAAATTATTAAAAATTTTTAATTTGAAGTTATATTATAGTTTAGTAAAATGTTTATTTTCTAGATTCTTTCTTAAGTGGGTCGTAGAAAAAATATACTGTTCGACTCGTGTGGATTGTCCATATCGCTCTCGGACGATTGGGCACTCCGCCCACGGCGTCGTGCTCAAACTTCGTCCTCGTGCGATATGGCCATCATATCCACACTAGTTGCACAAACTACTATTTCCATACGATTCCAACTTAATTAGACACACTGTATTATCATATTTTGTTTTTGCTATTTTCTCCAATGACAAAGGAATGCATTCAACCTATCGGCTTATTTTTCCATAGTTAAAACTAATCTTCACATTTTTTGTCGAGTTTTGGGAATATGGTAGAAATGTAGCTGCAGGTCCACCGGAACCAGTAAAATTTTGAAAGTGGTCTATGAGAAAAAAACCTTTGTTTAATCTATTATTTAGATTTTTATAATCTAAATTTTAGTACTTATTATTTTATTATTAATTTTTATGTTTTAGTACCCCAGCAAGTCTTTTGCAAGTCTAGCATTATGGACTTACCAAAGACCTTGGAAACAGACTGAGACATGAGACCCAGACATATTTACTGGCTGTATGTGATGGTAGTCAGGATTATGATCAAATACGGCTCCGTGGTCTGAGACTAGTCTGTCTGCGATTATGGGTGCAATTCGCACCACTCCCATGGCATCGCTGGAAACCATTCTCAACATAACACCCTTTCATATCCTTCTCGAGAAGGAGAAGCAAGCACGGCCACTTACAGAATATAAAAAATGGATGGTAGGGGCCAATTGGTGGGTTGTGATGTGCAAAGGGCCGTACAATGTGAGTTGTACGCCACGAAGCTCTTAGCCTTGCCTTCGGATCATATGCCCACTAAAAATTCACAGTAACTAACCCTCAAGTACATTCTCCAGATGTGGAAGAATGGGAGAGAAGTCAAACCTGGCGGACATGAGCTGGTTTACAGACGGATCTAAAATGGACGTCCTAGTTGGATCCGCCGACCAAACACTGATCTTATTGAAAGTCTTGGGCAGCATGCACCAGTCTTTAAAGCGGTAATTTTCACCATTGATCTGTGCGTTGGGTGGATGTAGGAGAACGGATACTCTAGCAGATCAATAAAAATATTCTCCGACGGCCAGGCTGAAATAACGGCACTGTGCTCCAACAGTTGCAATTCAAAACTAATTTGGAATATTAGACTGCTCCTAGACCAGCTGGGTGCAATTAATAAGGTTATCCTGGTATGGATTCCGGGTCCTAGGAATTCCTTTAAATCTGGGAAAAAGAACTTCTTCAGACCAGATAGACCACGAAGCAAGGGCCAACTGGAATGAAATACCAAGCTAAAGGCAAGGTTTTAGCCTTTATCAAATGACCTTCAAACCTCAAAGCAGAAGCCTTGCAAAACATAGACAGGTCTGCAATTGGAATCCCCCCAATGGACACTGAAGGCTAAACTAATATAGGGGAGCAGGTGGTAAACACCAACCGTCGTCTCTGTCTAGAAAAAGTTGAATAGGTGGAATACATTATGTGCTACTGTGTGGCTACAGAATGAGTCACAGTACAGGAGCTGCGTTCGTACTCCCTAAGGATATAGATAGACTTACTTGAGAATATTGAACTTAAAGGATTGAAGCACAACTAACAGTATTATCGCGGTAAACGCTTCTAAAAAGACCACTCACAGAAACCATACAATGTCACATGGTTAATAGTCTAACTTTCCCTGCATATATCTCACAAACAAAATATTTTTTGACAAACGCTATTTGTCCAATGTTTAGCCCAGAATCAAGGGCAATATACAGTGCGTACCAATCTTACGACAAAGTTCGGTATATGGTTTATTTCAAGAGTCATCAAAACATGTTATCAAGAAAATTAGTAGATGACTTTAATGGGCATATTTTAAAATTATCTCGAACTATACAGAGTGTTGAATCACTGCGTTACAAACCAAACATTGATTTTTTAAAGATTCTATTTGTGCTGTAAAATATAGGGTGTTCCATTTGAAAGAAGAAAGAAAATTAAAGGTTCGAGTTTCCGTGAAAAATAGTGTAAATTTTAACGAATATGGAGATGTTGCACTATATTAGGAAACTATGTTAGGCAAAATTATTTTTTTTCTTCAACGTACAGTAAGCTACAGAGCGTTGATTTACCTACGATTTTCACATAAAAATGTCCATACCTTTTAAAGGACTCTGTATAACGTATCAAAACCTTATATCAGAAGCTCCAAAAAAAATGTGAGCAATCCGAAATCAGTATATGTATACAGGGGTTCCCATTTAAAAAATCATGTGTATAAACAAATAAGAATGGCGAAACATTCTCAGTCTTGGTCTTGCATAAGTCTTGCACTCGGGTTCGGCCTTGGTCTTGTCTTTTCTGCTAGACCAAGACCAGTTTCGCTCATCACTAAGGCTAAACTAAATTTTGTAAAGTTTGTATTAATTTTGTATATTTTTGATTTCAGTTTTAAAGAATGTCAACAATACCGAAGCATGGGTTCAAGGCTGAAGACATTGTTAAAGCGAACAGAACTACTCATTCGAACATCGAAGAAATACAAAACTGGCTGTCATTTAAAACAAATATTCCACAAATGTCAAATGAACAAATAGTGTTATTTTTATTGGCGTGTAAAAATAAAATAGAAGAAACTAAAATTACCATAGAAAACTTCTTTAAATATAAATCTTCTTCACCAGAACTGTTCATGAACAGAGATATTGATACTAAAGAAAATAAATTTACTTATACAGTATCGTAAGTTCATGTTTTTATTTAAAAAATTATTCAGAAATCAATTAGTTTTAAAAACCATTTTATCGACTTCTGGCAACTTCTCCCAAAATATACAGCAGTGCACTGTGGCAGCTCTTTCTAAAATTAGTATATTATACAATGAGCAATGGATGATTCCAGAAGTCCTTTCAGTATTGCCACTGCAAAATATTCGGGTATAAAACGACTGACATTTTCTAGGTCTTTTCAGGTACGACTCAAAGTCGGGACAGAAATAATTTTTGATTTCAAAGATTTCTACATGTTCCCGAATATCTGAACCGGACTTTTAATGTTGTTACTGAAAAAAATAAAATAACCTAGGGGACTTTTTTACGTTTGCTGCATGGACGAAACATGTCAATTCAATGTCACATGTCTTATTTTTGACATTATAAATTAACTTCGGTTTCGTTTTTTCTCAAACGTGCATCTAATCTGAGTGAGTAATTCAGAGTAATTTGTGATCTAATCTAGTATATTTTAGGGTTAATTGTTGTCTTAGCTTGTTTTAAATCATTTTCAAATGACATGTGACATTGAATTGACAGGTTTCGTCCAGGCAGCAAACGTAAAAATTCAGATCAACTTTACCTAATAGATATTCGGGAACATCTAGAAATCTTTGAAACCAAAAATTATTTCTGTCTCGACTTTGAATCGTACCCAAAAAGGCCTAGAGAATGTCAGTCGTTTTATACCATAAAATAATGCACTGGCAATACTGAAAGGACTTCTGGAAACATCCATTATTGGTGGCTATTAAGACACGAACCTGAAAATCAATACGTATTGAATACGAGTGTATTAATAGCCATTAAATGCGAGCTGCATGCACTATTTTTTCTACTCCCATAATTTAATTTAAACAATATTCTCCATGGCTACCTACCTGACAGAACTTAAATTAATTTTTTACGGCTCTCTGCAGTTTATTCGTAAGCTCTTGAAATTTGTGATATCTAATGAAAGAGTTAAAGCATGTAAGTAGAAAAAATAGTGTATGCAACTTGCATTTAATTTCAAATTGGTTTACACAGTAGCAATAATAGCATGCTTATTGAAATTCGAGCGCTGTTGTCAGCCAAATCTTATAACATATCTATTATCTACATAGGGTGTATCTCGAAAACTTTTCATGACTGAAAATTAGTTTATAAATTTTCTCATTTTACAGAAACTTGGCAATATTTCCGGAGAGAACCAAAGAAAATTACATGGTTGGAATGGGTTCATTAAAAGACACTACCTATTATAACTTTTGCATAGAACCACAAATAAAAGGAACTTTTACAATAATCGATGCTTACTTATATTCGAATCCACCTGATGGGTTAATTTTTATTATTGATATTAAAGGAGTAAGTACGACTCAACTAAAATGCATGACAAATATATTAAGAATATTATAGACAGAATGTTTATTACCTATTATCAACAGTTAATCTAAAAATGTTTCTCTTCGTTCTGAGTTTAGAAACCCGATAATACCGGAACACCTGACTTTGACAGGTCGGGCATATGCATATTCTTCTGAAGTACAACCGATCAGTTGGAGTTGAAGCTTGTGTGTTTTGACATGTGTCAATTGGTTGTCTGACAGGGTTAGTAGAACAATCTCATTGTAATATATATTTAATTTAAATAATAAAAACTTCACAAATAACACATGGCGCAGTCAGTAAACTGTCTCTGAATTGAATTGAATAATAATTAAAATGTCAGATGACGAAAAAAGCAATCAGCAGAGGAGTTATGTGATTCCAACTAAAGTCAAGGGCAACAGATTCAGGTGTAAACCCTTATTTTTAAATATAATACCTATAGTTTGGCAGGTCTATCTGAAGCAAGGGGGGAGGAAACATGGCCGATATCTGCCATAAACGTACCAATAGCGTACGGTACCTATTTTATAAAAGTATTAAAAATAATAATTATTATTATATAATAATTATATATAGAAACTGATTTATGCTCTGCTTTAAAGGTAAGGTATTTTTCAAAACACGGTACCTATTTGTTAAAAATCGTACTTGAATTCAATATCGATACGAAATAATAAGATACCTAGTAAAACTGAAAATACGAAGGTAAATACTGACAATTATTTAAACGCCACTGGATAATCAATGTCAGTCAATTGTCGAAGTGACAGGGAAGAACACACGCACGCGCTTGTCAATAGGAAGTCAGGTGGTTACCTAGCAACGGCATTTCGATAAATATTCACCAATAGAGTTAGTTCGGGGGGCGTGCTAATTATGATTTTCGCACGACGTTGCTGGCTTGAAGGAAACCCATAACATATTTGGAAAAGTGTTCATATTTTAATATTCAGAAATTGAAAAAATAATGTTAATAGACAAACTCCAATGAAACAAGCACATTAAAGAACTAACGTTTAATCATTATTGACATATTGTTAATAGTAAAAAGTCCATTTTCTAATTATTATCACTACATACTTAGCACTTTAGGTTTTTCATAGTTAAAAGTGGCAATATCGAATGTTTTCGATCGCATTCCTTTCACAGCTTCAGTTATGTTTGCCAAACTATACCTCTATTGCAACTTTTTTCCGTTTTCTTTCAAAACTCTCATATCATGAAGCTGCAGTCTCATCTGGTTTCCCACTAGTGGTGTAGCCCATATTTTGGGTAGAAATCCAGTCAGGATGCATGTTTTACTCTAAGGCACTAACTAACCTTCGATAAAATGTCGAGAACACACGCCAATATTTAAGTTGAGAGCGTTGACCCAGCTCTGTAGTGCAACGCATCTGATGCGATAACTACAGCCAAGCAGAGTCGAACGAGGTTAGTACTTGGAAGGGTGACCACTGGGGAAACACCGTCGTAGAGCCCGTACAGCCTGCATCGAAACACTTTAGACTACTAGCGTGCACTTTAGACTACTAGGGTGAGTAACATATCATAGCTCGCAGGCATTATACCAATGAGCACGAGGAATAATGTAGATGTCGTCTTTCGGATGAGACGTAAAACTGAGGTCCCGAGTCCCCATGGATGTTGGCCTCGATAAAGATCCCTACCACTAGTTGGAACACTAGTGGATTCAACAAAATTTCCGGTTAGGGATAGAGTGCTCCTGGCGTCGGTGATTAGCCTCAGTTGCAGAAATAGACCGACGTTAAATAACCGAATAAAAAAAAAGATTTAGGTTGTGATTCACTGAGGGGACCCCGTTTTAAAGCACTAATCCAAGCATCGCGCAGTTGCAAAAAGAGATATCCATTAAATAGTCACCTCGCTTGGTTAAAACAGCCGGAAATCGAAAAAAAGATACCTTATCTCTCGCTCCCCGCATTGCACACTTATAAACACTACAAAACGATGGCATTCTAGATAATTTCAAGAACTTATTACTAATTCAAGTCTAACTATCATCCGTTGTTTACCTATAAACAATGAAAACTAAATAGAATGTGACATGAGTCCTCCAGAGCAACATGGCCGACCTGTCAAAGTCAGGTGTTCTGGAATGGTACTATTAGTATTTTATGTTAGGTTTTAGTCGAGTTTGATTAGTTTATTTGGTGATAGATATTTCAGGTGTAAGTGCGAGAGACAGACCCTGCCAAGCATTAAAAACTTGATTTGGGCTGCGGCGTAACTGGCACATAGTTTTGCTGTTTCTTCATTTTCCAGACAAAGACGGCACGTCTGATCTTCCGACAGTTAAAGTCCTATTATATGACAGTAACCTATTGTTTCTTAACATTTTTCGAAGAATGGCCATTTTTTTCATTCATTCATATATTTGGGTTGTGCTCATCAGTCTAGGCACTTGAACTGAATCTTTGTACCATTTCCCATGTTATCTACTTCCATTCCAGAAGCTTAGAGTCTTCTATAAAGGCCACTAGTTTGACTGGAGGGATTTTCAGTAGTTGTGATGGTTGTATTAATTCCTCTCCAAATTGCTTCCGTCTAAGTTCTTGTAAGTTCTCGAAGAAGTATAGTATGTGAGTAGTTCACACAAGTTCACATTTTCTGCACATAGGTTCACTACCTTTGTCCATATTGTACAGATGTTTCCTCAAGGTGCAGTGTCCAGTCACCAGGTCGGTAACTGTCTTCAAATGTCTCTTACCCAGTTTCAGTAGCCTGGTTGAGAGTTCCTTGTCTACCTTTTTCAGTAAACTCTTTGTATGAAAGTGCCCTTGTATCACCCTCCATTTGAATTGGTGTTCCCTATGTAGCCAGTTCCCGATTTCCCCTCTTATGCAATCTTTTCTGATTCCACAAAACGGTTCCGGTCTCCTTTAGAGCCTTCTTTAGCTAACTGGTCCGCCATTTCATTACCTGCAATCCCCTCATGTGCCGGCACCCATATTAGTCACTTTGTTGTCTCTTTCCAGCCTGTTGAGGGATTCTTTGCAGTTTTTCACCAGTCTAGACCTAGTAGTTAGATTACTGATAGCTTTAAGCAGAGCCTGGCTGTCAGTGAAAATTTCATTTTTTTGTCCGGTACATCCTCTTCTGATGTTTTCATCAATACAGGCTATAGCGGCAATCGTCTCTGGTTGAAACACAGTCGTATATCGACCAAGGCTAAAGAACATTCTCTTCCTAGGTCCTTTTATACCAGCCCCAGCGCCATGGTTTGTTTTAGAGCCATCGGTGAACCAGATGATTTCTCCAGAATTACCTGGGTGCATCACCTGTTCCCTAGATGGGATGATGATATTCACTCGCTCAGTGAATATATTCTCTCGTGTCATGCTATCAGAATGGGTTCGTCTAGTAATGTCCCAGTTGTATCAGTGTGTCCTTCTCGAACATTGTTCGGGGACCATAAGTCTCCCGATTTCATCATTGCCTCCGCCCTTATAAAAAGTACTAGAGAAGGAAGTCCAATAAGGGCTTCCATTGATGCCGTCCCCGTGCTGTTCATTGCCCCTGTAATACCAAGAAGGGCTTGTCTTTGGATTGCAGTTAATATATTAACTGCAGAGGACACTTCTGTCCTCCTCCACCAGACTATTGTTCCATAGGTGATCGTTGGCCTTATCACAGTTGTGTAGAGCCAGTGAACCACCTCAGGTCGTATTCCCCAGGTTTTGCCCATAACTCTTCTGCATTGCCAGAAAAGCCTAGTTTCCCTGGTAGTAATTTTTTCCAGGTGTGCCTTCCAATTCAGTTTGGAATCAAGGGTCACTCCCAGATATTTAACTTCTTTGGATATTTCTAGTTCTTCTCCGAATAACAGTACTCTACCCTGCGGGAGAACTCTTCTATTCGTAAAAGCATCTAGTTTGGTTTTTTTTATTTGCTGAAAGGTCCTCTGTAAGGCACCATTCCTCCACAATTCGCAGTGCTTTCTGTAGGACATTCATAACCACCTCCGGGAATTTCGCATTGGTGACAATCACTATGTCGTCCGCAAAACCCTGCGCTCATATGCCTTGATCATTCAACCTACAGATTAAGTCATCCACAACTAGGTTCCACAAAAGTGGTGAAAGTACTCCACCTTGAGGACATCCTTTAGTTGTCCTAACGGTGTATGTTTTATCATGCATATGTGCTGTTATTCTCCTATGCTCGACCAAAGATCCTATCCATTTGCATGTGGTGCTTTTAATCCCTCTTTTTTTTAAGGGATCTGCTGTATGTATGTATAAAGGTCTTCGAATAAACCAATCCTGGTAAATTTATTCCCTTTGCACAGGTACTAATGTTTGTTTGACAAAATTACATGACATGCCAGGTTCTGGTCTGATAAAACCACCTGCGGCAGCCTCTCTTGCAAAGGAGTCTGCCTTTTCGTTGCCATACATTCCAGAATGGCGAGGGATCCAGACCAGAGACAATTTGCTAGTCTACCAGTATCGACGTTACACGATAAGAGTGTTTATATTTCTGTCCTAGGTTTGCGACTGTGTGCACCAGCACAAGAGCTGAGATGTTTTTTGAACCATCTGTATAGAAATCAGCTCTTAGTAGTTTCTCCTACCGGAGAACACAGTCATCTTTATTCGGAATTAGGACAGTATAAGGAAGGTCCAAGGTGAAGGTATTACGTAAGAGGCCAGTCCCAGAATATTGTGACTTTCAGTGTCCAAATAAGCCAGTTTTTTGCATTTGAAAATATTCGCGATTCTGTATGCTGTCCATCTAGCCTCTCTTTACAGAAAAAAACTTGTAGAGGAAATAGGTCTTGAAAGATTTTTACGACTGCTGACGGTGTGATGCTAATGGCACCAATAATCAGCAGGCAGGTGTGTCTGCGAGAGCTTTGTTTGGGCCGTTCGCTGTAAAAACGTTTGGTCAACAAGCGACGATTTCATATGTGGTCATTGGTCTTACAATCATCACATATTTTCAATTGATTTATTCGGTTCCTGAGTCTCAAGCTTTCCCATAGATCCTACGACATGTCCACATGGATAGTCTAGCTTTATGGAGAATATTTTTCAAGTGAGCGTTAAATGTTAAGTTTTTTATCTAGGATCATCCACAAATATTTTATTTCCGCTGCAAATGGAATATCCTCCAAGCTCCTCTTGCTGTTGATGGGAGTTTTGTCGGAGTTAACAGACTGTCTACTTCCAATTATAATTTACTGTTCACTGCAAGTGCAAATATACATTTTTTAGGTAGGAATTATGCATCTGACAAGATTAAAGCTGAACGCACTCAAAAAATTCTTTGCATATTTACAAGAGGCATTACCAACTCAATTGAGACAAGTTCATATACTTAACGCTACTTATATTTTTGAAAAAATTCTGGCCATTACCAAACCTTTTATGAAAAAAGAGTTATATGAAATGGTAAGTAGTAATGTTAATATTTTAGGTATTATTTCAGTATAGTATGTACTTTAAAATACTAGCCAGGAAAATTAGAGAAAGGTCAGTCGTAAGGTCAATTTTTTATTATAATGAATATTTCCCTCATGTACATATAATATAACGTAATACTACAATGCGCTTTTCCCTTAATTTTCGATGAAAATCAGAACTCGGTGTGATTGAGCTGAAAATTGTACTGCTTTAGCATGATTATGGTCTGGTGCCTGTCCATTTGGTCGCTGCAAAAACAGGCCGGCGGCTTGGATAGATATTTTTATTTCAAAATTTCCAATGGCACAAGCTTCTGGCCTAGCTCAATTTGGTGAAGTCCCGGCTTCACTCAACTTCTCAATAGACGGAGCCTTCGCAAAATGCCGCAACGATGTAACAAAAACACCATAATTTAATGTTTGATTTGTTATTTTAGCAGTAATGACATCTGATAATTTATAATATACTTTTAGATAATTACCCACCCCCCTGATGCTAACATGCAAGATTTTTTTGAACAATATGTTCCTGCATCGTGTATTCCATCCACTTACGGTGGAGATTTACCAACTATCGAAGAATTAACCGAAAACACCAAAAAATATGTTCAAACATTGAAAACATTTTTAGAAACGGAAGAAAAACAAATTCAACTCTATAAAAAAGATTGATATTTTTAGTGATTTGCTTGTAGTTTATTAATAAAATTGTTTTTTTCCACCAGTAATTTTCTTTAATCGGACAAAAAACCATTGACACTCCCACATTGAAAGAGCTTTTGACAATACTCCACAGGAGGCTCTAAAGATAACATTAAATAGAAGGGGTGTAGTGTAGGCAATACAGCATCCAGCTGGATGTTTGAGCTGCTCACCACCAGAGTAGCAGGGACAAATACGGATAAAAGCTCCAACCGCTCAACCATAGGATGTCCGCGGTGAAGAGTAGCATTCTTGTTAATCTGGAGTCTAACGGTAGACGAAGTCTTGTGTGGTTTGACTGACTTCGAAATATCCTGCCAAGAATATACAAATAACATAGTCATAACATCCAGGGGATAATTTGGGAATACCCTTTGTGACATAAAGAGGTCTCTTCTATAGGCAGGTGGGACTCAACATCACCACCACCAAAAACATCCTACTAGCCTTCTCTAAGAAAAAATAACTCAACCTCCAGACCGTTAGAGCTGATAAAAGTAAAGTAGATGGAAATAAGAAGTCAAGTTGCGAAAATGAAAGGCACGAGCGAAGCGAATGCCTTTTCTGCGCAAAAGTACTTCACGCATGAGTATCGTACAATATTTTATCTACGACCACTTTAAAAAATACTTTTCCGTGTAATTTTTGATTTTTTTAGTGTTACACCAATCCAAAAAATCGCCATATGACTTCATGTATATTTTTCTTAACTTTTCCGGAAGCAGGTATTGAATGACATTGCACGCAATTTCTGCAATTTCAGGAGGAGTGCAATCAGATTCTTCTTCCATGTTTATTTAGCTTAACAATCAGTGTTTTATCAATCAAAATTTTAAAAATATTTTGCAAAATGGCGATGACGTTTCACACTTCTTAATAACAGTACAAAATTATTACAATTACAGAATCTTTGACAGAACACAAAACACAAAATTATCTAAGGTAACTTAATAAATATACAAAAAAAAAGGTGAGCGGTCGTTGGACCGCCGAGAGAAGCTTGCTTCTTATGCACAATAGAATGACCATTTTTGACCATTTCTCGAAAATTTTGACTATTTTTCAAAAATTTTGACAATTTTTGACAATTATTCACCAATTTTTCAAAATTGTTCACAATTTTTGACCATTTTTCCAAATTTTAACAATTATTGACAATTTTTAACAATTATTGACCATTTTTGACAGCGTTTTATAATTATTGACCATTTTTTCAAAATTTTGACAATTTTTGGCCATTCTTCAAAATATTAACAATTATTGACCATTTTTGACAGTTTCTGACAATTTTTCGAAAATTTTGACCATTTTTCAAAAATTTTGACAATGTTTAACAATTATTGACCAATTTTGGCAGTCTTTTATAATTATTGACCATTTTTTCAAAATTTTAACGCAGCGTTGGTTATATAGTATAGTATCGCGCGTTATTTCAATGCGTCTCTTTCTTTCTCTCTCTTTCTAATGAGTCATCGCGTGACGAACGCTTTTTCGTAACATCACACGTTTCACGAGTTGACTAGCCTTCCCAAAAGTCCTATGTCGTGCAATAAGAAGCAAGCTTCAAAAGAGTGTTATAATGATTATCCAATTTAAAAAGCATTGTACTTTTTCGCACTCCTTTGGGTGTTATAATGAAACTTCCATTTAATGAAATAAACGTCTCAATTTTGTAGTCTTTCGCTTTTTAAAATGTATTTTTCTAAGTTAAGGAACATTTTTAGCGTATCATTTCGAAAGGGATCATTTAAACTATTTTATGAAAAACAATTTTATATACTAAATGATGTACGTTATTATTTTTTCGTTTGAATAAGTGGAAATATCAAAGTTCGTAACTCATAGACAAGTGATTTTTTCCAAAGGATTTTGTTAAAACAACTACAGATAATAAACATGATGATATAATTTTGAAAGCTTTTTTATTTTATTCTTACAAAACTAAGGAATAAATGAAAGTTTATTAAAATGGTCATAATATTAAATATTTTTTGTTCTTAGGAATTATTTAGTCATATAACAAGAATTACAAGGTAAAATAACTAGTACAAAAAATTGTATAAAGAAAAGTAGAAATAAAAATTATTGGTTTTGAAATAAAATAGATTTTGTAAGCAAACTTCTTACTTTGGCTTTATTAGAAGTTTTTAATTTATTAAATTCGTGGTGAAGTCGAATATCTATATATTTCTCCAAAATAAGTTTGGTTACAGCGAAGCAGTGATCATTGAGTGGTTCAAAATCAATAATGTGATTTGAAAATACATCAAAAATGTTTGAAGGTAAATAATATCTAATGGGGTGTTAAACTTAACAAAAATATGATGTTTTCTCAATGTTAATAGTGGTGGACAAAATCATAATGGAGAATCAATTATTTTTAATATTTTCATTCTCACAAGGTTTTTATGTCGATTTGAAAATTCAACTTTTGGATGATTTAAATAGTTCGCCATTTATGCTGTGACTTACATTACCTAAAAGAGAAGTTAGCTACATAAGGGTTGACATAGGACCACAATTCTGTCGTCTTCTTTTTTAAAATCGTGATGAAGTATAGGTTATGCTTATGTTATATTGCTTTTATAGTGAATGACTTAGGAGTTGTTTAAATTTACTTCCAATTTATTTTTACTGCTACACACACATATATAATTTATTTATTTATTTAAATCCAAACAAGTTTTACAACTTTATTACATGGATTTCCTTAATTAAGATTCATAATAATTATAAATAATTAAGGTAAAAAGAGACCAGTTAAATATTATATGTCAGAACTGTAGAAACTCCGTAAATTATACAGATATTTGTAGTATGTAGTTTACAATTTGTTTGTAAAACATACAATGAGATGCACTCCAATCTATAACTATAAATTTGTTAAATTGATTAACAAGCTTCAACATGGCTGCAAGAGGTGCCCTTGGTATATTTATATCCTTCGATATATTAAATACTAATGTATTACGCGTGTGTCGAGAGGGTACATGAAAAGGTAATAGTTTTAGTACTTCTGGCGCGTCAATTTTATTGTTAATAATTTTAAATATAAACATTAATGTTATCAACATTCGTCTTTGATCTAACGCTATAATTTTAAATTCAGTTCTTAATTGAGTTGATCGAGTCTTATTGTAATCTGGCCATTCTTTGTGTTTTTTAAGAAATAGGTAGCGAAGAAATTTGTTTTGTATTTTTTCAATGTTTCTCAATGTAGAAATATATTCCCCAAACCAAATTACTGAAGCAAACTCTAACTTAGATCGAACCAGGGTATAGTAAAGAAGTTTAATTGTATTTAAATTTTGGAACTCCCGTGCTTCCCTAATTACAAATCCTAACGTTCTATTAGCTGATCTTGGTATTTGTGTAATATGACTCGCAAAGGAAAAACCAGTATCATATGTAACTCCTAGATCCTTGACTCCAAGTTTCCTCTGAAGGACCGCACTCTTCATTTGATATTCAAAAATAATACTATCTTTCGATTTAGTTATCGTTAAAATGCTGCATTTTTTATATTGAAGTATAATTTATTATTATCACTCTATTCAATTACACTATTTATATATTTTTGAAGTGAATCGCAGTCTCTTACTGTTTGAATAGTTTTAAACATTTTTAAATCATCTGCAAAAAGTAAACATTCTGAATATTTCAATACGGTAGGTAGGTCATTTATAAACAGTAAAAACAAAAAAGGTCCCAGATTAGATCCTTGCGGTACGCCTGAATTTGCATGAAACTTTCCTGATGTGTTTCCATTATGCCTAACGATAAATTAATTATTCATTAAATATTTTTTAATTAACTTTAAAAAATTATCTGATACACCAAATTTGTTAAGTTTATACAGCAGAATATCGTGATTACTTGATCGAAGGCTTTCCGGAAATCTGTATATACAACATCTAGTTGAGATTTGTTATGTAAGGTTTTAAATGCAAAATCACTAAAAATTAATAGATTTGTATTAATAGATTTCCGTTTCATAAAGCCATGTTGCTGTGATATTATGGACCTATTTATAGCATTATATAATTTGCAATAAATAATTTGCTCCAATATTTTAGCCGGGGCGCACATAATTGATATCCCTCTATAATTCTCCACTTCAAACAGACTGCCAGACTTGTGAATTGGGGTTGTAATAGAAGTTTTCCAAAATTCAGGAAATTCGTTACAAGTGACTATTAAATTAAAAATATGCAGTAAAGGTATTTAGGAATTCTTAATTTCCAGTTTTCTCCTAAAATATTCGGTTTAAAAGCCGGGTATCGGTTTAACACCCCATTGAATATCCTAGACAATGGTAAAAGTAAAATAAGAAGATAAAAATATATTGTTCTGGAATTCGGAGAGAACTATATAACATCTTAATAATTATTATTAGATTTGTCTATAATATCTCTGTTCTGTTATCTCTCAAGTAACAGTTTAATTCAGATTGTAGAACAGTACTGTAAAAAAGACAAATAGAAACAAAATTTATATTAGCTATGGTAGAAGTGGAGTTCAATATCTAACAATAACACAAAATATCATATTTGTTTCGTTACCTAATATACATAACCAAAGCGATACAAAACCAAAGATTACTTTGACAAAACTGAAATTAAATACCCATCTATAAAAAAATATAATTTCCCATCACGGCTGGAAGTTGTCCCTCTCGACTGGAAGCTGTTCCCTTTATCGGTAGAAAATATAATCAACCGGTTAAAATACTCACAACCGATGGAAAATATTCCCCGCCGGTGGAGGAAATCACAGACAAAACTAGAAAATGCGCCCCCCTGAAAGCTGGATGTTCTCTACCGGCTGCACTAAGCCAGAGTTTATCTTTACTCTAGCAAAGTGCAGATAGATATACATTTACAAACAGGATCAAATAAATGCAAACTTAGCAATTATAAAAAAGATATGTTTAATATCAATAAAATATTAACATTTACATTTTTTTATAAGAGCCGAAAAATTTAAACACGAATTACAACATAAAAATATTTTTACATACAAAATTTTATAATTAAAATACTAAACCCCCTAAATCACCTCTACTTTACCACCCCCTACAACATGCATGCACCTTTTAAACCCATGCGGCTAAGAAACAATCATGCAAAAAAAACTTTACCAAATATTAATGAAAATTCTGAAGTTCTAAACTGCAAAGTCACTTTTGTAACCTAAAAAATCCTTTCCTAATAAGAATTCTAAAACAAAAAATAAAATTAATAAGAAAAATTTTAATGTAAACCCTAGGACATAAAAAAAGTAAAATTATAAGATAGGCCTATCAGCAAGTTTAAATATATGCATATATTCCAAATAAATCCATCCCTAAAAAAATTCCTGGAACAGAAAATCAAACAAAATTAAAAAATATACAAAAAATTTGATGACATCTCTGAAGCCTGTAAGAGAATGTTAGTGTGCTGAAAAGGAAGCGCTGAAAAAAATTGTTAGTAATAAATTGCCAAGTATAGCCGTTTTGCATATACTAACTTAGAAATTTACGATATTTTGATAGCCCATACTGGGCAACTATTCCCCCTACTTGTCAACCCATACCCATTCGACAAACGGAAAACACTTACGCGTACTCGCCCATCTGGATGACTGCTCGTTTTGCAAGCGAGGCTTACCGACAACCTAGGAAACGAGTACTTTCTCACAGTGTGATACTGCGTGCATCCGTGCGGGAAAAAGTCAATCGTAAACAAAAAAGTCCGTACATGTGGCTTACTTAACAATTGCAATAAAAAAATAATTCACAATTCCAAACCAAATGACACCAACAGGGGAGAAAGGGCAGAAAAAAAACAGAACAGAAAATACGAGGAACGACATAGCTTACCTATGTCTTTTGAAAAGTACCATCTTATTAACGAAAGGAATAGTATTTGGAAAATTTTCGGAGCGACATAGCTTACCTACGTCTTTTGAAAAGTACCAATTTATTAACGAAAGGAACAGTATTTAGAAAATGTTCGGATTGATATAGCTTACCTATGTCTTTTGAAAAGTACCAACTTATTAAGGAAAGGCATAGTAT
This sequence comes from Lochmaea crataegi, assembly GCA_947563755.1. Classification (NCBI taxonomy): domain Eukaryota; kingdom Metazoa; phylum Arthropoda; class Insecta; order Coleoptera; family Chrysomelidae; genus Lochmaea; species Lochmaea crataegi. The sequence continues at coordinate 26,507,259 of OX387432.1, forward strand.
TTAGAAAATTTTCGGATTGGCATAGCTTACCTATGTCTTTTGAAAAGTACCAGCTTATTAACGAAAGGCATAGTATTTAGAAAATGTTCGGATTGACATAGCTTACCTATGTCTTTTGAAAAGTACCAATTTATTATCGAAAAGAACAGTATTTAGAAAATGTTCGGATTGACATAGCTTACCTATGTCTTTTGAAAAGTACCAGCTTATTAACGAAAGGCATAATATTTAGAAAATGTTCGGATCGACATAGCTTACCTATGTATTTTGAATAGTACTAACTTATTAACGAAAGGCATTATATTTAGAAAATGTTCGGATTGACATAGCTTACCTATGTCTTTTGAAAAGTACCAATTTATTATCGAAAAGAACAGTATTTAGAAAATGTTCGGATTGACATAGCTTACCTATGTCTTTTGAAAAGTACCAGCTTATTAACGAAAGGCATAGTATTTAGAAAATGTTCGGATTGACATAGCTTACCTATGTCTTTTGAAAAGTACCAATTTATTATCGAAAAGAACAGTATTTAGAAAATGTTCGGATTGACATAGCTTACCTATGTCTTTTGAAAAGTACCAATTTATTAACGAAAGGAACAGTATTTAGAAAATGTTCGGATTGACATAGCTTACCTATGTCTTTCGAAAAGAGTACCAATTTGTAAAAGAAAAGCAGAATGATACTGAGATATGATGTCATTTGATAGAAATTGAGAATTACAGTATACTCACACTCCTTTGGAGTAGACCAATACTTTATGAAACCTAAAACAAATAATAAAAGAATTATATTATCAAAGAACGATAATTTAACTAAACTAATAATTTTAAAAAATCATGTTTTCTAAAAAACAAAAACATTTACGATTAAAAAAAACAAAGGCATCTAGGGTCATTTTATAAAGAATCATCCTGTATAATAGTTTTTTTGCTTGTTATTTCAGCTAAAGGAATGTTGGGCATTAAATTAAAATACGCAGTTTGTAAAATTATTATAAGTTCGTAAGTTTAAAATCAGCATTAAAAAATTATTTATGTATACAGTGTGTTCCTAAATTTAGGTGCAAAAATTCAGAAGGTGATTTCCCGTATAAAATTATGATAAGTCTTTCCTATGACAAAAACTCCTAATCCCACCCCATATCACCCTGAATAAAATTGAGATTTTATTTTTTTTTCTAAAATTTAAGTAAAGATGGAAAAAAAATGAAATTTCTAAATCTATTGTATCTAGGAAAAAACTTCAAGAGTAAAAAAAGTTTTTCAATACAATAGAGATTTTAAATAATATTTTTATTTCACAAAACTCAATCTCGAAAAAAAATTTGATATTAAATAAAGTAAGGGTTGATAATTTCACTCCATTATAATGTAACAGGAATGTTGAGAAAATACCGGTGGTTAGTAATTGCGAGTGCACGAAATTTACAAAATTTAAAGTTTCCATATTTACTTAAATTTGAGAAAAAAGAAATAAAAACTCAATTTCACTCATCCTCTTTCTAGGGGTGATATCTCGGAAGGGAGTGGAGTGAGGAAATTTTTTCATATGAAAGACCTATTATAATTTTATACAGGCAATCACCACCTGAATTTTTTCGCATAAATTCAGAAACACCCTGTATGTAGTATAAAATATTAAAGAAAATTCTGTTATTTATGATGAGTCATGGGGAACTGTACATATTCCTACCTCGAATTGATTCTCCTACGGGGTATGCCAAATATAAAATTTCAACTTGTATTTAGTTTTTGAAAACCTTTATCAAGATTTTAGAAAGTATACAAATAGATAAAAAATAATAAGTTTTCCTTTAGATATAAAGGTTGGACGGGTGGTACTAAATAAGCATACAATTCCAAAAGTTTATATGTTCCATAGTATGCATAGTATTGTCAATTTATCGAGTTCTCAGAATATTATTTCGACAAAAAAATACAGTTTGATCTTTTTTAAATTGAAGAAAATATTCTATTTTCATTAAAAAAGTACCAGATATTTAAATATGAGAATACACAAGAGTATAGCTTAGCTGTTTTTTGAAAAAAGTATGTGTAGAACCTACTGTAGGTTTTAATTTTGAGTAAAAGTATAAGAAAAGTCAGAGAATTCGATAAAATGCAAATACCTATGAATTACTGAATACATATTATACAGGGTGTTTTATTATTCAAAACAGCTTTTTTCTCTTGAAAATCGGTTTTAAAAATTAAGTAAACCAGTTGTATTATTAAAAATATAACACGAATTAAGATTATTAGCATTGTTTAGCTAAACAATGTTATTAGTTATTAAAAATTAAACATTTGTACAAAAATTAATATATTTTTCTGAATCTATTCTGCTAAACTTTTATATGAGTAAAATTAACTATTTTTTAAAGACCCTGTATGTTAATAAACAAAATGGAACAGGACACAGTTTAATTGTCTTTTTATAATTCCCATAGCAGCCCCAATACGAGGTAGAAGTATATGTACAGTTTACCAGAACTAACCTCCCATAGAGGAATATATACCGGCCGACTTTTTAGAATTTTGAGTATTTTGTTATAAAAAACATCAAAAAGATGCAAAAATGGATTATAAATAAACAATATACACTGTGTTCATTTGAAAAGGACCCACCCTTAATATTTCAAAAATGGGACATATTAGAAGGAAATGCCGAAACACGTCAACTTTTATCTTGAGGGGGGCACTTTTTGGCGCCAATGTCATAAACGTCAGATTCACCCCCTGCCTACTGGAGAAACCACTTACATTTTTTCAAATGGCATTAGGTATCAAGTCACACCTCATTTAAAAGGACTGGTAAATCTCTATTCAATCATTTTGTTTTGCCTTTGATACCAGCCTTCCATTGTTATTTAATCGTTGTTTAAAATTGGCTCTTTTTCAACTTTTATTGCCTGAATGTTAACGGTGGTCACTTTGACTCATGATTAAGTAGCAGTTTTTTCTTCTTAACAGTTGTCTTTTTACTATTTGTAAATTTTTTATTATTTAAAGAGTCTTTCTATCATAACACAATACGGGGGTATACGAAAAGTTGAAAAAGAGCCAATTTTAAACAACGATTAAATAACAATGGAAGGCTGGTATCAAAGGCAAAACAAAATGATTGAAAAGAGATTTACCAGACCTTTTAAATGAGGTGTGACTGGATACCTGATGCCATTTGGAAAAATGTAAGGGGTGTCTCCAGTAGGGAGGGGGTGAATCTGACGTTTATGACATTAGCGCCAAAAAGTGTCCCCCTCAAGTTAAAAGTTGACGTGTTTCGACATTTCTTTCTAATATGTCCTATTTTTGAAATATTAAGGGTGGGTCCTTTTCAAATGAACACAGTGTATATCAATTCTGTATATTAAGAAACAATGGAAGCATACACATATAAATTGTCATTTAATATTTACTATAGGAGCCCCAATACGAGGTAGAAATATCTACAGTTTATCATGACTAACCACTTATATACGAACAATTTGTATTCAGTATTTCAGTATTTTAAATATTTTGGTATAAAAAAATAGTAAGAGAGAGCAAAGATGGATTATAGCAAATTTAAAATCTAATAAACAATCGTAAAATAGTTCGTTTATATATTAAAAATCAATTGTTTATAGTAATAAAATTGTTCGTATGTGATTTAAAATATTTAAGACAGTATTACCAATAAGTACCAGTAAATAAAATGAAAACTTACCGTAAATGTATCAGATTGTAATCCAAGTAATCCATATAGGCACTATTCACTACACTTCACGATACACGTTAATTTCAAACGATATTTTCGATATTTCCTATTCGAAAGTCAACACGCTACTGAATATAAATCGACAAAATTTATTCGTCACCCCCATTAGTCACCCCGTTAAACAAGTGAAGTTGTTTATCATATCTACGATTAATACTTATATATACCGGCCGTCCTAGAAGTGAATATAAAAGTCTATTATTTTGAAAACCTTATTTATTAGTCTTTTTGAGTATTTTAATGAAAAAGTAAAAGTAAAAAGGTACACAAGGATATAAATAAAACTGTATTTCTGTTTTTAAGGATGTTCGAAGAATTTTCAAGAAAATTTTTATCATTTTATCATATCATTTTTCAGGATACTTTTCCGTCGGCCTATTTTTGCTAGATAGTATCAAAGCCATCCTTGTTTGTTTCTATGGAGATAACTATTACAACAATAATAAAAAGCTCAAATGTCAAGACATATTTGTCAAAGTAATCACGTTTATTAGTTAGTTAATTTTGTCGTTTGAAATGATCGAATTTGAATCTGATTTCCTACCTTTAGACCAGGGATTCCCAAACTATTTTGTGTCTGAGACAGGGTTGTCTCTGCTGATACCAATGACGTATTAAAGATAGACCAGCCTTCACACATTATTACCTATACAATGTTTTGGCCGCAAAATAAAATCATGACGAGTACACTGCACAGTTTTAGTCTACTAAGCTTTTATACCAGATCTTATAAATTAACACAAATTGTGAATTAAATCAGATTGTTTTTGCTTTCTTTTTCGCACGCTTTAGAAGTATGTATAAAATTTAATTTCTCGTATTTATATGAGTTTGTAAATGCTTAATTTTAATGGTGGTCGTAGATAAATAAACTTGCAAGCTGTCAATTGTTTGAAGTGTTTACGACAGCGTGTTGTCATAGGCAGACGCATTACTATTCTAGCCTTTGGGCGCGATATTTAAATTGTTTCTTAAAAAGGTAAATTTCTCCTATAAAAGTTCATGCATTTTCTGCAATTCTAAAAATTATTCACACATTTTTTGGCAATATAGCGTAAATAGATGGAACCTAGTATAAAAATTTTCAGTCAAGCCACCGATTAAATTTCTTTCAATGGTGGGACCCATATGTTATTTTGCGGGAGGGGCGAAAATTTTAGGTTTCGCCACTGCCTAGATCTTCCAATCAATGTTTATATATATATATAATAAATATATATATATATATATATATATACAGGGTGAATCACGACCAACGGGATGGAGGCTTATAGCGAAACGGTAAAAGTTTTAAAATGTTTGTCACTTTAGTAGTTTGTACAGGATGTTCCAATAAAGTGTGGCATATCAAAATTATATATTTCTTATGGGACACCCTATATTTTATTGCATTTTCTGATTGCCCCTAAAAAATAAAATACTCCTTCATAATGCTTCCCTATACCTAAATACAGAGGGTTCCGAGTTATGCTGACTTTTTTTAAAATGTGAACATTTCGAAAAAAAATAATAACTCATTGATATAACAAATTCTAGCAAATTTTCTTACATCTAAATAGTTGGACATTCGTTGAATTTATTCCACGATTGAGTACTAAACATCTCTTTACAGGGTGTTCGGAATTTTCAGTTTCATTATTGGATCATTCAATGTGTAATATCGGGCTTATTTTAAATGGAACACCCTGTATATTAATAATTCACCATGTTCAAAAAAAGTCCTCTTTCGAATGGTATAAGGGTGTCCTATACCTAGGTATTATACTTTTCGTGCAATTTACAATTTTCTTAAATTGTATGGTAAATCGATTTTAAAACATCTGCAATTCTCTCTCAATTTTAAACTAATGATCTTGGCATAGTTGTTGTAAAAAACAGTGAAGTTGCTAATAAATATGCACACTTGTAGTTGATGAGGTACACAGCTCTTTTTTTACCGATAAGTATTTGAGTACCTACATAATAAAACAAAAACACATTTTTAATAAAGCACATACATAAAAACTACAAAACGAACAACAAATTATTAAAAGCAAAAAATGAAAAATTACTATAATAGATGCTCAAAATGCTTGCCATATTGTGCAATGCAACACGTGATTCTAGCTTTCAACGATTTACTTACATTATTCAACATATCGGGTGTTATAGACGCGAAAGCGGCGTTCGAAATTCTTAATTTCATATCGTCTGAAGTAGTAGGGGGTGTATCATACACAATATTTTTAATATAACCCCATTTGAAGAAATCCATCTTGGCCAATTCTGGTGACCTAGCTCACCAATTATAAGGACCGCCTCTACCTATCCATTTATTTCTAAATTTTCTAATGAGGTATTTCATTCATTCATTCATATACTTGGGTTGTGCTCATCAGCCCAGGCACTTGAACTGAATCTTTGTACCATTTCCCATGTTATCTACTTCCGTTCCAGAAGCTTCGTATCTTCTATAAAGGCCACTAGTTTGACTAGAGGGATTTTCAGTAGTTGTGATGGTTGTATAAATTCCTCTCCAAAGTGCTTCCGTCTAAGTTCTTGTAAGTCCTCACAGAAGCAGAGTATGTGGGTAGGTGTTTCATCATTAAGTTCACATTTTCTGCACATAGGTTCACTATCTTTGCCCATATTGTACAGATGTTTCCTCAAGGTGCAGTGTCCAGTCACCAGGTCGGTAACTGTCTTCAAATGTCTCTTACGCAGTTTCAGTATCCTGGTTGAGAGTTCCTTGTCTACCTTGTTCAGTAAACTCTTTGTATGAAGCTGCCCTTGTGTCACCCTCCATTTGAATTGGTGATCCCTAACTAGCCAGTTCCCGATTTCCCCTCTCATGCAATCTTTTGTGATTCCACAAAACGGTTCCGGACCTATGAAGTCTCCTTTAGAGCCTTCTTTAGCTAACTGGTCCGCCATTTCATTACCTGCAATCCCCTTATGTGCCGGCACCCATATTAGAGACACTTTGTTGTCTCTTGCCAGCCTGTTGAGGGATTCTTTGCAGTTTTTCACCAGTCTAGACTTAGTTGTTGGATTACTGATAGCCTTAAGCAGAGCCTGGCTGTCAGTGAATATTTCAATTTTTTGTCCGGTATATCCTCTTCTGATGTTTTCATCAATACAGGCTATAGCGGCAATCGTCTCTGCGTGAAACACAGTCGTATATCGACCAATGCTAAAGAACATTCTCTTTCTAGGTCCTTTTATACCAGCCCCAGTGCCACGGTTTGTATTGGAGCCATCGGTGATCCAGTTGATTTCTCCAGAATTACCTGGGTGCATCACCTGTTCCCTAGATGGGATGATGATATTCACTCGCTCAGTGAATATATTCTCTGGTGTCATGCTATCAAAACTCATGTGAAATATGGGTTCATCTAGTAATGCCCCAGTTGTATCAGTGAGCCCTCCTCGAACATTGTTCAGGGACCATAAGTCTCCCGATTTCAGCCTAAGAATTGCTATCATTGCCTCCGCCCTTATAAAAAGTTCTAGAGAAGGAAGTCCAATAAGGGCTTCCATTGATGCCGTCCCCGTGCTGTTCATTGCCCCTGTAATACCAAGAAAAGCTTGTCTTTGGATTGCAGTTAACATATTAACTGCAGAGGACACTTCTGTCCTCCTCCACCAGACTATTGTTCCATAGGTGATCGTTGGCCTTATCACAGTTGTGTAGAGCCAGTGAACCACCTCAGGTCGTATTCGTCGTATAGTTTAGCTTTATACGCTTCCCAGTTACCCGTTTTTTTCGCTTTGTTGAAAAAGCGTCTTGTTTCTTTCCTTAGCGATGTCAGCTCTTTATTCCACCAGATGGCTTGTCTAGAAAAGCGACTCTCCTTTATCGGACAGTTGTTATGATAAGAGGTCAGTGTACACTGTTGCAGCCATTCGGCTGCTCCCTCTAAATCCTCAGCAGTTTTTGGCCTGCCTAGGTGTGAACGGATTTTAGAAAGCAGGTCCTCTTTATAAGATACCCAGTCAGTGCTCTTAGGATCCCTGTATGTTCTAATAACCGATTTTTCTACGTTAATTTCATAGTATATTTGGGCATGATCAGATAAAGATGGTTCATCCCATACATGCCACTTGCGAATCATTTCCCTGACACGTAAAGTGCAAAGAGTAACATCTATGAATGATTCCCCCCTTGATCTTCTAAATGTAGGCGTATTACCCACATTCGCAATATCAAGTTCAGTAGTACATAGATAGTCAAATAGTTTCTTACCTCTGGTGTTGTTGTCTTTGCTGCCCCAACTACTATGGTGTGCGTTGGTATCAGCCCCTACAATGACATCCAGATTATGTCTCCTTGAGTATTCCATCAGGTTCTCCATGTTAGTCCCCGGTAGTGGTTCTTCTGAATCGATGGGAAGATAGAGGCACTATTATTGTCTCTATTGAGGTAGTTCCTAACAGCACGTGAAAAGTGAGCAGGAGCTCCGTCTAATTGTAGCCACATTTTCCTTCGGATGCTAAGTGGTAGGTTTTCGAGAAGGATCCAGAAATATTTTTTCAAAAAACTCAAAAATCTTCTTCCATCCAGGTGTCCGTCAAAAAAATGCGGGCCGATAACATACTCACCCAAAATCCCTCCCCAAACGTTTACACTCCATCGGTGTTGGCGATCAACAGTACGGAATAAATGTTTGTTTGCTGTATCGTAATAATGAAAATTATGTCTATTTACTAACCCATTATTGTGGAAAGTAGAATAGTCAGTAAACAATACATAATTAAAAAAATCAGGATCTTCTCCAACTTTATCCAGAGTCCATAAACAAAAATTTAAACGTTTATCATAATCCTGTTGTGTCAACTGCTGGTGTAGCTGAATATGATACGGATGGTAGCGATTTTTCTTGAGTATTCTACACACACTCATTTGACTTATTCCTAATTCACTTGAAATTTTTCTAGAATTGGTATTAGGATTTTCCGTTACCGACAGCAGTACATCAAATTCGTTGGCGTTGTCGCCATTAACTGGTTTAGTTTTGTTCACCTTCTTGTATGCAACTCTACCAGTATCACGGACTCTATTGAGCAGTCTTTCGAAAACTTCCTTCTTTGGGTGAATTCTATCAGGGTACTTTTGAGCATAAACTCTAGATGCTAGGAGACAGTTTTCTAAACATTCTCCAATGCAAAGTTTCATGTCGAATGTGAATAAAATTTGAAACTAACACAAGATTGTTCAGAGAATTAACAGAGAAATGTCATAAAATGACATTAAGTTAGGTACCGACTAGATTACATATGCATTTTTTGTTTTAAAATCGATTTACCATACAATTTAAGAAAATTGTAAATTGCACGAAAAGTATAATACCTAGGTATTGGAGCATCCTGTATATTTCAAAATAATTTTAAAATGTAGCCTGAATGTACAAACTACTAAAATGACAAACATTTTAAAACGTTTACCGTTTCGCTATAAACCTCCATCCCGTTGGTCGTGATTCACCCTGTATGTATATATATATATATATATATATATATGAATAAACAAAAGGGAATTCTTGACGGTAGATAATTCAATAGGTTTTATATATCTTAGGGATTCCGTCGTAAGGAGGGCTGAATTAAACTCTTATTTACTACCCAACGTTTCGAAAATTTTTATTTTCTTTTTCAAGGCTGAAATATGAACATTTTTTTGGTAGGTATATCTTTTGTAAAATATATGTATGTATATATATATATTAATGTCGGGTGTTTAGTTTTAGAAAATGCAAATTTATCTATTATCACTCATAGACAAGTAATGATTTTAAACAAATTCAACGTTTTTCATTAGTGTGAGAACGCAGGTGTTTATTCAAATTACTTTTTTTACTAAACGATTTCGAGCAAATATCACATTTGAATGGCTTTTCGCCTGTGTGACAAAGCATGTGTTTCTTCAAATTACCCCGTTCACTAAACCATTTTGAACAAATTGCACAGTGGAATGGTTTTTCGCCTGTGTGACAACGCATAATATGAACATTCAATGTGCATGTTTGAGTGAAAGTTTTCGAGCAAATATCACATTTGAACGGCTTTTCGCCTGTGTGACAACGCATATGTACATTCAATGCGCCTTTTTAAGTGAAAGTTTTTGAGCAAATATAACATTTGAATGGCTTTTCGCCTGTGTGACAACGCATATGCAACTTTAATTGATAGTTTGATATAAATGTTCTCGAACAAACCTCACATTTGAAAGAATTTTCATCCGAGTGACAAAGCATGTGTTTCTTCAAATTACTTTTTTCACTAAACAATTTTGAACAAATTTCACAGTGAAATGGCTTTTCGCCTGTGTGACAACGCATATGTACATTCAATGTGCCTTTTTGAGTGAAAGTTTTCCAGCAAATATTACATTTGAATGGCTTTTCGCATGTGTGACAACGTAGGTATATGCAACTTTAAGTGAGAGTTTGATGTAAATGTTTTTGAACAAAGTTCACATTTGAAAGAATTTTTGAGTGAAAGTTTTCGAGCAAATATAACATTTGAATGGCTTTTAGCCTGTGTGACAACGCATATGCAACTTTAATTGATAGTTTGATGTATATGTTGTCGAACAGACTTCACATTTGAAAGAATTTTCATCCGAGTGACAATGCATATGTACATTCAAATTACTTTTTTTACAAAACGATTTTGAACAAATTGCACAGTGGAATGGTTTTTCACCTGTGTGACAACGCATAATATGAACATTCAATGTGCCTTGAAAAGTTTTCGAGCAAATATCACATTTGAACGGCTTTTCGCCTGTGTGACAACGCATATGTACATTCAATGCGCCTTTTTAAGTCAAACTTTTTGAGCAAATATAACATTTGAATGGCTTTTCGCCTGTGTGACAACGCATATGCAACTTTAATTGATAGTTTGATATAAATGTTCTCGAACAAACCTCACATTTGAAAGAATTTTCATCCGAGTGACAAAGCATGTGTTTCTTCAAATTACTTTTTTCACTAAACAATTTTGAACAAATTTCACAGTGAAATGGCTTTTCGCCTGTGTGACAACGCATATGTACATTCAATGCGCCTTTTTAAGTCAAACTTTTTGAGCAAATATAACATTTGAATGGCTTTTCGCCTGTGTGACAACGCATATGCAACTTTTATTGATAGTTTGATATAAATGTTCTCGAACAAACTTCACATTTGAAAGAATTTTCATCTGAGTGACAAAGCATGTGTTTCTTCAAATTACTTTTTTCACTAAATGATTTTGAACAAATTTCACAGTGGAATGCTTTTCGCCTGTGTGACAACGCATATGTACATTCAATGTGCCTTTTTGAGTTAAAGTTTTCGAGCAAATATTACATTTGAATGGCTTTTCGCATGTGAGACAACGCATATGCAACTTTAAGTGAGAGTTTGATGTAAATGTTTTTGTACAAACTTCACATTTGAAAGAATTTTCATCTGAGTGACAAAGCATGTGTTTCTTCAAATTACATTTTTTACTAAACGATTTTGAACAAATTTCACAGTGGAATGGCTTTCCGCCTGTGTGACAATGCATATGTACATTCAATATGCCTTTTTGACTGAAAGTTTTCGAGCAAATATAAAATTTGAAATGGCATTTCGCCTGTGTGACAACGCATATGCAAATTTAATTGATAGTTTGATATAAATGTTCTCGAACAAACTTCACATTTGAAAGAATTTATTATCTGAGTGACAACTCATGTGTCTCTTCAAATTACCTTTTCCACTAATCGATTTGGAACAAATTTCACAGTGGAATGGTTTCTCGCCAGGAAAGAGCAACGGCTTCATATTGTTCCGTTTTACGGGAGTCCCTGTAAATAATAATAAATGATTATACAGGGTATCTCAATATAGCTGTACTTGGATGAAAAAGCAGTCTCGAAAATGGTGGTGTGAAGCCTTTTGTCATAAAATAAAATAAGAAATAAATTCCCTTGAAACTAATATCAATAAATGTAAAAGAATTCATAACTAAACCCACGAGGCCAAGAGTCAAGTTCATCAGGTATGTTTACTATATTTACTTACATAACATTCAAAGGTAAATGATAAAATGAACTTGACAGTAAATATAAATATACAGCTGAGAAGCAGACAATAATATGCATTCTTGAATCATTCTCAACTCAGTCTTAATTATTATAACTAAACCTATACAGATAGATATTAATGTTAGTTTTAGTTAATCATAGTTATTATGGCATTCATTATAATAAAAGTATATATAACATATCCCATTGCATGACATAGTCATTTCATACAAGTAAGCTGAGCTCCCGAGGGACCTGGAAGACCCCCATATAAAGTGGTCTTTGCAATAAGGCGCCAAGAATGAGGTAGGCCAAAGAATTCATCAAAGAACCCTTGCCAAAATTGAAGGATTATCTACTGAACCAGAATAGGAGAACAATCAGGATCCTGGTTGGAGTCCTGACAGGGCATTGTAGACTTTACAAACACATGAATAACATCGGATTGGCAGACACAACCATATGCAGGTTTTGCCAAGATGAGGAAACCTCAGCACACATACTGTGCTACTGCCAAGGGCTGATCAGGCTAAGGTTTTTGATAATAGATGGGGAAAAACCAGAACCCTCCCAAAATATTTAGGAACTGAGGTTTGGCGTTCAAAGTCTAGTAATAAGGACAGGTCTAGACAAGGAACTCTAGAATAACAGGAAGGCGCACACACAATAGATCTGCAAAGGTCATAGTGAAGGGGCTCTTAGAAGCATATAACCCCATATTTATCTTATCTCAAAATGAATTGTATGGATGAAAATGACAAGCTGGAGGCAAAACCTGGCAAAACCTGCCAATCTGATGTTATTCATGTGTTTGTAAAGTCTACAATGCCTTGTCAGGACCCAAACAAGGATCCTGACTGTTCTCCTATTCTGGTTCGGTAGATAATCCTTGAATTTTGGCAAGGGTTCTTTGGCCTGCCTCATTCTTGGCGCCTTATTGAAAAGACCACTTCATTTGGGAGTCTTCCAGGGAGCGCAGCTTACTTGTATGAAATGACTATGTCATGTAATGGGATATGTTATATACACTTTTATTATAGTGAATGCCATAATAACTATGATTAACTAAAACTAACATTAATATCTATCTGTATAGATTTACTTATAATAATTAAGACTGAGTTGAGAATGAATCAAGAATGCATATTATTGTCTGCTTCCCAGCTGTATATTTATATTTACTGTCAAGTTCATTTTATCATTTACCTTTGAATGTTATGTAATTAAATATAGTAAACATACCTGATAAACTTGTCTCTTGGCCTAGTGGGTTTATTTCTTATTTTATTTTATGACAAAACGTTTCACACCACCATTTTTGAGACTGCTTTTTTATCTAAGTGCTGCTATTTTGAGATACCCTGTATAATGATTCATTATTATTTACAGGGACTCCTGTAAAACGGAACAATATGCAGCCGTTGCTCTAACCTGGAGGTCACACCAGCGAGAAACCATTCCAAGGTGAAATTTGTTCCAAATCGATTAGTGGAAGAGACACATGCGTTGTCACTCAGCTGAAAATTCTTTCAAATGTGAAGCTTGTTCGAGAACATTTATATCAAACTATCAATTAAAGTTGCATATGCGTTGTCACACAGGCGAAAAGCCATTTCAAATGTTATATTTGCTCAAAAACTTTCACTCAAAAAGGCACATTGAATGTACATATGCGTTCTCACAGGCGAAAAGCCATTCCACTGTGAAATTTGTTCAAAATCGTTTAGTAAAAAATGTAATTTGAAGAAACACATGCTTTGTCACTCAGATGAAAATTCTTTCAAATGTGAGGTTTGTTCGAGAACATTTATATCAAACTATCAATTAAAGTTGCATATGCGTTGTCACACAGGCGAAAAGCCATTTCAAATGTTATATTTGCTCGAAAACTTTCACTCAAAAAGGCACATTGAATGTACATATGCGTTCTCACAGGCGAAAAGCCATTCCACTGTGAAATTTGTTCAAAATAGTTTAGTAAAAAATGTAATTTGAAGAAACACATGCTTTGTCACTCAGATGAAAATTCTTTCAAATGTGAAGTTTGTTCGAATACATTTACATCAAACTCTCACTTAAGGTTGCATATGCGTTGTCACACATACGAAAAGCCATTCAAATGTAATATTTGCTCGAAAACTTTCACTCAAAAAGGCACATTGAATGTACATATGCGTTATCACACAGGCGAAAAGCCATTTCACTGTGAAATTTGTTCAAAATTGTTTAGTGAAAAAAGTAATTTGAAGAAACACGTGCTTTGTCACTCAGATGAAAATTCTTTCAAATGTGAAGTTTGTTCGAATACATTTACATCAAACTCTCACTTAAGGTTGCATATGCGTTGTCACACATACGAAAAGCCATTCAAATGTAATATTTGCTCGAAAACTTTCACTCAAAAAGGCACATTGAATGTACATATGCGTTATCACACAGGCGAAAAGCCATTTCACTGTGAAATTTGTTCAAAATTGTTTAGTGAAAAAAGTAATTTGAAGAAACACATGCTTTGTCACTCAGATGAAAATTCTTTCAAATGTGAAGTTTGTTCGAAAACATTTATATCAAACTCTCACTTAAGGTTGCATATGCGTTGTCACACATGCGAAAAGCCATTCAAATGTAATATTTGCTCGAAAACTTTCACTCAAAAAGGCACATTAAATGTACATATACATTATCACACAGGCGAAAAGCCATTTCACTGTGAAATTTGTTCAAAATTGTTTAGTGAAAAAAGTAATTTGAAGAAACACATGCTTTGTCACTCAGATGAAAATTCTTTCAAATGTGAGGTTTGTTCGAGAACATTTATATCAAACTATCAATTAAAGTTGCATATGCGTTGTCACACAGGCGAAAAGCCATTTCAAATGTTATATTTGCTCAAAAACTTTCACTCAAAAAGGCACATTGAATGTACATATGCGTTCTCACAGGCGAAAAGCCATTCCACTGTGAAATTTGTTCAAAATCGTTTAGTAAAAAATGTAATTTGAAGAAACACATGCTTTGTCACTCAGATGAAAATTCTTTCAAATGTGAGGTTTGTTCGAGAACATTTATATCAAACTATCAATTAAAGTTGCATATGCGTTGTCACACAGGCGAAAAGCCATTTCAAATGTTATATTTGCTCGAAAACTTTCACTCAAAAAGGCACATTGAATGTACATATGCGTTCTCACAGGCGAAAAGCCATTCCACTGTGAAATTTGTTCAAAATAGTTTAGTAAAAAATGTAATTTGAAGAAACACATGCTTTGTCACTCAGATGAAAATTCTTTCAAATGTGAAGTTTGTTCGAATACATTTACATCAAACTCTCACTTATGGTTGCATATGCGTTGTCACACATACGAAAAGCCATTCAAATGTAATATTTGCTCGAAAACTTTCACTCAAAAAGGCACATTGAATGTACATATGCGTTATCACACAGGCGAAAAGCCATTTCACTGTGAAATTTGTTCAAAATTGTTTAGTGAAAAAAGTAATTTGAAGAAACACATGCTTTGTCACTCAGATGAAAATTCTTTCAAATGTGAAGTTTGTTCGAAAACATTTACATCAAACTCTCACTTAAGGTTGCATATGCGTTGTCACACATGCGAAAAGCCATTCAAATGTAATATTTGCTCGAAAACTTTCACTCAAAAAGGCACATTAAATGTACATATACGTTATCACACAGGCGAAAAGCCATTTCACTGTGAAATTTGTTCAAAATTGTTTAGTGAAAAAAGTAATTTGAAGAAACACATGCTTTGTCACTCAGATGAAAATTCTTTCAAATGTGAGGTTTGTTCGAGAACATTTATATCAAACTATCAATTAAAGTTGCATATGCGTTGTCACACATGCGAAAAGCCATTCAAATGTTATATTTGCTAGAAAACTTTCACTTAAAAAGACGCATTGAATGTACATATGCGTTTTCACACAGGCGAAAAGCCGTTCAAATGTGATATTTGCTCGAAAACTTTCACTCAAGCATGCACATTGAATGTTCATATTATGCATTGTCACACATGCGAAAAACCATTTAGGGATGGCGATCTGAAATCGATTAATCGAAGAATTGATTCCTTGGACCAAATAAATCGATTTTCTAAATCGATATGTAGTACTGAATCGTTTCAATGAATCGATATTTCACCCTTGAAAATCTACATACTATTTTTTCTTTTTTCTGGTTTGGTTTTGGGAACTATAAGCTATATTATCTATTTTCTTAACTTTTTAATGTAACAAATACATTTAGAAAATTAAATGTCTTCATCTATATCTGATCTGATACTTTGATATGGTAATAAAAATAATTATTATTATCGAATTCCCCGAACTAAAAAATCCCTGATTTCACTGATAAGAGATCCCAGAGATTGTTTATTATGGTATATTTCTTGTATTTCATAAAATGGATTTATATTTACATTGTAAATACAAACTTGAAAAAAATCCATTTTTTAGAAATCGATCTTTTAGACCTCGATTTTCTTATGACGATTCATCAGGTTACCATTCGAATCGATTTAAAAATCGATCTTTTTTGGAAAGAATCGCCATCCCTAAAACCATTCCACTATACCTTGTTTTTAAACTAGGAGGGGCATTTTAGGAAACCTCAAACACACCACTAAAAGTAACTAGATTGGGAGAGTGTTCCGAAAGGGTCGTGTTCAGACTTTTTGAACTAATTGACAATTACGTGAAATATGTTTTGTACAGGCTGGTAGTTGTCGTAGCCAATGAGGGATCAAGGCATGTCTATATATCGAATAATCATTGGCCACAGGCCATGGCGAATGTAGTGAGCAAATGACACATTATTGGGAAAAAATGTATGTTATAATAGGTAGTTTATGTAAAATTTGTTAATAATTTGAGGATAAATAAGTACGTAGAAAATGCAATTGTATGTTTCAGTTATTCTTTATTTACGTTTGACGCTTAGGTATAGCGCAAACTAAAAGTAAACAGAGGTTTTAATATCGAAAAATGCGATTAATATTGTACTGTAATGTATATAAAACTTGATGTAAAAATATTTAGAAAAATAAGATGTTACTTGGAATCTTATATTATTAACAAGAAAGAACAAGCATGGATTTTGTTTATCAAACTGAATAAATAATAAAAATAGCACTCAACTTGGCTGGAATATAATACTTTGTTAATAATAAACCAATCAACAACAAACGCAAAAAAGTGGTACAGTCAGATTGAAGTAATGAATATTTTCATATAAATAAACACAAAACTGACAAATGTCGTTGTCAGTTGCATCAAAAGTGCTGTGTGAAACGGGCTGCAATTTGACCAATCACTAGGCAGCAGAAATGCCAACTTAAATTCAAATCGCTCCTCTTAGTTTAAAAACAAGGTTTTTTTTTATAGGGATGGCGATCTGAAATCGATTAATCGATTCGTCGGACCAAATAAATCGATATGTTGTACTGAGTCGATATTTCAGAATGCGCATACAACCGTTCCGAATAACTATAGCGCTTCATGCACATTAATAAAACGGAACGATTTTGAAGCGCCGTGCAACAGTAATGCAGCCTATGCGTTACATGCGTAATTCGGAACGCGTATAATGCAATTTATAATGTTTTAAACTATTTTATTCTAATTTGCTTATGTAAAACAATCTTGTAGTTCGCGCGACGGTAGCGACTCGATGCGAGGGTTAATTGAGCAGAAACGTTATGCCTCATACCGGCTATACTTCAATCCGTCTCTTTTTTTTTGGCTATGGTTTTCACTTCAAAAACCTTATTTCATAGACAATACCTACTTCTCTATGCAGAAATAACATCTACTTTTGATAAAGTATATGCGCCCAAACATCGTGGAGTAGTTTTTAAAATCAGTCAGTCATCACGCCTAGTTTATAAAGAAGACGTCAAAAATTGGTGCATGATAAGTTTTGAGAACTAATTATTTTAAGTATAATGTGACTTTCTCGACGTTTGCAGTTATTTTTCAAATTTTTGTTAAACAATAAGATAAAAAATCCGAAATAATAAACAGAATCATGTGAATTCTAATTATTCACTGGAAATTAAAATATTTAAAAAAATTATTATCCTTATTTTAAAATATTTAATAGCACGGCTGTGGCTAACCATGAGAGTTTGTTGTTGTTGACCAATCACAACCAGCCAAGTAGGGACGTCGTAAAATTGACGTTTATTTTATTTGTTTTTACCTATCCATATGATAATGTATAAAAGATTATCTATGTAAACAACTAATACAAAAAGTTGATAACGTTACCGGCATTTACTGTGATTTGTGTGAAATATAGAAAGTAGTCATGATTAACTTTTACATTTTAGGTTTTGTATTTTCCATGACAATCAGTTACAGGTTTACATCTGCAGAAGCTTGCAAAGGTTGTTTGAATCTTGATGAATACAATTTTGATAAAATAATTCCTAGGTTCGAGACTGTTCTTGTTAAATTTGACGTGGCATATCCCTATGGTGATAAGCATGAAACCTTTAATGCATTGGCTACCGAAGTTGTCGATAATAAAAATTTTATATTAGCTGAAGTAGCAATAAAAGATTATGGCGAAAAAGAAAATGAAGAATTTTCAAAACGGTTTGGTATCAACTCCAAAGACGACTTACCAACATTAAGACTGTTTGTCAGTGGTGAAGATGAACCTTTTGCTTTCGAAAAAAATATTCCTTGGAGTAATGAAAATTTAAAAATGTTTATAAGAGATCACAGTAACATTTATATTGGATTACCAGGTTGTTTAGAACAATTTGATAAATTGGCTCTTGAGTTTGGAAAAAGCAATGATAGAAATTCTGTTCTCGAGGAGGCTGAATCAGTAGCTAGCAAACTGCAAACCGAGGTAATATATTTTTTGTAGCCAGAATTCCAATGTCTAATCATAGACTTCATGATTGTTTCATAAAATTTATTAGCCAATTCTCCATGAATATATTGTCTAACCATAACTACATTATTTCATTTTTGCGCGATCGATCTTTTTTGTTTATTTACAGCATCGGTTGTCAGGACGGTAGGTTGTGTTTACTGGTTTCTAAGTCCAACACATCGGTAAGTGATTTACTTACCGTTCAGACGTCGGTAAGTAAATTACTTACCGACGTCTTAGCCCTACATACATTTAAGAGGTCCTAAATAATATATTACTTCATTCATTACACAAAAGGAACAAAAAAAATAAGAAGATTTATATTTTAATGAACAGAACCGAACAGAACAATATAAAATATATTTTAAACTGATCGAGAAGTATAAATGTCATTTTTCACTTTTCGTTCATTTCGAAGAAATTTATAGTATATTAAGTATTGAGAACGGTAAGAGTTGTTTACCGGTCGACAGCAATGTTTGGAGGCTGAGCTTAGCGAAGCCTCCAATTTTGCTGGAGACCGGTAAAACCCTTAACGTTCGAGATGCTTATACCATTTTTTGCGCGATCGTATTGAAATAAATTTCAAATAAAATAATTTAAATTTCTTCGAAATGAACGAAAAGTGAAAAATGACATTTATACTTCTCGATCAGTTTAAAATATATTTGCATTTTGGTATAAAGTAGGCGGTTGCCGACTTGCCAATGATATAATTTAATAATCGTTGGGCAGTTGCTAAGTGTTTCCAAGATATTATTTATCAATTTATTTCTGTGAAATACTTTTTATATTGTTCTGTTCGGTTCTGTTCATTAAATAGTTTCTTATTTTTTTTGTTCCTTTTGTGTAATGAATGAAGTAATATATTATTTAGGACCACTTAAATGTATGTAGGGCTAAGACGTCGGTAAGTAATTTACTTACCGACGTCTGAACGGTAAGTAAATCACTTACCGATGTGTTGGACTTAGAAACCAGTAAACACAACCTACCGTCCTGACAACCGATGCTGTAAATAAACAAAAAAGATCGATCGCGCAAAAAATTATTTTATTTGAAATTTATTTCAATACTATCGCGCAAAAATTGGTATAAGCATCTCGAACGTTAAGGGTTTTACCGGTCTCCAGCAAAATTGGAGCCTTCGCTACGCTCACCCTCCAAACATTGCTGTCAACGGGTAAACAACCCTTGCCGTTCTTAATACTTAATATACTATATTGTTTTGGAAATAACTTTCTTTTGCTTAGATTCAAATATAACCATTTAGGAGTATTTGATTTGTATCTAGTACTATCTAGCAATTTCCTTTAAAAAGTTTCAAGTAACTCATTTTTAGTTTCTATTATATTTTCAAGATGGAATAAAACAATTTAATTTGTTTTATTTCATCTTGTCTGTATATGGATCTTCATCAAGTAAAAGCCTCATCTATTCAATCTATTATATTTTATTTATCATTATATATTAAGGACCTATATTATGAATATAATATATTAATTTTTTATTTTATCAAACTATTTTTTTTTTAGAGAGAACAAGAAATTGCAAAAATCTATATTAAATTTATGAATAAAGTTGTAGAGGTAGGAAATTCCTTTATAGATCAAGAAAAGAAAAGGTTGGAGAAAATACTGTCTGAAGGAAAAGTGGCTGAAAAGAAGAAGAGAGAACTTTCAAATCGCCTGAATGTACTCAAATCATTTAATATTCAAATCAAAAAATTAGAACTTTGATTCAAGTTGTTACTAATTTATTTGTTTTCTCTACCAATATTGTATGTTATTCTTTATTTTTTTCCATATTACCTTAAAAAAACATAAGAGAAAAGTGATAGAAGTTCGTACCTTTTCATCATCATCCCCATACGTTCCAGACAGTCTTCCATTATACTTTTTTTTTTCAAAAATTGGCTGTTTTCTCATACATTATGTATAATTTTTATGTATGTATTTCAAGCAATTTAGATTATGTAAATAATTTATCATGAATGTTTAATTCTTATAAACAAAACCAATTTGGTCAAAAGCTCACGACATAAATAAACAAAAATATTTAATAGTTATTTTTAAAGAGCATGGATAAAACCAGTAACTTAGTTATACTCTACATTTTGTACTTGCTTATTCTGCTGATTTTATGATCTCATGAGAGTGGGAGTAGTTGCGATAAATAGAGCATTTTGTAATGTGTTGAACCAAAAAATTACCATATTTGTAATATTTGCATTCCATTAATTATAGATGTTGATACACTTTACTATTTTATTTCTATCACATTTTTCTGTATTGTAATTTGGCATCAAATTGGTACACTATTCCTTGCACTATATGTGTTACTATAAGGCTAATTAATGGTTTGACCAACATTTTCAATGAATTTTTGTTTGATTTATTTTTGTGACAATTTGATGCTATAATTATGACTGATTTAGTTTGTGTTACTTGTTAATGATTATTTCCATCGTAAAATTTTGTTATAAAAAAACCATTAATTATATTTGAATATTTGTTTTTGTTATAATATATTTATATAAGACTTGGTGTAGGGTATTAATATTGTGTACCGATACACATCGTATGAGTTAGTAATACATATCGCTGGTTAAATTCAAAAGGGCCATAAATCAAAAAATTGTTTTATTGCAAAAATGTTACTTAAATTTCATTTTGTGAATAAGACACTCATCGGTTTTGCAATAGAAATGGCCGAAACAAGTTCCCGCCTTTTTTGCATTTTTACTCTTGGATGGATATTTCAGAGCAAAACGGTCATATTGTCAGTTGTGACCCATCAGTCAACGCAAGTGAACACAATTTTTATTCGAAAGTGCCACATTTTCAAACGTCGACTAAATTATATTTAGAATTTATGATCAAAAGTGCCATATTTCGGATTGCGACTGTTTTGCATAGAAAATACAGGTGAGTATATTATTATGTAGTGATCAAAAAAGCCATTTTTTGAAATGTGTCCGCCTTGCATGAAAAATAACCATGAATATTCTTATTTTATTAAACAAAAGTGCAATGTATAACGCATATTTTTTGAATCAAGGGTCACACTCAAAATGAAGGAGACGCAGTCCACTCCATCATTCAGAAAAACATTTCAAGAGCTCTATAAAGTCTTCGGCCAATTTATGTACCAGATCAGTACCTACAAACGTTGATTAAAACGGCAAGAAAGAAGGGCGCACCTTGTACTGTTAAAAGGAACTTACTCATTAAGATTTTCATGATTTGGAATCTCTGGCTGTTGGCAACTACCTACATGACTTCTGAAGACGGGGAAAAGGTGAAATGGACCGACATTACGGTAATAAAAACTAATCAAGAAAACTTTATACTCAAAAAATTAAAGTGCCTGAAGCTAAGAAACTAGATATTCTAAAACTGATAGAAAAGAAGGTTATCCTGCAATATTACAAAGCATTTTATGTTAACCTTTAACAGTTAAGAAGTAGGACTTATTTTTTTTTCTTGTTTTTATTCTAAATAAAATGTATCAGTATTACAAAGCATTCTATGTTTTAAGATTATTAAGAATCAGTAATATTGTTTAGGTGTTTTTTTTTATTTTAAACAAAGATTAATGTGTGAAACCCCAAATAAAATTGATTTGAGAAAGTAGGACTTATATTGTGTTTGGTTGTTTTTTATTTTATATAAAATCTATCAGTAATTACCAAGATTTCTATGTTTTAAGAGTATTAAGAATAAGTAGAAGTGTTTAGTTGTTTTTTTTTTATTTTAAACTTAAACAAAGTTTAATGTGTAAAACCAAATAAAACGTTTGATTTATATTTTATGTCCTCTTATTTAAATATTTTTTACTCACATTGGGATATAATTTTATAAGCAAAAGCGACTTTTGTGATGCTTTTGATTTGTGTTTTATAGTTATATCCAATTACATATAGATGCAGTTTTAAATACACCTTACAATTAAAAAGCCAATGTTCTCAAAAATGAAAAAATATCATGATGAAAATTTTGATTGGCTCTCCTGTAAAAAAAATAAAATTTCGATTTGTGGCTCTTTAGAGCTTAATCAGCGATATATGTTAGTGCGCTTTCACACGGTCAGGACGTTCGTCCGTCGGAATTTCCGCACGACAGTGGGACAAGTATAACTCGCCCAGTGTAAGTTGGCACTTGGACTTTGGACTTCTGAGAAGCGCGGTAGAACATCCGATCGCTCGAGACTCACTGAAATGGAGGACCCCAGTCTCTGTTTTGACCGCATCAAACGGTTAACATCGCAGTAATTCCAGTGGCGTAGTAGTATTATGGTAGTTTTTAGTTACGGTAATTATTATCAGTAGTTAGTTTATAGAAGGTATGGTTTTAGCTTATAGTTTAGTTATAATTATTAGAATGGAGTTTAAAAGTTAATTAAAAAATAAACCTTTAAGTGGCCAATGCCATGGGAAGTGTTGTACTGGATAATGCATCTTACCACAATAAACTTGCGTAAAATATGCCAACATGTTCAACAAAGAAACTAGAAATGCAACAGTGGTTGAGGGAAAGAAATATTTCATTTGACGACAATTTTCTAAAACCACAATTATATATATGCAGTTGTCAAAACTTATAAACCCAAATACAAACGTTATTGTATCGATGAATTAATAATGTCGCATGGGTTTGATTTTCTACGATTGCCTCCATATCTCCCCGAATTAAATCCTATCGAATTAGTCTGGAGTGCAATGAAACACTATGTTGCTGAAAAAAACGTAGGTTTCAATTTTAACAAAGTTGCTGGCTATTGCGACGAATTCTTTAAGAATTTTTCAGTGGGAATGTGGAAATCAAGGTGTGACCATGGAGAGGAGCTGTGGAGGGAGTGTAAGAAAGAACGAAGACGGATGCTGAGAGCAAGAGGAAGGATTGAGGGAAAAGGGGGATACAAAGAGAAGAAGAAGGAACTGGAGCGAAGGGTGGAGAGGGAAAAAAGAGGGAAGAGTTACTGGGGGACCTGGAAAACAATTCATGGGGAAAGGCATATGAGATAGCGGTGAAGAGGATGGGAGGAAATAGGAACGAAGTACTAGAGGAAGATTGGGAGAAGGAGGTTATAGGCAAATTGTTCACAGGGGGACAAGGAGGAGTTTGAGGCAGGATTCGAGAAGACCAGGATACTAGGGGGGTAGGGAAAATGAGGGGGATAAGGCCGGTAGAAATGGGAAGTACAGGAGTGGGGGAGGAACATTAAAGTAAGGAAAGCCCCAAGGATAGATGGCCTGATATGATGAAGAGGCTGTTGGATGACAATGGGGAGTACTTCTGCGAGCTTTTCAACAGGGTGCTAAGGGAGGAAGAGTTTCCAGAAGGATGGAAGGTCGCTAGGGTGATACTACTTAAGAAGACGGGTAGAGAGGGGAAGCGGGCGGGGGACTACAAGCCCATCAGCCTGTGGTGTGACATGGGTAAATTGATGAAGGGGATAATATAAAGGATAGGATTGAGGAGGAAGTTGGTAGGAATGGGGGTTTTAGGGAAAACCAGCACGGGTTAGCGAAGGGAAAATCATGCATCTCGGCGCTGGGCAGAAAGGGCTAGGGAGGGCAGCTGTAGGAACAAGAAATTGGCCCTACTCGTGTTCTTCGACGTCGGGAACGCGTTCAACAGTGTCAGCAAACGGGCAGTTTTGAGCGCATTGCTGAAGCTTGGAGTGGGGTAGGGTTTGGTTAGCCTAGTGGAGGACTACCTGACGGGACGTATGATAGTAGACACTTGAGGGAGGAGGTATGAGACGGAGGCAGAAGTGCCCCAGTGCTCGGTTCTTGGACCGACGCTTTGGAAGTGTGCGTTTGATGAGGTTTGTGGTATAGTATGTGCATGAAGAGGGATGTGCCACGGTGTATGCGAACGATGTGTGTCTGGTATGTATGGCAAAGGGGAAGGCGGAGAGAATGTGTAGGAAGATTGTGGAGAAGATAGAGTGGTGCGGACTAGAAGTGGCGGAAGATAAGACGGTGGGGTTGTTGGTGAAGGGACAGATCAAGACGAGGGAAGTGGGGGTGATGGTGAAGGGAAGGAGAATTCGTATGGAGGAGTCTGTGTGTGGTTGGATAGTCAATCATCCTTCCGAACACACATGTTGAAGGCGGCAGAGAAGGGGAAAGTGAGGGCAGCATGGCTGGGGAGATTGATGTGTAATGTGAAGGGGCCGGGAGAGTGGAAGAGGATTATCATTGGTAGGACGGTAGGGCAGAGTATGCTGTACGGTGCGGAGGTGTGGGGTGAAAGAGCGGGAGTGAAGGCGAGGGTTGGGCCACTACTGCAGGTGCAGAGAGGGATATTGCTGAGGGTGGTGCAGGACAGTGGGTGGACTGGCAGCAGCGGTGTTGGCAAGGTCCTACCCATTAGACTGATGGATAGAGCCGGGAACAAACGCTGGAGGGGTGCGACCAGAGAGGAAGTACAGGAATGGATGAAGGAGGAAATGGAGAGAAGGTGGGAGGAGTATGAGGGCGCGCTAAAAGGAGCGATTGGGAATAGGAGAGATTTATTTATTTATTTATTTATTCACGGGCAAGCCCAATTCACATAAAAATTACATTGTTAGAAATTACAGTGTTAAAAGTTACAATGTTAAAAATTACAGTGTTGAAAACAAAAACAAAGAGAAAAAAAAAACATGTAAAATTAAATTTGAGAGTGATAACACTACAACATCAATAGGCAATCAAACATTTTAAAAACATTTTAAAAATATATCAAAGTTTAAGCTCTAGCAGATGCTTTTTAAATTTGAAAGTTGACACATTAAAAATTGAAATGTCCTCAATAGAGTTAGCTAATCTAAGTGTCCTAGGGAGAAAACTATTCATTGCATAGTTGTACCTATGAAAAGAAACATGAAAGGTTTGCACCTGCCTGGTAAGACGAGGTGGAACAAATAAATATATTTTAGAGAGAAGCTCAGGACTATTACATATTCCATTTAATATATTGAAAAGCTGTATTAGATCTCTTTGCTTTCTGCGAATCTCTAGGGTAGGGATGTTTAAGAATAGTTCCAAAATATCATAACGATGGTAGACATGCATCTTAAAGGCAATGTATCTTAGAAATTTGTGCTGAACAGATTCTAGTTTCGCTTTATAAGTAATGTAATGCGGAGACCATACTGGAGAACAATAATCTAGGTGTGTTCTGACCAGAGAGCAATAAAGAGACTTAATAGCAGTGATGCTAGTGAAATCACAAGTGGTCCTCTTTATAAAACCTAACATCTTCATAGATTTTTGAATAGCAGCAGTAACATGGGACTTATAAGTGAGTGAGGAGTCTAATATAACACCAAGGTCTTTTATTTGCGAAACAGAATTTAAAGTTTCATTATTAATGCTATAATCAAAAGCTATTGGGTGATGTATTCGATGAAAACGCATAATATGGCACTTGGATGCATTTAGACTCATATTATTTTGTTTACACCAATTTGATAAGCTATTTAAATCAGATTGTAAAATTGAAGCATCATCATTACTATTAACTACTTTAAAACATTTGAGGTCATCAGCAAATAACAAAGCTTTGCTACCTTGAAAGCAATACATAATATCATTAATGAATAAGTTAAACAATAATGGTCCAAGATGAGACCCTTGGGAAACTCCAGAAGTTACAGGAAAAGTATGAGAATAGTAATGATTAACTCTTACCATTTGTAATCTATTCATTAGATAGCTACGTAACCATTGTAATACAGGACCTTCCACACCATACAAACAAAGTTTATGTAGCAAGAGTTCATGATTGACCCTGTCGAAAGCTTTGGAAAAATCAGTGTACACAGTATCGATCTGCAAACCCCTCTCCAAAGCATCAGACAAAAAGTCAACATATGTGAGTAAACCCAATTCTGCAGACCTTTTAGAGGTGAAACCAAATTGTTGCGATGTCATAATGCTCGAGCAGTCGTAGGTAAGATAATCAGTAATAATACTTTCAAAGATTTTGGGAATTATGCTGAGGATAGATATAGGACGATAATTTGTGATGTCAGATTTTCTACCTGATTTATAAACTGGAGTGACATATGATGTTTTCCAGTAATCCGGAAATTCGCCAGTAACAAGAGACTTATTAAATATATGAAAGAGCGGACGAGATAAAATAAAGCTAAATTTCTTAAGAAAAGTGGGAGGAATTCCATCAGGACCAGGACCTTTTTTAACATCAAGTTTTGATAATTTTGCATAAATGTTCGAGATTTCAATATGATAATGGAATACATTTACTTTTGAAGAGATCTGAACATCTTGCAGATCCAGACGTTGATTTGAATAAACTGATGAGAAATGTTTGGCAAATAGATTTGCAATATCATTCCCGTTACAAGCAGTGCAGTCTCCAAGAGCCATTTTATCAGGTATAGTGTTGTTCTCCCTCTTACTGCTTACAAATTTCCAAAAAAAATTAACATTATTTGTAACAGAATTTTCAGTTAATATTATATAATTTCTATAACACTCTCGCGATAAAAGTTTACACTGAGCTCTTAATCTACTAAATTCTACATAGTTTTCAGGACACCTAGTAATCTTGTAGATTTTGTGAGCTAATTTCTTCTCGCTTAACAGTCTCTTTAGCTCTGGAGAATACCAACATGGAAACTTCTTCATGCAAACCTTCTTGAGTGGAACAAAGTAATTTATTATAGAATACAGTATGTCGTAAAATATGGATACCATCTCAGAGAGAACTTTATCATGTAAAACATTGTCCCAATCAATTGATTCCAAGCAAAAACGTATTTCTTCATAATTTGCATGATTAAAATCGTAGTAGTATTCTTCACCGGGAACGTTATCATTTTCAATCTTAAGTGGTAAGATACATTCGAGTGGGGGATGATGGCAATCCTGCAGGATTAAAATATCTTCAGCCTTTTGTACCGAGAGCTCAATTGAAGATAAAATAAGATCAAGCATAACTCCTCTGTCATTAGTTACTGCATTGGACTGGAATAAATTGAGGAAAGCACAGATATTTGACAAAGTATCTATAGAATCAGTCTCAGATGGAGATGCCATAGGAGAGGGATGAGCTGATGAACAAAAATCATCAATTTCCCAATATGCAGATGGAAGATTGAAATCGCCAAAAAGGAAGAAGCTAACATTTGCATGTTGCTCATTTATGGTTATTAGCTGGTTGTAATAGTCTCCATATAAAATAGGTTGAGATCTAGGAGGAAGATATACAGAGCCCAAAATAAATTTGTTATTAACAAGAACAAATACCTGTTCAATTGATGGATTAGAATGAATCAGACTAGAGGATAATTTTTTCTTAATAGCTATTAAAACACCTCCTCCCCTGTTGTAAATACTGGATTGAGGCGAGCGATCAGTTCTAAAAACATTATAATAGTTAAATCCAAGTTCGGCATCTGCAATATCAGAGGTTAACCAGGTTTCTGTAAAAATGATGATGTCATAAGAACAATTTGAAACGTTTAGACTGAGGTTCGTAAGTTTAGTGCGAAGACCCCTGACATTCTGGTAATACAAAGAAAGGCCGCCCAGGTCAGTGGACTTTACTGGTTTTTTTGGATGATCTTAGGTATGTTGTTAAAGTATTTAATAACTAAATTCTGCTCACCAGACTGTTGACGAGACAAGAGATCATTCTTCACAGAATCATACAGCTTTTTCTGATTTGGAGTCTGATCTAACTGAAAAAATACCTTATTAGCACGACCTAACTTCTTCTTATTCCTTAGAATTTCGTGCACCTCGCGAGCAGACGGAAAAATGACCTTTAGCGGACGGTGGCCATTTTTGTTTTTCTTCCCAAAACGAATTATTTTAATATTGTCCACACACACAGCAGCCCCATCTTCTCCAGCATTTATTAAAAGTGATTTAACCTGATGAGTGTCTTCAGCTGCTGTTGCTGGTTCAGGCTGGTTGAAAATCAGCAAATGGTTTGCTTTTTTTTGACGTTCCTGAAGTTCATTTATGATGTCATCAGGTGCCGGAAAGGAATTCTTATCTTCCTTCAACTTCTGAATTTCAGCTTTAAGCAGCGTAACTTCAGATTTTAGAGTCTCAACTTCTCTCAATATCTTAGGAATACTTTTAAATGCTAATCGGCAATCAGTACAGAAATAAACCATAGTTCTTCTTTGAATAACCACAGCACGAAGCTCGGATGCACTTAAACCTGTACAATGTTCAGTAGGGTGCATAATGATATGACAGCTATCACATGCAACAGACTTATCACCAACAGGATCATTGCAGGTGGAACACTTGTCAACCATTTCACTATAATTTCACTTGGCTATTAAATGCAAAGATTGAAATGTTACTACTAATTCCCAGACTAACGAACGTTTCACAAACCAATTAATTTCTTATTAGGCACAATTGTTTGAAACTTTTTTTGTACGTTTTTATTTGTAGTACAGATAAATGACTTAAGAAACTTTCGCAAATTTACCGAGATTACGCAAATAATTATGCGAAAACTACACATACACACAAGGAATAATTTTAAACTAAAAAAACAGTCGAAAACACGGGAATTTTTGATGAATTTCAACCACTACAATCTGCAAAACTTGAGGAGCATTTATTAAACACACTTGTTCGTTTACTTGTTCGTTGATATGTTGATTGGATGGTTCGGAAATTCGGGGAGGTGAACTACTTCTTGACACAGGTGTTCACTGGACTGGGTCGAGAGTAGGGTAAGTACCTCCACAAGATTGGAAAAAGAAAGACTGGAGTGTGAATAAGTGGAGGAAGTGGGGCATGTGTTTAGATGCTGGAGGAACGATGAAGTGCTGAAGAAGATGGAGAGGAAACTAGGGGAGGCGGTGTATTGGGAGAATATGGTGGAGATAATGTTGAGGGGGATGAGGAATGGTTGGAGGTAAGTGGCGGAGTAGAGATAGCATGGTCAGGGGGAGAGAACGACTCGATATGGCATGAGAGGTGGGAGTGAAAGTTAGGCAAGGTGTGACCATGCACAAAAATTTGAAAAGGAATACGTGGAAAAGGAACCTCTACTAGATCAAGTCATAGATGAGTTTATCATCGACATAGAAGATTATTCTAGTGAGGATGGTGACTCTGATTTTGATTTTTCTGAAGAAAGTCATGCTGAAGATGGTAGTTTAACAAGAATTTTAAATTTTGAAAACATCGAATAAGGAACTTAACTAATTAGCTTAGTGAATAATCTTTTGTTTTTATCTATTAGGGATTTTTAATTTTCATTTTATTTAGTAATTTATTGTAAGCGTTAATATCTTATTTAAAAATATTTAAGTAAAGTCCGTCCGGAAATATAAGATCCTAACTTTGCATTCTCTTATTAAGAAAAATAAATATTCGTAAACACCCTATTGTTAAGCGATTATTTATGAACCCACAATAGACCGTTTTAACGGAAGACATCTTGTGGTAGCGGCGACCGTTGTCCACCTATAGATTTATATAGTAATTAATAGAAGCCAACTGTAATTCTAAAAGGAGACTGTAACTTAGATCTTGGACAAATGTATCTAAGATTACGGCAACGGTATATTTCTTCGCTTTTTTAGGGACTCGACGAGAGAACGAGGATACATATAGGTCTCGTATAGTGAACGAGTAAACAATGACACTTTTAACGTAATTTTGTAAATCTACCAGTTCTGTGGGTACAGTTTCCTTTTAAAATTAAAGTTAGCTTCTATTAATTACTATATAAATCTATAGGTGGACAACGGTCGCCGCTACCACAAGATGTCTTTCGTTAAAACGGTAATATACCAATAATTATAACAAAGAATTAAATATTATAAATATTTCTCAGCAGCCAGCATGTACCTACGAGTATATAATTGAAGCAAAGTGCGAGAGTAGTCCGCTCAATATATATCTATCTTTATTCAAGCAGTGGCTGTTAATTTTTGTTCGCGCATATCTCAAGAGCCAACTTACACTAGGCGAGTTATAGTAATAGAAGCTTATTTTATTGGGGGTAAGTAAGGAGAGACAGGAGTATGCATTAACAATGGAATCACTAGGCTGAGCTTAGTCTAACACCAATATGGCCACGTGGTCAGGGATGCATTCAGTTAACAGTTGAAATTTTGTAGCTTTATATAGTCCAAAAAAAATTGAAAATTTAGAATATACAGCTATTTTTATTTCTATATTTATCATATAGTTTTTTAATGTTGGGATAACATTGAAATTCCAGTCTTGAATGCTGATTGTTTATATCTACTCACCTCTATGAAATGATATATATTGCCTATGATTTCCACGGTTGATGATAACAGAAATCTGATGCGTGGAGTAGTATTTGTGGCGAATTAAAGGAGAATTTTGTAACACGGTATCTGATTTCTAGTAAAGAATGAACCTACATTTGCCTACCTTACTACTACGAGTATAATAGCAAACTTGAAACAAGAAGAATGGGCAATGAATTGTGCGACGCGACGTGAAATTAAAACTGGACCACCTTGGAGCAGAAGATTCTTAAACAAAGAATTTATTTCTGAACATACATAATAAAGTATCTATCTCGTAAAATATATATATATACTTTTCGAATTGTGAACCTCCTTTTTTTATTTTAAAGTTAAAAATCACGGTATTTGGATCACAGATCTTCATTGACATAAAAGGTGCTAGGAAGTGTATGTAAAATTAATTCTTGTGTTGTGTCATCTGCTACCGTTTGTCAATCGTCAACGTCATATTTCTTGAATGAAAAAGAAATTCGTTAGTTTATGTTAGTTATTGAAAAATTCAAATTAATTAAAATTTCCTAGATTTCGTTAGAACAGAAAAAATGGGCGATACTCAAGCACTAGTAAGCATTTTATGTACCATATTTTTTTTCATAATAGCGGCGTGGCTATAACCTAAAATACACATTTATCATGTTTTAGAATACAAGTACAGAAAGGGAAAGACAACAGAGCGAGAGTAGTGACACAGAATTTGACCCCCAATTTAAGCCTATTATCAGTTTGCCAGAAGTAGAAATATCTACCAATGAAGAAAATGAAATCGAATTATTAAAAATTCGAGCTAAGCTATACCGATATGACACTTCCGAACCAAATGGTGAATGGAAAGTAAGATCTTAAATAGTATTAATTGTATTTAAAAGGGTTTGTGTGGAAATGTGCTATATTATGTTCCATAATATAACAGCACCTTAAGCTTTGACATGTTTAAAATTCATGATGTGTAACATTTTCCATTTAGATCCATATTTGTGTTAATGTATCAAACAATAATTTATTATATACAGAGCACTTCACAATTAGTTATTAGTCCACTAATGTATTCTCTTATGGCATTCATACACTTTTTTCCATGTATCTAATGAGCTGGCTGTGAATTTTCTTAGAAATTGATAGATCTGATTATCATACTGAATATTCTAGTCGCAAATTAATTCATAGATATTTTTGTACATTACTTGATAGTCCTAATTACCTAATCTACAAAATAACTTGCTTTCTTCTTATTTTGTACATCTGTTTGAAATGTAAACTCTGTAGAGATATTGTATCACTATAATAAATCACATATTCAATTTAGGAAAGAGGAACAGGAGAATTGAAATTACTACAACATAAAGAAACACATACAGTTCGTGTAGTAATGCGTAGAGACAAGACTTTAAAAGTTTGTGCCAATCACTTCATTACACCATGGATGGTGTTGAAACCTAGCAAAGGGAGTGATAAGGCTTTTGTTTATAAAGTAATGGTAGATTTTGCTGATGAAAAACCTACTTCTGAATGTTTAGCTATTAAATTTGGAACAGTTGATAGTAAGTATGCAATTTTGATAGTAATAATGACACGATACAAGTGATAACCTATTTCTAAATATTTAAAATCACCTTCAACAGTACATGTGTGACCTTTGTATAGTACATAAAGTGACTTATAAATTCATTATTAGCTACTTCTACAGAAATATGAAGAAATCTTGAAACAGATCAATTTTTTATTTTAATTTACTATTTTTAAAAAATCTATTTTGCAGTATGAAAAACCTTTGTGTGATGTCAGCATCAGTTTTTTTAAATGAAACATACCCCTATATTCAAATCAAGAATCGGCCTGTTTAATCATATTTGATTTGATTTGATTTTATAGTACACATTTCATTTTCAGATGCAAATTTATTCAAAGAAAAATTTGAAGAAGCCAAGAAAATTGTAGTGACAGAATGTGAACTGTACAATACCCAAAACGATAAAGAAAATGATAAAGAATGTGAAGAACACGACTCTTCTTTAGAAAATAGTGTTGATGAAAGCAAAAACGATGAATCTGACGAAAAAGAATGTGTGGACTTAACTAAAAAGATAAGTGAATTGGATGTGAAAAATGAGGACGAAAAGTAAATTCTTGACATAGGCATTTTAGATTCTACACTTTTCCATCTTTGTATATTCAATAATTAATTGGTTTAAGATTAGTTTCATAGTTTTACATTTAAAAAATGCCAAATTATACAGAGTTATTCTTAATATGCTGCCAAACAAAGTACATTATTTTAAATTTGACTTCAAAGTATATTTGCTTGAATATTGGTTGGTAGTTTCTACAGTATTTATTAAATAAAAGAAAATATCAAACATTATAATAATTAAAAGAGGATTCCAAAAAATTGATGTCTCGGACTTACGATTGTCATCTAGCAAGAAAGGTGAAAATTTATTTAAGAGTAGCCATGTAAAAAATGTTGAAGAGTGGAAACCAGATAGTACAAGTGTGATAGTCATAAGTCAAACTCCTATTAAACAACATTTTGATGTTATCCTTGATGTAAGTTTTTAATACATTATTATTATGAGTATTATTAATAGGGCAAGTCCACGTGACGTCACGCCCTGATGAATCTGAAGCTAACAAGCCTTCTATGCACAAAGGGTGGTTTTTACAGTCATTTTGATCAAGTTTGAGCTAATTTAATTTTGAGTGGGTGCTTTCTTCGACATTGTTTTAATTGCATAGGTATTTTAAAATCTATATCTGACTGTTTATAAGAAAAAGGATCATTAAATCACTACAAAACAACAAAAGTACAAATCTAACCAAATAATTGTTTATTGTTTTTCCTGAGGGCGACTGTCAACTGTCAGTTGGTGGACATGCCCTATATATTCAATTGAAAAATTAAGGTTATAAATAGTAATTATGCGCCAAGGTAGAAAAGTGAGTTATTATTGTCGAGGTCCATTAAAGACCGAGAAGCGAAGCTTCGAGGTCTTTAATGGATCCGAGACATTAATACACTTTTCTACCGTGGCTCATATAGCATTTTTTTCACTACTGGTATTTTATTATTTTTTTAATATTAGTTTTTAAAACTCATAAAAATCGAATATGAATTTCAAAATTTTCTTAAAAATCAAATCATTCATGCTTCTGTCAAATGTAAAACACAAACGTCAGTTTATAATATTTTCATATTATGAGGGCCGTTCGGCAATGCTACTCCATTGACTCAGTACACTGCTCCCTTCTTTAAACCGTTCGGTTATTACAGAACGAGTAAAAGGAGCAGTCTTTAAATCGTTCGTTTACTGTGGAGTGGTGTAAAAGAGTTTGTACCACCTCGGCGAGGTG
The DNA here is from genome assembly GCA_947563755.1 of Lochmaea crataegi. Lineage (NCBI taxonomy): Eukaryota > Metazoa > Arthropoda > Insecta > Coleoptera > Chrysomelidae > Lochmaea > Lochmaea crataegi. The sequence goes on from OX387432.1 coordinate 26,541,599, forward strand.
TTACAATTGCGAAGTAATAATTATTCATATATTATAAAAATACTAAAATATAACCACAAAAATATTACACCGAATGATATTTGTTTGAGTTTGATAGATGTTCCTCGTTTGAGAGTTCGGTAACAAATGATCCTTTTACTCTACGAGAAATCTGCTTCTGCTCCACTCCTATCATTCTCCATTTCGGAGTTAATTGCCGAACGGCCCTTTTTTGTATTTGCATGAATTAACCTCAAATTCTGTCAAATGGATTGAGATTTAGTGATAATCAAGTAGGCTCTGTATTTTTCTACCTTGGTTAATAATGAACGACTTTACTACCTCAACAAAAGTCAATAAAGTTAGGTTTAGAGGCTAGTAGTGAAAAAAATATTTTAGGTTGACATCCAAAGAAATGTCACTAACCGACTATGCACATTAGCACGTATAAACTTACTTGATACATTTTACTGCTTGTACCATTTCTGTGGACATTCCAACAAATGTGGTTTTGATGGAAAAGAATAAAATTTTATATTTTTATCCGTTTTACTATAAGTATTGTGACACAATACAACACAACAACCTGTATTTCCAGATCTTGACTTATTTTCAACATTATACTTTATTTTGGTTATAATACTAATATTTCTTGTTTCAATTCACTTCAATATTTATAAAATAAAATTGCACAAATCAAAATAAATAATTAATAAAAAAACTAAACACGTACTAGTGTTGTATGTTATTATCTTTGTAAACAACTTGAACTCACATATGAACTTACAAAATTACTAGAAGTCGCGCCACTAGTCTTTACGCAGGTTCTCTATAATTGCTTCTGCAATAACTATCCTAAAAAAGTTAGCAAAATCATCAAACTCCATATTACCATTACCTTTGTAAATATCTTGTTTTTGAACTCTGTACATCTAAGCCTAGAGGACCAAGTTCAATCAATGCCATAAAGTAACAAAATATACATTTTTATTGTTAACGAATTATTTTTTCTCAACTTTTACATATACAAAATATACATTTTTATTGTTAACGAATTATTTTTTCTCAACTTTTACATATACAAAATATACATTTTTATTGTTAACGAATTATTTTTTCTCAGCTTTTACATATACAAAATATTCAAGCAATTGTACTTGCAAATTTAATGTTTGCTATTTAAATAATGTACAACGTTTAAAAAGAATATCTACAGTCAATACTCGAATTTTTTCTAAAATGCCTACACTATTTGTAGATATATAAACATATGTGTGTGTGTTGTTTCCCATTGTATGTTGAGTATTATGAATTTCACACTTTTTCTTTTTATAGTAGTGAGGTTATTGAGGCTTGAAGATGAATGATTTTTCGAATGTTAGTTGCATTTCTTGGTAAGCATTCCCAGAAAAGAATATACAGAATTCTATTTTTGTAATTTTGCATGTAGTTAACAGTTATTTGCGATTGTAATATTAGATTTTATTACATAATATCATTCTAAATAATTGTTTTTATTCCTAATACCAGATAAGTCATCTCCTTCCTCTCTTATGTGTTCGTTGTTGATTAGCAGAGCTGTTCCAAATATAGGCTAAAAGTACTCGAGTACTGAGTTCAACTACTATGCACAAAATGTACTTAGTATAAAGTACAATTGTTCAGCGATTTCATTTGTACACCATCCATTATTTGAAAGATAATACAACCATTACAATTTATCAAAATCCCCCCAATCAAACTAATGGCGTATATAGAAGACAGGAAGCTTCTGGAATGCAAGTAGATAATATGATGGTAAAAGGTACAAACATAAATGAATGAATGAGAGATAAGAAGAAATTTGAGTAACAGAGCCGAACCTTCCTATTTCAACAATATCGTAATTGTCTATCTTCTGAAACATGATCGTATTCAGTGGTCTCATCAGTTTCAGTACTAGATGATATATGGTGTGGGCCATAGAAAACAGTTTACCCCATATTTGGCATTATTCATTGAAACAGGTCGTTTTTGTATTTTAATTTACTATTTTTTAAAATAATCTAATACAGTCGACAGAAGCAAACAAGAGCCCTGGGTGGACGTGTCCATGTCGCTACAGTTATATTTTTGTAGTAACAATCGATATTTTGAATCTGAAACCATACGTGTCAACAAAGTCGTAACTATTTACACATCAGGGACTGAGATTCCGTGTACAATGGAATTCCTTAGCGACACGTCGTTTTCGATATTTCGTAAGTCTAGAGAAAGCACAATTTTACTTCAGCTGGTCTACATACAAGTACAGATTTAAGAAAACTGGAAGTAAAGGTGAAAAATGATTTGGAAAAATGCCATAGATAGTTGATAAACAATAAACTGCAAATTAAATTGAAAAAAACTACCGATTTGTTCTTTATTCAGAAAAATATTAATTCAGTAAATATGCAGTTAAAAATAGGAAACGAAATTATAAATAAGGTGGATAGTATGAAGTATTTGGGATAATTCTTGGATGAGAACATTGTAGGTTTTAATTAAAGGTGGAAATTACCATAATTTAATAGTTTATATAAAAAAACCTGCAAATTTTTGTTTGTTTGAAGCATAGTAGGTATTTTGAAAAGAAATATTCTGTTTCATGTCTTACTAAATAGAGAAAATGATTTTCAATGTGTTAAAAATGAGTGTGTATTCCAAAAACAATGATTTACTAAAACTTTCATTAAAATCTATTAGGTATTTATCAATTAATTTCAAAGAAATATACGAAATCCGGATAATACTATTTTAATATTTCTTTTGTTTGTTAGGTATTTTACTGGGTTTGATTGTCTAAGCCCTGTATATTTGAAGGAGTACGTGTTACGATGTTCCGATTTAAAATAAGATCTATTAAATTAAATAATATAAGAGCAAAAATATCCAAATTCAAGAAAGTTATGAAAACAATCCACGGTACTACAAAAAGTAGCACATTATAAATGCAATGCGTAAGTTACATCTAGTGTCGTCAGTTACATCTAGCGTTTAGTCACATAATCACTCAAAATAAACATACATCTTTCCTAATTCGAAGTGTAATATTTCATTCGGCGCCATCTAAAACGTTTAGTCCAGCTTTCTCAATAAGCCATCTATACGTTTAGACCAAAATTACGAAAAACTGTTATTAGTCCATATGGTTGATAGACTATCTCTTTTTTAGACAATGGTAAAGTAAAATAGGAAGATAAAAAGACTTTGTTCTGAAATTCGGAGAGAACTAAAATCTTAATAATTATCATTAGATTTGTCTATAATTTATTACAGATATATGTGCTCGATACTACTTACTGATCTCTTTTCTATTATCTCTCAAGTAACAGCAGCACAGTACTGTAAAAAAGGCAAATAGAAACAACACTTATATTAGTGCCCCTCTCGACTGGACATTATTCCCTTTATCGGTAGAAAATATAATCAACCGGTTAAAATATCCATAACCGATGGAAAATATTCCCCGCTGGCGGAGGAAATCGCAGACAAAACTAGAAAATGTCTTCTACCGGCTGCGCTAAGCCAGAGTTTATGTTTACTCTAGCAAAAGTTCTGAGAATAGCCATTTTGCATATACCAACTTAGAAATCTACGATATTTTGAAAGCCCATGCTGGGATACTATTCTTCCTCCTTGTCAGTCCGTACCCATTCGACAAACGGAAAACCGTATATGTGTTTTCCATGCGGAAAACACTTATGCGCACTCGCCCATCATGGGTGGGTGACTGCTCGTTTTGTAGGCGAGAACTTACGGACACAGGTAACGAGCACTTTCTCAATAGTCAATTGTAAACAAAAAAGTCGGTACATGTGGCGTACTTAACAATTGCAATAAAAAATAATCGAAAAAAAAAACAGAACAAAAAATACGAGGAACGACATAGCTTATCTGTGTATTTAAAAAAAAGTACCTACTTGTTGAAAGACTGGAAAATATTTAGGAAATATGAGGAATGACATAGCTTACGTACCTATGTCTTTTGAAAAGTACCAACTTGTTAACGAAAGGATGCAGTATTTAGAAAATATTCGGATTGACATATACCAACTTAGAAATCTACGATATCTTGAAAGCCCAAACTGGGCAACTATTCCCCCTCCTTGTCAGCCCATACCCATTCGACAAACGGAAAACACTTAAGCGCGCTCGTTTTGGAGGCGAGAACTACACCCTAGGTAACGGCACTTTCTCACAGTGTAATACTACGTGCATTCGAGCGGGAAATAGTCAATCGTAAACAAAAAAGTCGGTACATATATATGGCGTACTTAACAATTGCAATAAAAGATCATTCACAATTCCAAACCGAATGACACGAACAGGGGAGAAAGGGCAGAAAAAACAATACAAAAACAGAACAAAAAATACGAGTAACGACATAGCTTACCTATGTCTTTTGAAAAGTACCAACTGGTTAACGAAATGCAGCAGTATTTAGGAAATATTCGGACTGACATAGCTTACCTATGTATTTTGAAAAAAGTACAACTTGTAAAAAAAGGGCTGGATAGTATTTAGAAAACATGAGGAACGACATAGCTTACCTATGTCTTTTGAAAAAAGTACCCCTTGTAAAAAAGGGCTGGATAGTATTTAGAAAATATGAGGAACGACATAGTTTAGCTATTTCTTTTGAAAAGTACCAACTTATTAACGAAAGGCATCGTATTTAGAAAATTTTCGTATTGACATAGCATCTCTTAATAGTATTTAGAAAACATGAGAAATGAATGCCAAACGGGTTTTCTGTCATTATCACTATTTCCCGGGCGATTTCGACTCTACGAATACGCTCATTCGATTAATCATGCCAAAATTCACTCTATAAATCCGATCGTAGACGCAGTCACAGGACGCGGAGGAAAAAAGGTTAATTCTCGTCCTTTTTCACTGTACTATACTTCATTTAAAAACCAGTAGTAATTTGAATTTAAGTTGGCAATTCTGTAGATCTCTGATTGGTCAGATTGCACCCAGTTTCAAACAGCACTTTTTATCATTGACATCTCATGATATAAATGACAGTTCTGACCTGACATATATATATTTGTTTTTATTGATAGTTTTCCAATTACAGCGCATAATGCGACTCAGTGGCGCACAATGCCGAGGTGTGTTAATGCGTAATTGGAACGTGCATCATATTTTCTGCTACTGAGCTGGTATCAATGCGCGCATCACCCCAAAGCAGTACTTTCCAAAGTGCTCGATTGTGCGACGCGTTGCTGTAGTTGGAACATTCACCGTTGAGCACTATGCCGCATAATGCGCTTTAATGCTGTTATTGGAAAACTACCATTATCGCCTTCGTTCCATTGTTATTTCATCATTTTTACTTAGTTTTCCACTCTATTTCGTTAAAACAGTTTGTAACATGTCTATCGACCTGTTTCGATTTTACAGAATAAATCCTTTTAATTAGCGCTCGCCGTCACTAGCCACATTCAATTATAGTTCTGTGATCCCAAACTCTTCTACCCTGACCGTAAGACAATTGACGTCTGCCAACGGACGCTTCCATTTTTTGCACAACGCCACTAGAAACACCCCTTTTTGTTATCGACCGCCTAAGAGGGCAGATCTTCTTTCATATCTTAAGTATCTATCTTAGGAATTTTGCTGTGGTAAGCACAGCCCCTAGGCGAGAATATAACCCTAGGCTAGAATATAACGCCGAGGATATAAACCGGAGAATATAACCCCAAGAATATAGCCAAGGATACAGCCCTAGCTCAAAATACCGTCCTAGAACAGAACTCATCAGTTCAGATCAAGACCTGACTTCTTCTTCAGGCAACAACTCCATATAAGCTAAGTACCTATAAAACTACAAATTCCTGTTCATTTCCTGTGGCAGAATAAATTGTAAATTTGTGTTAATTCTATTTTTTTCTAAATCCTCAACTATAAAAGTTGAGGGAGATATCGCCCGGGGTAATTTTTAGTAACTTTTTTATTTTTTAAGTTTCATTTAAATTTTACAAGGCGTTTCTACCTTTTCCGCCTTAGTTTTCTTAGTCCTTTTTATCGTTAAAAAGGTAGTGGCGCCCTCAATTTTTACAACCCTTCTGTTATCCTTGTGTGACATAAACTAGGGGTCGAATCACCCTTGAGAGGAGTCTCTAGCCGGAGCCCTTCCAGCTGGTGCCCTGTGAGGTACAGCATTTACCGTTACAAATTGGCGCCTTTACCGTTACAAATTGGCGCCTTCACAGTTACAAATTGGCGCCCAACTAAAAGCAACATTTACCGTTACAAATTGGCGCCCATTGATTTTGTTGCACAGTGTAACAGTTGGGTTGGAAGGATTTTAGTTTCTTGTATTTTTGCATATTCTCTTTTTAAAATTTTTTTTATCGTTCAATTTAGAATTTTTGCTTCCAACAACTAACTTTTTTAATAAAATTTCACTTTTTCAAGTAAGTATCTTGTACCGACCCTGGACGTTTTTTTAATTTTATCTTAACTACCTGCCTTATTTAAAATGTATATTTTGGTCTACGATAACGAATATTCTCTGGGTTTATTTTTTTTAAGAGATAACGTAATATAGCACAATCTTTTGTTGTCCCGAGAACGGAATTTTGTTATTGATTTTTTTAGGAAAGGTGAATTACATCTGATTTGTTTGCAATGTTGCCACGTTTTAAGTAAATTCTTAAGGTGTCTGTTTTCTGATAAGTTGTTATATTTTATGTAGCTGCATAGTAAAATTATCTTTTTCAGTTGAATTGTGTCTGGTTACAAAAACTGAAATATCTTACCGTTTGTATCTTGTTCAGTTGAATTGTGTCGAGTTACACAAACTGAAATATCTTATCTTACTTATTTTAATATTGTTAATCAAGTGCAGTGTTGCCAAAGTAACAATTTATCTTTAAACTCTCTTACTTTTTCTTGTCTATATTGTTAATATAAAGTGCAGTGTTGCCAAATTAACAATTTATCGTTAAATATAAATATTTTGCAGTTCAGTTTTTTTGACAACAGAGGGATTGTAATGTGTTACAATAATTTTTAATGACAATTTATGATATATTTTTGATCTTGATCAGTTATATATTTTGATACTTATACTTTTTATGGAGTTATTATGCAACATTTTTATTACTACGTATGACTTGCTGAAAATATAGTACGGTTTTGTTTATTTTAATTGACATCTATCGGCAATAAGTATTTGTTGTTTTTATACCTACAGTCGTTCACGTACATACAGTTTCCATATCTATATCTTGTTGCCAGACATTTATGTTCACTCGGATTTTAGATCCTTTGCTTTCGCTAGTGCTATATTTGATTAGTACTGTTGATTTAGATACCGGCTCTTATTCTTTTTCTCTCATTTTAAATATTTTCAAGATGCAGGCCAATCACTTTAAGTCACTTACTTCAGAGGCCGTTCCATTCTCTTGGAGTTTCGCTATCGTTCTCCTAAAAAAACGGTACAATCGAGTTTTTAGTTTATCATTATTATTTCCGTTTTCGTTTCTTCCTTACTTTAGGCAACCACGCCATTCTTTGGAGTAACGCTATCGTTCTCCTAAAAAACGGTACAATTGTGTTTTTAGTTCATTATCGTTTTCGTTTTCATCCTTATTTTAGGCAACCACGTCATTCTCTTGGAGTTTCGCTATCGTTCTCCTAAAAAACGGTACAATTGAGTTTTAGTTGACCATTATTTTTATTATTTCCGTTTTCGTTTTCTTCCTTACTTTAGGCAACCGCGCCATTCTCTTGGAGTTTCGCTATCGTTCTCCTACAAAAACGATACACTGGAATTTTTTTCTTTTACTTTCCGTTTTCTCAATGACTGCTTTGTCGCTCCATATCTTCACCTTGTCTCCTATAGCAATCTCTTCTCTTTCTCTTGCCTTCAATGGCAGTTCTTCCTTAGTTTTTAGTCGTTTTTTATCTTTAACCAGGTTGGCCACACTCTTGTAGAGTTCTGGACCGATGTACCGTATTCCCTGACAGAGTCATGGGTGTCATTTTAGCCATAATACCTTTGTTCGATTTAACAAAGAGAGCATATCAACGAACTGAATGCATGTAGCTGGATTGACTTTCGGATCGATGACCAATGGCTACTGTGGACGCTAACTGGCAACCTCACCGAATGTCGATCGGGCGCTGCTGTTTCTGCCCTCTTCCTGTGCTCTCGGCGTATAAACCAGAATACCTTTTTGTCTGATCACGTGATAAGAATCTATCGTCTTTCTTTTTATAATGTCGCCACAAACTATTCCTAACCACACATACCATTATTTCGACCTCGATTTACCTTTCAGAATCACCCTATTTATCTTCAATTCTCTTTTACCGTAAACCATTCAAAGTAAGTATCTATGTATTTCTTTCTCTCCCTCAACATACCTTTTGCGTTGCCGTATTGTGATACTTGTGAACTACCTACCGTTATCGTATATTTTAGAACCGTTCCTTGTGGAACACTATAAGTGTTGTTGCCCTGCCAATAATCTTTGCTAAGTCAAGTAGTATTTCACCCCTGGTGACGTCATTATGACAAATCTTTACTCTTTGCTCGGTGAAAATTAGGCTGATTTACGAATTAATTAGAATTCCGACGGAATTGCATTCTAAATCAATTTTAGGCTGACATCACTCACCGTGTTTATTTTTGTGTCTCTCCCGGAGACATATTGGTTTGATATTTCCTGGAATTTTTCGCTCTGCGTATCTGAGATCCCAGCGTTTTATCAAAACACACCCTACCGTACCTTATCTTATCGTTTCGCCTGCACTGAGAAATTATCGTACCCTATCGTTACCTTTCGTTCTCAGTGTACGCTTTGTCTTATACGATGACATAACTACATGATAATCACAAGATGACAAAACTGCCTTACCTTACCTTTGACAATTGCCTTATTACCTTTGACAATTGCCTTACCTTTACCTTTGACAATTGCCTTACCTTTACCTTTGACAATTGCCTTACCTTACCTAAGATACATAGATTTTGCAATGATACTTCACCCCTCCTTTTATCTTATTAAGCCCATTTTTCACACAAAAAAAATAATTCTTCGAATCATTTTTTTCCCGGAGGAGAGGGGGTGTAACATGTCTATCGACCTGTTTCGATTTTACAGAATAAATCCTTTTAATTAGCGCTCGTCGTCACTAGCCACATCCAATTATAGTTCTGTGATCCCAAACTCTTCTACCCTGACCGTAAGACAATTGACGTCTGCCAACGGACGCTTCCATTTTTTGCACAACGCCACGTGAAACACTCCTTTTTGTTATCGACCGCCTAAGAGGGCAGATCATCTTTCGCTATCTTTCATATCTTAAGTATCTATCTTAGGAATTTTGCTGTGGTAAGCACAGCCCCTAGGCGAGAATATAACGCCGAGGATATAAACCGAAGAATTTAACCGGAGAATATAACCCCAAGAATATAGCCCTAGCTCAAAATACCGTCCTAGAAGAGAACTCATCAGTTCAGATCAATACCTGACTTCTTCTTCAGGAAACAACTCCATATAAGCTAAGTACCTATAAAAGTGCAAATTCCTGTTCACTTCCTGTGGCAGAATAAATTGTAAATTTGTGTTAATTCTATTTCTATTTTTTTCTAAATCCCCAACTATAAAAGTTGAGGGAGATATCGCCGCCCGGGGTAATTTTTAGTAACTTTTTTATTTTTTAATTTTCATTTAAATTTTACAAGGCGTTTCTACCTTTTCCGCCCTAGTTTTCTTAGTCCTTTTTATCGTTAAAAAGGTAGTGGCGCCCTCAATTTTTACAACCCTTCTGTTATCCTTGTGTGACATAAACTTGGGGTCGAATCACCCTTGAGAGGAGTCTCTAGCCGGAGCCCTTCGAGCTGGTGCCCTGTGAGGTACAGCATTTACCGTTACAAATTGGCGCCTTTACCGTTACAAATTGGCGCCTTCACAGTTACAAATTGGCGCCCAACTAAAAGCAACATTTACCGTTACAAATTGGCGCCTTTACCGTTACAAGTTCTTTTCAGAACACCTGTTTGTTGACTTTCTGCGATTGTTTACATCTCATCTCAACCCGACATCTTAAGAATCATTTTCAGTACATAAGGGCTATCTATGTTTGGCTAGTTTCCGCGTCAAGTCAATCAAGGCATATTTCATAGATTTTGAACAAGACTATTTCGGAACACGCTCTTTAGTAACTAATCTAGTAACTTTTAGTGGCTTCTGAAATTACTCCTCCTGGTTTTTAAATGAACTATAATAATACCGCTCGGAATTCTGCACCTCGCTCCGGTATCTTCGCTCTCCATAGAAAATAAACTCTGCACCTGGGTAGGTAATCTACTTTTATTGTCATTTCGGCCGAAAAGTATAGGAATGACTAATACAATGCAGTTCGATGTATTTTTATCATCTCTTCTGATATATCAAAATTTAAAAATTTAATGGAGTAATAATAAATCACATTATATAACTAAAGATATATTGTACTATTCAACATAACAAATTGATGGCACTTTTACTGAAACAATGTTTAGTCGTCAAGTTTATCGGGTACGAGAAGATTTTGATTTGATAATTCTAATAATGTATCATATATTACTTCTTTCTTGGAATTCTCTATATCTTCGGGAGTTGCATGCTTAAGTAAATAATGATCGTCAAACAAATATTTCCGATGAAACTGTTCGTCACACACTTGACAGCGATACCTGGGATTGCCGTGTTGGCTCATATGAAAGTCCAATTCCTCTTTGGTATAGAATCGTTTCCAGCACACATTACACCTAAAATGAAAGTAATTCATAATATTAAAGTTAACAATTCAATTGTTTCAACACTTACAATGTGGAACTTCATTAAATTAAGTAACACCAAATATAATTAAAAATTCCACAATACTATATTATTTATTTTGGTTCTTGACCGGTTTCACGAACATAAGTTCGCATCATCAGACTCAAAGAAATTTAGAAATAAGATATAGTGAACACCTCAGTTGCTATAGGAATAAACATCCAGACAAGTCAAACTATGCAACACTTGCTTGAAGAAAATCATACTCCAACAGTTCAACATTATATAACCGCATCGAACTTTTACATAACTGTCAAAATTATTTAAAGTAAAATTTTCTAGGAGCATTAGAAATTAAGAAGTACTTCTTTGATCCTGACTAACTTGATGAATGAACAACTAGATATAATTTATTCTTCACTTTTAGATTGTTTATTGGATACCTAATATTGCTTCAATTAGTTTCAAGGATATTTCATTGAGTTTTATAAAAATACATCGAGACAACATCAAATCCTCAAGCAATAGGTCAAAACACCATGACATCATATATTATTGATTCCATGCCTTTGATAGCTGTTATAATGATTTTATCCTAGTTACTGTTGTATTTTTCATTTTTCTTTTTCACATAATATTGACATTCCATCACTATCATCCTTCTGATGATGCGAACTATGTTCGTGAAACCGGTCAAGGACCAAAATAAATAATATAGTATTGTGGAATTTTTAATTATATTTGATTTTACTTAATATTAAAGTTATTTTATCTATACATGTATTACCTGTGAATCTCATTATAAAAGGTTTTTTCAACTACTACTATTAGAAGATATCATTTATGCTGTGTTCGAGTTGAGAAGATAAATATGTTTCCCTGGTAGTTGTTAATTTTTCATTATTTACTACTATCATACTTTGTTTTTAAACTAAGAGGAGCGATTTGAATTTAAGTTGGCATTTCTGCTGCCTATCGATTGGTCAGAAAGCCGCTCGTTTCACACAGCTCTTTTGATACAACTGACAACGACATTTGTGGTTGGTTTTTGTTAAGTTTAGCAACGCCGCCCTATAAGACATTATATTTATACAGATTCGGCAAATAATTATGTTCCGTGCAGCCATTCTGTGAGTGAAAGAGAGAAAGGTATAGAACAACAGAGGGACAATGTCGCATTCCCCTTTGGGGAGAGTGTATCGAGTCTAGAGTAGTGGAAGTTTCATGGAGGGGAAGTATTTTGTTTTCTCTTGGACATATAGAATTTTATGTATAAATGCTCACTGTTGCTCCTATATGAGAATCTACGTACGGAAAATAAATATTTGCCGAACCTGTATGTAGTATGCTTTGGTTTTGCTGTCAGTCGGCCACCTATAGTTTGGCAAACTTATCTGAACCAACAATATATCAATATTGATTAACAGTTAGTTCTTTAATGTGCTTGTTTCATTGGATTTTGTCTATTAACATTGTTTTTTCAAATTTTGAATATTAAAAGGTAAACGTGCGAAAACCATATTAGCGCGTCCACCAAACAAACTTAATTGGTGAAGATTTATCGAACCACCTGACTTGCTATTGGCAAGCACGTGCGTGTGTTCGTCCCTCTCACTTCGACTATTGACTGATATTGATTATTCAGTGGCGTTGGTATTGACAGTGTTTATCATTGTATTTTCAGTTTTATTTGACATCTTAAACTTTTGTATTTTGTGTTTAGTATTAATAAACTTTTTTGTGATTTTGAATAGTGTAGTGTTTTGTGTTTGTTCATTTTTCACAAATGAATCAATATACTCGTGGAAAGACACTTCATAGCCAAACTAGAGAGGTGATTGCTAATGTTTATAGAATATTAATATCTAGGTATATAATAATCGTAATAATCATTTTACATTTTGTTAACTTGGTTTAAACATAACCAATGTAATAATTAAAAGAAATGTTTGATATAACCATATAAAAATACATTGGTCTGCTGGCCGGAATGAAACATAATTAAATGTTAAGCAAGTTTTATATCTTTATTTACTTGTTTTTATAGAATTTGCGAAGAATAAATAAATATGAGGATAGGTACTGATGAATATAATGATCATTAGGTTATGTTTTGTGGAGATTTTGAATTATTTCGTGTCCATATTGGATTAAGTACGATTTTTAACTTTATTTGATTTTAACAAATACCGTGTTTTGGAAAATACCTTACCTTTCAAGCAAAATATTCCAGAAATGCGACATATTAGAAAGAAATGCCGAAACACGTCGACTGTTAACTTGAGGGGGGCACTTTTTAGCGCTAATGTCATAAACGTCAGATTCACCCCCTTCCTACTGGATACCTTTTAATTTTTTTCAAATGGCGTTAGGTATCAAGTCATACCTCATTTAAAAGGTCTGGTAGATCTCTATTCAATCATTTTGTTTCTTGAATTGTCAACATAATACGGGGGCATACGAAAATTTGAAAGAGACAATTTTAAACAATGATTAAATAACAATGGAAGGCGTTATCAAAGGCGTGAATCTGACAATTATGACATTAGGGGGTGAATCGGACGTTTATGACATTAGCGCTAAAAAGTGTCCCCCTCAAGTTAAAAGTTCACGTGTTTCGGCAAGACTTTCTAATAAGTCGCATTTCTGAAATATTAAAAGTGGGTCCTTTTCAAATGAACACAGTGTATATACATAATCATAAAATGTTTTTAATACTATAAAAAAATACCCTACACCGTTGGTACGTTTATGACAGATATCGGACATGTTTCCTCACCCCTTACCGATGCCGCGTAGCTTCAGATAGGTTTACCAAACTATAACATTATTGATGCGCCTCATGTGCGTCTCGAAGACTCAAGTGTTTTAATACAGTCTAAATATCAACAATTGGTCCATTTTTTGTTTATTTTTATAAAAATATTCATTACTTAGTTCAATCTTTATTACCACTCTTTTGCGTTTGTTGTTTACTGTTTTATTTCAACAAAGTATTATATTCCAACCAAGTTAAATGCTATTTTTATTATTTAATCAGTTTGATAAACAAAATCTATAGTCCATGCTTGTTTCCAAGTAAAATCTTATTTTTGTAAATACTTCTACATCAAGTTTCACATACATTACAGTACAATTATATTGTTACGCGAGCTACTGCAATAATATTCTCACTTAGTGCCCCCAGTGAAATCCCCGTATGAGACGACTATGGCTCCTCCGCCCAAACTTCGAGAAACATCCAGAACACCCGGGTGCATCCGCCAGAATATCGAGAATATCCAATGCACCCGCGAGAACGCCGAGACACTTCTAGAATTACGGCGCACGAGTATAAATAGGCCACAAGCATCGCTGCAGGCAATTAGTCAATCAGTCAGTGTTGATACCGAAGGAAAGTAATCGCTCCTCGATAAAGTGTTTATTAAGTGACTCTCATATAAATTATAATTAGTGTGTTTAGTGTATTAGATAAATTATTAAATAAGGACTGAATTACATATAAATCTGTAAATATAAATTAGAATAAACGTTACAATATGGTAATTTTCGATATGAAAACTTCTGTTTTCTCTTAGTTGATGCTATACCCAAGCCTCAAATGTAAATAAAGAATAATTTGAACATACAATTGCATTTTCTCCATACTTATTTATCCTCAAATTATTGACAAATTTTACATAAATTACTTATTATAACCATACATTTTTTCACAATAATGTGACATTTGGTTGCTACTTTCGCCATGGTCTGTGGACACTGATGATTCAATATTTAGACATGACTTGATCCCTCATTGGCCACGACAACTGCGAGCAGTACAATACATATTCCTGCTAATTGTCAAGTAGTTCAAAAAGTCTGAACACGACCCTTTCGGCACGCTATTAATCTAGTAACTTTTAGTGGTGTGATTGAGGTTTCTTAAAATTCTCTTCCTAGTTTAAAAACATGGTATAGGAGAGAAAAATGGAAACAATAGAGACATAAAACATATAATGCATAATAGACAGTAGAGAAGAGATTATTTTCAACACAGCTTTATTATTATAATTTTCCTGTTTATTAATTAAGTAATAATCGAGGCAGCCATTTTAAAAATTCATAGTGTAATAGACAGGAAATGTCAATATAATTTATCGAATTTTTATGAATTTTTTAATTGAACCCTTTCAAATACAAATCCAAAAACTATCATTGTGAAAATTATTAAATGTTCTAGTAGTGGAAAAAATAGTATATATGTTACCGGCAAAGTCCGTTATGCAGTCATACTTAGATTTGCCTAGGCAAATGGTATATTCCCTTCCCCTTTTCGAAAAAATATCAAATAATTTGTATTCCACATTAAGTTTTTCAAAAAGGGGAAGGGATATACCATATATACCATTAGTTTTCCGGCAATGCGGACATTGCCTAGGCAAACCTAGGTATGACTGCATAACGGACTTTGCCGGTAACATATATACCACAATAGACAAGATTTTTCTCAGCACAGCAGAGATAAAACAGAGTGGACTAGAAAAGTAAACTCGAAATCAATTCCTAACCAAACGTGTTTGTTACCATGAAATTTATTTGAGCCAACGGTATACAACTTTTCGCTGATTTACATTTATGATGAGGGTGTCCAGTTTCGGAAAGCAAAATATATCGTAAATAATGTTTACCTGTGAAAGATAGTATCTGCTTCCAAATGCGTTTTTTCGTGTCTCTTCAAACTGGGCCATCTTTTATACGTCAAGTCACAGTATTCACAAGCAAATCTTTTGACCACCAAATGGGTTTGAAGATGCACTTTCAATTTTTGAATACCATTATAGTATTTTCCGCATATTTTACAAGGTAACGGATCATCTATTAAATAAAAAATATTAAACATATAATAACATTCTAGATGAATATTGATGTACCAGTATTTTTAAACCGAAGAAATTTCCCAGGAACTCTACATTTCACGTTATTATCTGCATCTCGTTGTTTTTCTTCTTCATGTCGTTTGAGGTGATTCCTCAGATAATCCGCTCGACCAAATAATTGGTCACAAAATTCGCATCTGAACCGCTCAATCTCCATGTGTTTTAATCTAAAAGTAAATCACACGTCGTATTTTCAATTATTTGCATAGGATTCTCTATAGAATTAAATTATTACATAATGTAAAGGGTGTTTTATTTTTAGGTGATATTTTTTTCTGTCTTTACTGAGAATCTGATACTTTATAATAAAAAAAAATTCCCGTTGGGAATAAATTAAAGGCTTCACTCATCCAAAAATTCCCTAATGTTCAAAGTGATTCATTAAGGGAGGTGAACGGAATCAGTATGTCCTAGAATTTGCGGAAAAAAATCTTAAAAGAAAATCAGCGCTAGAAAATTGTTTAAACATGTTTTTTAGTCCATAGTATTTCGCTGGGTGGCACAGTCTATCACTTACAAAATGTAATTGGACTTTTTACAAAATATTCCCCAATTTAGGTTGGTAAAAAATATCAACTTAAGAAACTACTGTCCTTATTCTACAACTTTTGTTGAAGTAATTTTTCTGTATCACCTATTCTGAAGTGGTGGGGAAGTGTTCTTTGGTTGACATAAAAAAGACTTCAGCTTCCATATGCCTGGACCGATTGTCAAAAATATAGACTCCATGCATAGACTTAAAGGTAGATTCCAAAAGCAAATAACACTTTTAATTTTTCAATCGGCAACTAGATGGCGTTATGTAACACCTAGCTCTTTTTTATTTTTTCTGAGAAATTTCAAATAAAATGGTATAACTTTAATAAGCTTACAAAAAGGTAAATAAGATGACTTATTGATCTGTCAAAACCGGGAACTGATATCTCTTGTCATTCAAGAGATATTGGCATTTGTTGGTGAGTGTAGATGATTGTTGGATCACCCAGTAAGTTGTAAGAGAAATTATGTTGCTAAAATTGTTTTGAAAATAAAATAACAAGTAAAAACGCATCACAAAAAATATTTATTAACATTACATAATGGTGGAGCTACTCATAACAGTAATTTACTAAACGCACCTACTACCTAACTATTTTAAATACTTACTCAAAATGCTTGCCATCATTTGTTATGCACAAATGCAGTCTTTCTATAGTGGAATTACGCGTTTTAATTTTTTATCTACGTACTACTTTCTTTGGTTCCAGACGATAAACATTTGTTGTCAAAGGTAAAGAATTAAAATATTGTGCAATTATCATCACATAAAAATGAGTTTTCGTTTTTTGTTTTCAGGTTATTCTCATTATTGGATTAAGCGGGAATGCTGTAAACAATAACTTAGAAATATAAAAATGGAACACATTCAGGACACGGGAAAATCTTTGGTAATTGATATCCCAGATTCTAAAACTAAAACGAGACGTTCATTTGTAGTACCAGATACTTTTTATATAATATGTCAAAAGTACCTGAATTTGCGTCCTCCTGAAATGAAACAGGTTGTGGGGATAAACACAATCGGTAGTACACCACGTAAAATTGCTGAATATCTTCAGCTGCCGGAACCTAAGCAATATACTGGCCATTGTTTTAGGAGATCGTCAGCCACTATATTAGTTGATGCAGGAGGTGATATGCTATCATTAAATTCAATTGTTATAAACAAAAAATATAATAAAGTTTAAATAATTGCGATTTCCTTTATTTCATAGAAGAAAATAGATGGGCGTAGAAAAAGTATAGTACGTTACACGAGTTGTAATCCCATTACGCACTCGTGAAACTTTTTCACTTCGTGCGTAATGAGTTACATACAACTATTGTTACGTAATATACTATTTTGGCACATTACAGGAAATTTATTGAAATTATCACAAGCATTTTGAATTTTTGTAAAAATAAATTTGACAATTTATTATACCGGGTGGAATGAAACAATATTTATGTACCGTAAATTCCAAACACCCTGTGGGGTAAACTGAGGCTACAATTTTTTTTGCAAATGATTAGAAATACTAATTAATTCTCGATATTTTGTTTTTTTATTCATTCCAATATCTTTCTCTTTACAAAGGATTTTTAAAGGAAACTCTACAATTTTTGTAATTCAAATTAAGCTCACAGTGAATTCTTTACAAAATAAATCATAGGTGGTTAGTAAATTTTGACAAAGAAAAGAATTTAATATTTATTTTATTGTATCAATATTAAAGCAAGAAAGGTGTGGTTTGAGAGTGTTTTTTCCAGTTTTTGGATTGATAAGTAAATAGAGCAGTTTGTAAGGCGTAGTATAGTTCAAGGTAGGAATGTACCGGATCGAGTATTTGGCCGGTTCGGCCGAAACCGGAATTCCGGCCGGATCGGGATTTATATGGAAATATTTCAAATTCCTGCAGGTTAACGATATTTTACAGGTTCTATCTATCTAAAGCATAAAACTCTATATTATTTTCTTTTTTTTTGTATACACAGGTCCTTAATTTATTCCGTTCTGCGTTATGAATTATAGGGCAATATACTCTATCAACTTGAAGTATACTATGGAGTGACCATTATTGATAGAAAGTCAGACCCATTTGAGTGGTGGAGCAAGCACAGTGGAACATTTCCTTTTCTAATTAATTTAGTAAAGCAGTTTTTATCAAGTCCAGTAACTAGTGTTTATTCAGAGAGACTATTTTCAGAAATTGGTAACAAATATGTTGATAAAATAGGAGTAGGCTAAGTTCTGAAACTGCAGAAAAGCTCACGTGTGTGAACTTAGCGTCTCATATCTCAGCATCTCATAATTTAAAAAGAGTTCTTATAGCGTCCAACATAGTTCTAGAGTTCCTGATACTTTATATTAATAGTTCTATTGAATTCAGTAGCGAAAACGGCTTTTGAAAAAATGAGACGCTGACGACCGGAAGTTAGCGTCCCAAAGTATAAAATCAAAAAAATCGAGCAGAAACGGTTATTCAAAGGATAGTTCTAGAGTTCCTGTTTATTTATATCGATAAATTCTTAGAATTCAAAATCGGACATCTGTGAAACGGTTTTTATAGATTAAAAATCATGCTAGTGAGAAGCTGTCGTACAAGAGCGAGTTCTAGCTCCTGTAAGGATTAAAAATGATCATTAATTGGGGGATTAAAAATGATCATTAATGTCCCAATATACGATTCCCTAAAAAGTTCTAATCGTTAACGGTCTGCAGAATATTTTTAATTATTATTATTGATGAAAAACCATCTCAATAGTGGGACGCTGTCGTTCTAGACCGAGTTCTCGCTTTTGTATCGATTCAGAATGATACTGGCGTCCCAAAATACGATTCCCTAAAGAGTTCTAATCGTTAACGCCCTGCAAAATATTTTTAATTATTATTATTGATGGAAAACCATCACAATAGTGGGACGCTGTCGTTCTAGACCGAGTTCTCGCTTTTGTATCGATTCAGAATGATACTGGCGTCCCAAAATACGATTCCCTAAAGAGTTCTGATCGTTAACGCCCTGCAAAATATTTTTAATTATTATTATTGATGGAAAACCATCACAATAGTGGGACGCTGTCGTTCTAGACCGAGTTCTCGCTTTTGTATCGATTCAGAATGATACTGGCGTCCCAAAATACGATTCCCTAAAGAGTTCTGATCGTTAACGCCCTGCAAAATATTTTTAATTATTATTATTGATTCAAAACCATCACAATAGTGGGACGCTGTCGTTCTGGACCGAGTTCTCGTTTGTGCAATGACTCAGAATAATTATTAGCGTCCCAATATATGATTCCCTAAAGAGTTCTAATCGTTAACGCCCTGCATAATATTTTTAATTATTATTATTGATGAAAAACCGTAACAATTGTGGGACGCTGTCGTTCTAGAGCGAGTTCTAGCTTCTGTATCGATTCAGAATGATACTAGCGTCCCAAAATACGATTACCTAAAGAGTTCTAATCGATAACGCACTGCAATTAATTGAATATTATATTCTGCTTATACCATGACAGAATCTCGACCTCAATTTAGTACGACACCTTCTCGCCATCATGGTGATTTGTCGTCCATAATAAATTGTTTTCAGGGTTTTGTACGAAGCGTCAAAGAAGAACTTTCAAGAGTTCGTACTTTGGGAACCATTACAAAACCTGGAACTCGCTTTAGTATGATAGCATCCATCTATCGTGACAAATTTTTATCCATAATAATCTTTCGAAATTTTTTGCAGAGCATTGAAGATTAGAACTCTTCAGGAGTTCGTATATTGGGACACTACTTATCATTTTAAATCGTGAGAGAAGCGAGAACTCGCTCTAGAACGACAGCGTCCGACAATTGTTATGGTTTTCCGCCAATAATAATTATTAAAAATATTTTGCAGACTGTTGAAGATTAAAAGTCTTCAGGAGTTCGTATATTGGGAAGCTAATGATTATTCTGAGTCATTGCACAAGCTAGAACTCGCTCTAGAACGACAGCGTCCCACAATTGTGATGGTTTTCCATCAATAATAATAAATAAAAATATTTTGTAGAGCGTTAACGATTAGATCTCTTCAGGAGTTCGTATATTGGGATGATCGTCTCATTCTGAATCGATACCGAAACTAGAACTGGCTCTAGAAGGACAGCGTCCCATTATTATGATGGTTTTTCATCAATAATAATTATTTGAAATTTTTTGCAGAGCGTTAACGATTAGAACTCTTTAGGGAATCGTATTTTGGGACGCCAGTATCATTCTGAATCGATACAAAAGCGATAACTCGGTCTAGAACGACAGCGTCCCACTATTGAGATGGTTTTTCATCAATAATAATTATTAAAAATATTCTGCAGAGCGTTAACGATTAGAACTCTTTAGGGAATCGTATATTGGGACATTAATGATCATTTTTAATCCTTACAGGAGCTTCTCACTGGCATGACTTTTTATCTATAAAAACTGTTTCACATATGTACGATTGTGAATTCTAAGAATTTATCGATATAAATAAACAAGAACTCTAGAACTATCCTTTGAATAACCGTTCCTGCTCGATTTTTTTGATTTTATACTTTGGGACGCTAACTTCCGGTCGTCAGCGTCTCATTTTTTCAAAAGCCGTTTTCGGTACTGAATTCAACAGAACCATTAATATAAAGTATCAGGAACTCTAGAACTATGTTGGACGCTATAAGAACTCTTTTTAAATTATGAGACGCTAAGTTCACACACGTGAAAAACTCTTATTTATTCATCACAAACTAAATAAAATAAATTATGAATATTAGTTTTTGGTTTATATCTTTAATCTTTAATATGTACCTCGGTTTAATACATTCGTCTGTTTAAAAATATATTGTAATGATTTACGAATTCAATTTATTAAAGTTCAAAATATTTTTCTTGCTTTGGTCATATATTTAACCTAATTTAAAAATTTTTAATGTTCGGGCCGGACCGCAACTGCGATTCGGCCGGATTTAGTGGTACCGCCGGAATTCCGGTACATCCCTAGTTCAAGGTATCATGAATAGGGCACATAATTTAACCAACGACGAATGTGTAAGAGCTACAAGAAGGGAAGAAGTATGCGTTATGTGGCCAATTTGTTAGTAGTGCATACTTTAACCATCTGACGAATGTTCAGAAAATTTAGGAAAACCGTAGAGTTTTCTTTAAAAAATTGTATCTTTTGTAAAGAGAAAGATTTGGAAAAAATGAGTCTTTCTAATCATTGACATCATTGATAAGGAAAAAATGTGTAGTTTTCACCCCCACAGGGTGTTTGGAATTTACATAAATATTGTTTCATTCCACCCGGTATAATAAATTGTCAAATTAATTTTTACAAAAATTCAAAATGCTTGTGATAATTTCAATGAATATCCTACAATTTGCCAGAAAAATTATTGTAATCGGTTGATAATTAAAAGAGTTATTCTAAATCAAAATAAGCAAAGTTTTCGTTTATTTTTGTCCATGCGTTAGTAGGTCAATTAGGTAGTAGGTGCGTTTTGTAAATTTCTGTTACGAGTAGCTCCCTTAGTTTTGTTTGATTATGTAATGTTAATAAATATTTTTTGTAATGCGTTTTTACTTGTTATTTAATTTTCAAAACAATTTTAGTAACATAATTTCTCTTACAACTTACTGGGTGAGCCAACAATCATCACACTCACCAAAAAATGCCAATATCTTTGGAATGACGAGAGATATCAGTTCGCGGTTTTGACAGGTTAATAGACATCTTATTTGCCTTTTTGTAAGCTGGTTAGAGTTACAGCATTTTATTTGAAATTTTTCAGAAAAATTAGTAAATAGAGCTAGGTGTTACATAACTCTGTCTAGTATCTGGCATATGGAAGTTACAGTCTTTTTATGTCAACGAAAGAACACTTCCCCACCACTTCAGAGTAGGTGATACAGAAAAATGACTTTAACAAAAGTTGTAGAATAAGGACAGTAGTTTCTAAAGTTGATATTTTTACCAACCTAAATTAGGGAATATTTTGTAAAAAATCCAATTATATTTTGTAAGCGATAGATTGTACCACCTAGCGAAAAATTAAGGAATCAAAAACATTTGTAATCATTTTTTAGAGCCGATTTCCTGATAAAATTTTTTCCCCAAATTCCAAGTTATTTAAATATAAAACAATTTGTTGATAGTAACCAAATTGTTTTATATTCTATGTTACAGTGAGTGTTCAAGACATTATTTACCTGTAATGAGCTTTTAGTGCACTATCATTTTTAAAAATTTTGGGGCACTTATCACACATAAGTCTGACTTCTGCATGAGTAAGATAATGTTCCTTCAATGCAAATTCGGACATGAATTCATCTCCACACAATCCACAAACACAAATAGTTGAGTTTTCTTCAAATGATTGATATTCCATTCCTTCAACATCTTCTATTGATCTAAAATATTAACAGTATGTATATATTGGGTAGACATTCACTGAGACCTAAAATATTTTTGCTGCTTTCTTCTACTCAGATCCTGAGAAAAGTCTCAGAGTCCCTTTAGTCCTCGCTTTAGTCCTATTATACTTGGAGGAATTTTAGGATATCTGCAGGCTTTAGTTTAGGTAGAAGATAACTTGCGTTATCAAAACACACATAAGATAGAGTAAAGTCTTAGTGTTGGTGTAGTATAACCAGTGTTCAGTGTCGAGTATTGCCAACAATTCCAAAATTCCCAACTTGATTGTAATTATATTTACTTAGAGTTGGTTTTAAAATGACAGTATCATACATCTATAGCCAATGAGGCTGTAATACCTCTCCAATCGACTAATGTAAAAATGATTCTTCTTCACAAAAAAGGACCAAGAGAATACCCAAATAATTACCGTAGTATAGCGCTAATTAATCCCAAAACGAAATTATTTACACAACTTATTAATAACCGCCTGACTAAACTAGTTGAACAATATGAATTACTACCGGAATGCAGGCTTTCATAAAAATCATAGCTGTGAAGACAACATTTTTGTATTCTCGTCAATTGT
The DNA here is from genome assembly GCA_947563755.1 of Lochmaea crataegi. Classification (NCBI taxonomy): domain Eukaryota; kingdom Metazoa; phylum Arthropoda; class Insecta; order Coleoptera; family Chrysomelidae; genus Lochmaea; species Lochmaea crataegi. The sequence goes on from OX387432.1 coordinate 26,564,832, forward strand.
AAATAACTACCTACGTCTACCGCCAAGAAAAATGTTTGCGCTTTTTGTCGACTTTAGGATGGCATTCGACTGTTTAAGTTATGACGTATTATGGGGAAAATTATTTAGCAGAGGGGTAAGGTAAGCGCTAAAATAGTTATGTAAATTTATTATACGAGTCAGCCTCACTTTTTATTGAACAGAATGGAAACAAATCAGACCGAATTAAAATAACTCAGGGCGTCCTGCAGGGGGACAGCTCAAGTCCTCTCATATGTTCATTATTTATTTCCGATATAGATATCTATTTTAAAGAACATGATGCTAAAGGTTTGATACTTGATAACGGAAAAAACATACATATGCTGCTTTATGCAGATGACCTGGTGTTATTCGCCGAGTCACAAATTGATCTAGCAAAAAATTTGCAATTACTTGAACTATATTGCACTGAGCTTAAACTAGAAGTGAATCCTTTAAAAACCAAAATAGTTGCCTTCCGTAGGAGTCCAAAAACCCCAATATAAATTTAAAAATATTACAATTGATTCAGTTAATACATATGAATATCTGGCTGTTATCTTCTCATTTAATGGACTCTTCTTAAATAAATTTAAACAGCGAGAGCAAAAAGCCAGATTTTCTCAAGGAACTTTAATAAATACAATAAATTCCTCAAAAATTTCAAATATTGACTCTATAAAACTATTATATAATAATATCGTGATTCCTACTTTTACGTACGCTGGTGGTATATGGGCTCTCCGCTACTTGGAGCAAACGGAAAAAGTACAAAATAATTTTTGGAAAACCTTCTGTACATGCAAAGGTCCACAGCCGAACATATAGTCAGGACGGAAGCCAGCTTGTGTAAAATGGGTTACTTTATTATAAAACAAGCATTAGAAGTACTACTGAGAATAAAAAATAAGAACCCTAACCGATATGTTCATCATGCACTAGTTCGCCTAATAACTTTGCAAGTATCGTCTATTAGTAACTTGAAATACAATTGGGCTGATCAATTAAGACAATGTCTAATTAACTATTGTAACACAGAAATAAACATTAATGATATAAATTAAAATACAAAACACAAAATCCTGCCTAGTTATGTTCAGAAAAACTATGAGAAAGATCTAAACAGAATCCTAATCAGTATTCGTCATCCTCTTCATAAACACCTGTTACAAAGAAATCTCGTTATTAATTATAATTACCTAAATACTACAATCCTTTTGCATATTAAAAGACTTGTAGCTCAGCTCAGAACAGCTAACATAGAAAAATTATATATATACATAAATAACATTTCTTATAAAATCGACAACTTTTATTTGTTCAATCTGTAACTTTTTGAAAACGGAAACTCTCGAACACATATTGCTGGTCTGTTGAATGTATAAGAATCTCAGAAATAGATTGATTAGACCTGGAGGTCGTTCAGACGATCTAGACTTACTTCTGTCATCTACAGATACCTATACTCTGTATCATCTGCATCGTTTCATAAGTGAGGCAATGAAAATGAGATCGTTTATAATTAACGAATGAACGTCAATCGACATGCTCATCCAACAAGTAGGTACAACTTTCACTTGTCATTGTATTTATTTATTTTTTGTTTTATTTGTAAAAACACTTTTGTACAACATTTGCCCGTCCCCCTTGTTCATGTTAAACTGTTTGCGAATGAACAATAAATAAATAATAATAATATATCCAATGAGGTATTGCAAAAACTATTAACTGGATTTGAGTTATTCAGGAAAAATGACTTACGAATCTTCTTCTTTTATTTGGATAATAGTTGAATCATTCAATTCATCACCAGTTGCCAATATAGTTATATTTGGGTTCAAATTATTACTGTCCTGGGAACTGCAAGCTTCCATAAATTGTCCCCCCAACATCTCATCACTTACAGTAGCAGCTAAAAAAGTACATTAGTATATTATGAAATCAGAATGTGTTGTATTGCCAATAACATATTTTGCAAATTATATCAGATTGGTACAAATTTGGAGTCGAAAATCCAATTTCACAAACTCTTAACTTTAACCCTCCGCGACTAGCACTAGCATGCGGCGGTAGGACTTCATTACTAACATCGGTCTCGGAGACCAATATTCAAAAAATATATATACAATGTGCATATTGTTCTTTTTTTATTTGATTTGGGTTGAATGAACCCAAATATAGTAATTTTTAATATTTTTAAATTTTATTGTAACTTCAGTCTTTCAATAGAGGCAAGCACATAAAACGTTCGTCACAAAAAATTCTAAAAAATTTCATCTCAAAATTAAAATTAAAAAAAATAATTGAAAAATAATAGGTAATTAAACAAACATACTAAAAGTAAATAGCCTTGTATTATAAACATACATGCTCTTATAATTTGTAACAATCAGAATAAATTAGGTGTCCATTTTTGCACTTCATTCTAAGCACAGAGGTCAAATGTTCTAGGCACATAAATTTATTGCAAAAATGGCAGCTATACTTTGTTTTTTGGTTATTTTTAGTTGAATTACAATGACCATATAAAACTTCTTTTGGTGCTTCACTTTCTTCGGTGATTCCACGAATTTCACAAATTCTCACTAACATTCAAACTAACATCGGTCCACAAGACCGAAAGTTGTAATAACTGAGTATCGATACGCGCTACACATCTGCCACTTTGACACTTAACGTAAGATGCCGAGAAAAGAAACTACTCACGCGCTCAAAAACGTACGTTTGCCATGTAGAACTATACTGATGAGAATAGGAGTAGCCGGTCTCACAGACCACATGTTAGTCACGGAGGGTTAATAACTCTTATTTGAATAGTCATTAGCTATCAGTTTATTTTTTAACCCGTAACCGCAGACAAGGGGTCATTTTGACTCCTGACATATAGAGGAAAGTGTGCTACTCCCTCCTACTATTAGGTATCGGCATCATCATCTCAGTACCTTCTCAACAGCCAGTAACGAGTTGAAAGCCAAGAGGACGTGTTCGTGCTAAAAGTTGTTGAGCGGCAAAAAATTTGTAAACATCAGAAGGGGTCAAAAATACGCCACGTCTGTGTTAAGGTAACTATTTTGATTTATCAATTAAATCGTGTTTGTCACATTTTTATTGTAGTAATCATGGCAGATGATCAACCTGGACCTTCTAGGAAGAGGGTAAAATGGGAAGACAAAAATTATGAAGAAACCTGGGTGGATGAAGAGGATTATGAGACAAGTGGTATTGATATATTCTCAGTGACCACAACACTGTAGAAGGTGCCCTGCAATCAAGAGACGAAGAACATCCCATTTCTGCATTCTGTGCAAAATACCAATTTGTATGCATTGTACGAGGAGGGTTTGCATAGACTGCACAGTGTGAAAATATGTGCCAAAATGACCTTGTGCAGGTTTTTTGCCTACGGAAGCAAATTATGTTCCATTATTTTTTATATGTTTATAATAATCTGCTCTTATGTTTTTTCAAGTTAGAATTATTGATTTTTATTTTTGTTGTTCTATGGGTTCTATTATATATAACTACGCATCGTTTAAAAAAATACACCTTTTTATTTGACTGCTTTGTGTTTGATATTATTCTATAAAACTATAAAACAAGTATTTCAATATACTAAATAATATTACCAATTCATAAAATTTCATAAATATTAAAATCTTTGGTGTTAGTTAAACTTGTTTCAAGCAGGAGTCATTCTGACCCCACATCTGTTATAACGTATCAATAATAAGATGTCTGTAGTTACGGGTTAAATTCTGCTCTACAACTGTCTTTAAATATCTATTTGGTAGCTTCAATTCCGAAGGTGTATTCAGTACACTTTTTTTAAGGAATGCACATCATGATAATAAATTTTTAAACTTTGACCTTGTATAACTTTGTCAATTATGAAATGGAAAAAACAAAATATTGTTTACTGTATGGGGTAATTTTTCCTATATCCAATTGTAAAAAAATTATACTCATAGCTGTCAGTGGCGGCTCCTCCATTAGGTCATTGGGTCAATGACCTCCCATTAAAAAATAATTAAATAAGCATTTAAAAAAATAAAATATACCTACCTACTATACATAAAAATTTACCTAAAACGTTATAAGACCCCCGTGTAAACGTATTCCGCGAAGTACTCGGCGAAAACCAAAATTGAAAAGCGGGCTGGGGCCCACGGATGACCTCAAAGCGTTATATGGGAACGGAATTTGCCGAGCGCTGACGATCTTCGCGGCGTGAGAGCAACACGCCCGAAGGTTACATGTGTTGGGTCAAAAGCCCGGTTTGATATTGACTATGAATCGACTTACGTCGGCTGATTATTACACGCTTAGAAAAGAGATGAGTAGAGGGGTTGGCAGGCCGCGCTATATTTTGATTTAAAGGAGAGCATTTGAAGCGAGAGTTTTAACGTAATAAGATGTTAATGTTTTTTTGATTATTTTTTTAAGGGTGTTTTTACACTTGTGTTTTAATTATTTGGTGTTATTTTATTCTACGCCTTTTATCATGTCTGTGGTGCAAATGGTTCAAAATTTGAGAACTAAAAGTGAACTAAATTTTGAAAAACTATTAAAACTAAAAGAAAGTGGTCGTCCTCTTCCAGAATTAAAAATTAAACAGACTAGCAAGGACAAGAACAAAGAAGTTCATCGCAATTTTCGCAGGTCTATGTATGATTTGTCTAATTGGATTTGCGGATGTGAAGTAAGTGATGCATTTTACTGTTTCATTTGTCTGCTTTTTTTCTAATAATTCTCTATGGTGTAAAAACGGTGTCCAAGACTTAAAACCTTTGAAATAGAAAATAAAAAAACATAGTTTATCGGCAGACCACATGAAATGTGCCGTGAGTTTTGCTACAATCAGTACTGTGGATATTCGTTCTCAATTAGACAATGCTTATAAACAATCCGTAAGAGTTTTTAATGAAAATGTGTCGAAAAAAAGATATATTATAAATAAAATAATTGACTGTGTGAAATTTTGTGGGGCGTTTGAACTTGCTTTGCGAGGGCATGACGAGACAGAATCTTCTATAAACCCGGAACCCCGCTACGGTGGATAGGCCTCCGGAGGGCTGGTCAGTGTCGTTCCGTATTTTTAGATTTTGGTCACATCACCTATGACCCCCCTATCAAATTAACCACGAGCCGCCACTGATAGCTGTTATGATTTTGATGTAATAGCAATTTCAAGAGGGGCATGTCAAAGATTTTTATAAAAGTTTCAGACTATAGGTTTTTTATTCAAATTTTGTAAGTATAATTATTGAGATTGATAATATCCTTATCCACTTTCTTTAATAATTGTGCATTGTTTCCGGTGGCAATGATATATTGTGTCAATTATTTCTTTGACATACTATACCTGGAATAAGCTTCAGATTTCCTATTCCATCAAAACTATCTTCTTGTTCCAAGCTATGATTGCCAGTATCTTCTTTGTTTCCATCAATACTAGTTGTTTTTAAGGCTTTGTTGGTGAAGTTAAATTTTATATAAGAATGGTCATGATTTATAGTCTTCGTTACACCCTTTTCACTGCTAGGTACACCTGTGAAGCATTGTTTTAAGTCTAAAATATTATGAAGCAAAATTTCAATGTAATTTTGTAAAAACTTTGAAGAAATTTAGAGGAATAAATTGTTTGGGATGTTTAACTTCTTCTTTGTACGGATTGCTTTCATTACTATTTTACCAAAAGTAAATTTTATGTTCCAAATCAGAAGTAGAATTAAACAAAAATAGCTGACGAACTCAGTAGAAAGATAATTCACATAGTTTATAGCATTAAGAGTGTATTACTTTTTTAAAAACAAACTAACTTTATAATTAATTCCACTATTTAATGAAAAACTAATGAAAACTTTAAAATATTATTTATAAGGCCGTGGATAGAGTTACGACAGTCGTAATTCTAGAGGTTTTAGATAAAGTTACGACAGTCACATTATTATTGTAGGTTACGCCGAATTTGTGTAATTGCAGTTTGTGAAACAATTCAATATTTACATCTACAAACAAGACCGTAATAGAATTTTGTACTATACCCAAATATTATTAATCTATGACAAATAAAATAATTATTCATATGCCCCACTATTTAGAATTCTTGGTTAAAACAGATCATTGATTAATTTATCGAGGGCACGAAAAATCATTGAAGAAGCCATTTTTTTAACACTGTATAGCTTCTTCAATGATATTCCTTGCCCTTCTCGATAAAAACTACAACTATAAAATCTCCTAGCGGGTAAAAACAATGAACAAAATAAACTGACTAACTTTTTATGCGCTTTTTATATAATGCCTAGTCAGTTTATAATTTGTGCAGTATTTCATATATAGCGGAGTAAGTTCGGGCAATATATATATACCAGCTAGACAGTATATATAATGCCTAATTTCATATATAAGACTGTAACACATGTTACAATATGATTGTCGTAACTTTATCTAGAACTGCTAGAATTACGACTGTCGTAACTCTATCCATGGCATATTTATAATTATAAATTCAATTAAGAGTATTTTAAAGAAAAAATTTAACAAACTTATTATTAAACGTATTTACCGTTATCTAACACAATTTGTATATTTTCATTTGTGAGATCAAATTCAATTACATCTTGATCATTTCTCAGGTGTTCTTCAATCTCAAGGCATTTATCTATAAACTCGACAAAGCTTTTTATTGTGTTAAAACATACAGCACAAATTTTATCACCGTCAGACAAAGAATGTTCCTAAAAACGAAAGTCGTAAATCAAATGTATAAACATCACTTTATAACTAACCATTTGAGGAACATACTGAAGTAAAACATCGTTTATAGTTTGTTGGGGAAAATATTTTTCAAAAATTTCAAAAGATTCATCAACGTCGGCGACGGACAGACAGGTTCTGCAGGTAAACCTTTCCATGCTGAGAAAGATATTTAAAATTGTTCACAGCACCATAAAACTCATCAACTCAAAATTATCCACAGTTTGTAGTCTTATGAAAGAGCACGAAAATCAAAAATCTCACAAGATTCCACAATTTCTGTCTCACAGAAAACACAATCCTTTTTTATCATGGATCAACATGTCCGACCATTGCATTATGTCACAGTCACAGCGTGTACGAAACTTCTTTTAATTTAAACATCCGTGAACAAGTTGTTACTCAGCTAATGTCACTCTCCTCACAGTAGTCACAGTCATTCGAGGACTTCAGCTACTCTGCACTGTTTTTCAATAGCATAGAAATCCTCGAATATACTTAGGTAATATAAGATAAGCTCTAAATTGTCATTTAAAAAAACGACTTGAATTTTTCTTTTAATAATAGTAGAATTTCTATTCTGCACAAGTGGCCTCGTTTACCAAATTTATCTCTTCATTCATTTACCAGTAGAAACCATTGTCTTTGGTGGAAACTAAAAAAGTAGATTCTCTTGACGCTTCTGAATGTCAATGTCAATTAGACGTCTTCTGAATGTCAATTTTTAACCACAGTAACCACACGTGCAAAATTAATTAAAAAGATATGGTGGTAGATATCAATTGAATAGATTCAAATAGAGACAATATTTATTTTTGAAGTCTTGATAATAAAAGATAAAGAAAATGGGCAAACCAAAACAAAAAGCAAACCAACCCTTAAAAAATGTTCCATTAGAACAAGACATTCAAAACGTAAAAATAGCCAAAAGTAAAAATAGATCAAAAATTCGTCTGAGGAAGGATGAAGAAGAGCAAGTGAGTGTCTTTATTGTAATCGATTTTGTATTGAATATACCAGCAACTAAGGAATAAGATTGAATGCTCTTATTTGCAACTTTTAATTTAAAGTTTATCTCAAATAAAAATGTTCTTTTTTAGTTTGTGGACTCCAATTTATCTAGAAAAATTTTATCGGCAGCACGTTCACAGCAAAGAGAATTGGAATGTACCTCGCCGTCTAAGCCAAAAGGTAATTTAAATATAAATCTGGATCCAATGGATACTGATGATTCAGAAAGTGATGTTGATGATACAATTGATAATACTTATTATGAAAACATTGAAATTAATGAAGATGATGAGACAGCTATCGAAAGATTTATGAGTAAAAATCCAGTACCTCGTAGAACACTGGCAGACATTATAATGGAAAAAATAACTGAAAAGCAAACAGAGCTGGACACTCATTTTAGTGATGTTGGTTCTATGCAATTACAAGATCTTGATCCTAGAGTTAAACAGATGTATGAGGGAGTTAGAGATGTTCTTAGAAAATACAGAAGTGGTAAATTACCCAAAGCTTTTAAAATTATACCAAAATTAAAAAACTGGGAACAAATACTATACATTACTGATCCACCAACTTGGTCAGCAGCTGCAATGTATCAAGCTACTAGAATTTTTGCATCTAATTTGAAAGAAAATATGGCACAGAGATTTTATAATTTAGTTTTACTTCCTAGAATCAGAGATGATTTGGCTGAATACAAAAGATTGAACTTCCACTTGTACCAAGCTTTAAGAAAATCGTTATTTAAACCAGGTGCTTTTATGAAAGGTATACTGTTACCTTTATTGGAAAGTGGGAATTGTACTTTAAGAGAAGCCATAATAATAGGATCAGTAGTTGCTAAGAATTCAATTCCAATATTGCACTCATCAGCTGCACTTCTGAAAATTGCTGAAATGGATTATACTGGGGCAAATTCTATATTTTTAAGAATATTTTTTGATAAAAAATATGCTTTACCTTACAGAGTCGTTGATGCAAGTGTGTTTCATTTTACAAGATTTCAAATGGACAATAGAGAATTGCCAGTTCTATGGCATCAAGCTCTCCTAACTTTTGTTCAAAGATATAAAGCCGATATATCTACTGAACAGAAGGAATCTTTATTAGAGTTATTGAAGAAACAAAGTCATCATACAATTACCCCCGAGATAAGAAGAGAATTACAACATGCTAAATGTAGAGATCTAGAAGATGCTGAGCCTGCAATGGATTTTGATTAACAATGTATTTTATAACTTTTGTTACAAAAAAATTGGGATTATAACCAAATATAATCAAAATAAACTTTACTTAATTATGGTTACCTGTAAAAAATTATCATATTTTAGTAAAACATGTTATCAATAGATGTCAAAGATAATAGTTTAATACTATTATAACGCCTTACAAAGTTTTTGAAAAATACTTTTCAAAGAACAGAGACTGTTCACTAAGAAGAAATAACTACTTCTCGGGCTATATGCCCCACAGACATTGAATTACACTTCTAAGTTGAATGGCGTTGGTATATTTGCAAGATATAACCAACCATTCTGGTTTGTAATCAGAAGGGACAACATCACTTGGAGACTAGTTTTGGTGTATTTGCACATCATCGGTACAAGGTAGTTGCTAACTGTCCAGAAGCCCTTAGAGAATAATCCTGGACTAGAAGCAACGCAGAAACCACATCAATATGTTAACTCCAGTAAAGGAAATGCTAAGAATACTGTTATAATAACCCTTCTACTAAATTTTTTATTAAAACTTTATCATGAACTAAAGTATCTTACATACATATACAGTGTGCTGGAATAATTGTTACTCCCCTCTCAACTCCCTCTATTTTTATGTAATAATGAATAAGCTTGGATGGGTTGATTTTTATAATAATCATAGCATGCTACGATATACCAGTTTCGAAACATACTTGATCCATATTCATGGGACAATCATCCCTTCAATTTTTTTAAATGAGAAAGTACAACCAGAAATATAAGAAGGTCATAAATCACCAAACACTTGAGTTATCACCAGGTGGTCGATTCTATGCAGAGTTGTACCTGCCGTAGCCATTAAATTTTGTTTTATGATGATGATATTGGGTTGAGATAATTATTAAGAAAAATCTATTGATTATAATTGAGAATTGTTTATGTACCTATATATAATACATGATATATAACACAAAAACATTTATAAACATCACAGTTATAATTCAGAAAGTTAAAAATATTTAAGTTGTTTAGAATTAAATTTAATATATACATACACTCTGAAGTTGCTGTTTTTTGTATATACGTTAACACATTGCGTGCCATGTCGCTCATTTATGAGACCCACTAGAGTGTAATTTAAATGGGGAAGTTCAAGCGTGGCAACTGGGCAAAGTTATATCACACTTGGTTTTAGAAAAATTGGAGAGATAGACTTAACAACATAATAGGATTAAAAAACATTTATTTTCCGAAAAACTTACTGAACAAAACAAAGTAAAAACTCAGAGGTTTACAGGTTTAAAAACTAATGTTAGTTAGGTAAAAAAGTAAAGTTATTTCTTTCCTAAGTACAAAACTGGAAAAAAAACAAATAAAACTCTATCAGTTGTTAATGCTCAAACCTGCAACAAAAGAAACTTATAAAAACATGCGTCGCTCATATTTGAGAGACGTGGCCACGGGCTTGAGAATCATTATTTTTTTTCTACAAGTCCACGTCACTCATATACGAGAGACACAAAGAAAAGTAAAAAAATAACTAAAAACAAAAGCATTAGAAAAACATTTATTTTAGTTAATACGTACAAAATATTTAAAAAACGTGGCGTGGCCCTGGGGGCTATTTGTCCGATTACCATGTGGCACGCAATGTGTTAAAGGTATTTATAAACAAAATTACTAACGAAGATCACTTTCACTGTCGTCATCCAAATTGATTATAAACTTTTTTTGGGAATTTTTTCTATATCCATATATCCCAGAAAACCAAAATACGGTTTTCAAACGTCGAAAATACGTCATGTTCGTTACGAAAACACGTCATTCTATGACGTTTTTTCGACGCCAAATTCACGTGAATTTCTCTCATCGAATAAACGTCAACTTTATCACGTTTTTTGTACGTCATCTTTATCACGTTTTTTACGTCATCTTTATCACGTTCTGTGTACGTCATCTGTATCACGAATATGATACGTTCTTTTAATCACATTTCTTTGACGTCATGGTAGTGACCCCTCAGTGTAATCTTTAATTGAAGTTGTATAAATAAAACTCATGTGGTACTTTAAACTTGTTTGTAACAATTTATTTTTTATTTAAACAAAATTATACATTTCTAAAAATCCAGACATAAAATCTGATCCACAACTTGGCGAATGTAGGAAGACCACTAAGATGCATAGAAGATAAATTAGGAAGGGCTTGTCTACCGCACATTCAAATCTCAGGGGCCTTTGCCAATTCAGCAAGTTGAAAGAATATAAATTTTTTTATTAAAATGGCCAATGCAAAAATTAAAAATAAAATACTTATGTTCTCACAGTCTGCAAAACTACCAAGGTATTTTTGACTAAAGCGAGGATATGGAACACTTTTCCTACAGTCGAAAAATGTTAACGTTCAAGTTTTTTGTATTCTATAATAAATCCTCACAAAAAAGTTTATCTTTTGTAAACTTAATTTTTTTAATGAATTACTTTTATTTATTTGCTCTATTCAAACAAGTAATGAGAGCTTTTTGTTAGTATAAAAGACATTATATTGTTTGAAATGAAAACGTCCAAGTGCTACTGCAGTAATGTCACAAAATTTCCTCTCTCAGTTCAAGACTTATCATAAATTACAAAATTGTATGTATTAAAGGAAAAGAAATCCAAGTTTCAGACAAAGTCATATGAGGGAATACTAAACATTTTGTTGGAATGTCATTGATTTTATATATTTTTAAATCAGATACATCTTTTAAAATGAATATATTCAATAGTTTTGAATCAATTGGATATTCATAAAATGTGTTGAAGCAGAATGAAGAATACATCTAAGTAATTTACCATCCTGTATTTGAAATAAGTTAATGAGTGAGTTACGTAGTTAATATATAGAATATGTCAATTTGATTGAAATAAAATTATAATTAGACAAAGTCATTATTTTATTACGAAGGGAAGTTTTTTCTAGTTAGACGATCTGATAATATTAACATGGTAGCAGAGCGTACAGTGCCTAAATGGTAATGCTAGAAGAAACAAGAAATTAAGTAAGAATAAAAATTAAAAAAGATTTTGTAACTGTCTCTGAAAGCTGTCATCTTCATAAAGTAATAAAACGCATTTTCAATTAAATCCAGAGTAAAATGGATCCCAGTAAGGTGCAAATTGGATTACTTGAAGGTAAAGATAGCTGGACTACATGGAAATACAAGCTTTCTATTCTTCTGAGAAGTGTGAAAGGCGCGATGGACGTCCTTGAAGGTAGATTAACTTCACCGAAGTCGTTACCCCAAGAAGCAACACAAGAAGAAAAATGCAAGTATGAAAAAGATGTTACATTTTTCAATCAAACGGATAGTACTGTTTTGTTAGTTCTTACAATAAATATGACTCAAAGCACATTAGAAAAAGTCATGAGATTTTCGACCGCCAGGGAAGTCTGGTTGGAGCTTCATCGTTTGTATGATGGTAGTGCAACAGATAAAACCTATGATATCTGTATGCAATTTTTTAGTTATATTAGACAATCAGATGACGATATTGCTACTCATACATCAAAACTTAAGAACCTTTGGAATAATTTGCAAAACGAAATTTTAAAAGATAAAGCAGTTGCTGAAAATTACTGTAAGTGCGACTTGCCAGATATTTTGCTCATTTGTAAAATATTAGAAACTTTACCACCTGAATATTTCTCATTCAAGTCTAGTTGGATTCTGGTATCAAATAAGGACAGAACAATAGATAACTTGACAAATCAGCTATGCTCTTATGAAAAAGCATTAACAAACAAAAATGAGAGCAAGCAAGAAGTTTTATATACAGTGAATAAGAGCAAAGCACATAAATATGGTTATTATTGCAATTACTGTAAGCAAAAAGGTCATAAAGTGAAGCAATGCGATAAATGGAAAACAGATGGAAGACCTCCTAAGCCAGAGAATTCGAAAAAACGTACAAATTCTAAAGCGAAAGAAATTCAGATGTCATTAGTTGCTGTATCATCGAATGTTTTGAATTGCGAAGCAGATTTTAAAAATTGGTATGTTGATAACGGAGCGACTAATCACATAACAAATCAACAAGATGTATTTCAATCGTATACACCATTTAACGAAGAGCAAACAATAACAACTGCTAATGAATATGCAGTTCCTGCATTAGGACAAGGTACCATCAAAATACAATCTTTTGTAAACGGAAAAAAGAAAGAGTTTTCATTGACCAACGTATGGTATGTACCCAATATCAAGAAAAATCTTTTCTCAACTTTGTCTGCTCAGGACAAACATCCAGAAAGTGAATTTATTTCCACCACTAAGTGCTGCTATTTTAAAATTTTTAACGAAACAATAATTGTTGGATCAAGATGTCAGTCTGGTGGACTATATAAATTGAAGATGCGGGCAACCAAACCTGAACATCTGAGTGTCAATATGGTTACTTCTAGAGAAAATATATTGCAACTCTACCACGAAAGGCTGGGTCATCAAAGTAAGAGACATGTTAAAAATGTAATTAAGCAAGAATTTAACATTGACGTGAAGCTGGATAGTGAATTATGTGAGGGCTGCGTCTATGGAAAGGCTTCTGTGAAAAAGTTTGGCATAAGAAAAAGAACAGAAACACCAGGAGAACTGATCCATTCAGATGTTTGTGGACCTTTTCAGATCTCAAAATCAGGTTTTAAATATTTTGTTTTATTTAAAGATGATTTTAGCAGATATCGATTTGTATATTTTTTAAAGCGAAAGTCAGAAGTAGCTGATAAATTAGATATAGTTTTGAAAGAAATGAAAGCTGCAGGATATGGTGTTAAAGAATTTTTGTCAGATCATGGTGGAGAATTTGATAATCATAAAGTAGCAAATATTTTAAACAAATATGGAATAAAACAAAGATTGGTGATGCCGTATACACCACAACAAAATGGCTGTTCAGAGCGTGATAACAGAACGATTGTCGAATGTGCAAGATCTTTATTGCATGCAAGAGAAAGTATCTTTGATCAAACATTTTGGGCTGAATTAATAAACACAGCTACATATATCTTAAATAGATCTGGTATATCCAGTATTCCTGGTAAATCACCACATGAAATATGGTTTAACAAGAAGCCTGAACTTAAACATTTAAGAGTAATCGGTAGTACTTGTTATGCTCATGTTCCTAAAGTTTGCAGAAGAAAATTGGATAAGAAATCTATTAAAGGTATACTCGTTGGTTATGAAAATGATGATGGATACAGGATATGGTCAGAAGATCAGCATCGACTTATACTTTCACGAGATGTTATTTTTAATGAATTTGAAACTCTAGGTGTGGTACAAGAATCCAAACAATTTCCATGTTTGCAACCTACAATAGATGTCTTGGATCTTGTTCAAAATAATTGTGATACAGAAGAAATAGACATTGTTGATGTAAGTAGTGATGTTATGGAAGAAATGGATCTAGATTACCAAGCAGATGACCAATGTTATGAACCAGAAGAAAGTTTAGACGAAGATATAGAATTTAGAAGACAATTGAGAGAAAGATCAAACATTAAGAAACCGACACGCTTTGACGAGTTCGTTATGATGGTTGCTGCTGAAATAAACCACCCCAAAGAACCACTTAGTTACAAAGAAGCAATTGTTTGTTGTGAACAAAATAACTGGAGGCTGGCAATGGAGCATGAAATGCAGTCATTAAAAGAGAATTGTACAAGGGTTTTGAAAAATTTACCTGAAAACAAAAAAGCAATTCCTTGTAAGTGGGTGTATAAACTCAAAACCAATCCAGATGGTTCAATTGATAAATACAAAGCTCGTATGGTAGTGAAGGGTTATTCACAAAGAAAAGGAGAAGATTATGAACAAACGTTTAGTCCAGTAGCTAAAGGTGGTACGATAAGAGCCGTTATAAGTATAGCTGCTAGTAAAAACATGTCACTCACACAATTCGATGTCTGTACTGCATTTCTTTACGGTACTCTAGACGAAGAAGTGTTCATGAAACAACCAGAAGGCTACGATGATGGTACTGGTATGGTTTGTCATCTTCAGAGAAGTTTATATGGGTTAAAGCAAGCACCAAGGTGCTGGAATAAGCGTTTTGGAAACTTTATAGATTCGCTTGGCTTTAAACGAAGTACTGCAGACCCATGTTTATTTATTAAGAATGAAGGAAAAGACATGTTGATATTAGTGCTGTATGTTGACGACGGTCTAATAGCATGTACGAATGAGATAATGAAGATGGATTTTTTGAAGAAACTTCAGGAGAAGTTTAAAATAACAGTTAAACCAGCTACATATTTCTTAGGTTTGGAAATAGAGAAAAATCAAGACGACTCAATAAGTGTTACCCAGTCAGCTTATACAAAAAAGGTGCTAGAACGTTTTGGCATGGAAAATAGCAAACCGGTCTCGACCCCGATTGTAAAAGAAGCCATCCAATTAGGGAAGGAAACTAGTGAAACGGAATCGAATACTTCTTTTCCATATCGCGAAGCAGTGGGTGCTCTTATGTACCTAATGACGGGTACACGTCCAGATATAGCTTATGCTGTTAGTGTTGTATCCAGAAAATTAGAAAATCCAAGTCAAAACGACTGTGTGAAAGTTAAGAGAATATTCCGCTATTTGAATGGTACAATAAATTATCGCTTAACTTATATGCAAAAGCCAGAAATACAACCTCAGTTAACAAGCTATAGTGATGCTGATCATGGAGGTGATATTACTACCGGAAGATCGACATCTGGGGTATTGTGTCTTTATGCTGGAGCAGCTGTATCTTGGTTCAGTCAGCGACAAACATCAGTAGCCATATCGACAACAGAGGCAGAAATAGTAGCTGCAAGTGACGCTGCACGAGAAATAGTCTGGTTAAAAAGAATATTTACGGAATTAACAGGCGTTAACTTGGTTCCGACACTACATGTGGACAATGAATCTGCCATAAGATTAACGCAGAATCCCGAGTTTCATCGTCGGACTAAACATATACATATTAGACATTTTTTTGTTAGAGAAATGGTGTTGGATGGATCACTTGAAGTAGTAAAGGTATCATCTGAAAATCAATTAGCCGATATTATGACGAAGCCACTGTTTTCTAACAGATTGAAAAAATTACTTTTTGGAATGGGGTTGGCAAATTACTCAATGAGGGAAGGTGTTGAAGCAGAATGAAGAATACATCTAAGTAATTTACCATCCTGTATTTGAAATAAGTTAATGAGTGAGTTACGTAGTTAATATATAGAATATGTCAATTTGATTGAAATAAAATTATAATTAGACAAAGTCATTATTTTATTACGAAGGGAAGTTTTTTCTAGTTAGACGATCTGATAATATTAACAAAATGATCCATAATTAACAAATTCCTTTCCAAGCAAAACATATTCTTTACAATTATTATGTAATATATTAAGTATTTGAATAATAAGACCATTGGATAGCAAACAATAACAGTCAGCTGTAGAATAGGAATAGATTGTTAATGCAAAACTTTCATGTTGCACCTTCTTGAACTGTTTAGTTGCATTTAAATTGGGACCTAACTGATGTTGGAATAAAAATTCAAGTGGTCCTCGCTTTACAGAAGTTTCTACTAATAAACTAGCTTCAACTAGACGATTATGTATCTGATGTAAAGGTTGTTTAGTGCTGTTTATTAAACGTTTTATTTGTCCCAAGTTATTTTCAAAAGGGAATGCTGAAAAATTATCTAGAGCTCCAAAATGAACAACATCAATCTGTTATATGAGTTAAAATATGAACATTATAAATTAAATATTCAGTGCCATATATTTTTTCACAATGTGAAACAAAAGTATTTAGCAATGTTTTTGGCAACAAAAGCCCAAGATTATCAATAAATTTGAAAGACATTAGAATGAATATTGCAGTGTGAAATAGTAAAAAGTGCTCATATATGCCAATGTCCACATTTGTTAATACAAATGGCCCTAAATACAATAAAAAAGTTCTAAACTCCGTTGCCTTCCAACGAGCTAATTCCGAAAGGTGTCTGGGCTTTCTATTAATTTCAAAGGGTATATAATCTTTTAATGACAGTAACTTTCCTGATAATGTTTTAGTTTGTCTGGCTGATAATTTTACTGGTGGTTTACCACAAACCCACGAGTTCAATAGCTTGCTCATGACTCCCAAGCAAATGCAATGCATATAGTCTACAGGAAAATGTTTTATAAAATCAATTGGTAACACAGTAAGTGGCGAAACACTTTGATGGTGATCTTCATCTGAAAAATTCCTAAATGATTCATTTGTACGCAGAGGAGCATTGCCATTCTTAAAAATGACTCTACCATTAATCCAAGTACCATATTCAGACCACTTTTCACATGAAGCATATCCTGTGTGAGACTTTATACATTTTAAATAAGCCCTTGCGGGAGCATCACATACGAAACTGTTTATTTGTATAAAGTAGACCTTATTAAAAATAATACCATTATTTAGCAAATCTTTAAGTTCAGAAATAAAATTTTCCAAAAATGTATTTAAAGGATCAGGCTTACTGCCACCACAATATATACTTATTACAAAAGGCTGGAGATTACTGTTTTTTATTAAACGTAAAATGGGCCAGAAACTTATATTAACACTGTGAAAAACAGGAATTCCATCTATATTAAAACATAATGTGAGTGGGTCTAAATTTTGAAACATTTCAACATTGACACTTAAAATTTATAATAAGCTATTTTTTAAATTAAAATGTACAAATTCACCTTTATTCAACTGAAATTTTTGTAATGTTCTTGGAGTTTTTAGTAATCTTCTACAATCTAAAGGTAAACAAGGATAGTCTTCATGTAACAAATGTAAAAGATCTGTAACTGCAGAATGTGATACTTTATTCTTTATAGCCCAATTTCGCAACATATCTCTAATAGTTGCCTTATTTTTATTAGAAGAATTTACAGTTGAACATATATTTTTATCTTCATTTACATCATTGCAAAATTCAAAGGAGTCTAATTCAAAAAACTGTTTTACCTCATCTAGAGATTTCGGCGGCAGTGCATGACTAATAATATTTTCATTTTCGACTTGTTTTACAGTAGAAACTTCTGCAGTAGCAGTATGAAGTGTGCTCTCTCCATTAACCAAAAAATTTTCAACTCTTCTGTCAAGATGTCGTTTGCTAACAATAGCTTTTAACTTTGATTTTTTATACATATCGAAACCAAATATAACTTAAACCTATTTATCCTAAATACTAAAATTTTCAAAAAATCTCAATCTTAATATTTTCGATTTTGATACATATTAAAACTGAATACAACTTAAACCTATCTTAAATTCTAAAATTCAAAAACTGATTGGCTTCATTCTTTATTTTTTCAGAAAGTTTCAGACGTTGCGGAGCATGCTTAAGCCAATTTTTAATAGCAGTTTCAATATCATAGGTCTCAGCTGTTTTTACTTTAGACTTTACAACTTCTAAAAAACAAAGCAAGCTGAGGTAATGCAAAATACTTATTAGAAGATCACACCTGAAAACTTGATGTACATATTTTGAAATGTAGTACTTACCATTTATGATCTCCTTCAATTTAAAAATGGAAAAAGCTTGCTTATTTCACCCTTTAAAGTTTAACTGTGATGCCAAGCTATTAGTCATTAGTGATTTTAAAATCCTATTGGTCCTGGTAACAACTCCATCACCACCCAGTGATGACAAATATGAGACCTGGGAAAAGTTAATTATGAATTATTACTTATTGGGTTGCACTAACAAATTTGTAGACATTTATATATAGTTATTTTATTATGAAAATTCCTACTAATATTACAAACCAAAACAACTTACCAATTCAGTCAATTTAGCCTTGTCCTCTTTCACTTCATTGTCTAGTGAAAGTAGATTTTCAATAGTTTTGGTTGGTAGTTTACGTACAATGGAGTCTTCTTCTATGTGTACTATATTTTCTCTACCAAATCCTTTTTGTTGCATCAATTCCAATATTTGGTTATTCTGCTCTCTAATTTTAATTAATATTGGTAACATTGAAGCACCTAAAATAAAGTATTACAGAATTTCACCACAATAGTAGAATAACTGCTTTTATCAAAAATATGATATAGTAATGACATGTGTTTACAAAATGATAATAATCAAGGTTTTTTTTCTTGTTCATGTTCATCAAAGAAAAGGATCCATAGTGTGTAATATTTTAAAATCTGGTACATACCAAAATCATTTTTTGCGGAACTTGTCACAGATCTACTGATTTCTGTTACTGAATCATTTAAAACTGATTCTGACAAGTCACTCGAGCATGGGAATACATCTACTTTTGACTGAGAACCATGACGTGAATCTAAACAACCAAAAAATGGAATTACATACTATCTCCCACACTAACTCGTCTGCAGATATTGTAAAACAAATGTTTGCGAATATTACTCAAATGTGGTAGGCGCGTTCCTATTGAAAGTATGTTTAGACAATTGAATTGGTTGTTAGTCCAACAAAATGTTGAAAAAGCTAATGTGGTGTTGATTTACAAGTTAATTAATAAAAAATTACCTCAGTACCTAACTGATCTACTAGTATCTAGGTTTGAACTCCATGGCCGATTATTACGTACAAACCAACATTATAATATAGAATTTACAAGTAAATCATTTCTTATGAAATCACTGTTCTCTGATGGGCTTCGACTTTACAATTCGCTACCAACTGATATTAAAAACAGTAAAAATGTGTACATATTCAATAAAAATGTGAGTTTATTCCTTAGAGATGGGACATTTTAGTTTTAAGTTATTTTCTTTTGTATATTGTATATAAATAGAATTAGTTGTTTGTAATTAACTTGGAGCTAAATAATGATTACTTACTTACTTACTTACTAAATAAATACTCTTACACTTACATTTATTACATGATTCTGTCTGATCTCCTAAATATGGTATACCTATATCCACTGTTGACTGGGACCCACTACTTGGACCTAAAAATTACCATCTTTAAGATAAACATAAATTACAATAAGACAATATTATATCCAAAACAATTTTTATGCTTACATTGTTTGGATATCCGTTTAAAATTTATTTTTGGCGGACGTTCGTGTTGACCACCTTGAGTGTCATCAGAATCACAAAATCTGTTAGGGCGAACCCTTTTTCTAACGATATTTTCATCCCCAGAAGAGTCCAAATTGGATATTTCCTCTGCTTTTCTTTCTTTTTGTTGAGCCTTTTGAAGGTTATCTAAAATGAGAACGTGGAAACATTGGACTGATACCATTATAAAATACAATTTCAAAAATACAAAATCCTACAGCCTAGTTTTTAGTAAAATACTATGTTTCTTGAACTATATCATTTTGAAGTGTACGTATTATATATTTATCTTACCTGTTTTATACAATCACCTTTTGACGGTTTTTTAAAGGCGATTCTGGATATGATGAAGACTCTGACGTAGAAAATTCCTCGGAAACGCATATTTTTTTCTTGGGAGGCGTGGGCGAGTTGAATGAATTCCGATGACCAACCTGATTTTCCTCAGCATGCTTCCGTTTCAAGTCCTTTTTATCAAGTAAATTGCACTGAACACCTTTTGATCTTTTATTTGAAATTATGTGAACCTGAGTAGATTTGTCTTTATGCGTAGGTAACACATTATTTTCGGAAAAACTAAATATGTTTAGTTCTGATCCGACTCCGACGTTATTTTCTTCTGTAGAAGTTAATAATGTATCAACTAGATTTTTAGCTTGTCGATCGACAGTCGAAAGCCTTGGGTGATTAGTGGTTTCTTTCTTTTGGCACTTAAAAATGTGTGGCACAACCCCTGACTTCAATTTAATGTTTCCAGATCCCATTATTTTGATGTACATGTAGTTTTCCAAATCATTTTCAAGCTAAAAATAAAAAAAAGCTTTTATAAATATTAAATTAATCTATCTATAGTGTGTTAATGCTATCAGTTAAGCCCGATGGGCAAACCTGTATACTGAAATTTCTATAAGTGAGAAAAATCTTTCAGAATACAGGTATTTGAGAAAATAGGTACCCCAAAATTACAAGATATTCCCAGCACTTGTACACCAAAATTCCTTCGCGGTTTCCCCTAAGGTTTAACCCATTGATTTAATGTACCTATTAAAATTTATTAAATTATTATAATTTTGTAAAAAGACTAAGGTTCAAATTTGGTTAGTTTTTTCGATTTTATCAGATACCTACCTACCGGTATAAAATATTCATTATGGTACCAAAGTAAGATTCGTTCGATAATTTACGAAATGTATTTGATATTCTCTTATTTTTTCATAATATAGGTATTAAAAAGAACTATACTTACATCAAAATGATCTTCACAACAATACTTTGATCCCTTATTAGAAACAAATGTAGTACGTCGCATAGCTTTCTGCCAAAGTTTTCTAACCTTCAAATCGTTAGGTAACGAAATAAAAAGTTTTTCAGGAGTTTTTACGGTTGTACTTTGACAATCTGGTACTATGCAATACTTGTATTTGCTCTTTTTGTCACTCATTTTATAATTATTATTGATTAAAAACAAACATAAACGTCAACTAACATGCAAAATTCGCCGAAAATACCGAACCGAATTAAACCAACATTCACACGTTAGGCGTTAGTAGGGATGCGCGATACGATCCGATATTCCAGTGTATCGATACTTTTACTTCCGATACTCGATATTTTGTATCGATACTATGCTTTTCGATACATTTGTACTGTATCGATACCTTGCGATCCGGGATTTTTAGTGGTAGCGGCGAGTGGCGTTATCTACTAACAAAAGCAAATATATTCACGCAACCGTTATTCGTCGTTTGCAGTTTACTGTAATAGTGTAAAGTTTCGTCGTTTATTTATAATTTTTAGTTATTAAAAATATCTTTTGATAGTTTTGTTGTTATTCAATTCATTTCATAACCACACTTTGCTTTTTGAATAGAAACGCTGGAGGCTGTAAAATCTCGGATCGTTAACGTATCGATACTTTGAGTATCGATACATTAACATCCGATATTCTACTATATCGATATTTTACGTTCCGATCCGTATCGATACCTAGTATCGATACTTACAAGTGTATCGCGCAACCCTAGGCGTTAGGTGTATTGTACTCGGCCATATGAAAAGCCGCCGCCGCCGGGCTCGTCGCCAGTAGGCTGATTTGACGTCACAGCTTGGACACGCCCCGTTTCAAAGCTGGCCATATTTTAACACTGAATTTGAGGGTGAAATCGGTTGGATAAAATTGTGATTTTTTGGCAATTGTCTTTTCGAGTAGAAAACTTTTTAAAACTAAAATAAAAAAATTATCGAAAATGACCCCATTGTAAATGTGCCAACCAACTGACAGTTGACAATCGCCCGCAGGTAAAACAATAAACAATTATTTGGTTAGATTTGTATTTTTGTTGTTTTGTAGTGTTTTAATGATCCTTTCTATTATAAACAGTCAGATATAGCTTTTAAAATACCTAAGCAATTAAAACAATGTCGAACAACGCACCAACTCAAAATTAAATTAACTCAAACACGATTAAAATAACATATAAGAACCACGTGTTGTGCTTAGAACATAGAGAAATAGCATAGAACGCTTGTTCCAACTTCAGATTCATCCGGGCGTGACGTCACGTGGACTTGCCCTATTAGCCATTACCACCAACTTGTTCATCGCGGAAAGCTGAGACTATCAGTGACAAGTCCCTGACAAATTTGCATGCGCACTTCAAGTTTGGGCTTTGGTAAGGTTGAAAATCCCTTAAACTTGAAGTACGCAAGCGTTTTATTTCTAAACTTCGATTTGTTGTAATTGTTTATCAACTTTTTATGTTTTATAAAACAAACATTTCCAGCATATTTCCAGCTTTCAGCCTGATATCCAGTTCCAGTATATCCACGTTTACAAACTTTTATTGACTTTGGAATGAGTTAAACGTCTGTACAAAACGATAATTATTGACATTATTCGACGTCTTTATACGTCACTTTAATTGTGACTTTAATCACGTAATTAAAAACTCGTCGAAAAAAGGTGATATAACACGTGATATACATACCGTCATAAAATTCGACCAAAAAGTTACGTTTATTCGACGTCATCTGGTTTTCTGGGATATGACTTTTCTACCGTTTTAATATGGGAAACACTTGGCCCAGCAGCTATCAGGAATGTTTGCAGTTTCTGTTTGAATAACTACCTACCACAGTTGAACTTACGGTTGGAGAAGTATTATTTCTTTGAACTGCTGACTTAAGCTGATGCCACATATGTTCAATTGGTTTACAGTGATAAGGAGGAAGTCTCAGCACCACATGTCCCAAGCTTTCAACCAATGAATGACAAAAATATTTCTTCTTTATTTTCAGTTCCTGCGTATCGTAATGGGTTTTCCTTTATTAGTCGGCGCATTAGTTTGGCACAATTCAGATGAGTCTAACCAACTTTTGTTTGGAATGTCGTGTGTATCGAACCAAGTTTCATCCAAATTCACTTCTATTCTACTATATTCTCTAAATTCGTTTATTGCCAATATATATTCAGATCTCCACTTCTTAATGCTACTAGTGAGTTTTTTAAATTTAAATCCGTTTTGTAAAAGAGACTTTTTAAGCCATTGCCAAAAATAATGGAGCAATACTTTGGGCTCTGTAAATCTTCCTCCTAGATCTCAACCTATTTTGTACGAAGACTATTACAACCAGCTAATAACCATAAATGAGCAACATGCATAAATATCAGCTTCTTCCTTTTTGGCGAATCAATCGATTGGGACAATGATTTACATGATAAAGTTCTCTCTGAGATGGTATCCATACGACATACTGCATTCTACAATAAATTACTTTGTTGCACTCAAAAAGGGTTGCATGAAGAAGTTTCCATGTTGGCATTCTCCAGAGCTAAATAGACTGATAAGCGAGAAGAAATTAGCTCACAAAATCTACAAGATTACTAGGTGAGCTGAAAACTATGTAGAATTTAGTAGATTAAGAGCTCAGTGTAAACTTTTATCGCGAGAGTGCTACAGAAATTATATAATATATACTGAAAATTCTGTTCCAAATAATGTTGAATTTTTTTGGAAATTTGTAAGCAGTAAGAGAAAGAACAACACTATACCTGATAAAATGGCTCTTGGAGACTGCACTGCTTGTAACGGGAATGATATTGCAAATCTATTTGCCAAACATTTCTCATCAGTATATTCAAATCAACCTCTGGATCTGCAAGATGTTCAGATTTTTTCAAAAGTAAATATTTTCGATTATCATATTGAAATCTCGAACATTTATGCAAAATTGTCAAAACTTGATGTTAAAAAAGGTCCGGCTCCTGATGGTATACCTCCCACTTTTCTTAAGAAAATTAGCTTTATTTTATCTCGTCCGCTCTATCATATATTTAATAAGTCTCTCGTTACTGGCGAATTTTTGAATTACTGGAAAACATATGTCACTCCAGCTTATAAATCAGGTAGAAAATCTGACATCACAAATTATCATCTATCTTCAGCATAATTCCCAAAATCTTTCAAAGTATTATTATCTTACCTACGACAGCTCGAGCATTATGAGATCGCAACAATTTGGTTTCACCTCTAAAAGATCTGCAGAATTGGGTTTACTCACATATGTTGACTTTTTGTCTGATGCTTTGGAGAAGGGTTTGCAGATTGATACTGTGTACACTGATTTTTCCAAAGCTTTCGACAGAGTCAATCATGAACTCTTGCTACATAAACTTTGTTTGTATGGTGTGGGCGGTCTTGTATCACAATGGTTAAGTAGGTATCCAATGAATAGATTACAAATGGTCAGAGTTAATCATTACTATTCTCATACTTTTCCAGTAACTTCCGCTGTTCCCCAAGGGTCTCATCTGGGACCATTATCATTTAACTTATTTGTTAATGATATAATAATGTATTGCTTTCAAGGTAGCAAAGCTTTGCTATTTGCTGACGACCTCAAATGTTTTAAAATAGCTAACAGTAATGATGATGCTTTAATTTCAAAATCTGATTTAAATAGCTTATCAAATTGGTGTATACAAAATAATATGAATCTAAATGCATCCAAGAGCCATATTGTGCGTTTTCATCGAATACATCACCAAACAGCCTTTGATTTACAGCATTAATAATGAAAATTTAAATTGTGTTTCGCAAATAAAAGACCTTGGTGTTATATTAGACTTCTCACTCACTTATGCGTCCCATGTTACTGCTACTGTTCAAAAATCTATGAAGATGTTGGGTTTTATAAAAAGATTTACTTGTGATTTTACTAACATCCACTGCTATTAAGTCTCTGTATTGCTCTCTGGTCAGAACACACCTAGATTATTGTTCTCCAGTATGGTCTCCGCATTAAAGTGGAACTAAAAGCTGTTCAGCACAAATTTTTAGATAAATTGCCTTTAAAATGCTTATCTACCATCGTTATGATATTTTAGAACTCTTCTTAAACATAATTACGCTAGAGATTCGCAGAAAGCAAATAGATCAAATACAGCTTTTCAATATAATAAATGGAATATGTATGTAATAGTCCCGAGCCTCTCTCTAAAATATATTTATTTGTTCCTTCTCGCCTTACTAGGCAGGAGCAAACCTTTCATGTTTCTTTTCATAGGTACAACTATGCAATGAATAGTTTTCTCCCTAGGCAGGGCCGGATCTACGTATGGGCTCCTTTTTCATTTAAATTATGTTTGTTGAGAATTTATGGCTTTAATTTTTTTACCATAGATAAAGAAGGTACCTGTTTATTTCATCTTCTTTGACCTAAGTTTATAATGTATTTTCGTTATAATTATTTTTCGAAATAAAAAAAAACCTTTCGTATGTTTAATTTTCCCGCATAATTCTTTTTTCTATTTCAATTATTTTGTGGGTCCCCCGGATATCGTTTGCCCAGGGCCCCCAAAGGTCGCGGTCCGGCACTGTCCCTAGGACACTTAGATTAGCTAACTCTATTGAGGACATTTCAATTTTTAATTTGTCAACTTTAAAGTTTAAAAAACATCCGCTGGAGCTTAATCTTTGATATTTTAAAATTTTTGATTGTCGATTGATGTTGTAGTGTCATCACTCTCTAATTTAATTTTACATGTTTTTTTCTTTGTTTTTGTTTTTAGACCATTTTTTAACAATGTAATTTTTATGTGAATTGGGCTTGCCCGAGAATAAATAAATATCCAAATAGTGGAAAGAGCTATTTCCTACGAAACTGAAAAGTGAGAGTATGAAAATTTGTGGTGTCAAAATTGTACAGGATTCAACATTAGTAATCTTGCCATATTCACTGTTCACTCGTCGCCCTGTCTATGGTTCAATTTATGTGCCTTTCACATATACGATATAATCTGGAAGTAAAATAATGTCATACAAACTTCAACCACGAAAGTATACATTCTTAAATCAACTTGAAGAGATTTTCCTTACAACGCGTTTTTTACATTAGCCTGATGATGATATCGACTAAAACTATTCTGTTTTTAGATGCATATTTAACAAACTACAATACATTGTGTGGTTCGACTTTCTGTTTTCTTGAAGCTTATTTGTTGAAATCGGTAAATATTTAAATTTCCAATGTTATACTTTTGCATCACTTCGAATATTGTTTGTTCATCCCGTGTCATTAATGGCCATATGCCCAGTTCTGGTACTAAATCCGTTCAACTAAACTGGTTTAAATAGTTAAACGCACTTATGGCCGTATGCACCGTTCACACTTAAACTCGTTTAAGCATTAAACTAGTTTAATACATACGGCCAAAGTCAACATATAAAAATTAAAATAAAAAATTACATTAAAGCATCTTTTAATTACATTTAATTTAAGAACTGAATATAAATTGAGTTCAATTTATAAAGAAATTGTTTCATATTTCACTATGTGGAATATATACATCATTATTGAAACAAGATTTAAAGCAAAATTCCCCCTTATTTTAATAAACATCAATTGATTTAAATGAAGAAAATGTTACATTAATGAAAAAAATTTGGAATAATATCAGTTATCTCTTTTTAACTCACAATTATAGAAGATAATTTGGTTATCGAAACGCGCGTAAGATAGTGTAAGTGTAGTGGTATTGTAAACTGTGTCCAGTTTAAGTATTCATTAATTAATTTGTACGGAATGTAATGCCAGTCTACATTTATTAGTTACAACAGGAAAACAGGTATATATTTTGATCATAGTGCACAAAACAAGAACAAATTTACTACCAGTCAAATTATGACTAATCCAAACATATTAATTAAGCACTTTAAAAAAATATAAAAATCTTTGATAATAGTGTGATATATCATTATAACTAATACCCATTAAAATGTCTAGCCCAAACCATCAACATTGAAAACCATTTAGATCAAACTTTTGGGCTTTTTAGGTGCACAAATCATAAATTAAGTGCACCAACTATTTTTACACTATTTAAAAAAATATGTAAGCCAAATACATTAAAGTAGATGTCGTGTGATGGACTTTATATCAGAAAATGTCAAATTATAATACCATTGAAGTTTGAAGTCAATTGACTGTCTCTAGCTCGATATAAACATGATTTTACTGAAGAAAACTTAGATGGAGAACAAACTTCAACCGGTTTTTAGAGTATAGTCTACAGGTACAGATAATTCGTTTCAAAGATTGAGTTGGGAAAAAAATCAAAGCGCAGCTCGAATTATTTTTTCAACTCAATTTTTTTGTCAAATTATAAGAAATGAAGTGTTCAAGAATAAAACATTTATCGCCTAGGTAAAACCTCTTTTGGTGCATAGTCGATAATTCTCTTATCAAAATTTTTTACAGACATGCAATCCTCCACTGATTCAAGAGCAGAACATTTGGAAGGAAAACAAACCAACAGCAATCCAGTTCTCTCGACATTTTTCGTACTAGTACTTAGAACATACATTAGGAAAAGGATTTAGGCACCCTTAGATAGACAAGAATGAAGAATTACTAGATAAAATAAGATTACAAAAACAGTGAGGTGTATTGTTGTCTGTGATTTTATTAATTCTTTTATAAGGTTTGTTCCTACATTAGTCAGCAAACGATTGTCAAATTATTACATATGACCATGTACTCTTTAATAGATCTTGAATTAATTAAATTTAACAGTTCTCCAAAGTTTACTTGTTCTTGTAATTTGTGCATATCTAATGATAAAATTAATGTGTGTGTAGAAAAAATTGCCTATGCAGCTCGCATTTATTGGCTATTAAATGGTCATTACATAACATACTCTTATATTTCTAGAGGATCTAGAGAGTAAATAGGTTTACAGCCATATTTGACTGCAGTTCTACATCAATAATGTGATAAAACATTCATTTTTAATTGAGATAGGATGGAATTTAGTTTAAATATTGTTTCATTGTAATAAATTATTGGTTTCTCTCACTTTTACAACTTTTAAACAAATAACCAGTGTTCGATTTATATCACTTCAATATATTGTTCTACCTAATCTTCAGTTACTACCTCATCATCAAGTGAACGTTCACTTTCTGACTGTTTATTTTCTTCTTCCAGTCTGTTACTTTCGTCGTGTGTGCTGCTTTCTCTTATCGATTCTTCATTTTCTTTATGTTCGTGATTACTTTCAATTACTTCATTTAAATTGACCTGCTTAGTTTTCTGTTCAACTATAATTACGCATTCCTTTTCTTCATCCAATTCCAATTCTTCTTGATTTATATCTTGATTAGTTTTCTCACCTATATCATCTGGAGGTTCTTTTTCAGTTTGTAAATTACCGTTTTCTATTGCCGCTTCCATAATATGATCTTCATCCATCCCAAGTATATATTCTTCTTTTTCTTCTTCTTCTTGATTCACTTTTTCCGCTTCTGTGGCCTCTTTTTTAAAAATAATCAGTTCCATTGCCTTTATTTCTTCTCCATTTAAATGATCGTTTTCCAATTCTTCTTCATGTTCCTCGTCGGTGCTCCACTCAACTTCGATGTTTCTTCGGTTAGCTTCTACTACATCTACGTTGGAATGATTATCATCTAATGATTCTATTTCTTTTTCTAAATTTTCGACATGTTCATTTAAAATGTGCGATTCTAACATTATTTTTCTTGCATAGGTAGCATTGCAAATATTACAAGTGAATTTATTTGCCACACATTCATGGAGGTCTGTATGCGTTTTTAATTCTTGTTCGGTTGGGAATTTTTTCCAACAAGTAGTACATCTACAAATAAAATATTTATGAAATAATTTAAACAGCGAATAAAAAATAGTTGTTCATTGTATAGAGACTAGAGATGCCACAAATAGTTATTTGGTCGAATACCGAATATTCGGCGAGGCTTGTGGCCGATGCGCCGAATATTCGGCAACACTTAGTACTTTCCGCGGGTGACAAGCCACAACTCGTCACTTACGAGTTTAACTTATTGAGAATGAGATCTTCACTACAAGCTGAACTTGAAGCACAATTCAATTTAAATGACAATAATAAATATCTGCTTGCCACTTTTCTTGGCCCCCGTTTTAAAACTAGTTTTTTGGGAGTAGTTCAAACACAAACAGCAAAAGAAAAAATTCTTTTAGATGCTCTGAAAAAGAGTAGTGACGAATCTAGTAGCACCGATTGTGATTCATCTCCACTTCGAAAGAAAAGGAATGTCAATGAAAATGACAAAACCTTTGAGATCGATACACGATAGTTTCTGTAATTGTTTTGAGGAAGTCGATGCAGAGAATGTACGTTGACGTGAAGGTGTGGAACAGAAAAGTTTTTACATGGCATCTGTTCGCCTAGAACGGACAGCAGACCCTTACAAGTGGTGGTCAGCAAACGCAAAACACTCCCGGTTGCAGTGCGTATAGTGAGCGGCTGTTTTTGGAAGCAGGAATAATTTTATTCATGAGGAAAAACGCAATCGTTTGCTATCGACAAATGCTGAAAAAATTGTTTTCATCCATCATAACTTACCACTGGTAGATTTTAAATATTAATATGTTAATTTGTTGGTTAAATAAACATCTTTGTGAGTAATATTTTGAGTTATTTTTTTTCCATAATTTGCTATTCGGTATTCGGCCGAATAGTTTGCAATATTCGGCCGAATACCGAAGTGTTGCCGGATATTCGTGGCATCTCTAAAGACCATTTTAACGAATGCGACAATCCTATGAGACAGCAAAAACCTCTTCAAAATTTCACCTTTACCCAAACGGTAAAAATTATTATCAATATACTCACATATATACGAAATCTGAATTTTTATGAGTTTTCTCATGGGTCATTTTTGTACGATGACAACTGAGTATTAATCCACAATAATCGCAGTCATACTTCCTCAAACTATTATGGATTTGTAAGTGAACAAGTAATTCTTCTTTTGAAGATGTTTTAACAGAACAAAATATGCAAGCGAATGAATCTGAAAAATAAAAATTTATATTAAAAATCTCATTTACGACGGTGAAAATTATTGAAATGCGTTAAGATGGATAGATGTTATAGCTCAGATAGGGAAGTTACAACAGGGGTGCCGCAAGGCACAATCTTGTTTTTGCTATACATAAATGACCTCCTTACTGATATCCAAAACGAGGATGTTTCTATCATGGCTTACGCGCATGATACTGTACTTATATGTAGCGCGAATAATTGGGACAAGGCAAATATATTAACCAAAGAATATCTAGCGAGAATAGCTGACTGGCTGGCAGTAAACAAACTGGCTCTAAATGTAGACAAAACCTCTTTCATTACCTTCAGTAATTACTGCGATAGTGTGCCTAATATCATAGATATAAAGATAAATAACAAATTGGTCAATAGAGTAGAAAATTACACGTATTTGGGCATAGAATTCGTCTACAACATGAGATGGGAAAAACATATTACATATCAATATGGTGAAAAAAACGAGATATCTAATTTTTATAATGGCTAAATTAAAAAACATAATGGGAACGAAAAAGTTATTACTGTTATTATACATTTTTTTTTCATAGATATCTTAGTTATGGAATTATTGCATGGGGTGGAGCTTATGATAGTATTTTGGATATTGTACAAAAAGTTCAAGATAAATTGCTAAAAATAATATTCAGAATCAAGTTTGACAATGATGAACCTCCTGTTAATGTAAGCAAACTTTTCAAGCTTTATTCTTCAACTTTTCACTACCATACATTGCAAAAAATTTATATTGAAGCAAGATTTAGGGATGATGACAGTCACTAAGAATAACTGAAATAATGATTTGAAATCATTGAATAGATTACAAAGATTCTAAATCAATCACTTAATTTTACATAACAATTGTGATTATATTTATTTTAGTAAAAATATAATTACAAAATATGACAATCCGCCATCTTAACTAAAACACCGATCACAAACGCATGACGTCAACCTTTTGTATATCGTTCGAACTTTTATCGTATTTTCTGGTTTTGCATCGTTTAAATGATATTTACTCGTTATATAATTCATGACTAACCCGAAAAATAATTCACATTAGTAATCAAAATAAATTTTTAATTTGCAAACTGTGAAATATTTTTGAAGTATTTACAGATGTGTGATGTCATAGAGACGCCATTACTATTCTAATGTTTTGGGGCGAAATTTGAATTGTATTTTAAAAACGTGAATTTCTCCTTCAAAACCCTTATTTTTTAAATCGTGGAGCAGTTTTTGGAAATCAGTCATCATGCCGATTACCTAATAGGAGTAAGATACGAATATAAGTAAAAAGAATAGTTATATTGTCGGAATTAACACGTTCAACAAACTTCCCAACGAACTCAAAGTTATAAAAGGCAGCAAGACTTGTATAAAAAAAACAACAAAAAATCTTTTGAATTATCTAGGTATATAACTAATACATTATGTATGACACAAAAAGGCAATGTTCAACAAAAGTCAATTTTATGATACAAAAAGTCAAATAAATCTGTAAATATAGTCTAAGGCAGCGTTTTCCAAACTGTGAGGCGCGCCTCCCTAGGGAGCTGCTGATAGTATGAGACCCGAAAAATTAAAACGACACCTTCAAACTATGCATTCTGAACACATTGGTAAGCCTCAAGAATTTTTCCAAAGAAAATTGGATGAGTTAGCTAAACAAAGGCAAACTTTCAAAAAAATTGTTCATAATCCATCAAATGCATAATTAGCATCATATTTTCTGTCTTACAGAATCAAGAAGTGTACTAAACCCCAAACAATAGCAGAAACCTTAGTTTTGCCAGCAGCTATTGATATGGTCAATACAATGTTTGGCGAAACAGCTGCGACAAATACCGCTTGCTGATAATACAATTGGCAGAATATCTGAAGATCTTTGTGACCAATTAGTTTCTCGAATGCGTACTTCAAAATTCGCCATACAAGTAGATGAAGCGACTGATGTAGCTAAAGACGTACATTTGATTGCATAATATGTTCGATACGTTGAAGAGACTAATATATTTGAAGATATATTATTTTGCAAACCAATTTTTGGTAGAGCCACATCCAATGAACTTTTTAATGAGAACGACATAATGTGGAATAATTGCGTTGGGCTCTGTACTGTCGGTGCACAATCAATGTCTGGACACAAAACTGGTCTTCAACACTAGTTAAAAGCAAAGCTCCTGAGGTTCTCTGGACGCACTGCATGCTCCATAGAGCAGCTCTCGTATAAAAAAATAAAAGCGAGGAACTTAACAACGTTTTTACAAAAGTAACGAAAGTTGTAAATTTTATAAGAAACAGTCCATTGAAATTTAGGTTGTTCACAAAAGGGAGCTAATTACACCTCAATTCTGTACTATTGTGAAGTGCGCTGGCTTTCTCGTGCAAAAGTGATTCAAAGGGTACTTGAACTCAAAGCAGAAATTGCAATTTTTCTCGATGAAAATCATAATGAAGACGGAAATATGTTTAGGAATGTTAATTTTATTGTTAAACTTGGTTGACATTTTTGAGTGTTTTTAATAAATCAATGCAAGGACCTCAAATGCATTTGCTTATACAAAAAGACAAAGTGAACGCATTTATAAAAAAAAAGGAACTATGGAAATCAAAATTGCAAAAAAATAAGATTGACATGTTTCCACTTTAAAATTTATGCGCCAGAGATAACATAGAAGCAAACAAAAATCTATTTGTTGAACACTTGAATGGTTTGTTGATTCAATTTTCGAATTATTTTGATGATCTTGACTTAACAAAGTTTGCGTGGATACAAAATCCATTAATCGACGAAAAAGATGATGAATTTGGATTGACCAGTATTGAAAAAGAAAAATTGATTGAATTATCTTATGATACTACCTTAAAACATAAATTTCAGACTGTATCTCTGGTTCAATTTTGGTTGGATCTTCATACACAATATAATAATTTGTTATATAAACTTTTGAAAGTACTGCTGCCATTCGCAACATCATATTTATGCGAAACAGGATTTTCTGCCTTAGCTGCAATGAAATCCAAATATCGAGCTCGTGTAGTTGTTGAAAAAGAGTTACGAGTAGCTATCTCGTCACTAACACCAAGATTTAATAAACTTTGTGCTAATAGACCAGTATTGAAAAAGAAAAATTGATTGAATTATCTTATGATACTACCTTAAAACATAAATTTCAGACTGTAACTCTGGTTCAATTTTGGTTGGATCTTCATACACAATATAATAATTTGTTATATAAACTTTTGAAAGTACTGCTGCCATTCGCAACATCATATTTATGCGAAACAGGATTTTCTGCCTTAGCTGCAATGAAATCCAAATATCGAGCTCGTGTAGTTGTTGAAAAAGAGTTACGAGTAGCTATCTCGTCACTAACACCAAGATTTAATAAACTTTGTGCTCATAGACAAGCACATCCATCTCATTAAGAAACAATAATAAAATGTCGTTATTATTTTGCTTTATTTTCCATTAGTTGGTATAAATCATTTTTTGGAGTAAAAATGTTTGCGTTTTTATTATTTTAGGGGGGGGGCGCCAAATGATTCAATATTTTCAAGGGAGGCGTAGTAACATCAAGTTTGGAAGCCACTGGACTAAAATATAAATATACACTCATCAAAAATATTGAGCACTACATTTAATATCGACTGCAATGGAGGTAAAAAACGTTACTCAGGCGAAAAAACGTACAGAAATAAATATATTCATTTCAAAAGCCTACTTTTTACCCTAGTTTTAAAGGAAACCAGGCCTACGAACAGGTACTTTAAGTACCTCTGTAGGATTTTTTTTACTTTATTATGTAAAAATGTATGTACTACTAGTTAAATAAATAAAAATTACCTGTTTTATTTGATACTTTGCTGTAATTTCTCTTTGCAGGATTTATGAAAGGATTATGTTTAGAAAAATGAATTTGTTCATGCCTTTTTAAATAATCCAACCGTCCGTAACCCACGCCGCATTCCTGGCAAACGAATGGTGTGTCTGTTGAATGACGAACTCTAAAAAATAAGTATTAATGGGTAGGTATATGTTACATCCAAACAGCGAAAACGCTCAATGAGGAAAAAAAGACATCGCGTTTTGGTCGGTGCCAAACTACCAAAGTCGGCAAGGGAAACGCACGCGTGCTTTAGCTTCTGCAATTTATTTTTACATATACCTTAAATTTTACTAGAGTAAAAACCGAATGGACAAAGTGTATGTATGTATAATTTCCTTACCTGACATGTACTTTTAAAGAATTGCTAGTGCTGAACTTTTTATGACAGGCTCCACATTCAAAATCTTTAATTTTAAGATGAACGGTCTTTATGTGCTGTTGGAGAGCACTGGTGTAA
This sequence comes from Lochmaea crataegi, assembly GCA_947563755.1. NCBI lineage: Eukaryota > Metazoa > Arthropoda > Insecta > Coleoptera > Chrysomelidae > Lochmaea > Lochmaea crataegi. The sequence goes on from OX387432.1 coordinate 26,599,624, forward strand.
CCGCACTTGAGACTGCAATGGGGACACTGCAACTCTGATCGTCCCATATTTTTTATTAATACACGGATTCTTGACATCATTTGATGCAAAGGAACGTGTTTTTCTAACAGAACTTTTTTTTGAAATTTCGCTCCACATTTCACGCAACAGTATTTTTCCGGATGAACAGACCGATGTGAATCAAGTTCTGTAATAGTGGGAAAGCTGAAAATGTACATACAGGGTTAATACAGTTATATACATTTTTTTACAGTAAACAATTTATTCAAATGGCCATTTATTATACAAGTGCTATACAATCGAATATTGCCAACAGTTCCAGCTTAACAACTAGCAAATAGTTTTGAATTTAGCTTTACTTTGAATAAACAGAGTGAGTTTTATTTTCATGTATTTTAACTTTGTAAAAGTTTCTTTTAATGTACGTTATTTTAATACTTTACCCTTACACCAATTATTTGGTAAATAGTATATGTATATATAAATATTGTTGTAAATTAGGATTTTCCTATTTAAATAAAGATATTCATATTCATTCACAACAATGTAAATACCACCATAACATCGGCCATATCACAAGATCCTTGCACACCAAAATCTATAAATCTCACTCCGTATTAATTTAGCCCGCAAAACAAATAAATGATAGGAAAACATTATTATCAAAGAAAGAAATATTGTGGAGGAAACAGCATTGGCAGTTTTTGGGTCTCAGAAATCAAATATTTAAATTGTCTCCTTTCATAATGAAGAAAATACTTACAAATTCTCGCATAATTCACAAGCATATCCGTGCGAGCTTTTATGTTTAACCATATCTTTATATCGGATAAATTTCATATTACACAAACTGCATTTAAAAAATTGTTCTTCTGCAATTTTATGTGCTGTGGTCAAATGCTGTTTAATGCCTCTAAGAGTTCTATAATCTGTCATGCAATGTGGACATCTTAATAATTTCACTAAATCTTCTGGAACATAAGAATGATCAGCAAGTATAAATTTTGAACTGCTTTCACTTTCTTTTGGTGATATTTCGACTAATATACAATCTTTTGAAGTTGAATCAGTTTCTTCAGTAGATACATTATCCTCTGTATGTTCTATAAACATTTCAGTTTCATCATGACTTTCTATATTTTCAATGGACTCGATATAATTATTTAGTTTGTTATTTGATTCACCATTTGTATCAGTTATTGTTGTGTTTATAGATTCATCATTCATTACTAGTTGATTATTAGTTGTTTTTGGCTTTCCATACTTCCTGACTATGATTGTTTTGTCATCTGTATTCGGAATACCCCACTTAACACCAACTGGCACTGTAAAAAGATAAAAATTTATATTTTCCTTAATATGTCATAATTGAAATAAGAATAAATTACCTTCTGTATTTTCATCTTCTTTTTCTTCATCTGAAACTATAATAAATACTTATCAATCAACAATGAACAGCAACAGTTTATAAATACAATATTTGAATAATTTAGATAGTTCCTTCAAAACAAGCAATATAAACAAAATGAAAAAAATTTACCGGAGTGAATTTCTATTTTTGGTTTCCGTCCCCGTTTTTTTGGTATTTTGTCTGATATATTATCTGGCTCATAGTCTTGGTCATTATTTTCCTGAATAATAGCTAAAAAAAATTAAACAATTCTCATTAATATTTAAAATAATGTCTTTGGAATTGAGTGTATTGATGCTTGAAAGCCAAAAGAGCATAGGCGAAAATTTTCTCAATATCAAGTTATATCTACTATTGCATTGCTTGTATTTTTCTGCTTCAAATGATCTGGATTTCAAATCTTTAGGATACATTTTATGTCGCTTAAGTTAACAACAATTATAACAGAATCCTATGTTGATTCTGCATTAACCAACCCGAGTCGTTTAGAAGGTGTGAGCTGTGAATTACACCAATCTAAAATGCCTAACCTATATGCTTCCATGAAGGTGTGGAATGGCATGGAAAAGATAAATCTGGCCAAGTGGAGCATTGGTGTCTTTTTTCAGGAAGAAAGGAATGGCAACCACACAGTTGGATCCGAGTATAGAACATCAAATTCCATCTAGTATTAGAAAAGGAGGTGTACAAACTGATATTAATAATGGGGTTAACAATAAAAAGACAAATTTCGATCTTTTACTTTCAAATATGCAAGGTCTAAATCATCGTTTCTCAAGCGGGGGGTCGCGTTTGTTTTTAAAGGGGGTCGCAGTCTGTTGAAAACTACATATAGGTACAAAATATTCGTTTATTGAAGGAATGAATTTCTCACTTAAAAGTTTTTCTATACGTGGATCATCTTTGCAAACACTCATAAGTGCATTATTTTCGAGTGATATCAATGGCAGCAGGTAAAATTAGTCTTTCCGCAATAGTATGGGGCTTAGATTCCCTCGCGACTCGCAGTGCTACTAAGTAGGATGCATGAAGTGCTGCAGTCTCATTACGACTTTTTTATAGCAATTTGTTGATTTTTCAAAACAAGTGGACTTGAAAACAAACAACACATTGTGGCTTGTCATCCAATGCAATAAATCCATATTTCAAATGTGTCGTTGTATAACCTGTTCTTTTTCTTCACCGTTTCACCAGACGTAGGAGGAGCATTTCGTTTTGCCACATATTTGTCCATTTTAATTTAACTTTTTAACCTACTTTTACTGTTTTCTATTTATAAAAATTAAACACTGAGTGAGTGAGATAAGAGTTGTGGTATGTACTTGCTTCCCTGGCCTATACTACTTCCCTAAAAATGTAAATAACAATAAAGCTCGGCCTATCCAGTGTTGCCAGTTCGATTTTTATTCCATCAGTAAATACCTTGTCAAAAATTCAGTAGATTTATTTTATGCTATACAAATTTCAGGAAAGGATAATGAAATAAATCTGTGACGTCAAAAAAATATGTATTTTTATACAAAAAAAAAATAACCTATTTCCAACAAAATAGTGGCGGGGTCGCAAGACACTTTTTAGCTTTTCGTGGGTCGCGACATAAAAATGGTTGAGAAACGATGGTCTAAATCAATATAAAATTGACAAACTGATGTCAGATTATTGCGAGTTAGATTTAAAATTTCTATGCATTACAGAAACTTGGTCATTACGTGATGATGTAACTAATTATAATATTCCAAATTATCAATTAATAGGTTTTTATGGTAGAACCAATTACCAACGAGGTGGTGTTGCAGTTTGGGCAAAGTCTTATCTAAAAATTGAATGTCTTTCATTAAATCAATATTGTATTGACAAGGATATAGAGATATGTGGAATTGTAATTCACATAAAAATATTCTCTTAGTCTGTTAGCGGTCACCTAGTGGTACTTTTGATTCCTTCTACAAAAATATCAATTTACTTCTCGGAAAACTATTTTAGCCTAGCATTTTTATTTTTCTAGCTGGTGATTTTAACATCCATTCTATGACTGTTAACGAGGTACGTTATTTTACTAATCTTTTGGAATAATTTGGATTATTTCCAAAAAATTCGACTCCTACTAGAGTAACTGCTACATGTGCCAGTATTCTAGATCAAGTATACTCAAACTTTGATGAATGTGAAGGTATTGTTGACATAAATACTGAATAAGATCATCACAATTTTCTACTAAAATTAAATCTATTTTCTCAGACGATTGTTGACAACTATATAAATTTTAGGGATATAAGTGAAAATAACATTAATGACTTAATATCACATTTATCTAAAGAAAATTGGAAGGACGTCTATGAAGCCTCTGATACAAATACTAAATTTGAAATATTTCATGATATTCTAACTTATAACTTTATCATTAGTTGCCCTATAAAATCAAAAAAGGCAATAAAAAAAAACAAAAATAAATGGGTTAGCAATGAATTAAAAAATTCATCTAGTAATCAAAAGGATTTGTTTAATTTAAAATGTAAATATCCGCAACTTGAAGCTATGTATCTGAAAGCAAAAGGCTTGTTGAAGATACAAAAAGTAATTATTATTACAGTAAAATAAATAATTCCTGCAATAAAAATAAAACCGTATGGGGTGTTATAAACGAACTCAGAGGGAAGCAAAATATTCAGAAAACTATCACCTTAAATATTGATCATGAAACAGTTAATGATCCACTATTGATTGCTAATAATTTTAATGAATACTTCATAAATGTCCCTAATGAAGCAATAAAATTGATATCCATACCGAACTATACATTAAAGTACCCTTCAAATAATTTTGTTTCAAATAGCTTATTTCTCTCATTTGTCACGTTTGTAATCAAGAATAAAATTAAAAATAAACCCTCATGTGGTTCTGATAACATATCTGGTATTGCCATTAAAAAAATTGCAAATTTTATAATAGAACCAATTTCTCATATAATTAATACTACTTTTGAAGAAGGAGTGTTCCCTCTTAAACTAAAAGTTTCAATTGTTTCTCCTATTTTTCAAAAAGGTACTGCTAAAGAGATGTCGAATTATCGCCCAATCTCTGTTTCACCAGTTTTGTCAAAAATATTTGAGTATGCCATGCTGAAGCAGATGTTGAAATTTTTGGAAATACAATAAAGTTTTTGAGCAACATTTTCAACTTCAACAGCCTTGGAATCATTCTATAATGAAGTTCTGAATTTGGTCAACCAGGGTGAAACCCCCATTGGGATATTTTGTGATCTCAGTCGGGCTTTTGACTGTGTTCAGCACAGTATTTTGAAAGAGAAACTTTATAAATATGGTATGAGGGGAAAATCGTACGAATGGTTATCCTTGTACCAGGTTACAATCTGTCAAAATTGTTGATAGAGGAAATTCATATATATCTGATCTTATGGTAAATTCACAAGGAGTTCCACAGGGATCCATACTTGGACCTTTGTTATTTATCCTATATATAAATAAGTTACCTTCTGTTATATCAGAGTCATTTACTGCTCTTTATACCGATGATTCAACATTTCTGTTTAGTGATGGAGACCCAAACATTTTAAAGGCGAAAATCACTAATGCTTTATTGAGATTTTCTGCACGGTCTAGTGATCAATACTTGTTATTTAATACAACTAAAACGAATTTCATTTCATTTCATCCTCGCCAAAAAACCTTTTCCCCTGACTTTGGTATAGTGGTTAACAACTCCAACATAACAAAAATAGAAAATGTGAAATTTCTGGGAGTGTTATTTGATTCAGATTTGTCCTTTAAAACTCACTGTTTACATTTATCAAAGATGTTAAATTCTAAATGTTTTCAAATTACAAATTTAAGGAAAACACTTAATGTAAACCACATTCGTTTACTATATTTTAGGGAAATACAGTCTAGGATTAGTTATGGAATTTGTATTTGGGGGAGTTCTTCTCATGCTAAAAATGTTTTTTTGACACAGAAAAGAATTTTAAGGTGTATTTCAAACAAAAATTTTAACTATGTATGGCCTTTATATTTTGGATTTAATCACATCAGTTCATGGAAATAAAAGCAAGTATTTGTGGAATAATGACACTCATGCACATGACACAAGATATAAATCAGATTTCTCTATACCTTACCAGCGTTTAGAAATCTGCAAGAAATCACCTATAGTAATGGGAATTAAACTTTATAATAGTCTCCCACAATGTTTCAAATATATTGTCTTGGAGCATAAATTTAAGGAGAAAAATAAAAACTATCTGATTGATATGTGTCCATATTCGGTTGAGGAGTATTTTGAAAATACTCGGTGAATTTTGTCTGAACTGCAACATATACTTTGTTTGATTTTAAATTTTGATGTAATTTTTGATGTGCCTGTGTGTTTCTAGTTTGTTGTAATATTTTCTGTATATTTCACATTACTGTATTTGTATTTATATATTTTTTTTCTTAACCTATCTTATGTCATTTGATATTGTAAGATCAATAAATTCTATTCTATTCACTTTTTTTTAAATTTTGGTGCTTAAATTGTACAGTTTGTCGCTTATGTCAATTTGGATTTCAAGCATCATAATGATGTAATAACATAACTTACGGTTTTTTCTCGGTCTTCCCCTCTTTTTAGATATTGAACGGTATGCAGTTTTGTTGATATCTAAAAACATGAAAATATGTACAAAAACCAGCACTTTATACAGTCTTATGATAAATCTATCAACATAATTACCTGGGCTAGATGCTAGTTTAAAATACATACCTGCAATGTCGCTGCTATCAACATTCAGAGAAATTTTTCCTGTACCTAGTTGTTCTTCAGACTCAAGACAATTTTCAATAAACCCCATTAACTTTAAAAGGAATCTATAACATTTGTCGCAAATGAATTCATCGTCCAATAGTTCCATTTGTGGAACGCAAACCAAAATTACTTGTTTGATAGTTTTTCCAAGTAACATTTTTTTCAAAACATGGGAAAATTCTTTAGGGGCTGTACTCAAACATGTTCTACATCTTATCAACTCGATTTTTTTTATTGGTTCACTTACTTTCTCATCACTTGTCTGTTCAGCTTCTGTTTTTATACTTTTAGATTGGGAACCTTCCAAGTCTTCATCTTCAGATTGATATTCCTCAAAAACAACAGGTTTTCGTTTCCCTGCAAATTACAAAAAAGTGTATATTTAAATGCCGCAAGGTTAACCACAAATCGTATCCAATTAGTGTGATTGATTTTAAAAATGTATTTATTTAACCAGTAAAAAAATACATAGGTAGTACATGTACTTTCCAGTGTATTCCCACAGATGTAAGCACAGTTACCTGTTCGAGGGACTGGTTGCTTAAAACTAAAACTAGACTTATAACTAAATCAATAATTCTAATTTGTTGCTTTAGATTATTTGCATTTTTGAATGATCTTCCTTTGTTTTCATAGTTATTTTTATTTAGTTTTGTTCACTTTATATTTTTGTCATATTTCAGATATTATATTATTAATTAATATTTTCTGTTATCCATTTTTTCAGTTCTTTTTCCTTTTATTTTTATTGTTAAAAGTTTTGAGATCAAAAGGAAGACTGTTAAAAATAAGAATTGCCTTAATACTAACTGTTTTTGATCTTTTTGGTAGCTGAATACTCTTAAATCTAGTGACTCTTGCCGATTCAGTATACTCTACCCATACATAGTTATATAATTTTTGAAGCAAAATTTCATGGTCCACACTCCACCGTAACAAAAGCCTTTGCTAAGTCAAGAAAGGTGATGGCAAAATACTATTGGAACAATAACAAAAATGATTATTGCTAAATTGAAATTGATTTCACTGTTTTTTTAAATTTTGTCTATAGCACTTAAGATAATTATGCAATTCTAAATATAATCCATACTGCTCTAATATAAATTCAGCTCAATGGCGCATTAAGATCATGAATTCTAATAGTTTTCCTACTTGTTGTTTGAAGTATTTTGTAAAAAATGAACAATAATGCAATTTATTTCTTGAACATACTTGTTGATCTTCTTGTACTCCCGGTTTTATCTTCCATAATTTCTTTTTGTAGATGTTCTTGACTAAACAATGTAGGCAGTGCACTATTCTTCAATGTTCTTTTACCATCTTCTCTATGATTTTCAAACTGATCATACTTAAAATGAACCTAAAAGAAATATTTGGTATTTTACACCAAATAGGAAACATACTACATATTTGATAGTTTTACATATAGTTTGAAGTAACAGTACCGTTCAATGAATTGTAAAATCTGCATATTAGACAGTCGGTAATAATTTTTAAAGCTTTTTAGATTTATTATTAAATTAAATAAGATACTACTCGTATACCTCACAGACGTGTGCCTTTGAAGATAGATCTTCTCGTTTTATGTTTTTGATCCAAGCATCTCTCCTTTCTTTATTTCGGTCTCCCTGAGGAAGCATAAAAAGTCTAATACCTTTTTCGGTTCTGTTATTGCAATAAGAAACACAACAAGCTGGCATAGTTTGTAAACTCATGAACTGTTAAAATATACATCAAATAAAATTTTTACAAACAAAAATGGCGGTACCCACACATCTTTTACATGTCCTTTCTCATCTTATCTAAAAGCCTACAGCCACTACCCACACAAGCTACTATCTTCATTGGTAACTAGTAGAAAAAAGAAGACACTCGTTGTCTATGACTACCACAGAACTAAACAAAGTGATGACCACATAATAATTTCTTTAAAAAGCTAAAAGCTAGTTTGAAAATGTGGAAGCTAAAATGAAAAATGTGTCGAAGATGAATTTATTGATGTGCGATCAAAGCTTTGATCATGTATTCTTATAGCAAAGCGTTAAAGGTTTTATAAAATTCTATGTTTTTTTATTGTCTGTCAAAGTGCACATTATAGCATAGAACAGGTTAATTTTGTTGGCAACTGATAGATGTCAGCGTCAAAACTTAATCTTTCATGCATGTTTCATGTTTAAAAAACCGTTTAAATTATACGTTTATTTTAGCATGAAATATTTTAACGAATTGTTGTAAACGGTTTTTGATTGTCACTCAAATTTGCAAAAGTTTATTTTGTGCATGTATGTAGTTTGATTTTAAATTAATATTTCATTAGTATAAAGTCACAGTTGAATACATTTTTTTCTTTTATTTCAAAATGGACGCGTTTACAGAGGTAAGTAATATGGAAAAATATTTTTGATACCTGTAATAGCATTTCTCATATTTACAGAGTATTCTCAGCAGAGCCAGAGAAAGGCAAAAACTACTAGAAGGTTACGGAAATGGAGAAAGAACACCACTTAAGGAAACGAATTCCTTAATAGAACATTCAAAAGCAAGAAAGGAGTCTTTGTCAGGTATTTTACCCTTTCCTTAGTTCTGTACCAATAAATTTAGTTCTATTGTTCGGAAAACTTCTACTGTCTATATAAAATGAATTGGTACATAATATTAATATTTATAAATAATCAAGGCAAAATATTTGAACATACAAAACATTTTGACAGGTGAATTATACAAAATATATGTATTGAAAAATGATTGATATTATATATTGTGAGAATTACAAGTATCACACTCCAAATGGTTTTACAAATATTAAAATTTGTATCCACTGAGCTATTAATATCTGAAACAGACAATTTTCAATATTTAAATACACTGTTTTAAGATATTCCTCATTTTAAATAAATAAGCTGAATTCTTGCTTTTTTTGTAGTCTATATGAAAAATGAGAAGTCATTTGGCGTTTAATTGCTGATGGTATTTTGTTTTATTTTATGTTCTTTTCTGCTATGTTTGGTATACAAACATTTTAATTAGTTTAGCCAATTAATGATGTTAATTTTTATTGAAATTTGGTACCTATTAATTTTTCAAGGTTGTCTTGTAATTTTCTCCGCAAACATCTTGTATAAAACAGGTATTTGAAATGTAGTTTCTCAGTCAAACATTTCTAGAAATCAAAGGTGATCAGACATATCTACCAAATCAATGACCATCATTAAAAACCAAATAACTTACTGACTTTAAAATTTATCTGCAACAAACTATACATTATTAAAAGAGTTTGGCTTTCACATTAAATTGAAACATATAGGGTGCTCACCCTGTAATCAAAAATAAATTGTTTATTGAAAACCATGCACACCTCTATTCCTTGTGAGTTCAGGGATATTTACAGTGAAAATGGGTCAGAAACTTATGGAATACTACACTTTACTGCTTTTTCATCTAGATTTTACTTGTATCCATCTGAAATTACCAGAATTATCTATGCCTATTCTAATATTTGGTAATAAAATTATAAATTTATGACCTTTTAAAATCAATTAAATACCAAAATATTTGCATTTCCTTATGAATAGCCTATTATGTTTCTATTCAGAACATAGAGTTTGGGTTAAAAACTTCATCTTTCTTTTTTAATACCAATAATATAATAATAATAATATCTTTATTGCTTCTAATTGATACAAGTCAATATAGCAAGAATTCCGGTACAATGTCAGTAAATAAGTACCTACATGATACATGCAGCAAAGTTACAATAAAAATAAACAACAAAAAGAAAAATACAAACACCTAGCTATTCGTTTATAATGAATGAACGAATTTTGAGTACACCAATGAAATAATACGAAATTTGTTTAATATCCACCAAAGAATCGGTATTCAATAAGGCAATAAGATCATCAAAATTCTGCAGATTTTTTATAATTTGCACTCTAATACAATCATATATCCTACATTGAAGCACAATATGTTCAAGTTTCTATTCAGAACATAGAGTTTGGGTTAAAAACTTCATCTTTCTTTTTTAATACCAATAATATAAGTAAGTAGAATAGCCGTATCTAAATTTTCAATTCATATGTAATTTCTGTTGAAACTGCATGTTACGATTTTTAAATAAATCAACTTGGTAATTTATTTATTTATTTATTTATTTACGGGTACAACCCAATTACAATTATATTTTACAAAGTATTATGATAGCTAAGTGTTAAGCAAAAAGCAGCAGTAAAAGGTAATATAGATAATGATAAAAATAAAAAATAAAGAACATATGGACACAAAAATATATAAAAATATTAAAAAAAAAAAAAATTAAAATACCGTAACAAGACAAAATGAAGAAATACTATCGTAACAAAATTCTTTTAATACATTGCCTGCAAACATTCTCCGATGCACCTAAAAATAAATCCAAATCTATTTTGTTCCCATTCAAAATTATTCTACTCAGTGGAGAGTGTTTACCGAAATTGCATCGATGAAATTTAATTGCAAAATTTTGAGAGATTCTAGTGAATCTAGAAGGAACATAAAAATCAATTAAATACAACAAATCACTACAATTTATTCTAGAATTCAACAATTTATGTAAAAACATAATATCCGCATATGTTCGTCTAAGAGATAATTTTGGAAGGTTAAATGTGTTTCTAATTTCGGAATACGGGTGATCACTCAACGGCCTGTGCAATTTGAAACTTAAATACCTAATGAACTTATTTTGAACTTTTTCAAGATTGGCAATATGGATTTCATATGTGGGTGACCAAACAACTGAGCAGTATTCAAGCACAGATCTAACTAATGAAATATAAATTAGTCTGATAGAATTAATATCTTGCAAACATCTTGAAGTTCTAATAATGAAGCCTAACATTTTGAAAGCCTGGTTATTTATAAACTCAAAATGGTTTGTGAAATGAAAAGTTATAGGGGAAATCCATGACTTGTGTACAGACAGTTTATCTTGATGTGCCTATATAAACAAAAATGAGCAAATCTGTGTGTATGCACCACACACTGATATAATTGAACATGTGGTTGACAACAAATGTTTGTGGAAGTGCATAATTTTAGGAATATTCATACACCACTTTTCACCATTTTGGGAACTATAAATATATTTGTTAATCCATTCTACTTGAGAATCTAAAGCGTACTACTTTTAGATTCAAACATCAATGTATGTACAAAAAATTTGGAAACACAATCCAAAGAAAATAAATCCGAGAGTAATCTTACTAAGTTTACAAGACAAAACTCTAGAACTAAAATTTCATCTGAAATGCCAGCTTCGCCTAAAAGTCATTTAAAAACACTAAATATTCAACAAGATGATTTTAACATGGAAATCAAAGTGACTTCTTCTGAAAATGTGAGAGTAGAAGTAGAAATTGCTGAAGCTGATAATAGCGATAATGAAAATGATTCTGGAAATGACTGTCAAATGAGAGTTGAATCTAAATCTAAATTGAAGAGACTTGGACAACTTTATGCAGGTATAAATAAAATTTATTGTGAGAGTCTCGATTATGTGTAGTCTGTAGTTTTGAAATAGTAATTAGAATCTAGAATTGAAGTTTTAGTATTTACCTACAAAACTATGTAGCTCCTTGTGTAAATAGAGAGAGAGAAATATACTTTATTGTCTAAGAAAAACTTTCTTATTGACATTGCTTAAACCTTAAACATATAGTTTATAAAAGAAAACAGTATATAAAAAGCAAAAAACAATTCAGAAAATGCAAAATATTTTTAAAAAAATTTCACAGAATCACAATATATAAGTATAAACTTCAAATACAACATTAAACACATAAAATAAATCAATATTTCAATATAAAAATAAACCACAGCAAAGTTTCATTATAATATTCTTCAAGACTGTAGTACACTTCCTTTGCCAGGGTGTCTTTAACAAGTTTTTTAAACTTTTTATAGTGTTTATCTTTTCTGATTTGATAGGGAATATGGTTGTACAACTTTTTTCTTCCATAAATCAGAGAATCCTCTGTCAGACTTGATTTGGAATAGGCAGAGGTTTTTTATATTCTGTTAATTGCTGAGTAAAGTGATTTGTCTGTTTTGGAGTATCTAACATAGTATGTTTTTTGTATATTTGGCAAATAGTTTCCAAAAGGAAAATACGAGTGCCCTGCTAGCATTCCTACTACAGCCTTGACAGTTTTCCTATCTTTACTTATTAGATCTGCCGCAAATTTTGGCGAATGTCCTCTTGAATCTGTCCTGGTGATATTTCCCACCATTCTAGAGAGTATATAAGCAAATATTATTGTGACTAATCAGTGGCGTTCTACAATTCCCTTTGTTTAGGGGGCTATGGAAATTAATAAATAGTGTGCTGTGAGGTTTGTGGGGGGTAGAAGTAGAGGTTGGAAAGAGGAACGGCAATGCGATGGTTGTGTGACGCACGACACATGAATCATGCACGGTGACAAATCCAAAAAGGACATTTGTTTGGTGGTGGGACAAATGGACAAATGGCGATGGTTGTGTGACATAGGTTAACGACATGGTCATGCGACGTTCGGAGTAATTTTAGAAAGAAAGTACCATCGTTTGTCCCATCCGACCAAACATAGTGCTAATGTCCTTTTTGCATTTGTTGTGTCATGTGCCTCAGAAGGGATCCAGTCGAATGAATGGCATTGATGCCCCTTGTCTGGCCATTTCATCCACCTTTTCATTGTCTTTATGTGCCTTGTCACCCAGGCTACCTAGATCTTGCATTAAATGCTCCCTTGATGTCCAAGAAAGTGGCCATCGTTTACTTTGTGCTCTATTGACTTTGAGATAAGCCTGCTTAGATCATCCAATGCTAAATGCATGCATATCTTTGTCCAGCGCCACTAATTCCGTTCGCTGTAATTTAGTTTTTAATTGACTACTAACTACTAACACATGAGTCATGAACTCTACCGAATGACACCGAGGTCGTCAAGACCGATTTTTGACTGGAAAACTGTTGCTGAAACTAGATTTTTTGCCCTTACCGAGCCACTATAATAATTGAAAAACTTTCCCTACTTCTATTTTTTGTAAATCGGAATTTATTTTTTACACAACCAATTTAGTCTCGAATTTAGTAGAATAATATTCATTCTATTGTATTGTTGTATTACAATGGATTGTAATTTGTTTAAAAGTTCATATGTATTGGTTAAAACTAACTTTCATTATACAAGGAGGTGATGAAGCAAACATTTCTTCACCAATTCATAGAACTGAAGCGAAATTTTATGCTGCTGAAGAGACAACCATGGATGAGTTAGATAAAGAGGATATTCCCAAAACATCAAGGAAGGGGTTAAGAAAATTAGCACATTTGGCTGAAACTATTAACCAATGGGAAGATGACATACATCATGTAAGTTTTAATGTTTTTCGCTGGTTATTCTTATTCCTCTCAAATGACAACTCCGCCTAAATGTGAGCTGGATTAGTTTTTACCACCATTAAAATGGTTATATTCTAGGTACATCAAATAGAGAATCCAAAGTCTCCTCCAAAAAAATCTTGGAAAGCACCAGCTCCACAGCCTCCAAACACCAATGTTAACAAAACGAGTCCCATGAAGGCACTATCAAAACCAAAAGCACCAGAACCTCCCGTCCACAAAGAAATGAGTAATCTTTCTGAAAAAACATGTACTCCAAAATCGCCTGTTAAAAAACTAGATATAACAGTTAATAAAGAAATTAGACCTTCTGCCAAAAAGTTTGATTCCTCCAAGGAAATATCCTCCCCTGAGAAGGCTTCATTAGGTACCCATATTGTTGGTGTTACCCCAAAGCAAGTGAGTTGGGACCAGAATGTTTTGGAGAAGCTGGTAAGTAATTTTTTTTGCTTACGTTTTTACAACAGGTTACAAAAAAATGTATACAGGTATGAAATTCTTGAAGTGATTTACTGACAAGAGTTTTTATTTTTTTTCAAAACTCGTGTACCCAAAAGTTATCAACAAAGATCTACAATAATCTCCAATAATTTATATCATAATATTACTAAGAGTTGATAATATATTCCCTAATTTAGACCAATTTTTGCTGTTGGATATGACTACCCCTCAATAAGATAGTTGTCGTAGACTAGGCCTTGAGTAAGAAAAAAAGGAAAACAAATATTGAGCGTTTCAGTCTCAAGTTATACCAACGCAAAATTTAAAAAATTAAAACAATTTATATATTAAATTCTTTTAAAAAGAGTCTGGATTCAATATGTGCAATAATTTATTGACAGTCAATAAATCCAATTTTTAGCTTCTAAAAACCTGAAACATTCACTTAAGTTCAAAATTTTCTCGGACTCCAACCATTTTGTGGTATTCCAAAAGCCGCATTGTGAAAGAAGTCCGAAAATCCGAAATTTTAAAAAGATATAATACGGGATTAGTTATTAGTTAGATTCGTTAGTTATGACCTTTCAAATAAATTAGCAAAATCGAAAAAACAACCTGAATCTTGTTACAGACATCATATGACCTGATAACTGAGGTATTTTTAGAACTGCTTTGGTTACCTCTATTTGCCAAGTATTTTCCTTTCCCTATATAACATTAAAATTCAAACTAATGGTACTTATTGATGAAATTAAAATAATTAATATGTACATAATAAAATGTTTTATGAATCCATTATTCATTTACTTCATACATACAGCCTTATTATGTTAAACACAATTGTATCTTTTAATTTTATGAATTTCACATCTCTCACATGGATATGCTTCCTGAATAATACTACATATCATTACAGAGTTTGTGATGGTTGTTTTTATTGTTTGTAAATGTTTTTTTTAAATATTTTATTTCATATATTCTACGTGTATTTTTCCTTTTTTTTTTCAACTTTTTGTTGACTGGATTTTTATCGGATTTATAATTTCTTATCATTTTCATCACTGTAGGAATCACAGGGATTTACTAGAACAAACTCAAGTGATCGTTTAGTATATTCATATAATTCACAGGAAAAAAGTAAGGAGACCAAGACCATAATCACCAATGATAAAGTAAAAGAACTAAGTCCTGTACAAGAAGACGAGCCAAAAGAAAATAGAATAAAACAAATGGCTACAGCAATAGAATCAAAAATTGAAAAACCAATGAGTCCTGTAAAAAGCCATTTAAGATCCAATAATATTGCCGAGAGAGCCGCTGCGTTTGAAAGTCCTACGAAGTCTAGCAAAGATCCTGCTCTGCTTTCTGTTTCTGAAAGGAAAGCTTTGTTTGAGAAGAACAAAGGAGAAGCGCTGGTTCCGAAAGCTGCTTTTGGGATGGCTCCACCAATTAAAGTAGAAACTACGATGAAAGCTAGCTGTACAAAAATTATATCCACAGGTAATAACATCTATAATACTGACAATTTAATTTATGTATAAAAAATCCGTGCACACCCGAAGGATTTCAAAATAAATTTTATCACATTTTGGAGTTTGAATTAGCTTGGCACAGAGGAGAAGCAAAATTCTAGCCATTTTTTGTTGAGGAATTTTGGGACCTGCAGGTGGACATGCCGTTTGCCCAATGACGTATTAAAGATAGACCAGCCTTTACACATTATTGCCTATACAATGTTTTGGTCGCAACATAAATCAAGGCGAGTAGAATGCACGGTAGCGTATCATTTCGGAAGGGTTCATTTAAACTATTTTATGAAAAACGTTTTTATAGACTAAATGATGTACGTTATTAATTTTTCGTTTGAATAAGTGTAAATTATATCAAAAATCGTAACTCTTAGATAGCTGAATTTTTAAAACATACCTATAAAAGAATAAATGAGAGATCATTAAATTGATACACAATTAGAAGAATTAAAACAATAATCATAATAAATATTTATTGTTCTCAACAATTATTTACAATTATATAACAAGGATTACATTATAAAGTAACTAACACCCTAAATCGAACTGTTTGACAGTTTAATAAATCAGCAGTTTTTAATTTATTGAATTCATATTTCGTAGTGAAGTCGAATGTCTATATATTTCTCCAAAATATCGAATCCCTCGTCTTATACCTATACTTTGCTTATGTTAATATAACCTTACTTGTGAAATGACTGATTATCTTTTTTATTCCATGTATTTTTACAAACTACACATTTTCTCAACATCATAAATGTCTGCTAAGCACTTAAATAAACAAATTACAATACAAAACCAAATAAAAGCACAATTATTATTTATTTATTATTTGATATTGATAGAAAATAAAAAATCCTAACCGAAAAAAAATGAGCTGGACTGTAGGCTGGTCATAACTATTTTCAATGCTTTTCACTTTTTTTCTTACCTTTTAAACGTAAAATACTGCAAAAATCTTAAATATAATCATAATTACGATTATTGTTATACGAGATTTGGCATCATGTAAGGAGAGTCTCGTCTTAAATATGTTGGGGACAACCAAAATGCAAACAAGGCTTGTCTATCTTTAGTACATCATTGGTTTTGCCTTCATGCATAAAGACACTTTCTTTGCTTTCTAGATACCCAAGTTAATCCAATAATTGAGAAACAAAGAACAATTGCACAAGTCGAAACAGTAAAACCCATAGTGAAAAGTCCATCCAAGAATATAAAAAAGCCAGCTCCTAAGCCACCTGTAGAAGAAACTGCTGTGGCCTTTGTTCAGCAGGCTGGAGGAATAGCTAGCAAAATGGCAGCTTTGCTTGAGAGTAAAACAACTATTTCTCAGGAACAGATAGAAAAAAATACAAGAAGTGAGAGACAAAAAGAAATGGACTTGTTGTTGAACCGATTTAATAGAAATAAAGAGGTACAGTAAATTTGTATATTATTCTTATAGAAATTGCTTATTTGGCATTAAAAAAGTTACAATCCTACCAAGTTCGGTGTTCCTAAAATAATTTCCTTAAAAAATAATGAAAAATGGAAAAATCGGTTTTTCGTACTCGTATTGATACAAATTTTCTAATCTACATAGGCCAAGTAAAAGGTAAATATTTTTTACAAAAATCCTAGTAGGAAAAGGATGGTACCATCATATAAAAGACATTAAATAGTATAATTTTGATATGCTTTTCAGTAATTTGTTATAAACCTTTAAAGGTGGATTCATGCAAGCAAAAATTAAAACTTGGATTAAAACTAAGAACATGAAACCATTTAATGTAATGTAGGTGTTCATGCAATAAATTAAAACTAAAAAAGATGGCCGACTTTCAACTAAGAAATTAATTTCTTCCATGAATTCGAAACAACGCATGCGTCAAGTCTTGACCTACTGGTTCTGAACTTGCCGAACAGCCACCATTTGTGTTAAGTTATTGTTTACATTAGTTTTTGTTACAAATTTTTATAATTTAAAACTTTATTTTTCGTAAACAAGTTGGTTAACGATTAATATTTATCTACACTTATGTGACAGCTCGATTACTTTTAGAAGTTTTGACAAATGATTGATAATAGTGCGCATGTCCGGTTGGTTTATTAATTTCTTAATTTATGTTGCAAGAACAGCTGAATATTCTTAGTTTACATTTAATCTTAAATTAGTTTTAGTTCAGTTGATGTTGCATGAATCCACCTTAATACGAAAAAAAAAAACGTTCCTCTTAAGTTTTTTTCATATAACCTAAAAACAGGGTTCGGACTCGGCTGGAGAACCAGGAAAAGTCAGGGAAAAATGAAATGATAGTCAAAAAGACTGGAAATGTCAGGGAATTTATAGTTCACACAAAAAAGACAGGGAAAAGTCACGGAAATTAGCAGTAATCAGTTATGGGTCAGGGAATTTCAAACATAAGGCTGGAAAATTAAATTCAAACCGTTATGCGACAAAAACGGTTACGCGACATTTTCTCCATCTTTACGTTTTTGCTTTTGCACCGTCTATCCGCTACGTCACGGAGAAGTGAAAATCAGAGCGTCTTCTTTCTTCACTGCCTCTTTCTTTTAGATGGAGTGTTTGTCTTTCTTACTCTGTAACGAGTTTCTATTACCGCATTGATTTTTTTTTCGTTATTACCGTCATAATATATTTTGGTATAAATCCGAGGTACGTAAATTCGAATTCTACCTTTCCAACTGAAAGGACGTCCGGTAGATATACTATTTTAATTTGTTGTAAGTAAATAAATTTTGCGTATAATTCCATTACCACCGCTAAGGCCGAAAAGTGTAGGTAGGAATTTGAATATAAATTAGAGAACAATTGATAGAAACCAGATAGAAAATTTGTGTATTCCGGTGTCGAAGCTTTATTTAAGAAGGTAAAATATTTTCAAATAAACTGTATATCCGAAAACTTTCGGTACCGCCCCTTGATACTAAATTGTTAGATGTATTATTTTGAGAATTTTTCTGACCGTTTTTTTTGTTGTTGAGTTGAGTAATTTTTTTTTATATAGCAATAAAGATTTGTAATTAAAATGTAATTTGTTTTAGAATTTTATTACAGCGTTTAATATATTAATGAACTGATATGGATTATTAGTTGATTCTATAGTGATTTTATACTTTTGTTTTCAGCAGCTTTTATATATAATTGATACTCATGTGGATTATGATATTTTAATTTTATTCCGATCCTTACATTCTTACTCTGTGCGTCGATAACTAGGTACCTTTTTAATTCGTCAAATTTATTTTGGGAATAGTAGTTCATCGAAGTTTTCCATGTTTCCTTTGAATCCAAAGGGTTTCTCGAACTTGGAAGAGGATTAGCCATAACTTGTTTGATTTCCCGGCAGATTTAAACCGTTCTTTCACCGTCTCGTGAACACATATATTTTTTATTTTCTAAATAATAATAGTTTCCCGTGTTTCCTTTGAATCCGAAGGGTTTCTCGAACTTGGAAGAGGCTTAGCCACAACTTGTGGAAGAGGCTTAGCCACAACTTGATTGATTACCCGGAAAATTTAAACGTTGTTTTACCGTCTCGTGAACCAATATATATTTTTTTATTGTCTAAATAATAGTTTCCCGTGCTTCCCTTCAATCCGAAGGGTTTCTCGAACTTGGAAGAGGCTTAGCCACAACTTGTTCGATTACCCGGTAGATTTTAACCGTATTTGATAACCTGACCGATACGTCCTTCAAAGTACGTTGAAAATCTGGTGCCGAAATTCTGCATCAATGATGTCCATAGTGACGTGTCGTGTGGTAGGAACCACGTTTAGGAAGAAAGCACGTTACAACTCTTTTGTCTGAGTCTGAAATTGTTGGTGTTTTTTTTGGGCAGAGTGGAAATGGGGTAAGCGCGGTGAACGAACTAACGAACGGAGATGAACTGGGTAACGAACGGAGATGAACTGGGTAACTAACCAACGAACGATTAAACAAAGCAAGGTTATTTAGTAAAATAACGGATTTTGTTTTACGTTTTGTTAGTTCAAATTATTAAATATGGGTAACAAGAATTTAATCCTGCGTGGAGTGATCCGAGCAATCACAAAGTGTGGTCAGAAATATTCGGAAACCCTTTTGAGACAGAATTTAAACTCTGCAGCAAAAGTTTTTTTGAGTAACTTGGGAAGGATGGCTTTGATTAGCCACGAAAATGGGTCAAATCACCAGAAAAGAATAAAATCAAAAAAGTTGGTAAACCCAGTTCGTACTACTTTAATATCCGAAGACAAAATAATTCCCAACTCCGTAGAAATATCCGAAATACTAAACAAGAGTTATATGTCGGACTTTGTAAATACTGGTAGAACTGCGTCGGAAGATGAAGTAATGTACATGGTTGACTCTCATTATTCGTTAAACTCTGTGAATAAATCAATTCTCATAATCAAGAAAATGTTTCCGAAAAATTCTGTTGTGGAAAATATTTCATATCATTTGGATTAGCTCCATATTTTCAAGACCAACTGCTTCAAGATATTTTGTCGTATTTTTTATGGCTGAAAAGCCTGGGAATTTTTTTTGAACTGGAGAGTCCAAACCCTGAAAAAGTACTAGAGGAATGTCAATGGTTTGTATAAAAAACGTAGGTAATTGAAATACGAACAAATTGAGGGATCGAGCCCTGTATTAGGGTCGGTTTCATAATATGTTAGTAAAGTCAACTTTATGAAAAGGAGGCTTTTAGGTTAAGTGTCGTTACCAACTGCGGTAAAGTGAGTTTAGTTTCATAAATATTTGTAAAGTTGTCTTTATTATTTTATGTCTTGTTTTCTATTGTGTGGTATTTCTGAAACTAGGCTCTTTTTGCTCTTATTTTTACCAGATGTGTTAAATGTTACAGTAACATTAACTAGTTGGGTCTGGAGCTTTGAAGGCATTTATATGTAAAATGTCGTGCGAACCAGTGGTGATAAGAAAAAGGGAATTGGAAAAAGAAAAAAGCATTATTGAATGCATGAAATCTTAGGGTTAACAATAACTGCTCCTTTTTATTATAGCGAAAGTAACTTTCAATATACATAGCTATTTGTACAAGCCATGCGATGTCATATTTGCTTTAAAATATACACAATTGTCATTTTTGTTAATCGAAATATCGTCGTACTCTTCAAAATATCGGTGACGAACTCTATATAGTTTGGCAAACATAACTGAAGCTGTGAAAGGAATGCGGTCGAAAATATTCGATATTGCCACGTTTAACTATGAAAAAGCTAAAGTGCTAAGTTTGTAGTGATAATAATTAGAAAATGGACTTTTTATTATTAACAATATGTCAATAATGATTAAACGTTAGTTCTTTAATGTGCTTGTTTCATTTGATTTTGTCTATTAACATTATTTTTTCAATTTCTGAATATTAAAAGATAACACTTTTCCAAATATGTTATGGATTTTCTTCAAGCCGGCAACGTAGTGCGAAAATCATAATTACCACTAACTCAATTGGTGAATATTTATCAAACCTCCGTTGCTAAGTAACCACCTGACTTCCTATTGGCAAGCGCGCGCGTGTGTTCTTCCCTCTCACTTTGACAATTGACTGACATTGATTATCCAGTGGCGTTGTCAGTGTTTACCTTTGTATTTTCAGTTTTTCTTGGTATCTCATTATTTCGTATCCATATTGAATTCAAGTACGATTTTTAACATTATTTGTTTTTAACAAATACCGTGTTTTGAAAAATACCTTTCCTTTAAAGCAAAGCATAAATCAGTTTCTATATAGATATACTTATTATATAATAATAGTAATTATGCGCCAAGGTAGTAAAGTGAGGTATTATTGTCGAGGTCTTTAATGGCTCCGAGACATTAATACACTTTTCTACCGTGGCTCATATAGCATTTTTTTCACTACTTCACTACTGGCATTTTATTTTTTTAAATATTAGTTTATCGACTCCCGTTTCACATGACGTGACAGCTGTGCACAAGTTAACCTCACATTCTATTAAATGGATTGAGATTTAGTTATAATCAAGTAGGCTCTGTATTTTTCTACCTTGGTTAATAATGAACAACTTTACTACCTCAACAAAAATCAATAAATTTAGGTTTAGAGGCTAGTAGTGAAAAATAATTATTATTTTTAATACTTTTATAAAATGGATACCTTACGCCATTGGTACGTTTATGACAGATATTGGCCATGTTTCCTCACCTCTTACCGATGCCGCGTAGCTTCTGATAGACTTGCCAAACTATATGTATATTTAAGGCCGTCTTCCTATTTCACTATCAGAGGAGTTACTTAAGTCCCAAAGTATATTCATTTTGAAATAATTTCATAGATTGTGACAAGTCAATTTGTTTAGTTGCATGTTGTTTGAGGTTAGGTGCCGTTATAAAGTAGACTTCACCGCCATAAAGGCCCGAATTCGGCACTTTACGGTTTAAGTCGACTTTACATTCGTTTGACCATTATGAAACCCAATTTATGACTTGAAGGATGCTTTTTTGGTTTAAAGTCTGCTTTAATAGTATATTATGCAACGATCATGTAATGATGGATATTAATACACAAGCATTAAGTCGAGCTTCGTATGGTTAATTCGAGTGTATTCATAGCCATTACATGAGAGTTGCATACACTATTTTTTCTACGAAAAAGAAATTTTATTTGATATTTACTTAATTACAGTTACCTGAAAATAATTGTCATATTAGTAAAGCGTGATCTATAGACGTCAAAAAATAATAGTTTAATACTATTATAATGATTTACAAAATTAGAAAAATAACTAGTTCTCGGGCTATATGCTTCTTTGGAAATTTATTTTTCTAATTTTCTAAAGCGTTATAATAGTATTGAACTATTATTTTTTGACGTCAATTTTATTTGAATTCAACAATATTGCTTTTTTTTAATTTTTTAATACTGTTTTATACAAACAATAAGAAATAAAATATGAAAGAAAAATAAGTTCTTCAACTTAATTTTTATTCTTACAAAATAACAAAATTGATTAAAATGTAACTTATAATTTATCTTGTTTAATGTTAATGTTTGTAGAAAAAATAGTGTATGCAACTCTCATGTAATGATTATTAAAACACGAATCTCTTAGAAACTGTCAAACAATCTACAGAAAATATTGGGTCTGCCTACTTGGTTATTTAAAAATCTAGATTTATATTGGTCAATTTTTCAGTTCCATAATGAAAACCAGTGTTATAATGAGTATCGTTATGATACTGAAAATTGACATTTCATTAACAACTTATAGTATAAGAGTAGAAAAAAATGATTATGAAACCGACCCTTAGTTATGCCTATTCCTACCCTCTCCAACTTCGTTTACTCTGGTAGGAATTTTTCTGTTGAAAAAAAAGGAATTAGCTTGGCCTATATCTATATAACTCACCGCAATACGGTATTTTGGCATATTGGCTGAATCCGGTAAAAGTATGTCTATCTGCAGGTTGTAAATGACGCCATCGAAGAAGCATCCGATGAAGATACCGATGATGACGTGGACACCACTGAAGAAACCGCCATGATCACCGGGAAACCCGCAAAAATTGTAACTTCCGATAATGGAAAAAGAAGATCAGCTGAAAAGAGAAAAAGTGGGGGGAAACCTTACAGTAAGTAATTATGTCACATATAAGGTACCCTATATCATTTTATGTACCCCTGACAATGTGTGTACAAAATTTCATGATGATCGGTTGAGTAGTTAAGGTCTCAAAGCTCTAAAACTAATTTTTCTGACCATCAGTATTTTTTCTGGATGAAAAGTACCCATGTCCTTTTCTGCATTCCTGACAATGAGTGTATTAATTTCATGATAAGGCGTGAAAGCGTAAGGATCGTTTCAAAAAGGACTGATGGTCAGGACTGACGATTCGTCCGAATTATGACAGTTCAAAAAAGCGCGGGTATCGCTAGGACCCGTGGTGTATGCTCATGAAGGTTACCTGATCATTGGTTGGTGTCCGAGGTCCGAGCCATTTGATAAACAGATAATGAACCCGATCATTAGTTGTAGTTTCAATATTCGCGAAAACGAGCAAAATTTTATAAACTTGGAATGGGGAAAACTAACCAAATCGCCATTAGAGTACGTGTATAGTGAGCAAAGTATTAATATTGTTACGTAATTCATAATTTCTACATCTGCTTGTCTACGCCTCGCATTCTTCGGTCTTTCTTTCTCTTCTTCCTCCTTTCCGCGACTTTTCTTCTCTTCTTCCTCCTTTCTGCGTCTTTCCTTCTTTTCTTCTTCCTTTCAGCGTCTTTCTTTCCTTTCTGCGCATTACCTTCTGTTCTTCTTCCATCTTCAAAAAACCATGCTTGGGGTCCGGAAGTATCCATGTCTTTGTCGTATATGGTGAATCTAGTATTTACCATAAACAGATACTTTTTATATCCCAATGTCACCAATGTTATTTCTTTTACTTTCTTTATTTCTACAACTTTAACTACAAATAACGTCTCACTATCAGAACACAGAACTCAAATTTCTAATTCTTCAAAACTCACTAATGTCAATTGTCCCGCTTTTTATACTTTTCACCTGTTCCAGACAGTTCTCGACTTTTCGATGACATTTCTAGACTTTTCGATGACAGTTCTAGATGATTCCAGATGACTTTCATTCTCTTCTTCTTCCTCCTTTCTGCGTCTTTCCTTCTCTTCTTCTTTTTCTTTATGGACCTCATATCTTCAGTACAGGTCTGACGTAACAATATCGGTTTCTAGAAGAGTTTGGTGAAGTTTGTTGAATCAGAAAACTTATTTATACTCTAATAATGACCAGTAAGTGCAAGAGGTACATGGCTCTGTGCCGCAATGTAACCAGTATAAAGATGCAAATGTATCAATACATAGCTTCCCAACAGATGCAAAATTATGCAGTGTGGCAAAACATTTTAAAAATTGAAAAACTTATTTCCAAATACATGTCAGTGTGTAACAGAAACATATTATAAAGGTAATTTCACTCATACTAATACGCATAATGTGAAAACAATACGGTCATCAGCACTGATGGTCGGTCCTTTGCGAAACGGGCCTAACAAACAAACTCACATTCGCATTTATAATATTAGTAAGGATGGTAATAATCCTTTATCTTCCCAATTCCGTAAATGGAAAGTTTTCACCGAAAAATATATATAATGATTGAGTATATATTTTATTTAGTTTGAATTCTTTTATAGGTAAAGGTGACAGCCCCATCGTTGCTGCTGTACTAGACGATGTAAAGCGGATTAAAGTCACTGGTCCAAAAGAAGGCAAACTGTACCCAAGTTTGTCGGATATAGAAGCAACTACAGAGACAGAACCGGAAGCTTGTACAAGGACTCCATCTCCAGATAATCACAACAGCAGGTGCGATACAGCTATTAACTGGATATTGTTTTGTTTTTGTCTAGCATGAGCAAGTTTATATAAGCTTTGGTATAAGGTTATAATAGCTTCTTTCGGGGGTTCTTTATTAATTGTGCTAGATTGTGGTATGTTTTTTAATATAATTAAAAGCTACTCTTATAGTTCTATACAGTTGTGAAAAAAAAACGATTTCAAATTAACTAAGATGCTGCAATGTTGCAAAATTTAGGAATTTTCGAAGTCAATTCAATTAATTTTTATCTAAACCATTGATGATTTTAAAGAAGACCATCTTGCGGGGTATCGTGGCGGTATCTAACGGTACTTGTGTTGAAAGTAAGTCTAAAGTATAAAAAGCCGTCGTGAAAAAGTAAATGGAACGGCTGGGTGTGTATATCTAAAATATGTGAAGTTTCGTCAAAATTTGAATTGATTTTTCGTGGTAAACATTTTATAGTGCTTGGGATCATTAAAACCAGTATAAAAATTTAAACGATTAGAGTTCCCTATAATAAGATTGGGTTTATTCCTACGTTCGGCAATAACCGCTAGATCGCGCCGCCACGATTTGCTTCCCCGCTAAATGTTCGCCTTTAAAACCTTCAATTGATTAAATCAACACCAAAATTTGTTAGTTGTCTTGCACTATAAATTGTGTAGATAGTGATGAATATATTTGCAACATTGTATCATCTGTGACACTTCTTCAGCTTTTATCTTTTATCAGTATTCCTGTTGACCTCGTTAGTAACACAACTAAAACTTGCCAGGTGTTTTCAATTTATCGTGGTGATTTTGAAAATATGTATATAATTTCCAAGATACCTCAAAAATGACTGAATATATATAGAGTTAAAAATTTACGAGTTTGGTGCATTACAACCTATGCATGAATAAGTGGAATTAAATACTGTAAAAATTTTTATTTTAAGTACTTTATGCCCGCTTCACCGTTTAGAATTTAAACACACATTTTATAAGTTGCACTTACCTTTAAGAAGCATTTGAGTTCTTCGCGTGTTGCACCGCTGCACAAAGAACCGCTTAACGCATTGCGTACATGACAGCACTGCGAGAATCTAGTTACTTATTAGTGATTTGTCGGTTTTGGCTTTGTATCGAGTGACAGTTAGCCTTCACATGCGTAAAATGTGAATAGTAATTACAAAAAAAAAGAACAAACTTCAGAAATCAGCAATAATTATCAAATGCCCAGCGCAGGCATAAAACCGGAGTGCTGCTTGCAATTGATGCATGGGAGACACGCTGTTGTTTCTGCAATAATAGTTGGATCATTTGGTCTTGTAGGTTTCCTTATTAGGTAATATTGTACTTATTTCAAAGCTTCCTTTATCAATCCTAAAATCCGTAAACAATAGTGCTTTGTCACTAGAAATTTTTAAAGCATCTCGGGAATTTGAAGTCTACTATTTCGAGAATATCATGCCATTCATAAAGGAAAGCTTTTCAGGTTAAATCAGCTGTCATCGCAATTTTAAACTAAGTTGAACTTGAGTGACTACAATCGGGAACTTAATACCTAAATTACTCCTTAACTGGTTTAAGGAATACTTGGAGAGTGATGCAACGAAAACTAGTATTTTTAAGATTACTTTATTTTAAGACTATCTTAAAGTAAACGGTGCTATCGAGCAATAGATGCATACAGTCGAAACGCTGAATCTTTACCGTCACATGACTTAATCCGTGATATTATCAAACATAACTTTCAAGGAATATCTTCTTTTATCAATAGATAACGCTCGAAATATCATGCAAAAGCGATTGTCTTCTGCACAAGAGTAACCTCATGACATACGTAAAGGTACGGTCCATCTACTTCGTTCAAACAAAACGTTTAAATTTGCTTAAATGTATGTTACGTTTATAATAATCTGGAATTCGACTTGCTTCAGATGCAAATGAATCCCGCGCGCGCTTGGGAGTCGCACCAAAAATAGCTAGTAAAACATTTAAAAAATATGATATTTAAAAAACAAACTTCCAGATTGTGAGGCACACTATGCGAACATGTTTACCAACGATTTAACTTGATTTCTTAATTTTTCAAATAGTTTTTTGATGGAATGGGGAAGTGCAAGGGAACTGGCACACTGAAACGGATTGTACGATTCTACTATTGGAAAGATTCTCCTGTGGTGAGATACCTGCTAAGTGAAATGAAACCTAGATTACTTACACGATTGCACGTCAAAGTGAAAGCCAGCTTTTCACAACCCGTAATAGGGTTCTTGGCTAAAATTTTAATTAGAAAAAATGTGCTATAAATCATAAGAAAACAATACTGTATGAAAACAACTACTTTTTTGGGTCTCAAACAACCACTATATCGAATTTAACTTACCTAAAAATTCAAATTATTCGAAGCTTTTGTAAATGCCTTGCTATTGGTGGTGACGTAGGAGAGTATGATTTCGGTGCTGCGCGTGCGTCCATCCGCCAACGAACGAAGGTATACCATTGAAACTGCCAATATTCCCTTGCTCACTCTCCTGAGTGCTTCTGCGTGTTTCTTTGAATTTTCGGTTAATTCTGATTTATTAGACTATGTGAAATTTTGTTTGTGTCCATAATATTCTTAACATGACCGAAGATACAAAATGTCAAAGAACTAACAGCAACAGAACACAAATTTCAAGAGCGTAAATGATATGAATAGGCCAAAGAATAGGAAAATATTTTTGATAAAAATCCTAATAGAAAACGGACTGTGCCATCATACATACATACTTTTGTATCATCTGGTTTGACAAAGCTATAATATGACAGATAGAACAATAAATGACATGTCTATAGGCAGCGACATCCTCTGCGTTTAAAACTCGCGCCTGCGGAGACAGCTTGTCATGCGCACGCCCACGTCACGTCCGCAGTAATCAAAATGGCGACTATGCAGCAGTAGGCATTTTCTGAGTTAGAATACGAATACTGACGGCTGATTCCGACAACTTTATATTCCAAAAAGATGGAGCTCCATCTCACTGGCATCATGAAGTTCGTCGGTATCTAAACGAGGAACTCCCTCATTGTTGAATAAGCCGTTGTGCTGCAGAATATTTGGCATTGTTTGCGCGGCCTCCCAATTCTCCTGATATTACACCGAGCGATTTTTATTTTTGGGGGTACATTGAAGACACGGTTTTCGTACCACCACTACCTACAACATTGGCTGAGCTCAGAAGACGCATTACCGATGATATTAACAGTATCGACCGAGATACATTGCAGCGTGTATAGGCTGAACTGGACTATCGTTTGGACGTCTGTCGTGTGACTCACGGATCCCACATTGAACATTTGTAAAAATGCTAAAACTTTAATGTTTTCTCTGTCTACCGACATATCATTTACCATTCTAGTTGTAATACTAACTGAAATATAGCTTTGTCAATCCCGATGATTCTTTTGTAGTAACCTTGTATAAAAGACATTACGTAGTATAATTTTGATATATTTTAATCACACAAATGTTTTTCAGTAATTTGTTATAAACATTGAAAACGTACTTTTTTCATTTTTTTTTTCATATAACGTAAAAAGTACTGGAGCAATCTCAATGGTTTGTATCGATAAATCGGGCATCTTTGGCCGACTTCGCATCATTTTATTACAAATCGAAAATAATATAAGTTTTGTGGCTGTACATCTATACTTTTCAAAACCTATTTAAAATCTAATATCAGACTATCGATAACGAATCCAGACACGTTGCAAATTATCGCACCAAAAAATTGCAGTGACCGTTGCTTGGCGTCTGACTTCCCACATATAAGGTCGAATTACGCGAAAGTAAACTTGTTGCTTGCTATGACCAGTTATTCTCTGATCGTTTCTGGCAGTTTCTGATTGCGGTTGGAACAGACCTAAAATGTGTATATGAAGAACTTCTTTTGTATAAAGTTTCAACTCTTAAAATTGAAAAAATGGCAAAGAAATAGGTTTTCAAAAAAATGACTCATTTTTCTGTTTTTTCGAATTTCCTTGGTTCCTAATTATCCGATCAAGTCGCTCGACCCCTCTTTTTGTTCGTATTTTAAATACCGATGATTCCTCTAGACATACCATTGAGTACTAGTACTTTTCACGTTATATGAAAAAAACTTAGAAAAGTACGTTTTTCTCGTTTTAAATGTTTATATAACAAATTACTGAAAAACATTCACGTGTTAATAAAAACTTGAAAATTATACTATAGTAAAATTAATACCTATTTAGAGGTACCAGCCGTTTTAGTAACTTAACGTATGCGGCTTCTTGAACCATCTGAACCCGCATGAAAAAAATTAGGTTATGACCTTTGTCATGTCAAATGCTTGACATATTTCTTATTGCATTGGCGTAGTGACTTGAAATTTCATATTATCAGTGGCGGTTTGTAATAATTCCAATTTATTTTTATGAAATTCATAAAATTCTAAAGATGTTGACATAATAAAAGAATATAAAAGAAGCGCACTAATTTTAAAAACATTGTTTTATTAACTAGATACATAGTTTTCTTAAAAAAATATGGCAATTCAGAGTTCGATTAAGTACAAATTCTAGATTTTAAAAAAATGACAACGTGATCTTCAAGGCAAAGTTTAATTAGTTTCTAAATCAGAATAACTTTCGGAAAGGGATAGTTCATCATCGGATTCATTGGATACAGAGATCACCATAGGTTCGATGTTTAGTAGGTCCAGTTTGTTTTCTACTCCCCATGCTTCAGAAATAATTTTCTCTGTATGATTTATGTAATTCTGCCAGTGTTGCTCCGGTACATTTTTTACAACGTCATTCCATACTTTTAAGACTTCAGTAGGTGACCTTGCAGTTTTCGTAATAGCTTGGTCATAATGCCTTTTAGTTTCTGACCATACCATTTCGATGGCATTAAAATGGCAATGATAGGGTGGTAGCCTCTGAGAACACAATGACCATGCTCGGCAGCGTATTTGTCTAAATGATAATTTTTTTCTGGCAAAACTTGCTTTTCAATTATATTCCAAACAGCATCCTTTAAAATGTGATCTGGAAAAGGAATATTCTTTTTTTTGAGCCATTCTAACATGCGTGTTTTACTCCAACTTTTTCTTGGGATTTCTTCATCCAGGCGACTGTGATACGTTGCGCTATCCATTATAATTAACGATGGTTCTTCCAAGTTTACAATTAGTTGCTGTTTAAACCAATTTTCAAAATTTTCGGTGTTCATGTTATCATGGTAATCGCCTGTTTTTTTATTGCATTTAAAAATAAGCGATGCATTTGCCACAAAACCTTTTTTATTACCGACATGAACAATTACATATCGTGTCCCACTTCCAGTTATTTTTAAATCACTGTGTTTAGTACCATCTTGCCACATTCTTCTGCCCCCGCTTTTACTAAAAACCCATGTCTCATCCAGAAAAACAGGTGTAAAGAGCTTTTCGCTTTTAGCAGCATGGTATTTGTTCAAAAATAATATTCTTTTTAATCTGACTGCAGGCATTTCCAATAAATGTTTTCTTCCATCCTGTTTTTTGAAATGAAAACCCATTTTTTTAATTCCCAAATATAACGAACCTTTGGAAATCTTAGTTTCTGGAGACTCTTCGATAAATTGCCGTAAAATAGTTTCTACTGTGATTTTATCCTTTCGCGCATACATTTTATAAATTACTTCCCTCAAACAATGCAGGGTATTTTTTGTAATTCGGGTTTTGCTCCAGGAAACGCTTGCAGACATATTTCTTCTAAATTCGAAATCTGTAGCTCTGTTTGGTTTTTCAAGATTATATAATGTGCTTTCTGGAACTTTTAGTGCTTCGGACGCTTTTTGAATTGCCTTAAATCGAGATCCTAAATCGTTTTGAAAATAGTTTACTACATTAAGCATAAGTTTTTTGGATTCATCAGAATATCGCATTTTTATATCTTATTTTGCGTTATGACATTAACATGAAATCAAAATTTGACGTAACTTCAAAAACGTGACATTTAATAAATTAGTTACGACATTCATTTTTGTTGGTAATTTTTTGTTTCAACCGATTTATTAATAATAAATAAGGATGGTCTTATTCTAAATGGGTATAAAATTTACTATACATATTCTCTTTTATATGAGGCTTCATCCTTATTATACTAGGATTTTTTGAAAAAATTACTATACTTTCATGCTTTATTCATTGGCCTAGAAATATATTACGAATCCGATCTCTTTGTGAAGTGTTGCCAACACAGTACAAGAAACTATACCTCGTAAAAGTCTAAAACATCCCATATCTGTTCACAAAATCTCCCCAGTTTCGAATAATAGGTCTGTTCCAACCGCAATCAGAAAGGATCAGAGAATAGTCGACCATTGCAATCAATGATAGGAATTACGCGTAAACTCGTTGTTTGCTATTACCAGTTAAGCTGGATTTATAAACTCTGTTATTCCCGTTGTTCGTGGCTCGTCGTGATTTCCTCGTTGCGGCGATTCGTTATTCACAGTTGTTCCTGAGTCGACTAATTTATATTGGTTTTTCGTTGTTGGCGATGTTGAAATTTGACTGGTCACAAAGGTGACGCATGTCATACGACAGAAAAATTGACGCTACAGATTATTTAGGTTTTGTTATTGTTTTTCGTATTTGTAGGTATCTATATATCAAGAAAGTTCTTTAACAGCAAATCAATTATCAAAATATGTGGATTTTGACACGATTGGCAGATATCAAGTCACGTGTGGTACCAATTTCAGTTTTCATTGGTGGAACTGCGAATCATGAATAACAAGATATAAAATTTGGTTATTTGAGATCAATGATGAAAGACGTGGAAACGATGAACAACACGGCAACAACGGTTTATAAACGCATGTATGTGATATCAATGTTTTATTTTCGAGCAGTAGGAATCACGAACAACAGAGTTTATAAATCCAGCTTTATTCTCTGATCGTTTCTGACAGTTTCTGATTGCGGTTGGAACAGACTTATAGTTACAGATTCATAATATATATGTATATTACGCCGTAGTAAAAAAAAAGAATTGAATATTTAAAGGAACTTTCCATAAATATATACAAAATTTAAAATATGTGTGTAGTTTCTATAGATTTTGTGACACGACGTTTTATTATTTTGTTGTAAATTATTCCGAATAACACACATGAAATCATTGGTGATTAGATAAAAATGCCCATAATGATTTTATAATGCAGTTTAAAAAATTCCTCGAGAATGTGTCCTTAAGAAACCCTAAAAATTCCTCGAATTGGCATCACTGATGTGGCCGGCGATCGATACACGAGCACACAGCTGGGCATCCTATTCATTGGCGTCAGCAGCTTTGGCGCACTATAGCAAAGATTTTAAATAAAACGGAACTTTGAACAGTTTTCCAAGTTGGTATTGATTAAAAAAAAGCCTTGTGGATAAGATTTTTTAGGCGACACAATGATATTATTGAATAAAAAAAACTTGGAAAGTTCCCTATTGGGCGTGGGATAAATGACGAAGGTACTGTTCGTAAGTTATTTTCAGATACAGTTGTATATACTCCAACAAATTCATCAGCATTAACCGGAAATTCTCGAAATTTTGATGACACAATATAAACTGTCGAAAACAACTTTCCGTTTTTCTTCTCTGATCCTTTACAGAGACACAGTTACATCAAACATTCTTTATCATCTAACAACGCGTTAACAATAGACAATAACAATCGTTTATAGAAATGAAACTGATCTAACTGTTAACCCATTATATTTTTACTTGACGTTTGACGTAATAATACCGTATAGATTTGAAGTATTACCCCATACCATAAAGACATGATCAGTTTTAAAATTTGCATTGCGTCAACATATTGAAACCATATTTTTTACGTAAAGTGCGTTGTTTCTATAATATCAATACTGAAAAAACAATATTCAAGAACTTTTATATTAATATGTAACAAATAAAACCTAATTAAATCAAACTAAAGTCACGTGACATTGATCCGCAATCATAGTGTATCAAAAGAGTTCGTTGTCCAACTAGGGCCCCAAGGGCCTGATTCTTCAATGAGGGAGCAGAGCTTCTCGAGGGAACACATATTTTGTCTTCATTTTTCTTGGTTACTTTGTTACCGCAGTGACAAAAACAAAATATCTGTTCTCTCGGGAGCTTCCCTCCCTCAGTCAAGAATACGGCCTCCGATCGGTCGCCCTCCAGAACAATAAGGCCGACCTGTCAAAGTAATGTTTTCTGGAATGTATTTATTTAATTCTAACCGCAAAATATATATTTTGACACTCAACCTTATTATTTGGTGAGAAGCAATTATTTCAAATCGTTCTAAAACATTGTTCCAATTTTCTTTTTC
Source organism: Lochmaea crataegi (assembly GCA_947563755.1). NCBI lineage: Eukaryota > Metazoa > Arthropoda > Insecta > Coleoptera > Chrysomelidae > Lochmaea > Lochmaea crataegi. The sequence goes on from OX387432.1 coordinate 26,632,927, forward strand.
TTTCTATTATTCACACCATAGTTTTATCCGTTATTGATGATTTCCGACTTATTAGCGATTTTTTTTTAATGAAAACAGGGTTCATGAGACACCTCATTTGAAAGGACTGCGAATTATCTTTCCAGCGATGTAATTATTTGAATACCTACTTTTACAGGGTCAACCAAAACTGTGTGTTTATTAAAATTCCATTGTAATAAAAAATACATTGAAATTAAATGTTTTAACTGAGTACCTTCAGTACGGATGCAATGAGAAAGTTAGCGACTTCAGGGATAAGTTGAGCAATCTCCGTTCGGTTGCGCTCCTTCCGCTGTTATACATGATTTGGTAGACTTTAATAAATTTTGCTCTTCAAGTATCCCCATAAAAAAGTCCAAAGGAGTCAAACCTGAGAAAACGTTATTTAAGTAGATTCGTACATCAACGGCGTAGTGTGGAGACGCCCCATCAGCTGATTCAGCTGTGGCAATGAACAATCCTGAAGAAATTGTAGATATCGAGCACCAGTTGAGTTTTCCTCAAAAAACGATGGCCCTATAATCTGACTGTTTATAATTCCGACCCAAACATTCACATTTTCGGGATATGATGTCATATTATATACTCTGCCATCAAATGTGAATTTTCACTTGCCCAGTATCGATATGTCTGGCGGTTTAGGTGGAAAAAAGTACCTTTTGTGTAAAACTCCGATGTCTGTTACATTAGTCCATAATGGTTTCGTTCTTCTATCGAAGTCATCTTCTAACAGCTCCTGGACCAGATCTACTCTGTACAGATACCATTTCTCCTTTTTTAGCAATCGAACAATAGGACAACGCCCATCATTTTGGCTTCAGGTATTGATTTTGTAAGTCAAGGGAGTCTATGTCCACAAACAATAATGATTTAAAGTTTCGATTCGTTCGGTTTCTGTAAGTTACAGTATTAGAACACTTAATTGATACTACAACAATTAGATTAGAATCAGATTAAAATGTAGCACTGTTTTTTTTTTTCGGAACCGTGTTCTGAAGAACAACGATGTTTTAAGCTGGATTTATAAACTCTGTTGCTCGTGATTACCGCTGATCGAAAATAAAACATTGATATCACATACATGCGTTTATAAACCGTTGTTGTCGTGTTGATCGTAGTTTCCACGACTTTCGTCGTTACCCTCAAATAACCAAATATCGTGTCAAATTCAACATATTTTGATAATAGATTTGCTGTTGAAGAACTCATTAATATCTTACTTTCTTGATATATTGATACAAAAACGAAAAACAATAACGAAACATTAATAATCTGTTACGTCATTTTTTCTGTCGTATGACATGTGTCACCTTTGTAACCAGTTAAATTTCAACATCACTAACAACGAAAAACCGATATAAATTAGTCGACTCGGGAACAACTGTGAATAGCAAACCGCCGCAACGTGGAAAACACGGTGAGCAACGAACATCGGGAACAAAAGAGTTTATAAATCTAACTTTATTCTCAGAATTTATTATAATTCCATTCCACTTAGATAAGCACATATTTTTGGTTAACCCTGTAGAAATAAATATTCAAATGATTACATCGCTGGAAAAACGATCCGAAAACCTTTCAAATGAGGAGTCTCATGATCTCTGGGGCCGTATTTTCCCTGAGGTAGTAGAGCTTCCCCATTGAACACATTTTTTGTCTTTATTTTGTTTGGTTACTCTGTCACTGCAATGGTGAAGACAAAATATCTGTTCTCTCGGGAACCTTCACTCCCTCCGTCAAGAATACGACCCCTGTTTGCTTTGAAAAATATCGTCGATTACATGTATATTGTGTGATAGCTCTTGAAAAATTAAACTCAACGTGTTTCAGGATTTTTTTCATAAGTCGTCTGTCATATTAAAGTTCATGAGAAGTTTCTTTTGTTCAGATTTATGTCGCATGCAATAACTACACTTGCATCTAACGCATTATTTGCACAATATTATAGTTTTTGGTGTAAGGTGGCATGGAAACTAACAAATCTAAGTACTTATATATTTATATGACTGATCATTTTGTGTCTAGATGTAAAATCAGTTGAATTGTCAAAATATTTACATTGTTTGTCTAGTCGTCGAATTTTTTTTGAAGTGTCAGTTAGGGACCAATTTAAAAAATATATAATTTCTTGATAACGGCATCTAGAGCCGAAACGAAAATATTCAAAAAACGTGTTTTCATTCCCATTAAAAACAAATTAAATAATAAATAAGTTATTTTTCGTGGAAATAAAATAATAAAAATTTTTACAATTTTAAATCCTTAGTATGGTAACATTATAATATGTTAGATAAGTGTTCAGCTAGTTTTAGTTAGTATTATTAAATTGAGACTGTTATTGTTATTTAAAGTATTTATTGATAGATATAATAAGTATTTTTAATAAAAAAAATCATTAAATTACATTCTCTTTCATTTCATTTAATTTCATTCATATAACCTGCATGCTTAAATATCTTACAAAAACATTAACAAATCATTTAAAAAAACTTATTAATATTTCTTATGGTGATTAAACTTACTAAAATTTAAATTTCGCCATAATTATAAATCACTTCTTCAAATCTAAGCTTGAAAATATACCAATTATCAAAATTATTTTTTAGTATCTTTGTATTATGTAATTTTTTGTTGCTCAAACAACAGGAAAGCTGTCGAGGGAAAACAGATCCGTATCATGTCAGACAGTCATGCGGCACTCAAGGCAATCTCGATCCCGAAAGTGACATTTAGAAGAACTGAAGACGTTAGCCGAATTGAATAACGTCAAGCTGGGTACCAGATCACCAGGGTATCAAGGGCAATGAAAAATCTGACGAACTTGCAAGGACATGCCTGAACTAGGACAGATTCTTAATATACTAAAAATCGTAGTATGAGGAACTGTAAAGCAACTCAGCAAACAATGAAAATTACTTGGTAAACAACCCAAAACAAATGTATGGGAAAACTTTCGTAAAAAAAATCATCACCGAAACGTACAGCAGATTTGCTCACACTGACTAGGAAGCTGATAATTATAACTAGTCATGCACCAGTAAAAGAACTCCTGAACAAATTAAAAATATACATTACATGCAGACTATGCGACAGTAAAACATACAGATTTCAAAAATTTAATCGACCATAGAATTTTGACATGTAAGACGGAGATACTATACTTGGAAGAGAGAGAGATAGTCCACGGTGAGAGTGATCAGTTCCTTTTCCACCAAATTATTCTCACCTGGCAAGAGCACGAGCAAAAATTACTATAAGCCTTGAAAAAAAAAACTGATGTGCATAAATAAACTTTATTTTGCATAGATATGACGTCTATAAAGTTGGCACAGCCAAATGAGCACAATCGATTTTAATTAGCACAACGATTTAGTGCTTTTTTTGTGCTAATTATTTGCGCAATTTTTAATTTTTGTGCTCTTACCATTTCGTTAAAATCGATGGCTGTGTCAGCTTCAAAAGAAGCTAGCATAGCCATATATGAAAAATTATTTATTTTGATTTTTTCTGGCACATCGATTTAGTGCTAATTATGTGCTTTCAGAATATGCCATAGAAAAAAATTTCGGATCACGACTGGTCAAAAAACCACCCCCAGCCCGACGAGGCGCAAGAATAAAGTCCTCGAAATTCTCAGCACAATCGAACTTGAATAGTCGATTTTAAATGCATTAATAATGGACTTTCAAAATACTTTAGTTAGAGTTTCATTGCTCGGGGTGGTTTTTTGCCATAAAGGGTTGAGCAACAAAAACTCTACATAGGTATTTCGATTATTCAAGTTCGATTGTGCTGAGAATTTCGAGGACTTTGCTCTTGCGCCTTGTCGGGCTGGGGGTGGTTTTTTACCAGAAGGGGTTGAGCAACAAAAACTCTACATAGGTATTTTGAAAGCACATTATTAATGCGTCAGAAATCGATTATTCAAGTTCTATTGTGCTGAGAATTTCGAGGACTTTGCTCTTGCGCCTTGTCGGGCTGGGGGTGGTTTTTTACCAGAAAGGGTTGAGCAATAAAACGCTACAAAAGTATTTTGAAAGCCCATTATTAATGCATTTAAAATCGACTATTCATGTTCGATTGTGCTGAGAATTTCGAGGACTTTATTCTTGCGCCTCGTCGGACAGGGGGTGGTTTTTTGACCAGTCGTGATCCGAAATTTTTTTTCTATGGCATATTCTGAAAACACATAATTAGCACTAAATCGATGTGCCAGAAAAAATCAAAATAAATAATTTTTCATATATGGCTGTGCTAGCTTCTTTTGAAGCTGACGCAGCCATCGATTTTAGCGAAATGGTAAGAGCACAAAAATTAAAAATTGCGCAAATAATTAGCACAAAAAAAGCACTAAATCGTTGTGCTAATTAAAATCGATTGTGCTCATTTGGCTGTGCTAACTTTATAGACGTATAGATATGAGTGGGCCACCTTTAATTAACTTTTGTATACAATTTAAAATATATTGCGATGGACATTACTTGTCCCCTTTTGGAAATTAAATTTATAAGTTTTTCACTCTTCAGAATGTGCCAAACGTTAAGTTTGAACCATAGGAAACATTAATACTTTACATATGATTTTGAAAATTGAAATGTTTTAACGTTATTTCCATAATCCCGCATGATTTTTGATATACATTATATATTTTTTCTACTCCCATGCTTTAATTGCATCATTCAAATACAGATTTTCCTTTAAGTTACAAGTTTACATCTAATAGAAATGCAACATCTCAATATTCGGTCAACATCCGATGATGGCTATCTGGCGTATCTGACAGATCGCAAATTAATTAAATCTGACAGTCCTCTGAAGTTTAACTGTTCTTGAAATTAGTGCATTTTTAATGATAAAATTGAAGTATGGGAATAGAAAAACTAGTGTAAGCAACTCGCATTTAATTTATACTCGTGTCTTAATAGCATCATTACATAATATGCTAATTTTTTAATTTCGGTACATTATTTAACAATAATCATGATTTTATTGGTTGTTAGTTCATTTATTATCCAACTTAAAATATGGATAGATACAGCTTGTGACATTAATATGAGTCTCATTCATTTAAAAAAATATTAAAATTAAGCTTGTGGCGGCTGTGGAATTTTTATTCAATTTCAATATATTGTTTTTTTTCCAACAATACAGTCGCTAGACCCCTTGAGGTTAAAGTATACTTTTCATGTAAAGTCGATATAAGTTACACGTCGGGCACTTCTGTATTTTAATATTTTCGAAAATTTAAATGTTACTATTGTAACGGACGAAACTGTGTAAGTGTATGGCATTGAAAAAAACATTCATTTAGTAAAATCTTATTCATGTAAAAATACAGCATTTATTCTAGAGGTAAGTGATATATGCAAATTGGGTATCAAAAATATTAATTTAACTGTATTTGTTGATTAATTTTTTACTTTATTTTGTTTTTTATTCACATGATTCAATAGATTTTGTTTAATTGAAAAAAATTACCATTTCACTTTTAGACAATCGAATTTGTTTTTGAATCATTACTATGACGACCTGATAAATTTTTTGTAATTTTCATCCTCTTAACAACGACCAAGTAATTCATAAAGCTTTTCTGTTTTATAAAAAGTATTTTATTTTATTAAACAAATTGAATATATTGAATAAAGCATTTTTGTAAATAGCTTTATTGTGGGACGGTCACACGTAAGTCCTAAAATTTTTGGCACAAAATATTTATCGGTTTTTTTAATAAAGATATATTTTTAAACACTAACCAGTTATCATAAATTACAACTCAATACTTAACTAAACTACTGCTACTATCGAATTATGTGGAGTGGCCCATTCTGCTCTACCAGATGCAAATTTCTTCAAATGTCTCTCATGTGGTTCTGGACGGAATTCAGATTAATTTCTCTCAGTTTTTCGTAAATTCGCCGTCTTAATTGTTCTTCATCTTGGGCTTCCCAGCCTCCATATTGAACCTTCCTAGACAGTAAAGCCTAAAATCCTTTATTAGGCGAGCCTGCGACAAGTTTGGAGGATTATTGTTTTTGGGAACAAAAGGTATGTGGTGTTGTTGAAGCCAGTTTTGGGTATCTCTTGAGTAATAGCATGATGCTAGGTCTGGCCAAAACATGATATCGTCATTAGCATGACGTTCGTGGACAAACTGCAGTAATTTGGAAAGGCAGTTATCAATATAGCTCTGACTATTCAAAGCTTCAACTCTCGTTCTTCCCACAAAAGGTTAATAATTTTTATCTGCAAATTTCGCTTTATGTTTATATCGAACATTGTCAGGGCAATCCTCTATGTTGTCCGTATAAAATCCGTCGTTTCCCTTCATTTCAGAATTACTCAAATTGAAGAAAAACTTTTGTCATCTAAAATAATGATTTTTTCATTGGCAAAGTGTACCCGCCTCAGTTGACTGCAGCATCTTGGTATACGCTTGAGGCTATTTGGGGCACTTACTTCTATTCGATATTTTAGACCATTCCTTCTCAATTCCAACGATATCGTACTCTTAGAAGATCTGTATTGACGAACCAGTCTTCTCGTTGACATTCCAACTTGGTTTTTTGCTCTTCTCGCCAATCTCTCTGACCTCTGTGCAGTAAATGCACGTGGGTAAATGCACGTGGTCTTCCACTTTTTGGGATATTCCCTGCTCACACTCCGCTATTGTTCTATAAATGGTTCTACGTGAAATGTTTTCATTCTGGAATATTCGACAGATTTCAGCTTTGGGTACCCGCCCAACCAACTTGTAGATGGATACTTGTTCTTATTTCTAATTTATATATCTTGAAGCGAAAACTTCAAAATAAATAAATCTCAACTGACAGTAAACAAACTTATGTTTTCAAAAGCAACTTGACATTATTTTGTTTTTGTTAAAATTAAAGCCAATTCTTTTAGGACATACGTTATTACACAATATAAACGAAGGAACCATCCCTTCTAGTTACGCCCATGTGAGTTGCGTCTAATGGACTGATTAATTGCGTATTTTATAGATAATGTGCAGTTTGTACTGTTATAAAATATGTCATATTTATTTGACAATAGATCAAGTTCAATGTTAATAGTGTCGAAATTTAAATCTTGTTACGGGTGGGCTGTAGCCTCATTTCAAATTAATATACAATGCCACCATAAACTGTGGATTACCAACATTACCCTATAGTAAAATTAATACCTATTTAGAGGTACCAACCGTTTTAGTAACTTAACGTATGCGGCTTCTTGAACCATCTGAACCCGCATGAAAAAAATTAGGTTATGACCTTTGTCATGTCAAATGCTTGACATATTTCTTATTGCATTGGCGTAGTGACTTGAAATTTCATATTATCAGTGGCGGTTTGTAATAATACAAATTAATTTTATGAAATTCATAAAATTCTAAAGATGTTGACATAATAAAAGAATATAAAAGAAGCGCACTAATTTTAAAAACATTGTTTTATTAACTAGATACATAGTTTTCTTAAAAACATATGGCAATTCAGAGTTCGATTAAGTACAAATTCTAGATTTTAAAAAAATGACAACGTGATCTTCAAGGCAAAGTTTAATTAGTTTCTAAATCAGAATAACTTTCGGAAAGTGATAGTCTATCATCGGATTCATTGGATACAGAGATCACCATAGGTTCGATGTTTAGTAGGTCCAGTTTGTTTTCTACTTCCCATGTTTCAGAAATAATTTTCTCTGTATGATTTATGTAATTCTGCCAGTGTTGCTCCGGTACATTTTTTACAACGTCATTCCATACTTTTAAGACTTCAGTAGGTGACTTTGCAGTTTTCGTAATAGCTTGGTCATAATGCCTTTTAGTTTCTGACCATACCATTTCGATGGCATTAAAATGGCAATGATAGGGTGGTAGCCTGAGAACACAATGACCATGCTCGGCAGCGTATTTGTCTAAATGATAATTTTTTTCTGGCAAAACTTGCTTTTCAATTATATTCCAAACAGCATCCTTTAAAATGTGATCTGGAAAAGGAATATTCTTTTTTTTGAGCCATTCTAACATGCGTGTTTTACTCCAACTTTTTCTTGGGATTTCTTCATCCAGGCGACTGTGATACGTTGCGTTATCCATTATAATTAACGATGGTTCTTCCAAGTTTACAATTAGTTGCTGTTTAAACCAATTTTCAAAATTTTCGGTGTTCATGTTATCATGGTAATCGCCTGTTTTTTTATTGCATTTAAAAATAAGCGATGCATTTGCCACAAAACCTTTTTTATTACCGACATGAACAATTACATATCGTGTCCCACTTCCAGTTATTTTTAAATCACTGTGTTTAGTACCATCTTGCCACATTCTTCTGTCCCCGCTTTTACTAAAAACCCATGTCTCATCCAGAAAAACAGGTGTAAAGAGGTTTTCGCTTTTAGCAGCATGGTATTTGTTCAAAAATAATATTCTTTTTAATCTGACTGCAGGCATTTCCAATAAATGTTTTCTTCCATCCTGTTTTTTGAAATGAAAACCCATTTTTTTAATTCCCAAATATAGCGAACCTTTGGAAATCTTAGTTTCTGGAGACTCTTCGATAAATTGCCGTAAAATAGTTTCTACTGTGATTTTATCCTTTCGCGCATACATTTTATAAATTACTTCCCTCAAACAATGCAGGGTATTTTTTGTAATTCGGGTTTTGCTCCGGGAAACGCTTGCAGACATATTTCTTCTAAATTCGAAATCTGTAGCTCTGTTTGGTTTTTCAAGATTATATAATGTGCTTTCTGGAACTTTTAGTGCTTTGGACGCTTTTTGAATTGCCTTAAATCGAGATCCTAAATCGTTTTGAAAATAGTTTACTACATTAAGCATAAGTTTTTTGGATTCATCAGAATATCGCATTTTTATATCTTATTTTGCGTTATGACATTAACATGAAATCAAAATTTGACGTAACTTCAAAAACGTGACATCTAATAAATTAGTTACGACGTTCATTTTTGTTGGTAATTTTTTGTTTCAACCGATTTATTAATAATAAATAAGGATGGTCTTATTCTAAATGGGTATAAAATTTACTATACATAGGATCTAGTCAGAACCAAGTTGAGTTAGGGTTAGGTTTGAGGTGAGTGGGTCTAATTCAGCCCTCCACTATGATTCATAATAATCTATTGTAACTCAAACAGTTAATTTCACTTCTTGATTATAAATATTGATAGCAACCGATTTCAACATAACCTAAAAATACTCTCCTCGTGAAGTGTAGTATTTATAAAAAAATGAAATTCAAGCAGATATTGAAATTCGCGCTAACAGGTTTGTTCAAACTGGCATTTAGGAACCGTTCTGGAATCGTATAGAGTACTGTATAGTGCGCAAACTCGAATTAGGGAAAGATACTTTATCACCCCTTCTAGAAGGTAGTTTTTCTACTGTCCCAAGAACGATGCTATAATCAGTTGGAACGCGAAAGAAATACAGCACTTGCGCGAACAGTTCTGTCGCCAGTTGGAACGAACCTATTATTACACGTTCTATAAACATTTTAATTTTTATACAGTATATTTTATTACAGTTTTTATTTTATATGGCTTATTATATTACAGAATAATTATTAAGCGGTAGGAGACGTTGGTTCGGAATACTTGTGGATGTACTTAGTGCTGTTTAGAAATAAGTAGAAAATTGATTTCGATTAGATTCCCTGGAAACGGCAAATATTTATCAGTTTAATGAGTCGGATGAACGAGGTTGTTCAAAATGAAATTGCTTTTTAATTCTCGTTCAATTTCCTATCTTTCTATTATATGTTACTTGTATATTTATATTATTTTTCTGTTGTGTCATTTTGACATTCAAATAAAACGTAATTAAACGAGAACTAATTTCAATTTTGCATCAAAATTAACATTACCACGGGCATAATTATATTAACCCTTTAATTTTATAGTTTTATTATTTTTTCTTGTCTGATTTCATTGAACAGGCACAGTTTATAACACATTTTTTCTTTTTTAATGTAGTTTTGAAACAAGTAACAATTCAGATGACCCCAATACTAGTTTTGGCCGAGAAATAATTCAAGCTGTATGTAAGAATCAACCACAACAAAAAAGGGTAAGTATTGAGTTTTAATATTTCTAACAAAAGATCTAAGTATGCGGATTTATATCTGTTACGAATAGTAGCAATAAAATCAATAAATAAGAAATTCCACAACAAAAATATAATAGATATCGAAGATTATAATATTATTCTTTACAACAAAGTTTTGAAAAATATTTTTCAAAAACAGTGGCCGTTCAACTAAGAAGAAACAACTACTTCCCGGACTATATGCCCCGACAGACATTGAATTGCACTTCTAAGTCAAACGGGATCGGTATGATCTACAAGATTTAACCAACCATTTCGGCGTATTTGCGCCTCATCAGTACAAGGTATATGTTTTCCGTCCGAGAGCTCTGAGAACCTAATCCCGGATTTGACACAATCAATACATGTCTTCCAGTAACGGAAATGAGAAAGTTGTGACAATAGCGACATCTTCACCTCCAACCGCAAACCAAAATTCGAAAAATTTGACAACAAGCCCATAGGCTTGAAACAATAAAGTATTATTACAGTTTCTTGTAAAATTGAAATATAATATACATATACAGGGTGCGCCAATTATTTCCACTCGATCTCTAGCACCGAAACTAAAAGAGGTATCAACAAGATTTCTTGTAGGTTTATACGGTGTCACTCGGACTACAATTGTAAAATATTTTGATGTATACAGGGTGGCTAATTTTTGTGGAATGAAAATTAATTTGGTTTTTTTAAATTGAACACCCTGTATACGATTATGTCTTCTGATTCTACTTAATATTAGCTTTACGGTAGTTTTTTGAATTTGTAAATCCGACGCGGCGTTGACAAGTTATTCCTATTATAAGCAGATTTAATGAAAAAACAGCACTTCAGAAATATTAGCACAATAAACACATTTTTTCAAAAATTCCTCCAAAAGGCTACTATGATGTAAATGAAACATACACCTACCACAATAATTACCCAACATCTTCACCTGTTGCACAGGGTGTTTGCCGATGGCGTGCAAATAGTCTAGTTTTCAAATTGCAATAACTTAATTTTTTCAAATGGGACACCCTGTATATTTTTCTTCAGTTAGAAGCTCTCCTTAATACACATTAAAAAAATATAGGGTTTTGGACATCTAACTTTACTATTTACTTTAATAATTGACGTTAAATGAGAAATAACATATTTTACACAATTTTTAATAAGAAAACAAGTTATCTATGAAAATGACAGTAGGTATATTTTGTTGTAGCATTAATTGTCAACATAAAATTTTGTATTATATCACGTCTACTATATTTAATCGGTATTAGGTATAAAAAATGGATTATAATAAGAATTATAGTGTTCAAGAAAATATTGATATGATATGGATACTGGGTGAATGTCAAAAAAATGCGTTTCTTGCTAGTAGGGTCTATCGTCAAAGATACCCAGAAAGACGTCATCCACAAAAGGATACTTTTGAGAATTTAAAGAATAGATTTGATAGAACGGGAACCGTCAAGTATGAAAAACATTCACGTGATGCTACAGCTGTTACTGTTGACAACGAATATAAAGTAATGATCAGTATAGTTGAAGATCCCAATGTAAGCACAAGGCAATTAAGCAATCAGTTAGATATTTCCAATACCACAATTAGACGCATAATAAAGAAGAATAAATATCACCCTTACCATATCCAGCTTCACCAAGAATTGTTACCGCGTGATTTCGCGCGTAGAGAAGAATACTGTAGATGGTTAATAAACAAGATAAATACAGAGCGTAACTTTTTAAACAAAGTTTTATTCTCCGACGAAGCCACATTTCATAAGAACGGTTGTGTAAATAGACACAACTTTCATTATTATTCGGACCACAATGAACATTTATTTAGAACCACATCACAGTATCGATGGTCTTTGAATGTGTGGGCGGGAATAATAGGTGATTATGTAATTGGTCCCTATTTCTTTGATGGGACTGTAAATGGAGCTGCTTTTTTAAATTTTTTAGAACTTGATTTTAGAAACCTTTTGCAAAATGTGCCTCAAAATTATCGCAACGGAATGTGGTTTCAATTAGATGGTGCCACACCACACTACCAATTAAATGTTCGCAATTGGTTAAATAGGGAATTTCAGGATCGTTGGATAGGAAGGGCAGGACCTACAAATTGGCCTGCTAGATCGCCGGGCCTTACACCTTGCGATTTTTTCTTGTGGGGTTTTATTAAAAATATTGTTTACAAAGAAGAGGTTACCACAAAACAAAATATGAAAGACAGAATTACTGCAGCATTTAGACAGGTGACCCCTGCAATGCTAAGAGATGTGCGTAAATCAATGAAAGAAAGGGCAAGAAAATGTATAAATGAAAATGGAAGACATTTTGAACACCTATTATAAATTTTAACTTTCAATATTGTAGTTTTCTTACGATTAAACTTTGTAAAATTTTGTACTTATTAAAAATTGTGTAAAATATGTTATTTCTCATTTAACGTCAATTATTAAAGTAAATAGTAAAGTTAGATGTCCAAAACCCTATATTTTTTTAATGTGTATTAAGGAGAGCTTCTAACTGAAGAAAAATATACAGGGTGTCCCATTTGAAAAAATTAAGTTATTGCAATTTGAAAACTAGACTATTTGCACGCCATCGGCAAACACCCTGTGCAACAGGTGAAGATGTTGGGTAATTATTGTGGTAGGTGTATGTTTCATTTACATCATAGTAGCCTTTTGGAGGAATTTTTGAAAAAATGTGTTTATTGTGCTAATATTTCTGAAGTGCTGTTTTTTCATTAAATCTGCTTATAATAGGAATAACTTGTCAACGCCGCGTCGGATTTACAAATTCAAAAAACTACCGTAAAGCTAATATTAAGTAGAATCAGAAGACATAATCGTATACAGGGTGTTCAATTTAAAAAAACCAAATTAATTTTCATTCCACAAAAATTAGCCACCCTGTATACATCAAAATATTTTACAATTGTAGTCCGAGTGACACCGTATAAACCTACAAGAAATCTTGTTGATACCTCTTTTAGTTTCGGTGCTAGAGATCGAGTGGAAATAATTGGCGCACCCTGTATATATTTTTTACTTAATTACAGTTAACTGTAAATAATTGTCATATTAGTAAAGCGTGATATAAAGACGTCAAAAAATAATAGTTCAATACTATTAAACGCTTTACAAAATTAGAAAAATTAATTTCCAAAGAGCAGACCGTCCACTAAGAAGCAACAACTACTTCTCGAGCTATATGCCCCGACAGACATTGAATTACACTTCTAAAGTAAACGGAGTTGGTATATCTGTTAAGATAGAACCAACCATTCTGGTTTGCGATTAGAAGGAATAACATCACTTGTCGACCGGTTTCGGCGTATTGCGCCTCATCAGGACAAGGTAGATGATATTCGTCCAGAAGCTCTGAGAGCATAATCCTGGTCTAGAGACTATGTTGATACCACACCAATACATTAGCCTCAGTTAAAGAAATGCTAAGAGTGCGATATCAGCGACATCTCTACATCTAATCACAAACCAAAATTCTATATCGACAAAAAACCATCTCACGTTTTGTAGGTATTTACTTATTTACTGCTCTTTGGAAATTAATTTTTCTAATTTTGTAAAGCGTTTAATAGTATGAACTATAATTTTTTGGCGTCTATATATATATTTTTGAATTTTCCAGAAAATAACAAAATATATTTCTGTTATGGAATTTGTTATTTATTGAATTTATTTGATAGTTTTGGGAATATGTCGCATAGTAAATGTTGAAACAATTGATTTGTTAATAGTGCATATTTTTACATCAGTTTTCACTTAGTTTAACTTTAACATACAAAACTACCAATATTGTACTAAAAAAGATAACTGTTTTACCGAGAGTCTTGTATTTTGAGATTAGGGTGAACATTCACTGAGACCTAAAATATGTTTTGTACCTCATTCATTGGTTAATAAGTATAAAACCATTTCAGCCCATTTATGACGAAAGTACTGCCAGTGATATTTCCAGCATCCTGGATGAAATGGATAATTATTTAGAGGATTTAAGCAACGAAGACAATACTAGCGTCGGTCCAACACCACCCAAATTAGTTCGTCAAGTATCACAACAGGTAAATATTTTATTAAGTATAATTATTTAAATTTAAAAAGACAAATAAATTGACTTTTGTAATGTTTTTGCATATTTTTTTGTTTTTCAGAAAATTGTTACACAAACTTCCAACTCATTCAGCTACAAAAATTATTCTCCAAGTATCAGTACACCAAAAACAACAACGTCGCCAAATAAATCTTTGCCAGAGTACGTTGTTGAAGGTGACAGTGTTTTACCTCTGACCCATACTGTTAGTTTCTACAGGAAACAACAAAATCAAGCAAGTATCTTACATTATTAATATTTAGAATATAAATCGAACGAAAACCTTCTTGTAAAAATATTTTCGCTTTTGAAGCTGTTAATATGTGCCAGTACTTTTTCTTCTCAAATAGGTTTTGGAAAGTTGGTAGTTCATTTTTCAAACCACCCATTTTCACTCCATACTGTTAGTTCGATTGACGACAAATCATAACCACGTCCTAGCTCTCCCAATAATGCACTTGCTTCTATTGACTTTTGTTTACCCCTAATACATATTACATATCTAAGGCTTAGTTGGCTGCTTTCCTCCATTATTTTTTGCTTCTTCTTCCTATCTGCGTATGTTCAACAGCTCTAAGTATTTTTCTGCTACCTCTATTCACTACTTTTTCGGCCTTCCCCTCTTTTGTTTTATCCAATTTCTCTTCTAAGTACTTTTTTGCGTTATTTGTTAGTCTCTCTACATGCCCAAGTGTCTTCTACTTTCTGGCGTCGGGGGACTTTCATGCAATTCTATGAGTTCCTGATTTGTTATTCCGATCCAGATATCTTCTAATTTTTTCCCCAAATCTGAGTATTTTTCTCGCCCATACATCTAGCAGTGTTTCTTCCTTTTTATTCATAATCCACGGCTCTGCTTTGTATGAAACAGTAAGTATCATGTTCGTTTGATGAATTATCTTTTTTGTTTCTCTTGGTAGAGTGAACGCAAATAGAGAACAGTAAAGGCCGTCATCACCGAAAACGACCGATTGCTTGGCAACTGATCACTTGTTTCTTTCTCAGAGGCGTCCAGTAAACATCGTTTCTTGACGAAAGCTTATTCTTGTTTCGTTTGTTGTTGAGTGACGGGTTGTTCCTATGTGAATTAAGAGCTTTTATGTATTATTATGCTACGTTTAATAATTTTGTGATAGGATAGTTATAGTTCGACTTTGACTTTTGGGTCGAGAATCGGTTGGAAACGAGTGCATATATTGATGACGAGCCTGTGCTATTCTATATCTTCGTTAACACCTGTTCCCTTTTGTTAATTTCTTCTGGCTTATCATTGTTGTTGTTGATATTAATTTCAAGGTAGCTTATTTCATTTGTAATCTTAATAGTGTACTCTTTATTGTCCAAAATACTCCAGAACATCAAGTCTCTGTCCAGTTGTTCATTATCATTTATTTTATTTTCATTAAACTGGAAACCCTTTTTTCTTGCTCATAATTGTTTTTATCTGTGAGCTGCATTAAATTAAACTTAACCGTGTCTGAAAACTTAGTATGGAAATAGTTGCGATTTTGTAAAAGCAAGCACCAAAATAATCTAGATAACAATTTTTAGGTGCAGTCTCCAATGCGGCAAATAACAAGACAACCAATAATTGAAGAATCCATAACAGACAGTAACGCAGATGAACGCGAAGTAGTTAAAGAAAAAATCAAAGAACTACAAGAAGAGATTAACAGACAACAGAATATTATTTCACAGACTAGCCAAGCACTTAATTTATGCAGTTGTACTCCAGAGTTTTCAGGATCTACTGAACAAGTAGAGGCGGAGAGAGTTTTATTAGTAGCAAGTAAGTTTTTTTTCTGTAACAGAATGTATATAATAGAAATAATAACCAACTTTATTTATATAATTGTAGCTCATAGAAGACAAGCAGCTTTGCACGAACTGCAAAGGCTAAAAGTAGAAGCCACTATTAGACCACAACGTCAACATGCAAAAAATGTTCCGTTAGAAAAAGGAACATTAACTATATCCAATATTGTACTTCCATTAAAACACAAATACGTTAAAGCTTTGGCTGCTGGTAAGTGTTCCAGGATAACAAACTACATTATCTAACAAGTTGTGTGAGACCAATATTTCAGTTTTAATGTTTTATTTTGTAGCGGGAGGTAAAGGACATCATATAGTGTGTTTAATTAAATGCGGAGAACAAGTGATCCCCACAAAGTTAACGTCTACTGTCGTTCTCAGTGCCAAAAATCCTGATACGGATTTGGTTATTCCTGGAAGTGTCGTTATCCACAATATCTACAGTGATTTTACTCTAACGTTTGAAGTATATTGTCTTCAAGCTCAAGAAGAATTTCTACCACATGAAGTGAAATACCATATAAATAATAAGAAGGTAAGGAAAATAATTTGATTTTTTATTCTTTCAAAGACCAACCATTTATGAGGCTACACCTCCTTTTGTGTAAAAAGTAAAGGGTAAAAATTGGTCGAGGAAGACTAATACCCTAAGGTCTGAAAATCAGAGAAACGCGTTTAGTCTTGAATTAACTAGTTTTAGGGCAAAGCATAGCATATTTTTAACAGCAAAACTTAATGAACGCAATACGTACTTTTCGGAGTTTGAGTGAATACTGAAGAAAAATAGCGCACCTCTAACCCAGAAGTTCGTGAAGTTTGTGATTGGTTCGTTTCCGATTCTATGGTAGTGAAAAGTAGATCCGGTCGGTCGGCGGGCGTAGTAATTTCCCTACCAGGCACTTAGAGGTACAAACTCAAGGTTGGGATGTTAAACGAAAGTGTTGTTTAGTTATGTTGCCTAAGTTAGTAGGGTGAAGCGGTGCATTTATGAAAAATTGGCTTGGGATTTATGTTAAACGCAAAAATAGGGTTGTTGTAAGCAATTATTAATAATTGGAGTAGCTGCTGCAACAACTAAGCAACTTTGGAAGCTCAAGGGCTTCCTCGCGAGGCTTGCATCTGTGCTTCCGAACAAATTACTGAGACTACCTCGCAAGGCGCCTGCAGCGCCCGCGTGTATGTACCCAGTATATGACTATTGGGGAGTAATTGTTTCGTGTTTGGGAAAGAAATTCAATGTTTCAAACACAAGAGGTGTGTTAGTTAGTAAAACTGATATTTAATCAATACTTTTAATGAAATATATTCAATATTTGCATCAACCTTTTTTCAGCCTGGAAATAAAATGACAACTCCTAAAAAGTCCAAACAGGACTCTAGAATGGTAATGCCAATCAAAGAATCGCCAGCGGGACCTCAAGCAGTAAGGACTTCCTCATTTGCTGTGATGGGATATGTTGTATTTTCAGTTCAAGCAGTTAATAAACGAGTTTGGAACTTGAATAATGTAAGCATAATGTTATTTTATTTCAATAATTTTGGCAACATCTTTATACTTTCTCACATTTTTTACAATAATTATATATTTCGATTTTTGTAGACACCATCTATGAGCCCATTGGAAGGTACCGTTGAAATGCGCATTTGCTGCGAATTGGACGTTTCAGTCGAACACAAAGGATTCTTAACAATGTTTGAAGACGTTTCAGGATTTGGAGCATGGCATAGGAGATGGTGCATACTTAATGGACTCACCCTGAGTTATTGGAAATATCCGGATGATGAAAAGAAAATGGTACTTACAAAAAATTTTATTAATTAATATTTTTTTATGAATATTATTTTTTAGGCACCAATCAATACCATCGATTTGAAAAATTGTATAACAGATAATGTAGGTCCAGTGAATCGAGATATTTGTGCAAGACTACACACACTATTATTGGAAATAGAAAGACCTGCTTACTCTTCCGATAAAGATAGTTTAGTAACTATTTGTAAAGGTGATAAAACTGTTATAAGGTTAGTAATAACTTATTTTTATCTACACGTTTTGTTAATCTTAAAAGTATGGATTTGTACGCAAATGATAAAGTAATTATGGAATACTGCTGAGTTAATATGAAGAAATTGTATGGTAAAGTTTATCCAAAATCAATTGCTGAAGCGACGAACACGTGTGCCGACTTTTTCCTTTAATTAGGCATATGCTGGATTCATTCACTCAACAACAAAAGAGAATTAGTTTTCGTCTAGAAACGAGTTTACTGGTTGCCACAGAGACTTAAACATGTGATCAGTTGCCAAGCAACCGGACATTTTCGGTAATGACGACTTGTTCTGTTCTCTATTTGCGACAACTCGACGACTGCGTTGTACCGCGCTAATATAGAACTGATAATTCAGCGGCGCGTGCCGTCGCTGTCAACTCGCGAAAAAAGTCAATCAAGACGCCACATTGGACTCACAATGGCATCTCGTGATAAAAGTCTTGCTGATGGCCGTGAAACTCCAAACTGGACTCGCATTAAAAGAAACCTTTTTTTTGCTCTAAAAGTTGTGCATGAGGGCGTAAAACATTAATTTGGAGTTAAAGAGACATATAAAAAGGCTATTTGATAAAAAAGTGATCGGTCAATAGGGACGTTAAATTTTTTAACATTGCGGCACTTAATCTGTTAAATAGCAATAATTAACACTTTTTTTATCCGGGCCAACTGAAATGGATCGGGGCGTGTATATAGTATTCACTTTATAGACTTTATTCAGGTAGGAGGTATGTATTTATGTATATAGGGTTGACATTCACCAAAACCTAAAAGATCTATTATGCCCCCTTACTTCTACTTAGTTCCCAAGGAAAGTCTCAGAGACTAGTAGCTCCTTTAGTCCTATTTCCCGGAGGAATTTCAGGATATCTGCATGCTTTAACTTATGTAAATGTCCCTCCTCTATCCAGTAATCTCCAAGGTGTTGTACCTTAGGATTCTGAATTGCTGTGCAATTCGCAAGTTTGTGGATAGAGGTTTCTACTTCCATGCCACAGAATCTACATTCTTCTTCCTCCACTATTTTGAGCTTTTTCAGGTGCCTGTTCAGGCCACAATGTCCCGTTAGGATCCCTGTTAAAAGTCTTGGTGCAGTTTTACTCTGGCTTTGGCATTCATTTGTTCTCAACAAGTTGTATTCACTCAGAAGAATATTTGATTGTCTACTTCCTACTAGATCTTTCCAATGGTCAGATCTTCTCTTTTTTTCGGCTTTGCCTATTTCTTCCAATACTACATCGGAGCTTTTTTTTATTCGGTTATATAACGTCGGTGTATTTCTGCAACTGAGGCTAATCACCGACGCCTGGAGCACTCTACCCCTAACCGGAAATTTTGTCCAACCAGTGGTAGGGATCTTTATCGAGCCCAACATCCATGGACTCGGGACCTCGGTTTTACGTCTCATTCGAAAAACGGCATATCTACATTATACCTCGTGCTCATTGGTATAATGCCTGCGAGCTGTGATATGCTACTGACCTTACATTGGAGCTGATATCGCAAAAGGGTTCCGGCCCCCCCCAGTCCCCCTCTTTGCTAGTTCATCTGCTATTTCATTACCTTCTATTCCAGTGTGTCCTAGAATCCACAGTAAGGTTCTCGCCTAGTTCATAGAGTTTGCCTAGCCATTCCCACACCATTTTGGAACTGATTACACAAGAGGTCAGTGCTTTTTGGCTGCTTGACTATCCGACATTATGATAATCCTTTGCCTTCTATAGTCTTTAACAATATTGAACTGGGCACACTTTCTTATGGCGTGAATTTCCGCTTGAAAGATACTTGGGGTATTTCCCAAGCTTTCAGAATGTTTGGTTCCTGGCCCGTACGCTCCTATCCCAGTTCCCTCTATTACTTTTGAGCCATCTGTGTACCATTGAATGGCATTTTTTCCAAGTCTGCTAATGGTATTTGGGGATGTTTTTTTTTGTTTTAATGATTCCCTTTCTACTTAGTCAGTATCTTGTTCTGTCTGCAACCCTTTCCACCTCCAAATGTAGAGTTGTTAGGTTGAGAATTACTTCCATTGCTGCTGTTGGGCATGTTCTCATTGCTCCTGTAATGCACATACAGGCTAGTCTTTGAATTTTGGAGAGGTTTTCTCTCGTCGTCAATAGGCTAGTTCTACTACTCCACGCAATGGCTCCTTAAGAGATAATTGGTCTCACTATGGCAGTGTAAATCCAGCTCAGCATTTTTGGGTTACAATCCCAATTTCTCCCTGCCAGATTCCTGCATTAGAGCCATTTTTGCTTTGTATAGAATCTCCTTTTCTTGTTTGTTCCACAAGAGTAGAGTAGGAGGTAGAGACGAGATGTAATAAAGGACCGTTCGTTCTTGCGAGGTGTAGATAATATACGTAGAAATATTTACTTTACTAATTAAACAATTGCGAAGTCTATACAAACAACTAAAGCACAAAGTCTTAGAATAAATTTTCAGTATTTTTTCATGTGTAACTTTGTTGTACAATGTTTTTCTCATTGATGTAAGATACAGTTCGCTTTCACGATAAACAAAATTATCTTACTCACATACTCCATTTCCATGACTTTTCGATTAACACACTTTGTGTCTGTAAAGGGTTTTCTAAGTGATTTCTTTTTATTTTAGGCATTTGTTATCTTCGGATACAAAACAAGAAAGAATCGAATGGTGCACTAAATTCAACGCTGCACTGATTGCATTAAGGATGTGGGGAAATGCACAGCAATAAGTTAGATTACATATTATTATTAATTTTGATTTTTTTATATTTATAATTACAAATAGTGACCTGAATCTCAAAATAACGAAATAAAAAAATATATGTTTAAATATATTGCAATATTATGAAAATTATTTATGACCACGTAATTTCCGTTATAAAAATTTGTTATTGATTATAATTTTTATAAATAACAACTGAAACCGTACTTTGATTAAATAGTTTTGGTATGTAAAAATTTGTAATTTTAGCACCCCAAAAAATACGAAGAATTATCAAACGGTCACTATTAATATGATTAGTATTAAGTTGATATAATCATGCATTTTATATTTATAACCAGATTTATTTGTATAAAATATATAACTATTTACAAACTTTACAAACGATTTTTTTTCTTTTATGCTAAACCAATTTCTCTATTATATTCTTCATCAGAAATTTTCATTTTCTTGTGTTTCTTAAGTAACGCTACATCTCTCTTCAATTCCTCTAAATCTTCATCACTGATACCTGAAATTCAATAATAATAATTATTATTAGACGTATTTCAAATTGTCTTTTCAATAAAACACTAATGAATAAATTGGCCCTGTTTAGATGCAGATTTTTATGAAACAAACACTAAAAAAAAGGAATATGGGCTTATACATACTGGTCACTTGACGTTAACCACATTTGATTCATACTATCAAGAGAATTAGACCAACACCCAGTCAAAGCTCATGGATTATATAGAATAAGTACCGAAACTTTTCAGGAATTAGTAGAAATTAATGAAGTATTCACTTACAAAAAAAGTACCAGCTATTGAAGAAGTATCAGTTGAGGAAACTTCTAATTACAACAAGGTAGATAATAGGTACGAACAACTGGTTAGAGCCACTGCATGAAAATGAAGAACATGTCTGTTTAATAACACGTGTGGCGTTGCCAGTTGCTTTTGGTGAAACAATGCAATAGAGGGACATTCGCTCAAAATTCACGACAGACCTAATATAATAGCAAAGATAAGGAAACTGTAAAAACCATAGTATCATGGCATTAATGGGGTTGACAGTCGAAGCCATGTGCAGATTATGTCACCTAGAGGAGGAAACTGCAGATCTCATCCTATGCCTGCCTGGCGAATGTGCGGTTTCTATGCGATGAGAAGACACCGTCAAGAAACTGTAAGAAAGGTTCAGTCTCGAGGCTGATTGGTTGCATAAAAAAAATCGGGAGAATGTAATCTATAGATTCAGAGAACCACATTAGATCTGAAAAGGAAAATAATAATTATGAGTTACTTACGTTTCTTTTTTTTCTTTTTAGGATTTTCGCTATTTGCTAATTTCATCTTTTTTTCTTTCCTCTTCTGACGTTTGGTTTTTCTTTCTTCTTTGTTCTGTTTGGTTAATGACCAAGATTCCGTTGGTTTTTTAAATAATACTTGTTTATGACCGGGCCAGACTCCTAATATTAACACAATTTGCATGAAAATCTTGTAAAACAAACTTCGAAATTTTTACAATTATAATATAGAGGTACAATCTGATAATTCAATTGACAGTTATTTGAAAACTCCATTTTTTATAATTCATGAACTATTAATACATTATAAATATAAATAGAAGTTGAAAATTAATAGCTGAAAAGTTGATGTAAAATTAAGGTATGAAAAAGAAATTGAAAATAAGTCGGGAGTAAGACCACGGACCGACCAGTTCTAAAAAGTGTCAGGAACAAATTCCACAACAACCACTGAAATATGTATTCATTAATCTCTTAAAATAACACTACAAACTTTACTAGAAGGTTGAATGCATAGCTATCATTTACAAAAACCTTATCTAATTTGAATGCAACAATATTTCACCACAATTTATTACCTGTGTTCTTATAGTGTTCCAGCTTTTGAAGTCTCATTTTCTCTCTGACCGTGTCTTTGTAAGGAACGCGGTTTATATCAAAATTGGGTATTTCTGGAAAATCATCAATGATTCTTTTTTTTAATTCTGGCATTTTTGGCATTTGCAGTAATCCATACGATGCAGCTACAGCTCCTATAGGTAATTCCTGTAAAAATTGAATAATAAATAATCTGTAGGTGTAGGAGCCCCTTTTTCTTAATTCTCATGCCATACACAGAACCTATTAACATAGATTTTTTTCTGAGTATCCCACAATGGTAGTTATAATGGATATTATGACTATGGTCGCTTTTATCCCAACGTAGCGCTACCGGAGCGATGATCAATTTCCTGCTGAATTCGTGTTTTGTCAACTGATCAGATGTAAGCGCTGTGGTAGCAGTCGCCATTTTTTTCATCAGAATTGAATTACACGCTACGCTACCGATCAATGATGCATTAACTGTCATTTATGCCAAATATCATGTTAATTGACATTTTATAACTTGAAAATGAATGAACGCCACTAGGGACTATTAGAATAAAGGCGGATTCATGCAACGTTCACTATAATTACATTTTCATTATATTTATAACTACACTTAAATTACATTTTCACTGCCTAATGAAACCAGTTCATGGAACGAGTTAATTATGGATTTGCAAATGCGCATGAACTGACAAGAGTGACAAGACTGGCAATTGATAAATGGCATATTTGAATTTGAATATTTGTTGTTGTGTTGGAAATTCGGTTATTTGCAATGATTTTGAAATTATGAGGTTCTCACGGCAAAAACGTGTTGGAATATAATTAGCTTCACTATTTTTAAAACTATTAGTGGTTGCTCGAAATAGAAGAATACGATTTCATGGTTTTCACTAAAAATATAATGTATTTATAATTTATAGTTGAAAGTAGACCAACTTCTTAATGCAATAGTGTAATTGAAATTCAATAATGTGGTTGCATGAACATGTGAATGTAATTATAATATAATGAAAATGTAATGATAATGAACGTTGCATGAATCTGCCTTAAATTGAAATTGAAGATAAAGATATCAAATAAAATTAGGTAATGCTGTTATATCAAGTTTAGTACGTTCTGCAGAATTAAGAAACGATGGATCACTCTATAGATCGCTGCCTGATCAACTCGGATGGGATGAACGCGACCTATATATAGTAAAATTAATACCTATTTAGAGGTACCATCCGTTTTAGTAACTTAACGTATGCGGCTTCTTGAACCATCTGAACCCACATGAAAAAAATTAGGTTATGACCTTTGTCATGTCAAATGCTTGACATATTTCTTATTGCATTGGCGTAGTGACTTGAAATTTCATATTATCAGTGGCAGTTTGTAATAATACAAATTAATTTTATGAAATTCATAAAATTCTAAAGATGTTGACATAATAAAAGAATATAAAAGAAGCGCACTAATTTTAAAAACATTAATGTTATAAATGAAACTAACTGTTTCTAATTAATTCCACTATTTAATTGAAAGATTTATGAAAATTATTAAAGGATATTGATAATTATTTCGATATTGACATATCATCGATGATATGTCAATATCGAAATAATTATCAATATCCTTTAGTAATTTTCATAAATCTTTCAATTAAATAGTGGAATTAATTAGAAACAGTTAGTTTCATTTATAACATTAATATGAGTAGATTCCACAAAGTAAGGGTCCAAACAGTAAATTCAATTTAAAAACATTGTTTTATTAACTAGATACATAGTTTTCTTAAAAAAATATGGCAATTCAGAGTTCGATTAAGTACAAATTCTAGATTTTAAAAAAATGACAACGTGATCTTCAAGGCAAAGTTTAATTAGTTTCTAAATCAGAATAACTTTCGGAAAGTGATAGTTCATCATCGGATTCATTGGATACAGAGATCACCATAGGTTCGATGTTTAGTAGGTCCAGTTTGTTTTCTACTTCCCATGCTTCAGAAATAATTTTCTCTGTATGATTTATGTAATTCTGCCAGTGCTGCTCCGGTACATTTTTTACAACGTCATTCCATACTTTTAAGACTTCAGTAGGTGACCTTGCAGTTTTCGTAATAGCTTGGTCATAATGCCTTTTAGTTTCTGACCATACCATTTCGATGGCATTATAATGGCAATGATAGGGTGGTAGCCTGAGAACACAATGACCATGCTCGGCAGCGTATTTGTCTAAATGATAATTTTTTTCTGGCAAAACTTGCTTTTCAATTATATTCCAAACAGCATCCTTTAAAATGTGATCTGGAAAAGGAATATTCTTTTTTTTGAGCCATTCTAACATGCGTGTTTTACTCCAACTTTTTCTTGGGATTTCTTCATCCAGGCGACTGTGATACGTTGCGTTATCCATTATAATTAACGATGGTTCTTCCAAGTTTACAATTAGTTGCTGTTTAAATCAATTTTCAAAATTTTCGGTGTTCATGTTATCATGGTAATCGCCTGTTTTTTTATTGCATTTAAAAATAAGCGATGCATTTGCCACAAAACCTTTTTTATTACCGGCATGAACAATTACATATCGTGTCCCACTTCCAGTTATTTTTAAATCACTGTGTTTAGTACCATCTTGCCACATTCTTCTGTCCCCGCTTTTACTAAAAACCCATGTCTCATCCAGAAAAACAGGTGTAAAGAGCTTTTCGCTTTTAGCAGCATGGTATTTGTTCAAAAATAATATTCTTTTTAATCTGACTGCAGGCATTTCCAATAAATGTTTTCTTCCATCCTGTTTTTTGAAATGAAAACCCATTTTTTTAATTCCCAAATATAACGAACCTTTGGAAATCTTAGTTTCTGGAGACTCTTCGATAAATTGCCGTAAAATAGTTTCTACTGTGATTTTATCCTTTCGCGCATACAATGCAGGGTATTTTTTGTAATTCGGGTTTTGCTCCGGGAAACGCATGCAGACATATTTCTTCTAAATTCGAAAGCTGTAGCTCTGTTTGGTTTTTCAAGATTATATAATGTGCTTTCTGGAACTTTTAGTGCTTCGGACGCTTTTTGAATTGCCTTAAATCGAGATCCTAAATCGTTTTGAAAATAGTTTACTACATTAAGCATAAGTTTTTTGGATTCATCAGAATATCGCATTTTTATATCTTATTTTGCGTTATGACATTAACATGAAATCAAAATTTGACGTAACTTCAAAAACGTGACATCTAATAAATTAGTTACGACGTTCATTTTTGTTGGTAATTTTTTGTTTCAACCGATTTATTAATAATAAATAAGGATGGTCTTATTCTAAATGGGTATAAAATTTACTATAGGTAAGCGTCTACATGGTCTACATCGTCAGAATATGACAATGACAGATTGATTAGGTTACATTAAAACGTGAATACAGTCTGTTAGGTCACAAAAATTGTTATAGATAAGCAAAATGGAGCAGTTCTCATAGGATATAAATGTCAAAAAAATGCTGTAATTCAACAATGCTTTCACCAACTTTTTTCAACTTCTAATTCCAAACTGTTATGAGCTTAAAGTCAGCTGCTGAAATCGAGTGAACGCACCGAATGTTATGTATTACTGACCTTCACTTTTAATAAGAAGGAACACTCATGCTTCGAATATGCTTGAATGTATGAAACAAATGCTTTAGTACTTTTTTCCATGATAGCTCTATCTTTTTTCAATACATTTCGTATTTGTTCTCTTAAAACTTCAATCTAAAAGGAAAATTCATTATTAGTAGAGTAGATGGATTTTATCATGAACCCCACGTCACACATGTACAAACAACGAAATTACCTATGCGGCCAGTATACTACCAGAGATGAAAATATCGTCATCTGAATTGTTCTTGCTCAAGAAGACCAAATTTGTCAGTTACTGAATTTGTGTTTAGCGTAATTCACGCTCACAGGCATGAAGTACCTACTCGATGTTTTTAAAACTGATTTTACTATTTCTTCGGCCGGTTGACAGCTTTCGTTCGTGCACAGTGTCGCTGTATGGTAGCTCATGACAAAATTCAATTACTCCACATATGTCATTAAAAAGAAATATTTGGTTTTAATTTTATTAAACAATATAAAATGGGTTCTATGCAGTATTCTTACTTTTTCATCTAAAACTGTGTTGTCTATGGCTTGGAGTTTTACTCTCTGGTTTTGTTCAATAAAAGATACATATGTTTCTTCGTTTTCTAGTAAAAGTAAGAGTGCTGAACCCTGGTTACCCTGTCTAGCTGTCCTACCGACTCGGTGGACAAAAGCACTAGAAGTTGTTGGGGGATCCCACTGAATCACCCAATCTACCTAAGGCATAGAATAAGATTGATTCTATATTACACAAATTTATAATAAACGTAGATTTAGTTAAGATACAATTAGATACAAAATGGTACCCAATCAAAAACAAGGAAATATTGTGGCTTACATTACCTGAAATCTGAAATCATGTTTCATCATGTGACACACAGTACATTTTTCATATAACCAGTATTGAAACTGCAAGTTTTAATGCCTGAAGGCAATCGGAACTAAATAGTTTCTCAATACTTTAAATTATGTCATCTCTATTGGTTTTATTAGAACTCATGTTATATTTTATTCATTTCATTACTTCAATGGCATTTATAGAGATATGAAATGAGCAAAAGCTACTCTAACAGGATTGAAAACGGAACCGACATTATTGCAGTTCCAGTCAGCAGGCAAATCTGATACAGTTTTGATTGGCTCAACAAACATTCAAACTCACATCTTCAATGCAGGATATAAAAAGTACATACTACTTATAAACTGGCACTGATGAATTACTGAATATAGAAAAATCTATGAAAATACTATAAACTTATGTATTACTGAATACAAAAAATCTATGAAAATTAAAAAGTTTAGGTATTATAGAGAACTTTTCAAGTGTCAGAAAATAATTATAACAAACAGTATATAAGAGAAACTTTCTTTTTAAATGTAGATATAATTAAAACACTTTCAACAAATAACTTGACAGAAAAGGTATGACTGGTACTGAAGGTTTTCCTATAGTGGAAGGAACAAGTAACAATGGAAGGAAAACTCTAAACATGGGCATAGTTAAAATAAAATTGTACAATTAATAAAAAAATGAAATAAATAGCCGCACTAACCTCTGGTATATCAATTCCTCTAGCCATAATATCGGTACACAATAATAAAGCTTTCTCAGTAGCTCTAAATTTTTCTAAAATTGTCTGTCTTTTATGTTTCATCTTTCCATGAATGGCAAGAATTGGCAAATTCAAATGTTTAGGTATTATGTGAGGAAAAATATGAGTCCAATAATCAACACAGGCACATGTTGGCAGAAAAAGCAATCCCTTCTGTATATTTTTCTTATCAAGAAAATCTATGAAGCTGGCTAATTTCCCTAAAAAACAAAAATGTTATGGCCCTAATTTTTGCAATTCATTCATTAACATTTCATGTAAAAAATACAATTAACATGACAATTTAAAAAACACTGCTTAGACACAGTAAAACTGAATAGTTATTTTAATAACAATTTGAAGGTATCAGGTTTTAGTTGAAGTCAGCAACTGCAATTTAATTTTAAATCTCAGCAAGGGAAGTTCTTCTTGAAAATAACTTGCACAAATGTAAATTTAGATACAGATACTTTAAAGTGTGTCATATTAATTGTCGTATACCAAAATATTAACTTACCATTATCTTTTGTAATCAAATAATAATTATTTAATAAATCGGGTGTACTTTGTTTAGCTTTGGCGGAGACACTGACTAAAACTGGATTGCGCAAACCTGCTCTAATTAAGTCTTCAACTTCTTTGGTTTGAGTGGCTGAAAATAATCCAGTTCTTCTTTGCCTTGGCAAATAACTTAAAATTGTATCAATGGATTTTTGGAAACCTAAGTCTAATAATCTGTCAGCTTCATCTAAAATCAACACTTCCTACAAAAATGAACAGTTTATGGTATATTCAAACATAATAAATGACAGCATCCACCGTAAAAACAATAGATTTGCTAAATTAAATAAACTGTTATAATTATTCATACTTACCAAACTTTTGAGTGATTTGGCCAAATTTATATCATATTTTCTAACAAGTAAATCTTCTAATCTGCCTGGAGTACAAATTATAATGTTTCCCCCAATTGTTTTAAAATTATTTACATCTTCTTCAACACTATTTCCTCCAACAAATAAAATTTGAGATATATTCTGTAACATAAATGTATTTCAAATTATAAAGACATGAAGAATAGCTTATTTAAAATTAATAATAATGAAGCTGAGAAATATAAGTAATGTTTCAATTTACATTATTTTCATTTGTTTATATGTTGCTGAAAATGGAAATTGAAATATAAACAATTTAAAAACATAACAAAATTTGAAAACTGAAGTAGGAGAATAATGAAACTAGATAGAGATGGATAAAGTGTGCAAAACCAACTATTAAACCACAATCTAATCGAAAGGTATAGAGAGTAACAAGAATTTGTATTTTCTTAATCACTAGCAAATTAAGCACTCATACATCGTGAAAGTGATTATTACTTACTTTTACATGAATTAACAACATGTTAAGTACATCTTTAGTTTGTAGTGCCAATTCTCTTGTAGGAGATACAACAACAGCTCCAACTTGATGTTTGCCCCATTTTTCATCTATTTCTCTCTGTTTCATAATTTGTAAAATTGGTATCAAAAATGCTAATGTTTTACCAGAACCTAAAATGATCTTAAATATTAAATAATATCTATTTTCACAAAGTGAAATTATTGTTTGTACTGGCATTGATCCTACACACTTCAAAACCAAGGGTTTTACAGAAAATACAATTTATTGTTATTCTAGTTTTATGCAACTAGTTTTTTTTATATTTTTGTAATGGGTGATCTCAAAAATTGTTAGTAGAAGCAGTTTCGGCTACGGATAAATCATACACAAAATACAAACTCTGATTCTTTTGTGAAAAATTGAAAATTTACCTGTAACAGCTTCAGCAGCTACATCTTTTTTCTTTAATAATTGTGGAATAGTATATGCTTGTACTGGTGTCATAGTTGGAAAGTTTAAAGATTTGATACCATTTTTTACTTCCTCGTGTAAAATCACATCTAACTGTTTCCATTTTTTTAACATTTTTAAGGAAGAAAACTTTTTGAAATTTAAAATAACCCTACTTTTTATTTACAAGCATGTATTAGCCATAGAATACTAAAATACGGTAGACATAGACAGATAGGCCACTCAATGTATAAATATCAAAGTTTTCTATTAGCCCTCTTTTGGTCTGGTGACCGAACTATATGGTTGTAACTGTAAACCTCGTTTAGCCAAGACCAAAAAATACTAACTGTATAGCCTGCTACAAAAAAGACATCACATCAATAAAAGAAGATTATCAGTGCGAAGTGCGAAGATGCGAATTTCAAATTTAAGCGGGATTCGTCAGCCCATCACTTTAGAAACTAATTTAATAGAATAAAAAAACTGAATTTTCCAAGTATAATCCTTGAGTATAGAGACTGTGTATATAATCAAGGGTATGTTGATAACAAAGTGGTATTAGCAAATAGCATGCATGATTAAGTCGATTATAACCATAGAAATAAAATATGTCTATGATTCAGAACCTGCGTGTAGCACAGCACAGAGTTAAACAGATTATACATTGCACATTTCAATCAAATCAAAACTGACTTTATATTTTTTCAAAAAATTTAAGCGAATACTGAACAGAGAATATTTTAAATATTTTAGTTAAAGGAAACGGAGAGTGCACTCCACAGAAATAAGTAATTATTTCTGTGGTGTACCGACTTTTGACAAGTAACCTGTCATTTGTTTATGTAAAATGTAAACTGTCAACATCGTTATGGCGTCAAGTGCAAAAAATCTTAAATCAAAACAATAATATTTTGATATAAAATAGGTAACATAAAATGATGTAATTAATTATTGTTTACATAAATAAATAAAATAATGGCAGCAGCACTAGAAGCGTCAACTACAGACAACGCCTGGATCAATTTTTGTGAAAGACACGCACAAGCAGCGGCACAAGATTTTTCCAAAAGTTGCATTCAGTTTATTACAATGAATCTATCAGAAAATGCTCGGTCAACAATTACCCACAAGGAGTTTTTGCGAAAGTACATAGATGCTTTTAAAGATCAGTTTGAAATGGATTTTAATAAAAGAAGATTACACAACACCAAAATATCCAATGGTATTGGTACAAAAACTGATGAAGACACACTCGAAAATGAAGATGGATCTCCCAAGATGCAGCATAAACCATTTTTCAGAAGGTAAGCAGCATCAAATAGTTAATCACTTCCTACTACTGATTTTATGACATGAACATAGCTAACAAAATGGCTTTTTATTCAATGAGAGAAATATTCTAGCTAGACACTTAGAAAATCAAGTGATATAATAGGCATTGGGAACAAGTTTTTCATTACATTTTTTGTTGCTAACTTCTCAATATTTTCTCAGAAAACAAAATTAGTAGTAAGTATTTACAATATATGTGGTTAATATATGTTCTAAGCAACTTATTCACAACTTAATAACTAGTAGTTTCCTCAGAAGAATATTAACAATAGTTTTTAATTAGGAAGCAGTGCATAATAATTGTTCAAAAATGTTACTTAAGTAGGTATTTTGCGGTTTTGTTTGAATAATTTTTAACATTTCTCAGCAGTGTAATATTTGTAATACTTTTCTATTTAAAATCAAAAGTTTGTACTTTCTATTCAAAAATTTAAATATACACACTTCAGTTAAAGTAAATAACTGTTCTCTAAATGCTGAATGTGTGTGCAAAATAAACTGATAAGTGTATGTTTTTTTATTATATTAGACAACTAGAGCTAATATATATCTGGTTTATTATGGTTTCATATATTAAATATTAGATTGCTATTCTGGGACAATTACTCCAATATAAATGTGGCCTTTATACATAGGTACATAGTCCTGAGTCTAGGTATTTATATTGTGACTTTTCCAAAACCTCGAATATTTTTCATGTGGTTAAGAATTTTCCTCAACTGAATATGTTTTTATTTATTAACTTTGTTTTTCATTTGGCATTATTTAAAGGTACAAATCAAGGCTCTTGCTGTGTAAAAGTTTCTGTCAGTCAATTTATGAAATTCCAGAATCTATCTTGGCACTTATTTACTACTACACTTCATTTTACAGTTCTTGGCATCTTGTCATAATAATCCTTGTATTAAGTCAACTCAACTACACCTTGTCTAATTTGCTTACCTTACTATTAGGTGTGGCACACACAAAACTACCGTTTATATATTTTGTAGATTGAGTGATATTTTAAAAATAAGTAGAATTAGTACACTACTTTTTTTTTATTTTAAGACTCAGCTTCAAGGTTCTTCGTAAAAGCAAAGATCTATTTCACAAACAACACTCAGACGATGTAGATATCACTCACAGCAAAACAAAATTAGCTAAAATAGTTGTGGAGTGCAGAAAAGAAGGTATTGTCAATTATTCAACACCAGAGAGTTTGGATCAACCAGGTGGTCCACCCAAATGGGAAAAATGTCGGTTGCAGTTAGTTAAAGCAACTGGAGGTTACATGCTGGAATTCTACTCTCCTCCAAAAAATCAAAAAGTAAGTATACCAAAATATAGGCATAGATTGAGTTAGGTGTATTTATTTTAAGAATATTGAAGTAGAAACAAGTAGTATGTTGAATTAAACTAAATAAAACTGTCAACTGAATGTGTAGATTGTCATTATTCTTGTTGCTGAAATATATTTTTATACTTTTAATGAAATTATTATATAGCCGCGAAGTGGAGTCTTCTGTGCTCTTATAACAGAAGCAAGGGAGACAACAGCATTGGAAATGCCTGATCATGAAAATACGTTTGTACTAAAAGCTAGCAACAATATGGAGTTTGTGATAGAAGCTTTGGATACTGATGATATGCGCTCATGGTTAGCCACAATTCGGTATGTAGTTATCTGTAATCTTATGAAACATACTACTACTACATACTTGAACTTTTACTAACAGTTATAACCAAAATTATATATATAGATTTTAAATCAACTTTTATAATGTTTATTCCCACTTTGCACTTTTTGTAACTTCTATATGTCCAGTAAATATAATAGCTTTATAATCATAGGTATTGTATGAGATCTGGGCCAGGAGGGAACGAAGCAGGTCAGGGTGATCACAGCAAAGACTACCATCATCCCGAAGCACCTGACTTACCTCCTAGACATATGGGAGGAAGAGGTGGCGATCGTTTGTCTTCCAGTTCTAATTTTGAGATTTGTCCTAATACTGGAGAACCGATCAATTGTAAGTTACTTTTGTGTGTGTTTTTTTTAAATTTATGGTTGTTAATTTTATCGCCATTGAAAACATTTCTTATTCTCTTTAAAAAACCAACTTCAGTAGAGATACAATTATAAATGTTTCCAGCAATGGAAAATGATATTGGTCAAACTCTAAAGAAGGAACTATGGTTCCATGGGACGTTAGGTAGATCAGAGGCTGCTCAACAAGTTCTGCATGATGGAGCTACAGGTCATGGAAGGTTCCTAGTCAGACAGAGTGAAACTCGGACTGGAGAATTTGTTCTCACTTTTAATTTCCAGGTAAAAACTTAAATAATTTGTGTTTTTTGTTGAAGTATGGACTATGGCCTACTTTGTGAATAAAAATTAGTGCAGAAAAGTGTTCCTTGTATAGTTGTAGAAAAAAAAGTTTACTATATTAGCATGTTAATTTGTCTTTTCAGGGACGTGCCAAACATCTCAGAATGACAATAAACGACCAAGGTCAATGTAGAGTGCAGCACTTTTGGTTTCAGTCTATTTATGAGATGCTTGAACATTTCCGTTCCCAACCAATTCCCCTTGAAAGTGGAGGAAATTCCGATGTTACTCTCACTGACTACATATTAAATCCAAATGCAAGGCAGCAGCATCAGAGCTCAATGGGTCGAAGCCCTACCGGTACGATGACATCAAGTTCTTCGCAACAAGCAGTTGCTAATGGCCACGAGAGACGAGTGCCCCCTATTCCGGAAGTCAGACAAGTGAGATAAAAAGTGTTCAATGTGTGTCATTAATATTTGTTTTTTTTTAATTTACACTTTTTAGATGATTTTTTGGTTTCGTTTTCGCCTAGAAAGGTATTTCAAAATGTTTTCGTACAAATAAATTAGGTAACTATTATTGTAATAATATTGACATGAAGTTCTTAATTATCACCATAAACATAATTTGACCGAAACTGAGAAAATAAAATAGAGGTAAATGACCCATTACCACTGCCACTGAAAAGAAAAATCTTGCCATTTAATTATTTTGTACCTGATTGATTAATATTAACGCATAACAATCTTTTGCTGTCTTTACCGTCAAACATTTGTGACACTAACAAATCCTTAACATATGAAGTCTCAATTACTTTTTACGTTTTTTTTTCGGGTCGAGATGTTCGAATGGGTCCAGGACCCAAAGAGTGTTGGACTCATCCCCAGGGGATGCCTTCCCACCAAACCCACCGCAAACTCGCCGTTATCCCCGCCTCGGAATCACTACCCTAGCATACTTCGAGACGGGCGGCGGTCCCTCGCACACTCTCCGCTCACACCGTCGTCTTCTCCCTATCTATCACTCCCACCTCTCACATCGAGAGAAGGCTCTCCCCCTAATCATGCTCTCCACTACGCCACTTACCTCCATCCATTCCTCCCCCCCCCTCAACATTATCTCCACCATGTTCTCCCAATACATCGCCTCCCCTACTTACCTCTCCAACTTCTTCAGCACTTCCTCGTTACTCCAGCATCTAGACACATGCCCCACATCATCCTCCACTTCACACCTCTCGCACACTCCAGTCTCTCTTTTCCCAATCTTGTGGAGGTACCCTACTCTCGACCCATGTCCAGTGAGCACCTGTGTCAAGAAGTAGTTCACCTCCCCGAATTTCTGGTCCATCTAATCTCTCCTACTCCCAATTCCTTTTAGCGCGTCCTCATACTCCTCCCACCTCTCCATTTCCTCATCCATACATTCCTGTACTTCTTCTCTGGTCGCACCCCTCCAGCGTTTATTATTAGCTCTAGCCATCACGTCCAATGGGTAGGACCTTGCCAGCACCGCTGCTGCCAGTCCACCCACTGTCCTGTACCACTGCACCACCCTCAGTAGTATCCCTCTCTGCACCCGCAGGAGTGGCCTAACCCTCGCATTCACCCCCTCTTTCACCCCACACCCCCGCACCATACAGCACACATTGCTCTACCCGGCCCTTTCACATTACAACTAAAGTATGTCCATCAAACAAACAGAGCGACCCAAACAATGATAGACGCGTGATCGAGGTATGATCACCATGCGCCTTTGCATCTATTGGCTAAAATAAATATGTCTCCATACGCTGGCCAATCGGATTTAACTGCAATCGGCCGGCAGAATTCATTGCTTTTAGTACATTGGTACAGAGTCAGAGAGATCACGTGCAATATGCATGATACTGTTTTGGAACACTCCATTGCTTGGATAGACAGAGTATAACAACCTAACCTTCTAAACGACACACACACCGAGTAATGTAAGCGTTCTGATTGGTTATTGTTAGTCGTACAGGTTGTCTAACATTGGAGCGTCGTTATCAACTGCCGGTTGACTAACTGCTCCGAATTCATGTTAATAAAACGCATTTATAATGAACTGCCAGTTATACAGTCAACAAGCACTTTATACACGATGTATCTTGATTCAGTTTCCATTGTTAAAAAAAAATTCTAAAAAGAACTAATTCACCTATTCTAACTATTACGCTTATTTTAAAAGTAGACTAAATGTAAATTTAATTATTACAGAATTATCTAAAAAACATTTTGAAATATCTTTTGCACCTTATAGTGATATTGTTTTTTTTTATTTATCTTTTGTATATATTTTTTTCATTGTACATGTATGTATTTTGTGCCTTTTTAGCTTGATATGTACAGACTTTTGCACTATTAATTTATTATTTAATTAGAATGCTCAAATTAAGTATAGAAGGAATGTTAGTTCCTTCATGGTTCCCGTTCAGTGTTCATTTAAATGCTTTTATTATAGTTTAAACTTTTTTTTCAAATAATACTCAACAGAATGTTTAAGCACAAACAAATACACAGCCAAAACTTTGGTATACAGTGTGACTCGTATGCTATAAACATTCTATATTCAGTTTATTTTCAACTTGCTTGTAATTCAGCAGCTGATCGTTCAGATATATTTAATTGAAATATGGGTATTCGATTTAAGAATTTTAGATATTAATTTGTTTTTATAGTCTATTGCTTTTTTACAACTTATATTCTCCACTTTCCATTTCATTGATCAACTTTCATATATAAGTAATTATTTTATTTACGAAAATAGAAATTTAACATCATTTATACCTTAGATTAGATGTTATGAGATGGTCCTTTTTATCTAGATTACTTTCCCTATTCCCAATCTTTTAAAGAAGTCATCAGCTTTGAGACTGAATCTTTGATAGCATTCTTTGTCAGTAGCTTTTCGTCGCCTAGTGCAAAGAACTTCACATTTGCCAGGCTATCACACTAGAATGTATTCTTCCTCTAACTGACAGAATCTGCACAATGCTTCGTCTGTTAATCCTTTCTAAACTTGACTTTAAATGCCTATTGAGCTTACAGTACCCAGTTAGCAGACTCACCACAATTTTAACAGTATTCCTGTCTTTACTTATAAGACTGACATAAACTTGGGCGAATGTTTTATTATTAACTGTTTCACTTGTCTCTGTCCTAGTGAATTTGTCCACCTTTCCATGGATTTGTAGGTTACCCACTTTTCTGTAACCCTTTTGTTATCGTTTTTTCAATGCCGTAGAGGGGCTCTGGCCATTGCCCTTGTTTCCTGGAACCCAAGCTACTGTAACCTTGATAGGAACTCCCAGTACAGTCAGGGCATGCACATAATCTCATACTGTCTGTGAAGATGGAACAGTAGAAATGTACTTTCCAGTCCATTAATTTCTACTGTACAGTGGTGGATTGCCGCTTGGGAAATTGTGTCACCATTCTTCAATATGATTGCTGAGAAAGCTATCTCTTAGTTCATCCCTACCACTCCAGCTCTACTCCCTCCGACGTTTTTGAGCAGTCCGTATACTAGGTTGCTTCCACTTATATCTCGTTGCTGTTGCGTCCATGGGATGCCCCATGATTGCCCCGATTAGCTTCCGATGATCAGCATTATGTGTTTGGCTTATGTGTTGCTGACCATTTAGTATTCTCTGCATAAAATATTTGACCTCGCCTTGTATGAAAATGATCAGTGGTGGTGATTGCAATAGAACCTCTACCTCTATCGCCGCTGTAGGAGTGGTTATCATTTATATGTTGATCTCCTAATGCTTTCATAGATCTATAACAACTTTTATTATTGAAATGAACAGATGGAAATATTTGAATTTTTGTATGAGTATACCATCTGCAGATCTAAGCTAGTGTAGGTATTTCCAATTTATATCATCTCGACCCAGGATTAAAACATGCATTCAGTGATTTAATATCTACTTCGGCCCAATCTATATATATATTAATAGGTTTCTTAATCATCATTGCATTTTGATAGTGTGTATTTGTGCCTTAAACATTCGTTAGTCACTTAACCTTTAAAATGTATGCTCTGTTTTATAACGGAACTTTAAATTTGTATAAATGAAAACCAGTGCAATCTCATCACTATTTAAATTTTTGTTATTGTAGTATATACAGTTTATGTTGTTTTTTAGTTAGAATTGTCATTATAATTTACGGATTACTCATATTATGTTGACATACAGAACTGATAGTGGTTTTCTTTTTAAATAATGTAATTAATATTTACTAAATGAAACTGATCATTTGAAGGGCCCACAACTATTATTTATATTCACCCCGCAATTTGGAATTACTAAATTCTAATTAAGACAGCCCTAGTTTTTATTATTCGATCAACCGTGCAATCTAACACATAATTTAAAGAGTATTTTTGTTAATTTGAAAACTTGTTTAAATTGTAGATATTTATAGAGTATTACAGTTTTCTTTAAATTGTCGTATTTAGTAAAGCGTGTTACCAATAGATATCAAATAATAAATTTATACTATTATCACCTTACAAAGATTTGAAAATATTTTCAAAAACAATGACCGTTCACTTAGAAGAACAACTACTTCTCGGGCTATATGCCCCGACAGACATTGAATTAAACGGGGTTGGAGGTGAATATAACGCTGTTATCACAACTTTAACATTTCCTTTACTTGAGGATATGTTTTGATTGTGATTTCAGTAACATGAATAGTCCGGGATTAAGCCCACAGAGCTCTCGGACGGAGAACATATACCTTGTACTGATGAGGCGCAAATACGCCGAAACCGGTCTACAATATGATATTGTCCCTTCTAATTGCAAACCAGAATGGTTGGTTAAATATTGTAAATCATACCGACCCCGTTTAACTTAGAAGTGTAATTCAATGTCTGTCTGGGCATATAGCCCGAGAAGTAGTTGTTGCTTCTTAGTAAACGGTCTCTGTTCTTTGAAAAATATTTTTCAAAAACTTTGGAAGGCGTTAATATTTATATACTATCTGTAGATATTTAATCAAATTATTTCGGGATCTAAAAACTTCAGTTTTCAGTATTTCATGCTCTATATAAACACTGCAATACAACCAAGGGCGATTTTTTTGGCATTCTATAGACATTTCATTCTCACCAATGCCTCAATCAATATAACACCCTACATAATAAGTATCTTATTGTTAAGTATTATCGAAGAAGGGTCGTATTCCAAAGATTACTAACATTCTTATGCTTGTACGCACCTTAACCAACAATATAGGCGTGATGACTGATTTTGATAAACTGCTCCACGATGTTTGCATGCATATACTTTATCCAAAATAAACGTTATTTCTGCAAAATCCTTAATAATTAAGGTTGTAAAGGAGGAATTTATCTTTTTACCATTGAAATTTCGCGCCTAAACGCTAGAATATAAATGGCGTCTACCTATGATTCTTGACAGCTTGCCAGTTAAAAGTTTATTTTGTTACATAGTTTGAATTATTTTATGCGATAATCATGAATTCTAATGTGTATCGATGGTGTGCGGTTCCACCATAGACGATATTTTCTTGGTATACCACATATACCATGATATACATAATATGGATACTTGATGTTTTCGACTTGCGAAACCGTACTAGAAGTATGGGACCAGAGCATACACAGCGTCGGTGTCGAGTACACTTCGTTTAGTACCACTTCTCCTTTTGTTTTAATCTTTATTCAATTTCTTTAAACGCTGCAATTAATATTTATTTCTGTGGTTTTAAGCAGTATATACCCACAGAGACAACCCTCTGATAACTACAAAAATATTTTAAACTTGTGTTTATTATATGGCTACAAGATGGTGAAGCTTAAAGGTTCTATTTTTTACAAAGGGAATCTAACTAAAATTTGTTTTAGTCGAATGTTTGCAACAATACATGCGAAATTTGTCAGTAGTTAATTGACTGGTAGAGTGTCTTGTGCTGGTGAATTCTGTGGTACAATCGAGGTACCCTATAACGATACCAAAGTATGTCTGGTACATGCAAGAAACAATCGTCTAATATAAGAATACATTGAAAGAAACATATTTGTTAACGTTCCAATGAAAAAACAATTGAAAATGTGTGGCTACATTTGACAAAGAGAGACGCAGCAACTTACATCTTATGATTTGAGTTCTAAATTATGTCTTAGGGAGCGTTCAAGTATCACGTAACGAATTTGGTGGGGTCTTGTAAAACGTTACAGGGGCGGGAGGAGGGTTTTGCACTACGCCTTACGTAACATTGTTTTTTTAACCCTTCAGAACGGTCGCGTAGAGAGAGTTTTTTAGAACGTTTTTTTTCTCAAAATTTCAAATGGAATGACCAATTGAAAAAATTTTTACCTTCACAAAATTGCTTGCTTGCTTTTTTTTTAACTTCAAATGTAAAGCAAAAAAAAATATTTATCAACAGCTGTGATAGTTTTTCTCATCACTCCAGTAAAGTAGGTAACAAAAACTACCGCAATTCGGATGACTTCGTTATACTTCGGCTGACTCCGTAGACTCCAAAATACACTGTTTTCTATGTGTGAGATTTTCTCTCATCACAACAGTAATGATTGTGGTACGAA
Organism: Lochmaea crataegi; assembly: GCA_947563755.1. Taxonomy (NCBI): domain Eukaryota; kingdom Metazoa; phylum Arthropoda; class Insecta; order Coleoptera; family Chrysomelidae; genus Lochmaea; species Lochmaea crataegi. The sequence goes on from OX387432.1 coordinate 26,672,892, forward strand.
AGTCGATTGGTCTGAAAAAATACGCCGAAGCTGATTACCGTAGTGAGTAATATTAAATTGATTTCAGATCATTTTCAAAGAGAGTGATGTCCTCAAAAGAGGGAGAATTGTACCATCAGTTGTTCTTGGCGTATAAAGGCTCTCATGCTGACTTGCCAGCGCAACTAGGCCAAAAAAAGTACCAACGAAATCTGAAAAACAGCTATTTTAGCGACTTTCCGTTACTTTACGCAACATAATTGTGACTTTTAGGTAAAAATGGTCACTTGGTGGTTTCGTAATGGTATACTAAGGATGAGGGGGGTACATAAAAACCGTTACGGCGCGTTACATAGGGGGGGGGGGCGGGCAAAAATCTCCAAAAATTGCGTTACGTAATACTTGAACGCTCCCTTAACTACTAATATATGCAATACTTATATCAGCATCAACAAATCGATTCTCGGAAAATTTGAACTATTTTTCTTGCTAAAACCTTGTTCCATAGCTAAAGTTTCTTTGTCACACTTTTAGTAATACAGAACTGATATTCTTAATTGTTTATAACGAGGAAATATCACATAAACGATACAAAACGAGCAAATACAATAGAAGTTCGAACGATAAACAAAATGATGTTTTGTTTCTTATCGATAGTTGAGCAAAGACAGCGGATTGTTATTTTTTGTGTATATATTTTCAAAATAAATATAATCGCACATGTAATAATTTTTTGGAATCTCTCTAACCTATATAATTATGTCAAATCATTATTTCAGTGAGTCTTAGTGACTTTCATCATGTCTATTGTAGAAAGCTGTAAGAAGTAGTAATTTTTGAAGTTTCTCGATTTGCAGTGAATTCTTATCTCAACAATGCTAAATCTGCAATCTGGTAAAACGTTTAGCTGAATAAAAGACCTCGCTGCAAAGAAATTTGTATAATTAATTAAAACACATTTAAAAAGAAAACCTATTGCAGTTGTTTGTTCTTTGTAAGTAATTACACAACATAAATAAAAAAAGATGGCTACATCCTCATATCTGGAATTATTATTTAATTTTATACTTTTCTAATTTTGCAGACTGAATGTAAACTATTAAATTTTAAATACTTGTAAAACATTTAAGTACATTTCATATTAGGAACCTAAGTATAACAAAAGGTGATTTTATTAATTATTTATATTATTTTAATTTATTAATTTAAGTACGAACATGTAAATACAACATTTAAACTTTTTTTACTGGTTTCATTTTACCTTCTTTATCCGATAAAACATTTGCAATCATTTACAGAAAAATTCAACTGCATCGTGCATTTATCAAAAATAAAGTAATGTTATTAGTTTCTTATTCCAGCTATCGTGCATTTATCAAAAATAAAGTAATGTTATTAGTTTCTTATTCCAGCTAGTCTAAACTCTTGTGCTACATTACATATTTTTAAATCTAGTAGTTCAACAAATTTGAAATGAATTATAAATGATTCCAAATAATGAACTAGTCTATTTTAAAGCAGTTAGGGTATATTTTTACCGTTTGGGTGAAGGTTTTATTTTTCTTTGCCACGAGCCCATCTCACCAAGTCTCCAATAACACTGCTGCCGAATGGCTCGTATTTTTGCTCGTGCTTATTCAAATCGTCTTTGTCCCCTGCACCAGTTTGTACAAGTTCTTTGATTGGCGTTTGCTATATACTTCTACGTCATCTTACGGTTGACCAAAATAAATAGTGACTGTCTTTTACGATCAAATTTGTCGCTTGTATAGAGTATGTTTCACTGTCTCCGTTTCCTTGCCGCGTAATCTGCATGTGATGTCTCCATTGTAAGTTTTAATTTGTTCAGGTGTTCTTTTACTAGTTATGAACCCTGTTATAATTCTCATCTGATTCCTGCACAGAGTGAGCAGTTCTACTATACATTTCAGGCATGGTTTTCCCATGTAGCAATTTGTCTTGGGATGTTCACCCAGTAATCTTTGTATTGCTCCCTGATCCAGTCTTACACATTCTCGTACTACGGTTTTTGGTATACCTAGAATCTGTCCTGGTTCAGGACGTGTGTCATCTGACCCACTTTTTGATTAACCTTGTTACTCAGGGACTAGATTCTTGATTGAGCGAGTAGAGTTTCCCGAGAGAATAGATATTTTGTCTTCGTCATTGAAATTGAACAAGAACGTTAAAGACAAAAGATCTGCCCTCTCGGGAAACTATAGTCTCTCAGTCAATAATCTAGCCCCATGTCAGCTTGACGTATTCAGTTCTTCGATGCAATACTAATCTAGACATCACTTTTTTTCCTAAGATAGCCTGACTTTCTGACATGATCTGTTTGCATTCGAAAGCTCTACTGTTGTATTTAATCGCGCATTGAAAAATTGCCTATACCACCGGCCGCCTGAAATACAGAGTTGTAATTTCCTAGTGCTAACAATAGCCGTCACCTGGTTTTTTGGAATATACCCCCGTCCCAATGTCATTTGTAGTTTTAAAGGCATTGGTATACCATGTCTAATGGTAATTAGTTCTTCGTCAGTCCACTCCTCTCTGTCTGTAATTGATGGGAAAAGGTAGTGACAACTAAAAGACATTATGAGAGATAATTTGAATACATTTAGATTGAAGAGACACTTTACTACACCATTTATTACAATAAAACAGTGTCGCCACCAGGGGACGCAACTGGGACACTTTACCCCAGGCCCCCAAACGTAAAAAACAAAATATTGTTTTGAAGTTGGCCATTGAGGGCTCCTTTAAAAACCAACCGAGGATTAAACTTGACTATCATACATAACAGAATAGTTTTGGTTAGATTTAACACTTGCATTTTAAGATAATTTTTTCCATATTATTAAATTTTTGATAAATATTGCGTTAACAACTTTTAAACATTATATTGATAACCAGGAGGTTGTTAGTTTGTATCTAGTTCTTTAATGTCTAAACAAATGATGTTTTTCCGATCTGCGGAAAGTGTCTGTTCCAAACTAGTAATAAAAATAACTATTTCTCAATAAAGCATTAAATTTTCTACACAAAAGTTTAGACTGTGCGTGTCATTTTAAATAATTTTAAAAATCCTTCTAGTTTTTTTTAAAGATTGAATGCTAATTTAATTAATAAACTAGTATTTTAATCGACTACATTGATTAATAACGCTATTTAATATTAGATCTAGTGAAAAATAGTTTTTTCCTCCTACCCCTGTAGAAAGTACACACTTTCCTCCCTCATACCAGGAAGGAAACTCACTACTTCCTTCCGTAGGGAGGAAAAGTATGCTGTGGTTCACTGACAGTAAACATTACAATTGACTTTTAGAGTGCAAAGTTGTTAAGTTTATTAAACTTTATTGACTTTTAGAGTGCCAAGTTGTCAAGTTTATTAAACTTTATTGACTTTTTGAGAAATGGAGAGCGATTCAAGTGATTTTTAATTTACAAATACGCCACCTATATTAGGGAACAAGCCTCATTAACCTTATTACTAAGCTAAAGACAGTTATGAAAAACAATATTGTATATATTGTTATATATAAGGAATGGGCTGAAGAAAACAAAATGAATAATAATTGAGAAAAAGGTTTAATAAATGGGTAGGAGGAAAAATTATATGTATTACACAGGAGTCAAGTTTTCCTCCCTTGAATGATTACTGTAAACTACATCCTGTGGGAGGAACAGTGGCGCTTTTCTCCCTAGTAATACAAATAGCTATTTTTTAAAATTGATTATACCATCTACACCTAACTCACAGTCAATATCTACTCCAAATGATCCTACTGTAATTACTTCTAGAGCCTGGAAATTTTTTCAGGTTCAAACGCACAATGGTAGTGTTAGAACGCAAGAGACAACTTTAGAACAAATACAAGCTGAAGCATCCGCTCGCGCTGTTGATAATCAGTACAGTTTTGTTTAAAAGAAGGTAAACAGTATTTTTTTTATTCTTGGCATTTAATAGACCGATTTCAAATAAAACAGATTATAATTTAATCAGGTACTGACTTAGGACTAAACAAATTTTGAAGTAATATTTTCAGTAAAGTCTGTTCGTGCAAAATAGTCCAATTGTTTTTCAGATTAAAATTCTTAGGGGGTAAATTTAAGCTTCCTTAAAACAATATGTTGTTACAAGAGAAGTAAAATTAAGTATTAAGTAAAACCATTGTCTAATAAAGAAATAGTCTATCAACCATACGGACTAATGATCCAACAGTTTTTCGTAATTTTGGACTAAACGTATAGAGGTGAGAGGTGGACTAAATGTTTAGATAACGCTGAATGTAACATTTCACTTTGAATTAAGAAAGATGTCTGTTTATTTTGAGTGCTTATGCTACTAAATGCTAGAAGTCACTGACGACACTTCGTTTCTGTGAGACTATTTTCTAAATCTACCTGCCGAACATAAGAATGTTTTGACCTAATAACTACTAAATAGTGGGCTAAGGGTGAAAACTGAAAAAAGTTTGATAGTTGTTTCGCCTTCAGGAGAGAGTATTAAAATTATCGGAAACCAGTAAACCATGGGCGTACATTTATAGAATTATATTTATAATGATAGTCTATAAATATTTACTTTAGACCCCATGTCGCCGCCGGCCCATGTGGGCCACCGCTGCTGTAGTTTGCATACATAATTAGGTTTTATTACTCTCTTCTGATGGCGACAGAACTATAGCATTGCATTTATAAAGTGCTTCCTGTTGTAGTTGCATTTATTGTTTTGATAACTTTCTTCAATTTTGGATATTTTTGCTGTTATCTTATTTAAAATTTGACGTTCACACTATTTAATAGGGCTTATTTTAAATAATAACATCGTAACGCGTACTCCTTCATATAAACATATAAATCGGAAATAAAATAAAAGGCTACATCAGGAATATGGTATACAAAGATCGAATATTAATTTAAAAAAAGACGAAAACCTTAGTACAAGGTGATTGATTAGTACGATAAAGCTCAGGTTTGTTATCATAAAAGATACATAAAAAAGTTATCCATAAAAATTGTAGATTGCTTTAGGCTTCATATTCCAAAATTAGTTACAATATTACAGGGTGTTCCATATGATACACTACTTTTAATTATATCAAACAACGTATTAGTTAAAATACACTCTTTTTTCTTCACAGCCAAATTGTGTATCTTTCAACCCAAAAGAACAACAAACTATCTTTTAAAATAAACTCTTTCTACCCCAGTTCAGGGTGGCAGGTATGTGAAGGGTAAACCATCCCACAGGGTCGGAAGATTGGGAGGAGATTATAGGGAAATTATTCACAGGGGGAGAAGGAGGAGTAGGGAGCAAGATTCGGGAAGTCCAGGATACTAGGGGGTAGGGAAAATGAGGGGTGTAAGGCCGGTATAGAAGTGGGAAGTAGAGGAGGGGGGAGAAACATTAAAGTAAAGCCCCAGGGATAGATGGCCTGAGAGGTGATATGATGAATCAACAGGGTGCTGAGGGAGGAAGAGTTCCCATAAGGAAGGAAGGTGGCCAGGGTGATACTGACGAAGAAGGCGGGTAGAGAGGGGAAGAGGGCGGGGTACTACTGGCCCATCAGCCTGCTGTGTGATGTGGGTAAATTGATGAAGGGGATAATAAAGGATAGGATTGAGGAAGTTGGTAGCAATGGGGGTTTTAGGGTAAACCAGCAAGGGTTTGCGAAGGGGAAATCATGCAACTCGGCGCTGGGTTTGGTGGAAAGGGCTAGGGAGCGCAACTGGAGGAACAAGAAATTGGCTCTACTCGTGTTCATCGACGTCGGGAACGTGTTCAACAGTGTCAGCAAACGGGCGGTGTTGATCGCGTTGCTGAGGCTTGGAGTGGTGGGAGAGGTTGGTTAACCTGGTAGAGGACTACCTGACGTGGTATGTGATAGGTAGTAGAGGGAGGAGGTATGAGACGGAGGTTGGGGTGCCCCAGGGCACGATTCTGGGACCGACGCACTGGAAGTATGTGTTTGATGAGGTTTGTGGGATAGTTTGTAAAGAGGGATGCGGGATTACGGTGTAAGCGGACGATGTGTGTCTGGTATGTAAGGCAATGGGAGAGGCGGAGATAGAAAGAAAGGCGGAGAGGATGTGTAGGAAGATTGTGGAGAAGATATAGCGGTGCGGACTAAGTGGCGGAAGATAAGACGGTGGGGTTGCTAGTGAAGGGACGGAGCAAGACGAGGGAAGTGGGGTAGATGGTGAAGGTAAGGAGAATTCGTATGGAGGAGTCTGTGAAATACCTAGGGGTGTGGTTGGATAGCCAATTATCCTTCAGAACGCACATGTTAAAGGCGGCAGAGAACGGAAAAGGTAAGGGCAGTATGGCTGGGGAGATTGATGTGTAATGTGAATTGGCCGGGAGAGTGGAAGAGGGGGGTAATTGGTAGGACGGTAGAGCAGAGTATGCTGTACGGTGCGGAGGTGTGTGATGAAAGAGCGGGGTTGAATGCGAGGGTTAGGCCACTCCTGCGGGTGCAGAGAAGGATACTACTGAGGGTGGTGCAGGGGTACAGGACAGTGGGTGGACTGACAGCAGCGGTGCTGGCAAGGTCCTACCCATACCTGGAGGGGTGCAACCAGAGAGCAAGTACAGGAAAAAATGGAGAGAAGGTGGGAGGACTATGAGGGCGCGCTAAAAGGAGCGATTGGGAGTAGGAGAGATTGGATGGACCGGAAATTCGGGGAGGTGAACTACTTCTTGACACAGGTGCTCACTGGATATGGGTCGAGAGTAGGGTAACTCCACAAGATTGGGAAAAGAGAGAACGGAGTGTGCGAGAGGTGTGAAGTGGGGCATGTGTTTAGATGCTGGAGGAACAATAAAGTGCTGAAGAAGTTGGAGAGGAAACCGCCGCCCGTCTCGAAGTATGCTAGGGTAGTGATTCCGAGGCGGGGGTAACGGCGAGTTTGAGTTGGGTTTGGTTAGTAGGCATCCCATTGGGGATAAGTCCAACACAGGGTCGTACTCTCCCTACACATAAATCGGTACTTGATCAAAGGTATGTTTTTTAAATAAAACCCTATATTTAACTCTAAAACGGAAATCTGCTTCACTTTCCCAAGGTATTTGAAAAGTTACAACCAATTTTCCGTCAAAATCGTAATAAGTATAACACCCTTTATAATTGTATAGAAGAATAAAATCAAGTAGGTACGCATAACCCTGATAAGTAGAAACATTTTTTGTTATATTGTTTATAGGGCATGTCCACTAAATCAAAATAACTATTAAGAACCACCTGTTGTGCAGAAAACGCTCGTTTATCTCATGTCGACTGTCGTAACGTAGACTTGCCCTATTTCAATATTTTAGGCTGATGATGGTGCCATCTATCGTTCAGTAGTAGCTCGGTTACGCAAATATTTACAAGTTCATGGAAGTCCCAAATTTCACTGCAATTTACTTAAACCGCCACCTCTCAGTATATATACATCTCTCTTTTTAGGGTATCTGTTATACTCATTAGGTTGACAGACTATTTCTTTTTTAGACAATGGTAAAACTAATCGGCCAAATCTAAAAATAAAGATCTCTTTCCTGTAGGCTTACAATTTAATAATATCTTCTAGAACTGCTCTAAATAAATACAGAGTTATCCTATACTCCGGAGTTTGATACTTCCGTTATTTTGAGAGATACGAAACAAAGTTTAAAATAAAAGTTATGGACAGAACTAGGCTTCACATTTCAAAATTATTTTCTAATTTACAACGGTTACAACACATCAAAGTTATGGTATTTAAATGTAACACCCTATGTATGTATGTTGAGGTGACATTAACTGAGACCTAAAAGATCTATTGTGCCCCCTTCTACTGTCAAGTATTTCCTTTAGGCCTATTTCCCAAAGAAATTTTAAAATATCCGCAGGCTTTACTTTAGGTAAGAGTCCCCCAGGTGCCCCAGGATTCTGTATCGCTATGCAATCTGCAAGTATGTGGAAGGTTTCTTCTTAGATGCTGTAACCTTTTGAAAACTCCTGAATATCACAAAATAATTTTGAAATGGGAGAAGCTTGACTCTGGTCTATTACTTTTATTATAAACTTTTTTTTTGTATTTCTTAAGACAACGAAGGTATCAAACTCCTGAGAATAAGTTGATCACTCTGTAGATACGCTTTAATTTAATCAATGCATTCATCTTAAATGAGAAATATTAGAGTGTAGTGTAATAAAACTAATTTATTTACAACCATATATGTAAACACATCATTTATGACGTTTTAAAGTTGGAAAATATACAATTGTTGATTTTTACTTTCGACCCGGGTGGAAATGTCAATGGTTAGTTGATTATTGCGCTTGATAAAATTATGTAGGATTACCAGAGAAATTTTCCATTTCTTCGGGAATAAGCTTTGTTCAGCTTTTGCTGCACATTCTGGAAACTCGGGAAGTGTATACTGGCTGTCAATTTATATGACAAGATCAGCAATTAGGTGCTGTCGAAGTTAAAAAAACAGGAATATCAAACCGAAATGTGAGACAATAATTTGTAACTATCAGTGACATATACTTGTGAACTGGATATAATTAAGTCAAAATTAAAACATAAAAAAAAAAGTTTCGTTTCGTTTATAAATCCCTCATTGTATAGTAAACATTAACAGATCCTTAGTCCGTAAAATTAAGATACTATGAATAAAATATTATTTTACCAGCCAAACATTTCAGTTGTAAAATAATCATACCATTATTCATTATCTTTTCGAAGAAACGAGTACGATACGATACTGTGCTATTGTTATCGGATTAGCGACTACCTGCTTTGGGTTTTTCTTTTGAATCAATCATGTTGGTTAGTAAGTTAAAACAAAATATCTTGGTATGGAGTTTACTATATTTATGAAAAATTTATTATGGTTGAAAATAAAATAGTATGGTAGAAAGATTCTTTTATTGCACTACTCTGTAGAAATAATAATTAAACTTCAAGTGCATTTATATTAAAACTGTTTTTTTTATGGTAACTAATTATGGTTTATATCTTTTACTGATGGCTTCGAATGATCTACAATCATATTATTCTTAACTGCTTCTAAATGATTAATATACAGTACGATTTGATGACAAACTTAGATGAAACTAATGATCAAAAAGACATAATCAAAAACTAATTGAATAAACCAAGATGGTAGTTTTCTACTAATGAATTCCGTCATCAGAACCAACGAGAGATTCAATTAATCAGATTTATTGGTTGTGCTGACTAAAACAAAAATTAAAATATCTAGTGTTAATTATCAAGAATACATGACAGCAAATTGGGAAAATTGAATGTTGCTCAATGTAACTGTTTCTTTAGGTAGTTCACACAAATACATCAAGCAAATATGCCCATAGTACTGTACTACTACTTCTTGTAGTATCTTATTCAAAGTCTAGACATTGTAGTAATATAAGAACTTAAATGTTTCAACTGCCATTTTTATTAACTTATTATGGTTAATATATATTCTTAGATAAGGTTATTTTTATGTTATATTCGTCGGTTTCTTTTGAATTAGGAACCACAAGATCCAATAATTTTCCACAAATATGTTCTATTTTCTATATGCATCAGAGAAGTTGATAAAATTTTTTTAGCACTCTAATAATCAAGTTAAAAAAAACGAATTATTAAATTTCACAAAAAAAGTTATAGATTATATATGCAAGTAGACAGATTTAGCAATCGATAATACTGTTTTGTTTTGATTATTAGAGTACTTGAAAAAAGTTTTATCAAATGTCTATGATGCATATAGAAAATAGAACATTTTTTGTGGAAAATAATTGCATTTTGCAGTTCCCTGACTCAAAAGGTAACGATGATGGCGTCCGGCTGCCAGTTTCAACGTCATTTACACTTAGCCAGAAAATTAATGTAATTGAAGTAATATTTCAATATGCAAAACTCCTAAATCAAATTCCTATAATATCTATACTAGATCAATAGAAAATAATAAATATATATTGATATACATTATAAACATTTATTTTTCTCTGTATTTCTGAATGTAATTTATGAATACCATGTTGAGAAAATGTATTACTTTTGATACAATAGATTTTGTTTCAAGTACTTAACAAAAGCTGAGGTATCCTAAATATTACACTGAGATTTCTACATTTTGAGATTACTTATCAAATAATGTTGCAGTTTACCTGAAAATTAAGGATCCTGCATGATTTGTCTTTGACTTTTATCATGCAGCTTTTATGTCTCCATGTCAACATCTGTTATATTTTTAGAACTATTTTGTCATTTGTTGTTAATTAATACTGAAATGTGAAACCTCTTTTTATACCGGCAATGAATATTGAAATGCAGACCAATGTAAAGCAGCAGTCAATATATATTTTTTGAATTTATTTCCAGTATAAATTAAATACAAGGCTGTAGTTTAACAATTTATAATAACTATGAGCAAACTGCAGAACTGTAATACAGATAATACGGACTGGTTCATTGTAAATTTAATGAGAACTTGAATGAATGTATTGTATTCAAAATGTAATGTTAATATTAAAACTATAAAATATAATTATGTTAAATGTTAAGTATGTGTTTCATTTTCATATTAAATAGAATAAATTCAGAAACCAAACAAATATGGAATACTCCTGAGTATAGGAACTTTTCCATCCAATAAACTAAATAACTATTATCATAATTATGTTAGGACTTTTTCTAAATCCATATCCTGAACAATAAAATGGCAATTTCCAACATAACATATAAATTACATAATTAGCATTTGTTTATTCTTCAGTGTTGGAATATCATGAATCATAACAAATCTCACTGTTTATATATCACTTCAAAATAAAATAGATTATATACACTACTTCAACTATCTCCCCTGTCTTGGATAAAATTTAATTGTTCATTTAAGAAATCCACCAACTGTGAACCAGTAACAGTTTCTTCAACTATTTGACCAGTTATTTTGCCCAACTTTACAGCCAGAATGTGTTTGCAGGTAATAGCATTTCTTGTCTCCAAAACTTGTAAGTGAAAAATGTTACACTGACAAAAATTTATGTTATCAAATATAGTGTACTGTTCATGTTTAGTAACTATTTTAAATACAGTTCGTATATCATCAGGAAGTCTATATTTGATGATTTTGCATTTTTCTAAAAGTTCTGTAGCTAGTACTAAATGTTCTCCAAAAAATGAGTGGAGCACTTCAAGATCTCTTTCAGTAACTAAAAATAATGAATTATGTTTAAAATACTTACTTTATAGAACTTTGTGTAAATAGAAAACTAATATATAACTTCATTTCAATTGTGTGCGAGTGTCTGTTTAAACAACAATATAAAATGCTCAGGTATATTTCACATGCTAATACCTAGAACGTTAGTAATAAAATACCAAAAGTTATGAAATTCGTGTAACTTTGAAATAGATAGCTTACAACATCCTGTTTCTAGGTATGATCTTTCTGCTCCTCCTAAATAGTCAAATGCTAACTTTGGAACACAACTTGATTCCAAGTTCATAATATAATTATTGTTACTTGCCTCACTGTAAAAATAAACAAATTGGGAGGGCGCTAGTAATTAGAGACCAAACATCCTTCATACTATTTCATACATACCTTTTTTCTTAATTTTTAAAGTAAAAGTTTTAAGTCTTGGTTCTTCTTCTTTTCCGATTTAATGGGCTCGGTATTACCCATAGGGCGAGTTGTACCAACAGTCGGCTAAACCTGGTTTATTTAACCATAGGGTTAAATTTAACAAAAGTTTAAACCGGTTCGTGTTGTACCAATGGTGTTTTCGTGCAGTTTTGTTAATCAATCATTTTGAAAGGTTGGTATCAATGAATGTTAGACGAATGAACTACTGTGGGGTAAATTACTTACGTTTTGCCAAATAAAAAATATAAAAGAAGAATTTTTAATGCGATTCTAACCCTCAGTTCCTGAAGTGTTGTTTGCTTTTGCATATTATTTTATTTACTGAAAATGAATAAGAATAAAAAAGGTCAGAAAACTTTACGGCCAAAGAAAAACGTAAATTTACAAGTTCATTAAAATCTTCGTCATCACTAAAATTTGGTGAATCAGGATATTCCATTATTATAATTTGGGTAAAAATAAACCACTTACACAAAGTTTTTAGGTTAGAAAACTAGGATTATTATTTTAACCACTCACTTTTGGGCGGTTAACAAACCCGTTGGCAAAACTCTAGTTATCCACTGATCCAGTCTGGTACAACACCCATTTTGCTTAAACCATTAGTTATGTTTTAAACCTTGTTGGTACAACTCGCCCATAGAGAAATAATATATTGTCTATGGTATTACCATGCACCCAGAGTCGTGATCGTGACAAGTCTTGGTTTGGTAGGTATATCTTTGAATATTCAATTTGTGATTCTGATATAGAAGAAGAAATGCATTATTTTTGAACTAAATATTAAGCCACCAACCTCTGGGCGAGTTGTACCAACAGTCGGTTAAACCTGGTTTATTTAACCATAGGGTTAAATTTAACAAAAGTTTTAACCGGTGCGTGTTGTACCAGTGGTGTGTTCGTGCAGTTTTGTTAATCAATCGTTTTGAAAGGTTGGTATTAATGAATGTTAGACGAATGAACTACTGTGGGGTAAATTACTTACGTTTTGCCAAAGAGAAAATATAAAAGAAGAATTTTTAATGCGATTATAACCCTCAGTTCCTGTAGTGTTGTTTGTTTTTGCATATTATTTTAATTACTGAAAATTAATAAGAATAAAAAAAGGTCAGAAAACTTTACGGCCAAAGAAGAACGTAAATTTACAAGTTCATTAAAATCTTCGTCATCACTAAAATTTGGTAAATCAGGATATTCCATTATTATAATTTGGTAATTACCATGGAGCTAGTATGATATTACCCAATAGAGGAGAAAGAAGAAATATTAAGCGACTACTACAATAAAATATTTCCCCTGTATAAACTGGGTAAATTATTCTCTGTGATATTCACCATTAATGTGAAAAAGGAATCAAACATCTCTTTTTCTTTCTGTGTATCACAGCAGCGAATGAAAGTAATTTTCTTGTTCTTTTGTGGATACACATACTGCTCGCCATAAATATACTGAAAATAGAATTTACAATAACTATGTTTTTAAAAATTCTTAGAACATCTTGGAAAACAGAAATGAATTTTCATTTATAATATATTTTTGTACTTTTCCATTTTCCCTGTATACTAAAAAATCAATAAGAAATATAAAAACGTTTTTCAATTCATATCGATGACAAACACTTGTTTATGTGTAACAATAATAATATTATTATTATTTGGTAGTTACTAGCACTAAATAAATACTCTGTATTTCTTTATTTCCCAAATATTTATTTCAAAAGACATAGGTAAGCTATGTTGTTTTTTATATTTTACCAATATATTACCCTTTCTTCATTTCCCAAGTACTTTTTTTCTAACACTACTAGTACTATATGAATAGGTACAGTGTATTTAAAAAAGGTTTTTATTATATTTTGGATCTTATACGAACAATTTTATACAAAAAGCTCAACCGATTTTAAATTTATCAACGAATTGAGTATTTATTTGATTTTCAAATAGTTTAGAATGTTTATCAATAGAGTATAGGTATTATATACTGGTAAGCTTTGTTGTTTTTTATATTTTACCAAATATATCATCCTTTCTTCATTTCCCAAGTACTTTTTTTCTACCACTACTAGTACTATATGAATAGGTACAGTGTATTTAAAAAAGATTTTTATTACATTTTTGATCTTATACGAATAATTTTCTACAAGAAGCCCAACCGATTTTAAACTTATCAACGAATTGAGTATTTATTTGATTTTCAAATAGTTTAGAATGTTTATCAATAGAGTATAGGTATTATATACTGGTAAGCTTTGTTGTTTTTTATATTTTAGCAATATATTATCATTTCTTCATTTCCCGAGTACTTTTTATTCTACTACAATTAGGACTAATTGAATACAGTGTATTTAAAAAAGTATGGTTAAAAATAAGGAAATTTTCGATCACCCTGTTTTAATTTTTTCCTCATTACGATTGGACAGGAAAAGAAAAGTTGAGATATGAACATAAGTAGGTGATCTGTGTATGAACACGTGAGCCACGTTTAGCCAAATATTCAGAAGTTTTGTCAAAGCGACGTGAAGTTGAAAAAATGTGATCTTTTACTCCATGTAACTTTGTAAATATTCACATAGGACCCTAATGTATGTAGTATTTCTAGAATCTGCTTTATGATGTAATTCGTGTTTATTTTTTTTAAATTAATCATTTTTTGTGAGAATGTTTGATTCATTATTTTTTTATCAAAATAGATTTACATTTTTTTATTATGTACCTACATGTGAATATTTTGATGATATTTAACATACCGTTTTTATAATTGCTGAGTTTGAATTAATTTTAACCTGTTTGTACATTTTTATTACTGCACTTTGCCAGTAAAGACAAACTACTGGCAGGGTGCAGCCAGTAGAAGGCATCCACCTCTAAGCCGGTGGGGAATATTTTCCATCGGTTGTGGATTTTTTGACCGATTGATTATATTTTCTACTGGCTGGGATCATCCTCAAGCCATGAGAGGCATATTCAAACCTTGATTGCTCAACTTTTCAGAGGACATAGACACGTAAGCTATGTCGTTCCTTATATTTCTAAATATTATACTGCCTCTCTTTCACAAGTTGGTATATTTTTTAAAAGACATAGGTAAGATATGTCGTTACTCATTTTTCTAAATATTTTCCTGCCTTCCTTTCACAAGTTGGTATATTTTTTAAAAGCTTTTTAGTAAGCTACGTCGATACTCATTTTTCTAAATATTTTCTTGCCTTCCTTTCACAAGTTGGTATATTTTTTAAAAGGCATATAAGTAAGCTATGTCGTTACTCATTTTTCTAAATATTTTCTTGCCTTCCTTTCACAAGACATAGGTAAACTGTGTCGTTCCTCATTCTTCTCAATATTATCCTGCCACTCTCTCACAAGTTGGTATGTACACGTTAATCAAAAGACAATGGTAAGCTTTTTATTTCACCTGTTAAGTACGCCACATGTACCGACTTGGTTGTTTACGATTGACTTTTTCCCGCACACGTAACCACACTGTGGTTTGACTAAGAATATTTTTCTGCTTTTTTTTCACAGGTTCACTAACACTATTTTTTATAGAATTTTTGTAGAATTTTTTAATTTTGTTTGATTTTCAGTTCCAGGAATATTTTTAGTGATCTATATGCTCTCCAGAGTTTATTTCGAATATATTGATATATTTAAAATTTCTAATAGGCCTATCTTATTTTTTTCCTTAGTATAATTTTTTCTTCCGGAATTTCTTTCAGTAAAGGATTTTTTAGGTTATGTAAGTACTCATTAAAGCACTGAGCTCTTGTGTAATCAGTTCCAAAATGGTGTGGGAATGCCTAGGAAAACTCAATGAACTAGACGAGAACAATATAGTCACCTTACAGTGGATTACAGGACACACTGGAATAGAAGGAAATGAAATAGCAGATGAACTAGCAAAGAGGGGGACTGAAACACCCTTTTGGGGGCTGGGCCGGAACCCCTTTGCGGTATCAACTCCAATGTAATATTGGAAGAAATAGGTAAAGCCGAACAAAGAGAAAATCTGACCATTGGAAATATCTAGTATTATCTAGTAGGGCTTAGACAATCAAAAATTCTTCTGGGTGACTACCACCTGTTGGGATCAAATGAATGCATAAGTCAAAGTAAAACTGCAGAGTTTTAACAGGGATCCTGTGTCGCCTGAAAACGCTCAAAATAGTGGAGGAAGAATAATGTATATTCTGTGGCATGGAAGAGGAAACCTCCAAACATATACCTACTTGCGAATTGCACGGCAATTCAGAATCCTGAGACACAACACCTAGGAGCTTACTGAAGTTAAAGTACATTTACCTAAGTTAAAGCCTGCAGATATCCTAAAATTCCTCCGGGAAATAGGACTAAAGGAGCTACTAGTCTCTCTCTGAGACTTTCCTCAGGAACTAAGTAGAAGTAAGGGGGCACAATAGATCTTTTAGGTCTCAGTGAATGTCACCCCAATATACATGCATACAAGTTGTATTATTTTATTGCATGTTTGTTTACTAACTGGGATTAACAATTGCATGATATTTTCCGTCGGTTGTAGACTTTTTCACCAATTGAATATATTTTCTACTGGCTTGGGTAATCTTTCAGTCAATGTGAAACAATATCTACGAGGGGCAACTTCCATCAGCCTTGATTGCTTGAGTTTTCATAAGTCATAAGTAAGCTATGTTTTTCCTTATATTTTTTAAATATTATCCTGCCTGCTCTTTACAGCTTGTAAATGTCTTGGTTTTTATACTTTTCGATCCTCGTGACGTTTGTCAGCGATTTTTCAATATGAAAGACGAAAGACTATTATATTATTAAGTATAAATCAATTCTTTTCGATCAAATTTCAATACAAGATTTCAACCTCCCCCCATTTTAAATTAGACTGGTCGGTTTGCCCGAGCCATAAGGCCGAAGGCGATCGTTATGAACGGACGTGTTGGTGCGCTGTTACCGGCTCAGACGATTTTCGCAAATATACCGTTGGAGCTAGCTTCTCACTCGTGATGGCGTACTTATAAATAAATGGCCAGGAGTCATCAGCTCTAATAACAGGGTCCATTAAACACAAATTTGGTCTGGTACAGAATTATCAATGTCTAATATTTTAGGTTATTTTCCATAAAATGCAAGAAAAAACTGATAACTCCCA
Source organism: Lochmaea crataegi (assembly GCA_947563755.1). NCBI lineage: Eukaryota > Metazoa > Arthropoda > Insecta > Coleoptera > Chrysomelidae > Lochmaea > Lochmaea crataegi. The sequence continues at coordinate 26,689,650 of OX387432.1, forward strand.
AACTTGCAAAGATTCCGAGTGTTGCAAGATATAAGTGATTCAATAAACACTATGTAACTTATTTTACGTTTCTTCTTATGACCTATTATACTTATACAGCTTACTCTACGAGGTATAAGTTTACCGTTAGAGTTAAAATGAAGTAATCAGGATACTTAATATGAACTGCTCAATTTTTACCAATTGGCTTCACATCATTACCATTAATTTATGTCTGTTCTAACAAACAATTTTGAAAACAAAAAAATTATTACACAAGGAAATCAGAAAATACATACCAGTTTGGTTCACTATCGAACCCGACATCAAATATACAAACTTTCACATTATTAAAACCTTTGACAGTGTTTTGCACTGTGGGTATGTTGAAAAATGTATTTTACAAACTATAGCAATTGCTTAGAAATATCAATACACATAATCTTCAATAAAATCTGTTTAATAACAACAGGTACAATTTACTAATGATTTCATACATGGATTTTTTAATATAAAATATATACTTATTTCCTAATACCGCAAACACAGTGCTGCTCTTGGAACAGAATACAATACATACCTAGATACCTATATTAAAAATGAACAAATTTAAAGTCACAAATACTAAAATACATATGCTGACCAATTTGAAGTCACACATCACACCACTTAAAAATTCAATCTTTCTTTTGAACATAAAAACTAGGATGTTCACTATATCTTATTTCAAGATTTCTTTGTGTTTCAGCAATATAAACTGTGTAAATTTGATCTTATATACACTATACACCTGATTTTGTAAAAAAGTTGATTTATATTTAGTATTAGTTAAAGTTGACCAAATATTTTGGGAGTATGGAGTGCAATTATCCTTTGAATTACGTGTTATAATCTTTGGAATTTGAGTTAAAATTTTGCCAACTTATGATATTGATTTACTTTATTTTTCTCCATTTTGTTTTGGAAAAATTGAATTGATAGCCATTTTACACTTTTTTCTTTCTATTATTTTATCAATCATATTGTGCATATATCCATTTGATTTTATTAAATAATTGGGGAAAGAATCCACACAGTGAGGGTTGAAATTATTAATTTTATCCTATTCTTTATGGGCGAGCCGAACGGATTTGCAACCGAGATCTATCATAATATTTCTTTTTATGAATCATGGTTGTTTATTGCCATCAGTGTGACAATGCATGTGTCTATTCAATTTGCCTTTCTCTCTAAACAATTTCGAACAAATTTCACATTTATACGGTTTTTCGCCAGTATGACAACGCATGTGTCTTTTTAAAGTTTCTTTAATCCTGAAAGATTTCATACAAATTTCACATTTGAACGGTTTTTCTCCAGTGTGACAACGGATGTGTCTTTTTAAAATACCGTTCTCTGTGAACGATTTAAAACAAATTTCACATTTGAACGGTTTTTCACCAGAATGACAACGCAAATGTTTGTTCAAACTTTCTTTCAAACCGAACGATTCCATACAAATTTCGCATTTATATGGTTTTTCGCCAGAGTGAGAACGTATGTGTGTGTTCAAAGTTATTTCCTCTCTAAACGGTTTCAAACAAATTTCACATTTGAACGGTTTTTCAGTGTGACAACGCAAGTGTCTTTTTAAAGCGTCTTTTACAGTGAACGATTTTAAACAAATTTCACATTTGAACGGTTTTTCTCCAGTGTGACGACGTAAATGTCGATTTAAAGTTCCATTTAAACCGAAAGATTCCATACAAATTGGGCATTTATAAGGTTTTTCACCAGTATGAGAACGAATGTGTGTGTTCAAAATACTTTTCTCTATAAACGATTTTAAACAAAATTCGCATTTGAACGGTTTTTCTCCAGTATGAAAACGCAGGTGTCTTTTTAAAGAGTCCTTCAATGTGTACGATTTCATACAAATTTCGCATTTGAACGGTTTTTCAATATGACAAGGCAAGTGCTTTTTAAAACTTTCTTTCAATTCAAACGATTCCATACAAATTTCGCATTTATACGGTTTTTCGCCGGTGTGAGAACGAATGTGTGTGTTCAAAGTTATTTCCTCTCTAAACGGTTTTAAACAAATTTCGCATTTGAACGGTTTTTCAATATGACAACTCAAATGTTTTTTTAAAGCGTCTTTAATAGTGAACGATTTCAAACAAAGTTCACATTTGAACGGTTTTTCTCCAGTATGACAACGTAAATGTACTTTTAAAGTTCCTTTAAATCCGAACGCTTTCATACATATTTCGCATTTATACGGTTTTTCGCCGGTGTGAGAACGAATATGCAAGTTCAAAATGTTTCTTTCTCTAAACGATTTCGAACAAATTTCGCATTTAAATGGTTTTTCTCCAGTATGACAACGCATATGCCTTCTTAAGGAGTCCTTAAAAGTATATGATCTCATACAAATTTCGCATTTATACGGTTTTTCGCCACTGTGAGATCGAATGTGTTTGTTCAAAGTACTTCTGTCTCTGAACGATTTTAAACAAATTTCGCAATTAAATGGTTTTTCGCCAGCGTGACAACGCTTGTGTATATTCAACGTACATTTCTCTGTAAACGATTTCGAGCAAATTTCACATTTTAACGGATTTTCAGTATGACAACGGAAGTGCTTTTTAAAAGTGTTTTCCAATCTGAATGATTCCATACAAATTTCGCATTTATACGGATTTTCGCCAGAATGAGTACGAATGTGTGTGTTCAAAGTACTTTTCTCTCTAAACTGTTTCAAACAAATTTCACATTTGAACGGTTTTTCAGTATGACAACGTAAATGTATTTTTAAAGTTCCTTTAAATCTGAACAATTCCATACATATTTCGCATTTATACGGTTTTTCGCTAGTGTGAGAACGAATGTGTAAATTCAAAATGCTTCTCTCTCTAAACGATTTCGAACAAATTTCGCATTTAAATGGTTTTTCTCCAGTATGACAACGCATATGCCTTCTTAAAGAGTCCTTCAAAGTGTACGATCTCGTACAAATTTCGCATTTATACGGTTTTTCGCTACTGTGAGATCGAAAGTGTTTGTTCAATATACTTCTCTCTCTGAACGACTGTAAACAAATTTCGCATTTAAATGGTTTTTCGCCAGTGTGACAACGCATATGTATGTTCAAATTACATTTCTCTGGAAATGCTTTCAAGCAAATTTCACATTTGAACGGTTTTTCGCCAGTATGACAACGCAAATGTCTTTTTAAAGTTCCTTTCAAACCGAACGATTCCAAACAAATGTCGCATTTAAACGGTTTTTCGCCAGTGTGAGTACGAATGTGTGTGTTCAAAGTATCTTTCTCTCTAAAAGATTTTGAACAAATTTCGCATTTAAATGGTTTTTCATTTGTGTGACAACGCATGTGGTTATTCAATTTACTTTTATACCTAAATGATTTTAAACAAATATTACAATGAAATCTTGTTTCTTCAGCACAAATATGATAAGGCAACTCCTTTAATTGGCTGGACGAACCTTTTACTTCATCTTTAATTTGATATTCCAACTCATTTCTCGTAAATGGTTCAATGCTTTGTTCTTGTGACTGGAATTTATAAAAAAGTTTTTTCTTGGCAAGATGCCTTACAACGTGGTGGAAAAGCTCAAATTTTCTAGTGTACAAATTTCCACAAAACTTACAAATTAAAATACCTCCAGGTAAGACCCATTTCTTCACATGGTTACCTTTTGCAAAATGTCCTATAATAAATAATACATCATATTACTTATTATATAGTGATATAAACTTGATGACAATATATGATATCATTGCCACAAAAGAATAACAACAAAAAGGTACAAAAATGTTGTTTTATAGAAGTAAATCTAGGTATTCATTTTTCTATTTACAAGCAAGCAATTTAAAATTCTGGTATAATAGGATATTATCCAGTATTCAGAAGTTAATTATACTTTGGCATGCTGTTTGATGGTAGCTTATGCAGTAGAATCTGAGTTTTTGACCTCCAGGACCCTGTGCTAACAGAGGGAGAACCAAAAAAACACAATTTTTCCGTGTTTTCACTCATAACTTCTGAACTATGTTTTTGTCAGAATACACCTTTTTACAATATTGTGATTCCATATATTTCACCAGAACCAAATATAATTTGCAAGTGGAATGTTGAGTGCTCAATAGTTAAGAAGTGGGGAAGAACAAAAATGAGTGTGCTTTTAAACCACACAACTGAAGTAAAACTTCTTTCGCTTCATCTATACAATTTTATTTACCTTAAAAGTAAAATATTTAATGTATTGAACAAAATACGAATTTATAAAATTGTTCGAGAACGAAAAGAAATTACAAAATTATCAAGAAATCACCGTTCGCGTAACGCTAGCAACCTCGCATAGTGTTGTTAATCTATGCTCGCAAATGACAGATATATATATATATATATATATATTTATTTCATGCTCTGGCTATGAGAGGAAGAGAGAAAGAACATGTGCGCGCACTGGCTATGAGAGGAAGAGAGAAAGAACATGTGCGCGCACACTGCTCTCTCTTGTCCCTACAGTAATATACGAAACGTAACTCTCTCTATTTCTATCTTCACTAACTCATAACTCCCTCTCAACTATCGTTCGCCTCGTCCGATCACACTTTTCGTAACGCTCTCGTCACGCATTCGCCAGCTTACTCCTCAAGTCAAGCGTGGGTAAAGAAGTTTTACTTCAAAAAACATTATTAAGAAAAAATAATAACACTAGAAAATTTGTAGGAACACAAATTTGGATGACCTTACATAAGAAACAAATGTTTATAGTATAAAAGTAAACACAAATTTAATTAAAAGATGAACACACAAAGTAGATATTGCAGTAACTACCTATAAAGGGCTATTAAAAGTATTGTTTTATAGTAATAATTATTTACATACCTATTCTTGTCTGTTTTAAATGTTTTTCTGGAACTAATTTCCCCTTTATGTCTACCTTATCTCCGCTTTGACTAAAAGTACTTATATATGTTTGTTCCAAATGGTCATGTAGTGTATCTGCATCATTTTCCTGTTTTATTGAAATTAATTCATTTTTTATAACTCTACTTATTTGGTTAACGTCTTCAACAAATTCTGCATTAAAACTTTGGAAAGTTTTATTTTTAGTACAGCTTTTTTGTAAATAAATAATTCCTGTATCATCTAAGTATTCTTGTTTTATTGGCACCAATGCCTTCATTACATTATTAATTTGGTTATTATCTGGCTGATCGTTCTGAGAAAAATGTTCTTCAATTTTAACTTTATGATCTTCAAAGGAAACATAGTCTGGATCTTGTTTTATTTCCATTATTGCATATTTATACCAGAGACTCTGTTTATACATATACAATTTAAGGAAAACAAAAACATATTGTCTCTGGCACGGAGTCTAAAAACCTTGGAACATAAAACTAATAGTTTTATGTTCCAAGCTAAAGATCCATGCATTGACTTAAATAGTTCTTCTTCTTTTTTTTGGGCCGTTGGGGGATAATTTACCCAGTTTTACACTTTTGGGGGAAAAGTTCTTTTGCTCTTGGCATTTCTTTCCCTCTAGAATAAATAAATTCCTTAAACAAAACTGCACAACTGTTACCGTTAAGTAGACTGACACTGAATTATTAAAAATGGTGAGCATTGGCGAGTTGTACCAACAGTCGGCTAAGCCTGGTTTATTTAACCATAGGGTTAAGTTTAACAGAAGTTTAAACCGGTGCGTGTTGAACCAGTGGTGTTTTCGAGACGTTTTGTTGATCAATCATTTTGAAAGGTTGGTATCAATGAATGTTAGACTAATGAACTACTGTGGGGTAAATTACTTACGCTTTGCCAAAGAGAAAATATAAAAGAAGAATTTTTAATGCGATTCTAACCCTCAGTTTCTCCAAGTGTTGTTAGCTTTTCAGCTTTTGCATAATATTTTATTTACTAAAAATGAATAAGAATAAAAAAAAGGCCAGAAAACTTTACGGCCAAAGAAGAACGTAAATTTACAAGTTCATTGAAATCTTCGTCATCGCTAATATTTGCTAAATCAGGATATTCCAGAATCCACTGACACAAAGTTTTTAGATTAGAAAACTAGGATTATTATTTTAACCACTCACTTTTGGGCGGTTAATAAACCCGTTAGTAAATCTCTGGTTACCCACTGATCCAGTCTGGTACAACACCCATTTTGCTTAAACCATTAGTTATGTTTTAAACCTTGTTGGTACAACTTGCCCTTTATAAAAATGTTTTATTTTTTATTTATGGACCAAGCTTGAACACATCCAGAAATACTACCTCGGATATACTTAGAGAAACCCAGTTGCGCGTCTCTGTTCCCCCCGTCCTCCTTCTTTCTAAAATTGAGAGGTAATGTATAGTAAAATTAATACCTATTTAGAGGTACCAGCCGTTTTAGTAACCTAACGTATGCGGCTTCTTGAACCATCTGACATTAACATGAAATCAAAATTTGACGTAACTTCAAAAACGTGACATCTAATAAATTAGTTACGACGTTCATTTTTGTTGGTAATTTTTTGTTTCAACCGATTTATTAATAATAAATAAGGATGGTCTTATTCTAAATGGGTATAAAATTTACTATAAAACCATAGATAAATAGTAGGTAAAACTATTTCAGTATCTAAAGGAGGTCACGCACTCTGGAAGGTATAATGGACTAATATATCCGACACCAACAGTTGTGCAACCATTCAACATATGAATAATATAACTGAAGTATAAACACTTCGATAGTTCATTTATCATTTAAATTGGCTAAAACTGTACATATCAAATTGTCCGCTAATTTTAGTTTACATAGCTCTTCATAAAGATAGAATTGCCTACATGCACAGAGTGGATCATTTTTAATTCCAATTCTGAACATATGGAAAGGAGATGAATAATATCCTGTTCTCATTTTTATAACCCTTGTTAAAAGTTTATTTTTGTCCTATAACCTTCACAGCCTCACATGTGGAAACTAGGCCTCGCATCTCATTAATAGTTATGTCTAGCATTGTTAAAGTCGGAAATTTACACCTACACAACTAAACTCATTGAACAGATATATCACAGATTTTATTTTGAAATTAGTGCTTTGTTCTGCAGAGATGTAGGTGTCGGTAATTACATTGCATAAGTTTTATAGTTAGTTTTAATACTAATATAATTTCAAGTGTCCTGTTACTTTATCTAAAGCACTTTTGGGTGCAGGACCTATAGCAATTACTGTCCTAGATCCGGGAGCAACCTGTGTTTGCCCAGCATCTCTTATTATACTAGACAAAATATTATCTTTTTGTGCTGCTTTATGTAACGCTAGTAACTCTTCTTCAGAATCAATTCGCACTGCTATCTTTGTACCACCTAAAAAATAATGCAATAAAATAAATATGATGGGCATATAAATCTATTATTTTCAGTTTTTAAATTATGGGAATAATAAACATTTGGAGAATATTGAGCTTTAGAAATGTAGTTTCAAGTAAACATACCAAACTTTAGCCACTTTTTTAAAAGATTTGGTCGTTCTTTAAGTGCTTTGGCATATGCTGCAACTGCTGCATGACCACATTGTGCAGCAACTTTACCCTTTTGCATTTTCAAGTCATTTCTTACACCCATTATTAACCTATATTCATCTTTGGGATCTTCAAACTAGAATTATTAAAGTAAGTAATTACTATATAAAATAGCATTACATACCACAAAATTTTACATTCCACATTTTTTCTAACCTCATATCTTTCTTCCATTCCATTTTTCCACATTTCTTCTTTGAGTCTATGATTGGGTTTGAAACGTAAAATAAAATATGCTGAAGTTACTCCAATTCCTATTAATGTTCCTGCACTAAAAACTGATAGTGAATTACTTGCGATTATTCCCATACTTTTTGAATAAGATAAGGTCTATTATCTATGACATGGATAAAGTTGTACTGAAATTGTCATCACAGAATTACACAGATATTGTCATAGGCAACATAAGAAATTGTGACTAATGTTCCGTTCTATTTCAAACGAAACCTGAACGTCTTCTTCTATATTTATTCTATTACAAATTAACTACCAAAGCTAATTCAAATAACTACTAGCACAAAACAGGGGGTATGTTTTGTGACTACTAGTTTATGTCAAAATGGGAGGTAAATAGTTTTATAATCAAGGTACATTTATAGTCTAGATAAATCCATATAACAATAAATATTGTAGAAAATTTACTACTAAATACAGACTAGCAAATTGCTGTAGATAACTATCACAGAGGGACATTTAAAAAAAGAAGAATCGAAATATAACCTCACATTCTGATTCTGAAGTTCAAATGTAATCTATGTAAATAAATGTTATGCAGTTTTTAAACTATGCATGTAAATGTTTTTAAAAACTACTTAAGGTGTATACATTTTTATCAAAATGTACGCTTTAATTCTATTTCACAAAAAAATCGTCCGGGTAAGTTATGTGTTTGATAAATCTGTATTGGTTGGGTTTTTGTTCTAGGGTAATTCAGTTATACCTATTACTTAGGTGAAATTTTGATCTTAAATCAATGTAAGCATAACAGAAGATAGTTTAATAGTCGTATTTTATATTTTTAGTATTGAAAGAAGATACACCATCTTACATTACTTTGTCTCAAGAATTATCCGAAAAAAATGTAGATTTAGCTAGTAATTTGTTGAATAGTATGACTGTAGTTTCTAACTTTTTGTCTGAAGATGAAGAAAACTCCATTCTAGATGAAATAGAGCCTTACCTTAAAAGAATGCGATATGAATTTGATCACTGGGATAATGTAAGTTCCCACTTATACCTACTTATTTATTGAAAAATGTAAATATTTTCATTTTTTGCTTATGAAACATGTTAACCAGCTGATTTATTTGAATAAATATATGTATTTCAAAATACAGGCTATTCATGGGTTTAGGGAAACTGAAAGATTAAAATGGAATGAGTCCAATACCAAAATTCTTAACAGAGTAAGGAAGCTTGCATTTCCTCCAAATGTAGCACAACTTAAGTTTGTACATATCTTAGATTTGGATAAAAATGGATATATCAAACCACATATTGATGCAGTGAGAGTAAGTGCCATTTTATTTAGTATGAAATATTTTTTGGTACAATTAAGCTGTGATTCTTAGCTCAAGATAGTTAAAGTGTAATGCTATGGACTCTATTTAGAAATTAAATAGGGCAAGTCCATGTGACGTCACACCCTGATGAATCTGATGATAAACAAGCTTTCTTTGCACAACACGTGGTTCTTATAGTTATTTTGATTGTGTTTCGAGTTAATTTAATTTTGATTCGGTGCTTTCTTCAACATTGTTTTAATTGCTTAGGTATTTTAAAAGCTATATCTGACTGTTTATAATAGAAAGGATTATTAAATTAAATTACAAATCTAAAATCTATCCAAATCATTGTTTATCCTCAGGGCAATGTCATTAGTGTCAACTTGCCAGTTGGTGGACATGCCCTATTAGTTTATTCATTCAAAGGGAATATTAAAACTATATAGAATATTTTTGGTAGAATAAACAACTATTCCCAGAACTACATGCTGTGACAAGAATTAAGTTTGAACATTGAAGTATAATTCAATAACTATGTGGGCATGAAGCCCAAGGTGGTAGTTAATTTTTAGAGAATAATTATTGGTATCAATAAGGATTAGTTAATAATATATATTGACTATTTTGAAGTAAATTTTCATTTAGAATTGTTTTTCAGTTTTGTGGTGACACCATAGCTGGATTAAGTCTTCTTACTGACAGTGTTATGAGGTTAGTTCATGATAAAAATAAGGAACTTTATGCTGACATACTACTCTCTAGAAGATCGTTGTATATTATGAAGAATTCTGCACGATTTGATTATACACATGAAATATTAAGTAATGAACATAGTATTTTTAAAGGAGAAAAAATATTTAAAAATAGAAGAATATCTGTGATATGTAGAAATGAACCTGATCCAGCCAATAAAAAATAGAATTTGTTGTTAAGTATTTTTAAATTGTCTTTATGAAGTAGTAAACCATGAGACTGCAAAATATGTTCTTTGATTTTAATACAGTGGAATATAGTTTAAAAACCAAAGCAACAATATAAATATTGTTAAGCCTTTTACTTTCTTTATTTCTACAATTTTAACTTTCACAATTCAATACAAATAACGTTTCACTATCAGAACACAGAACTCAAATTTCTAAAATTTCAAAACTAAAACTCACTAATGTCAATTGTCCTGCTTTTTTTACTTTTCATCTGTTCCAGACAGTTCTCGACTTTTTGATGACATTTCTTGACTTTTCGATGATTCCAGATGTACGTCTTCTCCTCACTGACAATTGGTTGCGGTAGACTAGGTCATTGATTTTCTTGAGAATGGTGTAGTTTCGTTGCAGTTTTTGGTACAAACCTTTTCTGCGCTTGGGATTGAACAGCCAAACGGGGTCACCTCACAAGAAACTTGTGTTTGTAGTATACACGTCGAGTCTAACCTTCACCTTATCGTTGCAGAGTTTCAAACATTCGTGAGCAAAATTGTGGACCTTTTCCAATTTTTCTTTCAAGATTTCCATGTACATAGGAGGTGCTGCTTCTTCACCAGGAGGAAGTCTTCTGGAAAGAAGATCATGGGGAAGCTTCATTTCTCTGCCAGTGACTAGTATAGATGGACTATAACCAGTTGATTCGTGTTCGGAACTTCTATAGGCTAGCAGAAATAGAGGAACTAAAGTGTCCCAGTCTTTCAGAGACGAACATTGAAAAATATTGGCAAATAGTTCTATGATGTCTTTCTACCATTCCATCAGAGTGTGGGTGGAGAGGCGTAGTGCGTGTTTTCTTAATGTCTAGTGACTTCATCAACTCCTGCCATAATTCGGATTCAAAATTTCGACCTTGATCAGAATGTAATTCCAGAGGGACTCCGTGTCTCGCAATAACGTTGGTTACAAAAGCCTCTGCTACTGTCGTCGCTTCTTGATTAGGAAGAGGTGCTATTTTGGGCTATTTGGAAAAATAATCCATTACAACCATCAGGTATTTGTTTCGTCTTTCTGTCAAAGGAATTGGACCGGGAATATCAATGGCAAGTCTTTCAAAAGGCTCTCCGGAAAGATTCTGTGCCATTTTTCCTAGGCTTCTTGTTTTAGGACCTTTTTCTACTATTGCACAGATCACATTTCTTGCTCCAATCTTCTACTTTGAACCAATAATATCTTTCCCGAACTCGTACCAGTATTCTTTTAGTACCAAAATGTCCTCCTGAGTGGCTACTATGAAGTTTTTCTAACACACTCCTGATGTGTGATCTTGGCAGTACCAATTGGTGATCTATATATATCGGTGATTTCCCATCTTCGATGCAATATGCCATCATAAAGATACAGTGAATCCCTTTGAGCCCAGTACTCTTTTAAGCTTCCACTATATCTGGCTACCTCTTGCCAAGTAGGTCTTATTCTATTTTTAAGCCGTTCTCTCATAACTTTCAAGTCATTGTCTTTTGACTTTTTCTAGGGATTTCAAGGGGATTCTGATTATCATCACTTTCTGGCTTGATTGTGGTTATTTGTAGACTAACTTCTTCCACTGGGTTCTCCATTTCTACAATCCTTTTACAGTACCGGAATTGTCGTTCTAAGCAGGGTCGCCTGGAAAGTATATCGGCTTTGCTATGGAGACGTCCTTTTCGGTGTACTATTATAAAGTTATATTGCTGTAGTCTCTCTATCCACCTAGCAACTTATCCTTCAGGCATCTTAAAATTCATTAACCACTGCAAAGCACTATGGTCACTTCTTATAACAAAACTCCTGCAAGGGCTTTGATAATAGCCAAAAGTTCTTTTCTGGTGACACAATAATTTTTCTCAGCCTTTCCCATGATTTTACTAAAGTATGCAATCACTTTTTCTTCGCCGTTTTGTTCGTGTGATAGCACGGTGCCTATGCCGTGGGGATGCATCACAATCCAAAATGCATATCCTCAGTACCTACAGGTCGGACGTAACAATATAATAAGTATATTTGTGGTATCTGAAAGGTATTAAGATTTCAAATGTCCAACTCCATATGTACATGTTTTTATTATGATGCAAATATTGCGTAAAATAATTTTTCATTTATTTATTTTTTTTAAAGTAAGAGAAAAATAAAATTTAAAAAAATTATGATATCCAATTAATGATTGTTATATTCACATTAGTGATTAAATACGCTTATTTATACAATGTTGTATTACATCCAGATTCAAAGAATAATTATATAAAAAATTGTATTATACTTTTATCAAAAATTTAAAGCGTTTTTTATCCAGTCTAAGTACAACGCTATATCAGTAAATACTACGTAATGAGAGGAGTCACATCTAAATTGGTTCTGTAGCGCGACACTTATTGAAACCATTCCTCTTAACTGCCAAATTGGATTACTAGCATCAGAACCTGTCTTCGGAAATACCATACCACCACCGGAATCGCCGTTACATACTGAAGTACCTGCAGAACAATATATGAACATTAAACCCTGTATTATCCGAAAATGTAGTTCAGTTAAACATTTTATAATAATTTGGTTCGTTTTTTTAGTGTTTGAAATCTACACTGTTTATAAAATAAGACTAAATATCAGAAGGTCATTTCAATGCTGAAAGTTGATGACAATATAGCTTGATAAATGTTATTCTTGCTAGATGGGTAGTGGTTTTTCACTGGAATTTGTAGTGTATAACTATTATAAATATCCGTTTTCGCATTTTAGTAGGGCAAATATGGTAGATTATACATTTGCATTAGTTTTAGAAATACACCAGACGCCTAGGTCGCTGTCAAAGGGGTGTCGGACGCCCTCAAATTTGTAATTTTTTTCTCCCATCCGTCTGACGTTTTAATACATTGCAACAGGACAAATTAAAATCGTCAGACGGAAATATGGGCGGCATGATATTCGGCACAATTTCATTACAGGTACCAGTCAAGGTTTATTCCAATAGATGGTTATATAAATGGGACACTATATACCGCTAGTGTTTAATTTACTGAAAAACAAATCTGAAGAAACTTATACTCTGTTTAAAAAAAATTAAGTTTCATTCCCGAGAAAGTAGTGGTTGATTTTGAAATTGCTATTCATAATGCAGTTCGTAAAGTGTGGGATAACGTTACAATTATTGGTTGCCGCTTCCATCTTACTTAGTTTTGGTGGTGTAAAATAAAAAGGTTGGTGTTAAGCGGTAAAATATAAGAACAAAAATAGTGAAACTGGAAAGTGGCTAGGTTAATGTTTTAACGGTTTTTGCAGATTATTTGGTTCATTAATTCTAATGAAGTGTAACCGAACCAATCGGGGTTCGTGAAATATATTCTATTTAATAATTGAGAATAACTTGGAATAATACCAGCAAGATATTACTGGAATTGGCGTCATTGCAAAGTTTTCTTAAAATTGTTTTAAATTGAATAAAAAATCCGTTATATTGAAGAAATCTATATAAATCTACCGATAATTTTGTTTTTAAATTAGGTAGATACCTGCTGAGCTCTGGTTGTTGTATTCCCCCCCGTCAATATTTTGATGAACAGGTCGCTTACCATTGTTAAAGCCAGCACAGTAAGTGTGGTCGGAAGTAAATCTTGAATAAAATTCGGCAAATGAATAAATGCAGGTATCTCGTGAAACAACAGGCATGTATGCCTTCGTTAATTGGTCGGTAACTCTACCAGTTTCATCAAATCCCCAACCAACGACAATACCTAAAAATATATTACATTATACATACAGTATATTATACAAAATTAAGTATATTTTACAACTAATTTTGAAGAGTATGTGACAAACTGTTATATATGTGGCTATAGTTCTGTGTTGTAGATGTTCCTATGTAAACTTGAGTCTTCGCACCTTATTGGTGGCATAGTGCAAGTCCGCGTGACGTCATGTGAAGACGCCCTGATGAATCTGATAAACAAGCGTTCTTTGCACAACACGTGGATCTTAATAGTTATTTTGATCGTGTTTGAGTTAATTTAATTTTGATTTGGTGCTTTCTTCGACGTTGTTTTAATTGCTTAGGTAAGTATTTTAAAAGCTATATATGACGGTTTATAATAAAAAGGTTCATTAAATCAATATAAAACAACCAAATTACAAATCTAAAATCTATCCATAATTGTTTATCCTCAGGGCGTCTGTCATTAGTGTCAACTTGTCAGTTGGTGGACATGTCCTATTGACTGTGAAAACCACCTGAAGAATGCATACAGGAAACGTCCAGAAAAAACAGATTTTAGATATTTATGAAAGCTTCGGGTAAAAAGAAAATAATAAATGAAGATGTAAAAATAGCAATACCCTTGAATGCAATAGGGTATTCGGGTATTGAAATTTTCAACACTTCAAAAAAGATGATGTTAAAATACTAAAAGACATTAAAGAAACTAGAAGAACATTATGTTTTCATTAAGAATGTTGTAATGGTTACGTCCAAATTAAATAACCAAAGGCAAGACCAAGAACCAGAAATAGTCGGTTTTCTGATGGAGCTCAAGAAACAAGCAGATTTATGTTTGTTTTAATGTACTAATACTAACTTTAATTATACTTGATAAAGAAGTTCAAGAACATCTACTATACAGAACTATATATACTTTAACACCAACAAATACATACCTTGTCTTGCGATTACACTTTCCAAACTTGTAATTTCTTCCCACAAACAAACTGGTCTTACATACGACGTTATCTCAACTGGTTCAGTCAACTTCAATAGTGCAATGTCGTTAGCGAAAGTACTGGAACTATATTTTTGATGAACTATTATTTTTTCTATTTGCCTGTCTTGAATACCAGGGTTAGACCATACTTTCAAATAGAATTTACCTGGAACAAAATCAGTTTGTTTGTCAACTGTATAACTGTGGACTCACATTGAGGTGATGATGCCGTTGTAAATGTTTAATGTTACAAGATTGGTGAGAAAATTGGGTGAATTGTAGAGATTGGGAGATTCTCGAAGTTAATTTTTCTGTTTTATATTAGTTATTTAATAATAATTAGTAGGTAACCATTATTTTATGCTAAACTTATCCTATTTCATCTGAGATTGTTTGTTTCGGATAGTGATGAGTAAAGCAAGACCAAGACCGGCTTTGTGTCTTGGTCTTGGTCTTGCATGCGTGGTCTTGGTCTTGGTCATGCATAGTCCGGTCTTGGTCTTGCTGCAAGAGTCTTGCAGGTCTAGTTGGGAAAAACCCACAACAAAATTATTATGAAACATTTTATGACCCTTTACCAAAATGTCTAGTATTGGTACATCTGCCGCCGTTTTTTGATATTGTTCGATAATTTATTTATGGATCTGTTACGACCCAAGATGGGCCATCAAAAACAGATATATGGTAAACAAATAATAAAATTATCTCTTAACTACCCCCCCCCCCCCATAAATTAACCGGCAACCCTTCATTTTAAATGGGCTTACAATAAGATCCTCGTTTTAGCCCGGTACACTTAGTATGTGATATCACAGGTAATATTGTGAGTGGAATAAAATTTGTTCAACAAACATATTTTTATTTAAATTAGCTATACTTATTCAAAATTCAAATTGCTTTCATGATACTTTGAGGTAAAAATACACATTTAGTAAGAATTAATTTGAAACATGCACAACTCGGTCTTGGTCTTGGTCTTTCACACTCGCTCTTGGACTTGGTCTTGCAAGCCTTTAGCTGGTCTTGGTTTTGGTCTTGGTCTTGCATTTTTTGCAAGACCAAGACCAGTCTCGCTCATCACTAGCTTCGGGTAATAAAATTAACGCTATTATTGTTAAATTTTTTGCCATTTTGCATGTTTGATTGCCTTTGCCTATAGGTAGTGGATGCTGAATTTGTTTGGTGGTCTACAATCTTGTGTAGATACATTAATTCTAACCAAAAAATTGAGTTGGTCGTTGGAAATAGTGCTTTATCAACTTGAAAAAATAAGCAGGAGTAAAACAAGTAAAAGGCAAATAAAAAGGCATCACTGGATATGAGAGCTACAAGGGTAAAAGTGTCCGACCAATCGGCACTTTTAGTGTCACTATAGACATAGAGACGAAAGAGAAATACAAACCTTTCTCCTCTACCAAACAATCAGCGCAGACGTTGGTTCGCTGAATAATTATGTCATAAGGATAGCAAATCCTATTGAAAAAATTTAAATCACCTCCCATTGGGTAAATCACGACAAACCCGCGAGAGCATTGACTTGCTGGATAAGTAACGCCACAAGGACAAAGGGAGAAATATATAGGTATTTAATAAATATATTTTTAACCCTCACGCTCAAACAATAAAAAGGAACTTGATTCTTACTGGGTGTTCCACGTCTCCTCTCGCCTGTAACACATTAATTTTTATAATTTTATTTTTGTAAATAAAGAAATATAACTTACTGTTTTGGAATTTATTACATACCTAAATAAACCATGAGACTGCTTGGAGATAAAGCAGTTTGCGATCTTTTTCTTGTAACGCAATGTGCTACAGTGATCAAATGAATTCTAGAAATCAATGAAGCACCGCATATATAGGTTAAATCTATTCCTCTGGCATGGTAAAGAGCGGCATGCCATGGATATTCTCCTTCACTTGTGGGTTGACCATATGTTATTAACGGTTGAGCTGCTTTCTAAAAAAAAATGAAAAAAATATAAATAAATAAAGTTTTTTTTTATGTATTTTTGAAGAAAACATGAAAAGACAATAATTTTTTATATACAAAGTAACACTTATTTTATGTTTTTTGGCGTTTTTTTGGTAGCAGTGCTCTTATATTATACACCTTAGGTTTTCGGCCAAATTTACTAGCGTAGATATTGTCATGATATGCATTATTCATAATAAAAAGATATAAAAATAGAATCAATTTTTATCAATTAACATTTCTGACACACTCTATATTGTTTGTTAAATGTTATAGAGTGTGAAGAAATTTTATTTCAATATGTATTGTTATTGTTGTTTGAAATAGTTTATATAATTTTCATATAATATACAATGCATTGAAGTTTTTAAATTGGATCTAATAATAATTTGAATATTTTAGAAAATTTATATTTTATTGAATGAAGATTTAAACAAATTAAATTGTTTTATTTTATCATTTAGTATGGATCTTCATCAAGTAAAAGCCTCATCTATTCAATTTCTTATAGTTAATATCAATGAAAGTATCGATGTATATTAATACTTACGGTTTTTTGAATTTAATAGTATATTCTGTAACAAGGTTAGAATGAAAATTCGATGCGAGTGGAAAGTTCCGAGCGCGAGCCGAAGGCGAGCGTGAGGAACCACGAGCATCACGAATTTTCATTCTAACCGAGTAGCAGACTATACTTTCTCCACGATCAAAGATTTTAAATATATATTTTTAAATAGAAATGAACAAAAGATAATTTATATTACAGAACTCAATCACAATTATTATATTAGAAACATTCTACTCTGTATTAATTGTTATATTTGTACAGTTCTCGAAATAAAAAACTGGTGCATTATTGGAGGTATTTTCAACAATTGCGTGGTTGGGTTAGGTTACGGTTATGCGACAGCAATAATTTTGACACTCAAGTTTTGACACTACGATGACAATCAACTGCGTCAAGGCTAATGCTATTATTGCTAACCAATGTGAGAATATTATTCTATCACAAGAGAGAGAATGTAATAGTATATTACATACCTAGCGGGGAAGTAGATCATTACAGCCCAGGCTTTGTTAGAGAACCGAGGCGCCTAGCGCCGAGGGTCGCTAAAAGCCGTGGCTGGAATGATCCTTCCCGCGTGGTATGTATACTATTTTATTCACAATCGCTTAGTTACAAGCTTTTAAAAAACAATAATTTTAAGAAAATTTGTTATCATATATTAATGTTTTTTTCGACAAAGAACGTCATGAAACGGTTGCTAGGCAACATTACTAAGTACCTATAGTTTGACATCTATCATAAACGTACCAATCATAGGCGTGCCCACGGGGGGGGCAGGGTGGGCCATGGCCCACCCTAATCGGTCTAATTCCTCAAAATATCAATATATTAAAAACATTTTATAATTTCAAAATTTTAACGTTCTTCTTTTTAATGCTTTGGATAATGTTCTAAGATCATTGAAATTGAAGTGGGAACAAGTAGTTTCCGTATGTTTTGACGGAGCTTCGACCATGTTTGGAAATATTTCTGGTGTTCAGTCGCGATGCAAGCAAAATAACCCTGATATATTATAATTATGTTCACTGTTACGCACACTGTTTAAATTTAACTCTGGAAGATGCTTGCTGCTCTCACTCGAATAACAAGTTAATATTTGATTTTTTTGGAATTATTCAATGTGTTTATTCGTTTCTCGAAGGTAGTTGCGTAAGACATGCAATTCTAGAGAACAGTATAAATATGTCACTCAAGACATTGAAAATCGTTGTCAACAACTAGATGGGCATGCAGATCTAAAGCGGTTTCTGCAGTAAAGGATAATTATGAAATTTTGATATTAGCTCTTCAAGAAATTATTGAAACCTCCAAACAATCTGATGTTAAAATAAAAGCTGTAGGATTACTGGCGCAGTTGAAATCATTTAATTTCTTGATTTGTTTACATATGACTGCTCCTATTCTAGTAATGATACTCAAAGTAAGCAAAGCATTACAAACGGAAAATTTGAATTTACTGTCCGCAATCTATTCTGTGAAGAGTTTACAATCAAGTTTACAAAAATTGAGACTGGATTCTGAAACTTTTTTTAATAAAATGTATGTTGAAGTTGACAAACATGGTATTACAATTCCGGAAACTAGGAAAAGAAAAATTCCGCGTAAAATAGATCAGATGTGTGATAATCAACATGAATTTGGAAATATGAAAGATTTTGTTAGAATAAACACATTTTATCCATTTTTAGATTCACTTGTTTCCAGAATAGACCAACGTTTTAGTCAAGAAACGACAGACATTCTTAAAAGTGTGAACGAAGTACTATTATTGAATTGTGAGGGCAATTTCACTCCAATTGATTCAATATATTTTGTTATATTACTTATAATTGCGTA
This sequence comes from Lochmaea crataegi, assembly GCA_947563755.1. Classification (NCBI taxonomy): domain Eukaryota; kingdom Metazoa; phylum Arthropoda; class Insecta; order Coleoptera; family Chrysomelidae; genus Lochmaea; species Lochmaea crataegi. The sequence goes on from OX387432.1 coordinate 26,708,739, forward strand.
ATTACTAAATCTTTCAATTAGAAATGGGGCAACGACGTTTTTTTATTTCGCCGATGAGCCTGCAATGGACTTTTGCATTATAGAAAAGGCAGCGTTATTGCTTAATTATCATTTTTAATAAGCATACTCAAATGAATCAATGGCCCCCCCTAATAAAAAAGTCTGCGCACGCCTATGGTACCAATATCAAATAAAGTTGCCAAACTAAACATAATGTCTGAATTGGAATTTACCTGCACTCCTCCGGAAGTCCGAGAAGCTGCGGGCACTGCGATGGACGGAATAATTCCAGAGAAAAGTAAAGAAAGGTATGAGAAAAATATTGTCATACTTCAGAAAAGTGACACATACTTCAGAAAAGTGACACATGCTTCTAGCCGGAAAAGTACTTTTCCGGCTAAGGCGTGGAAGTGAAAGTAAGTAATGAGTCACTTCCCTACCGTTATAAAACGTAAGAAATGTATATATTACTGACCGATTGTGAATAAATACATTTAAATTGCATGGGGGCAGAGGTGTTGTAGAATATTTCTTCAATCTCAAGAGAGAGAATTCCAGCATTCTGTAATCAAATTTGATTTCAGAATTGTCAAATTCTGTGATGATCGTGGAGAAAAGTTATACTGAAATAGTCAATGTGACATAATTAACATTAATAAATTTTTATTTCAAAATATTTTTATAATTAGAAAAATTTCAATGTTTTGTTCCTATCAGACAATGTGAAGGCAATAAAAATTATTTAATTGAAATATTACAAAAGTTTATGTTTTGACATAAATTGATAGAGCTAAATTTAATATACGCGAAGAAAATCAACCAATGGGAAGATAGGGAAAGAAATATTGGTTTCTGTAAGAAAAAAAATTGAGAAAAATGATTCTAAGCAACAGTTATTGAAAAAAAGAGATGGATATGAAAATGTTTGAAGAAGTCATAAGTACACATGTGAAAAGCGAAAAATTAAAATTTTACAATTTGGAAGAAAAATGAAAATTAAAAGCGAAGGAGCATTTCTTGCTAAATAATCAATAAAATTTAATATTTTTAAATATATTTGTAGCATAAAGAATAAAGAATCTAGAATCGAAAATAAAAATCCACTTAAGGGCAGGATCTACGTATGGGCTTAATGGGCTCCAGTCCAGGGCCCCCGGGTTCCAGGGGCCCCGAATAATAAAATAATACAAATACAAATAAAAAATAAAAAACCCGAGATATGTATCAAATTTATTTTTAATATTCCAGAGCAATTTACTTTCGATTTTTCGCTTTATTATGTTCATTTTTCATTTAAATTATGTTTGCAAGGAATTTATGGCTTTAATTTTTTATTTACCATAGATAAACAAGGTACCTGTTTATTTTATCTTCTTTGACCTTTCAGGGACCCCAAAGGTCGCGGTCCGGCCCTGCACTTAATCATAGATATTTTAGAAGAATTTATGGACATAATTTGGTTGAATAGTGAAATATAGAGGGACATTTGCAAATAAAAACATTTTTTCAAAAGTGAATTTTGGACTATTAAGAATTTAATTTTTTTTCATTTTTAATAGTGACAGTAGTAGTAAAACATCAAAAAGCGATTAAAGCGTTATAAATAAGACATTAATATTGTTCAATCAAAAATCAATGAGTTTTGAAAATGTAAATATTAGTATTCAGATTTAAAATAAACATAGTTATACAGTAAACGAAATAAAAATCACAATAATAAAATTCAATTTGATTGTCATATAAATTCTGTTTTTTTATTTTTTCGTAAATGAAAATTATCCATATTAAATTAAATTACATACAGGGTTTAACATGATAAATAATTTTAAATTAAAATAAATTATATACAGGGTTTAACATAATTAATAATTTTAAATAAATTACATATAGAGTTTGTCATAATAAATAATTTCAAATTAAAATAAATTACATACTATCAATGAAATTTCATTAAAAAAAATACTGTTTCATCCATTTTATATTTTCAAATTTAAAAATTCAAAATTGTTAAATAATAATATCACATAAAAATATATATCTGTATTCTTTTTGTTTATGAACCTGTAAAATAATTAATTTTGTAATAAAATAAATTTAGAAAAAAAAAGTATTTTTATTTATATGTAGTGGTGAAATATTAATATTTTAAAATCATTACAATATGTACCTTGAATATAGTGTATAGATACCAATAAAATTATGAATAAAAGTACCCATATGATACCCAGAACAGAATCTGTTTTGAAGTTATTTGAATTAAATCTCTATATTACACATCGCCATCTTTAAAGGGCTCTAACTCATCAGGAAGCATTTTTGGATAAGGTGATTTACGTAAAATCGACATAAATAATGAACTCTAGATTTTGCAATTTTTTTTCTGGTCATACTTTCATTTCTACCTGTCCATATACTTAGGTACTCCTTAGACAAAGGAACATCTAAGACTTATTCTACCTACAGAGCAAGTCACTCAACCGATACGGAACAGAAAAGAAACATGGTCTAATGATTTGTTAATTAGTTAGATACAAGAGACTGCTTAACACAGTAACCGACAATCGTAAACAAAAATATTTGTCGCACTTTCGACCTCTATTGACACCAATTTCGACAGGGTTGATTGACTTTTGCCGGGCTCTGAATATAACCTAACAAATTATTTTAACAGTCGCCTTATAGCGCATGTCCACCAACTGACAAGTTGACACTAATGACAGTCGCCCTGAGGATAAACAATTGTTTGGATAGATTTTAGATTTGTAATTTGGTTGTTTTGCACGGGAGCGTAGAAGCGCCACACATAAATTTAGATACCTACATTTTTTATCATAAATTACCTACGACGTTATTACGAGATATAAGACGTAATTACGAGATTGAAGACATAATTTTGTGATATGGAAGTTGTCAGACATGACTCTTGAACTAATTCTTTAAATCTGAAAAATTCAAACTAAAGCGACCACATAGGTATATAGTTGAAAAATGAACAATGAAGATCAGGTAAGTAGACAATAAATATGATATATTGTAGGTACACTTCACTCAGTAGTACCTACAGGGTTAATATTGATAAATTATTGTACCATTACCCATCCCTCAACATCGTTATTATTGCCAGAAGAAAAAATGTTTAAAATAAAAGGTGAGATGTTATAGCTAAATTTTTTAAGGCATTGTCAAGTACAGTTAGTGCAGATTTCAGGGAATACTAAAGATACTTACGTTACATTTTTCCTAACACAAAAACGTTATGAGATAGTGGCATATTTTAAAAATCAGAATAAAGATTTAATAATATACAGAGTATCTATCCCCCGCATACTGGGAATGCCAATGGATCAGATTGCCCCACAATATAGTTTTAAAAATGAATACACAGTAATCATTCCAGAGAGAAAGGACTGGGATACAGGGCCTCCTATAATAGCGAATCTCAACTGGTACACTGATGGCTCTAAAACAGACTCTGGAGTAGGAGCCGGAATATATGGGGTACAAGAGAAGATCACGATCTCTCTAAGCCTTGGGAAACGTGCCACTGTCTTTCAGGCAGAGGTAATGGCAGTGCAATGCTGTGCAGAAGAGTTGATGAGACGGGAGCTAGATAGCCAAAGAATCGTCATCTACTCCGATAGCCAAGCAGCACTAAAAGCGATAAGCTCATATCGGACACAAGTCAAATCTGGTGTGGGAGTGTCGCAAGGCCCTCAACAGACTAGGTAGTCACAATAGAGTGACCCTAGCCTGGGTGCCAGGCCATCAAGGAATAAAAGGCAATGAAAAGGCCGATGAATTGGCCAAGCAGGGAGCGACTGAGGTCATGACAGGGCCAGAACCTTCCTGCGGAATTGCTAAATGCCTCATCAAGGAGAGCATCCACCAATGGATAAACAACCAGGCGTTGCGCTGGTGGCATGAAACTCCGGGGCAAAGGCACGCTAAGCTATTCCTTAAAAGACTGTCACGCGACCTACTATGTCAAAGTCGAGAAACGACGAGGATGATGGTGGGAATGCTGACAGGGTATTGTAGGCCAAGGAAGCATATGCACACAATTGGCCTAGCAGATGACAGCCTATGTAGGTTATGCCAGGAAGAAGACGAAACCGCGGAGCACTTACTCTGTGAGTGCGAAGGCCTAGCAAGGGTGCGGTTTCACCTTTTCGGAGAAGAAAAACCGAGGGCAGAGAGCTACGCAAAGGAGGCGGTATCCAGGCTAATAGGTCTAATAAAAAGAATAAAGCTAGATATCGAGCTCTAAATATGGGGAAGGACCACAATAGATCTGCAAAGGTCGCAGTGAGATAGGACAAAGAGCCACTCCAATTCTAATCTAATCTAATCTAATCTAATCTAATCTAATCTAATCTAATCTAATCTAATCTAATCTAATCTAATCTAATCTAATCTAATCTAATCTAATCTAATCTAATCTAATCTAATCTAATCTAATCTAATCTAATCTAATCTAATCTAATCTAATCTAATCTAATCTAATCTAATCTAATCTAATCTAATCTAATCTAATCTAATCTAATCTAATCTAATCTAATCTAATCTAATCTAATCTAATCTAATCTAATCTAATCTAATCTAATCTAATCTAATCTAATCTAATCTAATCTAATCTAATCTAATCTAATCTAATCTAATCTAATCTAATCTAATCTAATCTAATCTAATCTAATCTAATCTAATCTAATCTAATCTAATCTAATCTAATCTAATCTAATCTAATCTAATCTAATCTAATCTAATCTAATCTAATCTAATCTAATCTAATCTAATCTAATCTAATCTAATCTAATCTAATCTAATCTAATCTAATCTAATCTAATCTAATCTAATCTAATCTAATCTAATCTAATCTAATCTAATCTAATCTAATCTAATCTAATCTAATCTAATCTAATCTAATCTAATCTAATCTAATCTAATCTAATCTATCCCATTTGCAAAATATACCCGTTCTTTATTCTTTTCTCCCGAAAGTTGCACGTTCCTGTATAGTAATGCAGTTATTTTCTATTGGCATAATAACAGATAAGAGATGGATAATTTACAATGAATATAAACAAGATGCGCCTACCGCAATACCAAGAGGGGATGCTTTTAACGTACTGCTGTAATGCTGTAATGAAAAGCAAAATTATTAATTTTTTGTGGGTTCCTTCACATACACAAATTAGAGGCAATGAAACAGTCGATCAAGCTGCCAAAGAAGCTCACCTTAATAATCCCACAATAGTGAATGAACAACTGACTAGTCACAGTGATCTAAAAGCCTTGTTTAAAAAATCAACAAAAAATGTGTGGCAAAAATTATGGAATACATCCGAAGCTAAGTTAAAACAAATAAAGCAAGTTATTTCTCCAAGGAAGAACCTTAGTATTACGCGTAGACACCAAGTAATATTATCACGTCTTAGGATAGGACACACGAGATATACACATCAATATCTGCTGAAGAAAGAAGACGCCCCAATATGTAGTGTGTGTCAAGTGCAAATAAGTGTCAAACATATTATTGTTGACTTCCCTAAATATAGTAATGAGCGAAAAGTGTATAATTTTAGCGATAATCTTATAAATCTGCTTGGAGACTCCTGTAATATCGGAAACTTAACTATGTTCCTTCAAAATATTAACATCATTCACATACTGTAAATAACACCCATGTAAATTGTAATTATTGTACCAATTTATGCATATTTGCTAATTACCTCAGTTGTTGAAGCAAATTGCATAAATATATTTCTTTTATAAAAAAAAAAAGTACTGCTACCATTGTATAAAGATAGGCCTATCTTTATACAATGTACGGTGCTACTACTATTGAATAAAAGGTCTGTTTCAACCGCAATCAGAAACGATCAGAGAATAACTGGTCATAGCAAACAACGAGCTTACTTTCGCGTAATTCCTATCACTGATTGCAATGGTGGACTATTCTCTGATCGTTTCTGACAGTTTCTAATTGCGGTTGGAACAGACCTAAAGAATATAAGGATAAACATTAGGTTTGTTCGAAGTGCAATCACAAATGTTTGGAAACTGGACGAATCATGCGCAGTGTATAAAAACCGGTCGCAGAGAGGTCGATCCTTTTTATTATAAACAGATATAGCTTTTAAAATACCTTAGCAATTGAAACAACGTCGAAAAAAGCACTAGATTAAAATCAAATGGACTCCAACACGTTCAAAATAACTATTAAGAACCACGTGTTGTACAGAAAATGCTTGTTTATCTGAGAGCAAAGAATACACAACAAGACGTGAAGCCCGGCGAAAATCCTTTGATGTTGGAGGTGCAAACATAAATAACCTTGAAGGTGATATCTAGCAGATCTAGCTAACTCCGGCATACATTGAGAACCATAATAAATGCTTACTGCTTTACTCGAATCACACTGAGAAAAGGTATTTTTGCATAAAGTTGTGTTTTATCAAATGTATTAGGGGAGACTCGGGCAGCCCCGATCACCTAAATTTAAGTAATTATGAAACACTTTAAATCTAATTGGATGCGGTTGATTTTTTATATGCAGTTAAATTCACATATTACGCGAAGGTATTTAGAAAGGTGAAGTTCAAATAATGACAATTAAAGCCGCAAAAAATTTAAACAGAAAACTTGCAAAAGATCGGTTTTGCCCAGTACCCCTGGGTACAACAGATCATGCGTTAGGGCAAAATTGATCAGGATTTGCTAAATAATTTAAAATATTTTTTCTATAAATAAAACCAGAAATAAGCTTCAAAAAATGTATTAACAAAAAAACTTAAACGTAATAGTAGTTTTTTATATCTATTAGTACGTTAATTATTCAGAAACACTTAAAACAAAAATTAACGAAAAAACAAACTCTGGTAACCTTCTATACTTTTTATATCCAATCTAAACTTCAAAAAAATTGTTAACGAAAACATAAACTTTTGTATCTAATAAATTATAAATCATTTTTTAGAAACAGTTCGCCTATTTGATACTAATACATATATCATATTTGTCACAAAAGAAAACCCCACTTTTGTAATAGGTGCATAATTTATGTGCCCATTTCCTGCAGATATTGCACTGGATCCAAACTTCTCTTGGACGAGAGTTGGAGAAGATTCCCTCGCATTCTAAACATTTAACATCTTCTCCTGGAGATTCTTCATAAATCAATTTTTCATTGGTTGATTCTATATTTGGTGTTTTCTTAATTCTGGCCCCATCCTTTATTTTTAATTTTTTTTACCAGTCTGTTTTTTTTGAAGAATTTGGTTTTTTGTTTTCTTTCTGCGCAATTTCTTCTTTTACCGGAGTAGATGTTAAAATATCCGACTTTTGTGATTTTCTTTTTCGGGTGTTCTCTTTTAAATCACCTTTTGGTTAAATCAATAAATTGGAAATCTTTTTTTCTGGTGGAGTAACGTTGTCTTGATTTATGGTTGTTGGATTAGCAAGTTTTTCCTCTACAGTTTTAATAATTTTTAATACCTCTTTATATTGAACCAATTTGTCTTTGGTAACTCTGGATGGTCCAGCAAAATCAGGTGTTAAAGATGTTTAGGAGTTTCCATTGAATCCACTTTTTTATTATCGGTAGAAGCGGTACTTATGGTAGTTCAGACATGGTCGGTTTTGCCTGGCCGGTTCTGCCCACAATACACTAAATTTTATATTTAGTTAATAGATCGCAACATTGTTTTGGACTGGAAATTTTTTGAGGTTGTAAATACAAGAAAACAATAATATTTCAAGTAAACCAAAAATGTTTATGCGAAATAAAATATTTTGACAAAAATTCTTCAATAACGTGCAAGCCTACTAAGTATTTTACGTTATGCATTTATGTGTTTGAATATAACTCATATAACTTTTCGGTTAGAATTTATCTGCGTTTAACAGTTTAGGATCACCAGTTTTGAACTAGCAATGTTGTTTCTATCCGTGTTGAAAATATTTTACTGATCGTTATTGCCCAGTAGATCGGTGTTGCCCGAGCTTCCCCTAAATAGGTATTTTCCCATCAGTAACTATTTCTGCACTTTTCGTTGACAATATAGACGTGAAATAGATCATTTAAGGAAGTAATTTCAACCTACAAGCAAACTCTAATCTAATTTGGTCCGAAGTTTCGCTTTTTGTCAGTTGGGTATTCTTTGCTCAGGGCAACTCTCAGATGACGTAACGTGGACTAGCCCTATAAACAACTTTTAAATATATCATCTAAAATTGTTTCCTTATGAAAACATCAATATAATAAATTATTGCAAATAAAGGATTATTTCTGACACTTGTTAAAACAGGATTTTTATTTTGATTCAATGAATAAATTATTAACATTAATATTATATTTAATTTCATAAATGTTCCAAATATAGAAGTATTAGTTATTCATTATATTTCTTAGAAAAATATTTAGTAAATATTTTACATAAATTTTCATAAATAATGCACATAATATGTATATTAGTACTATACAAGGTTGCAGACGTAAATAAATCGAAGAAACTGTGTTTACGTGGATATGTCAATTTTTGGTTAAAGAGGGACCAGTACCTTCGATCATTAACCACAATACTGGCAACACACTTTGTTTGTAACCAACATCTCGGAGTTCGGAACTGTTATGAACTTGTTTACCAATGAAACCATGGAGACTAGATGCACACACGGAGACTATGGGCACGTTCAGACGGACTCAGCTGTTGAGTTGCTGACTCAGCGATTGTATTCAGGGGCCTTATTCTCGACTAAGGGAGTGAAGCTTCCCGAGAGAACAGATATTTTGTCTTTGTCATTGCAGTGACAGAGTAAGCAAGTAAAATGAAGACAAAATATGTCTTCTCTCGGGAAGCTTCACTCCCTTAGTCAAGAATATGGCCACAGACGGGATGCTGCCTCTCTACTGTTTTTGTTTACGCTGTCAAGGATGAAAGAAAATTTATTTTGTCATCTTTGGCGCTGTAAAAGTGTTGGGTTGAGTTACGTTGTGTTTTTTGGTAATAAAAAAGAATAATGGAAATAAACGAAGAAGATTACAGAGTAGTTGTAAATAATGAAATGATTCTATTCAATGGAACTGGAAGAATATTATTAGAAAGTTAGGTTATGTTCTACCGCTAACTTGCAGCAATGCGTTCAGACGGAACTCAGCCGCTGACTGCCAGCATATCCAACATGTTTTGTGCTTAGTTCCAACCGATGATCCCGGCTGAACTATCTACTAAACTAAAATTCAATTATTTCACTAAATAAAACCAGTTTTTCTTGAGATGCTAGTTTATAAATTATTATCAAACATCTTGGTTCTTGTAGTGTACCTAATTACATTATGACATGATAAATAGTAGTTGACTTCAAAACAAAGTATGCCGTTATCCATCTAGTTTATTTAATGATCGAAGACCTGTAGAAACTGTATATGACACAGTTGTCTTTTGGATACAATAACGGTACTTACTATAACTACTCCACATTGTTCTTCCAGATAAGGTCTGTTTGGTCGTGGTTTTTGGATCATATTGAGATCTCCAGCAAATATATCATCGTCTTCATCAGTTGATGATCCTATTGATTCATTTGGTTGGTAACTATAAGCATAAAAGACATTATTTGAAGGAGTTTTTGAATCATACCATTGACAAGATTGTGAGTGTATAGTAGCATGTTTAGAAATGTTAATAACTGAAGGTAAAATATTTCTCGAGTCGTAGAACAGCTCAGCATCGCTATGTTGAAGTTATTTTAAAAACAATAAAAATATTGTAGAATTAATCCGCCATCTATGTTTCAATAGTAGTAGTTTTTTTTCAGGAAAATAACTGCACATGACTTGTTTTTGATGTTATTGTGGCTTGTTGTTCTAAGGTCTTCAATAATAGGTTTATTCCAACTGGCATTTAGGAACCGTTCTGGAATCGTATAGAGTACTGTATAGTGCGCAAACTCGAATTAGGGAAAGATACTTTATCACCCCTTCCAGAAGGTAGTTTTTGCACTGTCCCAAGAATGATACTATAATTAGTTGGAACGCGAAAGAAATACAGCACTTGCGCGAACGATACCTAGAACGGTTCTATCGCCAGTTGGAACGAACCTTATGAATACGCTCAACTACACACATGGAAAAAAGTTAGGGATATTTAAAAAAGTTGTTAAAACTACATATTTATTTTTCAAACAAAATTTATGATTGCGAACGTACCCATATGGTACGGCACTGTCTAATTTCATAGGTGATAGTTTTATTTAACGTATTTTGAAGTTTTTGTGCTCTTAAGTTTTTATTCTTGAAAAACGCATTTATCATGCGTTCTAATGTTTTAGTAAATTTTAACATGAAACGAAGGCATTTGTCTGTCGCAAATGATAACAGAGCTATTGGTATGTTGCAGGGTGGTTTGAGACAACTAGATGTTGCAAATGCATTTGGTGTATAGCAAAGTGTGATTAGTAGGCTTAATCGAAGATTTCAGGATACTTCTGAAAGGCATCGGACTTGAAGACCAAGGTTTACTACCAGAAGGCAAGACCGCTTCATTACTATCAGGGCCCGGAGAAATGTAACCAGTGGGGTTCGGATTACTTACAGAACGGTAATTAATCGTCTACATAGTGTGGACTTAACGGTAGGAAGACCATGACTTAACGTTGAACACCGCCGAAATCGCTTAGCTTGGTGACGTGCCAGAGTAGGACGGAATGCTGAATGGAACAATGCAATGTTTACAGACGAGTCCAGAATATGCCTTCATAGCGATTCAGGAGGAATGAGAGTTTGGAGAGAACCTAGAGGATGAGTTCAGCCGGGTCGAGTTTAAGAAGTTTATTCTTATTCTTATTCTCATGATTTGGGCTGGGATTTTTTTGGGTGGTCGCACGGAGCTGTATTTATATAATGGCACTATGAATGGTCTGATATACCAAAATGATATCATAAATGGCATTGTTGAGGCCCTCAGGGGTAACTTACAACCCAATTTCATGTTTTTGGATGACAATGCGCAACCAAATAGAGCCAGAATTGTGCTTGACAAAATCGAAGCAAACGAAATTCATCATTCAAAATTACCATTCAGATAACCAGATCTCAATCCCATCGAACACGTTTGGTATTGTCCCAAAAGAGCAAACCCTTGATGAGTTACGAGCCAATTTGCTTGATGTTTGGGATCACTTATCACAACAGGTCACTGATAACTGTATAATAAGTATGTCTATACATATAGCAACAATTATAAACAATCACGGTCACCATGTGGAATATTAGTATTTTTCACATTGGACTTAATAATTTTTGTTTCGCCTTTGTTACGAATTTCAACTGTTGTTTTAGGATGTAGAGGTAAAACCAAGTTACTAAAAGCCACTAGCGTCATAGTTGAAAGAGATCGACAATTATGTCTATTTCACTTCACGCCGCTGCTAAAAGGTTGCGTGCAACTATAGAGCAGGACAATATTGAAGTGAGACTGAACTCTCCGAAACGATGACGCTAATGGCTTTTAAGTAACTTGGTTTTATCTCTACGAATTCATTTTGAAGTGCTATAACTCTAAATAATATTTTTTTTTTGAAAAATAAACTTCTTCCGAAGTTTTCTCTATCCCTAACTTTTTTCCATGTGTGTATTTCTTTCGGTTTTATTAATTTGATAGTTCTCTTATAAAGATTCTGACCTTAATATGGAGGCATAAAAGTCAATCTACAAATTGTAGCGCAAGCTATCGAAAAAATTTGTATAAAAACCACTTACAAACTCCCAGTATCTGATGAAGGAGTTGGAGCTTGTAAAGGACGTTCAATAGCATGTGGTCTTGAAGTGGTTGTTAGTTCCGGGCTAGTAAAATAATCGGCAGAAGCAGCGGCTTCTGTTGTCGGTTTTTTGTGTTCAGGACATACCGACTTGGCATTAAGTCTATACTCTATTAGTTTAGGGGGTGGTTGACTTGTGTCGTACTTGATGTAAAATCGTACTCTTAGCGGTACATTGGCCAATAATTTCTTCGTGGGTGCTTGTATCTTGTAGACTTTATTGTCGTCAGTAAGGATTATACCAAACCAATTCTGAAAATGATTATTAAAATAGTATTCAGAAATTTTATAAGAAATGTAACATAGTTTGAAGAAAAGCGCCAGCTAAAAAGTACTAGGGAAATACGTACAAAATGACATAGGCGGGTTATTTTGAATTTGGCGGACTTTACCACGAAACTGACAGTGTCACCTCGCGGCCATAACGGCACTCTATAATCTGTCAAAATTTAGAACGCATCCATTTCATTCGTCTTGGTATAATGGCCGATGACAAATATTCACACGTTACGAGTTTTTTTCATACTGACAAAGTTTTTGTTCAAATGGTAAGTTTTTTGCTATTGTATCTATTTATGTAGCATTTGTTTCACTCCTCAAACACTTATCTTCAAATTAAATAACTTATTTTTAGAAAAAGAGCTCTTTGTATATTTACTTACAAATTTTATTTTTCTTAAAACGCTCTACGGACAAAACGACATACATATGTAACGGACAAAATGGCATAGGTAGGTATGTCATTTTGTCCATAGCTTTTGTGTTATATGTAGGTATGTATGATTTATGTACGAGCCAGCTGAAACCACAAACATGCCACTTGAAGACAATTCCAATGAACCCCCTCCTCAGCCTGCAACAGTAATGAGCTCTGTCGAGTCTGAACAGGTTTTGACACAACCTCTACAACAAGCAGATGATTCAGTTCCTGTGAAAAATACGTCTCAGGTCGCTGTTACCTCTCGTTCAGCCATGGGCCCATTATACGATATCCGAAGAAAATAATGTAGCCGAAATAACAGTACTTACCGACCCACAAGCTGAAAATTCATCTCAGGTTCCAACAACAAACTCCGGTCTAGAATTTTAACTGCTGCTGCTACCAATGAACGTCCATCGTCTTCTGCTCTTGCTGTTCCTATTGAGGTGCTTTCTCCGGTGCTAAAAGGATTTTTTATTCGTGGCCATGGGAAACGTAAACCAAAAATTCGACAGAGCTCGTTGATGTTGACTTGTACTCCTAATATGTTGGAAATAAAATATAAAAATGAGCCCAAAGCTCCCCAACAAAGAAAAAACGCAGTCACCAAAAAATTATTTGAAGAAAATGATGAGGAAGAAGATTTTCCTAATATTTCTCATGACAATGAAGAGGAATGTGCTTGCATTTACTGTAACGACCTTTATTCAAGATCTAAGCCCGGAGAAGGCTGGTTGCAATGCTTACAATGTTCGCTTTGGGCTCACGCTTCTTGCGCTGTTGTTCCAAGAAGAACTAAGCGTTTCATTTGCGAATTATGCCAATAGTTTTGTAGCTATTATATGTATGTCATTTTGTCCATTAGCAATATGTCATTTTGTCCGAAGCATATGGACAAAATGGATTATGATTGATATCAGTTAAATATCTTTTGTTTTTTTTTCTGTATAGATTTTTTGCTAAAAATGTTTATTGGTTTCGATAATTTAAGGACCAAAGATAATTGTTGTAAGCTATGGATATGCTGTGAACTACCAATAAACAGTTATGATACAAAACTATATGTCATTTTGTACATATAGGTTAAATTTAGGTTTTTTGTTTTTACTAAAAAAATATTAATATTTTCTCAATAATATGACGGCGACTTACAAATTGTTTGTGATTGATATTGGCAAAACATTTTACATCTTCTAAACCTATTAATATATCCAATCTCGTTCTACCTTTAAAGTTCTGTACAGTCATGCGTTTTATTTGGCTGTAGATATATAAAAAACAAAATGGCGCCAAAAAAAATCAATTATCTACTTTTCCCTAAATGTAACACTCAATAATGATGTACTTAACTGCAAATTATTTTCGATAATCACTATGTAATAGGATTATATAATTAAGGTATAATTATGTATTTTATACAACGGTAAGAAAAATCAAAATGGGTAGGTATTTACGTATGATTTTTAGCTTTTTTCTTCAGATATTCAGTACAAACTAGTCAGACGCGAACACGGGGATTGTGATTTTAGTCTATTCTAGTTTACATATTTTATTGTAAATACTTATATTACCACGGTATTTACAGTATATGCGCTCCCACCGTCAATTATTAAAACAAAATCTCTCAGCAAATTATACCAGAAAGGACAATATGGAATGACGTTACCAATATATTAAATATATGTATATTACCAATATATTAAAGAGTGGAGGAAGGTTAATAAAACATATCCGTGGATGGTGGGGGCCAATTATAGGGTTGTGATGGACAAAGGGCCATCCTAAGTGAACTGAACGCCACGAAGCTCTTGGCTATGCCTTCGGATAACATGCCCACTGAAAGTTCACAGGAACTGACCTTCATAGGTAACTAACTGTATAGCTTGCTATGAAAAATGCCTCACATCAATGAAAGAAGATTATCAGTGCGTAGATGCGAATTCAAATCAAATTTAAGCGATATTTCGTTACCCCCACCATGCAAAAATGTTGTTGTCTTTAATAACTAATTTAACAGAATTAAAAAACTCAATTTCCCGTTATCAACATTATATCTGAGAAAATTGGGTTTTTTATTCTATTAAATTAGTTATTAAAGTGTAACATGCTGTTCAGCTTGTTACGTTTTTCGTTTTTAAACTATTTCATTTAGTTCATTTTTGTGGCTCATTAGTCACTTCCTCTCAAATTTCTCTTACATTTCTAAACATGCCGTTTCCTTGTCGCATTAGCCACTCCAAAATAATTAAATATATTTTTTAATCTTTTGTTGGTGAACAATTTTATATCGTCTGGTTGTTCTGCAGCCCTCAAGTTTATCACTCAAGTTCAGCACGCAAGTTTAAGGCAACTTTAAGTTTATTTCCCTTTCTCGTGCACGAGGTCCACCGTCATCGCCGCCATCGCTAAGAGCTGCAAACAACCCAGCCCTTTAAGATAAGTTTATTCGTCTTATCTTTAGCGTTAATAAGATTTGGATTTGGCGTGTTAATTATTACAATTTGGTATTCTCCTCGTTTGGTTTTTTTAATATCCAATTTAAGTTGAATTTTCAAATTTCAATAAATAATTATTGTTTTCATTCTTTGGATTGATTATTCAATAATTATTAAATTGGATTAACGGGTTCAGGAATAAATAATTTGATTTTATTTTTTTATTTAAATTAACGTTAATTTTTACAAGGTATTTCCACCTTTTGCTTTTGTTTTTCTTTGCTTTTGTTTCGATTTGAAGCTGGTGGCGTCCAATTTAATATTAATTGTACACCCCATCCCAGTAATAGCATATAAAATAGTTTAATTGGTGCCGAATTCCACTCCCTGAGGTGGATTGCTCTAGCCAGGGGCAATTAACGTTGCAAAAGACTAAATAATTCAAGTTATTTTTGGAGTTAATAAAAACTTTTTGATTATTCAGACACATACACCAGGCGTATAAATACAAAAATTGGTATAATGAACTAGAGAAAACAATTTTTATTTCCAATTTGCAGTTTTACTCTATCCAATTATCTATAATTAACAAAATGAATGTACTCTCTGCGTAGTCGTAGATCAAGTAACAGAAGATAACCTAGACCAGATCAAGTCTTGGAAAACTGGTCTCATATTACAGTCACCAGTAAAATCGACACATCGCCCTCTCAAGCCAGAGAGCTCACAGTACGAATGGAATGTGTTCAGGAATTTCCTATATGCGCATAGCATGATGACCTTCAAGTACATTATTCTAATAGTTTACAGACGGTTCCAAAATGGACGTCCAAGTTGAATCTGCCGCCTGGTGCAACCGACCAAAGACTGAACTTGCTGAAGGTCTTGGACAGCATGCAACAGCCTGTCAAGCGAAAGTTTCCGCCATTGATCTCTGCGTTGGGTGAAGAATGATTACTTTAACTGATCAATAAAAATATTTTCCGGCTGCAATTCTGGCACAGCTGCAATTCAAAACTAGAAGAAGATGAATCAGAGGAAAA
Source organism: Lochmaea crataegi (assembly GCA_947563755.1). Lineage (NCBI taxonomy): Eukaryota > Metazoa > Arthropoda > Insecta > Coleoptera > Chrysomelidae > Lochmaea > Lochmaea crataegi. The sequence continues at coordinate 26,724,734 of OX387432.1, forward strand.
TCTTCTGTGCTACTGTGTGGCTGCCGAACTAGTCAGACTACAGACCTTCCTAGCATTAAGCTTAAAGGGGTAATCTAATTTGAGGCACAATAGTAGAGTATTGTCGCAGTGCACGGTTCTTAAAAAAAGACCACACAGTCGAGAAGTAAAACCAAAAAATTAAATACCCAATATCAGGGAAGATCATGGTCTCACTTCCGTTTCCTTATCCAAAACATAAAGTCTCATAGGAGGAATTCAACTTTTTTATCAAATCTCGAACAAATTGTTCATTTAAACCAAACAAACAGATGAACATATTTTCTGATAGGGGAAAACGGGCCTTGTTGGACCCCTCTTTTAAAAATGGTTGCGGTTTGGTTAAATTCAGTTTTTTAAAATCTGACATAAACTTAATTATAAAAGTTTATTCCCGGCAACCTAAAGATAATGTTATAATATTGAAATTATTAACACTGTTTTAAAAAATTGGCAAAGGGGCCAACATACCCTAATATCAGTGTATGATATTCCTCAAGCTTTGATAGCCCCCTTAGGAAATTAGGCTGTTGCTATTCGGAAATTATAATTTTTTTATTTTTTACGTTTTTATTCAAAATTAACAAAAAAAGAACATTTTGTCAAAAATTACATCAAGATTAAAAAAACTTACAAGATTAAACATCAAGATTTAAAAAAATTACAAGATTAAACATCAAGATTAAAAAAACTTATATAACAAGAATAAACAAGAACATCAAGTCATTAAAAGTTTTCAAATGCCGCAAACAAACATCTTTATTTTTCTATCGACTCCTGCGCAATCGACGTGGCTCCACTTTTTGCATGTTTGGCAACGAATCCAAAAGTCATTTCTCCTTGTTTCGGAATACAGTCCATTACAGTAGAGGTAGGCAGCATCCTCATCTTCATCACTTTCCTGAATTAGTATTTCTTCTGTTGCTTCTGTGTCGAGCTCTAACAAATTCTTCTTTGCTCTTTTGGCTGCTCTTCTTTCTTCCACTTCCCTTTTTTGCCTTTGAATTGCTTTTATCTCCTCTAGTTCTGGTGTTGAATTAATTATCCCATATTTTCCCTTTTTGCGCTGCACTCTCTTCCCTTTGGATGTTTCAACCGTTGGCAAAGGTGATAGCTCTTGAATTAGTTCAACCACTTTTTCTGATTTGCTGATTAATGGGTCCGAAGCCAATGGATCAATGCTCGAAGGTTTTGACGTGGACGAATCAGCTTTTATTTCGGAATTGCTATTCAATGGTCTTGATGTAGACGGAACAGATATTTGTTCAAAATATTGGGTTGGATAATCGGTATTTTCAGGAATAGCAGTAGTGTTATTTTCCTGCTGAGCAGTGATATCAGTAACATCTGAAGGACTAAACATCCATTCTGGAAATACGTCTTCATTTAATGGAACTATGCCAGTTTTCTGGAAGCCACTTCTTGCGTTACCCAAACTTGCCGCTTTTAAAAAGGCTTCATTGAACAACTCCCCTACTTGATAATGAGTCAAATCATGTCCAGGATGAGCTCTGAGCCAACATCCGATGGATTGATTGTAATAGGTAATAAGTGGCCCATAAAATGTAAAGGTTGTAGGCGATGTGTGCAATGGGCGGGAAAACAGAAAAGAATTATGTTATTGGCCTTGTTATATTCTAGCACTAGTGACCATCCAGTAAAAGCAAAATTTTTCTTTCGGGAGAAGGATTTGCAAATTCTTTAAAGTGGTTAACGCAAATTTCTCCAGTCATATAGCCTGTCTCATTCGCATAACCAACTGAACCAATAGGAGCCTTATCCATTAACTCGCCTTTCATGTTTTTCCTTGGAAATATGAAAGCAGGAGGTATGAAATTACCCATGGCATTAACACAACATACTGTGGAAAAATGAACACCTCTCTCCGCGCTGGTCAGTGTAACGACTTGCTTTTTTCCTCTTACCGCCAGGATTTTTTCAGTTTTTGATTGGACCGTGGAAAATCCTGATTCGTCCATATTATATATCTGATCTGATTTTAAGTCATGTTCAGATATAACTACGTTTAGCATCTCGTAAAACCTTTTAACTACTGGTTTATTAAATCCCTGCGCACGGGCGAGAGAAGTAGCTTCAGGTATTCGCAATGATATTAGTTTTTCATGTCGCTTTATTAGTGCATGTGCCCAATCCCAGCCGGCCATTTGGAATTCTTTGTTAAAAGGATGATTTATTTTTAATTTTTCTGCAAGTTGGAACCCAAGTTTTCTTACATCAGTTAATGTTAACCCAAAATATCTATCTGACATCATTTTTATATGGTTTACTAATTCCATTTCAATTTCTGGAGTAAAAACAGGAACTCGACCACCAAAAAAGCCTTTTTCACCTTGCTTTATAATTTTGTTGCGATCTTGAACTCTTCTTTTCAAAGTGCTTCTTGGGACATTAAATGTTCTGGCAGCGAGTTTCCATCCCATTTGTCTAGCGTTTATGGCTTCTATCGCTGATTCCATGTTTTCTTTGTCCCATAACTGCCTGACCTCTTTTTTCCCTATTTTATTTGTACCTGAAGTGACAAAAAAAATAGCGGTTTAATTAATATTTGGGTATGATGACCCCTGGGACCAACATTGGTTCGATAATTTCGATAATTTATTTATGGATCTGTTTCGACCCAAGATGGGCCATCAAAAACAGATATATAGAAAACAAATTATCTCTTAACTACCCCCCATAAATCAACCGGCAACCCTTCATTTTAAATGGGTTTACAACAAGATCCTCGTTTTAGCACGGTACACTTATTAGTTTGTGATATCACAGGTAATATTGTGAGTGGAATAATTTGTTCAACAAACAGATTTTTATATAAATTAGCCTTACTTATTCAAACTTCAAATTGCTTTCATGATATTTTGAGGTTAAAATCCACATTTTGTAAGAATTAATTTAGAACATTATTGAATAAATTAAAAAAAGCAAGACTGCAAGAGTCTTGCAGGCCGGTCTTGGTCTTGCATAAGTCTTGCACAACTCGGTCTTGGTCTTGGTCTTGCAAGCCTTTAGCTGGTCTTGGTCTTGCATTTTTTGCAAGACCAAGACCAAGACCGCCATACCAAGACCAGTCTCGCTCATCACTAACAGCAACGCTTCGCACAATCGAGCACTTTGAAAAGTTCTGATTTGGGGTGATGCACGCATCGATACCAACTCAGTAGCAGAAAATATGAGAATTGTTTTTTCTTTAAGCTGGCGTTGATAAGAATTTTGTTTACACTATTATTAATAATACTGTTTATTGTTGAAATAATTTCTAAAACTTTCGAAGTAATTTTTGGAAAATATTAAAAACCGAATTTACATTGTGTTTAAGAGTAAATCTCAATATGGATGAAGGCACCGAACTTCCCATTTTTTGGTATTATGTTTAAAGTGTAAATAATTTTCATTTGAATAATTAAATCGAAAATAGTCTATACAAATATACTTTTGTCAGCATTGCAATGGCTGCTAAGTCTATGGGCGAGATGTACCAACAGTCGACTAAACCTGGTTTATTTAACCATAGGGTTAAATTTAACAAAAGTTTAAACCGGTGCGTGTTGTACCAGTAGTGTTTTCGTGCAGTTTTGTTAATCAATCATTTTGAAAGTTTGGTATCAATGAATGTTAGACAAATGAACTACTGTGAGGTAAATTACTTACGTTTTGCCAAAGAGAAAATATAAAAGAAGAATTTTTAATGCGATTCTAACCCTTTTCCTGAAGTGTTGTTAGCTTTTGAATGAATAAGAATAAAAAAAGGTCAGAAAACTTTACGGCCAAAGAAAAATTTACATGTAAATTTACAAGTTCATTGAAATCTTCGTCATCACTAAAATTTGGTAAATCAGGATATTCCATTATTATAAATTGGTAAAAATAAAAAATTTACAGAATCCACTGACACAAAGTTTTTAGGTTAGAAAACAAGGATTATTATTTTAACCACTCACTTTTGGGCGGTTAACAAACCCGTTGGCAAAACTCTGTTTACCCACAGATCCAGTCTGGTACAACACCCATTTTGCTTAAACGATTAGTTATGTTTTAAACCTTATTGGTACAACTCGCCCTATGATTGTTTTTTGCTAACAATACTGAACCTTGTGCACTTGAAAACTAATGCACGTTTCAATGAAGCATTAACACACCTCGGCATTGTGCGCCACTGAGTCGCATTATGCGCTGTAATTGGAAAACTACCTGGAGCACACGTTGTCGATCGAACATTTAAACAATTTGGAACGATTAGCTCATGAATTCGTTACGATTATGGCGTCATGAACGTATACGTTCGACGAACGAACAATCTCGAAAATTGATCACCGGAATCCTTACTAAACACTGCTGGCAAAATAGGGTTGGTCGAAAACACCGGGTCTTTGCCTAGAAGAACAAAAATGGGAGGAACACATTCTATGCTGCTGATCGAGTCAGACTGAAGTGCCTAGAAGGTGCGTTTGTATGTAGATTAAATTATTAACATCCTTTGATTTATTACACTTAAAGGGATAATCTAACTTATTTAGAGACATTATTGTCGCAGTGCACGGTTCTGAACAGAGAGACCAAATCCAATCATTAATAAAAACAAAAAATCCTTACCGCTTTTTCACATTTTAGATAATTATCGATTCCATCGAAGAGCAATTTAATGATAATTCTTAGAATACTGAAAGTATAAATTAACTTTTGGTTATTTCTCGAAATTTTGGTTAACCACAAAGATAAACAAGATATGAGTAACATTTGTAACTGAATAAAATAAATCTTGACTAACTATAACTGTTGACTGAGAATTTCTTGAAAATCAAATTATGTAGTACTAGTACTTACCCCTAATTGTAAGCAAGGTCTGTCGAAAAATACCCTCAGCCAAACCCCATTAAGATCGGCATCAGAATGTAGAATAAGCACTCCATAAATTTTATCAGGTTCATTAGGATTTCTTGGTTCATATTCAAACAATCGCGGACAGGGCGATATTAACTCTTGATTCACTACATTATTAATAAAAAGAAAAACCAGCACTATTGTTAAACCGAACATGTTTGACCGACATCTGTTTGTTACTGCGACGCTTTGTTGAAACCGGAATTTTCGGAAACGATAAAATTTTTGAAAAGTGGCACGTAATGAACCTAATTAAATAATAATTCAGTTAATGATTATCGTCATCAGCGTAAGAAGTGAAACTAGCTTTTGTGTAGTTGACTTACCTGAAGCCGAGTTGATATTGAAGAAAAAAATAATAAAAGACCAATAAGAACCTGTCCTGAATTTAATATTAGTGGGGTATTCACATTTTGCCGCTTTGGTTGATTATTGAATAAATATCATTTAGCACCATTCAAGTGTCGAGCAGAAAATGTTGGATAAAACTATCTACTAAACTAAAATTCAATTATTTCACTAAATAAAACCAGTTTTTCTTGAGATGCTAATTCATAAATTATTATCAAAAATCTTTTTATTTTGGTTCTTGTAGTGTACCTAATTACATTGTGACATGATAAATAGTAGTTGACCAGTTCAATACACGGTGTATGTTTTTAGTAAGCGGGTTGAATTACTGCATTTGAAGATTGGCATTCGCAATTTTGTTAAAACCGGCATAGTGGAGTTCGTTTCCATCAAGGCCATTTTTTGACAAAGGTCAATGATCACCATCACCATCAGGAAGGAATCATTCGACATAAAGTTTGTTGCATCAAAGGGTTTTGTTTATTGACCAGTATATGACTCATGCACAATGTCGTTGTGGTTCTTAATTCGCAGGGGGCCTGTACATGATTAAACAATTTGTGCAAATTTTTTATTAATCAAAATTTGATCACATTTTTGACAATTACTTAGCTGCTGGGGTGATAACTATGTCAGGACCCGTATCTTTGAATTTTCGACCAAATGCTCCCACGTATTTCATGTGATTGGAGTGGATTTGTTATGTTCGAGCACTATCTTGGAAATCTCGAATGTTCGAATTGCAAACAAATGAATGTATCAGTCGTATGTCTCCCACATGGGAGTATGCCAATAGATATAAACATAATATGTGGCTGTAGCATGTAGATCATAGCAATCATTATACCTAAGTTTTTAAATAATACTACTGAACAAAAATGAACGCAGATGAAGCTGCTTTTTAAACTACTCTACAGTACACATCAGATCTACAAAGCTGTTCGCCAGTGTGTTTGAAAGATATTGCTATTGAAATTTCGAGTAACGTTCGATTCGGGTGAAATCATTCGTACGAACAAAATCCATTCGACGTTCTCGCGAATAGACGAACGTTCAAAGATCCGGGTCCAGAGCGCTCGCTGAACGGTCGACTTATCTGGAATGCGATATTTTGTAAACATCGGAAATGAATTCAACAAAAAGATAACAAATTTCATTTCTATTTTTGAAGATAGATATGTCTTATAGAACTCTATTGTTATTATACACATAGATTCAAAAGTTTTGCATCACCCTATATCTCTGTAAGTAATTTTTTCTTCGTCAAGAATGGACTGGATTCTAATTAAATGATTAGTTTCAAGTAAAAAAAACATCAAAGGTTTTTGTACAAGTTTTTCTAGCAAAGGAAGTTGAATTTTATGATTTGGAGTGCCAACATGAATCGTCAAGTGAGATTGATGGTACCAGAATAATAGGTCTAATTGAAGAAGGCCATTCTCAAAGGTTCGTGGCTAATAGAGTTGGTAGATCGCAAAGTGATGTATCTCGTACATGGAACCGCTATCTCCAGACCAATTCTTTTCGTGTTGGACTTAGGAGCGGTAGAAGGCGTATTATCAATGAACGGCAAAACCGCTATATCCATTTGTCGATCCGGAGAAACCCGATCATGACATTACCAGCACTCCAAAGAGATATGAGAAATGCCTTGGGAATTCCAGTATCGGTCGCTACATTACGGAGACGAATACTTTCGATAAGATTGAGGTGTCATCGACCAATCAGAGTACCCCGACTTTACCGTCTAGAATGGGCCCAAGAGTTCGCAGCCTTGCCCGAAGAATTTTGGAATTCTGTGCTTTTTTCTGATGAGACAAGAATTAGTTTGGTACATGATAGCCATCGAATACGTGTGTGGAGAGAGCCAACGAGAGCAGCCCAGCTCGCCCATGCCCGCCCTGTGCTGCCCTTTAGAGGAGGAAGTGCAATGTTTTGGGCTGGGATTATGTCCACCGGCCGCACAGAATTAATCCATGTTCAGGGAACAATGACTGGTGATAGATACCTCAGGGAGATCCTACATCCTCACGTGAGGCTATGGCGAGCCGCTCAGGAGGAATAGTGGAATATCCTGCAACAGCATATCAAAAATCTGGTTAACAGTATGGGTAGGCGTCTCCAAGCCTGCATCGATTCTAGAGGTGGAAATACTCATTGTTAAATAATTCTAATTTATTATTTTCCCAAAAAAGTCGCCAATTTGTAAATTTAATTTTCTTGCAAAAATACTCTTATATTAAAAACTTGTGTATTAGTGGATAATATAATTTTTACAAAAAACCTTGATGTTTTTTTAACATAAAACTAATCAATTTATTATTCTCCAATCCATTTTTGATGAAGAGAAAAATACTTTATGAGATATTGGGTGATGCAAAACTTTTGAATCTATGTGTAATATCCCATTATATTATTATTAAATAATCAACTTAAACTGAATAATCAAACTTTGCTTAAACATTTTCTCTATTTCTTCTTTAAATTAAGAAATAAGGATTACAATAATTATTTTAATAAATGTTTGGTAGCAGAAACTTACCTTAAAAAAAATTATAATGGGTGTTCCCTGCTTCGCTTCTTCCTGCATAAATTTGATCACATTTCCATCAAGTTCACGACTGGCCACTTAAAACTCTGTTTTTCACTTTACTCTTAAATGTCATTGTAAATACTGTTCAAACACTAAACCCCCAACACCTTACAGTTAGCTCTCAGAGACCAAATGAACGATTCCTTAAGTTTTTTAAAAGCCATAAACATGTACAATTTGTAATTTTACTGTTACCCTTCACTATGTAAATTCCTTTGTAACCATTGAACTGCCAATAACGATAGTGGTTGACGCACTATATGTTAAATAAAAAAAATCACTAAACCTAATAATTAATTAAACTGAATATTAAAAATGTAAAACTAATACCTACCTAACTAAACCGAATCTTGAAGTTGTGAAAACTAATAAATTAATTAACTAAAAAGAATACTAAAAATGAAACTACGCCACTGCAAATTTGTCGAAGTGCGTTGTCTAACACATTTTTATCGACTGAGCTCCGTCAGCGTAATAAGAAGTTTCTCAACACTCTAGCTGTTCTGGTCGACCTATACCTGACTATGCGAATTTCGTCGTGTTTCCTCTACCTCATTTATGTACATTAATGCGAAAAAATGTAGTTCAATTTTAAAATATTTAAAAATAAAAATCATTATGTTGCATATGTAGATCATTGAATTTCCCTAGGCATTCCCATACCATTCTAGAACTGGTTACTTAAGAACTCAGAGCTTTAATGGCTGCCTTCTATATCTTTTTATTTGGCTCCTGCCCATACACTCCCATCCCAGTTCCTTCTATTGCTTTTAAGCCGTCTGTATACCATTGAATGATACCTATTCTTTCCAAATTTGGTAATGCTCCTTCTTGTTACTGAATTCCGTATAGAATTTCTTTGAAAAGTGATACATTTTCATCATACCATCCTGTGGCATGTCCTAGGATATCTGATTTCTAAAAAGCGAGTAGGAGGTTTTTTTTTCGATAATCTTGTCGTTTCGGCAGCACTTTCCACTACTATATGTAGTGGCGTGAAGTTAAGAATAACTTATTCTATGGCCGCCGTATGACATGTTTTAATTGCTGCTGCATATGCAGGCTAGTCTTTGAATTTTGGAGAGGTTTTCTCTCGTCGTCAATAGGCTAGTCCTATTACTGTACGCTATGGCTCCATAAGTGATAATTGGTCTCACTATGACCGTGTAGGTACATCCAGCACAGGATCCTTGAGTTATAACCCCAATTTTTATCTGCAATCTCCTTTTCGTGCTTGTTCCACAGGAGTTTACTATTTAAAATCAGACCTAGATACTTTACTTTTTGACTTCATTCGACCTAGGTTTTTAAGATTGTTTTGGTTTGGTTGATGTTTAGTCCCACCTGCCTACACCAGCTAATCGTATAGTTCAATCCACTTTGTACGATGTCACAACACAAAGGGTATTCTCGAATTATCCCCTGGCTGAATTTACTGTTTGGACCCTTACTTTGTAGAATCTACTCATATTAATGTTATAAATGAAACTAACTGTTTCTAATTAATTCCACTATTTAATATGAAAATTATGAAAGGATATTGATAATTATTTCGATATTGACATATCATCGTCAGAATGACAGAAGTTACATTTTATGTGATACCTACTTGATGTTCAATATTTTGGCTAGACCAAATAGTAAATGACCTATCTTTTGATTGACTTAATATATATGAATAGAAAAAAGAAGAAGATATGATTTTACAAATATTAAAGCTTAGGTATTATTAGCCCTATGGGGATATCCTGGATATCTTTTTCCCATTTAAGATCAGTATTACCGTGCAATGATATAGGAAACCAAGGAAAACTATATCTGCTGATCTTTACAATTGTTACTTAAGAAGACAATTTATTAGTGGAGAGCTCCCTAGATTTATCTGTTCATTGACAACTTCATATTGTGGGTCTCTTAACTGTCTTCTTATTTCTAGTTCTTCAAGGAAATCTAGTTCTTGTTTATTATCACAAATATGCAGTACTTCTAGTTCTGTGTTAGGTGTTAATGAATGTTTTGTGCCAAGAAGGTGTTTTGCGTAATGTGATTTATCTGGCTGTTTTAATCTGTATGCTCGTGAGTGTTCATTGTATCTAATTTCAAAATTTCGAATTGTTTGACCAATATAGACAGCATTACATTCTGGACATTTAAGTTTATATATTCCAGACTTTTTTAATGGGGGTATTTTTGTTTTTACATTTAACAATTTTTTACTCACATTGTTTTCTGTTTTAAAAGAAATTGCTGTATTTGTTGAACAAGATATTATCTTTGAAATATTATTAGAAATATTACCAGCATATGTGATGGTTTTGTAATTTTGTATTTCCCTAGTTTTTTCAAGAAATATTAATTGTAATGCCACTTTTTCCTCTTTTTTATTAATTAATTTATTTATTATATGTAATGGATAACCGTTGGATGTGGCTATTTGTTTAATTATATTAATTTCTCTATCAAAATTATATTTGTTCATAGGAACTGAAAATGCTCTATGTATCATTGAATTATATGCTGCTAATTTATGTGACATGCGATGATTGGAATTATATGGTATAGTTACATCAGTATGTGTTGGTTTTCTGTAAATTGAAAAATCAAGTATATTATTGACTCTTTGATTTTTAATATTGTTACGCGAGCTACTGCATTAATATGCTCACTTAGTGCCCCCAGTGAAATCCCCATATGAGACGACTATGGTTCCTCCGCCCAATTTTCGAGAAACATCGAGAATACCCACCGCACCCGGTGCATCCGCCAGAACGTCGAGAAATTTCGAGAATTACGGCGTGCGAGTGTTTAGTGTATTACATAAATTATTAAATTAGGACTGAATTACATATAAATCTGTAAATATAAATTAATTGTAAATATAAATTAGAATAAACGTTACAATATCAAGAAAACTGATTGAGTTATTTTCTTCAACTTCTAATGTAAATTTAATTTTTGGATGTAAATTATTAATATGATTGAACAATATATCTAATTGTCGTTCACTACCTACAAAACAAGCTAATATGTCATCTACATACCTATACCAAAATAATATATTTTTTAAAATGTTACATTCAAAGATTTTTCTTTCTAAACTGTCCAAAAAAATGTTTGCTAAAATTGGTGATATAGGGCTTCCCATTGGTAAACCTTCATTTTGAATATATACCTTATTATCAAAAGTAAAATAATTCTGATTAATACATACATCAAACAAATTAAGTATATCTGATATTATTCCTGGATTGATTTTTTTATCCTCTAGTAATTTTTTAACAAGTGTTATGCACTCTTTTGGAGGAATTTTAGAGAACATATTGGTAACATCAAATGAAACAAACCACAATCTACTTACTTTTTTTGTTTCTCAATTTGATTAATTTTTACTTCCTGTAGCCACACGTTAAAAGTTGAAGCTTGATCATCCAAATCTCCCATTTATTTTAGTTCAGTTGATGTTGCAGGAATCCATGTTTGTTGTTTTTTTCTTTAATATGTTGTAAGTGTACGTTGTTTGTAAGAAAAATACGAAGCAGAATTAGGTATATTATATTTTATAAAAAAAAGATGTCAGTGAAGTATATTATACTTATACCTACATACATTTTATCAAATATTTAAAGCGTTTTTTATCCAGTCTAAGTACATCGCTATATCGGTGAAAACTACATAACGAGATGTATCGCATGTAAATTGGTTCTGTAGCACGACACTTATTGAAACCATCCCTCTTATTTGCCAAATTGGTTTACTAACATCGGAACCTGTCTTTGGAAATACCATACCACCTCCAGAATCGCCATTACATACTGAGGTACCTTTAGAAAATTAAAGTGTGATTAAAAAAAATCTTAGGCACATGCCGGTATATACAGATCAAAGGAAAAAGTCGATAGTGCTTTAGCTTTAGCTTATATGCATTTGATTTTGGATAAACTTTACTTGTTGAATTCTGGTCACAGTATACTCCCCGTCAATATTTTTATGAACAGTTACTTACCATTGTTAAAGCCAGCACAGTAAGTATGGTCTGAGGTAAATCTTGCATAAAATTCGGGATATGAATAAACGCAGGTGTCTCGTGAAACGACAGGCATGTGTGCCTTCGTTAATTGGTCGGTAACTTTACCAGTTTGATCAAATCCCCAGCCAACGACAACACCTAAAAATATAACCGGTGTGAAGATATCAGCCAATTTTAGCTGCAAAAATGTTGAGAACTGCTCTATTCGCGGTTTCAGTGGCGTGCAGAATATATATTGAATCGAATTCATATTTCGGAGAACCACCTTGATATTTAATGAGTAGGGGTATATTGGTGTGGAGGGAATTTGCTTACTATGGGGAGCAAGGGTTGATACGTCACCCCTAGAACTAGAATAAATTGTAACTTCCAAAGGAAACGAGAAGCCAAGTTAATATTTAGAGGGTATAAGCATAAGAATGTTAAAAAAACACACTGCTCCAAGGAAATTTGCTTACGGTGGGGAACAAGGGTTGCAACGACACCCCTAAAACTAAAATTGCACGTTGCAACCCTTGTTCCCCATCGTAAGAAAATTTCCTTTAAACAGTGTGTTTTCAAAGGTAATACCACGAGTGCTTCAAATTTTATCGATAATTTTTTCTTTTCCACGAAAACTTGTTTATTTGGCAAAAATATGAAAACAAACCGATTGATAAAATCACGAGTCCGTTAGGACTCGTGATTTTATCTAAATTCGGTTTGTTTGAAAGTTTTTGCCTCAAATAAACAAGTTTGAGTGATGAAAATAAAAAATTATGTGATAAAATTTGAAGAACGAGTTGTATTTGGGAAGATTATTTTTTTCAACAATTTAAAAGGATTTTGCTTTATTTTTTCATTTTAGTTGTCAATAATGACAAATTCAAAGTAAAATTTTGACGTTTCAATGTAAACAAGGTATTATCGATGAGGAAGCAGTATTATCAGTATAATACCGAATGATTGGCTAGAATAATGTATTGCTATTGGTTAAAACCACCAAAATGTCACATTTTGACAAGTGAAAAAATAATCATATATAATACCATGAGTGAAAATTTTGTCGGCAAAATTTTTCGATTGTCATGAAAGTTTGTTGCTTGGCAATTTTGCGAATGACATTTTTAACAAAACCACGAGCCGTCAGGCGAGTGGTTTTGGATTAAATGTCATGAGCAAAATTACCTAAAAGCAACAAACTTGAATACGACAACAGAAAAATTTTACCTTACAAAATTTTCAATTGAGTGGTATTCGACATGACTATTTCACGAGAGAAAAACTAAAAAATCATATGATTAAACGTTTTATTTATTGCAAACTTCAATTATACAAAGCCAAAAAAATAATAACATTATGAAAAAAAAATTACTTATTTATGTAAAAAGTACAATTATTATAATTGTACGTTGTAGCATTATTTTGGGAATTGTTTTGCATCATAATCTTCAAGAATTTTTGCTATAACTTGTTCAGAAGTATCCTTTTCTAGCGTATAATTACGTGCGTCCAGAAACATTCTAAACTGTTCCCACGCAGACTTTTTTGTCTTCATTGTATTTCGCGGTATACTTTGCTTAATTGTACTCTCTATTTCATTTATTGAATTATTTCCAAATCTTGTATTATTCATGTTAATAATACTTATTTAAATTTTTGAAACAGTTTTAACAATTTTTAGACAGTTAAATAAATATATAAACAACTTAGTTTCCTTAGAAACCACTAACAAAGATTTTATATTGAATTTTATCACAGAGTGATAGAATTTTACAAGACAAAAAATTGCCAGTTCAAAACCTTCAAATTTTGTCAGTTATCAATTTACTCTAGTGAAATAGTCAGTATAATACCGAATGATTGGCTAGAATAATGTATTGCTATTGGTTAAAGCCACCAAAATGTCAGATTTTGACAAGTGAAAAAAATAATCAATATTATTATGCTTCTACCCTCCAAATATTATCTGGGCTCCTCGTTTCCTTTGGAAGTTACAATTTCTTTTAATTTTAGGGTTGACGTATCAATCCAATAAAATACGAAACACGTCTTCCATCAATTCTATGAAATAATGTTTATGCAAAATTTGAAGTAGATTGGATCAAGCAATCACGTTGTCCCATACAAACTTTGCACCCGTTTTTCACCCCCTCAGGGGTCAGTCAGTCATTCAGGACAAAGCATAGATTTGATTTGAGAAGACTGGCCCCGGACTGCTATTTCTTTATAATAACTACGGCAGCTTAGATAGTTTTATATTAATTCGTTTTTCGTTAGAGTGCCAAGTTTTTTCTGTGTTTGTGGCTATTGTGATATAGGTGGCAAATTTATGAAAAGCAGGTTACAACATTTCTTACAACTAAATTTGGAGAAAAATATATGCACGAACAAAAACATACCTTGTCTTGTGATTACACTTTCCAAACTTGTATTTTCTTCCCATAAACAAACTGGTCTTACATACAGCGTTATCTCAACTGCTTCGGTCAACTTCAATAGTGCAATGTTGTTAGCGAAAGTACTAGTACTATATTTCTGGTGAACTATTATTTTGTCTATTGACCTGTCTTGAATACCAGGGTTCGACCATACTTTCAAGTAAAATTTTCCTGGAACAAAATCAATTTTGATAACTGTACGGGTGTACCCCAAGATGGTGTCTTTAACAACTGCTTAGAGCCGATTCATAAGGTTTCACATCATAAGCGAGCGAGTGCGATTACCACCGGCTTCTAGTGCAACTCCTTAGAATCCTCTACATGCCTACAGTGTGGGGGCTAGTGCTTGATTTCACATGTGAATGACTTTGTACCACACTGCATTTTTTGTAAAGTAGCTATATAAGTGGTCAGTTGCTGTAGTGTCGTGTGCTTACCCAAATAATAATTTGTGCATATATATCGCTGGCTTGTCGCGTGCGATGGTACGATTTCTAACGGTGACATGAGTGAACGACTGACTCGAATCTATCACCTGCTATTGCGACTTCAGTGGCCATGTACGTACGCACCGATTTAATTTTATAGATTTCAACAAGGGGCTAGTAGTAATCGCACGCGTACGCTACTAAAAGTAGCCTCATTGTCTGCATCGTCTCTAAATATTATTGGTAATGCTAGTGAGAAAACTGTGTGTATGCTGAATGAGAAGTTTTCCGTCCGAAGAAGTGCTTTTTATTAACTTAAGAAGTAGAGCAAAAGAAAGTGAACAAAAAGGTATAACCAGAGGAAAATAAAATACCTGGGATAAGGTAATACTTACCAATGGCTGGAACCAAAAAGAATAGGCAATATTTATGTAGTGACTTTGTTTGCTACTGAGCCATAATAGACTCTCTTGCGAGTCGATGTGGAAGGCCGAAGAGACCTACTCGCCACAAACTTAACATAACCACGTTTATTGCATAGAAAATTACATACAAAAAATTAAGATTGTGGTTTAATTTCCCAAAATAGTTAACAAAAACAATAATGTATACACCACAAGGAACATACAGAAGATACTAAAAGTTATTCAGGAAATAATCTAGCCGTATATCGCTCGACCTATAAATTTAAATCGATTAAACTTATAGGTATTGGGATATAATGTATTAATATTTCCAGAATAAACTGTCAACTTGTCAAACTGACGTTATTAATTTATAAATTCTTAGCTTGTCATCAATAACCATCCCGTAACTGGAAAAAAAGAAGAGACTTATGGTCCCCGAACAATGTTCGAGAAGGACACACTGATACAACTGGGACATTACTAGACGAACCCATATTTCACATGAGTTTTGATAGCATGACACCAGAGAATATATTCACTGAACGAGTGAATATCATCATCCCATCTAGGGAACAGGTGATACACCCAGGTAATTCTGGAGAAATCATCTGGTTCACCGATGGCTCCAAAACAAACCATGGCACTGGGGCTGGTATAAAAGGACCTAGGAAGAGAATGTTCTTTAGCCTTGGTCGATATACGACTGTGTTTCAAGCAGGGACGATTGCCGCTATAGCCTTATTGATGAAAACATCAGAAGAGGATGTACCGGACAAAAAATTGGAATATTCACTGACAGCCAGGCTCTGCTTAAGGCTATCAGTAATCCAACAACTTGGACTTCGGCCTTTTCACCATGTGATCGAGGCTGGGGCTGGGAGGGCATTCCTACGCTTGAAAAGTTTGGGATATGTGCGAAACGAGGGAGGGTGCAGGCACGTCAATAAGCTCAGGCTTCTGGGAGATGTCCCTGTTCTAGCTCGAGCAGCTGATGTCTGCCCGCGCAGGTACTCCTTCGTAACCCCCTATAGGGTGAAGATCCGGAATAGAGAATTCTGGGAAAGAGAGGGAAATTCACAGCCTTATGGGATCGTCTGGTACACAGATGGCTCATGCTCCAGCGATGGGGCGGGGGCTGGAATTTACTCCACGAACCCAAGGACACAAGTCTGTGTTCCATTGGGTAAGGGTGTGTCTGCATATCAGGCTGAGATGTACGCTATCTTGGAATGTGCGCAGATAAACCTAGACAGAGGTTATGCGGACCGACGCATAACCATATACACCGACAGTCAGGCGGCAATCAAGGCCCTGAGTGGATATACCTTGCTGACTTAGCGGGGCGGAACACAGTGTGGCTAGAATGGATTCCGGCCCACTCTGGTTTTGAAGGCAATGAAGGGGCGGATGCGCTGGCTGTGGAAGGGGCGGCTACCCCTTTTAACGGCCCGGGCCCGACCTTAGGCCTTACAAAACATACAATCCGTAAGGAGACGTGGAACTGGTTGAGAAATCAGCACCTCGCTCACTGGAAGGCTCTACAGGGTCTCAGGCAGTCCAAGCTCCTATTGAGGGGGTGGACTGATGGACATGCTAGAGCTGCTCTAGAACTACCAAGGAGTAGGTTAAAGAAGATAGCAGGACTCCTAACAGGGCACTGCTGTCTGTCTGTCTGTCAAAATAAAGACCTACAGCAAATTGTCATTCTGATTATCTGTAGTCTGTGTGGTATCTTAACAATAAACCCGCAAAACAGTCCGACTTTCAGTGAAATCAACTAGTAGGGTCGATGAAACATTACAGAAATTTGATTCTGTTCCTGTTCCCTCAACATCTGCTACAAATAATGACTTATTAAAAATAGCCGAAAACTTGTCGGAAACATCAACACCAGGGATAGAGATCCAGAACTGTTACCATTTTACAAGTCATTATAATTTTAAGTGAAAAATCCCATGCAATTTTCACCGCCATAAGCTAAGTCATGTTAGAAAAGGTGCTCATAAAAAAGTACCGTGTGCAACACAGTCGTTTGTTTGATTTCTAGATGGTGGTCGTAGGAAAAATGTAGTGTGCAACACGTGCGCAAATGCTAATTTCTCACACGAAGTCGAGTGCCGCAATTCACACTTTTGCGCACTTGTTACACAATATACTATTTTGACATTACCTACTTCCCAAACTGACGTTACTTATAAATTGTCGCTGTATTATCAAAGTGTACAATGGAATTGCCATGGATATGAACTGTGCAATTATCGGTCTACAGAGCAATCATCGCAGGGCTCTTTCTCTTTCTACAATGCAATTATCGCTGTAACTTTGCGATAATTGCACTCCATTTACATGGAATTTTTGATAGGAGGGAGATATTCAGTTATAGTTTATCCGATTTCAGTTGGAGAACCAAAAAAACATTCCATAAGACCGTCACGGTTAATAGAAACTTTTTTGTTGTTCAACTGAAATCGTATGAATCATATACTTTTTAAATATCTGCGATGGTGTGTTTTGAAGTGGATAGAATCTACTGTTCTTTACTTCTTAATATTATAAACAACAGAAGTAAATTAAAAAGGTATCATTTTTAGAAATGTTTACAAGTTGATTTACATACCTAAATAAACAACGAGACTGCTTGGAGATAACGTAGTTTGCGTTGTTTTTCTTGTAACACAATGTGCTACAGTGACCAAATGAGTTCTGGTAATCAATGTAGCGCCGCATATATAGGATAAATCTGTTCCTCTGGCATGATATAGAGCGGCATGCCATGGATATTCTCCTTCACTTGAAGGTTGACCATATGTTATTAATGGTTGAGGTGTCTTCTGAAAAATGAAAAAAAAAGATAAACTAAACCTCATATTTTTCCTTACGGGACCTTCTTTTTCGTTATAGGATTCTAAAGTTAGACATTGAAAGGTTTATTTATTTATAACTTCTCAAACTTTATCCGCGAAAGCGGCAAATAATGTAAACAGAATGTTAATGTTTTATATATCAGGTGGCCAGACACGACTCGAAGAAATTGTGTTAACGTGATCAAAGGTACTTACTTACTTCATACAACATGGTTGTCTTTTAGATACAATAAAAGTACTTACTACAACAACTCCACACTGTTCTTCTTGATATGGTATGTTTGGTCTAGGTTTTTGGAGTACATTAAGATCTCCGAGAAATATGTCATCGTTCTCATCTTTTGATGATTCTATTGGTTGGTAACTGTGAACATAGCAGTCATTATTTAAATGATATTGGGAGATGCCAATTACAGGTTCTGGTCTTTTCAAACCACCTGCAGTACCTACCCACCTTTTCATTTTCATCTACGGAGTGAAGTGCGCCGAGTTGAAAAATTAAATATTTTTGGTAATGGGAAAGACCACTAATTTTCAAAATCAGTATAATTGTGATCTCCATGCCTAAAAATATTGGCCAAACTTGTTCTCGAGATAAAGAAGAATTCCAACAAAATATAATAATTCCCAAATTACTTTGTTGTGAAATGACATTTTTATCATTAGTTGATACCTTGTAGGGAAAAAACAGCTCAGATATACAAAAGCCAATGATGACTAACTTTGTCAACACTGCACTATGGGATATATAATAGAAGCAGACAGAGACAGGTAATTTTAGGGGTTAGTACGTCATAGCACCGCCCACTTGTTTTGGACATTTTTCAGTTTTGAATTAATATGTTGATTTCAAAACGCCAGGAAATCTATTAAATACGATTTTGACACATGATATTGTCTGCATAGTGAAACAATATCATTATTATTCATTGATTGAAATATATTTGAGATGATTCCAACTCTTAGTGGTCTTCCTCATTTGAGAAGTCTATGAAAACGCAGTATACAAAACCTCAATTATTTACGTAGTACAAAATAATATCTACAATAATAACTATTGCTGTCACCCTAATATACAAATACATTCAAACACAAACGGAACATAGGGATTTTAAGCATTGTATCAGACCTGTTTTTGAACTAGTCGACCAAAATCCAGCTTCATCAGATTAAAAACACGATTATTACAATCGTTTATTTGGACACCTATAACATATCGTACAATTCCCACCACTCCGTATTCTCAACTGTGGGCGGTCCTTAATTAGCAGTCAGTAAACAGCAGTCGGTAGGTAGAGTAAAATTTAAAGAATCTTATTTTGTTTTATTTACGAATTTATTTTTATTTTGAAAGCCGTTATTGCCAAAAGAAATTAAAACATATTATCTTAACTCGAAACATTAATTGTTAAAGAGAATTTAACAATTAATTTCCGATTTTAACAACATAAAACGTAAGCATATTGTTCCAATATGTAGCGACGTTTACTACCCCCATCAAATAATTATTCAATACTAAATCGCAGTTCGCTCGCACATAACTAACAAATTTTGGAAGGAGAATGGTCGGGGTTTCTTACATTGGTCTGAATCCAGCTGTCCAGATCAATACTTGATATTCATTGAAGTGAACTTATAGAAATGTTTTGTTGGTGGACTATTTAGATCGGACAATACATTAAATCCCTATGTTCCGTTTGTGTTTGAATGTATCTGAATATTAACGGCTTTCCACGGACAATTTTTTATTTACGGAGATGGAGCTGCTTACCCTCCAAAGTATATTTTACTAACAACTTGGACACATATTACAGTGCCAGCTATCGAAAAAAGCTTCACTAATAAATTTATGAAAATAACTTACAAGCTTTGAATATATGATGGAGGAACTGAAGCTTGTAAGGGTCGTTGAATAACAAGTGGCCTTGGAGTGGTGGTTAGTTCCGGGCTCGTAAAATAATCGAAAGAAGCAGCGGCTTCTGTTGTCGGTTTTAGGCCTTCGGGACATACCGTCTTGGCATTAAGTCTATACTCTATTAGTTTTGGAGGTGGTTGGCTTGTGTCGTATTTGATGTAAAATCGTACCCTTAGCGGTACATTGGCCATTAATTTCTTCGATGGTGCTTGTATCTTGTAGACTATGTTGTCGTCGGTTAGAATTATACCATACCAATTCTGAAAATATTTATTAAAATGTATGTAGCTTAAACCTGACGGGGCGTGTGATAGTAGACACTAGAGGGAGGAGGTATGAGACGGAAGCTGGAGTGCCCCAGGGCTCGGTTCTTGGTCCGATGCTCTGGAAGTATGTATTTGATGAGGTTTGTGGGATAGTATGTGAAGAGGGATGTGAGATTACGGTGTATGCGGATGATGTGTGTCTGGTATGTACGGCAAAGGGAGAGGCGGAGATAATGTGTAGGAAGATTGTGGAGAAGATAGAGCGGTGCGGACTGGAAGTGACGGAAGATAAGACGGTGGGGCTGCTAGTGAAGGGACGGAGCAAGTCGAGGGAAGTGGGGGAGGTGGTGAAGGGAAGGAGAATTCGTATGGAGGAGTCTGTGAAACACCTAGGGCTGTGGTTAGATAGCCAATTATCCTTCAAAACACACATGTTAAAGGCGGCAGAGAAGGGGAAAGTGAGTGCAGGATGGCTGGAGAGATTGATGTGTAATGTGAAAGGGCCGGGAGAGTGGAAGAGGAGGGTAATTGGTAGGACGGTAAAGTAGAGTATGCTGCACGGTGCGGAGGCGTGGGGGAAAGAGCGGGGGTGATTGCGAGGGTTAGGCCACTACTGCGGGTGCAAAGAGGGATACTGCTGAGGGTGGTGCAGGGGTACAGGACAGTGGGTGGACTGGCAGTAGTGGTGCTGGCAAGGTCCTACCCATTGGACGTGATGGCTAGAGCCAGGAATAAACGCTGGAGGGGTGCGACCAGAGAGGAAGTACATGAGTGGATGGAGGAGGAAATGAAGAGAAGGTGGGAGGAGTATGCGTGCGCGCCAAGCCAAATATAAAAGTCTCACTGAGCACTGTGACGATTTTCCAGGCAGAAGTTGCAGCAATATAGCACGGTGCAGGGGAGCTATCAAGGCAAGAGTTTGAGGAAAAGACCATTGCCATATACTCCGACAGCCAAGCGGCTATAAAAGCAATTAGCTCCATGCAGATAAATTCCAAACTTGTTTGGGACTGCTTGGAGACGCTACAAGAGCTGGGCAGACGTAATAGATTGTCCATAGCCTGGGTACAAGGCGCCAAAAATGAGACAGGATAAAGAGTTCATCGCCAAAATTCACGGAGTATCTACTGAGCCAGAATAGGAAAAAAATCAGGATCCTGGTTGGGCTCCTGACCTGACAGGGCATTGTAGACTTAACAAACACATGAATAACATCGGATTGGCAGAAACAACCATATGTAGGTTTTACAAGAAGATGAGGAAACCCCAGTACACATACTGTGCTACTGCGAAGGCCTGACTAGGCTGAGGTTTTCAACGATAGGGGAGGAAAAACCACAACCCTTCCAATATATGGAGGACCTGAGGTTTGCCATCCGTCTAGTAATAAGAACAGGTCTAGACAAGGAACTCTAGAATAACATGAGGGCATACACAATAGATATGCAAAGGTAGTAATGGAGAGGCTCTTAGAAGCACTTAAGCCCCATATCTATGTATCTATCTATGAGGGCGCGCTAAAAGGTGCGATTGGAAATAGGAGAGATTGTATGGACCGGAAATTCGAGGAGGTGAACTACTTCTTGATACAGGTGTTCACTGTACATGGGTCGAGAGTAGGGTACCTCTACAAGATTGGGAAAAGAGAGACTGGAGTGTGCGAGAGGTGTGAAGTGGAGGATGATGTGGGGCAAGTGTTTAGATGCTGGAGGAACGAGGAAGTGCCGAAGACGTTGGAGAGGAAACTAGGGGAGGCGGTGTATTGGGAAAACATGGTGGATATAATGTTGAGGGGGAAGGTGAGTGGCGTAGTGGAGAGTATGATTAGGGGAAGAGAAGGACTCGATATGGCATTAGAGGAAAGAGTAATAGTTAGGGAGAAGAAGACATTGTGAGCGGAGAGTGTGCGACAGACCGCCGCCCATCTCTAAGTATGCCAGGGTAGTGATTCCAAGGCGGGGATAACGGCGAGTTTGAGGTGGGTTTCGTAGGTAGGCAACCCCTTGGGGATGAGTTCCACACTGGACCCATTCGAACATAAGTTTCCCATCTCAACCCGAAAAAAAATGTAGCTTAAGCATTAAAATTAAGAATTATAACATTATAACATAGTTTGATGGGATGGGCTAGAACAAACAGCGGCGGTCCTGGGGTAGAGCGAGAGGTGATATTGCTCTAGAGGTCAAAAGTATGCATTGTGCGTTGCACAGAGAAGCACTGGCGAGCAAGAAAATACCTAATGATTTAAAAACAGCACTTTCAGAGGTCGTACAAATAATAAATTATATAAAAGCCGCGTCCTAAGTTCAAGACGTTTCGCATTATTATGCCGAGACATGGGTAGTGAACCTGTTTCATTACTGCTACACTGTGAAGTACGCTGGTTGTCAAAAGCTCGGTTTGTTGAACTTCGTCACGAGATCTATATATTGTTGAAAGACGGTGACTTGTTGCAAGGTTCCACGTGCAGTGTATTCACTGTGCAGGACAAAATAAACGCTCTTATAAAAAAAATAGAATTATGGAAAACTTGCTTGAGATCAAATATCTTTGAATGTTTTCCTTCACGCCTTATCCATGGATTCCGAAATGAGGTCTGAAATTGTTCTGCATCTTTCTCAGCTCTTTGATGAATTGAAAAGGTATTTTCCGGATATTGATAATGCTAAAGATGGCTGGATTCGTAAACCATTTGTGGTCACGAACGAGAGCATAAATTCTAGTTTGAGTATTAAGCAACAGGAGTCATTATTAGAAATGTCTGTAGAAACTCTTCAAGCTGATTTAAAAAGTATGTATTTGATAGATTTTTGGGCAGCTAGACAGGAAAAGTATCCCGAACTCTCACTCAAAGCGGTGAATGTCCTTTTAACCTTTGCTACAACATACCTACTTATGTGAGAGTCCATTTTCACACCTGGTAATGATAAAAACTAAATACAGAAATCGACTTGATACCGAGTCAAAATTAAGGTTAAAATTGTCCAAAATTACTCCTAAAATTGACTCCATATGCGACAAGAAACAAGCACACCCATCACATTAATACTAAAAAGATATTTCTTTTGGCACTTTGTTTGTTACCTTTTATTGAAACAAAAAACTTATTTTCTTCAACAGTCAATTTTATTATTTCCTTTGGGGGAAGGGGGATTTATTTAGTTAGTTTAGGAGTTCGCTGTCACCTGGAAACTTTAACAGGGGTTCGTGGAGCCGAAAGTTCGAGAAACCCTGCTCTAGGTACTAGGTAGCAAGGCAAATGCCAAAAATAATGACAAGAGAAAAAGAAAATTAAACATAACTGCACAACGCCCGCACTTCTTGCCCACACTATCGCCGACAAAATATTATAAGACAAAATTCAAAATCATTTTTTGAGGAATAAATAAAGTAGGTATTAAACAATTAAACAATTCAAAGAAAAATTTTTTTTCACTTTTACCTTTTGGAGGGTACCCCGTTTTGCTGAAAAAAAAATCGACTGAAGGAATCTCGCTCTACGTTGATTAAGTGCTAAGGCCGCCGCTAAACAACCATTCAGGAAAAATTCAACAGATTTCACTTTAGAAAATAGATCACTGGAAAAATATCAATATTTGCTCAAATATTATGGCGATACTCAAAATGTTTTCGATTTATAATAGAGTACATCTTGAATACTTTCCGTCCGAAATTTATTAATCTAATATCTATTTCAAAATAACCTTGGAGGCCTTTATCTCGCAAACAAAGGATGCGATTTTTTTTACAAACCTTCCGTTGGTCAAATAATATTAAATAGATACCCAATCATTTCAAATTTCAATAAATGTTCAACCGCCGTCGATAAATAATTTTCAAAGCTTTTTAAATTTACCGTTTCACATACCTATACTGTCAAAAGTATTCCAAGATTTCTCATTGTTAATAAGATGAGAATTTATCCCTAGGTATTATTATTTCACACTTAAAACTTTCAAATTATGTAGCACTAATACTTACCCCTAATTGCAGACTGGGTTTATCAAAAATAACTCGTAAATAAACCCCATGAAGATCGGCATCAGAATGTAGAATAAGCACAGCATAAATTTTATCAGGTTCATTGGGATTTCTTGGTTCATATTCAAACAATCGCGGACAGGGCGATATTAAATCTTGATTCTCTACATTATTAATAAAAAGAAAAACCAAGACGACAGTTGAACCGAACATGTTCAAAGTGGAGATTTTCAAAAACCATAAAGGTGGCACGTACTATAGGTAGGTAAAACTAATTAAAAACAATCAGCGAGAAGGAATGCACTTTTGTGTAGTTGATTTACGTTAAGACGAGTTCATGTTGAATAAAAATAATAATAAAAGATCTAGAAGAACCTGTATTGAATTGATTATATAGTTGGGTATTCACATATTTTGTAGCTTTGTTCGACTGCTATCCAAATACATAGTACCATTTAAGTATCGAGCAGAAAACGTTAGATTATCTAAAGTATTATTAGATAATAAGTAAGATTCAATCATTTCACGAGATGCAAATTATTTAAAAAATATTCTTGCAGCTTTCACCTCTTGGACAAAGGTCAATGATCACTATCACCATCAGGAAGGAATCGTTTGACAGAAAGTTAGTTGTTCTGACCAAAGGATTTTGTTTGTTGACCAAACTATGACTCACGCACAATATCGTTGTGGCTCTTAAAGCTTATGGAGTTTGTACAGGATAAAGTTGGACAATGAAGGACTTATCCTTAGTTCCTGATCGGCAACATTGAAGTTCGTGATTTTTCGTCGCCAGTGGCGTGCTGTTGAACAGAGATCAGTCTGGTGCATGGGACAAAGGTACTGGAATGGGCGATATGAAAAAGCATCAGCAAAAATACAAGTTATTCGTCACAAGTGTTATATGAGACCTTGTAAGACGGGCTCGTACAAAAAAAACTATTTTTATTTATTAGAAATATTTTGTAAAATTAGTTATTTGAAAACTATAAAAGGAAATTCTTTTCATACATATTTTTCACAGTTTAATATGTAAGTACCTACCATTAATAAAAGCTGAGATTTATGGAAACGTTTAATTAGGTGAAGTTCATCATCAGGGTAAAAATGATCAGACTATATACTTGGATTTCTTGCCAACTAAACCAAAAGAAATGTTTTCGTTTTTCGAGATTCTGAGGAAACCGAACACTTATAGTAGCAGCAGTAGATACAATGACACAAACATTCCACCAAAGGTTCCGCCTGTTATTAAAACAAGTGTAAGGGCGGGTTGTATCGCAGTCAGTTATCAGTTGATTAACGCTAACCACTGGTTACACAGTGATAGGTCGTTGTATTGACCGCTAACAAGTGGTTATACGTTGGTTAAAGCTAGGTTTACTAAAGCACTAACCAACTCGAAGAGAAAATAAGCAATGGGCGCGTTCAGCCACGCTAGCGCTAAGCAACCGCTGAGTAACGGAGGGTGAATTTGACCGCTAAGTGACAGCGCTAGCTCTAGCGGTCGCCATTTTTTCCAGCGAATTTATTTTCCGCTAAGTTGGTCAGCGGTTCGTTATGTCAACAACAATTCTAACCTCTAATTTAAAATTTCTTATTTTTCTTATTTGTTATTTACTTTTAATTAGTGAATTATTTCCTCAAAATAATTCAAATTTCTTACCGGATTTTCTGCTTCTCCTAATGTTAATATCTCTACATTTTCTTCTTGTCTTTCAATTACAGGTGGAATCAATTCCACAATAATATTTTCATCCGCAGGTTTCTCCAAGATTAAGTAATTTATAAGGTTTTCCATTGAGGGCGCTTGATATTTAGAAAATAAATTTAAAGGTTATGTGATGTGTTTATCTGTTTGTTACCTTCAAGCGCTTCCACAGAGTGCCGCTGCTAGCGCTAACTTTGCGCTAGCGTGGCTGAACGCGACCAATATGTCGATATCACCATCGACAAACAACGTCAAGGTACAACATGAACTTAGGTGTCAGTTCTACCAACACCACAAAAATGTCAGTTACGTAACCAGCAACTAACTATCAGCGCGACAACGCAACACCTGGTTAAAAGTTTACCATTTGTTTCGAAACCAGTGAGTTAACCAATTGCGATACAATTCGCTTTAGGATCCACTGTGAAAGGAGAGCTGCAGATACCTGTTCGTCATATATTAGGATCGGATTGTAGTAGTTGTTTCGCAGTTGGTTACCAGTTGATTAACGCTAACCACTGGTTGCACCGTGATAGGTCGTTGTATCGACCGCTAGCAAGTGGTTATACGTTGGTTAAAAATAGGTTTTCTAACTACTTGATATCGGCTGGTTAATTTCATGTTTTGTAACAGAACGGTTATTTTATTGGCGTTTGATGTATTGCCATGTAACATGTCTATCGACCTGTTTCGATTTTACAGAATAAATCCTTTTAATTAGCGCTCGTCGTCACTAGCCACATCCAATTATAGTTCTGTGATCCTAAACTCTTCAACCCCGACCGTTAGACAATTGACGTCTGCCAACGGACGCTTCCATTTTTTCCAACACCACGAGAGACACCCCTTTCCTTTCTGTTAACGACCGCCTAAGGGGAGAGATCATCTTTCGCTATTTTTCATATCTTAAGTACCTATCTTATGAATTTTGCTGTGGTAAGTTCAAAATCATAATTTATAATTAATAAGCTTCTTCTAAAGTACTGTCTGATATAATTTTCGTATGCATTCTTTATTTTTTTACAGAGATAGAAGAACACGTGGTCATAAACTGTTCTCTTATACTAATATGGTAGTTTTAAACCAAATATTCTTTTATAATTCACTGTTTTACTTTTATACAAACATTTTCAAGCTTTTTCAGTTGCGAAATAACTCTTTTAATTATAAAATAACATTTTTTATAAATTACTGTTAACCTATAAAATATTCTTTCGTAACGCCAGTGCCGGTTCCATATATTTCCTAAGCACGATATTTTTTCATATAACTAAATAAATAACTTTTTGCTACGATTAGTTTCTTTCGGATCATTAGTATATTTTTTTAATTCAGCCGATAATTGCTATTTTTACTGTTTTAACATGGAACATATAATGTTGGAAAGCTTTCAGTAAATTAAATCAATTTTTTGACTTTCAAATAACTGCCTTCCTTTTCTTTAACCTGAAAAGCTGACCAACATAATGTGCCATTACATTCAAGTTCCTACATATCCCTGATCCACTTGTACTTCTAGGTAAGCACAGCCCCTATATAATATAGAATATAAGCCAAGAATATAACCCTAGGCGAGAATATAAGCCAAGAATATAACCCTAGGCTAGGATACAACCCGAGGATATAACCCTAGGCTAGGATATAACCGAAGAATTTAACCGGAGAATATAACCCCGAGAATATAACCCCAAGAATATAGCCAAGGATACAGCCCTAGCTCAAAATACCGCCCTAGAACAGAACTCATCAGTTCAGATCAAGACCTGACTTCTTCTCCAGGAAACCACTTCATCTAAGCTAAGTACCTATAAAAGTACAAATTCCTCTATTAAATTCCGTTATTGATTTCCTGTGGCAGAATAAATTAAAAATTTGTTTTTAATTCTTTTTTTTTATTAAAATCCTCAACTATAAAAGTTGAGGGAGATCCGCCCGGGGTCACTTTAATTATTAACTTTCATTTAAATTTTACAAGGCGTTTCTACCTTTTCCGCCTTAGTTTTTAGTACTTTTTATCGTTAAAAAGGTAGTGGCGCCCTCAATTTTTACAACCCTTCTGTTATCCTTGTGTGACATAAACTTGGGGTCGAATTACCCTTGAGAGGAGTCTCTAGCCGGAGCCCTTCGAGCTGGTGCCCTGTGGGGTACAGGCATTTTCCGTTACAAATTGGCGCCCAACTAAAAGCACACATTTACCGTTACAAATTGGCGCCTTTACCGTCACAGCCGTTTGCTTATAGAGTGAGGATAATCACAATCAAATATATTTTGTGGGGTTATGCAGTTACTGTCTGTAGAATTCCGGATTAGATGAAATTTTAAAAGAAACCAAAAAAACTAACGCAACTAAATTTATATTTAGGTTGAATTTAAAAAAAATATGCACAAAGTGACTACTGTTCGTAGTACCATTATAGTCGATAGTCGATAAATTTTATACCCCCATGGGAAACAAATTATATTAAATGTTTATACTGATATGAAAAATAATAACTACACAATGTACATAACCGACACGAGTTACTTCTAACATAAAAGCTCCAATAATTATAGAATATTACAAGAAAACTATTTAAATGATTCAAATTGAAATAAATCAAACTCAAAGAAGCAATTCAAAATTTATAATGTTCCTCGTACATACATACAATGGATAAAGTCTAAAATTCAATTATATAAAGAAAACTCAAACAAATCACCTGGTATCAAATATAAGATCCACCTTTAAACGGGAATGTTTGTGGTTTTTATGTATTATCTTGAATTTCTTCATGTGAAATTAAATTTGTCCAAAAGCATTACGAAATTTTATTCGTATTATGGTAGAATCTAAAATAGAAAAACTTTTAATCATTTATTAGATCTATGACACATGTGAAAGTATTTATCTGATGTATGACAGGTTTGAACATAGAATTGTCATCTAGAACAGGAAAATTACCAACCTAAATTGAGTATGTCAAATAATTTAAAAATTTAATTAATAAAAGATTTAAACTTAAATCATTCATTGAGAAATTTAAAATATGATGCTTTCTTTTAAAAAAAGATTAAATCTATCAAAGAATATAATAAAATCTGTTTAATTTGATTGTTCAATGACAATCAAACAAAGAATTCACTTCTAGAGATAGTAGGCAGTTTGTTGCTAAGGAAGAAAAAGGAAATGGGTTGTTAGGTACTTGTTGATAGAGAAAGCGTCGTCCCTTTTCGAAAATGAATTTTCTACAAGAAGCACGTTATTTCGCTCAGTGAAAAAAGTTTATAAATTTGATCAAATATCTATGTAATTAATAGTGAAAATAGTTTAACTAACCTTGTAACACGGTTCCTGAAGAAAATAAACACCGAGGGATCTTCGTAAGTAAATAAATTTGAATAAACCATATATTAAATTTCATCAAGAGCCATTTTGCATTGGAGTTGTCTTGCTTTTCGTTTTGGAGGTTACTTCACAAAGGCCCAGAGCGGTCTAAAACAGGAAAGAAGTGATTATTCATTTTTCAACATTAATAGAAGATAAAAGGTATTTAATAAACTTCAATTTAAAATAAAACACTTACTTGTGAGTGTATATAAAAGGAACTTAGATATTTTGCAAATTCAGATACAACTGTATCGTCCATTTTGCTTTTCATTTTGGCTTATTTAAAACGGTATCACTGTAAATACACTAATGTATAAAAAGTTGCATAATTGCATGTATTAAAATTAATTTTCATTGTATGAATGTGATTGTTGAGTGAAAGACCATCTTAGTTAAGTTTTATTTTTCTATTTGATGTAAGAAATAACGTTTATCTTGCTAATTTATGTCCACAAATTTAATTTTCATAAAATAAATTTAAAATTGTATTATTTCGAAGTAATTCTTTTTATCAGTTGGTACAACTATATTGAACACCTGTTACAAATCACTGGGGCACTTTCAGGGTGAGTACACAGGACCGTATTCAGGAAAGTGTTTAAATCCAAATCAGATGTTAAAAACTTTATTAAAAATTTTATTTAAATAACATAGAATTTTGGCGCTCATTAAAAACGAACAGTAATTAGATTTCTTACACATTAAACCCATGAACCCAAACCCCTGAGAAGCTGAGTTTTCATAAAAAAGGTGAGTACACTGTGTAGAGTTATTAAAATTGCAAAACTTGAAATTATTCCGGGTAAAACAAAAATCATAAAATTAAACAATGAAAATATAAAAAAAATTATAAAACACAAAATAAAATATCATATCAATACTTCCCTTCTGGACCGTGAAATATCCAAGGATCAAGCTGTGCAAGAAAGTTCTTCTTTAACAAAAACACCGTATTCAACATTGTTTAAAATGGTAAGTAACCCTATTTTAAAAAGAAGGGAACGAAAAGACTCTGGTTGTTCAAGGAAACTAGATGGCTGTGATGTAGATATAATTCGAAGAACAATATGTATATGCCTTGTATGAAGAGCAAATTGTGCCTACATTAGATATTTTCACGCAACGGCTTAAAAATAATGAAACTGGCATCCAGAGTTGCAAAAAAAATTCAAGAAAGTTTCTTTTACAAAACCGATTTAAATTTAAAGAACTCACTAGTAGCAGAAAAATCATAATGGAATCTGTGCGCCTTAAGAAGTGGAGATTTGAATATTTATTGGCAATAAACGAATTTAGAGAATATGGTAGAACAGTAGTGTATTTGGATGAAACTTGGTTCGATATACACGATATTCCAAACAAAAGTTGGGTAGACTCATCTGACTTGTGCCAAACTAATGCGCCGTCTAATAAAGGAAAACGCATTACGTTAATTCACACAGGAACAGAATATGGCGCCAATGAAACAAAAAGTACTCTCTCGGCGTTGGGCGTTGATAAAAAAATGAATATTTAAATATTGAAGGTTCTTGCCAAACTGATTTTTATATTTGGAGTTAACAAAGCTAGTTCACAGGGCTTTGTTTCCTGTGGAATTAAGTTAAATATAGATATTATAAGCAAACAAATGGTGCCACCAATTTTATTTCTATAAAAAAAAGTAGAAAAAACTCAAATAAACAAAATCAGCTAACTTTTAACTATAGTTATCCACTTTTAAAGAATACTAAGGTAAACTAGTGAAAAAGTTGTTACAATATCTGTATGTTAAATAAAACTTACTAGATAAAAAAAATATAAACATCATGAAAAGAAACTTTTACATTTACAATCGCAAAGAGGTGTTAATACGTAATATTATATGCATAAATTATAACCATTGGTGAAGCCATCAAAAAAAGATTTTACAAATTACTTTCCTAAATCCGTATCATCCAGGAACTGAACATAGAAACTTCATGTCTGGGAGCTGTGTCTTCCGGGACGTTTCTCCAGGAACTAGTAACCTTAAAGGTAAGTTACGTGCAGGAACGTTCTACTACAAAAACTTTCTTATTTCTACGAATCGGTAAAAAAGATTACAGAGCTCAGGAACTGTATGTGTACAGGAATGTATGTGCTCAGGAACGGTAAAATATGGTCTCCCAGGAATTGTAATGTGGTTTTTATACCAAATGCGTTGTATTTATCGGCAAATAATATTAAGGACTCTTCTGTCTATTATCATATTACAGCCGAATTATTTGGAGACTAGCTCCAAAATAAACCCAATACAAATATTTCACCTAACAGTATTATCGTCATGGATAATGAGTTACCATAGACGAAGTCTAGATAAAGCACCATGTTCAAATGACACCAAAGCCATTATACAAGAATATATGTCGAATAATAATATGTACTATGAGCAAAAGTACACAAAAAAATTAGTTACTGGAAGTTTTACGCAGTTATTCGATAAAGAAGAAATATTTTTGTGATTCATTGGCTGAAAGCTTGGGACATGAGGTGCTAAGACTTCCTCCTTATCACTATTATGGCATCAGCTTAAGTCAGCAGTTCGAAGAAATAATACTTCTCCAGCCTTAAGTTCAACTGTTCTTATTCAAACAGCATATATGAATATAGAAAAAATTCCCAAAGAAAAGTTTATTATCAATTTGAATAACAACAGTGAAAGTGAAACTGATCTTCGTGAGAAATCTTGTTTATAAATATCTTTAACTTATATACTATCTGCAAAAATAGCAACTTCACAAGTGTGTGTATATTAAATTTTATTTTAAACAACTTGAATTTTATAAACTTTCTGAACTATAATCGCATCCATTATCGTGATGTTTATAAATGTTTTTGTGTTATATATCATATATTATTATACATAAAAACAATTCTCAATTATAAGCCAGTGATTTTTCTTAATAATTATCTTAACCCAATATCATTATACCTACCTGTAAAACAAAATTTTAAGGCTAGGGCAGGTACAACTCTGCGTAGACTCGACCGCCTGCTGATAACTCAAGTGCTGGGTGATTTATGACCTTCTTAGATCTCTGGTCGTACTTTACTATACACTAGCATTCCATCCTGACTACATGTTTCCATTCCATACCAGTTTGGCTGTTTAATTATAAACTTTATCATCGAAATTTATTTAAGTTGAGTTAATTTTGTTTGATCCAATATTTATACTAATTCTTCATTAGGATTTTAAGAAAAATACAATGCGGAAATTCGCTATAATTCGGTGATATATAATTCAATTTTTATACTGTTAGATTAGGTACATACAAATTTTCAAAATTTATTGTTTTCAGATAAGAAAATGTAAGTAACCTTTATTATACATTGATTAAAAAATTAAAGAGATTTTTATCCAATCTAAGTACATCGCTATATCGGTAAATACTACGTAATGAGACGGATCACAAGAAGATTTGTTCTGTAGCACTACACCTAATGAAACAATTCCTCTTAGTTGCCAAATTGGATTACTAACATCGGAACCTGTCTTCGGAAATACCATGCCACCTCCAGAATCGCCATTACATACTGAAGTACCTAAAGAACATAAAATACGAAAATTATAAATTTATATTTCAATAGTTAAAAATTTGGTAATAATTTGCTTCTTTTATTTTGAAGTTTATACATATTTTCTCTTATATAGCTGTACACTTTATAGTTGTATCTTTTACAGATTTTGTTTGATTAATTCCTTGACAGTACAACGAAACCATTTTGTATGAAGATGATGCTATTTCTGAACAATCGAAGGAATAGATTATGTTCATGAAAGTATTTAAAGTGAGGATTACAAAAATATATTTTTATCAATCTACCAAGAATTTTGTTTTCAAATTAGGTATTCCTCCGTCAATATTTTGATGAACAGGTCGCTTACCATTTTTATAGCCAGCACAATAAGTGTGGTCTGAAATAAATCTTGAATAAAATTCGGGATTTGAATAAACGCAGGTTATTTTTGTTACAACAGGCATGTATGCTTTCGTTAATTGGTCGGAAAGTCTACCAGTTTCATCAAATCCCCAGCCAACGACAATACCTAAAAATGTATTACATTATGCTAATGTTGAAGAATACTCAATAGATGACTCACCTTGTCTTGCGATTACACTCTCCAAACTTGTATTTTCTTCCCATAGACAAACTGGTCTTACATACGACGTTATCTCAACTGATTCGGACAACTTCAATATTGCAATGTTGTTAGCTAAAGTACCGGAATTATATTCCTCATGAACTATTATTTTCTCTACTTGCCTGTCTTGAATACCAGGGCTAGACCATACTTTCAAATAAAATTTACCTGAAATGAAATCAATGGGCGCGTTCAGCCACGCTGTGCAAAGTTAGCGCTAGCAGCGGCGCTCTGTGAAAGCGCTTGAAGGTGGCTGAACGTCTACGCTTTGAAGCTCTGCGACAAACAGATAAACACATCACATAACCTTTAAATTTATTTTCTAAATATCAGCCTTCAATGGAAAACCTTATAAATTACTTAAACGTTAAGAGATAGAGGAAAGCGAGATAGATAAATAAAGACCACAAAATAGAGCGTTTCCAAGTGACATCATCATCAAGCTGATCACGGAAAACCTTCAGAAAGAAGCTTATATGGAAGTAGCATTTTTTACTGATTTAAATATAAATCGAGAACAAAAGTTAATTGGTTTTTGGTAAATTTGTGTACTAGTGTGTATTAGTTGGATACTTTAATAATTTAAGTGTAAAAAGGCAATAGGCATGATAACAATTACTAAGAATAACTGAAATAATCATTTGAAATAATTGTATAGATTACAAAGATTGTAAAGCAATCACTTATTTTTACATTACAATTGCGTGATTATATTTATTTTAGTAAAAAAATAAATATCAAACATGACAATCGACCATCTTAGCTAAAATACTGATCTCAAACGTGTGACGTCAAACTTTTGTATATCGTTCGAACTTTTATTTTCTGGTTTGACATCGTTTAAATGATATTTAAGTACTCGTTATAGAATTCATGACTATCACGCAAAATAATTCAATTTAGTAATCAAAATTAATTTTTAATTTGAAAACTGTGAAATATTTGTGAAGTAATTACAGATGTGTGATGTCATAGAGACGCCATTACTATTCTAGCGATCTGGTGCGAAATTTGAATTGTATTTTAAAAACGTAAATTTCTCCTTTGAAACCCTTATATTTTCAAGAAACAACATTTTTTTAGGAAGCGTAAGGTAGATTTCCACAGATCTGTCATCCGATGTCCGATTGTTAGTCGTATCGGATGAATGAAAATGCCAATTTCCATTGCTTGGAAACAATCGTACGTTTTAGTAACAAAAATATTGAGATATCACTTTTGAACTTTTTCTCAACACAATTGCAATTAACAGCAAACTGTTCGTTGCTTTCAATCGTCTTCCATTATAATTATTATTAGTCATTCTGAAATAATATCTCCAAAAAAAGTAGATCAGGAAAAAGTTAGGTTAAATCAGATCCGGAGACGGATGAAAGTTTAACATTTTTCAACTTTTTCCCATGACGGACGTAAGTTAAAACTTTCGGACAAATATTTGGCGACTTGTCAAATTTGAGTTTTTCCACCAATCATAAAACTTTTATGCGTACAAACGCAACAAATCAGTTATGATGTCTATTGTTAGGAGTGTTATGGTGTTGTATTATTCGGTTTGAGGTTATATTAGAATTTAGTGTGAAGGTTGTCCTCTGACAGAAATTCGTCACGATGACGTACTTGGAAAAGGTCAATTGAAAAAGTTTCATGAAAATAAAGCATTTCTCTCTCTCTTATTTTATACCTTTAATTTTAGGCCAATCAAGTACTTCATTTTGAAGGGTTGCCTGAATTCTTCGTAAATGTTCTAGTAAACGTGACAGATGTAAAATTAAAATTTAATTCGCACCTCGAAAACATTATCTGATATAATTCAAGTTCTAGGAAGATTACAAGTGATTAATTTCTTTGAATGCTTACAATTTGATTTACATACCTAAATAAACTATAAGACTGCTTGGAGATGCCACAACTTGCGTACTTTCTCTTGTAACGCAATGTGCTACAGTGATCAAATGAGTTTTGGTAATTAATGTAGCACCGCACCTATAGGATAAGTCTGCTCCTCTGACATGATATAGAGCGGCATGCCATGGATATTCTCCTTCACTTAAAGGTTGACCATATGTTATTAATGGTAGAGGTGACTTCTGAAAAATAAAAAAAGAACCGATAAGTTGTGCGTATATTTATAAAAAAATTATTCAATGATACTAATCTTGTTTATACATCATTAATACTACCTGTTGTTTCAAGCTTACGAAGAATAAGTCCTAGAAATGGGGTGATCGAGAAACCTCTCATTAAAAATGCGTTCTGCTGCAGCCTGCATGAATATTTTGTCTAGTTTCACCAAGTATTGGGATCGCGGCTACTTTATCCCCTAAAGCAAGCACGTACCATTATTTCTCTTCTTGAAGCACTTAAACGTTCATCACAGCTCTGCTTTTTTTTAGAGCCATCTGTCAGAACTGCCATAAACACAAACAGGATTAGTATCATTGAATAGATTTTTTCGATACCTTCGAAAATGTGCCATAGAGTTCCATTTAAAATTATTGGTCACAATGACCATGTGATGTCATCTTTGATGAATACGTCATCTATCATCACTAGTACAATTTTACAACTCTTACAGATTTCACCAGTTTATGTATAATTGTTCCAAATATAAAAGGGGGGAGTGCACTTTTGAATAGCACTCTATATTTTACATAAATAATTCTGATTGTAGATATCTTATACCCCAATTATTTTTCAGTTTCTACCTATCCTAGAGACGGGGTCACCTTTTTAGAAACACCCTGTATACAAGGGTGCCAGACGAAATCGAAACAGAAACTGTGTTAACGTGTATTTTTTTAAATTTTGGTCAAAAGTTCACCAGTACATTAACGTTGTCTCTGATACAATAAAAGTACTTACTGCAACTATTCCACATTGTTCTTCGGTATAAGGTCTATTTTGTCGAGGTCTTTGGATCACACTAAGATCTCCGATAAATATTCCATCGTCATCATCTGTTGATAATCCTATTGGTTCGTAACTGTAAGCAAAACAGACAATATTTATTATTTCAATGAGTTTTCAACTACATAACTACACTGACCGTCAAAAAAATAGGGCCACCAAGGCCAAAATTGGGCACATTTTCAAAAGTGGTTATCTCTTGAACCACTCATTTGATTTTTAATGTGTAACATCTTTCCGCTGGGTGCCCTGCAATTTGTGGCAGTGATTTCGTGATATGGGACGGAAGTGTGTAACAGGAAGCCAGTGAAGCGCGCACCATTTGATTTGACCAATGAGCGCGAGCGGTGGTAAATTTCGCCGTCAGATGGTAAAGTACGACCAGAGATCTAAGAAGGTCGTAAATCAATATAAGCCGACGACCCTCATTATTGCCTATTGTTCGAAATATAGATAAGCAATAAAAGTGTGTATCTCTTAAAAGATTCCCAGGTCCGGATTAAAATATCTCATGAAATAATTTGGCATTTAATGCAACATCTTAGAAAGAATGAAACTGGTATACAGTGTTGCAAAAAGGCTTTAACGAAGTCTCTTTTACAAAACGGAT
Source organism: Lochmaea crataegi (assembly GCA_947563755.1). Lineage (NCBI taxonomy): Eukaryota > Metazoa > Arthropoda > Insecta > Coleoptera > Chrysomelidae > Lochmaea > Lochmaea crataegi. Next base: position 26,761,663 of record OX387432.1, read on the forward strand.
TTAAATTTAAAAACTCACTAGTAGATAAATCATAATGGAATCTGTGCGCGTTAAGAAGTGGAGATTTGAATATTTATTGGCAATAAACGAATTTAGAGAAAATGGTAGAACAGTAGTATATTTGGATGAAACTTGGTTCGGCACACACGATATTCCAAACAAAAGTTGGGTAGACTCATCTGATAATTCACGCAGGAACCGAATATGGTTTTATACCAAATGCGTTGTCTTTATCGGCAAATAATATTAAGGACTCTTTAGTCGATTATCATGATGATACTACAGCCGAATTATTTGAAGACTGGTTCCAAAATAAACTCATACCAAATATTCCACCCTACAGTATTATCGTAAGCTACCACAGTCGGAGACTAGATAAAGCACCATGTTCAAATTATACCAAGCCCACTATACAAGAATATATGTTGAATAATGATATGTACTATGAGAAAAAGTATACAAAAAAGCAGTTACTAGAAGTTTTACGCAGTTTTAGCAGCTGGGGCAAGTGCTGGGTGATTTATGACCTTCTTAGATTTCTGGTCGTACTTTAGCAACGAATTTAACGAGAGGTTGGTATTATCTGCCAACAGTGAATGCATCAGATATGCACTTAAGCTACAGTGTTGTGTATAAAGTTTGTTGTTATATGAACCAATTTATATGCGTAAACTATTTTAATAATTTTATTGACTGTAGTTAATAAGTGTTTGAAAAAAGTGCAAATCATTCGAATAAATATTTCATTATTTAGCTTTATTAAATTTTGAGGATAATTTCTGTCACTGTTTATTGGAGAAGATTCCGTATTTTTTTAAATGATGAACTCAAGCTCGAAATTACCACGGATCGAAATGTTTCGACAACTAACAGTGGTTATTGACGGAGTTTATCAACGTTTTTTAAATACTTTGAAATCAAAATCACAAATATACGTCTCAAATTTAAGTTATCATAAGTCTATTGTTTCCGCTCTCCCTCCAAATTGAACAAAAATAAAAAATGTCTTTAATAAAAAATTGTATTACAACTAGTTTTAATTAAATATAATACAATTTTCATTAAAAAAATGATTCTTTGTCACCAAAAATTATTTCAAATAATACCTGAATCATTTTTTTCAAGATTCGATTTTAATGTTGCTTATAATAAAGTGAGGCAAAAAAGTAGGAAATATGATCATATATATGAAAGACATTTAGTTGAAACATGAAAACAAAATTATATATGAAATTATTTGAAAATTAATATTTTCATTTTCACAATCAATTGCTTTTTAATGGGGTAATTTGAAATGAAATATTTTGTAGTTTATCTACTGAAACAATTTTTACATGAATTTACTGTTTGGACCCTTACTTTGTGGAATCTACTCATATTACTTTTTTAAATGAAACTGAGTGTTTCTAATTAATTCCACTATTTAATGAAAAAATTATTAAAAATCTAAGATATTGATAATTATTTCGATATTGACATATCATCGTCAGAATGACAGAAGTTACATTTGATGTGATACCTACTTGATGTTTAATATTTTGGCTAGACCAAATAGTAAGTGACCTATCTTGTGATTGACTTAATATATATGAATAGGAAAAAGAAGAAGATATGATTTTACAAATATTAAAGCTTAGGTATTATTAGCCCTATGGGGATATTATCCAAGAGATATTCTCTAACAAAAAGTTTCGCCTCCTATCAGTATACATATGTTTAAATGCAGAAAAGCTTCTCTCTACGTCAACAGACCTAATAGGGGCGTTTTTTTAAATGTGACAAAATTTCTGGTTCCAATATAAATGTTTCATCAAAATCTCCAATTAAAGCATTGTCTGCTTGTAAAAGGAATTTGTAGCCATGGTTCTTATCAATTACTGCTTTGAATTTTTTATACATTTGGTTTCCAATATGTCTCGGAACAGATTTTGTTCAAATTCTTTCATTAAATTTACAGCCTCTATCAAAGATAATTTGGATGACTCTAATTGGATAGTAGTGTTTGAAATGAAATTATAATTGGTTTTTATAAATGAAACTTGTTGACATAAAATGTGATTGGTCAGGAATTCTTTGGCTGAGAAGAATCATCTACCAATTCTTGTTTAACAGTTTTTATTTGCCTAAAATTTTCGGCATAAAATAAGCAGCCTCTAACCACGTTCCCCAACGTGTTAAAACGGGTTGAGGTGGAAGATTAGGTAAATGCTCTCTATAAAATTGAATTCGAAATGGAGCTTTTAAAAATATTCTTTTTACGCATCATTTCAGTTTTTTCAAACTTCCTCTGCCACCCTATTTAATGCATGGGCCAAACAAGTAGTATGAATTAATTGCGGATAAAATTTTTTTAAGTTTTGGCCTATCTTGACCTGCATCTGATAGGAGAAGTATAAACTTTTCGTTAGGAATAGCCTCAAGAAGAAAAAAGTTTGTTAAAGTGTCTTGTATAAATCTAGTAAAAGTTAAGGCATTTGCAATGGAGAGCTTTTAAATTTACTTACTCGCCGCAAGAATAATAAAATGTTTTGGTTAAATTGTACAGGAAGGAATTGTTTGTAAAATTGTTACAGATATGCTAAAAATTAAAAAATAGTTAAAAATATGAAAAATTTCATATAAAATGAAAAATATGCAAAATATAAAAATTTCATAAATGCCTCACTTTACTTATTACCAAGGTGAGATGTCAGATGTCACATCATAATATATGCTCGCTCGCCTTTTTTGTCTTCTGTAGCAATACTGTGCTTGAAATTTGGATGTAGTTGAATTTGAAAATACACAAGATACATAGGTAAATATGAAGATATTTTTCACCCGAAATTCGAAACACCCCATAAGTTGCAGAAACTACAATAGAAGATGCCAATTGGTGTTAAAATTTAGCACCATGCTTTATGTACATATTGTTTTTTTGTTCACGTTATAATCTGTGTTATACTTTCTTCAATCCCATTCTCAACGAGTGGTTTGGTCAGCTTGCATCCCTGATCTCAATCATATTGAGCATCTCTGGTACCAACTAAAGGGAGGCATTCCTTACTGGCCCGTTTTGTTGTAAAAAACGTTGTAGAGGAAGAAACATTTTCTAAAGTTGAGTCTTTCCCCAACTTCTCTTTGACAACAAAGTTCGGGAAATTAAATCGTCAAATAATATATTTTTACTTTTCGACCAATATTACAAAATCAAACATCTAAAAATAGCTTGTTTATATTTCGGATCCCCAAGTCTCTGGGCTGACGCGATTAATAGATACCCCGCAGGTCTTTGTGGGTTGCATACATTTTGGATGCTATATTCGCATTCTGGTTATTCCAATATCATTGACCACAGTACCAAAGACGTAGATACTTTATTTTTCTGGAAGGGGGGACACATGAGGATCGCCGTCGGCGTTGTTAAGATGTTTTTAAAGGAGGAATACAGTAGAACAGCGCCACAGCCGCCATCTATCGGTGTACTCCATTTTCTTCAAAATTATTTCCCGTAAGCTTGACTAACTATCTCTATAGTATTAAACAATGGTACCACTAAACAAATAAACTAAAAACAAAAAACTAAAGAATTAAATTCAAATGCCTTTTTTGTAAGCTAGCAAACCTGTCAAGAACAACCTCAGGAGATATTTTTATATCTCTATTTATATGCACTAGTGCCAATCCCACAAGCGTTGCTTTGTGCTTTGTCCCCCCAGATGGGAGCATTTGGGGCCAATTATAATTATCATTTTTTTAGTTTACCTAAGAAAATAGAAACCTGATTAATTTTTTAAGCGGCTCAATGGGGGGGGGGATGTAATTCCCCTTCTACCTCCCCCCATATCTAAGCCCTTTACATATTTAGAAAGATGCATCATTCTACTATGTTCATGAATTACTTCACATTATATTTTATTTAATAAAAAACGTTAAATATTTAATAAATTCATGAAAACAACTTACAAATTTTCAATATATGATGCAGGAACTGAAGCTTGTAAAAGACGTGGCCTTGCAGTGGTTGATATTTCCGGGCTCGTAAAATAATCGGGATAAACAGCAGCTTCTGTTGTCGGTTTGATGCCTTCGGGGCACACCGTCTTGGCATTAAGTCTATACTCTATTAGTTTAGGAGGTGGTTGGCTTGTGTCGTATTTGATGTAAAATCGTACTCTTAGCGGTACATTGGCCAATAATTTCTTCGATGGTGCTTGTATCTTGTAGACTATGTTGTCGTCGGTTAGAATTATACCAAACCAATTCTAAAAATGTTAATTAAAATTTAATAGATCCAGCATAAATATTATAATTAAGAAATGTATAATGGTTTGATGAAATTCGCGCTAGAAAAAAAAACAGTTAAACAACCAATCAGATCAAATTCAAGTTATTTCACTTGAGAAATAGTTGATAGGTGTTGTGCGACACCCGGTAGGAACGAAGTTCCTTTCGTTATTATATATTATTCCCATTGTCCTCAAGGAGTTACCTATCCTGCAAGCCTATGTATGCGATGATTAATTAATTTTTTTATTGTTGTGGGTGAGGGGTGGAGAAGGGTAATTTAATTTCCTCACTATTTTTGCCATTGTCCTCATGGCGTTTCCTATTCAGACAGCCTACGCATGCGGAGGTTTGTAAATATTTGCCCGAGTAGTGGTGAGGGGGTGATTGGAGTTTTTGCAGTATTTGTTATCTATATGACATGAACTATCCAGCGAACAAAAATTTGCGCTTATTTTTCATTGTTGAGGGGTGGAGAAGGGGAGTTTATAATATTTTCCCATTGTGCAAATGGCATCACCTATCCAGCGAGCCGACACATGCACACGTTTGTCTCTGCTTCTTTTTCGTCTCCCTATTTAGTGTCAGCTGGTCGGACAGTTATGCCTGAGTAGCTCCCATCCCCCAAAACACATGATAAGGAACTTTGTTCCAAAAAACATCACTGCAAAATGTTTTTGATTGGTAATGGAAAACATTTTGAGGAATTTTGTGCTAATTATTGTTTTTGCTATTTGTCAACAAGGATTGCCGTATCATGCGAAATTTATTATACAACTACGATTTCAAAAGAAGTTTGGACGCCTATAACTCGCAAACAAATGATTTTATTGCACTTTTTTACGTGCAAACATTATTTTGGCTACACGCTTTTCCGATTAGTCCTGATCAAATAATTTAAATATTTATATCGTCGCCGGGCTGCGAATACCTTCAATGTAACAAAAACATGTGAAATGAGATGAATACCCATTGAGAATTCTATTAGTATTCCTCACAGTGGCGTAAATACGGGGGGTGATCAAGGTGATCAATCACCCCCAAAGGCCCTCTGAAAGGCTAAAAAAACTTTTAAAACACCACAGTTTTCACATGTTTAGAATACTATGATGAGGTGCAGCAAAAAAAACAAAATATAGTTATAACTTTAACGTAATGATTTGAATCCTCATGGAAGGATGGGTTTGAAGCTAATAACTTGAAGTGGGCAGTATTAAACACTAAATTTTTCGTTGCTGTACACGTTGTTGGAAATGTTTTTGCTTTTGGTATGCCTTTGTGCAAAGAACTACAAAAGGAAAATTTGGATTTGAAAGAGGCTGTTGTATTGGCCGAGGATATCTTATCAGAATTGCATCTTATGCGTACTGATGCCGAGGAAGAGTTTCATGTAATGTTTAACCAAGTCAAAGCTGTTGTATTAGATATGGGTATGGACTTGAAATTTCCTAGACTGTGTTCAAAACAAAAGAACAGGAGCAATGCCCCAAGTACATCCAGTGAGTGCGCTGATGGGATCAGTCAAGATGGTCAAATAGAAAACCACTACAGAGTAAACTTATTCCTTCCTTTTATTGATTTCTACATTTCGCAACTTGAAGAAAGATTCAAAAAGCAAAAAGCTGTTTTTGAAGGCTTTCAATGTTTGTTTGGGCTTGAACTTAACAGCGAAACTAAAACAAACCTAGATGCCTTAGTTGAGTTTTATGCAAATTATTTGTTATCAAACAGCGATGACATGTATGTGGAACTAAAACTGTGGAGGAAAGAGATTGATCGAACAGAAAATCACAAAGTTTCAAAGTCCGCTGTTACCAGCCTTGATGCTTGTGGCAAAACATTGTACCCTTCCATCTACCAGCTGTTGAAAATCCTCTGCACTCTTCCTGTAACGACATGCACTCCAGAGAGGTCCTTTTCTACACTGAAGCGAATAAAAACATACCTCAGGAATGTATAAATTTCCCAGACCCCCCCGTCCTTCAACATTTGTCACCCCCCAGATTCAAATCCTATTTACGCCACTGATTCCTCACAAGTTCGGAATACATCCGAAATGATAAGGAATCGCCAAATTTGCAGAAAAAAATTAAACACATTTCTCCAATGTAACAGAATTCAAATATTAGGATGGATAAAAATTCAATGTGACAACATTAACAATCACTGAACACTGTTTACACTACCACTACACCAACACTAACACTTTACACTATCTTACGCGCGTTTCGATAACCAAGTTATCTTCTTCAGAGACTGAAGGTTTACATAACTTGGTTACCGAAACGCGCGTAAGATAGTGTTAAGTGTTAGTGTTGGTGTAGTGGTAGTGTAAACAGTGTTCAGTGTCAAGTATCGCCAACGGTTCCGGAATTCCCAACTTAACATTAACAATGGAGGTATTTCATTCCTTTGGAAATATATCCCATGTGTTTATATCAGATTTATAATAGCACATTGGAGATATTTCGACATACCATGTATGCACGTAGGAGATATTACGACACAAATGTCAAACTGCTAACCTCACTTTAATTTCATTTTGAATTGATTCGGCAAGAAGTGTGTACTGTGCAGGTAGATACCTTCAAGCTAATTTGCAGTATGTTTTCGTCTAGAACCAGAAAGATTTTGCAGAATGCCAATAATATCAATAATAATGAAAAAACTGCGATAAACATCGAGAACAAAGAGAATGAATCTGATTTCATAATTATCGAAAATTATCAAACTTTGTAAGATGGAACATTGATTATGGAAACGGTAACTTCTCATGATACAATCAATAGGTATGTTCTCAACTAGATATTTCAGTTGATCAGTTGATTTTATAAATATCTCATTCCTTTTCAGTGAAAAATGTTTGGAAGATGAGAATATTATGAAGAATACTGCATCCCAAACAGTGACTAGAGAGGAAATCAGTAGAAGTTTCAGAGAAGATACAGAAGCGGGAATAATTACAATCTTACAACTAGAAACTGAAAAGTCATTACAAGAATTAAAATTAACCCAAAAGGATATCCTCACATTAGAAAATTATAATGAATTCACACCAGAAACTGAAGAGATACATGATCTGAATTGTTGGAAGATTCTGAAAACATACAGATTAATATGGAAGAAGTTCCCGAAATTATTTCAGCAGAGGAAGAAATTTCAGAAATGAATAATGAGGAATTAGTGAATGATCTGAATGGAGATAGAAAAGTTGAAGAAAAAAGGAATTTTCACAAAGAAGAGGAAGGAAACCGCATCACGGAGATTGAAAGGAAAATCGTATGTTGACTATTAAAGAGACAAGGAAAAAGTAATAACACATGATTGCTCAAGGGAAGGAAGAAAAATGAAAGAGAGGTGTAAGCATGTGACTCAGAAAGAAAACTTGCATAAAACTTCATTCAGGTGTCATCTTATTTCTGAAAATAATAGACAAAGTATTTTCAAATATTACTGGAAATTATCGTCATGGAATGAAAAGAAAATTTATGTCAAAGGGCTTGTTGAAACAAGACAAGTAAAACGTAGAAGGAAATCTGTACAGGAAAGAGAAGGTGAGGCGGCATTGAAGAAAAGTGTGGGTCATGATTATTTCCTAAAAACATCAAGTGGAGAGCGTATCAAAGTTTGTAGAGTACTATTTTTGAATACTCTCAGTCTAGGGGAAGATACTTTAAAACGTTGGACTAGGCCAGATGAACATATCAACACATCTACAACAGATGATAGTACAGTAATTACCCCAAAAAGAAAACTGGAAGAAATTCCTAATCTATCAGCCACGAAAAGAGCACGATTGGTTCGAGTAGTTAATAAAAAAGAAAGAGAAGATTCTGTCAAACTATGGCTTGATGAAATACCCAGAGTTCCATCTCATTATTGCAGGGCAACTTCAAAAATGAATTATGTGGATAATACTTTTATATCCAAGCAAAACATGTTCAAAATTTACAAGGAAAGTTGTATAGAAAAAAATAAAAATCCTGTGAATCTGAAATTATTCAAATCTGTTCTAAAATCAGAGAAAATTTCAGTTCCTAAACCTCGCAAAGACACATGCGTTGGATTCAAAGTTGGAACTGTTTCCCAAAATGAGTATGAGAAACATCGAGATAAGGAGAAGGCAGGTAGAGCAGCAAAACAAAAAATGAAAAATATGGCCATGGAGCATCCTGACACGTTAGTTGTTACTTTGGATCTGCAGAGTGTCCTGACATTTCCAAAAGTATTAGCATCTCGGAGCTATTATAATATGAAATTACAACTCCACAATTTTACGATATATGCACTGAATGATAAAAATGTCTCTTTATATGTTTGGCATGAAGCTAGTGGTGGCGTGACATGTAATGAATTCACATCTTGTTTAATAGATTATCTCAGTCCTAATTTCAAATCAGTTATTCTGATAACAGACGGATGCAACTATCAAAATAGAAACAAAACATTAGCCAGTGCCCTTAGTGATTTTGCAAAAGAGAAAGATATATCTATTCAACAACTTTACTTAGAGAACGGTCATACGATGATGGAAGCAGATTCCGTTCACTCCACCCTGGAACACTATTTTCTTCCACCCATAAACTCACCCATTGATTACATTGAGAGAATGCGTATGGCCCGTCACAAACAACCTTATTGCATTAAATCACTAGATTATAAATTTTTCAAGCAGTATGAACTTGCACACAATTTTCCTTCCATCAGACCAGGAAAAAAAACAGGTGATATAAGGCAATTGAAATATTCACCTAGTGGAGATGTTTGGTTCACATTGGACTATTCTGAGGATTGGAATATTAAGCCCCATAGAGGTGATTGTCAAAACATGTCAGTTTATAAAACACCCCTTTATAAAAAACAACCTACAATTTCTTATGAGAAGTATCAACATCTCTACAAGAAATGAAGACTGTCATTGAGGATTTTATGACTCGCTGCCCTATGGGAAGAAGAAAAATAAATAAAAATTATGTTAATTTATATTTTTCTTCAACCTAATAAAGTCGACTTTAGGAAACTATTAGTTTTTGTAACTGAGTTGCCTTCTATTTATCTTCAAATTGAAATAACAAACAGTGATAATAATTCTATGAGAGCTATCTGAGAATATCTCCAATGTGTTCTGGTCTGGAATGAGCAATATCTCCAAAGTAACACTTTTTCCGATTTTCATTGAAAATATCACCAATCAGCAAGAAATCGAGTATAACTTGATAAATACATTGCTATATATTACAAATCATGATAAAATTACGATATTACTTTAATATCTAGCGATAGAAATGTTTTTTGGTTCTTCTGTAAAATTGACTTTTTATCACATTGGAGGTATTCACAATCCGGCGATGATATTTTAATTTAAATACCTCCGTTTGTAAATAGTTTTTAAACAAAAGCAAAGCTTTTTATATATATCGTGTCCAACGACTTTTCACAACAGATTAAAGTATATTTCCACACTTAAAAGCTGTAGCTCTAGTACTTACCCCTAATTGCAGACTAGGTTTATCAAAAATAACTCGCAAATAAACCCCATGAAGATCGGCATCAGAATGTAGAATAAGCACTCCATAAATTTTATTAGTTTCATTGAGATTTCTTGGTTCATATTCAAACAAACGCGGACAGGGCGATATCAAATCTTGAGTCACTACATTATTAATAAAAAGAAAAACTAACATTATCATTAAACCGAACATGTTTGACTGATATTATGTTAATTATTGCGACGCTTTTTTCAATCTGGAGATTTTCGAAAACGATATAAATATTGAAAAGTGTTGAAGTAGTTGGGTATTCACTTTTGTAACTTTAGACGATTGCTATCGAAATATAATAGTAATCATTCAAGTGTCTAGTAGAAAATGGTATAAGGTATTAAAAAATATCAACAACCAAACTCAAATTCAATCATTTCACGAAATAAAACCAGTTTTTCTCGAGATGTTGGTCCATTAATTTATTTTTTAAAATTTTTTTATTTTAGTTGACTTGATTAGTTGATTAGCACAATACATAGCAGTGGTGGTTCCTTAGAGGAGACCAGGGAGAAGAATAAGCCTCTCTTTTTAAAGTTTCAGGAAATAATTTTTTTCATTTTTTTTTGTCTAATTTTCGTAAGTAACTCAAATAATAAAGGGCACCAGAATCCCAGCACCCCTCGGTAATGTAAACTTTAATTACACCTATTTGCAGGCCACTATACATTCGCACAGGATGCACAGATGATCTATCCTCCTGTATACGGTAAATACGACTAAGTATTGAGTGTTGGTTAAATATGCCATTATAGCATTTTATTACGAACGTTCACTAAACCATATGAATGACGCCTCATATTCTATTTGGTAACGCTCGGAACGCCTCGAATTTCTGTTTTGCTTACAATAATTCAATTTGGCGGTCTGCTCATGCTGTAATTATTCTCACAATTGTTGTTTTGGTTTTTCGGTTAGATTATTTTTCCTTGTACAATTTAACACTTAAAATGTAGTACAATTTCTGATATTATGACATAATGGATGAACAAGACTAGACAGTGTGTAGATATTGTGGACTCGCTGGTCCTTGCTCGAAGATAAATTATGTCTTAATTCGTTTATGAGCCGTTTTAAACGTATTAACCAGTATCTGCCTATACTATTAGTACTATTACAAAATATAATTTATTTATTCAGAATAGTTAAAAATCTGGTGGGGTGGTGTTTATTTTAATAATAATTCTACTTAGTTCTAGTTGGAAGTCTATTTTTTGTGTAATTCAATTTTATATTGAAATTTTTAAGTTCCAGGAGAACGCATGACCTTGAAAAGCGGGAGAGGGCGTTTAACTGCTTTACCTTTTGCCTCCTGGTATAGAGTATCCACGAGCCGCCACTGATACATAGTGTTTGTTTTTAGCTTTTTATCAAGTTGGTTGAATGGTTGGTTGAATGGTTGAATGGTTGAATGGTTGAATGGTTGGTTGAATTTAAAACCTGTTGGATAATGTACACAATGATCACTACCGCCATCAGTATTATGGGGCCCGTACACGATAAAACAATTTGTGCAAATTTATATAACTATTTAAAGATACTTTTTCGTCGTTTGTTGATATCTTTGGCCTGTAAAGGTTCCTTCAGAAGGAAAAATACCTAAAGAACATAACTATGAGTGTTTATGAGGAAACAATATTTTTAAAAGAAAAACCATTATCTGTAAAAAATAATGTAATGTTTTTGTTATTTATTTAAATAGTTTTTACTTGTGGGATAAAATTATACACACTATGGCTAATTACTATCTATTGATTTATTTATTAAACCTAATTTATATACACACTCTACTTAATGTCTACTAATTTATTTACACTCGGTATATTAGTTCTAATTTATTTTTACCACTTGAATATTACACTATTTATATTCACTATTTCATTCACTGTCCGATTACTAAGAACTTTGCCTGGCCTTTTGGTTTTATCCAGTGCCATCTAATGATGGAAAAAAAAGATTACGAAGAACTTTGGTAAACTGTCTGTGAACTAACTCTTTACTGTCCGTTTCACTAATCTCTTTAACTCACTCAAATACCCGCGTATATATAGTCTTTCCCAACTCTCGGAGATTCTAGTATTTTCCGCGCTCGTCCTATGCGTAAATAAAGTTTCTTTTCGAGAATGTTCTCGAAAGCCACCAAAATTAATTTACAGTCGAGAGACAGGGCCGGCTTTGAGTTGGTGACCTCGCAGCATTGCCTCCTCCTTAATAGGAAGTTCCTTCTCCTTGCAACTGATTGACGTTATTGATCCTCTTCTTGATCAAGTACGGACCCTCCAACAATTTTTGTAATTTTGGAGAAAAACCTTTTCTCCTCGTCGGGTTGTGTAACCATACTTTGTCCCCTTCTTTGAAACTGCCTTCTGTAGCCTGCGTATCGTACCGGTTTTTCATTCTGTCACTGGCGGATTGGAGATTCGTTCGGACCAATTCGTGCACATCGTCCATCCTTTTTCTCAACTGGATCACGTAATCTTCTCCAGCTAGATCTTCTCCAGGTCGACAACCAAATTCCAGGTCACAAGGAAGCCTCATTTCGCGTCCAAATAGGATTTTCGAAGCTGTTTGACCTGTGGACTCATTGATAAGCCAATGCAAATAGGCAAATATATTGGTCCCAATCTCTCTGGTGGCTGGAAACTACTTTGGACAGGTATTTTCCAATAGTCCTGTTCGTTCCCTCGACCATTTCATCTGACTGTGGATGCAACGCCGTTGTCCTGGTCTTCTTCATTCCCAGCTTGTCACAAATTTCCTGGAATACATGGCTTTCGAAATTCCTTCCCTGATCGCTGTGAACTTCCAAGGGCACTCCATATCGGTAGATGAATTCTTTCACCAATACATCCGCGACAGTTGTAGCTTCTTCACTTTGTGAAATAATCCATCACAACCAGGATGTATTTACCACCATTTTCTGTCGTCAGGAATGGTCCAGCGATGTCTAAAGCAATCCTTTCGAATGGGCTTCCAACATTATACTGCTTCATGGGTGCCTTCCTCTTGCGATGTGGTCCATTACTCGTAGCACAAGTCGTACACTTCTTACACCAGTCCTTCACATCGTCGGAGCTGTTCGTCCAATAAAACCTTTCACGGACTCGCTGAAGGGTTTTATTCACTCCCAGATGACCTCCGGACTGTCGTGTAACTTTTCAAAGCCTGTCCTATGCTAAAAATATTCCAGTCTGTGAAACAAAAAAGCCCTCATAAGTAGTACTTGATAGGTTTTGAATCTGAATACTCACTCTTGTGCCTCTTATAGGTCCTTATTGTATTTATTAATATGTATAAGGAAAAAATGGAAAAAAATTATAATAATTTTAGAATTAACTGCTTTTATAGTGAATTAACGAACTGAATTCATCCATAAGATGAGCAATTAGTTTATGTTTAAGAGGTTTTTCAGTTATTCTTTATATAGAAATTTTTTATTGTCAATTCATTTTTCAGGATTCTTTTTGCGAGCAGTATATAGTGACGACGATAGGTTGGATTCAATTCAGTTTTCAATTCAATTCAGTTTATTTCAAAAAAGTACATAATTTACAAAAATATATAAACTTGTCGAGCAGCATACGATGAGCTTTAGAAGCTTGTGTGTGTGCTGCATCTGGCTACGTATTTATTTATTTTAAAGTATATAAATATATATTTAATTATGATTATGAATATTAAGACTACATATAATTTTACATATAATTTGAACATAAGTACCTACATTTTAAAGTATCTGATATTATTGCATATGCTATCATAGTTCTCAACTACCCATATTTTGATTTTATGCTTAAATCGTTTATAATTCATACATTTCAGGTTATTAGGTAATAAATTTAGTAATTTCGGACCCAAGTATCCCAAGTGTCTTTGTGTTAGTGAGAATAAGTTATTTGGTAATATTAAATGCATGTTGTCTTTTGCCCTTGTGTTTATATCATGATTCACATAATTATAAAATAAATTAGATTTTTACAGAATTTATAAGCATTCACAATATATAATTCTCTAATATTCAATACTTGTGACTCTTTGAACAGTAGCTCTGAGGAATACTTTTTCTTCTTAAACATCATAACTTTAAGTACATATTTTTGTGTAATATGTAATTTCTGTAAGATAGATGGACAAGTTGATCCCCATATGACTAGACCATAACTTAACAATGAAATTACTAAAGCGTTATAAATTAGTTTTATTAGGTTAAAGGAACAAAACTGTCTTAGCTGGTAAAATTTGTAAATCATTTTCCTGATTTTGCTTGTTAAGTATTCTATATGATTATCCCATTTCAAACAGTTGTCAAACAATATTCCTAGATATCTTATGTTGTTTTTAGCACTAATAGTTGATTTACATTGACAGAGATTATGAGTTTTGTTTCTAAAACATGAGCTATTATGTATTAAAATGTTTTTTCTTTCCGGAATACCCTTTTTATACATTGAAAAAGTCATGAAGGTGGATTTTTCAGCATTTAAGGTTAACATATTACTGTTTAGCCAAGACTTTACCATTGCCATAATCTTCTCCGACCTGTCAAAAGCCTCTTCCCAGTTCCCTCCCTGAACCAATATCACTGTATCGTCAGCATAGCACACAATTTTGAGATTTTTCTTTAACTTTAATTTGTTGACTATTTTAAATAGGCTATTGATATATATTGTAACGTTTATTCTAATTTATATTTACAGATTTATATGTAATTCAGTCCTTATTTAATAATTTATGTAATACACTAATCACACTAATTATAATTTATATGAGAGTCACTTAATAAACACTTTATCGATGCGCGATTACTTTCCTTCGGTATCAACACTGACTGATTGACTAATTGACTGCAGCGATGGTTGTGGCCTATTTATACTCGTGCGCCGTAATTCTAGAAGTATCTCGGCGTTCTCGCGGGCGCATTGGATATTCTCGATATTCTGGCGGATGCATCCGGGTGTTCTGGATGTTTCTCGAAGTTTGGGCGGAGGAGCCATAGTCGTCTCATACGGGGATTTCACTGGGGGCACTAAGTGAGAATATTATTGCCGTACCTCGCGTAACATTGCCCCCTCCTTAAGAGACAGTTCCTCCTGGAACTAGCTAGGAAACTGGAACGAGATGACTGTATCGGCAACTGGTCCCCTGGTCTTCTCTGTTGGCTGTGTCTCCCGAGCATGGCCGCAAACCAGTACCTGCACTTCGGTGTCTCGGAAGATTACTTCTACCATGTTACGGATTATTCGCCAATCTAAATGCCTACATTCAATCTTGGGCATGGCTAGCCTATGCACGTTCAATTCAAGCACATGCTCCCTCAGGCTTCGTAATGCTTCCCAGACATCCTCGTACGTTGGTCTTTCGTCGAAGGTGTTCCCCGTCAATAGGTGGAAATTGTAGCGGGAGCCATTTTGCAGCTTCAAAGCTTTACCTGGTACTGGTAACTGGTTTGCCAAAAGTCGTGCACCACTCTTCTTTATAAACAGAGATGCCAGTCCGCGCGCATCGGTTACGCTGGCAGGGATGTTTATTGCCAGTGAGTATTCCTCCGGAACGGTAAGCAGGTCTTGTCGTCTCTCGGTGGTGACGCCGAATCTCGCTTTTCCGGTACCACCATAAGCACCCATGAACTCTACAAAAGCAGGATCGGCTACTTCCTGAAGCTGGTTTACTTCCTCATCGTGGTCACCCTCGAATGGCGCTAATCGGTTACGGTGTACCACCTTTGGCTTTCCATTTGGGATCTTGCTGATACGATAGATGACATCGTTGATTCTTTTCTTTACGAGGTACGGACCGTCCCAAGCTCTCTGCAACTTTGGAGAAAAACCCTTTTGTCTTCTTGGGTTATGCATCCAGACTTTGTCTCCTTCGTGGAAACCTCCTTCCCTAGCTTGCGTATCGTACCTTTTTTTCATCCTATCGCTAGCGGTCTGAAGATTCGATCGAACCAGCTCGTGTACGTCGTCCATTCTTTTTCTCAGCTGGGTTACGTAATCTTCACCAGCTATGTCTTCTCCGGGTCGGCATCCAAATTCAAGGTCGCGGGGTAATGTCATTTCGCGTCCGAACATAACTCTTGCTGGTGTTTGGCCGGTGGACTCATTGACGGCGGATCTGTAGGCCATCGCGAATAGCGAGAGATATTGGTCCCAATCTCGCTGATGGTTAGGTACCACTTTAGACAGGTATTTGCCAAGAGTTCTGTTCATTCGCTCTACCATCCCGTCCGACTGTGGGTGCAAAGCCGTAGTTCTCGTTTTCTTCATGCCGAGCTTTTCACAAACTTCCTGGAACAGCTGGCTTTCGAAGTTTCTGCCCTGGTCGCTGTGTATTTCCAGGGGCACTCCATATCGGCAAATGAACTCATTCACAAGCACGTTGGCAACCGTTGCGGCTTCTTGGTTTGGAATGGCATACGCTTCTACCCATTTTGTGAAGTAGTCCATCACCACCAAAATGTACCTGCTGCCATTTGCTGTCGGTGGAAACGGTCCGGCAATGTCCAGGGCAATGCGTTCAAAAGGGCTTCCGACATTGTACTGCTTCATAGGAGCCTTTCTTCTCCCGTGCGGTCCATTGGTCGTAGCACAGGTAGTGCACTTCTTACACCAGTCCTTCACATCTTCGGAACTGTGCATCCAATAAAACCGTTCTCGCACTTTCTGAAGGGTCTTCTTCACACCTAGATGTCCTCCTGACGGACTGTCGTGTAATGTCCGCAGTACTGCTGCTATCCTTGTTCTTGGAATCACCAACTGTCTTCTACTTTCGGAACCCTCATCGTTCTCGATTACTCGCAGTAGCAAACCGTTTTCCAAAACCAGCGAGTCCCACTGGGCCCAATACGATTTCATCGTTGGCGAGTACCTTGAAATCTCCTGCCAAGTAGGTCGACAGTTCTCCTTTTTCCAATGTCGGATTTTCTTCAAGTCGGGATCGTTCTCTTGTTCCTCTTCCAACTTTTCTGGTGTCCATTCGTCGGTGGTCACCGTGGTTCTTCGAATCGCAGCTTCCTTAGCTTCTGTTTTGCTGCAGTGAGAGCGCTCTGCAGGGCATGGTCTTCTAGAGAGGGAGTCTTTGGAAGGTCTTCGGGTCGAAGCTGCCCTCTGAAGGTCGACCCTTCCTAGTTTTTCCTGCTGGGCATCTTTGTTTGTAGCAGTTCTCGGTCGCTTGCACGAACTGCGTACATGTCCCATTTCTCCACAATTCCAGCATCTCACAGCTTTCACTTTTCCATTTGAGATGCTTTTCATCATGTTGACAATCTGGTTGAGCTTGCTCTCAACTTCTTCGTCTGCTACCGCCCTCACCTTGCCGTATAGTCCGGAAGCCTGTGTAGCTGCTTCGTACTCCAAGGCTGCAGAGAGTACGTCGAACAGTGTCTTATGCCGAGCCAAGCGTAGAGTTCTCTGCATTTCATGGTCACGAACTCCGTCGATGAATGTCTGTACCCCTAAACATTCCATGACATTCTCCGGTGCCGATGGATAGACAAACCGCACCAACCTCGCAATGTCTGCTTCGAATTCTTGCAGAGTTTCGTCGCGTTTTTGTTTGCGGTTTTTCAGCTGCGACTGGTACAGATGCTCCAGGTGTTCCAGGCCATATCTCATATTCAATCGCTTTTTGAGTTGTTCAAAATCTTCGGCCTCTTCCACTGGAATGGTCTGGAGGATATCCATAGCGTCTCCTCTAAGGGCAAGAGTTAAATTTAACGCTTTTTCCTTCTCACTCCAGTTGTTTGCTTTTGATGCCGCCTCGAATTGCTTAAGATAGTTCGGCCATGACGTTTTACCATCGAATGTTGGCAGTTTCCCTCGGCTGTTAATATCGTTTTCCATTTTCGGTTTCAACTCTACGTTTTCTGCCAGTTCGTCGTTATTCGGGGCTTGCCTAGTTGTAATATCCGGTTTATTACTAGTCTTCCTTTCGATTTCTTTGATTTTTTGTTTCATTTCTTGCTCCATTCTTTTAATCTTTTCTTCCACGGCAGAAATATCAGTCTTCATGGATGTCATTTCATTTTTCATGTCCGTCGAAATTTTATTCTCCATGTCCGACATTTTGTTTTCCATGTCCGCCGAAAGTTTACTTTCCATGGATGAAATTTTATTTTCCACGTCCGACAATTTGTTTTCCATGTCCGCCGAGAGTTTACTTTCCATGGCTGAAATTTCGTTTTTTATATCCGTCGAAATTTTATTTTCTATGTCCGACATTTTGTTTTCCATGGATGAAATTATAGAGGCGGACGCTTCGTCGGTGAATTCAAACGTTTCCGGGTCCAATCCATTGTTAATCATAGCTTTTTTTAGTCGTTCCACTAACACTGACTTGACCCCACTTGTGTCCAGTTCGTAATCCTCCAACTCTCTTCGAAGCTCTGAAACTTTTAATTCACAAAGTTTCTTCGCCATCTTCCTGTATATTTATTTATTTATTTATTTTTTTAACCCCACACCTGACACCAATGTAACGTTTATTCTAATTTATATTTACAGTTAATTTATATTTACAGATTTATATGTAATTCAGTCCTTATTTAATAATTTATGTAATACACTAAACACACTAATTATAATTTATATGAGAGTCACTTAATAAACACTTTATCGATGCGCGATTACTTTCCTTCGGTATCAACACTGACTGATTGACTAATTGACTGCAGCGATGGTTGTGGCCTATTTATACTCGTGCGCCGTAATTCTAGAAGTATCTCGGCGTTCTCGCGGGCGCATTGGATATTCTCGATATTCTGGCGGATGCATCCGGGTGTTCTGGATGTTTCTCGAAGTTTGGGCGGAGGAGCCATAGTCGTCTCATACGGGGATTTCACTGGGGGCACTAAGTGAGAATATTATTGCCGTAGCTCGCGTGACAATATAGTGAACAGAATAGGACCCAGAACGGTACCTTGTGGCACACCAAACTCCACTCCCTGCTCTAGACTATATAGTTTGTTAAATTTGACAATTTGAGTTCTCCTATGAAGGTACGATTTGAATAAGTTGTAAGCTATGCCTCGTATTCCTATTGCATGTAGTTTTTGAAGTAGAATTTGGTGGGCCACCGTATCGAAGGCCTTTGACAGGTCCAAGAAAACCGCAATGGGTTTCAGACCCTCATTTAGACTATTATTAATGAAATTGGTAACCTCAAATAAAGCGTCCTCCGTGCTACAGTATTCTTTAAAGCCATATTGACTTTTAGATATTAGGTCGTACTTTTCCAAAAATTTACAAAGTCTTTTCTTTAAACACTTTTCAACAATTTTATTTATGTTACTGGTTAATGCAATTCGTCTGTAGCTATTACAAGATTTTTTATCACCCGATTTATGCAAAGGGATTACTACAGACTTCTTTAGTACATCTGGATAGATACCTGTTTTAAATATTGCATTAATAAGTTTTTTCAATGGTAATAATAACGATTTATGGCTTACTTTTATTGCTTCTGATGAGATGTTATCCTCTCCAAAAGATTTCGTGTTCTTTAAAGATCCAATTGCATTAATTATCTCAGTTTCGGTAATAGGGTAAAAAAATATAGATTCAGTATTAAAATCAAAGTCATCTTCAAACAAGTCTGAATCATTCTTAACTATATTAAGAGCCAAATTTCTCCCTATGTTACAGAAAAAATCATTAAACCTATTTGCAATATCAGTATGATCTGTGACTTCTTTATTATTTTCTGTAAGTATAGAATTTACCTCGCATTTTTTCTTGTATTCGTTAGTTGCTTCCTTTATAGTGTTCCAAGTTTCTTTTGAATTATTTGAAGATTTTTCTAATTTGTCTTTATAATACTGATTTTTTGCTCGTTTTATAAGTTTAGAAAGACAGTTTCTGTAATTTTGATAATCGCTTAGTATACCTAGATCATTGGGATTCAAAGCTACCCGTTTTTTAAGTCTATCGCGGTGTCTTATAGAATTTAGTAACGTTTTAGAAATCCAAGGTTTAATGCATTTTTCTTTACAAGTTATCTTAATTTGTTTTGTAGAAATATCTATGTTGTTTTTGACAGTATTAATTAAACAAGTTGTGATATCATTGGGGTCGTTGCACACAACTAAGTTCTCCCGTGTTTCATTTGTCATACAATTATTGAATTTATTTGTATCCAGTTTGTAA
The DNA here is from genome assembly GCA_947563755.1 of Lochmaea crataegi. Lineage (NCBI taxonomy): Eukaryota > Metazoa > Arthropoda > Insecta > Coleoptera > Chrysomelidae > Lochmaea > Lochmaea crataegi. The sequence goes on from OX387432.1 coordinate 26,781,611, forward strand.
AATATATTATTATTATTTGAACATTCTTTATTTAATTTAAGATCTATATTAAGAATTATTGGGAAGTGATCTGTGAAGCAACTTTGATATATAAAGCTCTTACTATTAAATGTATTAGATTTCAAGAAGAAGTGATCTATACATGTTTCAGTTTTATCAGAAATCCGAGTTGGCTTATCAATTTTGTTTATATATCCAAATTCAGCAAGTGTATTTAGGTATTCATGTACAATTATATCGTCTTTATTTAGTAAATTAATGTTAATATTTATATTCTTTACCTAGGGAGGGAGATCTGTAGTGTGCAACTACTCCAAGGGTTATTCCATTTTTGCGCACGCATACTCTGAGAAATTTGGTACCATCAATAACACAAATTTCATGTTCAGTTGTTATCTCACTCTTGCACGTTGAAATCACGTTGTTTTTTTGGAAAAAAGTGTTGAAATCACTGATATTTTTAGTTTCAATTCGAAATATCCTAAACGAAAAGCCATCTATGTGATCAACCGAAAATTAATGACGTCCACGACAGGAAATATTATATTGTGCAACAAGTGGGGAAAGTTCAACAGAAAAGGACTTTTCCCACATGTTGCACACTATACTGGATCTTACGAATTTTTAGCATTTTTAAGTTTTTTTTGTCGAAAATTTAGAACAAAGGGGTAGATATGGAAATATTTTGCGATACAAATTGCTTTCTTCTAACTCCCTTAATCTTTGGAAATATCGACTCAAAATTCACTAAGATATGTAAAATTGTCCCTTCTATCGATTGGTGAAGACTAGAACGTCCTATCTTTCCTATTAGTCGAGTGTTATGAATATTCTTTTTTTTGAAAAATGGATTTTTGAAAATTTCATGACTCTATTTGAAGGCGAAAGATTGATCTTATTAAAAAACTGATTGTGCCAAGTGATTTTTCTGCCCAAAAAACCCCTCTTTACACATTTTTAGCATTTTTTAATTTTTTTGTGTCGAAAATTTAGAACATGGAAATATTTTGCGATACAAATTGCTTTTTTCTAACTCCATTGATCCTTGGAAATATCGACTGAAAATTGTATGTGTAAAATTGTCCCCTCTATCGATTGGTGAAGACTAGAACGTTCTATCTTCCCTATTAGTCGAGTTATGAGTATTTTTTGTTATGAAAAGTGGATTTTCAAAAATTTCATGACTCTATTTGAAGGCGAAATAATGATTTTATCACAAAACTGATTGTAGCTGTGATTCTGTAACGAATATGTTAAATTTTAACGGACGTTAAAAAAATAACGTACGGTAAAATAGAAAAGTTATTCTGTACTGTTACTGGTGAATATTAAACTGATGTTATTAACAGTAGTTCAAATAATCCAATATTTCCTATTCCGTAATATTTTTCACGTTAAAAAATACCGGAAAGATGTTAAAATCGTACGTTAGAATGATATTTTTAACATGTACCTACACAGTACCCTTTAAAAATTAGGCAGTCAGTTTAAATAGTTAAATATCGTAGAAAATGTCATTAGATGGATTAATACATCTCTTTATTGAATATTTAAATGATAATTGGCAAAGAATGTAAGTATTATTTTGCCTATTATAGAAACTTTTGAGACACATGTTACCTAACCTATTTTTTAGAACCCTTAATAATTGGAGATGTAGAAATTTACGCGATGCCAGTAATCCTTTTGAAATGCCAGACCGGCTCTTTTTTCCAGGGCCAATATTTTACTGCCGGAAAAACTTTTATGCCCTTAATATACAAGTCATCTGTGACCACAAGTTAGGGAAGAATTGGAAAGAGACTATGTAAACAAAAATTCAGAAAACTACTTAATAGGAGATAGTGGGTATCCGCTAGAACCATGGTTACTAGTTCCAGTGAATGCTCCTCCTCCGAACTCTCCTCACTCAAGGTTCAACACCAGAATGTCAAGTTTAAGGGTTAAAATTGAACATTTAATAGGGCTACTAAAAAATAGGTTTCGCTGCATACATGGACAAAGGGCGTTGTATTACAGCCCTAATAAAGTGACTGAAATTATACACAGTTGTGTCATTTTACACAACATTGCAGTATACTCAAAACGGGTTGCCCGCTGCGAAAACAATAGAGCTTTTCTAATTTCGAACATTTTGTTTTGATTCCTAAGTGCACAATTATATTTATATATTTTAATAATTTTTTACAGGATGGGATTGAAACGAACTTCAATAATATATAATTTTACACTAAAAAAATGTATTGATTTAAGCAGGAAAAAATGTGAAGCTAGGTGTTTTAACAATCTTAGCAAAACATTTCTGGTCAAACAATTTAGTTTTTTTATCAAAAACGTGAGTCAAAGTGTAGTTCATTTTCATATCATTCTGTAAAAAAATATTAAAATATTTAAGTAATAATTGTGCCCTTGGGAATTAAAATAAAATGTTCAAAATTAAAAGAGGTCGATTATTTTCACAGTACGCATAGCTCTTAAACAAAAATTATTATTTAACATTTCATATGTAATATTGTATATGTAGTAATTCCAAATAAAAATGTAGACAAATGAGAAAATAATAATTTATTTTAAAAAACAATATTTTAAAATAAAAAACATTTCAAAAACAAAACTTAAACCTCTGAAAACAAAAATTGATTTTAAAAAAATCAAATTAAACATTTTAAAAACAAAAAGAGAAAAATCGAAAACAAACAAAACATATTTTAAAAACCTAACAAAGAAGATTTTAAAATGTTAATGAGTACACTGGACTCTTTATTTTATGTTTATTTGTGCGCAACACAGCATCAGCTAATCTGCTGTTGGACTCAGCGAGCCTGTTGTTGGATTTGGCAAGATTTTTTAGACATTCTTCATGGTTGGTTGCTATTTTTCCAATTTTGGCCTCCATTATTTTCTCTTTACGGGAGGGTGCTCTCTTGTTTGTCTAAAAAAATAAGCAATATATAGTTTTAATTTGAATATCAAGTACTTCATGTAAGACTGTCCTTAGGCTAAGTATCGCCCAAGTAAATTTTACAATTGTATTTAAGTACAAATAAGTAAAGGCATTTATTATTATTATTATTATTATTATAATTAATCCAAATCTCCAAGTACTTCTGAAAATACTGTCTTGGTAGAGGTGCAGGGAAGTGATCATTTTTTAAGTCGGTAGCGAACGTGGTAAATATACTAAGAAGTTTATGCAAATATATAAAACGACAGCATGGTTAAAGTAAAAGTGTAAAAGTTACTATAAATATTTCATTATTAAGGTAGGTGTTAATACTTAAGTTTACTCACAATTACATTTTCGATATGTAATACATTCAATACTGGTATTGAATCCGCCCTAGAAGTAGAAAGGACTGCCTCTGCATCTTCAAATATGAATTCAATATTTTCATCCTGGAAGAAAAAAAAGATTTATAGCTATGAAAATATGACTATTTAAAAAATTCAAATATTCAGTGAAAGATATAGGTAGAAGAATATTGAAAGTAAAACAGAAATAGTTGACTTGCATATTAAAAACAATACCAATCAGTTTTATGAAAGAAGTCTCAGAGAACATAAGTAGGTATTTAACTTTGAACAAAAAAAAATTAAGAACTTTTAGCTATATTTAATTAAGAGCACTATTAAATAAGAAATTATTTGCATATAGTTCTGTAAATGTACTTACAATTTCTACTTGATCTGGGCCAGGTTCTAAATTGTTACCTTCTTCATTTCCTGCAAATCCCAATTCTTGAACTGCTGGAAATCCAGTTATTCCTGTTTTTGAGAGTAAAGCCAGCAACCTTTCTTCTAAGTAATTAGATCTTTGGCAGTTTTGGGACCTCCGTCAGTGCCAGTATGTTCTATATGAAGTAGCCGTGCCTTTTTTCCTGGCCGTAGTCTTAACTTCATTTAATGCCTTAAAATATTTTTTGGATTCAGATAATTTATTTTTAATATTAGATTCCCAAACAAATCTGAAGTTTATCCTGAATAGTATACTTACATCTTTCCAGTGTCTAACGTCCTTTTTAGCTCCTGGTATAGAATTTAATTGCGTAACTAGTTCTGTCCAGTACTTTTTTATTTTTGTGAGTTCTTTTGGAGCAACTTTTGCGTCCAACTTAACTTTATGACATTCTAAATATCTTATTAAATGTTCTTTCTGTTTTTTACTCATTCTGCTTGATCTTTTTATATTTTCCATATTTTTTTTATGAAAATAACATACAAACCACAAAAATTTACTGTAACTTTACATAAAGTCAACAAAGTGAAATAAATTCGAAAAATTAACCTCACTTAATCTTCTTTTTTACTAGAGACACGAATTTGAACTAATTTTTAACGTATCTGTTATAATATTAAAATTTACCGGTAGCTTATTTGTAAGAATTACAGAATTGCTTTTTAGGTTAAAATTGTGAGAATTAACGTAGGGTTAAAATTTAACATATTCGTTGCAGAATTACCACTTGTGTGCCAGTTAATTTTTCGGCACGGAAAACCCCTACCAAAAATCGCTCAACGATTGTTTCCAATTTTCTTTCTGTAACGCCACTGTTTAGATTAACTATTAGGTATAAGGCCAATTTGTGTATGTGTAACCTAAACGGCAAAAGGCCAATATTTTTTAGATCTTATGCACAGGCACAGATGTACAGAAATCAGAAATAAGCAAAGTTCTGTGGTAGTAGAAATATGCTTAGCTGTATATAAAGTATTTATCTATGATGCGTAGAAAGTAGAAGAAGTATGGAGTTTTGTGAGTATGGATTGTAGAATGGTCAAGAAGAGGAATTAATTTAGTGAAGTTGAAAATAAAATAGAAAATAGATATTTGGAGAAATAAACACAATTTCACAATTATAATACCAGTGTACCGTATACATCTTATACAATGAGTATCTCAGGATTAACAAGAATTGTGCCAAATTTTTTAAGGTTAGTATTAACGTAACTTGATTTTTTGTTGATAAAATAAAATTCTATTATTTTTAGCCGTTGTACTAGTTCCGTTTTAAACTCTCTGGCACCTTTTCATTCATTAAATGCTGCTAATGCTGTAGATCATAGTCCAGGAGGTCTATTCAATATGGTTACTCGTTCAGTAATTAGAGTTCATTTTCCTAGACCCTCTGAAAGAAAAAGAGTAAAGGTACATGGCTGGAACACTAGAATGAAAACTGCATCTGGGCGAAGGGTTCTTATGAATAGGATATTGAAAGGACGATTTGTGTACTCTCATTGATTGTGAAATAAATTGTTTTATGTAGTTTTGTAAATACATCCTTCTAGTATAATTTATATAAAAATGGTATATTTTTTATTCCTATGATTACTAGTTATATCAGTGTCAGCCTATCTAATTTAAATAAGAAGGTTTTTTAATTTATTTGTACTTCCAATGTTGGGTACATAATTATTTTCTGAATCAAAATTTCTTGCAAATAAAGATGTAATTGAACTTGGAGGTTGATAACAAAGATTGAGGATGTGTTAAATAATTTCCCATATACCAATAAGTAATATGAATTAGATTTTAGTAGAGACTTAGTCTTCTAGTATTTTTATAATGACTAAAACTTTCTAACAACATTTAGTTATAACTCTTATTTGTAGAAAACACATTTGGTGTGGCATTGGTTCATAAATGCCTTTATATTTAAATGCATTTAATAATTCTCAGTTACTATCAATATTTACTGACTTCTACATAATACCATAAATAATTGATTAATAGATTCAAATAGCATGGTGTCAGAATTCTACTGCTTCTGCTGGATCTAATAAACAACAAACAGCTTTTAACCCTTAACTGGTCCGACGTCGTCTAGCAGACTATGCGATTTAAATATCTGTTTCTTATTGGTCACTGGGATCACTCAGAAACATCATACTTTATCTAATCTCTCTACTATCCGAGCACAATAGGTGGGTGTAGTTGTGACATTCTTTTGTCAGATTTAATAAGAGGTAGTTCAATAGTCGTCTCTCAGACGACGTCGGACCATTTGTGTTAGTTATTTGTGTGTATCAGTGTTTGACAAATATGGCCGGAAGGAGTAAATGGGTACGTTTGGAGGACTCCCATTATGAAGAAACTCTTCCAAAGTAGATTTGTCACTTATGTCCTCCTAAAAAGCGTAGAATGACAAAATACTTAAGTCTCAAGTGCCATAAGCCCATTTGTTTACAATGAACGAAACCAATATGAAAACTAGTCAACTTTAGCTCATGCTGGAGCTAAATTTATTTGTTATATTTTGACTTTTTCATAATTTTTGTTCACTTACTACTTCAAGAACGTAATTATTACTGTGAACCTAGATTTTTTTATCTCTACTATTTTTTGCAACTCTCAGTTTACAAGTAAGTGTTTTTTTCAAATATTCCTGTATGGAATTTTATTTTCATTACAATTTTTGTATGCTTCGTTTTAAATGCCTTAATTTTTACACATCTTACTTTTCAATGTATCATATTATACCCATACCGAGTAAAATATTTACATCTATGTTTTTTTTCTTGGCCTATAAAAAAAGTAGTCTCCGAGACTATGCCAGACCTTCAATGTAACTAAAATGGCTCCGGACCAGTTAAGGGTTAAGAATATATAGGATAAAAAATATAATACACTTTTGTATTTAAAATAATATATTAGTGTACAAAAATCTCTCAATGCGATATAATTTATCTATAAAACAATAGTTAATAAATTATGAAGTTTTGATGTGTTTTGCTATCCAATCTAAAAATTTGGAAGCATCAGTAAAGATGACATATTTATGGGAATCACAAACATTTTGTTTGGCTACAGTATTGGAAACAATTCCTCTTAGCTGCCATACTGTGTTGACACCACTTGTACCACTCTTTGGAAAAATCAGACCACCTCCTGAATCACCGTTACATACAGACGTGCCTAAAATTGATTGTCTTTAATTATGTTCAAAACTACTAATGAATGCATTACCGTTTCCATAACCTGCACAAAAATTACTATCTTTATTTGTATATAGTGAATAGAATTCTGGATAAGAAAAAACACAGTCCAGAGTACCAATAACTGGCATGTTAGCTTGCATTAATAAGTCGGTGGTGGGGTTGCCTTTGTGATCTCTACCCCATCCTACCGCTATACCTACAAAACAATAAAAAGTTATTAAAGATAAAATATATAGATGTTATAACCTTATGTAGAGAGCAAAGATTTCTGGTAGAGCTGAAAGTATAATTTTTTAATAAATACACGGAATGTTCCTACAAAAGGGAACAAAACAGGTACCTAAGTATGGGATTTTATTTAAAAAATTGAAACAATAGTTATTTGTGCAACTAGTTGGAAAAATAGTGTGTCCCAACGTGTTTCACACAATATTTTTTCTCATTTTGAATAGGATTTGATTATTTGAATTAAAATTTAAAGTACTTGAAACGTCCCTATGAGCGTCCCTCGTAGATTCCTTTTAAGTCGCCTAGTAAAATTGGAGATGTTTATTTGTTACTATGGAAGCAAGTATTGTTTAATGTCATGTTTCTTGATTTTGATTGTCAAAAGAAGTAGAAATTATAAATCGTTTTTCTTCTCGTAAACAATTCATTCACTATTTTTTAAAGTAGAATATATAAATACTGCAATGTCCGATTCAGAGAATGACGTACCGAGCGACATTGAAGAAGCGGCTCAATCTGCGTTATCTACAATTATTCCTAAGAAGTCGAAGAGCAAGTATGATATGTCCAATGCCAAAAAAAGGAACTGAAGAATTCAACCTTGTGGAGTTTATATTCGATGTTAAGAACTGAATTGTGCTTAAAAAGAAATATTGACATTAAGAAGTATACAAATTTGTTGCTCAATCTGCGTTATCTACAATTATTCCTAAGAAGTCGAAGAGCAAGTATGATATGTCCAATGCCAAAAAAAGGAACTGAAGAATTCAACCTTGTGGAGTTTATATTCGATGTTAAGAACTGAATTGTGCTTAAAAAGAAATATTGACATTAAGAAGTATACAAATTTGTTGTAAGTCTATGGGCTATCACATCAGCAATGCCGTGTCCTAATTTGACACTTGCTTAAAATATTATTCTGACGTATGTAATATCATATCTGAATTATATATATTGTGTAAAGTATATTAGTAAAATAGTTTATTAATAATATTTATTCTTTCGTCCGTCGTTCCACCCAACAATTGGTAGCAGAGCGTGGTTGCTGGTATAAAAAAAATATAGTCGGTGAAACTGAAATTTTTTTCGAAATGAGCACGTTGACAGCAATCGCTTCGTCGTCGTACCATCGCATCGAAGCCCTAACAAAAGAAAACTACGATACGTGGTGTCTACAAGCGCAAGCAGTGCTAATCAAAAATGGCCTGTGGGAATACGCAAGTGGAGAGATATCCGAACCGATTTCAACCAGCGACGAGACGGAAAAGAAAGAATTTCTGAAAAAAGATCTACTAACTCGGTCAGAATTATTATTACTTATTTCACCATCAGAGTTGAAACAAATAAAAGGCTGCAAGACTTCGTACGAGCTTTGGCAGAAACTGAAAAGCATTTATCAAAGTACGGGTCCCGCAAGAAAAGCAACACTGCTGAAGCATCTCATACTGAAAAAGTATGATAACGGTGACGTACGCGAACATCTAAATGACTTCATGAATACTGTCGATAAATTAGCAGATATGGACATTACTCTAAATTCAGATCTGCTGAGTATCATGATGCTATACAGCTTACCCGCTTCATATGAAAATTTCAGAATAGCGGTAGAATCTAGAGATACACTACCAAAGCCCGAAGAGCTGAAAATTAAAATTATAGAAGAAAGCGAAGCTAGAGATAATCAAGATCTGAGAAAGGAAAGAAGAGAAGGTGCGTTCTATTCCAAAAAGAAGCTGAAATACTGCCAGAAATGTAAGAAACAGGGACATAATACTGATGAATGCTGGAGTAAGAAAAATAAACGTCAACAAAATCAAACATTCCAGAAAAGAGAAGAGAAAAACTTCAGTATAACGCCTACTTGTTTGTCAATTACCTCTGCAGATACCTGGTGCCTTGACAGTGGTTGCACGTCCCATATGTGTGCACAGGAAGAACATTTTGTGAACATGAATTCTGAAACTGGAACTTTGCGGTTAGCGTCTGAAAATCACACTACTAAAGTTGAAGGTAAAGGTAAAGTACGTATAAACATCCAAAATGAAACAATTAACCTTACTGATACATTATATGTACCTACCCTGGCAACAAACCTGATGTCAGTCTCAAAGATCACCGAAAAAGGAAACACCATATTGTTCACAAAAGATAAGGCATACATTAAAAACCAAAAAGGTGAAGTAACTCTAACTGCTACAAAAGAAAACGGTCTGTACTACACAAAGGGAGAAAAAGCAAATATAGCAAAAACTGTTAACAATATTGAAATTTGGCATCGTAAACTTGGACATATTAATGAGAATGACTTAAAGTTAGCTGCAAACAAGAACCTAATTAAAGGATTGGTATTAGAAAAGGGAAATTTACCGGACTGCGAAGTATGCATTAAAGGAAAGATGGCTAGACTACCATTTTCATCCCTAGACGGACCACAGTCTACACAAGCTCTGGAAATTGTGCATAGTGACGTCTGCGGACCAGTCAACACTGAGACTCTAGCCGGATCAAAATATTTCCTGACATTTCTGGACGACTACACTAAATATTGTTATGTCTACTTCATATCGCACAAAAGCGAAGTTTTTGAGAAATTCAAAGAATACAAAAGCAAAGTTGAAAAATTTCACAACAAACCGATAAAAAGCTTACAATCTGATAACGGAAAGGAGTACTGCAATATAGAATTTGATAACTTCCTGAAACAAAATGGAATCAAGAGAAGGCTCACATCACCTTACACACCTCAACAGAACGGCCAAAGCGAACGCAAAAATAGGTCTCTTCTTGATAGAGCACGGTGTTTGATGATCGAAGGAAACATACCTCAAAAAATGTGGGCCGAGGCGGTATACACAGCGAATTATCTCATTAACAGAAGCCCAGCTAAAGTCCTGAAAGGTTGTACACCATTTGAAAAATGGACCGGCCGTACTCCATCTGGAAATCACCTACAGATTTTTGGGTGTAAAGCTTTCGTCCTAAACAAAAATAGAAAAGGCAAATTTACACCAAAATCTGTAGAAGGAGTTTTCATGGGCTATGCACAGCTAGCAAAAGGTTATCGCATTTATATTCCTGAAAAACAAAGTATTGTAATAAGCAGAGACGTAAAATTTATTGATAAAATGTATTATAAGGGTGAAGACCGTACCGAAGAAAACTATGAAGAGTTTTTAAAGGAGCTTGAAGAACAAGAACACATGACACCTGACAAAGAAAATAAGGTTAATAAAAATACCGACATAAAGGGGAAGAAACAACAAAGAAAGAAGAACAAAGACTTACCTATCATAGAAGTCGAGTTCTCATCAAAACCTACCCATGAAAATGAAGTTATACCTCCTGAGCGAGAATCTGAAAATAATGAGCTTGAAGTCAACGAAGAGCCTGAAATCCGAGAAGGTATAAGTCATGAACCATTGAACATAAGAAATTGTATAAACGAAGAGCCAAGACCCCGTAGAGAAAGTAAAATTCCGAATTGGCATCATGATTATGAGATGACAAATACAGTTTCATGTTGTGGTGAGAATCAAGAACCATTAAATGTAGACGTAGATGAACTCACATTTATATGTAATAAGGATTTCGAAAATGAGGAATGGCATGACGCTATTAAAGCAGAAGTAAAAGCTCACATTAAGAATGGAACTTGGAAAATTGTCAAGAAAGAAAAGGATATGAAAATTATTGATCACAAAATGGTTTTGAAAAATAAATGGACTCCAGAAAAAGGAGAGATAAAGAAGGCCAGACTCGTTGCGCGCGGATTTGGACAAAGACCTGGGATTGATTTCAATGAGACATACGCACCAGTTGCAAAATTAAGTAGCATTCGAACTGTAATTGGACTAGCTGTAGAAGAAGATTTGAAACTTAACCAAATGGATGTCACGACAGCATATCTGAATGGCGATCTAGTAGAAAACATATTCATGAAGTTTCCAGAATATATCGAGCAATATATTGCCGAAATTATGGTGGACGCATGCGATAAAGATGATTTTATTTTGTATGATAAAGCAAAGAAGATGCTAGAAGATATGAGAAGTATCGAACAAGAAAAAGTATGTCACCTCAAAAAGGCTCTCTACGGGCTAAAACAAGCAGGAAGACAATGGTATACAAAATTAGACAATGAACTAAAGAGAATAGGATTTCAAGCGTCGAAAGCTGATCCTTGTGTCTACATATTAGCCAAAGGAGGAGAGAAGACAGTAATTGCCATATATGTAGATGATCTCCTTATTGCTTATTCTTGTCCAAAAATACTGGCTGAAATCAAAGAAAAGTTAAGCGAAATATTTGAAATGAAAGATTTGGGACAACCAAAATGTATAATCGGAGTTGATTTGGAATACAAATAAAATAAAATAAAATTAACCCAAAAGAAATTTATTCTAGAAACTCTAAAGAAATTTAATATGCAGGATTGCAAAATTTCTACCACACCGATGGAAGTTAATTTAAATCTGGAGCCTAATACGAAAGGAGGAGCAGAGAATTTGCCTTACAGAAACCTAATTGGAATACTTATGTATGTTTCAGTTGCTACCCGACCTGACGTAACGTACGCTTTAAATCATTTATCAAGATTCAATGATTGTTTTGGACCAGAGCATTTCAAATCAGCAAAGCGAATATTACGATATCTTAAAGGTACGATCGATGTTGGTTTAACATACTCCAAATCACAAGAGCCATTAGAAGGTATGGCAGATTCTGACTGGGGTGCTTGCAAGTTGGACAGAAAGTCCTGTTCCGGTTACATTTTTAAATACGCAGGAGCAGCTATCAGTTGGGCATCCAAGAAGCAAAGAAGCGTAGCATTATCAACAGCAGAATCTGAATACACAGCTTTGACAGAAGCTGTCTATCTTAGATCACTGTTCAGAGATTTGAACATTGATTTCGGACAAATAACAATTTGGAGTGATAATCAAGCTGCCATAAAATTAGGATATAACCCCATAGTATCCCCTAAGTCAAAACACATAGACCTTAAGGTTCACTACATCAGCAATGCCGTGTCCTAATTTGACACTTGCTTAAAATATTATTCTGACGTATGTAATATCATATCTGAATTATATATATTGTGTAATAGTATATTATTTAACGAGCGGTAATGTAGGTCATAACTCACGCAGATGAAGTTTGCAGCACGAGCCGCAGGCGAGTGCTGTAATTCATCAAGTGAGTTATGACCATTACCGCTCGTTGAATACTATACTTTATCTACGACTATAACAATAAATACTAAGACACAAGTACAGACAAAAACTTTATTAACAAATCTTAATAGGTACCTATAACATTGCTTTAAAAACTTTAGTTGTGATTATTCATCTTGTTTATTAATAAAATTAACAGTAAAGTTTGAACAACCAGTGAACTGAATATTTGGGACCGAATTATGGAAGTTTATTGTTTCTTTTTGTGTTTGTTGCATATATGTTGATGATGTAGGTACTGGTTGAGGTGTTATAGAACTGTATATTCTATTTGCGGTATCTTTCTTATTTTTTTCAGAATCATCAACGTACCCCTCAGCCACAGTAGTTGATCGCCAACCGCCATGTCGTTTCAGTGCCGTTATATCCCCTCCAGCATCTACTAATAAAGTTGCCGATGAGCGGCGAAAACAATGCCCTGTATATAAATTACAGTCGGGTAATTTTAAAAATGTAGCAATGTCTTTCCCCATTGCTCCAAATTTATTAATGCCAATTCTTTGTGAATGATATTTTCCATTTTGATATTTAAAGAATAATATCGTTTGCGATATATCGGTAGGACGAAGATTTAAATATTTCTTAACTACGGTATAAAAGTTTCCCGTAACAGTGAATTTTCTGGCAATTTTTGTTTTTGTATTTGGTACACTGACCATAAAAATAGATCCATGATCTTCTAAATCTGTAATTTGCATAGAGTATAATTCTGCTGCACGACAAGCACCCATAATGCCCATTATTAAAGCAACCTAAAATAAATTATATAATGATATAAACGATTGAATTATTGTGAAATCGATCTACCTTTGTCGCCAGATATTTCTCATCAGGAGCTTCATTTATGAAATTATTAAGTTGTTCTGACGTAAATGTTTTTGCCTTTTTAGCTACATGTTTCTCTGATTGACGTTTAAGAAACGCACGTAATTTTAAATAATTCTCTATATTGATTCCATTATTTATGTTGAGTGTGCTTCTTAGCATGGAGTAGAAAGTCCATAGAGACGATGCTTTATATTTAGTGCTAAGTTCAGTAAAATATGCCAAAAGTACGTTTTCTGTAAACGATGACCTAATGTCCTTACTGCTACACCAATCTTGAAAATTTTTGTATACACCTCTATATTTGTTTTGGGATTTTTCAGGCAATAAATTCTGTATGGTAACATTAGCTATTTGTCTTATTTCTGGCGGTGTACATAATAATTCATCTTCACTATCTGAATTCATCTTTTTCAGCACAAAATTCACAATAATAAGAATTCGGTATTAACTTAATTTGAAAACGTCAAAATTAATCAAGTGTCACAAGTGACATTACTCCCCATCCGGCTTGTGCTTGTACAGAAGTACAGAGTACAGAGCCACGTTGATATTCGGTCCGTAAATACCTTCCAAGAATTTCCGATTTATCATAGTGAGTTATAAGCAGTGAGTTATTATAACTCACGCTGTTCGTTTACAGATACTATAACCTGCTTAAAAGCAGTTGAATAATTAGTATATAATATAATAGGAGTAGATAAAGTATATTAGTAAAATAGTTTATTAATAATATTTATTCTTTCGTCCGTCGTTCCACCCAACAAAATTTGCTGGCGTTCTTAAAACGTCATTCTGAAGGTTACCTACCAGCCAAAAAAGTCGCAAGTTTTTAGTAAAGAAAACATTTCCCATTTTCTGCAAGAAGCTTCCGACGGGCAACATTTAATGAACAAGGTAGCATTAATCGTTGGAGTTGCTGGAGCTTGCCGAAAAAGTGAATGAACTTTTCTTCGTGTAGAAAATGTAGAATTTCAGGAGGAGTTTGCTAAAGTGACCATTCCCAACACAAAGACGAAAGTATGTCGACAATTTGTTATAACCACTGGAGCTTGTGATGGTATAAATTGTATCGAAATTATCAAAAAATACGTTCTGCTAAGGCCGTCAAATATTAAGCATGACAGAAATTTTGTCAGATATTTAAATGGGAAATGTGGAGTACAGCCTGTATGCATTATGACATTTGGAAATTTGCCCAGTTTTTAAAATTGCCAAACCCTTGTTTGTATACCGGTCACTCTTTTCGGCGGACGTCGACTACTCTTCTTGCGGATTCATGATTTGCTTAGAATAAAACAGCATGGGGGATGTAAATCCAATACGGTTGCCGAGGGTTATGTGGAGAATTCAATCATTAATAAACAGAAGATCGCCACGAACATACTCGGAGAAAATTACATAGAAAATACATCACAAATTAATGCTAATCAGGGAACTTTGTTGTCAGCTGGGGTCAACATTAGTAACTGTTCTAATTGTGTTATTAATATTTACAAATAGTTTTTTATTCACGTGTTAAAATTGAATAAAGTTATAAAACTTTCTTGATATTATGTTAGTACACCATATTTAACGACAATAAAGATGAGGTAGTTCAAGTAATTTAGTCTTACAATTGAGTCGCTCAGAAGCAGAGTGGCCTAAGTGCAAAATTAGAGTTTTGAAATAATAGACAATTAAAAAATGGAGCAAAAATTGAAACTAATTTTTCTGGTTTAAATTATCATTTAATTCATAAGTGAACATTTGGTTAGAAACGTATACAATATATAAGTATAATGATAAAAGAAAAAGCGAAAAAAAATTTCATTTTTAGAAAAAAAGTATTAAAATCCCGATGCGGCCCAAGTGTTTATACTGTGCCATCTAATGGGTAGTAGAGAAAGGTTGTTTGGGCCACTATGACAATAAAATATAGAATGCTACTGATTCTTGGGTCTAACTCATAAACGCAAAATTGGCAGTTGGGCCACTCTGCTTCTGAGCGACTCAATTATTCTGTACTTTTCGCAATTAGTGGCGAAATTTACTTTTTATTCGATTGTGTCAAAAAATGACGTTTTATGTTTTATGTTAAGATATTTGGACGAAAAGGAAACCTTTTCAGTAAGGTATTAAATAATTCATTGTTACATATGCAACACTTTTCGTCCTAGGCGAAATAGTATATTGTGCAACGAGTGAGAAAAGTACTTTCCCCACATGTTGCACACTATACTTTTTTTACAACTGCACAAATTTAAAGAATACAAGTAAAGTAACTTAATATTTATTTTTATGGTTAGTA
Organism: Lochmaea crataegi; assembly: GCA_947563755.1. Lineage (NCBI taxonomy): Eukaryota > Metazoa > Arthropoda > Insecta > Coleoptera > Chrysomelidae > Lochmaea > Lochmaea crataegi. The sequence continues at coordinate 26,797,124 of OX387432.1, forward strand.
AAACAAAAATAACACTAAAGTACCCTATCTCTAAACTGTTAAATAATTTTATTTAAAATTATAGTTGATGGTGAAATTTGTACAATTTTGTATGGTCAAACCCGAAACATAATTTCTTTTCACTAAATTCTCCGTTATATTAATTAATCTGACAGTTTTGTGACAACTAAGTAGGTATTTAAAGATGCCAGTAGCCTACTAAGTTTTTGTCGGTTTTATTTGATTCTCCATATAAATGTATGTGGCGTGGGCAAAGTGCCGTGAGAAATAATATTTCACACGGTATGAGCAATATTTGGTTTTGAAACTAAGTAAGGTATGAGAAATACCTCACTTTTCATAGCAGTTGTAGAAAAAATATTTTTCGGACGCTGAGAACGACTGTATATTTTCCTCGGGCGCATCCCAACTCGTGCCCACTAATCCCTTAAAAGGTACAAGAGTAAAGGTCTCAATAATCTGTATACCTAACTCGTGCTCGATTGAAAAATTTACCTGTTCAAATTACCATCCCATCTATAGGAACAGGTATTATTGTTAAATTGGGTTTTCCTGAAGTACACAATTTATTATGAAAAACGTAAAAAGTTTCCAAAACTTCCATCAAATGCCGAAGAGGTGTTTGAAGTTTTAAACAATATCAATACACGCACTTTACAAGATGAGAACTTTGACCAACCTAACAAAACCTAACCCCAACCCCAGTTAGATTCGACGGCGGACCGAATTACGAAAAATTCGGAGTGCGATTTCGGAATTGGGTCCCATATACCTACTATTTGTTTAATTTGACCAACCTAACAAAACCTAACCCCAACCCCAGTTAGATTCGACAGCGGACCGAATTACGAAATCAAGTGATATTGGAAAATGGTTGCGTTATTTCAAATAAATGACAACTGTATATGTAGGTCTTGAATATTTAATTATAATAAATAAGAATTAAAAACCGCAGTTCCGATGCACCCGGGCACGAGTTGGTGTATTAATTTTCTACCTGGTTTTTGAACGGGCACGAGTTGGTCAGTGATTTTCGGGGCCAGGTAATAACGGGCACGAGTTGGGAAACGCCGATTTTCCTCTTGTCGATAATCCATACATTTTGTATAAGCTCTTTCATATATTTCCTTAGATTTTTGCGGCAACAAATGTAACATAACATCATTGGCAGCTTCTTGAACATCAGGTGGCGTACATACAAGATCTTCACTATCACTTTCTAATTCCATTTTGGAGTTTTTTCGATTTTAAAACTCTCGTCTTATTTACAAAACGACAGTTGAATTTAATGTTATATCCATAGATACGCAAATGAGGTGACAGGTCTCATTTATCTTTCCGTGCAAAATTAATTGTATTGATTTACTTTATTTATACATTTTAGCCATTTGGATAAAAAACAATCGGATAAAAAATATTGTATGTAATATGGACGAAAAATTTTTTTTCGGACTATGTGGGCTATGTCGAAGAATGAAGAAACAGGGACCTGGATGAAACCATTATTAACCGAGAACCGGACCGGAACAGTTATGTTTTGGTGGACCGAAACAGGAACCCATATTTATGATTTTTCATGTACCGGAATCGAAACTGAAACCGATTAATACTAAATCGGTTTATAGGTTTTTTTGGGTTTTTAGTTCCTTGATATCTAAAATGAAACCTTAAAACATTTTGCTTGAGAAATAAATGAAAAATAAGATTGAGCTAAATGTCACAAAACCGTATTCGTTTGAGTTTTGGGAAAAAAGAAAGGAAATTTCTGAAGAGCTGTATCTACTGGCTCAAATATTATTAGGTGTTCCTGTTAACCAAGTTAGTGTTGAAAGACTCCTTTCAGGGCTAAGATATATTTTGCCACCAATACGATCGAACATGAAAAGTAAAATTTTGGAAGAACAATTGCTTTTGGGAATGAACAAAATTTTTTCTGGGAAAGAACAAGAAAGTGTATACCTATGTAGATGTAAGTGTCGAATTACATAACGCTAATATTTATGTTTTATTGACTTCTTTTTTAGTTTTACTATTAAAGAGAAAGATCAAGATGATGATAAGACCAAGTCAGACTAGAAATAATGAAATTACTTCATGGACTGGACCGAAACTGGAATCGAAACCCTTATTTCCTTTCGGTCCGGGTCCCTGCGAACAAAGCACCAACTCAAAATTGTGCTAGAACGCTTGTTTAACTTCAGATTCATCAGGGCGTGACGTCAAGTGGACTTGCCCTATAATAGGGCGAGTTGTACCAACATTGTTAAAACAAGGTTTAAAACATAACTACTGGTTTAAACAAAATGGGTGTTGTCCCAGATTGGATCAGTGGGTAACCAGAGATTTACTAACGGGTTTGTTAACCGCTCAAAATCGAGTGGTTAAAACAATAATCCTAGTTTTCTAACCTAAAACTTTGTTCAAAAAAGAAAAGTGCAGTCTGTGGATTCTGTAATTTTTTTATTTTTCAAAAATTCTAATGGAATATCCTGATTTACTAAATTTTAGTGATGACGAATATTTTAATGAACGCCCACAAACTTTTGGCGAGGAACTAACCATTTAGATTACTTATCTAAAAATAAGGTTAACATATTGATATTACAGGTAACGGCAGATATGGAGTCTGTTACAAATATATGTATTATTAATAAATAAATTGTATTTGAAAGTAAGTAATTGTTATTTATAGTGAAGTTCCAAATTGCCAATCTTTTTATAATCAGTAGAAAATGGACCTGAGGGTTAGACTGCATTAAATATTTTCTCTCCGGCAAAACTAAATTATTTACCTAACAGTAGTTCATTCGTCCCAAATTCGTTGATCCCAACATTTCAAAATAATTGATTTACAAAACTGCACTAAAACACCATTGGTACAACACGAACCGGTTTAAACGTTTGTCAAATTTAACCCTATGGTTAAATAAACCAGGTTTAGCCGGCTGTTGGTACAACTCGCCCCAAGTTTAATAATTTTTCTTGATTAAAACAGATCATTAATGGTTAGTTTTTGAAGAAGGGGAAGGAAAAATAACCATTCCATTCACCCTTCCCCTTCTGTATAGCTTCTCGAAAAATTAGGGTGAGGCAAACTGAAATGAAATGCGCATGCGTGCCTACGGCTTCCAAAATTAAACGCTACGGTCGGTACGTTATAAATACACCGTAAGAATGTTTTTATCGGTCAGGTTAAGAGTTGCTAGATGGAAATAACCATCTACCTTAGACTGATGATGGCGCAACCGTTTGCATGTGATGTGACTCCTTTTAATTATACCTATACAAACCAAAAGGGTTGGTTAAATCCAGAAGATCATACTATCCCGTTTGGACTGTAGGTAATTCAATGTTCGTTGGGGGGTCGGGGGATATATCCCGGAAAGTAGTTGTTTTTTCTTAGGTAAACGGTCATTGGTTTGAAAAATCTTTTACAAATAAGTAAGGTTTTGAAATAGTATTTAAACTAATCTATCTATAATTTTGAGGATTAAATATATAGGTATTCATTTATAGACAAAAAGCTGACAGGACAAATTATAATTAATCTACGACCCAAATGTTATTGTTATTTACACTCAAAATATTTCCACATCCATAAAAATTGAAATAAAGTACTTTATAAAATTAAGTTTATAATTAAAATTGTAGCTATTTATGAAGGATCGACAAAACTAAGCACAAATGTACTTTACATAACCTGAAATTGTTTTTAATCTGCTTTTGTATATTTATTTATATTTTATTGTCGGAAGACAATGGGTATCATTTTAACAAATTTTTCTTTTTAGAAGTGCTGTAAAATAATAATATTTATATTAGTACGTACCTACCTACTTTATTTATTACGGTATCGAGTGATGTACTATCTTCCCATAAGCATATGGGTCTTACAAATTTGGTATATACTGTTGGTTTATTTAATTGTAAAATTGCGATATCATTATAAAAGGATGTTTTGTTGAATTGTTCGTGTACATTCACTTTTATCACTGTAAATGTTTGTTCATCGTTTCCATCCACCCAGAAACCATATTTTCCTGCAATAAAACAATCTAGCATTATATTTATTCAGACAATTAAGGCTAGTAGTAAAATGTCCTACACAATGTATTGTCTAAATCAAGAAGATTTCTGTCCTTGGCCCATTAACAGTCAGCTTAGTAATTGTTTCTATAGGGTGTCCTTTTTAGTACTTCTTACGAATTTATTTTTGATTGGCTGATTGAACATCAAAAGAACTTGGGAACCGAAAATGGTATCAAATAAAGTTCAACTTTTCTCTTTTCACAAAGCACAAAATTTTAACACAGCCTTACAGTTATGGACTGGTTGGCGCAGGCAATTTTATTTTTATAATAATAAAACTTACTTGGACTACATTTATTTATTTATTTAAATTTGTTGATAGGTACATCGAGGCTAATAGCAATAGCAAAGATTACTTATTTATTACCTTTGCTAATAGACTTAGATTAAAATACCAATAATAAAAATTAAAACCCACCCATTGTGCTACAGTATATGTATACAAGTCGCAACAATATATGTATGCCACCAATGCTAACATACAGTATTCGCCAGCTAACTTGATGTCCCAGAAATTACCAACTAAGAGAGACAGAGTAATAATGCCCTGCCTACTCGGCTGCTATTGGTGGTAAACTTTTGACAAACGCCAATTGCATCAAACCTTATCAGGTGTTAAGATTTTCAGTAGTGCAGCGTCACGCAGTTATTGTTTCTGCTTTGTACAATAAAGTGTTTGTAAAACAAGCAGATATGTTTTATGACGTCAACCCTCTTGTGATTACTCTAGATGAAAGTGATTCCAGTAGCGGCAGTGAGTCAGATTCTTCGTAAAGATAAAAACTGTTTATACCTATTCTTAGAAATATACCTAGCTTAAACAATTTCCCATTATCTTGTGTTTCTTTTATTCTCATTACTATCTCGAAGAAATTATTTAGTTTCTAACAAATTTTAATTATAGTCCTTCCGGAAATATAAGATCCTAACTTTATAATCTTCAATTAGATAAATAACATGTTATTGTAATGGGTACCTTATTGTTAAAATATGTACTCAGAATTCAGGTATAAAGCAGATCCGTTTCTATTAAAATCAATATACCAATAATTATAACAAAGAATTAAATATTATTTATTAAGTTAGGATCATATATTTCCGGACGGACTTTACTTTATTAATTGTACAAGTTGTGTTAATTTGTAACAGAAAGCGTATCCTCAGAACTTGCACGGCACTGTTTACAGTTATCGGATGGGCGGCGTCAATAGCTCCCTAGAAAGCATTTAGGACATCAAGTTAGCTGGCGAATACTGTATGTACTATGTCCTTGGTTATTAAATAAGATATACAGTATGATACTTTAAAGAGGTAAATTATACTACTTACCTAAGATGACTACCAGTTCCTTGGGTTCTCGGGGATGTTGATAATTTTGTTTAGTAGCACAGTGAGCTGCAGTCACGATATGCTGTTCACTAATAAGTGTCCCACCACATATGTAAATACTCGTGTTGCCATCTTTTCTATAAAGAGCAGCATGCCAAGGAAATTGCCCTACAATGAATAGCCGTTATATTTATACCATAAAGACCTGTCATACCGAGTATATAATTTTTTTGAAAATTTCGTATGTGTTCATTTATACCGTAAAATAAATCTATATAATATTTCTTATCAATCCAACATTGTAGTTTAATTATAGAATTGATTACCTGGTCTTGTGTTTTGCCCTTCTGTAATTAATGCAACTGGGGTTGCTATGGGGACTCCACAATTTGGTACATTAATATTTACTTCTAATAATGGCCTGTAATAAAATTTTTTATTTGGATTATCTTTTTTAAGATTTTTTCTTTTCCATACCTGTAATTATCGTTATTAGGTTCAGTTTGTACTATTTTTTCTTCTTCATAATTTGGACATATTTCTCTTCCATTTAATTTAATTTTTATTAATCTTGGAGGTTCCAAATCATAATATGGATCGTACACGACATAAATCTCTGCTTTGTAAACTTCATTCGCTTTTATTTCTTTGTTACTTTTAATAGTGAATCTTTTATTTGCATTGTCTGACTTAACAGCTCCTAACCAGTTCTAAACAATTTAAATATGCATCGTTAAAATATAACTCGTCTTAATATCACTGAAATATTTATATTAATACAAAATACTTACTACTTACCCCTAACTGAATAATTGATTTATCAAAATCTATATCCAAGGTTATGTCTTTTATGTCTCTTAAGCTACTCAATGATATAATACCATACCATCTATCGTCATCCGATTTGTTTGGTTCAAATACAAAATATTTTGGGCATGGTGATGCAATTTGTCCTTTAATCTTCTGTATAACAGCTAATATTATGATCAATAAGTTGACGAGGCTCTATAAATAAAAATGTTTTAACTCAAATATTCAATATTAATTTTTAAATAGAGTCGCAAAAATTTTCGTCAAACTTTCTGTTTGAAAGTAATGGTTCAGTAACTTGGCGGAAATCGACTTCCGGCGCCTGTGTTTGGTCGCCGGTCAGGAATTTCTAGGTGACGCACACGAGAATTTCGTTTGATGAGATGTTTCTATTTACAATTGCGGAGTTATGATTTAAAGCTGTATGGGTGTGTATTCCTAAACTCTCTGATAGTCGGGCAGCATTGAAATTCTTAGCATGCTCCCAGACAAGATCTAGACTGGTCTGAGACTGCCTACAAAAACTCTAAGCCCTGGCCAACCCCAATGAGGTAACGCTTAACAGAAAAGAACAGGTCTGAAACGGAAATCACTGGTCTCAAACCACTATTTGGTTGAGGGTATATATCTCGGTGGATTGAATCAAAACATCAGACGTACTGGAGCCACGTGCCTAAGCAGGAACACAGCAAACTCCTGGTCAAAAAACCCTCGGAGTCGCTGACAAACGGAATACTGACTCATTATAGACCGGGAGCCTAGAGGGTTTTTGTTTGTATCATAGGCCCCACCCCGAGGCTTTGGTGGCTGATAGACAACGTTATTCCCCACTTTGAATTCCTGGTATGGCACCCCTAGTGTGTAGCTTTAAATGGGGGTACATTTTCACACGTGTAACTAATATCCAGGCCCCTGGATCATAGGCTCCACTTTGTTTCTTGTTTTATGTCATCCAGGAGGTCGCCAAAGTCCGCGAACTCAATATTCCATACCAATAATATAGCATCATTTAAGGTCCGCCATACTGACCGAAACGTCATGGATCACGGGGACTGTAGAACAAAGATTTCAAAACGCCATATACCTCTGGGGTGTCACCAAGTGGCCGCCATAATGGAGCAAACATGTCATTTTTAGCAATAAACATGTATAATAGGAACCGGTATGGCGTTTTGGTTTTACGACACTTTAGCGGGGATTAAACTGCCATACCGATAGCATTAAAAAGGGGTGCCATACCGAAAAAACGATTTTGTTTTTGTTTTTAGCGACGCTCTGGAATGGCCGGGCAAAATTGCTTCCAAACTTGTATTTACAGGTTTTCGAGGTCGCTGATTACGAATTTGATGTCAACATTGTAAACATTAAAATGGAGGACTAAAAATGTCTATATACAAGTTTTTGAGGTCATTATTTGTGAACCCTCTCGGCTCCCGGTCTGTTAGAGATATAAACACCTAGGCTAGAGAATCAACGCAATCTCTTTGATGTTTTGGTAACAAAAATTTATGACCTTGATAGACCAACGTTGACAGATAACTTAGTAAATACACCGAGGAAAAAAAGGAAGAATAGTTTTTCATTCTCCCCCCTCTCGAGGGGAGCTAGCCGCTATAGGCTTTCCGGAGCCTCTTCAGCCAACATTGGAAGGAATAGGGATTGTTTGATTCAGGGGATGGGAGTGGAGGGAACGGTGGTAGGTGCCTGAGAGGTGTATACTGACCCAGCAAAAATACACTGAGAAAATTATCAAATTTTTAAATATCGTCGATATAATTGGTCGACAAAGTGGAGTATGACAAGTATCTTATTATAAAAATGGCGCCTTTCAGACATGCGCATACAAAAAAAGGATAGGAAGCTTCGCTTCTTGTTTGCTGGTGTATTCTTTGCTGATACTGTCATTTCTGGTTGATAATAAAACCACTCGACACTTTTCACACGTAATAATTTTGCATAAGTGAATGTGAATATTGTAAATTGAATTTGCCATTTTGGTGATTATTTCATTCACACATGGCTGCACCTATAAAATTGCATGATTGAAGTCATATGATATGTAATATGAGCGGCTATTTTGGTAAACAGAAGAATATGAGCGACTATTTTGTTTGATTGCACAAATGTCAAAGTTTGACATAAATCAAACAGCGAAATTTGAAAATGTCTCGTTTTGGTTGATCTTCCACTACGGAGATTAATGATTATGTGAGCAAATCCACACCAGTGAATACAAAGAGCAGTAAAGAGTCTGTATGGAGACAATTTATGTCTTTTTGTCAGCAGAAGAAATATGAATTATGTGAGATTAATTCAAGGTTGTAAAAATTTAAGTTGAAACGAATAGTATATAGGAATCATTTTATGCTGTTCATGAAATAATCTTCCTGAATATCACTCGACCATGACAATTAGAGACTATTATTTTCTTTAATTCATCTCGAGTAACTTGTATGTTGAGACAATTTAATTCGACCATATGAACATTAACAATCAAAGAATAACATAATAATATAATATCAAAAAATAATATCAAAGAATAACTCCCGTGAGCTTTAGCTCGAATATATCGAATTAGGTCGAATTAAATTGTCTTCCTGTTCTGATTCAGTGTCGCTATCCTCATCATTTCAATCAATAACCAGATCATCTACGATAATGTCTAGCATGGGTTCATTCGTCATGAAATCGTCCTCAAATTTCTTCGCTCTTTTGCAACGAGATTTCCACTGCTCTGGAGAAAATTCTTTGAAAAAATCGTCGCAATGTTGCATAACATCGTTGAAATTAAAAGATACATTTTTATTTGCAACATAGTCTTTGAGTTCGGCCAAAACCAATTCGATTGGATTCAAATCCGGATGATATGGTGGTAGTCGCACAACGTTATGATTTGCTGCTAGAAAAAGCTGATCTATTTCATACCGCTTAAATTTTGGCTTATAGTTCTTTATGAGGGCATATAATTCAGGTTTCAGCATCGTTTTATTAAATGGAATATTTCTCTCTGATAACCATGATTGCATCTCGGCTTTTTTGGTCAATGTCGTTGGCATTTTGTCGATTTGTTAATTATGATAAGGTGCATTATCGATAACCACAACGCTCTTTGGCGGCAAATTCGGAATCAACTGTTCTGACACCCATTTCTTATAATTATCAAAATTCATCTCATTATGATAATCACCTGTATTGCAATTCGATTTCCATCTTATATAAGCATTAGACACAAATCCATTTTCTCCACCAGCATGTATTATGATTAAACGTTGCCCTTTACTAACAGGTTTTTTTAGACCATCCTCGGTATTATCACTTCAGCCTTTTTGGTGCGTGTGTGTGTAGCACTGGTGTGGATTTGCTCACATAATCATTCATTTCCGTAATGGAAGATCAACCAAAACGAGACATTTTCAAATTTCGCTGTTTGATTTATGTCAAACTTTGACATTTGTGCAATCAAACAAAATAGTCGCTCATATTCTTCAGTTTACCAAAATAGCCGCTCATATTACATATCATGTGACTTCAATCATGTAATTTTATAGGTGCAGCCATGTGTGAATGAAATAATCACCAAAATGGCAATCATGTGGCAACATGTGGGAAAAGTACTTTTCTCCCTCGTTGCACAATAAATATACTTTTTTTACAACTGCACAAATTTAAAGAATACAAGTAAAGTAACTTAATATTTATATTTATGGTTAGTAAAACAAAAATAACACTAAAGTATCCCATCTCTATACTGTTAAATAATTTAATTTAAAATTATAGTTGATGGTGAAATTTGTACAATTTTGAATGGTCAAATCCGGAACGTCATTTCTTTTCACTAAATTCTCCGTTATATTAATTAATCTGAAAGTTTTGTGACAACTAAGTAGGTATTTAAAGATGACAATAGTCTACTAAGTTTTTGTCGATTTTATTTAATTCTCCATATAAATGTATGTGGCGTGGGCAAAGTGCCGTGAGAAATAATATTTCTCACAGTATGAGCAATATTTGGTTTTGAAACTAAGTAAGGTATGAGAAATACGTCACTTTTTCATAGCAGTTGTAGAAAAAATTATTATTGTTGTATTAAATTATTCAATGAATTAATAGATTGTTTGTATTTTGTTCTATTTTTCTCTTGTGAATTAAGAAACTTTTTATTATTTCCCGCTCGATTATTGCGAGTATGGCAAATAAATTATTGTTGATATACCCGTTTTAGATGTTATTTGAATTATAATAAATTTTGAATACGAAATAAATTCTATAATAGAATTATGGATTCGGTTTATTTCGTCTCTGGAACTAAAATGTTCGTAGATATTTCTACAACTTTTATAAGTACTTTGTTACATGCATTCTTCGCTAATACTATTACTAATAATATAAAGAAACAAAGAGCCCAAACTATATTTTTGATTATTATTTAATGAACAGTAATTTACAAAAGAGGAGGCAAACAGAGAATTCTAATAATTATTATACAGTGCGTCCATAAACTAACGCATAAATTTATTATTAGGGGGGAGGGTATCACCGGAATGTGACATTGTGTGACAAGGGGCAGGGGAGGGAGTTAAAAGCTTTGTGACGTCACATTCAAATTTAAAATATTAAAAGTTTTGTATCTTTAATTAACATAATTAGTCGTTTATTGTTTCCTAACTAGTCGTTTGTTTTCTCTGTTATCTAAAATATTTGACTTTGTTGATTTTATTAAAGATTATAATAAAAATAAAAAAAAAATTAAAATAATTTTTTCCTTTTGATTATTTCTAAATACATGCGTAAAATTGAAAAATGTGTGACGTCACATCAGGGGGGAGGGGTTCTAAAAATGTGACAACCTGTGACAAGGACGAGACGAGGGGTTAGAAAGTCCTAAAATTGGTGTGATGTAATTTATGGATGGCCCCTAAATAGTAATATGAAATCCCGAAGCAGACTTATTTTTGATTTTAACTTATTCAATTGATTGTTTACATTGATTACTCGTACTACATAATTATTTAAAACAGTTTCTTTGAATTTTGAATCCTACAAGTTTATAATCTAATTTTTATTACTGATGTTTTGGCGCACATACAACCCTCAACCCTACATATCTTCACCTTTCAATTAGGAAAAAAAACTTCTTACCATGTTTTAGTAAACACAAAACACATTTACACAACTCTTCAAATTAAACTTGCAGCAATGCAACACGATAACCCCCTAACCTTTCGTCATATTTTAATCTTTGTTCGATATTTTCGCTATCACAACCACAGTGTGCTGTGATCACAACCAACTCGAACCCAATTCTTTCTGGGTATAGATTTCTTTTTTGGGTTATCTCATCTATAAGTCGTTCTGCAAGTTTGAGGTTATTCGTTTTATTCTTATTCATCTGAAGGTCAATTCTCGACGTATGTGTATTTTCCAAATACCACGTGTGAATTGCTTTCTATACGAGGGGAAATGACATCATATAAAGATTTTTTAATTTACTTGGTTCCGAAATACCAAAAAATATAACAATACTCAATATATGGAGCATATTTACTGCAGAACTAACGGCAATTGAAAAGGTATTAAATTGGGTAAATAAGAGAAATATAACAGCTGTTCTTATAGGTACCACAGATAAGTTATACAATACTATTACTTATCTCTGTAGGTACTAAGAGACTTAACATTAGAAGCAATTCGAAATCGATTCCTTACTAATTATAAAATATTGTTTAATATCATTGAGTAGGTATAGGTTGTCTCTGAGGTATAGAGACTAATTCCATACAAGCTATCCAGAAACTCTTTTGCCGAACGCAAACTACAGTTACTAGATGTGATTTTATCTCCATCTAACCAATTCACTTTTATCCTTGATTATATCTAAAAGTTCCTTCTAAGGAGCTAGCGCCCTTGAAGAGGACGTTGTTGAGTCAGTTTTTTAAGCATACCTATCTCAAAAAAACCGCAACCTACAAACTTAAAACTTGGTACATTGTATAACCCGTGATAAATATTGTTTATAAGCGTTCAACGTGGAAGGGGCAGTACCTGGTTGGCTTTGACAAATTAACAAGAATTGACATTACGTCAAATTTGTTTGAAGTTAAAGTGTTATCCAACGCCTAAGTGAAACCGACTAAGTAGTAGACTCCGTTTCACATAAGAAGAAGCCACTTGAAGTTTGCCAACTAACTTGCGCAGAAACCAAAATCGGTCTTGTATCTATGTCGCCTCTTAATGACCGTTTCATGCCATTGGCGTTACAAACGATGTTTCATGCCGACAGCCATTTTATTATTGACATTTGTTGTTGTGTTTGAAGCAATCATTTACTGTCACATATTTTTGATTTTTGAATATTTTAAGACGTTTAGCTAGTATATCTGTGAGTGTTGTGTGTTTTATTTGATCTAAAACCATGCCTCCTAAAAAACTTGTTGGTGCTAAAGGAAAAATTATCCACAGTCAAGGCCGACAGATTCTTAAAAACGTTGCAACTTTTATGTGAAAACGTCCGAATGTCAATTTTACAATGTGGCGCTGGTTTTGACAAGAAGTTCGCGCATACGACTGCAACTTCAGGTGGGTTCTTCTTTCGTGAAACGGAGTCTCTACCTAAAAGTCTTTTTTGCGATATAATGGGGAGTTTATAAAAAAAACTTATTCCTAACTTAGTCTTAGTCTTAACATAGCCGTAATCCTACTTAGTCAATTTGTCATTTTTCCTTAATTTTATCAGCTGTTTCTATTATGTATCACGGCCCAGACGATATTCTCATCACAACGTTTTTTCCCAGAAAATCTCATATTGGAATGAATCCTGTGAATTCTGAAGTAGACATATGAATACAAACTCACCTTTGATGAATGCCCGTACGGGGGAATCGCATATAAAGCTTCTTATTTTGATGAATATGTATTCTCTTCCTCTAATATTCAAAGAAACTCCATTTCGCAAAAGCGACAATGTTTCTGTTACGAAAGGTTGTAAAAACTTATTGATATCAGTGGGTTTTCCACATCCATAGTATATTCCAATAACCATAGGTTTAATTAGTGAAAGTTCATAAATATTGAATAAAATAGGCCAAAAATTTTTTCTAGAGCTCTTATAAATTGGCAATCCATCGATATTTATGTTGATAGCTAAAGTGTGAGGAATATCTCTAGCATTAGCCAAACATTTTCTCAAACATAATTCCAAACCCTGATGCCAATAATTACCGTTGACACCGACATTCTCAAGAATGATATTCCTGGGAGTTTTCAATAATGTCCTGGGATCAGTTGGCAAAAATTGATTCGGGAGACGATTATTCAATATCCGTAGTAAGTCTTTTAATGCCATATGACTTATGCCATAAGTAATTGCCGACTCTCTGAATTCATTACGAAGATCAATTCTTTTGTCAAGCAATTCCAATGCTAATTGTTGGTTTACTTCGATTTCTGGAAAGTTTATTTCTTCCTCCTGTTCGATGTCCTGGTTGTGCAGTACCTCTTCAGAATCAGCGTTAGATATTACAGTAATTGTATCGGTAATATTTATTGGAGTTTCTCGCCTAGGACTGATGACGCTTTCTTCGATTATGGATTGATTAGTGGTTTTGGATTTTTCGAGAATCTTCTGAAGTTTCAGATTAACTTTTCTCCTGAAAATCCCACTTCGCTTCACTTTCTTCCAATAAGTATCCATATCTTAGGGTTACGACTTGCACAATAAATAACCGTATGTTGAGATCCACTCAAGTAGAACAATTTGACTGAACGATTTCATATAGGTTATGGAAAGCAGATTTGTTCAACCATATAGAAGGTCTATTAAGGTGGAAGGCTCCAGCTTAGATGCTCTAAAACGGTATTTTCGTTGTGTAAATGTTTCATCAAACACGTCTATTATATAAGTATGAATCCTTTATAAATATACTGTATTAGGACTGTCATGAATGGCATTTAGCGTAAACAACTATATCGCTGTGAAATTCTGCTTTAAAAGTATTTAAAACTCAATATTATATAGCACATATAGAGAAGTAGCGAAGCTGTGATATAGTTGCGTTAATATTATAAAAAAGCTTATACGGCACTTATAAGAGCGCCTAATTTGTAACTTCATAAAAGTTACCATTGAACCTTTTATATAGTGTTGAATGGATATATAAGATGCCTTAATAAAGTAGACTCGTATATAACCGCTGAGACCGTTTTCTCAACAATGTTATTTCACCAAATCTCTTTATAAGCAATTCAGTGTCTAATAAAGTTTCAATATAGCCATTAAGCTTCATAAGTTGCCTGAATATATCCTTTATAAAGCTTCAAGCGCAATAAGAGGTTTTCATGTGTTACTTGGGAATGGTAAGGAGGAAGTCGAAGGATTATAATATTCCGGTTTTTTACCATTTCGTCAATAGTATATCTTAGGAAACGATCATCATGTAGGTATATTTACAATTGCCAGCAGTTCTGTTTTTAACATATTCCCTAATTTCTTTATCTAAAAGCCACTGAATGGTTACCGTTTTTTTCCAAGTGGTGGTAGGCAATTTCACACATCTCCTTGAATAATAAGGAGCGTTGTCCAAAACAATTACCGAGTTGGGCATTCATATCTTCGTAATAGTCTCCAGTGCGAATTGACTCAAATGCTAACAAACCATCTTTCAAAAACCCATCTGTACTCTCAATATGCGTAATTATCAGTCGTTTTCCTTTTCCACAAGGTGCTTTTATTCCTTCAGATAAACCATCCAACAACAAAATTTTTAGAATCACAAGCAGGAACGCCCTTAAAGGCGATACAATTTGGAGATGACAAAACATACTTTTGTGTTGGGTATTTGCACTGTTTTCCATTTATTTATTTCAGGTTAAAAAATGTATTTATCTGGGTAAGGCTGATGATGATAATTCAAGGAAAATAAAAAGACTGCTAATATTTTATACTTAAATTACAATATTAACTAATTAGAATTTACAATCTTCCGTATCCACGATAAATGTTTAGCAACATCTGTGAAAATGACATACTGTGATGTATCACAAATTCCTTCAGTTTGTAACGCCACACCAACCGAAACTAATCCTCTAATTTGCCAAACGGTATTTTGACCGCTGGTTCCCTCTTTTGGGAATACCATTGATCCACCAGAGTCTCCGTTGCAAACAGAAGTTCCTAAAACCAAACAAAAAATTTTCATTAATGTTATAATCAGTCACTTATGCAGCCGAAACTGCAGCAATGACAAGCGGAGATGAAGAAAAGTTGCAAATATTAGAAAGAAAAATTATTAGGACGGAGGAGAATGATGAAAGCATCCAGAATAAGATCGCTTGGACTTATCAAAGGGATGAAAATGTAAAGAGAATAACAGAGTGGACACCAGATACAAACAGACCAAAAGGTAGATGGATGGACCAAATAGGGAGAGATTTAGAAAAAATGGAAATTAAAGACTGGAGAAAAAAGACCCAGGACAGGAAGGAATAGAGGAAAATCGTGGAAATAGCAAAAAAATATGATAAACCTTAAATGTAAGCAGGGGATCAATGTGGATTGACTCTCCACAAAAACGAAAGAGTCTAAGAGCCAAATATTGGCGATTACTATTCCAGAAGGAATGTATAACCTTGCATCTTACGACAAAGTTCGGTATATGGGTTATTTTAAGATTCTGTTTGTGCTATAAAATACAGGGTGTTCCATTTGTATGTTTTAAGTAAGATAATGAAATATCTCAAAAGTGGTTGGATTTAGGTATAGGGAATACCGATACCAAACGAATTGGCTTAAAAAAATACAGCAGAAAATATAATAAAATACATGGTGTTCTATTTAAAGTAAGCAGCTTATAAATGATTTAAATTGTGCATGTTGGCTAAGTTTAAAACACCCTGTATGAAATATCAATGAGCTGGACATATGCAGTTAACGGGCAAGCGCTTGTTTTTTATTGGTTACAATTTCACGTCACTATCTTCGTTATTAATGGCGATATCGTTATTCAATGTGGACTAGGATTTTTTCTAAATTTTGAAAAAAAAACGAAATATCTCGAAAATATTCCATTTTTGGTATAGGACAATGTGCACAATTTCATGTAGAATTGGAAAATAAAATAAAAAATATTAAGTTCTATTTAAAATAATAAAGTTGACGTCTACTTCCGGTATAACCGGAAGTACCATATTCAGGACAACATATTTGAACTCCTATTCAATTTCAGATTTTTAACATAACTGTATCCGCCATTACTTTTAATCAAAACTTTTCCTGTCACACCCTATATAATTTATTTCAACAAGTACATAGAGTATTGGAATGCAATAATCCCCAAACTAACAGGTGTTTATCGGATATTACAGAGCTGTACTCAAAATTGACAAAATATTTTACAATAATTTAATTTTTAAGCGAACCTAAGGAGAAACCAGGGCGAAGAGTGAAGAAAACCAATGAATTTATATACAACGCAATTCAACCATTCATTTTATATAAAAGATGAAGTACCTACATTAAATAAAATATTAAAATTAATAAAAACTGATGCGAATTTGCCGCATATAAGTAAAACAACGTTGTGGCGAATTAGGCATAAAATAGGTTTTTAATGTAAGCAACGAAGTAGAAGTCGAGGCTCAAGTTTTTGGAAATTCGTATTTAGTTTAGTGCAACCTTGATCGAATGCGAAGAGGATCGTGGACATAATCGTCATATTTATATGGTAATTAAGTTATCAAAACGTGGTAGAAACTGACGGAGGAGAAATTTATGGATTTCGAGCAGAGTCGGATCGGCTCTAGTTATAGAATGGTAATAACGAGTAACCATAACTAGTTTGAAAAAGCTACTGTGTAGCGAAACGCGTGACTAATTTAATTTGAACGTTAGTTCAAAATAAAATGAAGATTTAAACAAATTAAATTGTTTTATTTCATCGTTAACCATAACTCACTTATTACTGATTATTTGTTTAATAAATTTTAAAAAAGAGAACGTTTTATTAAAAAAGGGTTAGCGTAATGCTACTTACCGTTTCTAAAACCGGCGCAAAAGTTTTTGTCAAAAGTAAAACGTGAAAAGAAGTCCCTGTTTGAATATATACATTGAATCGTTGATACAATCGGCATTTTTGCTTGCATCAATTTTTCTGAAAGTCTTCTTTTTTCATCGAATCCCCATCCTATTACTGTTCCTGAAAATAGAATGAAAATATGTGAAAAAATTATTTACTCACGAACTGTGGTAGATACTAGAGAAATAATGTTCAAATAATAAGTATTTATGCACATAATACTGCTGGTTTATATCATACAACGATTGTCAGTTGTCGCTAATGTATCTGGCAAAAGTTTATTAATAAGCATTAACATACCTTCTTTATTGGTGAGATATTCCAAGTTTGTATCGCTTTCCCAAAGACAAATAGGCCTAACATAGTCAGTTATTTCAACAGGTCTAGATAGTTTAAGGATGGCAATGTCGTTGTAGAAAGTAGTTGCATTAAATTCTGGGTGAACGTATATATCTTCTATATCTCTGTCTTGAGTTTCTGGTCCAAATGTTTTCAAATCATATTTTCCTAAAAAAAAATTACAGAGAGTATTTCTTGATTTCTTAGGACATCCTCAATTTTCGACACCAGAGCTACGATTCTCGATTTGACTCCTATGGGAAATATGGCGGCTTTGTATTCCTATAGGAATATTTTCTCATGAAGTGGAAAATCGAGGCCCAGTTGGTGTAAGGCTGTTTCACAGGATTTTCCTGATTGATGGCATGTAGGTTATAATGTAGTGGTGTTTCAATGAGAAAGTTTTCCCCAACATGCCTATCAATAAGTTTCTCCATTATCTTTAACATGAAAGAAGATGCTTCGGCTCAAACTCAAACTATTAGAAAACAACAACTTACCAAAATATACTAGTAAAATCTTAGGATCGACTTTTGTTCTACTACGAGATATTGTAACACAATGAGCTGCAGTTAAAATATGGGATTCGGATATAACAGTTCCTCCACATATATACGTTAGTTGAATTCCTTTGGTACGGTATAATGCTACATGCCATGGCCATTCTCCTAAAACATACAAGCACAATTTTATGTTTTCTTCATTTCAAGCACTGGATAATAAATTTGGTATAACTGAATATATAGTGATGGGCAAATGTGTGGAACCAAGTAAATATCTCTGGAATTGTTAGAGATATCAAAATTAAATTTGGAAGGTAGGTATTACTTGTAGTACTTGTTTTCAATTTTCTTAATAACTTTGAATTTCCAGTTTAACCGGAATTAATCTCGATTTTAAAATGTTTAATGAAACATTTCAGTTTGGTATAAACCATTTCATCATGAATTACAAAACAGTAAAATGAAATAGGATTACTCTGTAAACCGAAACTAAATTATAACTGGGCACCGTTTACTTTTTGACAATAGGCAAAACGGTTTGTAAATTCTCTTGTAACCTTGACCATTACTTCTGGTGCAATTCTCTGAATCTCTCGGGTGATTCTTTGAGCTAATTCTTGCAAATTGTTTGGTCTGTTAACATAAACCTTAAATAACCCCATAGAATATAATCCAGTGGGTTATGGTCGGGACTTCGCGCAGGCCATTCATAAGTACCCCTCCTTTCAATCCATCTGTTATGAAATGTCCTATTTGAACGATCTCGAACAATGCGAGCGTAAGGGGGTGGTGCCCCGTTTTGCTGAAACCAAATATTATTTGGCAAATATTCACTTCCAGCGCCGGAATCACTTATGTGTCTAAAAGCTCTAAGTACCTCTCTCCGTCTTCTAGTAGGAAGAAAGGTCTCACAAATTTTGTTGTTTAAATAGCGGCCCAAACGTTCAACTTTTTGGGGATGATGTATGTATGTATATTGGGGTGACATTCACTGAGAACTAAAATATCTATTGAGCCCCCTTACTTCTACTTAGTTCCTGAGGAAAGTCTCAGAGACTAGTATCTCCTTTAGTCCTATTTCCCGGAGGAATTTTAGGATATCTCAAGGCTTTAACTTGGGTAAATTTCCCTCCTCTATCCAGTAATCTCCAAGGCGTTGTGCCCTAGGATTCTGAATTGCTGTGCAATTCGCAAGTATGTGGATGGAGGTTTCTTCTTCCATGCCACATAATCTACATTCTTCTTCCTCCACTATTTTCAGCTTTTTCAGGTGCCCATTCAGAAGTCAATGTCCCGTTAGGATCCCTGTTAAAACTCTTAGTGCAGTTTTACTTTGACTTAAGCATTCATTTGAACTCAACAGGTTGCAGTCACCGAGAAGAATCTTTGATTGTCTAAAGCCTACTAGATCTTTCCAATGGTCAGAGCTTCTCTTTTTTTTCAGCTTTCCCTATTTTTCCCAATATTACATTGGAGCACATACTGCAAAAGAGTTCCGGCCCCCAAAAAGGTGTTTCAGTCCCCCTCTTTGCTAGTTAATCTGCTATTTCATTTCCTTCTATTCCAGTGTGTCCTGGAATCCACAGTAAGATGATTATATTGTTCTCGCCTAGTTCATTGAGTTTGCCTAGGCATTCCCACACCATTTTGGAACTGATTGCACAAAAGCTCAGTGCTTTAATGGCTGCTTGACTATCCGACATTATGATAATCCTTTGCCTTCGATATCCTTTATCAATATTAAACTGGATCCACTTTCTTATGGCGTGAATTTCCGCTTGAAAGATTCTTGGGGTTTTCCCAAACTTTGAGAGTGTTTGGTTCCTGGTCCGTACACTCCTATCCCAGTTCCTTCTATTTCTTTTGAGCCATCTGTGTACCATTGAATGGCATTCTTTCAAAGTCTGGTACCTAATGGTATTTGGATCCTTCTTGAACAAGACGAATTTTGTTATGGATGATATTTTTTGACGTCTATAGATCACGCTTTACTAATATGACAATTATTTACAGGTAACTGTAATTAAGTAAATACCTACAAAACCGAGATGGTTTTTTGTCGATAAAGAATTTTGGTATGTGATTAGATGTGGAGATGTCGCTGTTATCGCACTCGTTTACTGAGGTTAATGTATTGGTGTGGTATCAACGTAGTCCCCAGTCCAGGATTACGCTCTCAGAGCTTCTGGACGAATAGCATCCACCTTGTGCTGATGAGGCGCAAACCAGAATGGTTGGTTCTATCTTAACAGATATACCAACCCCGTTTACTTTAGAAGTGTAATTCAAAGTCTGTCGGGGCATATAGCCCGAGAAGTAGTTGTTGCTTCTTAGTGGACGGTCTGCTCTTTGGAAATTCATTTTTCTAATTTTGTAAAGCGTTTAATAGTATTGAAGTATTATTTTTTTACGTCTACATTTTTCCCGCCTAATACCCTTCTTACCGAACGTCTGCTCATTTCGTACGTATTGGCAAGTTCATTAGTGGATAAATGAGGATTTTTTTTTTAAATATAGCAGTATTTTTAGCTACATTTTAATTTGTTGCAGTTTTTAACCGTCAACTTTTTGGTAAATTGCCGACTGTTCCAGTTGTGTTATATCTTTGCACAATTTTTGTCACTACCGAACGTGTCGATTCGGATGAACATCGTTAAAAAGATCTCAAACCTTTTGATGCGTCCTTCTCCTGTGTCCATACCCAATCATCAATAATATTTCTATCCGGTCTCTTTCACTTAAATCGGCCATTTTTTGTTCAAATTCAAAATACTTAGTTATTTTGACAACTACTGTCACTGCTACAATGATTTTCATGGAATATTAGATATCATCAACTACTTCCTTTCTTTTTCTTTAAATACTTTTTTACTAATATCGGAAAAATGTCGGACCCTATATTTTTGTGCTCGTAATAAAATGCTTTATTCGATACTAAAATAATGTACAGGGTGATTCATTACAAATTTTAAAACCGACTTTACTTCCGATCTAACCGGAAGTTCAACATGAAAAAATTTGAAGCAAATACGACATTCACTTTTTAATACCTACCTACCAAATTTCATTTCGATATCTCTAACAATTCCAGAGATATTTACTTGGTTCCATACATTTGCCCATCATTCTATAATCAACCATTTATGTAAGAGAAGATAAACTCAAATATAATAATTATTGTATAGGGTCAGTTTTATAGTGTACATGTGTGTCACCTGGTTAAAACTATACATTCAGTCCTATTTCGCAACTCTTATGAAATCGAATAGAAATGAATGCATCGGATAGAATTGTCCGCAAATGTTAACCTCAATTTATATTTCTTCAGCAATCAGAATGCCCATATTTAATTGAAAATCCATATTTCTTGCTCTCCCCAATAAGATAAGGTTATCTATGCCGATATGACTTTTGTTGTCGAAAAGTATTCCGATCATAGCATCTCGAAGATCGGAACTATGTGAGTTACAACTTTAACAATTCCGATTTGTTCATTCCGATTCGACCGGTGGCCGCCGGAAGCCGATGGTGGCAATTCCCATTTTCCGATTGCAGATTTTCTGAATCTGATTCTGAATTGGAATCGGCGTGCACTGTAGGGTTCCTAAACGATTTGGCCTATTCTATAACGTCCGATTTGCGAACCGGGCTGCGGTCATTCCGATCCGATCCGATTCATTCATTCCTATTGGATTTCATTAAAGTTACAGAAAAGGAAAAAGAAAAGAAAAACTTTACCTGGTGTAGTATCTTGAGCAAAAGAAATTAACGGTCTTGGTCGTAAAACCACAGTACCACAATTTACACCTAGTTGATTGTCTTGTTTTTTGCTATTATTATAACGTTGTATGTTCGAGTCATTGGGTACATTGAAATCTCCTTGGAAAAAATCATCTGTATTTGATTGTTCGGAACTTAATTGGTTCGTTACTGATCCACTACAAAAATAAACTATCGTAAAGTTTCCTTCATTGGAAAAGCGAAAAAAACGAATTTACAGTTGTAGAGTGAAGTGCGTTGAATTAACTTTTTTTGTGGATGGAAACCTGCTCACAGGTACAGGGTACTTGTTCTACCTTTCTCCGGGAGTGTGAAATTCTCTACAGCTGAGTCCCAGCCCCAATCGAAAACCCCATAAGTGGAGCTTTCGAGTAGTATTGTCTCCCTACCAGTACCGACCGCACTAAAACCACACCATTATCTTCCTTTCCATTTTTCGTTTCTGGAACCACCATCAAAAACGAAAATTTTATCTCCTTGTCTTCTTATTTTGCCTCTTCTTTTTCTTTTTACTCATAATCCTTCTAATATATTTGCATTTGTGCCAATTTTCCTCCAGCTCCACCATTGTCCTCATTAAATTTTCTTTATCCAACCTCCATCCTACTTTCCTCTCGACCTTTTTTCTCTGTGAATCCCATCGAATAAGAAAGAACCATGTCCCGACAGAGGAATAATCTGTTTTTTTATGTTTGCATTCGATCCAAACCTTGAGGACTCGAGGTCAGGACCCTTGTCCACTCCCAGTTTACTTCTTTCTTTCCATTTTTACCGCATCTCCTCCTCTATTTTGTTCTCTTCCCCTTCTGTGTTCGTTCACTCTTGCTTTGATCAGCAAGTAGGCTCCTCCTGCAATCGCTTGTGGTGCTATATGCTAGATGGTGCGGTAGCCCGAAACAACTCGCAGCAGCATCTCTCTTTGCACCATGTCTAGTTCCTTTCTATATATAGATACATTCAAATAAAAACGGAACATAGGGGTTTAGTGTATTCGCCGATCTAAATAGTCCACCAATAAAACATTTCTATAAGTTCACTTCAATGAATATCAAGTATTGATCTGGACAGCTGGATTCAGAATCACTGTAAAAAAGCCCGCCCCTTCTCCTTCCAAATGTATGTGCGAGGTGTGTCCGAAAGTCCGAAGTGCGAACCAGGTGCGAACTGCGATTTAGTATTGAATAATTATTTGATGGGGGTAGTAAACGTCGCTACATATTGAAACAATATGCTTACGTTTTATGTTGTTAAAATCGAAAATTAATTGTTAAATTCTCTTTAACAATTAATGTTTTGAGTTAAGATAATATGTTTTGATTTCTTTTGGCCATAACGGCTTGCAAATTAAAAATAAATTCGTAAATAAAACAAAATAGGATTCTTTAAAATGAAACAAAGTTATGGGCTTGGACACTCTCACCGATCGACTGACTGTCCGACGCTAATTAAGGACCGCCGTCTTTTTCCTAGCCATGATAATTCTTCGCCATTGCGAGCTCTCACACTCAAATAACCACCTATTTGATCGGCAAAAACATTGAATTGCTGGATAATTCGCCATACAATAATGATTTGTTCCCAAAAATTACGAATAAACAAAAGTTGTATGCTGTATGTATTTTTTTGTTATATTTTAGGAAATTAAACCACAATCTTTTTTTCTATTTTCATTTTAACGTTTCGGTGGAGTTCCAGAAATGTCGAAATAAAAATAGAAAATGATGAAATAATTATTTCCAAAAAGTAACAAAAAATATAATGAATAGATTATTTTGAAAAATAATAATACCATTTTCAATGTATATAAAAATCATGTTATAAGAAAAAATTAACTAAATACAGTGACTAATAAATAATTAGAAAAGAAATATTTACACTTACGTTATAGAGTTACCTCTATTATTATCGTTAGTAGAAAGTTGGTTTGTTTTGGAAACTTCTGCATTCGTTACTCTATTTTTATCTTGCTGATTATTCGTATACCTATTTATATCTTGCCGATTATTCGTATCTCTATTTGTATCATGCATATTATTCGTATAACTATTTGTATCATGCAGATTATTCGTATCTCTATTTGTATCATGCAGATTATTCGTATCTCTATTTGCATCATGCAGATTATTCGTATTTCTATTTGAATCATATAAATTATTCGTATCTCTATCTAGATTATGCGTATTACCACCGAATTCCTGGGTCTGACTTCCTCTGTTAACATCATTTCTGTTACTGTAATAAAAACAGATTTATTACTTTTGACAATAGAGTACATTCTACATTAAATCTATTATTATAAGTAATAATAATTATTGTATAGAATTTAATTTATTAACCAATGTTCCAATAGTTTTTAATCATCCCGTATAATTGATTATGGGGGTACGTAATTATGGTTGTAACTGCAAATCTTATTTTGCGGAGACCAGAAGAAAGTAGCTGTATACCTTACTATGCGAGAGACATCAATAATAGATCAGCAGTGCGCAGATGCGAATTTCAAATTTAAGCAGAACTATCACACAAATTAAAATTTAAACTCGGATATTTTCTCGATTTTAATAAAAATACATTTGATGAAAAATTTATGTCACTAACTCGAAGATTAAATGACGATTAAAAATCTCAAAAATTAAAGCTCAAGCTATTGTTATTTTAATATTTTTACTTACTTATTTCCTACTGTTCCGGTTAAAGATGGTCTAGTAACAGCATTGTTATTATTATTTGTATTAGAAGGGGTTGTACTAGTTCCTGTATACAAATTACTATCCTTCGACGATCCCGATGAAATGTGGACTTTACCATTATTTGTGGCATATTCATTATTGTTCCCCACTCCAGATGTGTTTATTGCTGTAGGCCTAGGTCTACTAATATGTAACTTGGGAACATTTTTAGGTTCGTTATTGTTTTCAGAACAAATAGTTTTGCCATTCAGTCTTATACTTTGCAGTCTAGGAATTGGTCCAGATACCGGATTGTATTGTACAAAAAATCTTACAGATACCGGCGGACCTGCTTCAAGAATATAATCAGGATTAGTGATACGGTATTCCTTATTATCTGAGGAAAATGATTCACCAAACCAGTTCTACAAAAGTAACATTAAAATTAGTGGTTACCACCAAACAACATTTTCATATATTATGTTTTACATAAAGTCTTACATGAAGATTCTTTAAAAGGAAGCAATAGGGTGTTCAACTGAGAATAGATTCTTGTTAATGCATAACAGATAGTTAATTCTAAAGGATCAAATTACATCACGCCATATTTTATAAAATTTAATAGTGTTGTTTTGTTTTTACGCACAATTAAAAAATCGAATTTTAAAACCCGCCTTTTACATTCTGACGTCACTAGTATAAACTGAAGTTAGGCACACATTTTGACATGGAACAAAATAATCACAAGATAGTATAGTCACCAAAATTGTAGAAGAAAAGAAGTTTAGGCTAGAGTGACAGCAAGTTATTTGCATTTTCTTGTGGTTTCACTTTGGTTTACGTTTTATTTATGATAAGTTCGTGTTTATGCTTTATATAATCAGTTATTAAGTATGTATATATTTTTTCCCCTCGGACCTGAAATATCATTCACCAAACAAACTAATTGGCTTTGTTAAGAAGCTGAATTTGTTTGGTGAAATCTGAATAGGTATGAGCCTCAATAGACTCTTGCGAGTCGCAGTGGAGGGCCTTATAGACCCACTCACCACAAACCTAACCTAAGTATGTATTTTACTAATATTAAAATTATCTTGACAACAAGAATAATTTGTCGAAGTTTTTCTAACAGCTTCAAACCAACTTTTCATTCTTTCAACTGTGTTCGGCTCAGTAGTGAATATTTTACTTGATATTCTTCATGTATAGGTACAATATTGTACAAAACAGGATCTAAATACTAAATCTATTATAATTTATAAAATTTTGTTACAATAACAAAACATACAAATAAAAACTGAAAATAATGCATCAATTTTAAGAAATAAACTACATTGAAAAATGTCAAAATAGTGTCAACTTATAATTATTTTTTTGTCCTGAACAAGCTGAAACATAGAACGACAAACTAAGACTATCGACAACTTCACATTTACACTAGTGACGTATCTGCATTATAAGTTGCATAATTCCGGTAGATTTTTGTTCCCATTTTATTCTGTTAATCTGAAGACAAAACTTATGATAATTATAGTTTTGGATTACACATTTGTCATATTACCTACCTAAAAAAACATGGGGTCAAAATTTAAATTTGAACACCCTATTGAAGATTTTCATTATTGGTTAACGGTTATAGAAATATGAAGCTTTCTACTAAAATAATTTTACATAGTGTCACTAAAGACAAGATAGGTACGTACAAGTACGAAACTTTTGTCACTCTTTCTACATGGTTACGCATGCGCAACAATAAAAGAACTGAATCAGGAAAATATATGCCACATAACCTCATTTTTGTAAGAAAAAGTCAAGGAGAAAACTGGTAGCCTTTGTAGCCGGCAAGTGGAAAGACATTTCTCCAATGAGGTTTAAATACTGCACAATTGATAACAGAAACACCATAGATTGTTCTATACTTTTCACAATAAAAAATTAATACCCATGATAGTCAAGAGGAAGATTAGATCCGAAACCATATAATTAAGGTTGAAAATACTTATATAAATGTTAATATTATTGAGGTTATTAATTTGAATGAGGAAGCTACATTTTTATTTTGGTTTGTTGAAGGACCAATTGGGTAGTCAGAAAATTAATTATTTCTGGCTTGGCCTTGTCCGAGATTATAAGGCAGAAGAGCGTTTGGGATTGGAATTTAATTGTATTTAATAACGTATAAACATTATGTAATATTCTTAAACGATTTATATATATTTATAATAAAATAATTTAAAAATATATACAGGATGAGTCGAAAGTTTTATTTAATTACTTTTCATATCTCACTTTTCTAAGAAAATCTATGAGCTTTCCTAGCCTTTTCAACCGCATTGTAAGGATGTAGGTGACAAGGGATAGGTGTGGAGAGAATGGAGTTAGGTGTCTAAATGGTAAAGTTCTGATCCAGAATTAGTCTATTGCTGTGAGAAAAACTTTCGAAAAAACTCACAGCAAATCAGTTAGAAGCGGAAATTGAGCCCGAGCTTCCCGAGAGCAAATCCGATGCTTTACCACCTTGCACGATCGACTGCTAGTGGAGGTGGATGGTCTAGCAGCTGATGATCCCACTTTACTTATTAACAGATTGTCACATATTCTCTTGGTAGTGGTTCCGGCTTTCGTAGTTTGTCAAGAAGGGGAAAGGAAAATAAACATTCCATTCACTTTTGTTTCAAATAATTTTCGATTTATTTTGTATTTAAAAGTTTTTTATCTCAATAAACATTTTAACTCAATGGTATAAAAATCATGCCAATTAATTTTGGCGCGTAATAATTATTTGTAAAACATTTAATTAAAGTATTATGTAAATGTAACGATATTATTCAAAATAAAGTTCTATATTCAGTAATAGTACCTAAGCGATAATTTTTTCCAATTTTTTGATTGAAAGAAGTAAATAATGTTATTTTTCATAGCAATTCAAGTGTTGATTCCTGGCTGAATGACGTGAGTCCAAGCCAAAAAAAAAGTGTTGTTCCGTTTTGATTGAGTACAGGACATTTTGCATGGCTTTTTCACAGTTTTTGTATTGTTTTTTCTAGTAAAAACGTTGACATAAGTAGAAAGTAGATATCAAATATAATAGTTTAATACTATTATGACGCTTTACAAAGTTTTTGAAAAATATTTTCCAAAGAACAGACCGTTCACTAAGAAGCAACAGCTACTTCTCGGGCTATATGCCCCGACAGACTTTGAATTACACTTTTAAGTTAAACGGGGCTGATATATCTGCATATCCTTTACCAAGGTTAATGTATTGATGTGGTTTCAACGTTGCCTGCAGTCCAGGATTATGCTCTCAGGGCTTCTGGACGGATAGCATATACCTTATACTGATGAGGCACAAATACGCCAAAACCGGTCTACAAGTGATGTTGCCCTTTCTAATTACAAACCAGAATGTTTGGTTATATCTTGCAGATATACCAACCCCCTTTAACTTAGAAGTGTAATTCAATGTCTGCCTGAGAAGTAGTTGTTGCTTCTTAGTTCTTCGAAAAATATTTTTCAAAAACTTTGTAAGGCGTTATATACTATTATATTTGACATCTATTGATAACACGCTTTACTAAAATATGACAATTTTTGACAGGTAAGTGTAATTAAGTAAATAGTTGACAAAGTGCTTCATTTTATAGATATGAACGACTTAATTACAAAAATCAATTATAACTCACCTATTTTCAAAATATTTATTAATTAGAGTTTGTTTTAAATTACTTTTTACTTCTAGTCGATAAAGAATATAAATGTTTGATACATTCTTTGTAAGATATCGCATTTTTCGAATATTTACTTACCCCCATCAACTCTGCTCTATTATCTAATGTTACTGTGATCCAAACTCCTGTAAGTTCGTCAAGAGTTTGAATTGTTATAACACCAAACCATTTATCCGAGTCTGTTTGATTTTCGTAGTAAAATGTATTTGGACATGGTGAACGTAAATCTACTTGGGAAGTTACTTCATTAGAAAAATAAACAAGCATCAGAAGGTATAAAATCATTTTGGATACTTTTGAAACACCTGAAACAAACATATTCTATAATCTACTACAGATTTAAACATATTTTCTTAATTTAAAAGTATTAAGTTGATGTATCTACTAATTCACTCTGAAAAGAAAACACCACCTCGACAATCAAACTATATATTTTTCTCAAAGGTTGCGTTAGGATTATTATCATATCGGATAGTCAAGCAGCCATTAAAACCCTGAGTTCTTGTATAATCAGTTCTAAAATGGTATGGGAGTATCTAGAAAAACTCAATGGCCTAGACAAGAACGATATCGTCACCTTACTGTGAGCTCCAGGACATACTGGTATAGGAGGAAATGAAATAGTAGATCAACTAGCAACGAGAGGGTCTGAAATACCCTTTGAAGACCGGAACCCTTTAGCGGTATCAATACTATAAAGGAACTCTCTGAAATTAGATTGCTGATGGTCTCGCAAAAAAAGGAACTTGTATTCAGACCCGAACTATTTTATGGTATCTCAAGAAGCCGCATCGGTCGATCCGAATGCTGAAAGCATTGCAAATGCCACTTTTTTAGGCAAATAAATGAATTTATCTGGCAAACTAGCCCAACAATTCAGTATTTCGTTTGATTTATCCTGAGGATCACCTTCTAAAACTCTTCTTAGTTCTACAAATTTTGTCTTTCATAACTCGGAGTTCCTAAATTCAATATTCTGAAGTTCAAAATCTTGAATTTTCATCCATGCGAAAAGAGAATCATTAAAAAGAATGCTAGAAAAATCCAAGTTTTATCAAGAAGGAGAATATGTGACCATGTTTATCAATAGTTCAATACCCTTAAACGCTTCACAAAATTAGAAAAAATAATTTCCAAAGAGCTCCACTAAGAAGCTACAGCTACTTCTCGGGCTATATGCCCCGACAGGCGTTGAATTACACTTCTAAAGTAAATGGGGTTGGTATATCTATTAAGATAGAACCAACCATTCTGATTTGCGATTAGAAGGAATAACATCACTTGTGGACCGGTTTCGGCGTATTTGTGCCTCATCAGCACAAGGCAGATGCTATTCGTCCAGAAGCTCTGAGAGCATAATCCTGGACTGTAGACTACGTTGATACCACACCAATACATTAACCTCAGTTAAGGAAATGCTAAGAGTGCGATATCAGCGACATCTCCACATCTAATCACAAACCAAAATTCTATATCGACAAAAAACCATCTCGGTTTTGTAGGTATTTACTTAATTACATTTACCTGTAAATAATTGTCATATTAGTAAAGCGTGATCTATAGACGTCAAAAATAATAGTTCAAGTCTCCAGTCCAGGATTATGCTCTCAGAGCTTCTGGACGAATAGCATCTACCTTGTGCTGATGATGCGCAAATACGCCGAAACCGGTCCACAAGTGATATTATTCCTTCTAATCGCAAACCAGAATGGTTGGTTCTATCTTAACAGATATACCAACCCCGTTTACTTTAGAAGTGTAATTTAACGTCTTTCGGGGCTTATAGCCCGAGAAGTAGTTGTTGCTTCTTAGTGGACGGTCTGCTCTTTGGAAATTAATTTTTCTAATTTTGTAAAGCGTTTAATAGTATTGAACTATTATTTTTTGACGTCTACGCTCACGCTTTACTAATACGACAATTATTTACAGGTAACTGTAATTAAGTAAATATTTATCAAAATCTTGACCTCTTTCAGCAAATTCTTCTTTCAGTGAAGTCAAGTAGTTTAACATTTCCTCATTAAATGCAGTATTATCACAATGTTTAAGGTTGGGTGAGTATGTTTTTAGATTTGGAAAGTATTTATATGTATGGGAGGTAATATCGCGAATAAATACATCTATTTTCATTTTAAAAGACTTCCAGGAATCATACAAATCTAAAAGAGTTTCACCCGATCCTTGCAACATAAGGTTTAATTCACCGAGAAGATTTGTAATATCAGTTAGGAACATCAACTCACAAATCCATTCTTTATTATCTAGTTCAGGAAAGACTTTTTTTGCAACAAAAATGACCTAATTTCTCCCAAACATTCCATATATCTAGAAAGCTATTTACCGTGGCTAAGCTGTGTAATGGAATATCTGAATATACACTTTCCATTTCTTGTAAAAATCACTTGAATTGTCTGAGTTAATGAAGAACGACCAGCAATGTAGTTGACAACTTTTACAACAGTATCCATCACGGATTTTAAGCTTGCACTCGAGATCTTCGCGCATAAACTTTCTTGATGAATAATGCAATGGGAATTCAAAAGTGGTCGACCAATGCGTGCAGTAAGAAGAGATACAAATCCCTTATGTGTTCCGATCATAGCGGGTGCGCCATATGTAGTTACGCAAAAAAATCTTAGTTAAGTCTAGTCCCCGTTTCTCAAAATGTTTAACGAATTCTGATTGTATATCTTCTCCTCTTGTCGTTCCTTCGAATGGTAGCAGACAGATCAGTTCTTCATACACACGGTTATTGTCAAAGTACCGCGCAACGATTGCCAGCCGGGAAATGTCATTAACGTCGACACTTTCATCCAACGAAATACGATATTCCGTTTAATGGCGTCGACCTTGTTTCCGTACATTTCAGTAACTCGCCTCTCAATAGTCCGCGCTGATGCTGGTTTATCTTTAATCCGAACCAGTATTGCTTGTTTATTAGGAAAATCATCAAAATTCCCCATCAGTGAAAGGTTTTCTCTTTTCTGCCAAAGATTGTACAATTTCAAAAATGCTTTCGGTTGCTTGATCTTTTCCTTGACAAATTTTTGTAAAGAATGTTGCCTACTTTGTATACTGAGCAACTGCTCGTCGGATTGTCTCCATTCTATTAGGATTATCCTTATCCCCCAATTCATGTCGTTGAACACTAGATGTCCGCAATTCTACGCTTTCCCGACCTAATGCACATATGGCTCGATTTCTTTGCTGTACAAAACCATAATCACTTGTCCAAGAACTTTGAAAGGGCCGAACGTCTAATTTCTGCTTTTTAGTTGCCATAACACTAACGTTAATCGCGCACTTGTATGTTACAGGTTGATAAATAATGTTACGATTAACTATCCTGGGTACGTCCAATAACAACACCTGGTACAACTTTTCCACTAAACTTTGATTTCGGAACTTATCCTTTACAATAGCTCGTACTAAACTAAACTAACTCTAACTGAATACACGCTTATATAATGGTAAATCCGCCTCCTAGAAGTTACCTATATAACCGTGGAAATGCCGCTCACCGGGCGTTCGAAAAGCCGAGAATCATCTGCTCGCGTCTTCTCTTTTCTAGTAACGTCCCGTCGCGGTCGCGACGTTCTAGCCTGGCCTGCCATCACTTAGCTCGGTCGAGCTACGTTGCCAGCTTGTGTACAGTTAAGTAGATTATTTTGAATTTACAATAAGTATCCTTGAAATTAAATTTTTATTTTATTGCTTTATTTTAAAATATTATACACCAGACTTCACAAAGTTATGCGTGCCATTTATTGCTGTTAAATAACATCACTCCTGTTTTATTTTTGTTTATATACAAATTGTTGTAGACTACTACTAAGTAGGATAAGAGATTAAGGTCAATAAATGTCAGTGAGTTTTTGACAAGATAATTTCGAGAGTTGTCACTCATTTTTTGTACTTTTGTAATTAATATATTTTTTCTTAATTAACGAGTTGAATAATTATATTCTACAGTAGTTAACAGTTTGGCGACGAGGATCATGGAACCAGAACTATTACAAAGAATGCTGGAGCAGCAGATGAAAAATCTGGAAATGCTGGCAGCTAACTCATCTAGCTCGGGTGCAAATCGTGATTCGGACACAAACAGCACCGAATTACTTATTGAATCGTTGGGAAGGAATCTTACAGAATTCGTACCAGACCCAGAAAACATCATAACATTCGAATCTTGGTACAACAGATACGAAGACTTATTCCTCAAAGTCGCTTCAAGACTAGATGATGCAGCTAAGGTCAGACTCATTATTAGAAAATTGAATATACAAGCACACGAAAGATACACAAATTTTATTCTTCCAAAACATCCACGAGACAACAATTTTGAGACTACCATAAAGATTTTGAAAAGAATTTTTGGAAAACCAGAATCTATTTTTAGCATACGCTATAAATGCTTACAGACGGAGAAAAATATTACCGACGATTTTTTGACTTACGCAGGTTACGTGAACAAACATTGTGAAGCTTTTGATTTGAAAAGGCTGAGCGAGAATCAGTTTAAATGCCTCATATTTATAATAGGTCTAAAATCATCACGTTATTCCGATATTACTACAAGGTTACTGTCTAAAATTACCGAAGAAAAAGATGACTTATCTTTATAAACACTAGTGGATGAATGCCAAAGAATACTCAATCTTAAAAGTGATACAGCTCTCGTCGAAAACAAAAACAATCCAACGGTTCACAAGATTTCCGATAAAAAGCATACGGAACATGAGAAGCCAAGAACACCTTGTTGGCAATGCGGAGGCATGCATTTCAAGAAATTTTGCCAATATTCGCAACACACATGCAAAGTATGTTCCAAAATTGGACACAGGGAAGGTTACTGTTCATGTTTTGAAAAGAAATCAATCAAAACCAGAGAATCTACAGACAATCATAGTACGACGTCCACTCAGAACAAAAAGAAAAAAAAGTTTCAAAAGAAGCAGTTAAAGACAATTTTCGTAAACCAAATCAATACTCCTCGTAAGTACATAACAGTATCTGTGAATGGTCAACAAGTATCTCTTCAATTTGACACTGCCTCAGACATTTCCATCATAGACACCGAAATATGGAAAAAAATTGGAGAACCGATTATTTCAAATACGTCAAATGTTGCATTTAACGCTTGTGGAAAAACAGTAGATCTCATGGGTGAAATTGAATGCCAAGTCCGGATGGATAGAGATTCAATTATTCAAACTGCAAATTGCTACGTCACTTCAATCAGAAATTTGAATATACTTGGTTTGGATTGGATATAACAATTTAAGTTAGACGAAGTACCCATTAACAAACTTTGTTCAAAAATTGAAACTTTTATTACTATGGAAAAACTTAAAAGTGATTTTAATGAAGTTTTTAAAGAAGGACTGGGTCGTTGCACAAGACATAAAGTTAAACTCTACCTTAAGCCAGTGTTTCGTCCAAAGCGTCCTGTAGCATTCAACCTCAGACAAGCAGTTGAGGAGGAGTTATGCCGATTGGAAGAACAAGGAGCAATCACACCTGTCGATTTTTCTAATTGGGCTGCTCCAATTGTTGTAGTTAAGAAGCCTACGGGAAAAATAAGAATATGTGCCGACTACTCCACTGGTCTCAAGGAATCTCTAGAACCACATTGTTATCCGTTACCTGTTCCTGAAGATATATTTTCTAAAATATCACACGGTATAATCTTCAGTAACTTAGATTTGTCTGATGCCTACCTTCAAGTGGAAGTAGACGATGAATCCAAGAAACTTTTAACTATCACTACTCACAAGGGATTGTATAATTTTAATCGCCTGTCATACGGAGTCAAAACGGCACCTGGAGCATTCCAACAACTCATGGATACAATGCTCGCCGGCAAGGATATGGTTGTTTCATATCTTGATGACATTATCATATCAGGAAGAACAGTGGAAGAACACAATGCAAATCTTTATTCTGTTCTTAAACGAATTCAAAATTATGGTCTTAGACTTAAATCCGACAAATGCAAAATTTCTATGCGACAAATCAAATATTTAGGTAACATTTTAAGCAAAGAAGGAATAAAACCAGATAATTCGCGCATTGAAGTAATTCAGAAAATGCAACCACCTTCTGATATTACAACTCTTAGATCATTCTTAGGAGCAGTAAATTATTACGGCAAATTTGTCAAAAATCTGAAGAATTTATAATGTCCGTTAGATAATATGTTGAAGAAGAACACCAATTTCAGCTGGACAACTGAATGCCAAAAATCCTTTGACAACATTAAGAAAACTCTGTCTTCAGACTTACTATTGACGCACTACAAACCAGATTTACCAATCATTGTAGCTGCCGACTCAAGTTCCTATGGTCTTGGTGCATGTATTCTTCATAAATTTCCTGATGGCTCTGAAAAAGCTATTTACCATGCCTCCCGTTCACTCACTTCAGCAGAACAAGCATACAGTCAAATAAAGAAGGAGGCGCTGGAGCTAGTATTCGCAGTTACCAAGTTCCATGAATTTATTTTTGGTAGAAGGTTCACTTTACAAACCGATCATAAACCACTCTTGGCTATTTTTGGATCAAGAAAAGGTTTACCTGTTCACACAGCCAATCGTATTCAAAGATGGGGTTTAATGCTTTTATGATACGATTTTGAGATTCAGTACACATCAACCACAGCTTTTGGTCACGCAGATTTCCTCTCAAGATTAATGGACCGAAAATCTAAACCAGATGAAGAGTTTGTTATAGCAGCAGTACACTTAGAAACGAGCGTAAAACAAATTTTAAACGATGCTTTGGAACATTTACCAGTCACAGCCAAAATGGTAGCTTCGGAATCTTCAAAAGATGTCACCCTAAAACAAGTTTTACACTACGTCTCTAATAAATGGCCTAATAAGGTAACAGATTTTCAGCTTCAACAATTCTCAAATCGAATGGATTCACTTTCTATAGTTGAAGACTGTATATTTTTTGGTCATCGCATAGTCATTCCAAAAAAATACCAGGCTAGAATTCTCAAACAACTACACAAAGGACATCCAGGTAAAGAAAGAATGAAGGCACTAGCAAGAAATTACGTATACTGGCCTGGAATAGATAGAGAAATTGAAGAATATGTACATAAATGCGTAAATTGTTTACAAGATTCGAAATTCCCAACCAAAATGGTGCTTGCATCCTGGCCTATTCCGGAAATGCCTTGGGAAAGAATTCATATAGACTTTGCAGGACCTGTTTAAGGACAAAACTTTTTAATAGTTGTAGATGCTTGTACTAAATGGCCTGAAGTTATTAAAATGAATTCTATTACGTCGTATTCTACAGTTAAAGAATTGAATTCTTTATTTGCAACTTTTGGCATACCAAAAACTGTAGTATCTGATAATGGAACACAATTCACCAGCAATACATTCAGTGACTTTTGTAAAAATAATGGAATTGAACATATACGATCTCCTCCATACCATCCACAATCTAATGGCCAAGCCGAACGTTTTGTTGATTCATTTAAAAGAGCATTGAAGAAAATGCGAGGACAGACTACAGAAGAAATTATTACCACAATTTTACAAACATACCGGACTACCCCAAACAGAAACGTTCCTGGAGGAAATTCTCCATTCGAAAGGATGTTTGGTAGAAAACTAAGAATTTTCTTAGACCTACTACTTCCATCGGACAATCACAGAGGAATTAGAAGAAACACGAAAATGGAAGAACAATTTAACAAAAAAAACGGTGCGAAAATTCGACGTTTTCAACCAGGACAAGCGGTATATGTAAAAATGAACTACTCAAAGGATTGGACAGAAGGAAAGGTAATTGAAAACATTGGCAAGGTAATGTACAATATATTACTTAGTCAACCTCACAAGTTAATTAGAGTTCATACCAATCAATTGAAATCAAGATACGATGTCAATAAAGAAGAGGAAAACAGACTTGAAACAAATTTACCACTCCATATACTGCTAGATACGTTTAGTCTCGTTCATTCTTCCAAAACTAATGGTCATGTACCACATGAAGATGACATTGGTTCACGTCCAGATCTATCTAAAGAAACTCAGTCTCTTCAAACTGGAAGTCAACCAGTAGACCTACACGTAGTAGAAAAATGCCTCAAAGACTTGCAGATTACGATCTTACCTAGCAAAATAAAATAACCTACTTAGAAGGGGAAGATGTTGTAGACTACTACTAACTAGGATAAGAAATTAAGGCCAATAAATGTCAGTGAGTCAGTGAGATAATTTCGAGAGTTGTCACCCACTTTTTGTACTTTTGTAATTAATATATTTTTTCTTAATTAACGAGTTGAATAATTATATTCTACGGTAGTAAACACAAATAATTCTCAATAAGCCACGATTCTAATAATTTAATAATTTTCTGCAGTTAAAGCCTCCAGATATCCTAAAATTCCTCCGGAAAATAGGACTAAAGGAACTACTAGTCTCTGAGACTTTCCTCAGGAACCAAGTAGAAGTAAGGGGACACAATAAGGTCTCAGTGAATGTCACCCCAATATACATACATTTCTTTCATGCGTGCTCAAACTCAAAGTATAACTCCAAAGAACCCTACACACTTAAATCCTCAACCCCAACTTTGAGAAATACAATAATCATCTGATGGAAGATTTATGATAAATTTGAACTCTGAAATCTACAGTTATATTTTAAAATTCAGAATAAAATTATAAATCCAGTAAATGAAAGAATGCGGTAAGCGCGGTATGTTTTTCGTTCGATTAATATGGTTATATTGATAACCTTGCATAAGAGTGTAGATAGCATCTAGTGAGTAGTTTGTTGTTAAAACTTTAGCAATCGAGATCTATTTTGATTGTCACTGGAAGCTACAAGCAATTATTACGTTATTAATGGCGATTCCAATAAACTGTCATATTTAAATTGGTTCCATTTAAAATGTTGACGTAAGAATGAGTTTATTTTTATATTTTAATCAATTTCGAATACACGTGATCTATCTCTTGTAATATAAGACACTGGAGGTCAAATTATACCCGTAAAATGTTTGAAGCTCACGAATATTTTGAAAATTCCAGAGAGATAATCGTGAATAAGAATTTCCTATTCGATTAAAAAATTCTACAAAAAGAAAATACTTAAAACAGGAAAAGCTCCTTGGAATAAGATAATCTACAGTTGTTTATGTCCCTTTTTTAATGAGACATTCGGTATATATTATATGTCTGACCCATTCTTTTGCTATTAAATGACAAAATAAATGTAAACTAAAGACGAAAGACGAAAGACAATTGACGATACAATCTTAAGCCGGTTCACACTATGTTAAGGCGGGTCCAGACTGAGTAACATTACTATGGTTTATTTACGATAAAAAGATGAATACGTCATTTTTAGTAACTTTCCTGCTTAACAGAATAAATATAAATTTACCAACCGTAAATACAATGTATACTTAATGGATAGGGCAATTTACAGTCTAAGGGTTGGCAAAACTTCAAGACGTTGTCAGATCAATTGGTAAAAGTTTAGTTTGACATTTATTGACATTCTATCATCGTCTTAGTATTTAGTTTTTTTGGTGCTTTTGAATTAATAGTTTCTTTCGGATTTAAAGAAAAAACAGTTATTTTCATACCTAATTATTCAGACAAATCTGCAGTGTGTACTTTAACACATTAAAATGTGTTAAACAGTAAATATCAATAGATAGTAACATCAACGAATATAGACTCTTATAGAAGGACAGGTCTTATGGGAGGACAGATGTCAGCTGGCTAACAGATCCTTCAGATTCTGTTAGCCAGCCACCGGATGGCTCCACCGTAGTTGACTAACAAACTCAAAATCCTATTTGAGGGCCTGTTCGCTCGCCGATCCCACATGCTCACTATTTTTCAGCCACGAGCTTTCTCTTTTCACACCCCCGAATACAAAACGTCTTTCTCGACCATCTGGCGCCATCCCACGGTCAGTTCGAAACCTCTCGATCTTATACATTGGCCTGCCCTTCTATAAGCGTCTATATTCGTTCGTAGGTAACATCTTTGCTAAGTTATTTCGAACTAAAATGCTAAAGTAGGAGCTTAAAGGTGGAAACTCACTTATCAGCACCTCATAGGAACAGCGATTGATCATCACCAGCAGATTTTATTTCTTATGTGTATTTAAATGTAAGCGCGCATACCTAACAACATCAGCACAGCACCGACAAGTCACGTCAACGCCTCAGCCACAACACATTTCTCAGAGAGAATATTTTGCGGACGGCGTGCTTGTGGTGTGCTGATCCTTTGCCGACGTCGCTCACTCGCTTATCAGCACATTTCGGTTAGTACAGTACAATACAATATCTCTGACAATAAAATGTGAAGCCTATAGTCGGGTATCGCGGCGGTGCTGATCCCTTGTCGAAGCGTTAAGTGAACCCATACACAAGTTGACCACTCGACAGTGCTATGACGATGCTTGTCAGGTGCTGTACTGTTAAGTGAGTTTCGGCCTTAATGCTGTAAGAGACGCATCCACACTTGGGTTCAGTCAAGATGGATGCAGAAATCCAACTACTTGCAGCATTGGCGTGTGTAATTTTGCTTACCAAGAGCAAGAAAAAAACCGAGGAAAAAGCGTCTTTTCCCAAATTGAGAGCTTCCCCAGTTTGCTTCAAAGCGTTATGTGTGTCCCATAGATCGGCATTTTCTCTGTATAAATCAATAAGTTTGAAAGTAAAACTTTGTTATTAAACATGTTTGTTACAAATTCTTGATCCGCCTTGAGAAGTAGAAATATGATTTTTTTTATGAATTTATTGTAGGAAACGACAAATTTTTTACTGTTTGTGATTTAGTCACAGAATAACGCTATTATAACTTATGGATTAACATCAAATTTTAACTGCACCACAAAAGTTGAGAAAGTTCATAAATTCGGATATTGTGTTTTAACAAATTACGATTTTTGGTAGAGGCAGAGGTTCTCTATGGGCATACACAGTCAGATAACGATCTTGTACGGGGGAGGTAATCCACTTCTCACATTTCCAGTTGCTCGATATCTACGGAGAAGCCGCGAAATGACTCTTTCACTGACTTATAAAACGTTCCCAAATTCTCTCTGAAGACGACCCGCCTCAATCATGCCAATAACCGTACTAGCTTCATCCGCACCAAGTTTACGTCTAGGCATTATTCGAAACAAAATTCTAAATTTTGAATCACAGTTGACTTAATAAAGTAAAAACAATAACTGATGTAAAATTCTTGAAATTACAAAAGAAAACAACTTATTTTGACAGGTGTCCAAATAAACCATTCCAGAATGATGTCACTGACAGGTCGGCCATATTGTTCTGGAGGACCCATGTCATATTCTATTTAGTTTTCATTGTTTACAGGTAAACAACGTATGATAGCTAGACTATGATTAGTAATAAGTTCTTAAAATTATCTAAGATGCCATC
The DNA here is from genome assembly GCA_947563755.1 of Lochmaea crataegi. NCBI lineage: Eukaryota > Metazoa > Arthropoda > Insecta > Coleoptera > Chrysomelidae > Lochmaea > Lochmaea crataegi. The sequence goes on from OX387432.1 coordinate 26,836,882, forward strand.
GTTTTGTAGTGTTTATAAGTGCGCAATGCGCCTTCAACATGTGTGTTCGGAAGGATAACTGACTATCCAACCACACCCCTAGGTATTTCACACACTCCTCCATACGAATTCTCCTTCCCTTCACCATCACCCCCACTTCCCTCGTCTTGCTCCGTCCCTTCACTAGCAACCCCACCGTCTTCTCTTCCGCCACTTCTAGTCCGCACCGCTCTATCTTCTCCACAATCTTCCTACACATTCTCTCCGCCTTTCTTTCTATCTCCGCCTCTCCTTTTGCCGTACATACCAGACACACATCGTCCGCATACACCGTAATCTCACATCCCTCTTTACATACAATCCCACAAACCTAATCAAACACACACTTCCATAGCGTCGGTCCAAGAACCGAGCCCTGGGGCACTCCAGCCTCCGTCTCATACCTCCTCCCTCTAGTGTCTACTATCACACGTCCCGTCAGGTAGTCCTCCACCAGGTTAACCAAACCCTCCCCCACTCTAAGCCGCAGCAACGCGCTCAACACTGCCCGTTTGCTTACACTGTGCCTTAGAGGAAAACATGCATCACTGCTGGATTCCTACTCAAAATATGGGCTACACCACTAGTGGGAAACCAGCTGACTCTGCAGCTTCAAGATATATGAGAGATTTGAAAAAAGAAAACGGAAAAAAGTTGCATTAGAGGTAGGTATTATTTTTTAAAATAAGAGTTTATACCTGAATCTGTTGCCCTTAACTTTCGTTGGAATCACATAACTTCTCTGTTGATTGCTTTTTTCGTCGTTTGACATTTTAATCATTATTTAATTCAAATCAGAGACAGTTTACAGACTGCGCCAAGTGTTATTTGTAATGTTTATATTATTTAAATAAGCTTATATATTACATTGACATTATTCTACAAAGTCTGTCTGACAACCAACTGACTTACAGCACATGTCAAAACACACAAGCGTCAACTCCAACTGATCGGTTGTCCTCCATAACAATATGGCCGACCTGTAAAAGTCAGATGTTCTGCAATGGTCTTTCGGACCCTACCGCCTTGATGGACACCTCAATAACCCCAAACTAGTGGATCAAGAAGAATGTAGATTCCGTGGAATGTAAGAAGAAACTTGGCACGAAGGAACCAAAATCCATAGTAATTCCAGATGTTATCACAAACTCGCTTCTTGAAATGAGAAGTGGTAACATGTCGGCTACAATTAACGACAACCAACCATACCATATCCAGCTAAACTGGGATGGGCTGGAAGTATGCAGTCATGAAAGAACTTTGGTGTGGTACACAGACGGATCTAAAACTGTCATAGGAGCAGGAGCTGGAGACCATTGTGCAATGTCCATGCATCGTTGGGGAAGTTTGCATCTGTATTCCAGGCAGGAATCTACGCTATCGACACGTGTTTGTAAATGAATATCGAAAGGGGGTATAGAGGCCGAAAGATCCGCATACTCCCATATAGTCAGGCAGTACTGAAATATTTAGCATGTCCCCAGATCAGATCTAGACTGGTCTGGGACTGCCTATAAAAACTTATAACCCTGGCAAACCATAATAGAGTAACTCTTAAGTGGGCTCCGGGGCACAAGGGTTGCGTATTGTAGGCAATGAAAAGTCAGACACCTTAGCAAAGCTAAAGTCTGAAACTGCATTCACTGGTCCTGAACCAGTATTTGGGCTATCAAAAACTGCAGCACGTGGTTGTACATCTCGATGGATTCAAACTAAACATCAGACGTACTGGAGACACATGCCAAAACAGGAAGACAGCAAACTCCTGGTCGAAAAACCTTCGGAGTCGCTGACTAACGAAATATTAAAACTCAGCAGGGGCCAGATAAGGAAAGTGACGGGATTACTCACCGGTCACTGTTAGTCTAGTCTATAAGCTTAAAATGGAGTTAATTCTACTTACTTTTATTAAAATTATGTGGTTTAGCTCATTCGATTCGGAATAATGTCTAGATCATTGTGCCAAATAATTAAATTAGCCCATAAAAAATTACAAACTATACAAACCTTCCAGTTACGGAAATATAAAAGTTGCGACAATAGCGACATCTTCACCTCCAAATCACAAACCAAAATTCGAATGTGACAACAAGCCCGTGAGCTTGAAACAATAATCAATTATTACAGTTTCCTGTAAAATTGTCATATTTAGTAAAGCGTGTTACCAACAGATATCAAAGAATAAATATAGTATATATATTTTTCAAAAACAGTGACCGTTCAACGAAGAAGAAACTTCTTTGTAAAGCGTAGAATTACTATATTTATTCTTTGATATCTGTTGGTAACACGCTTTACTAAATACGACAATTTTACAGGAAACTGTAATAATTCATTATAATCTAAACCTTTTGATTTTTCAAGTTAACAATAAATGACTGATTTGCCATTTTTTGCTAACTTACATAACTTATTATAAACAAAGTATTAACATTTTTAAAACTTTGATGACGCAATCTTGTTTTATATGTATATAAGAAGAGCTCCACGAAGCGGCAATTATTTAAACATTTTTTTTTAGTTTAGAACGATTAAGGAAGTTTGAAAAAATTTTTGTTAATTAACAATCGTCTAGCATATTGAAAAATTTGTTTTTATGAAAAATTCCAACGGGAATCAATTCTTTAAAGTGTTTAGATTATACTATAATTTTTATAGATTTTTCAATTAACTTTAAGTACTTAAAACAAATTTTTTTAAGTGACGTACTCGCTTTCGAGGCCGTGCGCGCAACCTAATAATTGCGCGCGGAGGGCTATTTTCAGCGTTAAATTAAAATTATAAATAATGGAGGTACAGTTCCGGGTATTGGAACTTTTTTTTACCAAATTTCCTCCTCTTTAAGGATCTTTTTTTCAACTTTCGAAAATATTTATAATTTACCAACAATAAGCTACAAACAAAGGTGTTTAATTGTTTATAACTTTTGGAATTTTTTATGAGCTAATTTAATTATTTGGCACAATGATCTAGACATTATTCCGGATCGAATGAGCTAAACCACATAATTTTAATAAAAGTATGTAGAATTAACACCATTTTAAGCTTATAGACTAGACTATGTACCCTAAGGATGCACATGCATACAATTGGCATACAGAGGGAGGAACCTATCTGTCGGTTGTGCATGGAAGAGGAGGAAACATCCTCTTACATTATCTTATTGGAGATATAGACTCCTAGAACTAGAGTATCCAAGGGAGGATTTCTCCGAGAAGGACCTAGTGAAAAGACTGTTTAAGAGCTACTGGTCTCTCCACTTAAACGGTATAACATAGAGCACAAAAAGCATAAAGGCTGAAGTGCCGTTGTCTCCAGCCTCTGACTGGTGGTGCTGAACCAATCAATCAATCCATTCACATACTTGCGGAATGCATAGCAATACAGAATCCTAGGGCACAGCACCCGGGAGACTACTGGATAGGAGAGGAGGGACACTTATCTAAACTGAAGCCTGCGATATTCTAGAATTTCTCCAAGGAATAGGACTGTAGGAACTACTAGACTTTCCACAGGAACTGAGAAGAAGATGGCAGTATGAATTCTACCAAATTATTTTCGCTACCGTCGCAACAAAATAAAAAAATAGTTATTAATTCAGATAATTATCGATGGAATTAAACTTCATTCATTCAGTATGAAAATGCGTCAAATATCAAGTAAATTAATGTTACTTTTAATTTAAATTTCTTAAAGTTAAGTTCAAAATATTAAGAAGTGATGTTATGTAGCCAATAAGTCTACCTGTTAGAAAACTGTTGAATATATTCCAATGGAATCGTCTAAGCAATGTGAAGTTAAATCATTGAAAATAAATTATAATTTAATGGTCTGAATATAGATACTACCTAATTGGCCCAACTGTTGGGTATTCTTGGAATGGAAATGTAGTACACTGTACAAAGTTAATTAAAAGCAAATTAGGGAAATGCGTAAACATTTGTGTTATCGTCAAGACACAGTAGATGCAGATAAAATTGAGAAAGAACCAGAAATCCAGCTCACAATTGAAAAAAAGTTTATTGAATTTCTTGTGCATGTTTCCAGGTGTGACAGATGTAAATTGTTGTAGCAACAGCTAATGATGTAATGCAAAAAGAAGTAGGTATACGACGTAGAAGTGTCTGGTTGCGTTGTTTATCATCATATCATATCATAACATTATAATAATAAGAAGAAACATGCTTACTGTTATATTTTTATCATGGAGAGTCTCCATGATTTTTATCATAACGGAAGTAAAAACGAAAGTTAATACCTACTAATTTTAAACGTCCCAAGTAATTTATAAAATTTCAAAATATTAGCATGAAATACAATAACCTCACTGTGATCTTTATTATTTTAAATTCCTAAATAGCATTGAAGTACCTGCTTCACCTTTTAGCATTTAAGTGTTTATATTATTAAAATATAGTAATATATTTGAATAGTAAATAACGTTTGACTACGATTACAGTTAACCAGAATATAAGTTTATTAAATTGTAAAATATTTTTGTAACAAAACGAATAGTAATAGTGTTGAGTTCAATTAGGTTTCATAGATAAGATTAAAAACAATCAACATACCTACCTACTACCAATGCGTAAAATATTAAATAAATACTTATTTGTTTGTGATAAACATATTAGAAAATAGTCACTTCACTACTGTTATACTTATGAATGTATTTTTAAACTGTTAGAAGAAAGCATTACATTCGTTTCAAATTTAAAACCAGTTTACAAAATAAAAGAAACGAAAATCCCCGAATCCACGATCTTCATTAATTAAACATTAAATTTTTAGAATTGATTTTGAATATACGTGGTCAACTCAAAAAGTAGGTCCTAGAGGATTAAAGCTTCATTAATTATTTAAATGGGATACCTACAGTATGGGAAATTCATACAGAATGGGCCACAGAAAACAGTCCACCCCGATATTTGGCAGTATTCCTTAGATTTTAAGGAAATTAGGAAACACGTCGATTTTTGTTGTAAGGGGGGCACATTTTTTTCTATACATATCTGTCATTTGTCAACCCCCTCCCTTCCACTTCACCAACCCCTTATTTTAAAATAGGGAATATACCATGTGCGGCACATCATTAGAAAGGCATTTAGATGGAGTATTCATTACTTTTGATGTGACAGAAAAAATGACAAATTAGCGCGTTGCGTTTAATTTTTAATAGGTGTTGTACCTACATTAAATTAATTAAGACTTTTTTTTGCAAAGATGGTGTAAATATCGAAAAATATCGTGGACGATCATTATGTCTGAATACTCCATCTAAATGCCTTTCTAATGATGTACCGCACATGGTATATTCCCTATTTAAAAATAAGGGGTTGGTGAAGTGGAAGAGACGGGGTTGATAAATGACAGATGCCTGTATCGTAAAAATGTGTCCCCCTTAGAACAAAAATCGACGTGTTTCCTAAATTCCTTAAAATCTAAGGAATACTGCCAAATATCGTGGTGGACTGTTTTCTGTGGCCCACGCTGTATATTAATCTATTAAGTGTTTTATAAGTATATTGCCTTAAAAAATAACAGGAAATTAATAATAATACATTTATTATAACAAAAAAATTATGGAATATTTCACCAGGTCAGAGGTGAGCACTGCTAAATAAACATAAATAATGTTTCTTCTTTTAGGGTAACTATTAATTTGTCTGTCAATCAAATTATGAAAGTGTTTTTGAACACACGGACTTCACAATAAATAAAGCGAGAAGCGATTTAAAATTTGAGTATTTGTTAAAATAAAATTGTGTACTTTAATTAATTTATTCGTAAGTATGTGACATCGTTAATGATTTTTTTAAATGGTCCTAAAGATGAGCCTTCGGGTATACTACTACTGACTGACTCAGAATCTTTGCCATTTACCTCGAATAAATTTTGAAAAAAATTAGCCTAAAAGCATTTTCCACAACGATTCTGCGGGTTCCTTTTTGTCATATGTCATCAAAATCTCTGATCATCTTCTTTTTATTAAGCCAAACTCGATAATTCAAGGTTAGCAGTCAAACAAGTTATTAAATTCTAGAGCGAAGGTCCTCATTTTCCAATATATCAATCCAGTGTGTGCCACATAAACAGGTGCCTCAAAAGGTCAAAATATTGGAGCAAGGAGAACATAGATACTGTGGAATGGAAGAAAAAACCTTCATTCACATAATACTACATAATCTCAAGCCACAACAACTGAGAGTACTAGATAGAAAAGGAAGACTTGTCCAAACTGATTCGTGCGGATATCGTGAAATTCCTCCAAAGGAATAGGACTAAAGGAGACTTTCCTCAAGAGCTGAGTAAGAATAATAATAATAATTTGGTACTGAATGTAATTTTTTGGATAATTGATTTACTTTTATCTAACCGTTTTATTATTTTAATTCATTTGTTGTTTAAAATAAAACATGTGTTGTTACAAAAATATGTTTGTGTACCATCAGTGCTTTTCCAAATTTTATGATTTTATGAGTTTTCTCAGTGTTTTTGTTCGTGACAACATTTACAGAAATCTAGAATTTGGTCGCTTTGTCAAAGATACCAATAAGCTTTCACTTCTGTTTTGGTGACAAATAATTTATAGAAGTAAAAAAATTAACACGAAAATAACTAAATGAAAAGTTTGTGCTGGTTCAAAATAATTTTCACAATTGCCAACTGAAATTGTAACGTAACTTTTTGTTTAATTCATTTTAAATTCTAGCCAGACGGAAAGAGAAGGAACTTGGGGAATTTCCAAGACTTGAACTTCTACCTCAGGTGAATGAATTCAATGTTATTCTTGTATATCTAATATATAAAAAAGAATTACCATTGAATATATTTCCCAGAATTGAGAATATAATTAATGTTTTAAATATAGACAAGACATTTCTTCATTTATCTGTGAATTTTTTTCCAAATGACACTGATAATGTATCTATGTCGTATGTTTTTTTCTTAAAGGTTAAATGTACAACAATATTTATTTAATTAAGTAAGACATTTGCTGGAATTTGTCGAGTTATTATGAATTATTACGCATTATTATTATCAAAAACTCTAAACATTCACTAATATTATATTCATACTTATTTTTCGGGGTCCATATAACTATTATGCGTAAACACAAGTGGGATTAGGCTTGCTATGGATCAATACGCTTACAGTCTATTTGAAATAGACAGAGAGTAATAATACCTAATTTAACATGCAAAACCCTTACCTGGTGGGCAACTAAAACTCAAGAATTTTAAAACGATTTACATTATAATTCACATCTTTATTCTTTTATTTGCCTACCCAACCCTGTACAACGCCGGTATACAATAGAAATCCCATGTTCGGGTCGCTTCTAATTGCAGGCATAGCCGTACCTTTGGGTACGGCTGTCAGTAGGTAGGACATTAAAAGAAAAAAATGATTGCGACAAAGACTAGCCATATAATCCAATGTCAATTAACACATTTAGCGCCACGCTGAAAATGGTTAGTTACTCCCTGAGACAACAAATTTAAAAGTTCTTTTTTTGTGTAAATCTATTTTTTATTGTGTATTATTCTATATTATCACAATATTTCTTCTTTTTGTGGTTTTTTATTGATTTTTTTTAGTGACCACCGGTGGTCACGTGGTCCCAGGATGTTATTTTACATTGTGGGACCAAATGTCCACCCGTGGGCATCCATTACGTTATTTCTTTTGTTCAAGATTTTGAATAATAATGGCAAGAGGAGGTCTTACACAAGACGAATTGGCTTGGGAGCTGGAAAATATGTCCGATGTAGAAGCAGCAGAGTATTCCGACGACTCCATTGCAGACCAAGACTATTCCGATGACTCTATAGCAGACCAAAACTATTCCATTGCAGAACAGGTTATCAATTCAAGTGAGGATGGATCAACTGAATATCATAACGAGGATGAAGGTCGAAGGACGAAGGTTCGAATATTATCCGAACGCGAAATATTAGTTATTAGTACAAAATCGGTGAAACACATGAAAATCCTCTTATTTTCACATGTGAATTAATTCTCACAAATTCAAGAATTGGCCCCCTGGTCCGACCTTTATAACTATTGGTTCTATGTTTATTCCATCTTTCAAAAACCAATCTGTACTTCCAATATGCTTAAATATAAAATTCACAATTATTGAGATTTTAAGAATCACAAGCAACTGCTGCGCCCTTGGAATGGTCATTTTACAAGGGTTTATTGCTCTCTGTCTTTTTCAAATAGAGTATAGTAATGTATCTACTATTTAAATCTTTATGTTATAATAATAAAAATGTTGCTGGTGTTGTGTTTTTTAAGTTCGAGGTATCTTTAGACCTGTTTTGGACTTGAGGGATCCTTGAGACTTCCTTAACCTACTATGTATGTATGTATATTGGGGTGACATTCACTGGGACCCAAAAGATCCATTGCGCCCCCTTACTTCTACTTAGTTCCAGAGTATCTCAGAGTATCTCCTTTAGTCCTATTTCCCGGAGGAATTTTAGGATATCTGCAGGCTTTAACTTAGGTAATTGTCCCTCTTCTATCCAGTAATATCCTAGGTGCTGAGCCCTAGGATTCTGAATTGCTGTGCAATTCACAAGTTTGTGGATGGAGGTTTCTTTTTCCATACCACAGAATCTACATTCTTCTTCCTCCACTATTTTCAGCTTTTTCAGGTGCCCATTCAGGCGACAATCTCCCGTTAGGATCCCTGTTAAAACTCTTAGTGTAGTTTTACTTTGACTTATGCATTGATTTGAACAGGTAGTCACCCAGAAGAATATTTGATTGTCTAAGTCCTACTAGATTTTTTTAATGGTCAGATTTTCTCTTTTTTTTGGCTTTGCCAATATTACATTGGAGCTGATACCGCAAAAGGGTTCCGGCCCCCAAAAGGGTGTTCCAGTCCGCCTCTTTGCTAGTTCATCTGCTATTTCATTTCTTTCTATTCCAGTGTGTTCTGGAATCCACAGTAAGGTGACTAAATTGTTCTCGTCTAGTTCATTGCGTTTGGCTATGCATTCCCACACCATTTTGGAACGGATTACACAAAAGCTCAGTGCTTTAATGGCTGCTTGACTATCCGACATTATGATAATCCTTTGCCTTCTATATTCCTTATCAATATTGAACTGGGCAGACTTTCTTATGGCGTGAATTTTCTTCTATTGCTTTTGAGCCGTCTGTGTACCATTGAATGGCATTCTTTCCAAGTTTGGTAATGGTATTTGGATCCCATTCCTCCTTGATGCTTAATTCCGTAACGAATTTCTTTGAAAAGTTATACTTTTTCATCATACCATCTTGTAGCATGTCCCAAGTTTTCTGATTTCTAAGGAGTGAGGAGGTGGTTCTTTTTAATGATTCCCTCTCTACTTAGTCTGTATCTTGTTCTTTCTTCAACAATTTCCACCACGATATGTAGTGGTGCGAGGCTGAGAATCACTTCCATGACTGCCGTTGGGCATGTTCTCATTACTCCTGTAATGCATATACAGGCTAGTCTTTGAATTTTGGAGAGGTTCAGGATTTTTGGGTTAAAACTGCCAATTTCCTTCACACCATTAGATCCATTTTCGCTTTGTATACAATCTTCTTTTCGTGTTTGTTCCACAGGATTTTACTGTCTAGAGTAAAAACTAGATACTTGACTTCTTGTCTCCATTCAACCTCGCTCCCATCAAGTTTAATGGTTTTTTGAGGTTGAGTTTTCTTTTCTTAGTGAAGGCTATTAAGATAGTTTTGGTGGGGTTGATGTTGAGTCCCACTTGCCTACACCAGCTATTTGTTTAGTTCAGACCCTTTTGTACGATGTCACAAAGAGTGTTTTCCAAACTCTAAGTCTAAGAGTTCATCCATATCTCAAATGTGGTTAGAAACCAAATAAAGGGTTCAATGAAACTCAAAGTCAAACCACAATATATTTAATGTCCAGTAGGACTCAAAACTTGCAACTAGTTTCGGTAACAATTACCACCATCAGGCTGTAACAAATAGAAAATGGTACACTATTATTAAAATCTAAAAATTTTTCCAAGTTTCCCCTGGCTGTTATGACAATATCATCGGCATATCCTTGGCCGGATATTCCGAGGTCAGTCAAACCCCACAGGAGTTCGTCAACCATCAGGCTCCACATTAATGGAGATGCTACTCCTCCCTGTGGATATCCTCTTGTTGTACATATGGAGACAATGTCTTTGTTCGTCCTCGTCTCTGCTACTCTAGTATAAAAGACCATTCCATTTCATGGGTCTAAGGAAGCTTCAAGGAACGACTAGAAATTACTTAATATTCCAGAGTGAAAGATCATTTCAATTGCCGCCTAAATTACCAAATTAACTACCAGATGATTTTTTTGCAGATCTCTCAATTAGGTAAATATTGCACAAGGCACAACCCGAGTTGTGAGAAAATTGTAACCAACCAACAGGGAACTCGGCAAGCTAAGGGGGCTAACGCACAAAGCTTTTAATAGATCCAAAAGTTTAAGTAATTGAGAGGTCTACGAAAGGCATGAAAGAAATATACTCTTAGTTCCCATTTTCCAAGCTTCACTAAGGCACTTTATTCCATGGAGATCAAACTAGTATGGAACTAGTGCTGCGTGTCCTAAATCCACTCAGATACCGTTGAAAGGTCGCGGTATCTTGGGTACCAGCGCACAAGGGTCATAATGGCAACGAAAATACCAATCATTGGATCGGAACAAAAACCTTTCATGATATATAGACGCCTAGCACATCTTCTATTTTTCAAACAATCTTTTTAACCCGAGCGCGCACGTGTGATGCTTGTTTTGTTACGTAGTTTGTAGCGCTTGTGTTGCGGGGAGGCGATAGAAGAAATAGTACCTTAAAATAAATAAGGGACTACCTACAAAATGAAATAAGATCCACTCAAAAACAGGACATCATCGAAAACATTACATTTACAAAAATTAATTTGATACCTTCAGTTTTTGGATAATTGTTCCCATAATCGGTCTTTCCCCGTAGGCAGTCGGTAACGAAAAGGGGTGGTGTCCCTCGTGGCGTTGGAAAAAGTGGAAGTGTCCGTTGGCAGACGTCAATTGTCTTATGGTCAGGGTTGAAGAATTTGGGATCACAGAACAATAATTGGAAGTGGCTAGAGACGACGAGCGGCAATTAAAAAGGATTTATTCTGTAAAATCGAAACAGCTCGATAGACATGTTACAAAATCTTACTTTTTGCGGTAAATCTGAGTTGCAAGAATTATTTCATTTTTTACTTGTTATGTGTTTGATGAGATACTATTGATCCAACCATGCTGTAATCAGGGGCACTGGTACTAAAGGACACAACGGCACGTGCCTACCTAACCTCAAAGACAAACACAGAAAGAAATGGAAATGGGCTTCCTTCCGCACGTCAGGCGCGTGCAATACGTACGCTCAAACCTATGTTCTGAGGAATCATTTGAAGTTTACCTGTTCCGATTATGATCCCTGATCTTCAGATAAACTACACTTCCACAAGCAAATCCCGAACTTACAATAGAGCATTCAACAAGAATATCTATGAAAATCGCGAGTGGATGAGCGGATGTTCGGTAACAAATAAACTATTTTGTTTTATGTTATTAACTTTCAAGAAAGAGGTTAGGTTAGATTTGTGGTGAGAGGATCTATTTGACCCTCCACAACTTCAGCTTCTTAACAAAGCCGATTAGTTTATTTGGTAAATGATACTTCTGGTCTGAGGGCAAGAGAGAAAGAGACCCTGCCAAATATCAGATACCTGATTCGAGCCGCGGTGGGGCAGAGTATACGCTCTGCTGTTCCATCAACTTCCAGATAAAGACGGCACTTCGGATCATCCGACAGTCCAAGTCTTACCATATGATGATTCAGACGATAGTTGCCTTTTAGACAACGTAGGTCATGCCTGCTATAGTCTAACACTTGTTTGGAGACATTATTCCAAGGATATGTATAAACCTCTTAGAAGGCCGGTAAATTGTACCAGAGCTCTAAAACTCTTCTTGCTGTCCAGGTATTTAGTGTTTGTTTGGTAAAACTTATGAGATGCCAATTGCACGATAAAATCACCTGCCGCACCCTCCCTTGCAAGGGAGTCTGCCTTTTCATTGCATACTAGAATGGCCAGCCATCCAGACCAAAAACACTTTGTTGAGTCTTTGAGGATAGTGTTTTTTGGCAGCAGCCACGGCTAGCATTTCATTGTCGAGGCGAAGCCGAGGCAATGAAACTAGCGAAGGCAGTAAATCTGATTCTCTGCCGTGTGAAACATATAATTTTTTCTCCGATTGTTTGTACAGTGTGTTTAGAAAAATCAAATAAAAATTAGTCAGTCCCTCCGCGCGGAAGAAGTTATACTTCGTAATGTGGAAATGAAAATAGGAAGAATACCACGCTCATGTGCTTGGGATCTACCGACTCACTCTCTTTCTCTCTCCTACTTTCTACCTTTGTGTATCTTTCTTTCTCTCTTTAACGTTTAACGCGACCTTGTTGGAAGTCGCATTAGAAGTATCCCTTGAAAAGAATACTTACACTGCCATCTGTCATTGAATGCCGAAGGTTTTGGTCATATGAAGAAAATTCCAAAAAAGGAATTTTTTAGTGAATTAAATTTTAAAAGTTACCTTATTTAAGAAAAAAGGTTTACTTACACTATCTTTTTTTGATGAATGCCAAAGATTTTGGTCATGTGAAGGAAATTTCAAAATTGCAGTTTCTGAATAAATTACTTTTTAAAAAGAATACTTACACTGCCATCTGTCATTGAATGCCGAAGGTTTTGGTCATATGAAGAAAATTCCAAAAAAGGAAGTTTTTCTGAATTACATTTTAAAAGTTACTTTATTTAAGGAAAAAAGTATACGTACACTATCATTTGTTGATAAATGCCGAAGACTTTGGTCATGAGAAGGAAATTGCAAAATTACAATCTCTTAATAAATTACTTTTTAAAAAGAGTACTTACACTGCCATCTGTTATCGAATACCGAAGGACTCACACTCTTTCTCTCTCCTACTTTCTATCTTTGTGTATCTTTCTTTCTTGCGATAAACATTTAACGCAACCTTGTTGGAAGTCGCATTAGAAGTATAACTTCAAAAATGAAAACTTTTTTATGACGGATATAACTAACAATTTTTGATATTTTTTCCATTCGTAAGTTATAGGTAATAATTAAATCGAATTTTTTAATTATTATTGTCAATTAGACCTTAAATTGTATACATAATAATATCTACCGAAAGATAATAAATATAATGAATATTAAATATCGACAATAATAGTATGCACAGTGAAGTTAGTCTATGTTTCTGTGGTGTGACGTGAAAGTGATTGTTTGATTCCATGGACCTGCTTAGGTCACATTTTCATTGTCGTTGCTAAGTAAAGCCTGGGAGATTTCAAAAAAAGAAGAAAAAATGATTTTTTAATGCCTTGGCATTAAAAATCACTTTTAATGTCTTGGCATTAAAAGTCACTTTTACTGCCTAGGCATTAAAAGTGATTTTTTCTTCTTTCGTTACTTGTTACTTCGTTACTTGTATGATCGATAAATGTCACTAAAACTGTAAAAATTGGTTTCCACGAATCTCTCCACTCTCCACACATAAATTAATGGCGTAAATTTCTGCATAGGATCCTAGGGAGGTTGATATTAAGGTTATGTGTGGAATAAACTAGAGGTTTCATGTAGATACAAAAAATGGGTATGTTCTTTCTTCTGATCTGATAAACTGGAAGGGTAGAGCAACCCCACAGCATCTAGGCCTCATTAGGCCCTTTGTGCATCCTCCTGAAAGTACCTCTCAGTTCGTCATCCAGCCTATGTTTTTAACATAGTTGATAAGGTCTCCAAGAGGAACTTCTCTCAGCATGGCTGGTGCCAAAACTCGTCGAACACGGATTTACGGATGGATAATAGAGCCGAGCAATCAAAATGGATATACTCTATCGTCTCATCTTCCTGTTCACAGCCTCGACATATGGATGTGTCATGGGTTCATTCTATGAAGATGTCTATTTAGTTGACAGTGTCCTGTTTCTGAACTCATTGTGAGTATGTTCGCGCATTGCGCTTGCTACTGCTGAAACTGTTACATTGGCGGAGCAGGCAGGTTTAAAAAGTTTTTGAGTTGCTGCCTTCCTAGAGGGCATCAGCCGCACGGTTACCTTTAGACTTACCATGTCCTTTAGTCCACAACAGTGTGACTACATTAATATTTGTCGCCTTAACCAAGGGATGGTGACATTCTAGTACTAACCCTGATATGATACGTGGTCTCTTCAGGGCAGGTTTTTTTTTCTTGTACCCACCCTCTTTCATCACTCACAGCCACTGGCTGCTATTCAAATTATTTCTACAGTTTATACTTCCACCTCGTTACCAAAATCATGTGTTTTTTGGGTAAACAATTGAATAATTATAGCATAATAAAACTGGTGAGCATATCATAGATTTTATTTAGGGATTCTCATTTACAACACGTCGTATCCAGTTTACATACTTCGCAGCATCTGTGAAAATTATGTACTGTGAAACATCACATACACCTTCGGTTTGTAATGCCACGCCTACTGAAACAAGTCCTCTAATTTGCCAAACGCTATTTTGACCACTGGTACCTTTTTTCGGAAACACCATTGACCCTCCGGAATCTCCATTGCATATTGATGTACCTACAATAACATAATTAACAAATGTAAGAATCAGTCTCATTATGTTTATCGTTTTCTTTCTGGCTAGGGAATAAAAGAGGCCGTGCAAAGTCTAGTACCTCCAAGCAGACATTGTCTTTGTACGGTGGTGCAAGTCCTATTTTGAGATATTTGATTGCCTAAAGCAAGACTAACATGGGCGTACTCAGGGAGGGGCAGGGGGGGCAGCTGCCCTCCCTGGAAATTTTCTATGTTTAAGAAGAAGTTTGTCGAAATTGTGGGAGGTTTGGAAAAGCTTCTTCTAGGAGAGAAGAATAGTAGCTTTTCAGTTATCCGCAGTTGAGCAAACCACATTTATATTGTCTTCATGTAATACAGACAAATACAATTCGCTGCAGAAATCCGTCGCAAACACATTGCAGTCTAAAACCTTGGACGTAATTAATTATGTAGAGCTCATTCAAACCATAATAGCAGTTACAGAATACAGGCATTTTGCCGAAGAAGGGAGTGATCAACTATTAAAATCAGCTAATGAAATTGCTAAGCCTTCGAATTCCAAGGATATCAAGCCGCCAATAATATAGGGCAAATTATCCAGCTGGTTTGTTAAGCGAGTATTTTCGCCGCTCGCTGTACGTGCCCTATTTGGATTTATTATTATCCTCATTGAAGGCAAGATCACTAGCGTTTGCTCTTTTATTGCTACATTTTTCTCAAATGGTAAAACTTACAGCTCCCAAATTGAAAAAATGTATGGACGTAGAATCCAAATTTTATGCATTAGAATGGATCACATCAGAAGCTGATATATGGTGCACTTCGAGGATTTGCAGGAAACTAAATTAAAACAACAAGCAGAATATTTTTATCCAGAAGTGAAAACAGCACTAGAAATTTACTGGCTTGGTCAACGCCTACAATTAAGAGGTTATTCAGAACACTCAGACGCGTAAAAACATGGCTGAGATCAACAATGGTCCAAGACAGGTTAAATGGGCTTTGTATCCTCAGTGAACATGAGAAACTTGTAAGCAGTATGGGCGATTTTTCCACGGGAGACGTCATAAACCATTTTACTGAAGATCCTTTCAAAATAAAAGTCGAATTGAACAATTTGAATTGAATGAAGATACTTAAATTTCTGTTTATTTATTTGATTACCTCTACACGCAATTTACCTTATGTAAACGTGTCTTCGTATAGTGTATATGACGGAACAAGCGCAGGGGTCCGTCTGACTTGCCCCCCCCCCCCCTTGGCCAGAAGCTGGGTACGCCCATGAAGACTAAACTGTAATTACCTATTCGTTTTTCTTTTTCATAGAAATAGTATAGATAAAAGTAGATAATATGAAAAAACATAATTGCTTTCAATCAGTGACTATAACAATTTTTTATAGTCACTGTTTCAATTTTTTTGAATAAACTAAAGTAAATACTTACCATTTCGTTTTACATTATCTAAATCTGATTGTAGATCATTAATATTAATCTACAATTACTTACCATTGCGAAATCCAGCGCAAAAGTTGTTTTGAGAAGTGTAACGACCAAAAAATTCCTTGTTCGACTCTATGCATTGATTTGTTGATACGACAGGCATTTTCGCTTGCATAAGTTTGACAGAAATTCTCTTATTTTCATCGAAGCCCCATCCAATGACAGTTCCTGAAATATACAAATCATTGAACATTTATGCATGTATGTCCATTTATTTGGCACACTCTGTAGCCTAAAGGACTTGATGGATTTTAGCAAATGGGGTGTCATTAGACTCGTCTTAATTAGAGAACCTGAGCATTTAGGCTTTTTGTACTCTTGGTTGTACAGTTTATCTGACCAGTAGTCACTAGGTCCTTCTTGGAGAATTCCTCCCTTAGGCGCTACGAGACTATCCAATGAGAGAGTTCTTGACATTAGAAGATTATGCGTGAGGCTGTTTCCTCTTCTTCCAAGCACAACCGACAAATAGGTTCATCACTATTTATGCCAATTATGTGTTTCCCTAGGGTACAGTGACCGATGAGTAATCCTATCACTTTCCTTATCTGGCACCTGCTGAGGTTTAATATTTCGTTAGTCAGCGACTCCAAGGGTTTTCTGACTAGGAGTTTACTGTGTTCCTTCCTCAACGATGCGTTGAGATTGCACCTGGGTCTAGCACCGTGGACTCCCGAGCTCCTGTTCCTTTATCAGTCTTAGAATCATCAGTGGACCACGCCAACGTTCCTTCCTAACTGTATGCTTTCAACCCATCCCAGTTTTGCTGGATATTGTATGGTTGGTTGACGTTGATTGTGGCAACCATGTTATCACTTCTCATTTCAAGAAGCGAGTTTGAAATAACATCTGTGATTCTGGAAGACTGTGTTGGCTTCTTCGCGTTAATTCCCATTGCACTCCAGCCTTTATGCAGCCATTCTCGGTTTTGCCTTAACATGCAGAGCAAGAGGCGGAAGATTGAGTATGGCTTCCATTGCCGCAGTCGGGCGACTTCTCATCGCACAGACAGGCAAGCCTCTGAAGTTTTAATAGCTCCATTTCGGCTTTCCTTTGATCTGTTTTTGGCAATCAGACTAAGGCTCCATAGGTGACCATGGGTATCATCACAGTTGTGTACAGCCAGTGTAGGATCCGTGGATTTAGTCCCCATGTGTTTCCTATCGCCAGTTTGGCAGTCATTATGGCCATTTTCCCTTTATTTGTTTCATCAAGTAGGTGTGAATTGCAGGTTAGTTTTGCATCCAAAATTATACCCAGAAACTTGACCTCCTGGCTTAGACGCAGCTGCACGTTGAATAAGCTTGGCAGTTTTAGTCTTTAGGTATAAGTTAGTATCGAGAACCTCTGTTTAATCAACCACCTGTGACACAATAAAATGTACAACTTACCTTCGCTGCCTACAATATATGTCAAATCCTTCGACTCTTCCCAAAGACACACTGGTCGAACATAATCGGTTATTTCAATAGGTCTAGATAGTTTTAGAAGTGCTATATCATTGGAATACATAGAGTAATTATATTCATTATGTACGAATATATCTGATACGTCCCTGGCCTGTGATTCGGGCCCAAATGTCTGCAAGCTGTATTTACCTAAAATATTATTAAGTTCTTATTTATCTTTCAAAATTTAGCATACACATAACTTGTCGAAATTATAATAATTATAATTTACTATTAATATATGGACAATGTGAACAACTGTTTTATTGCTACAAGATATCTAGATCAACAACTACCCTTTTTTTCTTCAGATTTCGTGATTCCGTCTACAGGCGTTAAATTTTATAATATGACGCAGATAAGTAAATTTCAAAGAAAGCGACAACATTTATTCGCGTCTAATTCAAATGAACCAATAACAAAACTGGTTGATGTGGCCGTCAGTTGAAATGAAAACAAATTTTATGCTGTCGTAAAAAATAGGATGTCTTCGATTAGTGGACGGGAATCCTATAGGATGACTGGTTCTCTCGCATAAATAATAACTGTATTTCGTTAACAATTCAATAAACTTTAACGTCGAAAATACATACAGATGGAACGATGAATATAGACAAGCCTTTCAGTATGAAATAGTAATTATTAGAACGATCTTACTCTTTCCTTTGTGGTTTTCAAAGCCCTATTCACTTGAAATATAATCTTGCTTCGGGTTGAATCACTATGCAAACTTTAACTTTATTAAAAAATGCACTTATTATGCAGGAAGCTAAGGAATTAAATTAATTACTATGAAACTGGATCCATTTGGTCGGAAAATATCGGTTTTATCAACTGCCGAAAAATAATAGTGAATATTGTAAGGCGCCGATCAGCCGCCATGGAAAGAAAACAAAACGCGATTTTGAACTAAGGTAGAAGTATTTTGGGGGCAGTGGCGCGCCGGTAGGAATTTGGAATGAAAATAAAAGAAATAAAATATAACTCTACATGAATATACAAAGAAACTAAAATATAAATATACAAATTGTTGAACGTGTGGTTTCAACACTGGTGAAATACTAGTTGAGAAAAACGAGAAAACAAAACATTTAAAACAAATTTTTTTGTAGTTCTAGTTAAGATGAACACTTACCTAAATATACTAAAATATTTTCAACGTCAACTGGTTTATTACTACGAGGTCTAACAACACAATGTGCTGCTGTTAAGATAAATATTTCAGAAATCACAGTTCCTCCGCATATATATACTATCTGAACGCCTTTTGTGTAATATAATGCTGCATGCCAGGGCCAGTCACCTAAATGAGTATACAACAAATAATGAGATATGTAAGCTTTAGTGTAAATTAGATATTTATTAACGTTAACCGTGCATTTTTGAGCTATATTAATGTACAGAAAAACATTCATTAATGAACCCTTTTCTATTAATAAACAATTTTGGTATAGGCAACCAAACGGACAACTAAAACTGCATGTTTATAAAATTAGCGTTACAAAAGTTATGAACTGTTGAAATGGGGCACTTTTCACTGAAACACCCTGTGTAGGTACAGTCAAATGGAAAGTTTTGTAACTAGCTCGTGTATTAAGAGAGATTAACAGTTTAGATTGTTTATCGCCCTTAATACTCTTGTTGGTTGAATAACCATTTTAAATAGGATGACAGAAATAAAAGTAATGTTAAAACTGTCAATAGTGTCAAATATCATAATGATATCAATGCTCCATTTGTAAAAATTTTGTAACCGGTTATTATCTGACCAATCAAAGACTATAAAGCCATAATGATGACGGATAGGCTGGACAAACGAAGCATAACCATAAGCACATTTTTTTGACAAACCGAAATCTCCAAATATGGTCCTCATTTCTCATGTGTTTTTTCTCACGTGTTTCGCCATTGTCATGTTATTCCAAATTTTACAAATAGAAATATAGAAAATCAAATGTTATTATTCACTTAATTACAGTTACCTGTAAATAATTGTCATATTTGTAAAGCGTGATCTATAGACGTCAAAAAATAATAGTTCAATACTATTATAACGCTTTACAAAATTAGAAAAATAAATTTCCAAAGAACAGACCGTTCACTAAGAAGCAACAACTACTTCTCGGGCTATATGCCCCGACAGACATTGAATTACACTTCTAAATACGCCGAAACCGGTCTACAAGTGATGTTATTCCTTCTAATCGCAAACCAGAATGGTTGGTTCTATCTTAACAGATATACCAGCCCCGTTTACTTTAGAAGTGTAATTCAATGTCTGTCGGGGCATATAGCCCGAGAAGTAGTTGTTGCTTCTTAGTGAACGGTCTGTTCTTTGGAAATTTATTTTTCTAATTTTGTTAAGCGTTATAATAGTATTGAAATGTTATTATGTTTTTTACCTGGAGAAGTATCCTGTCCAAAAGTAATAAGAGGTTTAGATCTTGAGGCTACCGTGCCACATAATACATCCGTAGGCTTCTCTTCTACTTTAATGTGATTTTTGTTTTCTGGAGAATCGTCGTTAAAATCCCCATGGAAAAAATCTTCATCGGTGTTATTGAATATAAGGACTGGAGTATTTGCTTCGCTGCTAAAATATTAAGTAAGTAAGTAGCAGATACTTGGAAAAGATATTTTATATACTCGAGAACTAATCTTTATGAATACCGATTCCCGACCTAGATATTCTTTATTTTATTAAACAAGTTCATCAGTAGAATTCCGAAACACTCTGCTGTTCAAAATAATAACGATACTAAATAAAAATACTCAAAATTTGCATGTACTTCGTTCCTTACCTAACTGGTGATTTAAATGAATTAAAATTGTTGTTTGTAGAATGGATCATGTCAGGTTTTTCTGTGACATCTTTTTTGATAAGTAACACTTCTTCAAACTTACCATTTCTTGGATAATCGATATTGTTAACTTGTCTTATATCGCTAGACGAGCTATACCTAACAGAAATATATTGGAACACTGAAATATAAAATCTACTAGCAATCAACAAGCTGCCTAAACCTGGAACTCCACTTAATAGCATAAGCCTCATTTTCAGTAGAACTTACTGCACATTATAAAAATAAATGTAGTAATTTTTGTGGAAATATTAACTTTAATAAGTATATAAAATTCATTTTAAATTATTTATAGTATCACGCGTCATAATGCATGCCCATCCGTAAGGATGGATAACATATGTATACCTACAGCGTCAGAGTCAAAATATCTTGGTCTTACATGGAAGAAACTCATTAAAATGAAAATACACCAACTTGTCATAATGTTCCGACAGATGTACTGACGATCAAAACACTCTCTCCACAATAAAATCCTGCTTTATAAAACGATGCTCAAATCTATCTGGACTTATGGACTCCAACTATGGGAATGTGCCAACCAACGTCACTGAACATCATCCAAAGATTTCATTCTAAACTGCTAAGATCGATAGTGGTTGCACCATATGGTTTGTAAGTAATTAACAACTGCACGACCACCTGAAGATTCCTTTCATCAAAGATGGAATCAATCAAGCCACGGCGTCATACAAAGAACATACCATACATCATACAACCCACTTAGTAGAAGAGCTATTCAACAATGGCCCCACCACAAGAAGACTTGCTAGAACCTTGCCTCCATATCTGCTTGAAAACTAAACTGCAATAGAATAAGGTGAAATATCACTGGATGTTTCCCTTTCACGTGCAAAACTTGTATCTCATTTACTTATTAATACTCTGTAATGATGTAAATTGTAAATTAAGCAATATATACCAAAAAAAATGTATAGTATGTTTTAGTTGATTTTTTTTATTGTGCTATCAAGTCGGGTTCCAGGCTTAGACAACACAGACTATAACCGTTTTTAAGTGAATTGGGACTCTCAGTTCATCTGCATAACTTAGACTCTTCGTTAATTTTTAGAAAATGTGGTATTTTACATTCAATATATTTTTTCCAGAATAGCACGGACCAACGGCCATATACCTAACAGAGTGACTCATAAATGTGAGCGATTTGTCGTATCGGAACTGTAAGTTCGAAATTTTCGGTAGTGTAAAGTACGACCAGAAATTTAAGAAGGTCTTAAATCACCAACTACTTGAGTTATCAGCAGGCGGTCGATTCTAAGCAGAGTTGTACCTGTCCTAGCCATTAAATTTTGTTTTATAGGTAGGTATGATGATATTGATGATGATAATTATTAAGAAAAATCGCTTGAATATAATTGATAATTGTTTATGTATAGATCAGTTTCACTTTCACTGTCGTCATCCAAATTAATAGTAAACTTTTCTTTGGGAATTTTTCGTTTATCCATATATGAGTTTTCCACCCTTTTGATATGGCCCAGCTGCTATCAGGAATGTTTGCAGTTTCTGTTTGAATAAGAGCTACCACAGTTGAACTTAAGGTTGGAGAATAATTATTTCTTCGAACAGCTGACTTAAGTTGATGCAATATATGTTCAATTGGGGAAGCATACAATGATAAGGAGGAAGTTTGAGCACCGTATTCCCAAGCTTTCAGCCAATGAATCACAAAAATATTTCTTCCTTATCGAATAACTGCGTAAAACTTCTAGTAATTGTTTTTTGTGTACTTCTGCACATAGTACTTATCATTGTTCAACATATATTCTTGTATAGTGGCTTTGGTGTCATTTGAAAATGGTTCTTAAATAAATTCCAATACAAAACTGTGAACAAATGCCAAAAATAATGGAGAGCCCACTATTATTAAAATGCCAAACTATTTCATGAGATATTTTAATCCTGACCTAGGAATCTTTTAAGGGACACACACTTTTATTGCTTATCTATATTTCGAAAAATAGGTAATAATTTACGACCTTCTTAAATTTTTGGTTTTACTTTGCCTATGTGTATTTTATGTGGTTGCCATGAATTAGAATTTTACATTTTCAAGACTGATATTTTTACTACTCACATAAAAAATCATCATCATCATCTAATCATCTACAAATTTCACACTTATTCTTTGACAATTAAAAATTTTAATTGTTTGGAGCACTTACTTATTTTTTTCCGGAACGTATCTTGAATTTTCTCCAATAATATCATTTGATCTATCAATATTATTTAAACTTATAACTTCCGTTTTTGCAGGCTGTATACCATTTATCGGAGTATTATTTACTTCAACATTTCTATTAGATAGCTGTTGATTATTCGGAAGTTGGTTTAAATGATCTTTCTCCTTGTTACAATTTTTGAAACAAATTATTTTGCCGTTCAGTCTGATTGTGTCGACTTTCGGGATAGGATCTGTGATTGCGTTATATTGTACAAAAAATCTTATTCGTAATGGTAAACCCGCTTCTACAATATAATCAGGGTTCGTAATATTAAACTCTCTATTGTCAGAGGAATATGTTTCACCGAACCAATTCTAAAATAACTGCAATATTATTCACATTCATGTATTATTCGTAGCACTGGATAATTTTAATAGATTTTATATACACTGTGTTCATTTGAAAAGGACCCACCCTTAATATTTCAAAAATGGGACATATTAGAAAGAAACACGTCAACTTTTAACATGAGGGGTACACTGGAGATACCCCTTACATTTTTTCAAATGGCATTAGGTATCAAGTCATACCTCATTTAAAAGGTCTGGTAAATCTCTATTTAATCATTTTGTTTTGCCTTTGATACGAGCTTTCCATTGTTATTTAATCGTTGTTTAAAATTGGTTCTCTTTCAACTTTTGGTATACCTACCCCCGTATTATATTATGACAGAAAGACTCTTTAAAGATTAAAAAATTTACAAATAGTAAAAAGTCAACTGTTAACAAGAAAAAACTGCGATTTAAACATGTGTTCAAAGTGACCACCGTTAAAATTCAGGCAATAAAAGTTAAAAGAGAGCCAATTTTAAACAACGATTAAATAACAATGGAAGGCTGGTATCAAAGGCAAAACGATTGAATAGATGAGATTTACCAGACCTTTTAAATGAGGTGTGACTTAATACCTAATGCTTTGGAAAAAATGTAAGGGGTATCTCCATTAGGGAGGGGGTGAATCCGTCGTTTATGACATTACAAAAAGTGTCCCCTTCAAGTTAAAAGTTGACGTGTTTCGGCATTTCTTTCTAATATGTCCCATTTTTGAAATATTAAGGGTGGGTCCTTTTAAAATGAACACAGTGTATAATTCCACTTTGCCTTATCAAAAAATTATGACCAAGGTGCTGATGCCATCTATTTTCTTTTGTTTCTATCCAAAATAGGGTTATTTACTTACTATTTTAAATAACATGGTACTACATGTTGGCACTCGTTGACATCCCTATTATAATTACTGCATCCTATAGAGTGTTTCAAATTTAGTGTAAAACACATCTTCACATTCATGCACGACGTATATTTTCAAATTTAACTTTAAATCAAAATTTTTAGCATATAGTATTGTACAATTCACAAAAAAAAATAATCAAAATCAAATGGAGTGGCTCAAGAGATATTAACTTTTAAAAATTTTTGGTTGCAGCACTTTGGTCACTTTATATTGAAAAATTACTCACCCCTAATAATTCTGCCTTATTGTCCAATTTAATCGTAATCCAAACACTTACAAGCTCTTCGGGTGCTTGAGTTGAAATAACTCCGTACCATTTGCCTAGTTCTATCTGTTTTTCATAGTAAAACGTTTCTGGACACGGAGACTGCATTTCAATAAAAGATAGTGTATCGATTTTTCCAAATAAATACGTTAAAACCAGAAGATGAAGAATCATTTTTCCCACACACCTGCAACATTGGGTGGTAGTAGGAAAGTCAATAAAACGTACTCTTAACATGAATGATTATGTCTACTTATTTTACCAGTTTTGTCAGTTTTTTTTTTGTAGAAGCATGTAGATTTGTATTTTTATTATCGAATAAAAAGGACACATATTACTGTATCACTGCCCATGTATTATATAAAAATACATATCGCTATGCTTATTTTAATCAGAATTTAGGTGATATCCGAACTGCGTACCAAATTTTGCCAGGTATAACGGTAATTACTGAAGATTATCTAGGTGACCGAATTGCGTACCGGAAGATATCAAGGGGGTTTAAACTTGGCAGGTAATATGTCAGTTGGGCCAAAAAATCAGGTAGTTCCTAATCCTACCGTTCAGTTGGGCCTATAATATGAAATCAAGAGATTACAATAACTACCTGCACCCTTAATAATCTTTTAATGCAATGTTAGGTATAGGATAGGTAAAGCCTGTTCATAGATATAAGAAAGTGACTGACTGAATCCTATTAGGAAGTACCCCTTGATAAAGTATAGGATAAAGATTTTAAATGGGTACCTGGGTACCTAATAGCCTACCTGCTCTAAAACTACGAAAATCGGGTAATAAATTTCATGTCATTGTTAGTTAATAGCTACCCTTCAATAATCCGCTTAATTTACTTTCTTATAACTATGAACAGGCTTTACCTGTTTCAACAAATTGATAACAATAAATATTTCTAGTTTAAGAGTCAGTTTTCATTAATTCAGTCTTTGATTAAGATGGAATCATTCCCAATGTATTTAATGTTTAGTTAGAAAGATTGTAAGTTATTGGTTATGGATAAATTTAAATTTTCTAAAGCAAATACATTAAAGTGCGGTAAGATACGTTGGAGATGTGTGAACCGCAAATGGGTTAGGTTAGGTTAGGTATACCAAAAAAATGCAAGATTTTATTAATGATACAATTATAAAATGTAAGAGTAACTGTTTGTCTCGTTTTAATTTTATTAAATGTTTATCGAACAAATTTTTACCTACTTCTTTGGAATAAATTACTATTTAGTGGATTTGTATTATTTTTTACCTGTTCAAAAATTGGCCCAACGGACCTATAGGATTATATTGACCCATCTTCAGCAACGGATTATAGCGGGTATTTTAGCCCAACTGAACGGTCCCCAGGTAAATTGCGGGAGGTCGCTTGCAAAGGATTAGCGGCATTCGACACTTGGAATTACACAATTAGCTTAGCTTTGATTTTCATCCACCAATAGCAATTATTGCAAAAAGGATGTTTAAGACGTTCATTCGAATAAAATGACAGTCTCTCCAGAAGCTTCTTGAAGCTTGAAAATTAAAATGGAGTTCAAACAAATGTTAAGTGAGCGAGGAAATCCATTAATAATCTACGTACATTTTAAGTTTCGAAAGCATCGCGAACTGAAAAAGTTTGGTGAAACAGTATGCTTGTGTACAAACAAAAAGTGCAATGTGAAGATGTATACGCTAAATTCAGTTTTCTCGAGGAAAACCTAACCTAACCTAACCTAATTCCTAAGGATGTTCTAAATAAACAAGAGTTTATTAATTCAAAAATTGTGCAGTACAAAAATAATAAAATATCTAATAATTTTGTAAAATGCGTTAGCTATAAATTTGGTAGTATGGTGTATTATAAAATTTTCTTATAATTATGACTCTTGTGAAATTATTGTTTTTTTATAATAAAGGCTCACATTTTCAAAACGCTCTTTAAATGAACTAATACCTCTCCTGTGCTGTTTGTGGCGGTGTTCCCGGATTCCGGCGATGGTGAAGTTGTACCCCCCGCTAAGATACCCCGCTGGGATAAGTGATTAAATGGTACGCAGTTCGGACGCTCCTGTCATGTGTACCAATCTTTGAACAAATATGTAGAAGGACTGAGAGATAGTTATGATGTTTATGAGAGAATAGGTGTGGAGTTGTCAAGAACAGAAACTTATGCTGTTGATCTGGAAACAAAGAGACGGCCAATAAGAAAACCCTGGGCTGATGAAGTTAGAGAAGGTGATACCGAAGTTGTGTTTAGAGGGAAAGAGGAAATGAAGATTAATACTTTCTTGGTTGTAATTGATAGGCTTTTAACATAATTAAATAAAAGTTTAGATGTGTACTATACCGCCTTAAATAAGAGATTCCAGTTTTTGAACAATTTAAGTGTAATGGCAAACGAAGAAATAAGAGAAAAAGCAACTGAATTAGCAAACATTCGCCATTCAGACATTGGGAGTGATTTTGCTGAAGAATGTGTACACTTTAAGGACTTTGTTGAAGGACTTGGGTTCTTTGAAAAAGATAAAAGTAAAAGAGAAAAAGAAAAGACAAAGCACAGAAATTTACCTTTGGAGTTCCTACAACTTATTCGTGACAAACAATTAACTACACTCTCCCCAAACTTGGACACGACCCTGCGAATTTTACTGTGTATGATGACTTCAAACGCGTCTGGAGAAAGATCTTTTAGCATTTTAAAAAGGATAAAAAATTATTTACGAAATGCTAGTTCTGACGCAAGATTTTCTAGTTTAGCAAGTTTTGTAGCTAATGCTGAACTTTGTAATAACTTAGACTTTGATGAACTGATTAAAGAGTTTGCAGCTCAAAAAGCTTGAAAAGTTTAGAGTTTAGGTATAAAATTATATGATTTATTTGTATTTGACTGAACATAATACAATATACTGTAGTTCATTTTGTCATTGTGCGTTAATACTTTACAAATCCACATTCTAAATTGAAAAGAATGACTTTTTCACTTCTAAGAGTAAGAGTTGTTGACTTTTCACCCGCATAGAGTGAAAAAGCCGCTCTTTCCGTTTTTTCACTTTACATATCAAAATAATCTAAATATTGATCTTAAAGTAGTTAACTTCTGAACTGGATAGGCTACAAACTTGTGATTTTAAACATCCAAGCATACATGGAATAATTATTTCAAAGAAAGTCAACCGCAAATTAATTTTCCTGTTGGTTTTTGAGGTTTAATTTGTTTTAAAATAGCTCTTAAAAACCTTAAAACTTGCCATTTTCGGTTAAATTTTAGAATATACATCCCGGTTGTAGGGGCCGCTCGAAAAGCCTTGCCTAGAGCCTCCAATGTCTTAAATTCGGACACACCGAGAATTTAAGGTACCTACCTAGCAAAATACTTGGAAGTCAAAAGAAGTACCTACCTCGAAAATTTATCCAAGTATCAAGTAGGTATCCAAAAATAAACTTCATGGAAAATATTTTAAGCAACAATAAAATTATTATGTTCTCCGTCTCCGAAATATGAAGCAACCGTCCTACACCTTGTAATAATAAATAAATATAAACAGAACTTAGAAAAAATGACTTACCAATCTAATGTTTAGGCTTATTTATTTTGTGGCATAGAAGCAGTAACTATTCTGTAATTCATTCAGAAAATATGACAAAGTTAATTTTTTTTTAATTAATTTGTAACCGGAAATTAGTTTTATAGAATAACACATTATAAAGACATCACTGCATTAAAGCTATTATAGTTTTTAAATTACTGAAAGAAACTATTTAAATTGAGGAAAAAACTGTAGAAAAATGTTTTTCATTGCTCTTGAATTTTAAAAATTATTAATAGGGATTGGTTAATGTTTCTAGGATTTATAAAATATTCAAGCTATAATATCTACCTCTATGTATATTTAGGAGCTGGAGAATCATTACAGAACCTCCTCCTTTATTTTTAGAAGCCGGTTGATAAAAGTGAACACAATTTTAATAATTTTCTGAACCAACTACTCACCCCTACCCTACCCCTTTTGTCATATTTTGAATATTGGGCCAAGGGGGCCCAAAATCCGTAGGGCCACCAATGGCAAGATAAAGCCACTGCACTGCTTTTATATGTACAAAATTCTTCGAACTCTAAATAATAAGAAAGTATCAAAGGGAAAGACAAACTAATTATATATAATATTTTGAATTACAAATAAAAAGTGTACTTACTAAATAATACCTATTATGAATCTAAGCCGTGTAATCCGTAAATATGTATTTTGACAATGTGTACTTGGCAATTCGTAGTGAATTTATTCACGGATATTCAGATTACTTTAGATTTATTTAGACGATTATTTTTATTTATAAATAAAATGTACCATGATGAACGGCACAAGTTCTATCAAGTGGTTTTAAGATAGTCAAATGAGTGTTGCCTAAGTAGTAGGCTCTAGGAATACAATAAATTAAATAGAATAAACCCTTATTCATGCCGCCTTGGTTATTTGTATTTGATTGGTTGGTTTTTATTAGGGTACTAAAATAAAGATAAACTTCGAATAAAAAACACCAATCCAATATTATTACTATTTAATAATACAGTCTATTATAAAAATCACAGATTATTGTGCTAAAATGTGTACTTCTAAAAGAAACCTCCGAACCTCCATTCGCCCATAGAGGTCGCTAGAATCTCTATTTCGAGGCTAAAACTTAATTTCACATTTAAGGAAAACAAACTGCAGATATTTAATTCCTTTAAAATTATGTAATTTAGTAATTTCAAACATCAAGATAAAATTAGAATAAAAGATACCAATTCAACATCATCACTATTTAATAATGCAGACTATTATAAATGTATCTGCCTAGGATATCGCTCACTGGGTGCAATAGTGGCATATCAAAAAAAAGTTTTAAGAAAATCACTAATTTGTGAAAATTAATTAAAAAATTTAAAGATTTCATATTAAATCTACTATTTAATTTAAAGTTTTATCTCTATATGTGTGTAAAATTAGGTATCCGATTGTATTATTGCAATTTTTTTTAGGAAAACACTTGTACAATTTTTTTTGAAAAAAAAAACTTGTGCCACTACCTATTGACTTTTTGTCCACATATAATTTTTATAAATAAAGAGAAATATCTTAATGGAAAATTCTTAATAAATTTCCACTACAAGGTTTCAGCAGCATTTTATTTAGAAAAAATGGCTTGGTAGCTGTAAAAGTGTATTTAATTACCTCGTAGAACTTAAAATCATCTTACTCAAGAAAATAACAAAATATTCCCGATTTCACCAATCTGAAAATAATAAAGAAAAATAACCGATTCTAGAACTTAAAAAACAACTACCTATTCTAAAACTAAAAAAAAAACTTTTCTAAAACCAAAAAATCAACCGATTTTTAGTCTTTAACAGTATGGAGGGTAGAAGGAAGGAGCACCATCTCAATGTATTAAAAAGTGTCCATCGAAAGGAAGCAAATTAAGATGGCGCCATAGTAGCAAGTGGAAGGATTTTAAAAACGGCTCCATGAATTATTAGAGTAAGATACAAACTTAAAAGAGGAAATACTAAGTAAATAATTGAGATTTTAAATACTACATATTTTTCAACTACACAAGTCACGAAAAATCCTAAATTTTTCAACCCAGCACACTTCACTCGGTTTATAACCCTAAATTCACATCATTTCCATTAGCTACACGAGCGCCAATTCGGTGAATCTTCGAATTATAATTTGCTGTTTACAGGTGGACACTTTTTCAACTTGTCACCCATACAAGATGGTGCTCCTTCCTTCTACCCTCCATATTTAACAGGTTTCAGGCTATTTAGGGATGCGCGATACTATCCGATATTCCAGTGTATCGATACTTTTACTTCCGATACACGATATTTTGTATCGATACTATGCTTTTCGATGCATTCCAAGTATCGATAAATTTGTAGTGTATCGATACCTTGCGATACGGGATTTTTAGTGGTAGCGGCAAGTGGCGTTATCTAGAGTAATGAGCGATATCGTGATTTTTTAATCACGTTGTGAAATGATGTCGTGCTTTTTTTAACGAAACTAAAAATAAAACACGAAAAATGCAGTTTTTGCGTTTTTCGAGCTAATTTTGAAGTTATGTGGAAAAGTCACTAATGAAAAAGTTGTAGGTTTTCTCAAGATCTACAACTTTTATGATCAACTTGTTATTCTAGGAACTCAACTTTGGCCGGAAATCGCAATAATGTCTTTTTCCACCCCCCAAAAAAAGTGTTTTTTTGCCGAAAAAACGTCATAACTCGAAAAATTTCCAATATTTTAATTTGAAATTTTTTTTCGTGGTTTGTGACTATCAAAGCTACCTTCTACTAAATTTTCATCAAAATCGAACGTTTTTTAACGAAACCAAAAATAAAAAAGGAAAAATGCAGTTTTTGCGTTTTTCGAGCTAATTTTGAAGTTATGTGGAAAAGTCACTAATGAAAAAGTTGTAGATTTTCTCAAGATCTACAACTTTTTGTAATCGCTGCAACCCGCCCTGTATGATCGGTCGGTGCCTCACCCTGTAGATGCAGGTCTGCCCGAGTCTCTCAGCGGTTATCTTCTACCCTTTGGAATGTTTAGTGGTGGGCTTATCGCATGAACGACCGAGAAGGGGATGTGTTGTTTTTAAGATTATTAATCGTTTGTATTCCGTTGAAAAATATAGTTCTTGAGTTGAGGTACCGAGTTTCTTTTAACAGTTTTATAATAATTCTTTGATTCAAAATAAAAATAGATTACAGTTCAGGTGTGCGGTTGGACTTACATAATTTAGCGTACGTGCCTTAATTTGTGTGTGATAAGTGAATTATTGAATAATTCCCAACATGGGAAAAAGGAACCGAGTCCGTAGAGGAAACAGATCTAGTAGCAGTAGCAGCTCGGACAGTTCTTCCAGTTCTTCTAACGGAAGATACAGAAGAACAAAGTCAGTGAAGAGTCATACGCCACCGCGTACAGTTACTTCAGCCGCCTTATACGAGGAAGGTATGAGAGAAACAGTTACTTCAGCCGCCTTATACGAGGGAGGTTTGAGTAAAAATTCAGGTAGCTCGCGACAATCACGCTTGTCTCAGCACCGGAGAAATCAGGGCGAAAAAGATACACCATCCAGAATTGAAGGTACTACGAATCAAATTGAGGTAAATACTACATCACTGATATCAGATTATAAAAGCCGTATTGAACGACTGGAAGATGTTATAGCTCAAATGTCACAACGTAACCCGGTGGCAGATAATCGTCGTCTCACTTTACGAAGTGATTGCATCCCTGAATTTCAACCTGAAAACGATAACCTGTCAGCTGCCAAATGGTTGGAAAAGATTGACCAGTTGAGAGATATCAATGAATTGGATGATGTGACCACTATTTATCAAATGCAGTCGCGTCTAACTGGCATGGCTCGAACATGGTACCATAGTCTGACATCATTAAATCATACATGGACGGAGTGGAAAACATTAATAATCAGAACTTTTCCCGACCATGTCGATTATGCCAAAGTTTTGAGAAAGATGCTGGACCGAACAAAGCAAGCCGACGAAACTATGACAGCATATTATTTTGGAAAGATGGAGCTGTTAAGTACCTGTCAAATAAGTGGTAAAAATGCTATAGCATGTTTAATAGATGGTATTCCTGACAATACTATCCAAAATGCAGCACGAGCAGGCCGTTATTCATCGCCTGAGACTTTGTTTCAAGAATATTTATCTATGCTTAGAGATGAACCGCCACTGGAGTCAAAAATTAAAAGGGTCAATAACCAACCTAATCATCTTAGAGTGGATTTACGTAATTCACTCATTCACAAGAGGCAAGTACCCTATAATAAACCGGATTTACAGCATATCACCTGTTTTAATTGTAAGAAGAAAGGGCATTACCAGTCAAAGTGTACTCAGTTACGTGTTGAATGCACCAAGTGTCATCTACTGGGCCATGAAGCTGCACGTTGTACGGTAGGTACTGACAATCGTAAGAACTGGAACAATAGGGGTAAGTCTGAACCAATTTTAAGTCTTTCAAATGCTAATTCTGCAAGCAAAAGTAATACCTGTTATTTTATTGACTGTGTGATTAATGGAGAACCGATACGTGGTTACGTAGATTCAGGTTGTGCAGCTGTTACAATACGCGAATCAGTTGTTGCAAGCCTGAAATTGCCACGCAAACCCACTATGGTACGCCTATGTGGTTATGCCGGCGGTTCGGTGTTATCAACATCAAAAGTAACGTTAAAATTAGAAGTAGATTTAGCCGTTGCTGTTGTAGAAGCACTTATAGTTCCTGATCAAGTACAAGAAATTCCTATAATTATAGGGCAACCTTTTATAAATAACGAAAATGTCGTAGTAGTTGTCCGTGGCAATCAAATACGTTTATTTCAAGTTAACCAAAATGTTTACACTAGCGAGTTATGTGCTAACAAAACTTCGATAATTCCTTCCAAGCATATCGGTCATATTTCTGTCGGTAGTGATGAAAATTTGAATGATGTTTATATTGACTTACAGTATCGCAATTGGGATGATAATTTTCATATAATTGTCCCATGTGTTACCAATTTAATGGAAGGTGGTTATGTTGCTATTATTAATATGTCTGAAAAGCCAATCTGTTACGAAAAGAATAGGGTGGTTGCGCGGGGTCACATATGTTACGAAGATATACAGGGTGAGTCAGTGCATTGTTTACGTACAACTGCATCGACTTTGAAAAGGTTTACGTTAGATGATCTACAAAGTAATATAAATCAAGAATTAAGCAATGATGAGAAGTTTCTTTTGTTACGATTACTTAACGAGTATAGGGATTGTTTTGCAACTACTATGGAGCATATAGGTAAATCAGACATAGCTGAGCTAACAATTAGACTTACTGACGACCAGCCTGTCACGTATAGACCTTATCGACTATCACTTACTGAAAGGGAAAAGGTACGCGGTTTGGTTCAAGAACTATTGGATAATGGAATTATCCAAGAGTCCGAATCGCCTTATGCCAGTCCTATTCTTTTAGTAAAAAAGAAAAACGGCGAAACAAGAATGATTATCGGGCTCTCAACAGAAAAACGATGAAAGACAAATATCCTCTGCCAAGAATCGATGACCTTCTAGATAACTTGGTTGGTAACAAATATTATTCAAGCTTAGACGTAGCCTCAGGTTACCATCAACTCCCAGTTAGTGAAGACTCTATTCAGAAAACAGCATTCGTAACTCCCGACGGTCATTACGAATACCTAAAGATGCCGTTTGGTCTGGTTAACGCACCTGCAGTGTTTCAACGCGCGATTAATAAGTTATTAGGCCCGTTACGTTTTACTACAGCCTTGGTGTACCTTGACGATGTACTGGTCCCTTCTAATTCCGTTATTCAAGGAATAGAACGTCTTGAAACTGTATTACGTATTTTCAAAAGTTCAGGTTTAACATTAAAGCTTAACAAATGTTATTTTCTCCAGACTAAAATCGAGTATTTAGGTTATGAAATAACAGAAGAAGGCTTTAAGCCCGGTTTCGATAAAATCCAAGCAGTGGCAGACTTTCCTAAACCAAAAGACGTTCATACAGTCAGGATGTTCTTGGGTCTCTGCAGCTACTTTAGAAAGTTCATCAAAAATTTTGCTACCATAGCCAAACCTATTTCTCAACTGACTAGAAAAGATTGCATATTCCAATGGGGCGAGGATCAAGATATTGCTTTCATGGAATTAAAACAAAAACTGGTAGATAGACCCGTTCTAGCAATGTATAATCGAGAAGCGAAAACAGAAGTACATTGCGACGCCAGTAAATTGGGCATAGGAAGTATCCTTTTCCAACGACAAGATGATGGAGTTCTTAAACCTGTTCAGTACTACAGTAGAGCTACAACCAAAGCTGAATCGAATTATCATTCTTACGATCTTGAAACTATGGCAGTCGTAGATGCTCTGAAGAAATTTAGAATATATTTAATTGGTACAAGATTCAAGGTTATCACTGATTGCAACTCCCTACGCCACACTCTATTGAAAAGAGACCTGGTTCCTCGCATTGCACGATGGTGGTTATCTCTCCAAGAATTCGACTTTGATATTGAATATCGCCCTGGATCCAAAATGAATCACGTGGATGCTTTGAGTCGAAGTCCGGTTGAAACTTGTCTTGAGCTCCTTATTGTGAACATTGAAGAAGAAGATTGGATCTTATCTGCTCAATTACAGGATCCGACATGCAAATGTTTGATAGACACGCTAGAAAGCCATCCTACCAATTCTGCAGAGCGACAGACTCACAAAGATTATTGTCTGAAGGACAAACGACTTTTTCGAAAAACAGATAAAGGTCCAAAATGGGTAATTCCTAAATCTGCCAGGAGAAGAATTTTGATGTACTATCACGATGATGCCGGACACTTCGGATCGGACAAAATTTTAGAGTCGATAAGAGCTCGCTATTGGTTTGCTAATATGAGAAATGATGTGAAAAACTATATAAAATCTTGCTTGGGATGTCTGTATAACAAAGTACCCTCAGGAAAACCAACGGGCAGTCTCAATCCGATTGATAAGCAAAGCGTTCCTATGGACACTCTACATATTGACCATTTGGGTCCGTTTGTGAAGAGTGTAAAGAAAAATTCCTACCTCATAGTAGCGGTGGATGGATTTACAAAATTTTCGTTTCTGAAAGCCGTGCCTAATACTCAAACTGGTCCGGTGATTGCCTTTCTCAACAATATTATTGAATTCTTCGGTGTTCCGAGAAGATTTATTTGCGACAGGGGTACTGCTTATACGAGCAAACGTTTCACTGACTTTTGTTTAAATTTGGGCATTAAAAGAGTATTATGCGCGACAGCAACTCCAAGGGCTAACGGCCAAGTGGAGAGGATGAATCGCTCAATACTATCTGCCCTGATGGCCTCAACTACTGACGAAACTCGTTGGGATGCGGTTGTGAGTCAAGTTCAGTGGGGCATTAATTCGACGGTTAATGCCACCACAGAAAAGAGTCCATATTAATTATTTTTCGGCTACAGGCCTCGAGGCATTAACGATGCTTTCCTGACCGCCGAAGTATGTACGAATGAATATTCAGATCTGAAACATGTGAGAGATAACGCCTCTCGTTTAATAACGAAAAAACAAGAGTATCAAAAAGAAAGTTACGATAAGAAGCATGCTTCGCCGAATAGTTTTCACGTACGACAACAGGTGCTTGTTCGATCAGCTAAAGGTCCGAATGACGGTATGAGCCGAAAGCTCGAGCCCCGATATAAGGGACCTTTTGTAGTTACGAAAGTCCTTGATAACGACCGTTACGTAATAGAGGACTTGCCGGGTTCGAAACGTCCGAAAACGGTTTATAAGGGGATTTACGCTCCCGATCGAATGAAATTATTTGTCGCCAGAGTCTCTTCGAGCGAGAGTACCTCTGAAGATGAACAAATCCATTCTTAATGATCACCGCATGTTTTAATATTGTTTTTTTTTGTGTGTTACAGATGTGCCTTCACGGGACGTGAATAATCGTCAGGTAGGCCGACTGTAATCGCTGCAACCCGCCCTGTATGATCGGTCGGTGCCTCACCCTGTAGATGCAGGTCTGCCCGAGTCTCTCAGCGGTTATCTTCTACCCTTTGGAATGTTTAGTGGTGGGCTTATCGCATGAACGACCGAGAAGGGGATGTGTTGTTTTTAAGATTATTAATCGTTTGTATTCCGTTGAAAAATATAGTTCTTGAGTTGAGGTACCGAGTTTCTTTTAACAGTTTTATAATAATTCTTTGATTCAAAATAAAAATAGATTACATTTTATAATCAACTTTTTATTCTAGAACCTCAACTTTGGCCGGAAATCGCAATAATATCTTTTTCCACCCCCCCAAAAAAGTGTTTTTTACCAAAAAAACGTCATAACTCGAAAGATTTCCAATATTTTAATTTGAAATTTTTTTTCATGGTTTGTGACTATCAAAGCTACCTTCTACTGAATTTTCATCAGAATCAAACATTTTTTAACGAAACTAAAAATAAAACACGAAAAATGCAGTTTTTTGCGTTTTTCGAGCTAATTTTGAGGTTATGTGAAAAAGTCACTAATGAAAAAGTTGTAGATTTTCTCAGATCTATAACTTTTATAATCAACTTTTTATTCTAGGAACTCAACTTTGGGCGGAAATCGCAATAATGTCTTTTTCCACCCCCCAAAAAAAGTGTTTTTTTGCCGAAAAAACGTCATAACTCGAAAAATTTCCAATATTTTAATTTGAAATTTTTTTTCGTGGTTTGTGACTATCAACGCTACCTTCTACTGAATTTTCATCAAAATCGAACATTTTTTAACGAAACCAAAAATAAATAACGAAAAATGTGCAGTTTTTTGCGTTTTTCGAGCTAATTTTGAAGTTATGTGGAAAAGTCACCAATTAAAAAGTTGTAGATTTTCTCAAGATCTACAACTTTTATCATCAACTTTTTTCTCTAGAACCTCAACTTTGGCCGGAAATCGCAATAATGTCCTTTACCACCCTCCAAAAAGGTGATTTTTACCGAAAAAACGTCAAGATGAGGAAAATTTCGGATCGTTAACGTATCGATACTTCGAGGATCGATAAATTAATATTCGATATTCTACTGTATCGATACTTTACGTTCCGATCCGTATCGATACCTAATATCGATACTTTCTAGTGTATCGCGCAACCCTAAGGCTATTATAAAAGTGACTGTGACCACAGATCACCTACTGTGACTGTGACATTAAAAAACGCGCGAAATTCAATAGTGACACAACATCTATCTAGCGGTAACAAACTTAGATACCGACACAAATTTTCGAATTTTTGGAGATGTGCCACTATTGCACCCAATGAGCGATATGTGCTTCTATAGAAACCTCCGAATATAATCTCATAAATAATCCATTCGCCCATAGAGCTCGCTAGGATCTCTATTTCGAGGCTAACTTAATTTCACATTTAAGGGAATCAAACTGCAGATATTAAATTCCTTTAAAATTATGTCATTTCAATTCTCATTTAATAGGGAAACATAATTTTTACATTGAATCAAGTGAAATAAATTGAATTTCATAATGCATTGCTAAATTTCTCCTGCGTCGTAAATAGTCGAAGGTCATAAACCCCTGTGATGAAACCGGCTTGCCGCGCTGTGATTGGTGGGTATTGATAAACAAGGACAAAACTATTGGCCGGTTTCTAAGCTAGCAGCTCGATATCAGATTCTCCGTCATAAAATCATTTGTGGTCTCCTCGCCAAAGAGAATAGTCGGTTAACTTTTTTATATGAAAATATGCGTAATTACTTTAAAAATATAATATCTGTCCCCTCAACAACACATCAGGACAGATAAAACAGTGAATGAGTGACTTTTATGCCATTTCAATAATATTCCTGATAGTGAATATTTACTTAGGTCGTAATGGCGCTCGTATGTGAAATAAAAAGGTTTGCATTACTTTTTACGGCAAAATTACACGAAATACTGTTTCCGAGGCCAGAAATATGTTAAAATTAACGTTGAGAACGCGAAAATTTTTTCAGAAGTCTTTCCGTTGTCAAATTCCTACATAGGCGTGGAAATACACCCTGGGCCATATTACCCAGATAACCTACCACAGAAATTGCAAAAATACTCTATTATCCAGTTCTCAAAGACGTGAAAATACAGATATTCACAGTATTTGAAATTTTACGTAAAAGGCTGGATTTTAGATTTTTTGCTAATCAGTCACATGCCAAAAATGACTAGTAGTCAAAATGGAGGAAGGTAACAAGAAATCTCTTCTAATTTTATTTATTTAGGTATAAATTAAATGGGAAATCTATATTATTTTCGTTCCCAACTTAATATTAGCATATTTCTAAATAGGTACGTAAATAGATACTTTTGTATACGCTAAATATAATAATGGCCTCCATTTTCTATGGCTTGGGCTGTGTTCTAATCTGTCAAAATATAGTTCGTATCATTTTTTTCATGGCATTTCTTATCAGAGCTGTATCACTCTTTATCTCGAAAACAATGTTGATATAATTGCTAATTGAAAATTTAAATCGGACAGATTAAAAGCTAAATACTACTTGTCCTTGGAATGACCTTTCGGGAAATTATTTTTCAATAAATCTGCATATTACAGACCTAAGTAGGTATTTAAATTGAATAAATTCACATAGAATTGACTAATACATTTAGGATCAAGATTTTCAATTCGTAAGTAAACTATTAGCAGCAGTAATTTAAATCTATAAACTAAACATATTGAAATCCAATTATAGAAAGGCAGTAAGTTGCTTAGATTTTATTTATTATCGAGTCATAACTAACTCCTGTACCTATAGGTGATTGGGTTTATTAGATATTAAGGCCTGTCTATCTAAACTTGGTTATTTTTATAGTAAATAGCGTTTCATCAGAAATACCTACAGTATAGAAACTAAAAATCTTTGTAGTCAAGATTATAATTATTGCATACCTACCTACTAATTTCTGAAAAATGCATTTTTAGAATGAATAGTTGATACAAAATTAATAATGGTTATTCATTAAAACACTGGGATGAATGAAAAATGAGTAAATTTAAAAAAAATCTTTATTATTTAGGTTGTTGGCACACAGCCCAAGCTATGTCGTCATGGGTCAAAATACATGTTAAATATCCTGTTGACCTTGAAACCTTTAGAAATCGATTGTCTGCTTTTAGCGCCATCTACAACATATCGTATTTTAGTGCGGGAAAATTTAAATTCATCTAAAATAAAAAACAAGTCAATATAAAATAAATAATCAGCGATTTACTGTATCATGATTTTTTTTACAAATATTACTGATTAAATTGCGTTTTATGTATTTTATTGGCAAACATGGCTTCGGATTGTATCTTTATTAAAATCGCCATGAAAGGTTGTCAATTTTTGATTGAAGTACATACTTATCTTTTGGAACTTTTTACTTAGTAAATCCTACGCTTTTTTCAAATTCCATTAAATAAATATAATATTTTTGAGATTATCAAATTTGCATACTGGATTATATTAACGATTTTGATTTTGTTAATTTTGAATCGCTGTTGCGAAAAATAAACAAAACTATAAAACACTTTTACCATACTATCTGTAGATTTTAATTTCCATTTCCATAAAAAACTAGAAGTTTCAATACCTACGTTTTTGTGTATAAAATACCTGAAAAGACAGTCGGTTTCTAATTGACATACTCTAACATTAACAAGCTTTTATATTATACTTAACATAAACGTTTCCATAGGTATATTGATTTAATAGTTAAATAGTTTCCATGGAAACCTCACATATTTTGATTACAATTTTCCAGGATGTGTAAAAAATCTAATGTTTTAGGCCAAGCAATAGAGCATGCAAGTATAGCAATTTTTGAGAAAAATCCTAGTAGAAAATGGTTGATGCCATCATATAAAAGATATTACGTAGTATAATTTTGATATGTTTTCGACACGCAAATGTTTTTCAGTAATTTGTTAAGTATAAACATTTAAAACGAAAAAAACCTCCCCTTTTTAGTTTTTTTCATATAATGTAAAAAGAACTAATGGTATGTATAGATAAATCGTAGGTAATTAAAATACGAACAAAATGAGTGGTCGAGCGAGTTAATCGGATCATTAGGAACCGAGGAAATTTGGAAAAACCGGAAAAATGACCATTTTTTTGAATATTCATATTTTCGTCATTTTTCAATTGTAAGAGCTGAAACTTGTTACAAAGAAAGTTCTTCATATGTACTTTATATGTGCGAAGAGCAGACGCCAAGTGACGGTTACTTTTAACGCTATTGCAATTTTCAGCCCATACAATTGAAAAATGACGAAAATATTTTCAAAAAAAGACTAGTTTTTCGATTTGTCAAAATTTTCTCGCTTCCTAATTATCCGATTAACTCGCTCGACCCTTCATTTTGTTCGTATTTTAATTACCTACGATTTATCTATACATACCACTGAGATTGCTACAGTACTTTTTACGTTGTATGAAAAAAACTAAAAAAAGGAAGTATTCTTCGTTTTCAATGTTTATAACAAATTACTTGAAAAACATTTGCGTGTCCAAAATTATACTACGTAATGTCTTTTATATGATGGCACCATCCGTTTTCTACTAGGATTTTTGTCAAAACTATTTACCTATTGCATGGCCTATTTCAACAAGAACCAAAAATGATGATTGGCATATTTTTTTTATACTGTATTTATCACTGTATCCAATTTTGGAAAAAAAAATTCCCCAACAGCTGTAAGCGGTGTAAGCCACCATAG
Organism: Lochmaea crataegi; assembly: GCA_947563755.1. NCBI lineage: Eukaryota > Metazoa > Arthropoda > Insecta > Coleoptera > Chrysomelidae > Lochmaea > Lochmaea crataegi. The sequence continues at coordinate 26,877,413 of OX387432.1, forward strand.
ATCCTCACAGATCGCAGTGGAGGGCCATTCTCTTTCAACCTAATCTATCTTCTATATTTTCTATTTCTCAAAAATATTCTATATGCAGTTTCCATTCAGAAATTGCTTTCTCTACAGTCCACAGTTTGATATAATCGAAAAACTAGATGATGTTCATTAATCTTTACGATGATCCGATCTGCTAGAATTTTCCCGGAAACCAGTTTGTAATTGTACTGATGCTAGATTAGATTTGATGAGGTGACTATTTCACTATGTCTTTTTTAGACCTATCGTGGTCCTCTGAATCTAGATTACATTCTCCAACCCGACTCTCATTAAGTAGCCAATCAGCAGCCGGTGGCTTCTATTCGCCTAGTACAAGAAACCTCTTATTGGTTAGGAAGTCGCACTGGCATAAGATGTTCTCTGCAGTTTCCTCTTCTAGGAGGCAGAATCTGCACATGGCTTCGTCTGTTAACCCCATTAATTTTGCGTATCCATTAATCTTATTTCAGTGCCCCATTAGCATATCTACTACAGTTTAGACAGTTTTCCCAACTTCTTCCGTAAATTTTGGCGATTTGTTTCTGTTCTGGTGAGATTTTCCACCTTTCTAGAGATTTCTGAGTCTCATCCACCATCTTTGGTCCATGGTTATTGTCGATTTTGCGACGCCGCAAAGGTTCCATGTCCAATAAATGATGAGCCTTGTCTGTCCATTTCATCCGCCTTTTCGATGCCTACCACCTCCTGCATTCTAATTTCACCAAGCTATGGTGTATTGTTGTCACTTCTGCTTGGAAAGTTGTGATATCCTTTGCTATACTTTCTTTTAGCCCTACAATTCTGGCTCCTACACCTCTGCACAACTAACTTGTGACCTTGAGGATGTAGACCTGAAAACATTACTTGACAAAGTTGTCAAAACTGACAAAATTAAGGTTGTCTCTCAAATAATAGAACAAAAAACGGTTTTATATTGAAGAAATTGAAAGTATTAAAAGTGTAAATTATAAAAACGATCAAAGAAATTAGCAACAAGATGTATTTTTTCAATATTGAAAAACAAATTTTCTGCTTTATTGATTCTTCTATCCGCTGGCCATTTTTAACGGAATTTTTCACTATTTGGACAATTTTAAACTCCATTGCGTTTATTTCCTAGGGGTAACTGAGGCAAAAATTTAATTCCTATTCAATATTTTCCGATGAATAAGTCATTTCATTTTGAATTCTCCGTTTCAAATTTTTAATATTTATCTTTGCAAACAAAAGTATACTCCGACTCCGAGTGACAAAAGCGCACTCGTATGTTGAAAATCGATATTTATACACGCAAGACTTTTTTTTTTAGAAGAACACCAGCTTTGGATTAAGTTTCATTGGGAAGGTCTTTTGTTGCTTAAAACGTTATCGCTGTGAAAAAGTAGTGCTTCCATTTAACATTGAGAAATTATGTGTGTCGATCTATAGGTACGTCATATCGTTTTCTTTTTTCAATCAATCTGGGAATGTAGTACCTGAAAATTTTAACAATTTTGGTTATAAAATGTTTTGATGAATTATTGAATTAAGTGTGGAGATGTATCAGGTCACCATCTTCAGTGCGTGAGGGTCGCATACTGTACGTGCAGAGGTATTTCTCCTTTTTCTTGGCAATGTCCTGTGAGAAAACCCCCGAGGATTCTTATATAGTTTTTACTAAGGCTTAACAGAGCCTTTAACATCTTTAGATTGAAGTTCCCGAGATATATTTTCGACTGGTTCAGTCCTGGAAGACCTTTCCAGTGAAATGCTCTGTCTCTTTCTTCCTGTGTATGCTGAAGGCATTAGGACTAATTCTGCAGAACGGTTCAGGTACTATAAAGGGTGTGGACGATAGCCCCAGGCTATCTCATCAGCTATTCCATTTTCTTGTTCATCAGCATGGTCTAGTATCCACAGCATGAAGACTATTGTTTTCTCTTAGTTCATTAAATTTGTCTAGGCAGTTCCAAACCATCTCCATATGATCTCAGCGCCTTAATTGACTATCTGAGAAAATTGCGATATTCCAAGTTGCACATCTTTCCTTCTGCTGTTTTGGATCCATCAGTATAGATACCACTTGATGGTATACTTTTTAAGAGCATGATTGGTGGATTCGCTTGTCCATTCTTTTTTGGAGCTCAGTTCGTGTTTGGCTACTATCTGGGGCCAGATTTTTTACTGAGAGAGAAGACCTTCCCGAAAGAACACATATTTGTTTACTTTGTCATTGCAGTAACGAAGACAAAATATCTCTTTCGGGAAATTCTACTCCTCAGTCAAGAATTCGTCCCCTGGGAGGTTCTCATGGGAAGTGAGTTGGTCTCACAGTTTGCCCCAGGATTTTTCCTTCTATTTTCCGATTCTGTCACGATGATTTTAGTCTCTTATCGCTGACATGCTGGTATATTTAAAGACAAGCTATAGAATAATAATATAAAAGGAGGTATTTCGGAGGTAAACATTGCTAGTGACGAAAACAAAATTGTTTTTATCAGTAATTATGCTAAAACAAAACATATATTTAAATATATTTGTGGAAAAATGTAAACATACTTAAATGCATTTAGAACATTGCACAATAATAATTACTTGCCAAAATTATTAATGAAATTTCTGCAATGTTGTTTTTTCCCAGATACAGATTGTTTTACTAATTAGAAATACATCAACTGTAGAATCCTGACTTCAAAAAATCCTAAAAAGGTGACTTAGTTACAGGGTGTTTTATTTAATAATTTTAAAATTATTTGTTCTCAGTATACTTAAGTATTTGACATATTATTTGCATACTTGACGGAAAGTGTAGGTACTAGATTTAGATAAAAAATAGTCCTTATTTGAAAAAAAAAGTTAATGATTTCCTCAAAAAAAGTCTGTGGCAAATGGAGTTCTCCAATGCCAACACACCCTTCCACACTCACACACACTTGAAGACACGAAACGTCGTAGAAAAAAGGAAGCTACTCAAGCTAGCCAATGTCAAACCAAATAAAATTTTTCCGTACCATTTTTTGATATTTTCAAAAATAAAACGGGTTACAGCCAATAATAAAAAAATTACAATTTTTGTCTCCCTCGTATCTCTGAAAATAACACATTTCAGACATGTTTTGGTACCATGACATTGGTCCCCTAAAAAGACAACTTTACTCTCATTTAACCTATTCCAAAATTGCAATTCTGGTACCATTTCAAATGATCAGTCTATATTATGTAAATAGGTTGTGACACTCGGAATTTTTATCTCGAAAGTTTTTTCTCTCATAAAACTTGAACTTATTCATAATTTTTTTTATACGATCAATGGTAATAATTTATTCACAAATCACAAATTATATACCCAAAAATTGCTTGTTAAAATCGTAAATCAGTGTCGGAGGGAAATATCCAACAATAATTTGAAAATTTGCATATTATATTAAAATAAACTGAGAGATGATGAGAGAAGCTAGCACTTTTGCTCCACCGACTACATCCTCTTGGTAGTTGTATCTTAATTTACATTTTATGATGTTATTGTATTTTGGTTGGATTTAAAGTTGTTCGGAGTGGGCGTACTGAAAGTTCCACTATAATTTTGGTAATTTGAGGGATAAGAACGTAAAATAACTTTATGCTATGACCATACCTTATAGCTATGATAAACTTTCTAATTTAATTACATTTGACAATTATTTCCTAGGTAGCACTTATGTGCTACAGTCAAATTGCATCTTTATTTATAGATGTGTCCCAAAATAAATTTATAATACGTCTCATCGGTATTCTTAGAGCACACATTTCTTTCAATGTTGAACTTATTAATGTATCTACTTTGCGTACAGGTATTTTTCGACCTACAATAACTGAACTTATATTTCATATCGTACGTAAAATTTTTTTTAAGTAACATTTTGTCGTAACACAATCACATAACAATAGTAGAAAATTAGATCTGGTATTATAATCCAAAATTTTCAAAAAGGTTTTTAAGTTTGCAAAATAGATACGCATCTGAACAATATTATGATTTTTAAAACGGATGTTTCATTACGTATAGTGAAGACAATGTGTTTTCTTTTACAAAATATTGGCTTCTATTGCTGCTGTTTTTATTTTGCTTCATACACTGACCATCAAAAAATTCCCGGCCACTAAAAAATGGACACATTTTCATACCTATTTTGAACCACTCATTTGATTTTAATGATTTTTATTGTGAACTATATGTCAATTATTTTGTAGCAATACTGTGCTTGAAATTTTGATGTAGAATTTGAAAATATACCGGGTGCTTCAATGTGAAGATGTTTCTTACTCGAAATCTTGAAACTCCTGTAGGATGCAGCAACTACAACAGGAGGTATAAACTGGTGTCAAAATGTAGCCCAATGTTTTATCAACATCTTGGTTTTTCATTCACGTATTAGGTATATATGTTAATAAATAAGATCAATTGTTTGTTAAACCCACGATATAAAAAGAACTAAAAGAAATATTGGAACGTACGTTTAATCTCTTAAATTTGATGAAAATATTGGAATTTTAATAATCGGGTGTGAGCTCCTCATTCAATCGGTTTAGTCAGGATTTGGCCTTCCTACATTCCACGCCACTGGCGGAATTGTCATTTTATAGAATTTTTCCATTCTCCAATACTTTTTATTTAAATGGCCTATTTTTTCTTCATATCGATTAGGTCAAGATTTAGCAAGATATTTACAGTTAAACATGAGGCTAGATCGTGTGTTGTCAAATCTGAGGGTATGTTTCATAGTGGGATTTAATACACTGTTTTGGCACTGAGAATTTTCTGTTTGAAATATTCACACTTTAAACAATCAACCTGTATGTATTTACTCAAAATACGCAAATTTGCTCAATAATACTGGGTGTCCCAGAAGTTTCTGACCCATTTTAACTAAGTCGTGCTTCTTTCAAAAACATTCGGTATATTTTTTTTAACGTTAGGTATTAGCAGGCAAATTTTGTAATTGTTTTTGTCAGAGATCTTTATCTAATAAACAATCATCATAAAAAACCAAATAAACTTACTCATATCTAAACTTCAACAAATTACCTATACATTTTCGGAACGGGGAAGAGTTCAGCTTTCAGATAGAATAAAAGATTAAAGAAATAGACGATATTTGCATTTAAAAAATACCATTTTTTAAAACTTTATATAAAAAGAAATTGTTCATCGAAAACCCCACCTCCCTATCGTTTCTAAGTTCCGAGATTTTTGCAGTTAAAATGGGACAGAAACTTCTGGGACACCTAGTATAGGAAAATAAATTTAAAAGTAATTAAATACTTTCATTTCAATGATCTTCCAGTTCCATAGACACAGTACATTCGGACAACATCACCTGCTTGATAAAATATTTTATATTTAAACAAATTGTTTAAAAGCGGGACTGTCCCACAAAAAGCGGTACTATCTCCCAAAACGCGGAACTATCCTACACAAAGCGGCACTGTCCCCTCACAATCGAAACTCTCTCCTAACAAACGGGGACCTTTGGTCATTTTGGACATACACCTTACAGATTATAAGTACTCCTCAGATTATTTATACTTCTTTCGTTAGTGTATGTTTGGCGACAAAAATTTAAGTTTTTAACAGAGATTGGGATGGTACAGTTAAGAAATCTCGAAATTGGTTCTTTGTTCTGTAACCACTTTGTTGTTCATAAATTAGTCTACAAATGGAAGCCTGTATGTAAAGATAATTTTTGCTCCTAATTTTGAATTTACCTGCATAAGCAACAACAGCTGCTATATTTACTTTTCTTTCCCCATACATACATATTTTGATTGCTCGTTTCATATTAATAAGGTTTCTCTATTTCTATCTTATTTATAGCAATACTTCCCAAGAAGATCAGTCGGAAAAAATTGACCCCCTAGATTTGGAAGATGGAGAAATTGAGGACGACGAAGAATCTTCTGCAGCTCTTCCAGAAGCACCTCCAGTGGTTGAACCTCAAATCTCAATTCAAAACAGGCCTCCTGAAGTTGAGCCTGCAGAAATTGTTATTAGTGAAAAAGACAAAAAAAAGAGAGATAGGGCTGAGCGGTCGGAAAAGAGAAGGCAAAAAGAAGACAAAGGTAAAAAACATATGACCGAAGCAGAAAAAAGTATATTGCATTTGAGGAAACGAGAAGAAATGCAGTGGAAGAAATGGGAAAAATTGAGAAGTAAAGACCCTATAGATGTGCAAGGTAATAAATGAATGAATGAAAATTATCATTATCACAATCACGTTGTCATAACTATTCCACTTTTGACTAGGTACATCTCTCTTTTAAATTAAAAGGGGGTCGATTGGCCTGGTTGGCCTTACCACACTGCAACCTATAAGATTTGTGTACACCCTACATGTTTTAGTCCAAAAGATCTAGGCTTCTAAGAAAGTCTATTATCTGTTTTGTAGCTGAGTCTGTAACATGATCAGGCTCTAAGTAGAACTTTTCCATGTATTTAAGGCGTTGGCGAACAATTACTTTGCAATTGCTGATAATGAGTTCCACTGTGTCATCTGTAGCAGAGAAGTTATCTGAGTGAGCAGGGTACAGTGAGAATTCCTGTGATTACCCTAAGATCAGATTTCTCAAGTTCCAAGAGCAATTTAGCGTAGTGAGCAGAAGGTCGAAATAATCTTTTTGCCTGTCTGAGGCATGGAGTTTTTTCCTATAGGCTGCTCTAAGTTCCTTTTTCCATTTTTGGACTTCTTCCACAATGCGGCTTTTTGGGATATTACAAAATAGTTCGGGTCCGATAAAAGGAGTACATTCTCCTTCTTTTGCAAGACTATCAGTACTTCTCTCTTTCTGTGATCTGTTTTTGCTTCATGTACTTATTTTGTTTGCTCATTCTCTGTATGTCCTCATCAACTAAGTCCTACCCTCAATAATTTTTTTGTATATAGGGAGATTCATTATAGTGCGATAAAGTCCAATATCTTGTAAATCCTCGAATAAAACTTTTACCGATTGTAGCCAGGGCCCATATTTTAAAATCAGTTGCAATTGTACAGCGTGTTCCAGAACGCCTAGTCAGGTCAAAGTTACATTTTCTTAAATGGGACACCCTGTATTTTACTTCAAATTTGAATTCTGTAAGTAGATATTATGAAGACCATCTTCAAGCCTGCATCGATGTAGAGGGTAGTCACTTTAAGTATCTTTTGTAATTTATTGTTGATTTTTTTAAAAATTTTAGTATATTTGTAATTGATGTGAATACATTTTGTATTTTTGGATTTTTTTAATCATAAAATTGAAATATCACAAAAACTATTCAGTTTGGGTATAGGGAATACTTGATCAAATTTGAAGTATAGTAAAGTAACTTTCATTTACCGATAAAATTTCAGGGTAATCCACTTCACAATTGTGAAACGGATGTATTCGAGTTTGGACTCGCCCCGTATACGGTTTCTTAGATATGCAAGCAGGTCTAGTAAATTATGATACTAGAAGACCATCACAGACGTATGGGTGTAACAGATTAATTTCAAATTGTACAGTTTAAAGTATACGGGGTGTTGAACTCATTACGATTTTCAGGAACAAGTGGTCAGAACTTTTTAAATACACTGTATAACCTTCTACAACTTTATATCAGTGCAATGGAGAAGTCAAGCAGAATTCAAATTTTAAGTAAAATATAGGGTGTTCCATTTAAAAAAATGTAACCTTGATCTGGCACGGAGATCTGAAACACGGTGTACAATTGCGACTAATTTCAAAGTATGGGACTTTAGGCTGGCTACAACCGGTCCATTTTTTTTTCGAATATCTTTGAGGATTTACTATAGTTATTGGACTTTATCGCACTAATGAATCACCCCGTATATGTGTTTTTTATTATACCAATTTTGGTATAATTTCTACAATGTTTTTATGGCAGATGTTTCGCTCAGATGTATTTTTTTGTGATTATCTTCTTTGATTCTTTAGTTCAATAAAAAAAAATTTCGAATCAAAGTTTAATTATTCAGCATTAATATAGCATTTTGGAGCTCTAATTGTATACAGTTATTTACTCCATTTCCAATAAAGAATGCACTAGTACAAACAAGTGTTATCAAAAAATACCCACACATTTTTATCTCTATTGTTTTTTATTTATTTTATCTACCATAGAAGGTAAAACACAATTTCTGGGCTGCGTTTATGTTATAAAGTCAACCTAGTCTTCAATTTTAGACTAGGTTAAATGTTGTAAGCTTTACGTTAATAATGTTAGGTGAGTTCGGTGATTTTATATACAAGGCTTTCCAGATAATCTAGGACAAAACTTAGTACTGAGTAGGTAGTATTGAAATATTGTCAGTACCTCATTATAATTTACAGGCTTTGCTAAATTATATTGTTCTAAAGGTGCAAAATGAAAATACATTTTTAATGATAACTGTCAATAAAATTTTCTGTGTATTCAAATTAGTATCATAGGAATTATTAGTCTTCAGGCTAGTTGCCAGATTCCTTTCCCTCTTCTATACATTTTCAATAGACTTTTTTTTCTGGTCAAGATGGGAAACTCGTGTTCGAATGGGTCCTGTCCAGGACCCAAACAGTGTTGGACTCATCCCCAAAGGGATGCCTACCACCCAAACCCACCTCAAACTCGCCGCTACCCCCGCCTCAGAATCACTACACTACCCTAGCATACTTCGAAACGGGCGGCGGTCCCTCGCACACTCTGCACTCACACCGTCGTCTTCACCCTATCTGACTCCTACCTCTCATGCCATATCGAGTCCTTCTCTCCCCCTAATCATGCTCTTCACTAAGCCACTTACCTCCATCCATTTCTCCTCCCCCCTCAACATTATCTCCACCATGTTCTCCCAATACACCGCCTCTCCTAGTTTCCTCTCGAACTTCTTCAGCACTTTCTCGTTCTTCCAGCATCTAAACACATGCCCCACATCATCCAGCACTTCACACCTCTCGCACACTCCAGTCTCTCTTTTCCAAATCTTGTGGAGGTACCCTACTCTCGACCCATGTCCAGTGAGCACCTGTGTCAAGAAGTACTTCACCTCCCCGAATATCCATTTCCTCCTCCATCCATTCCTGTACTTCCTCTCCGGTTGCACCCCACCAGCGTTTGTTCTTGGCTCTAGCCATCGCGTCCAATGGGTAGGACCATGACTGCACTGCTGCTACTAGTCCATCCACGTCCTGTACCATCTCTGCACCCGCGGGAGTGGCCTAACCCTCACATTCACCCCCGCTCTTTCACCCCACACCTCCGCACCGTACAACATACGTTGCTCTACCGTCCTACCAATTACCTTCCACTCTCCCGGCCCTTTCACATTACACATCAATCTCCCCAGCCATGATGCCCTTATTTTCCCCTTCTGTGCCGCCTTTAACATGTGTGTTCTGAAGGATAATTGACTATCCAACCACATCCCTAGGTATTACACAGACTCCTCCATACGAATTCTCCTTCCCTTCACCATCACCCCCACTTCCCTCCTCTTGCTCCGTCCATTCACTAGCAACCCCACCATCTTATCTTCCGCCACTTCCAGTCCGCACCGCTCTATCTTCTCCACAATCCTCCTACACATCCCCTTCGCCTTTCATACTATCTCACCTTTGCCGTACATGCCAGACACATCGTCATCATACACCGTAATCTCACATCCCTCATCACATACTATCCCACAAACCTCATCAAACACACACTTCCAGAGCGTCGGTTCCAGAACCGAGCCCTGGGGCACTCCAGCCTCCGTCTCATACCTCCTCCCTCTAGAGTCTACTATCACACGCCCCGTCAGGAAGTCCTCTACCAGGTTAACCAACCCCTCCCCTACTCCAAGCCTCTCAGCAACGCGCTCAACACCTCCCGTTTGCTGACACTGTTGAACGCGTTCTCAACGTCGAAGAACACGAGTAGGGCCAATTAATTGTTCTTCCAGTTGCCCTCCCTAGCCCTTTCCTCCAAGCCCATCATCACCCTGCCCAGCGCCGAGATGCATGATTTCTCCTTCGTAAACCCGTGCTGGTTTACCCTAAAACCCCCATTCTTACCAACTTCCTCCTCAATCCTATCCTTTATTATCCCCTTCATCAATTTACCCATACCACTCAGCAGACTGATGGGTCACTCGCCCGCTTCCCCTCTCTACCCGCCTTCTTCATCAGTCTCACCCTGGCCACCTTCCATCCTTCCGGGAACTCTTCCTCCCTCAGCACCCTGCTGAATAGTTCCCAGAAGTACACCCCATTGTCATCATATCACCTTTCCTTACTTTAATGTTTCTTCCACCCCCTCCTCTACTTCCCACTTCTCTACCGGCCTTATCCCCCTCATTTTCCCTACCCCCTAGTATCCTGGACTTCCAGAATCCCACCTTCAACCCCTCCTTCTCCCCCTTTAATCTCCTCCCAATCTTCCTCTAGCGCCTTGTTCCTATTTCCACCCATCCTTTTCACCGCCATCTCATATGCCTTTCCCCATGGATTTCCCCAGTAACTCTTCCCACTCCCCTCTTTTTCCCTCTCCACCCTACGCTCCAGTTCCTTCTTCTTCTCCTTGTATCTCCCTTTTCCCTCTATCCTTCCTCATTCCACTCCATTCCCTTCGCTCACGCCTAATGCCTCTCATTTTCAATGGACTGCCATTTTCGGTATCGTAATAAAAAATTTCTCATTCATCGACAAACTTGGCAAATTTATTTAGCAATATTACTTTTCCTTGGAAAACAAATAATTTACTTAGAGCCAAGTTTTGGCCTTTCTTTTAGACCTTGTTATATTACATTGACCATAATTTTGTTTTCTCGATAGATGACGACTTTGCGAAAAATATTGAAAAAACATTAGCTACAATTTTAAGTAAGAAAGAAAAAGAGGCAGCGGCGCTAGCTGCGGGTAACAGCGGAGATGACGTGGAAAAGGAGAGAGATAAAAGTGAAGATAAAAGAGGAAGAAAACGGCGAAAAGGTGAAAAAGATAGAAAAGTGAGTTGATAGGCTAGTAGTTTGTTTAAACGGTGAAGCAGTTTAGTTATATTTTTCAGAGCAAACAAAGAAAATTTGATTCTCCAAAACCTGAAATAGATAAAAACGAAATGATAAACATGCGCGGAGGAAGTCCTAAAATGGAGGACAGGATAGAACCTCCTCATTCCGGACACTCAGAAGAAAGCTACGAATCCGAATATTCCGATGATCCAAGTAGGTTAGAAGATAAAGAGAGAGACGGAAAAAGAAAACGACGAAAAGGAAATAAGGATCGTGGTAGAAGTAAGAGGGATAAGGATTGGAAAAATGAACAACAACCTCTTAAAGATTCGCAAGGAGTTTGTGTATTCTATTTACAAGGAAAATGTCAAAAGGTGAGATTCATTTTTACAATTACTTAAATTTCAAAAAAGGTGTTTTAGGTTTAATTGTACTGGAAATAATGAAAAAATTAAGCTATTTTGGTTTTTATTTTTCAGATTGATTGTCCTTATTCCCATGAAGCTGTGCCTCCAATGAAGCTCGAACTGTGTAAGTTTTACCTGATGGATTGTTGCGCTAAGGGTGACAAATGTTCATATATGCATTCTGAATTTCCTTGTAAATTTTACCACACAGGTTTACACTGTAGCCAAGGAGACGATTGCAAATTCGCCCACGGCAAGCCGTTGTCTGAAAGTAAGATATCAACTAATTTCAAACGTCCAATTAACCCATTAACACCTAAAAAAAACGAAGAGTGGCAAGTTTGTTTTCGTAAATTTCGTTTCATAACCTATATTTTTAGCGAATAAATAATTTAATTTAGGGCCGCTGTTTGATATAAAGTACCTATGCAACTGTCTTTGCCTAGTACAATTTTCAAAATTACATCAAGTTTTTCCAAATTCAATTGTATAAACGACGAACACGTGCCGAATTTCTTGCAGATCAGAGAAAAGTCAGCACACGCTTTTGCAATTGATTTTTGGACAGGAGACGTTAATTCTCACGGCTGGACATCGATAATTGCGCATGCTTCTTCTGTCCTGTTGAAAAGTTTTTACCGCTTAACTTCACATGGCTGGTATTTTTTAACTTTCCTAGCTAATCTTGAGATTGTCTGGAAAATTTAAACGATTTTTTACCAATACGAAATTTGTAATTTATAAAAAATATATTCTTGAATTTTGATTAAATTTGTAAACTGACTATATAATTAAAAGTGGAACTGTAAATTTTCGAAATTTCAATAATAGAGAAGTATGTGAATAAGAATATGCGATTAAACAGTGATACCCACTTATATTTTTTAAAATTGTCACAAAAAAATCAAAAATTGCAATGTCCATTTTACAACAGTATTACATAAATTTAATTGAAAGTGTGGAAAAAGTTGATTTTGGACAATTTAAAGCAGTTAAGTCAATTATATAACAATAATTTTCATACAATTTTATACAGGCTGTTTCACGACGATCTTACACTATCTATGTCTTGGAGACTACTCTTAGGATTTCCATAAAAATTGGCATAGATGGGATTGTCTTCAAATAATGACAATTAATACTATTTAATTATGACAGGTAAATACATAGCTTGCTAAAATGAAAGAATAAATAACAGGGCCTACGCCTACACAATAATAAGGCTGAAATAATTAATATTTTTAAATACATGTTAAAGAATAAAAATATGGTTTTTTCATTTAATAATGAAGATATTTAACTTTTTTGAACTTGAACTTCTCATCCTTTTTTAACAACCCTATATACAAAAAATAAGTTTTCGACATGTCACCAATTACCTTGATCGTCCTACTAATCATCCCGACAAGATGTTTTTTATTTGGTATTGGGGATAATTCACATAGAATTTTCAATATGAAGGTAAATAATATTCAGGGTGTTAATTTTAAAATAACAAAGTTGTCGTTTACTTTCGGTATAATCGGAAGTGACATGTATGTCAAAATGTTTTCCATAAATTCGCCATAACTTGTTCCCCATCTATGCCAATTTTTATAGAAATCGAGTGAGTCTCCAATATATAGATAGTGTAAGCTCGTCCTGAAACAGCCTGTATAGTAATTTTGATTCGTGTGATTGTTTGACTGTTTTATGTCTTGTGTGTGTGAAATATTTATGCATAAATACAAGTGTGACTGCAAAGAGTATGTTATCAAAAATATGATGTTTAAACATGTGCATAATGTATGAAAGAAATGTGCTAGTCAATTTTGTTTTGATTTTCTCAGATTGTTTTCATTTTTTGTATTCAATAAAATGTTGTTAAACTATACGAAAATCCTTTATTTTTGTGAGTTTATTGATTGTATGGTTGAAAGCTCAAGAGTAAATAGTTTTTGCCTTTTCAGGGCAAATGCTTGTTCATTTGTCAAATAAAGTTGATTTATTATTATTTCATGTTTCATTTTCTACTATGTTCTAGTTTGTAGACTTATAAATAAATATATACATTATGAAAATGGTTACTCAACCTAAAAAAAATCAACAGTTCCAGAGAAAAGTAAAGATCATTTTGTATTACGTTTAAATTTGAATGAACATTGCGGCAAAATTCGAAATAAACGCATGCGTAAATCGATGTTCGGCAGTAAGAATTAACGTCTCGTATTTTGGACAACCTTTACCTATTTTTACCAATAAATTAGATTACAAGAACGTGGTGAGACTAAAGCTGGATACGCATCTGCTGCAACATTTTTTTGCAACAAAACATTGTACACGACAAAGTGACAAGTCTTGGTATACTACGGTATACCTAGAACCACAAGTATGGTATCAAAGCATACACAGCGCCACACTTCGTTTAGTATCACTTCTTCTCCTTTCTTTTTGTTATCATCTTTATTCTATTTTTCTAAACGCTGCAATTAATATTTATTTCTGTGGTTTAAACCGTACATAACCACACAAATATTTCGAACTTTTATGATGAGAGTGGAGAATAATTTAAAAAATGGACTTAAATCTCCTTGTGAATGGACGAGAAATTTCACAATAGACCAGCCCAGAAAGACGTCACTGACAGGTCGGCCATATTGTGCTGGAGGGCATATATTCTATTTAGTTTTCATTGTTTACTGGTAAACAACGGATAATAGTTAGAATTTAATTAACAATTAGTTCTTAAAAGTATCTAAAATGCGGGGATGCGGGGAGAGAGATAATGTAGCTTTTTTTCAATTTCCAGCTGTTTTACCGAAGCGATGTGACTTTTTAATTGATCTCTCTGTGCAACGCCGCGATGCTTGGATTAATGTTAATTAGTGTACCTGTATCATTCAATTTTTGTTCATAAAACACAAACACACAAGGTTCAACTCCAACTAATCGATTGGGTTGCCCTCCAGCACAATATGGCTGACCTGTCAAAGTCATGTGTTCTACAGTCAAGGTACCCTATAACGATACCAAAGTGTGCCTGGTACATGCCAGAAAAAATCGTCTATTAGGTGCGTTCTTTTTGACTAAGATTTCACCTCACTTCACTTAATGTGATCTGATATTTAGTAATGTTAGTAAGCACCAAAAAGAACAACAGTCTTAATTGAAACGTGTGATTTGCAGAAGCATCATCAAGGGAAATATTTAAAATATAAGGCAGCATGATATAAGTAAGTTGTCTATGATCGGCATCTAATGAAGTTATTCTTTCCATGATCCCATAGATAACATTCACTCAAAACCAAGGAAAATTAGGGTATATTGTTTAAAACCCATGCAAATCAAATATTGTTTCACCCCCTCCACTTTATTTCCGACTCAAGTCTATATGATGCTCCCGCACAGCACTTTCAGCATCGGTGAAGCGGAAAGAGAAATCTCAGCTCACTTCGAAGTGTGTAAATAGAAAAGAACGCGCATATTACTGATATCTCAGTCAAAAGGAACGAAACTATTAAGTTTATAGTTGTGGTCACAATAGATGCAGTATCGGCAGAATTTTTAACTACGCCGTACATGAGCGAAGTCAGCCAAATAACAAAATGTCGTTTTGTTATGGAAGTGGTATACCATTATACACTGCCGTATTAATAGTATATCATCGGATGAAAAATATATATTGGAATTATCCGACAGCGCACGCCAGAGCATGCATGGCTGCTATTTAATATTTAGTCAATATGGACGATACCGTTGAACCACAATTGACTCTTGGTAGTCTTAGTGGAGGGCCTAAACTTTTCAAGAGTGTTTTATTTCCGACATAAGTTTCCAGTTCTTTTTGAAACTCTATTCTTTTCTCCTCTAAGTATTCAAATGTAGTCTACATGTTTTGGCTTTTTAGATCAATGTGTGTGTATTATTACATACCTACTTATTGAACTAATGTGATTAAAAATTTTCGTGTGCCCTTTTATTGTTCAACCACCCTGTATAATCAATTGAAATATTACCGAGAATTGTAAAATATGAAAACTAAAAATTATTTGTACCCTGAAATGTAGCTTAATTTATTATTAATTACTTTTTGAAACAGCAGCGCTAGATTAAATGGGTTTCTTGTTGCGGTTTTTTATTGGCAGAGATATACTCTTTAAGCTGGAAAATTAACCTATTGACAATTTATGTCAAAATTAATATGGTACAAATACAATTTGTTAACAAACATTTATAACGAAATTGAATTTACGAAGACCCTTTGTTTTTTCTCTTCCTGCATCTAACCAACTAACCCGTTCCGAAAGTATCCCACCATCCTACTAAAAAAAAGTACCATAACACTGACCAAACCAATTTACAGGTCTGAAGCAAATTTTATTCAAACACATAGAAACTGCTCCGCGCGAGATACTGGGAGGGTTTCCTAGGATCAGTCGCGAGGAGGCATTGAACATGATAAATGAGACTCAGGACAAACTGCAGGAACAAGATGAAACCGAAAACAAACCGGTAGTAAAAGGTGGGATACCATCATTGTTTGATATTAACGTACCCGTGCCCCCTGAATTATTGCAAGGATGCGATGGTTAGTTTTTTTATTTTATTTTAAGTTTAGTTGTTTAACTTTTATTTGGAATGGCTCGAGTTTTTATTATATTTGCTTGGCTATTTTTATTTGAAATGCGGAAGAGAAAAAGCAGTGGGAGTTGGTAAATCAATCTATTATCACCGAATAATTATTTAAAACTAGCACCCTGGCTTTGCTCGGTGACGCCCACTTCGCATTTTACTTACTTTTAGTATTTTTATCTGGCGATAGAATCATTCTTTTTAGGTATCGTTCGCACAAGTGTTGAATATCTTTCGCGTTCCAATTGATTATGTATCGTTCAAAAACTGTACCAACTGGAAGGGGGTGATAATAGAACGATTCCTTGCTTAGCACTAGAATTGGCGGAACTGACATGCGTCGAAAATGTTGATGTGTTAGTTCAAGAACCGTCCCTAATTCGAGTTTGCGCATTATGCAGTTCTAGTACAGACCTCTACACGATTCCAGAACGGTTCATACATGCCAGTTGGAACAAACCTGAATGTTTTTCGTTTCCACTTTACAAATTTAGCACTTGTGTTTGGCGCAGACCTTCTGGTCACAGCTCATGAGAATGTTTTTTTGACACAATAAATTAGAACAATAAGTAAGATGCGATGTAAACATGCCATATTAACAAAGATATACTTGAAAATTTGAGATAGGATTTTCTCAAGATAATAGCTACATGTGTAACAAATTTGCAACAAATAATATGAGTATCTATCAAGATAATCAGAAATTGATTCCCTTGATACAATTTGATATATATTTTAGTCTGAAAGTCATCAACTTACTTCCGTGAATAGGTCTCTTACAGTTTAACCCGCCATCATTGTCGATAATCTATACGATCACCATAGTGTTAGATT
Organism: Lochmaea crataegi; assembly: GCA_947563755.1. Classification (NCBI taxonomy): domain Eukaryota; kingdom Metazoa; phylum Arthropoda; class Insecta; order Coleoptera; family Chrysomelidae; genus Lochmaea; species Lochmaea crataegi. Next base: position 26,894,253 of record OX387432.1, read on the forward strand.
TTATCTAACATTGGAGTTTTTTTTCAATAAAACAATTTTATTTGCTTTGTATCTTATTTTAATCAGTAAAAAATTAAAATAAACCCTTTAGCAAATAAAAAAACAAGGTAATGGTAATAAGAAAACAAAAAATGATACCAATCATCAGCAGAAACGGTAAGATTGGTAAGCAGAGTAGCCCTTTTTATATGGATTTCGTTTACATTCTTTTCTTCCTTCTGATTTACTGGAAACAAAAAAAATCATACGTAATCTAGTAAGGAAAGCAAGTAGATAAAAAATTTTCTCCACGATCATCACAGAATTTGGAAATCAAATTTGATTACAGAATGCTGGAATTCTCTCTCTTGAGATTGAAGAAATATTCTGCAACACCTCTGCCCCCATGCAATTTACATGTATTTACATTCTCTCTCTAGTGATAGAATAATATTCTTACACTGGTAAGCAATAATAGCATTAGCCTTGACGCAGTTGATTGTCATCGTAGTGGCAAAACATGAGTAAGTGTCAAAATTATTGTTGTCACTTAACTCTAACCTAATCTAACCTATTGAGTGTTTACCTAATATAATAATTGTGATTGAGTTCAGTAATAAAAATTATCTCTTGTTCATTTCTATTTAAAAACATATATTTAAAATCTTCGATCGTGGAGAAAGTATAGTCTGCTACTCGGTTAGAATGAAAATTCGTGATGCTCGTGGTTCCTCACGCTCGCCTTCGGCTCGCGCTCGGAACTTTCCACTCGCATCGAATTTTCATTCTAGCCTTGTTACAGAATATACTATACTATAATTTAATTCTCATCAGAATCTTCTTATCTTTCCGAACATTCCATGCAAATCAAATTGGTGTTCTTTGCAAAATGGATTGGTGGAAATATTGATACTCCTAGACTGCAATTGAACATTACAGAGTGGGGTACAATAGTGCGCCGCCAGGCATATCTAGAAACAGACACTCGACAAAAAATCAAATCTGTTTGATTTTTCCTAACATCGACATGGCGTGCTAAGCATTTTTTTCTTTAAAATTTGTGGCACTGCCAGTGTTTCAAAATTTTATCAAAAAGATTCAATATGATACTTTACTTGAAATGTATTCGCCTTTTGCGTTTAATCATTGCAATCGTCTCAATTTTTATTAGGTTATTCAGAATGCTAATGGAAGTAGTGAACATCGAGTAACAATGATTATATAATTCATGATAAAGATAGCCAATAGAAATTACGAATTGATCATAGTTACAGCGTATAGATAACCGATTATACGCTTGACGACGTGGTTTAATCAATTCGTTTTTTCGGTGGGTCCAACAATATGTTTTGAAGTTTCTCAAAACGCTGAAAACCCATTCATTATATTATCGTGACGAATACGACTCGAGTAATCGACATAATCGCTTATTTTTCACTCGTAACTCGAAGTAATCCTTAAAAACGACTCGAGCTACGCTCTCGTGATTTTTCGCAGATTACGCCTCGTTTCTCGTAAAAATGTTGTAATAAAACCGAATCAAAACTCCTCGGTTAATTTTGATTTTCTTGGTAGTTTTCATAAAATATGTCGATTTTTCTTCCGAATTGCAATGTTGCAAAAATTGGGATTGATCGTCAGAGTGTTCAAATACCAAGAAAATCAAGAAATATTTAAAAACTCTTGCCTCATGTCTGGAATATTTATTTTGTCCATTTTTATTATATTTTATATTATATGTTGTTCAATAATTTTGTAAATTTTTTGGTTTTCTATTAATTTTGGATGAATGATTTTCCCGTAATTCATAACTTTTTATAATATTACTGCAGACATTTAAAAAAAAGTACACACAAATACACATCAAAAATGAATTGTTATATAAAATCCATCTAACATTCGATCGATATAAATTTATTTCTAGATAAAAACAAATTAGATAAGAGCAGAAATCGACCATCAAGATGGCAGGAACCAGAGACCTCTCTAATGGGTAAAGATTTCCCTCTAAAATCATTCAATTTTGGACAAGATCAGGATATGAGGATAAACAGGTAAAATTTTAATGCGTTACTAAAACCTTTTGAACACAATCTTTGTCAACTTTTTGTTTTGCTACATGATTAACGTTTTTATGTCCGAATGAACTAAGCAATATTAACTCTGTACACCCATTAAAACTAATGCCTCCCCAAACAGTAACTGTACCATCTCTGAACGCATGAATTTCCTTCGATTTCTTGGCACTAGAGGAAGAGTAAATACACGAACACGCCGACTATCAGAAAACCCTCCATACCTCGACTCATCTGTGAACAATGCAGATTTCCATTCAACATTCCATTCCACATTCTCATTAGATTCAACATTCCAATTCACATGTTCACTAGCCCATGCCAATCGATGTTGCATTTGAATTTGTGTTAATGGATTATCAAAAGTCGTCGTGAACGTAAGTTAACCTCATGTAATATTCGAGGTACTGTTTCAATTGACACCGAAACACCAGAAGCATTCAAAAGACACTGTTGTATTATCCGACAAGTACTCAGAGGTTCTCTATGGGCATACAGAATCAGATAACGATCTTGGGCGGTGGTGGTAACCCTTGGTCGTCCACCACTGGGGTCTGTCTCCCGTTTCCAGTTGCTCGATATCTACAGAGAAGCCGCCAAATTACACTTTCACTGACTTGGAAATTGTTCGCAACTTCTCTTTGAAGACGACATGCCTCAATCCTAACAATGGCCCTACTAGCTTCATCCGCACCAATAGAACTTTTTTCTAAATTTTACTTAATATGTAAGTTCTTCAAAAGATGTATATAATTAATTTACCTCAGAATCAAAGTAATTCAGGTAATTTAAGGCAACTTTTTGAAGCTATAGAAAATCTTTCCCGTCTCTGCTCAAATTTTATATCTGCCAGTCCTCTTGTCATATCTTAACATTTTTTTTTCTTAATTTTTTTTTATAAATGTCTCGTCAATTTATTGGTTGCATTACTAACAATTTTCTTTAAAATATCACATTTTACAGTATTAAAACATACCTGGCCGATTGGGTGTACAATCAATTGTTATTTAGTTTAAATATATTTAAGTTAGATTTTTAATAATATTAATTTAATTAATTAATTACTTGTTTGATATAACAATCCAATTTTGTAGCTTGTACATTTCAATTTCCCTATTACTTGAGACTTTAAATTTATTCCTCTTCAAATGTAGAATTTTATCAAAATCATCTACTTGTAAATTTGTTCCTGTTATTTTGTTATTATTACTTAGATACTTTACTTGTATTTTTATTTTCAGCAATGGTGATATTGATATGCGAACTTTGCCTCCCCCTTTAACAAATTTAACATCAACGAAACCACCCATGTCTAGCAAACCTTCAGATATTCAAGATTTAGATCTGGAAAGGTACAAAAGAGAAGCAGGCATTTTACAAGATGTGGACATCCGTCCAAGTAGTCTTTTACCTTTCCCTTCGACAACAAAAGATATCGACATTAGGCAACCGTCGTTACTCGTAACCAAAGACATAGATATAAGACAAATTCCCCCAGTATTTAATACGTCAATGCCTTCGGCGAATCTAGATAATGATCTTGAAGATGAACCGATGTTACAGATCGATACCGGTGAAGATAAAAAAGAAGACATGTCAGTACCAGCTGATTTGCCGAAAGCACAAAGAGACCTGTTTATGAGGATTCAAGCTAATCAAAAAGACCATATTTCAGCATCTGATGAAAAGCAAGATTTTGAATTAGATGAAAATATTAACTGGTATTCTGATGATGACGATGAAGATGATAATAGACTGACAATTAAAGTTGACAACGAAGATACTAAAGATAATAAGGAAGAGAGTCCGGAATCTACGGAACCAAAGTAAGTTTCAATTTGATATAGATTTTAATTAATTTATTATTCTACTTCTTTATTTTTTATTGATTATAATTCATTTTTAGTGATTTCCTTATGAGCCCAACTGCAATTAAACCTCAAGATGTCGTTGACAAATTGGGCGACCTCTCAAAAATTGATATTTCAGCAGAAGTAACTAAACTGTTAACATCTATGAGCCAAGGGCGTAATCAGTTTCCGTTTACATCTAAGCCACAAACTACCGAAGAAGCTCCTAATACCACACCTCCTAGAGTAACGTCAGATCCTCGTACTGCTAGACAAGTAAGAATATATTTTTAAATGTTACTTAATTTATTAACTCTCTTAAACAGTTTAGATACAAGATAAAAAAATAATTAATTTCCAGGATCCTAGATTAGCTCCTGATAAAGGTGATTCTCCGAGAACGGATCGTAGACTTCCAGTTGATCCTAGACAAAGACCAAGGCAAAGTTCGACAGAATCGGCACCAAAAGAAAAAATCACTATTTATGAACAAGGCAGTATCGACAAAAATGTTTCTCCTTCTGATGAAGATATTGATATACGAGGTAATTATTTTGTCGATAATAATTTAAGTCTAGGTAAATTCCATATATCAAAGTCAAAATCTTACTATATCTTACCAAATCTTCGTTTCTCACTTATCCAGGGCCCAATTAACCAGATTTCACTATATTATTACCTTAATTATCACATCAGTTAGCATTTTCTACTCATAAACTAATTGTAATTATTTTTCAGGTTTGAGATCAGATGTCGATCTCCGAAGCCTCCAATTACCGTTCAAAGGTATGCAAAATTACACCCCTGCTTCAGAAATCGATGCCAGTATAAATTCCCATCCCCATATAACATGGCGATTAGTCATCGCAGAAATACCTCGACCAGACTATACCGGTTTAAAGCTCAACATAAGCGATGCCGAAAAAACTGGAGATCCTAGACTGCGTAAGATTTTCCGTCTCAGTACAGAAGAAAGAGATACGCCCATGAGTCCAAAAGCCAGCCCTAAAGCAAGTTCAACGGTAAGGGTGGATCCTAGGTTAAGAAAAATGGAGGAATCAAAATCAGATCCGGCTGCATTGAATATGAACTATAATCAACAAATAACTATGCTTAGGAGCTCCGTTTTTTATGAAAGTTTAACAAGTCAACAAAAGTTATTGTTGAATCACGAGTTGAGTCTTCGTAATGATTCCACAAATATGCACGATCCCGTATTGAATAATTTGCTATCCAAATTAGACATTATCCCAGATGCCAACGTACAAGCCAATCCGAGCTTAAATGCAGCGTTATCTATTCTCACTAATGCTGCTGCTAAAATGAATCCCATGATCGGACACAATCCCCCAATGGTACCGCCCTTGGGACCTAATATGAATCAACCGGGATTACTAGGGGCTGCTCCTGGTATTCCAAATCTTCCTACCGACTTCCCGATTAATTTTGATCCTAGAAACGGCGGATTATTGGGAAACGCGCCAATGCCATTTGGAGGTTTTCCTCCGCCTCACGAAAACCAAAACTTCTCGTACAACGATGACTATTATCCTCCTGAAAATCAAGGAAATTACCAAGGAGGAAACAGGGAAATGAGAGGCGGATTTAACAGAGACAGGCGGCGAGGTAGGAATAACTTTCACAATAGGCATAATGGTAATAGAAATTTTAGGAATCATAGAAATAATAGGTCAAATAGGACGCATTCTCCGCCTTAATATTAATGTTTAATTAGATTTTTTTATTAATTAAATTCTTCCTTGTACATAAATTGTTATTAATTAAATAATAGGTTATTGAGGATTTGTTTACTTGGATTTTGTAAGAAATAAATAATTTGATAACTGCTTATAGTTGTCTTAACTTCTTTTTATTTTGTTTTAAGATTTGCACCATAATTCGTTTGGTAAATAGAGAGTTAATGGAAACTTGAATGTACTGCCTTGCAGTATTTGTGATAAAAATATAGTGCTCGATCGTAAAACAGATTTATGATTTTTGAATCCCCATAATAGGGCAAGTCCACGTTACGTCATCTATCAGTCGCCCTGAGATAAACGAGCGTTATCTGTACAGCACGTGGTTCTCAATACTTATTTGATTTAGTGCTTTTTTCGACGTTGTTATAATTGCTTAGGTATTTTAAAAGATATATAAGACTGTTTATAATAAAAAGGAACATTAAATCCATACAAAACAACCTATCCTCAGGGCGACTGTCTTTAGTGTCAACTTGGCAATTGGTGGACATTCCCTATAATGTACATTACAAGTTTGTTTTACAAAATTTAACCACACTTTTTTTTAAATGAGTCAGTATCGGAAAAAAATTTTTCTCGTCCAAATCGTTTTTATTTATTAATTTGACGTAGGGAGAACTACCATTGACAAAAAAGAAACCGAAAAAAGTGAGGTTATGTTATGTAAATAATGAAATAAAGTACTGCAGTAAGCGCGTACAAATAGGGCAAGTCCACGTGACGTCATGTGACAGTCGCCCTGAGGACAAACGAGCTATCTTTGCACAACACGTGGTTCTTAATAGTTATTTTGATCGTTTTTGGGTCCATTTCGTTCTGATTTAGTGCCATTTTCGACGTTGTTTTAATTACGTTGAGCTTCCTTGCTTTTACAAATAGTGTGCCGACGTGCTTTCTGATCTCTGCTAAAACGAAACTGGAATATTTTATACTGCTGTCAAGATGGGATTTTTTGGCTGCTTTTCGTCTCCTCTACTTAAATTTTATATTATTAGGAGATTATCTACTACATGTAAATTGAGGTTCCCTTCTTTTTTGAGCCAAAACATCAACCCTTCGTTCCCATTATTGATGAAAATTCATGAAAGGGTATTTCATCCCTTTCATTATTATAACCACAACCAACTACTCAACAAGATCTAGGCATTTTAAAAAGCTATATCTGACTGTTTATAATGAAAAGGATGAGTAAAACAATACAAAACAACCAAATTACAAATCTAAAATCTAACCAAATCATTATTTTTCCTCAGGACGACTGTCATTAGTGTCAACATGTCAGTTGGTAAACATGGACAAGCAGTACCCTTAATATTAATGTTTCCCTTATTTAAACCATCAAACGCGCATGCGTATACCTGACCATAGAGACCTCGCTATTACTGCTTGACTTTATAAAAGTTCCAATAACTCTCTAGTATTTTTTTCAGTTGATAGACAGTATTTGCAATTTCTGAAAAGTCTGCTTTGCTTTGCGTTAACCTGTAGCTCATTCACGTCTTCAAAGTAGTCTTAACACCATCTACAACGCAATTCACACAGAACGGATACGTGGTGGTGGCGTGAGTACACACAGAATGGGTGTCAACATTTTTCAGTGCGAATTAAAAATGCTCTCGTTAGATTTGACCAGCTCTTGTACGAGTGACTGAATTTTCGAGAAATTTTTTCCTTGCCCGGTCTTGTGCACTTCTGTTGCAGTACTCCGATCGTCTATAGTCGTATGAAGTTGCTCTTCTTCGCGGAAAATAGTCACAAGAACAAACACTGAAATCCACACTTTCGTACGGGAGTCAACTCGCCACTCCCACGTACCAGTTCTGTTTTAATTGCGCCTAACGTTACATTCCCAGTATCACGAACTTTTGTTCACTCGATAATTTGTTTCTTTGTCAAAAAGTTCGTTGAGACGCGAAAAGACTGGGCGGCTAATAATTATACACCAAAGGTCTTCGCTAAGCCTACCGAGGTCCGTGCCTCTTCCATGCTTTAGTAGTAACTCTGCGACGGATTTATAGGTACGTCATAGCATGTATGCCTCGGGTACTTACTTCTGAGCCGTCCGACAGCCAAATCATCTTTGAATACATATCTCGGACTCTGCATCAATTGCAATAGCTGTGAACTCGAGTTCTGAAAACTGCAATATCATTTTTTATAAACTCTCAAGGCTTCAAAACACTGTTGACAGGCGATCTATCAACTCGGTTACAGGCAACTGAACATCGCAAAGCATGCCGAAAGGAGACAAAGTTATTTTTTGAACAAAAAAAAATTTGGAAAAAAAGAAATGCCACTAACGAAAAGGGCGTATATACTGAATTAGTCAGCGGCATAACTTATGAGCTTCTGCTGAAACAAGCATTGGAAGCATTTTCACACTAAAACAGTACGATTACTGTTCACAACTTTTCACAAATCAACTAAAAAATGGCGAATAGACATGCTCTTGTTTACACGTGCATGAAACTACAAATTAAATTTTTATTGGCGCAAGCAAATTTCAGAAAACTGCAGATTTTTTTAATGGCGCACCAATTTTCGCCTCATGTCGGAACAAATCTTTAGCTGTACAACTCACCCAGTTATTTTATAGAATTTTTAATAATTTGTTTAAATAAGGAAGATATTGTATGATGGAACATATGTATATAATTGTTAATTTATTAGGTATTTATTGCTTGCAATATTAACATAAATATGCTTTATTCCAAAAGTGACTGATATAATTCTTTAGTTAATGTAACGACACGTAATTTGGTTCCTTATACAGTTGAAAAATTATTTCATATTTTTTATACAACGCTGATTCAAAAAACAATTTTGTAAGCAGTCTTAATAAACTGTAAATATTCTGCCTACAAAAAAATATAATGTACATTATGGTTGCTACATTTTTTCATTTATATAATTTTTGTTATTTATTTTTTTACATTAAAACTGTTGTACATTGTAAATAACCAAAATAATTTTTATTGTATATTCTGTATAAATAAATATTTTTCAATACATTTGTTGCATTTTTAATTACACACTTTTTGAAGTAAAAACTTCTCAAGAATTTAGCCTGCAAGACAATGATATACAGTGAGGAACAGAAAATGGAATAAATTCGATAACGAATAAATGAGGGCGTGTTGGGAAAAACGCTTGGATACGTCGATTTGTATTTTTAAATGCGCATTTAAAAAAAATTTATATAGGGTGTGTCATGTGACAGTGGCCAATACCAACTTTCTTATTGTTACGCGAGCTACTGCATTAATATGCTCACTTAGTGCCCCCAGTGAAATCCCCATATGAGACGACTATGGTTCCTCCGCCCAATTTTCGAGAAACATCGAGAATACCCACCGCACCCGGCGAGATCCGCCAGAACGTCGAAAATATCCAGTGCACCCGCGAGAAATTTCGAGAATTACGGCGTGCGAGTATAAATAGGCCACAAGTATCGCTGCAGGCAATTAGTCAATCAGTCAGTGTTGATACCGAAGGAAAGTAATCGCGCATCGATAAAGTGTTTATTAAGTGACTCTCATATAAATTATAATTAGTGTGTTTAGTGTATTACATAAATTATTAAATAAGGACTGAATTACATATAAATCTGTAAATATAAATTAGAATAAACGTTACATTATTTTAAATGCAACCCCCATATTATTTATTTTTTGGATTATTCAGAAAATTCTAGACATAATTCATGTGCAATGTCCTATACCTATCTTCAACTGTTTCGGAAATATTAAGTGTTTTCAGATTTATTACAAAAATTAACATGAAAAAATGAAAATTATTTTATTTCACAAATTCACTACATTACACTAAAAACCTAATAAGTAATACTGATTATTTCTTAATAATGTAAAAAAAACATTAATGTCAATGTAGGAAATGTTCAAAATGCTCGCCGCGAACGTCTTGGCAACATGCTAATCTGGTGTAGAAATGTCTTCTAACGTTACTCAACATCTCAGGCGTGACTAATCGCAAGCGTGATTCGTCTTTTTAAGTCGTCTAAGCTGAGGGGTTTAGTTTTGTATACAATACTTTCGACATATCCCCACAAAAAGAAGTCTTATAGCGTTAGATCAGGGGACCGTGCTGGCCATTGTATCGATCCGCGCCTCCCTATCCACTGATTTGGAAAAATTTGGTTCAGGTACTGACGGACATTGATTTGGTAATGGGGCGGAGTTCCATCTTGCTGAAACCATATTATATTATCAGGAACTTGTGGGTTTGCTGGATTAAGATGTGTTCTCATCAGAAAACAAAACATCTTCTAATTGGATCACATTGTTATCTAACATTGCCATCATTTGTTCACAAAAATACGTTCTCCTATCGAAATCGTCTTCCATGTGCTCCTGAGTTTGCATCAATTCATAGGGATGCATTTTGCTTTCCTTTAATATTCGAAAAATCGATGTGTGGCTAACGTTGCTTTTCGACCAGAATTATGTGGGTTTTCTTGAAACCCAAGCATAATATCCAATTTCATGTCATCACTTACTGCATTGGCAGCTAAGTTGGTATTGGCCACTGTCACATGACACACCCTATATAATTTTTATTTTTGAAAAAAATGAGCATTTGAAAATACAAATCGACGTGTCCAAGCCTTTTCCCAACACGCATTTATTCGTTATCGAATTTATTCCATCTGGCTGTTCCACACTGTATGGAAGGAGTCCAGCATTAGGCACGCGACCACATTTTTTGCGTCCTGCGAAGCCGTATAAGTTACCCTCAATTACCAAATTATGCACAATTCTTACATTAGCAATGTGTCACACGATCAAATTAGCTTCATTTTGGCTGTCAACTAGTTTGATCAAACTGTAAAATGACGTCATCAATTTGATGGTGAAAATGTAGACAGTCACAAGGTGAAATTAGCTTCAGTTTGGCAGTCAAATAGTTTGATCAAACTGTAAAATGCCGTCATCAGTTTGAAATTGGGTCAAAGTACAACAAACTAGTTTGATGGATTTAGGAGCCCTCCTATTCGTATCAAACCAGATTGATGAAATTAGCGTTTTCACTGGTCACTGCAAATCCCATATAGAAAATGCGTCCAAATAAACAACTACTATTGGAAATTCAAACATTTCAAACCACAGATCAAAGATAAAGAAATCAACTGATTTAAACGTGATTTGTGTATGTATTGTTGCGAGGTCACCAACTCGGGCAGGCCACCTCTCGACTATAAATTTTGGCGAATGCGCTCCTTTCGAGAACATTCAGGAAAATCGTTTTGTTTACACATAGGACGGGCGTGGAAGTTCAAGAATTTTCCAGAATTGATAAAGACTAAATATACGCGGGTTTTTGAGTGAGTTGACAATTAGTGAAACGAAGACAAAGTGTTAGTTCACAGACATTTTACAGAAGTAATCGAACAGTGAACGAAATAGTGAAGATAAATAGTGTAATATTCAAGTGGTAAAAATAAATTAAAACTATTATACCGAGTGTAAATGAATTAGTAGGCATTCAGTAGAGTGTGCATGTATATAAATTAAGTTTAATAAATAAATCAAGAGATAGTAAAATTAGCCATAGTGTGTTTAATTTTATCCCACAAGTAAAAACTATTTAAATAAATAACAAAAACATTACAGTATATTGGGTTGACATTCACTGAGACTTAAAAGATCTATCGTGCCCCCTTACTTTTACCAGTGCGACTATAAAAAAAATCACAGTCACAGTGGAAGACCGATGGACCCACAAACCTAACCTATCCAAGACCCGGAATCCAGAATAACAGAGCAACCTTATTGGTTGTTCCCAGTTGGTTTGGGAGAAGTCTAGTGAAACGTTAATTTTGCCGATAACATTTCAAATATAAAAATATTGCTTAAAATTTATCTATTGATGGAATAAATAATTGTATTGCGATTAAAAATTAATAACGATAGTTTCCGGTTTTTAACTTTACCGCGAAGTTTGAAATATATAAATATGAACGGACAGGCTTCCTGTTCATCATCAAGAAAATAAGGAATTGTGCAGTAGTCCCTATATCGTTAGTTTAATTTTTCTGGAAAATATGTGGTGTCGATTCTTCGAAATCTACTAGGATTACTGTGGTATGTTATAAAATCATAATTCAAAGTACGTAATTTCGATCTAAAGTATTGTCTAGTCATACAAAATTATTGAATTTAGTAAAGCGTTGTCTGCAGGTTTTGTTTTGTTTAAGTTTGTAACATTCACTTGTATTTTCCTGTTGTCAAATAAGACAGTTATACAGTTGTCATTTTTACATTAAAAGATCATTCCAGTACCAGTTTTTCATTTTCATATAATCACAATAATCCAAAAGGTTATGGGCCCAGATTACGTGAAATTGTAAAGGAAGATTAACTGCAGTAAATATCGTTATTTATTTTGTGCAAGAAGTATTTGTGAACTCAAAAAAAAGAAAATTGGAAAGCAATTTATTTTTGAAGTTTTGAAGCCGATAATTATTAAAAGACAAAATAAATGGAAGGCGATCGCGTTAATATTGAAAAGCTGGAAAGCGGCAGCAACTGGCTAACATGGAAGTTTCAAATGCGTCAGATTTTAGAAGCTAACGATCTTTTTGACTACGTCGATGGAACAAACGTCAAACCGACAGGTGAATGTACAAATTATGCGAAGGAAATTGTGACTTGGAAGAAGGCGGATGCTATGGCCAGACGAGCAATTTCCACGACTTGTATGAAACAGGCATTACTGCAGATTATGAATTGTGAAACAGCTCAAGAGATGTGGGAGACGCTCAAAAGTACGTATGAGCAAACATCAAAGGCAAATATTTTATTTTTACAACAAAAATATTATGGCTACACAAAACAACCGGAAGATGACATTGCGACATTTTTATCAAAATTAATGGAAATAGTGCAGCAATTACGTGATCAAAAAGAAATTATTTCTGAGTCCATGGTAATTTCGAAGATTTTAATGTCACTACCGTCCGAGTTTAATCATTTCCATAGTGCATGGGAATCTGCAAACGCAGATAGTCAAACTTTGGCAAATTTGCGGGCTCGTTTGATGGCAGAAGAACTTCGTTTGAAGTCGCAGGGTCAAGTTCAAGAAGTAGAGGCGCTAATGGCTAAGAGAATCTTCTCGAAGAAACAAATCAATAATTATAAGAAAGGAAATTCATCGAATAATAACAAAGCGACAGATAAAAATGACAAACCGAAAGGCAAATGCTTCAAATGTGGAAAAAAGGGCCACTGGAAAAGGGAATGCTCGGAAAAGAAGACTAACTTCAACGGGAGAAAAGAAGAAAATTCAAATGATGCTTTTATTTGTTACAAAACAACAAATAGAGACCAAGATACTTGGATTTTGGACTCAGGTGCAACTGATCACATGAGTCATCGCCGAGAATGGTTCGAAAACTATACGGAAATAGCTGAACCAATTACAGTTGGTAATGGTGACAAGATAATGGCTCTGGGCAAAGGCGATATCAACATTTTTGCTTTTAATGGAGATGAATGGATTCGCAAACGAGTCATGGGAGTCTTGTTCGTGCCGGAACTTAAGAAAAATTTGTTTTCGTCGGGAAAGGTGTTAGATCGCGGGCATCAATTGAACATGAACAACGAAGGTTGCAAATTGCTGAAAGATGGAAACATTGTTGCAGTGGGAGTTCGCAGAAAAAGTTTGTTCCAAATGTTGTTCAGAACAATACAACCATCAAAGATTGAAACTACAGCGAGTGTAGCAATCAAAAACGCTACACTTCGTTCATGGCACGAACGTCTAGGACATCAGAATTCGACACATGTGAAGAAGTTTCTTCTAAGTCGGGGTATAGATTTCATTGATGAGGAATTTGCATGTGAAGCTTGTGTCTATGAAAAGCATCATCGAAGCAGTTTCAACAGTCGCGAAGAAAAGTCAAAGATGTGTGGCGAAATCATTCATACTGACGTGTGTGGTCCGTTTCAGACGAATTCAATTGGTGGATCCAGATATTTTTTGTTGCTCAAAGATGATTATTCTCATTTTCGTTTCGTATATTTCATGAAACAAAAATCAGAAGTAGCGAGTATTATCGAAAAATGTGTTAAACTGATTCAGAAGAAGCATGGTCACAGTGTTCGCAATATCAGATCTGACAACGGCACAGAGTTTGTCAATGAAAAGCTGAAAGTTTTCTTTGAAGCAGCTGGAATTCATCATCAACGAACTGTGCCATATACACCAGAGCAGAATGGTTGTGCAGAAAGGGAAATACGAACTATCGTTGAATCAGCAAGGACAATGCTTGAGGCAAAGAAGATTGATAGGAAATTCTGGGCGGAAGCAGTAAATACAGCAGTTCATGTGCTAAATCAAACTGGAACAAGCACAGTTGTCAACAAATCACCGTATGAATTATGGCATAACAAGGAGGCGAAGCTAGATCATTTACGGATTTTTGGTTCGGAAGTATTTATTCACATTCCAAAAGAAAAACGTCAGAAGCTCGACGCGAAGGCAGAAAAATGTATGTTTGTTGGTTATGACAATAATTCAAAGGGATATCGAGTTTGGAATTCGAAAACTAGTAAAATCGAGATCTCACGAGACGTCGTTTTTTTGTTAGAAAATTCAATGGGAACACTCGATATTTGTGTTGAAGAAAATGCTAGTGTAGTCAGTAAGAATGAAAATAACGAAAACGAAGACAATTATGGTATTGACAAAGGTGCAGAAAATGAAAATGACGAAGATAAGGACACAAATGAATGTGCGTCACTAGATCAACAGAAAAATCGTGGTATGACCTGCGATCTTGATAGCAGAAATATTGTCAATAGGCGTCTACGTGATCGTAACACATTAACACATCTGGTAACTGGTGAACATTCTGCAATGTTGGCAGTCAGTGATGAGCCAAGAACGTATGAGCAGGCAATTCAGTCGATTGATTACAAGCAGTGGGAGCGAGCAATGGATGAAGAGTACGATTCACTTATGAAAAATCATACTTGGATTTTGGTCGATGCGCCAGTTGATCAAAAAGTGATTGACAATCGCTGGGTCTACAAGGTCAAAGAAAATCCGGATGGGAGTGTTAATCGGTATAAGGCACGATTGGTAGTACACGAGGCTTTACACAAGAGTACGGAATCGATTACCAGGAAACATTTAGTCCAGTGGTGAAGTTTACATCAATCAGAGCGATCCTAGCATTGGCTGCGGCAAAGCGTATGACACTAAAACAGTTTGATGTGAAAACGGCTTTTCTAAATGGCGATTTAGAAGAAAATGTTTATATGAGCCAGCCAATTGGATATAATGACAACAGTGGCCGAGTGTGTAAACTATACAAAAGTTTATATGGTTTGAAGCAGGCTTCGCGCTGTTGGAATTAAGAAGCTTACTTCTTTCCTTAACAGTTTTGGTTTCAAAGAGAGTGGATCCGATCCATGCGTTTTTGTTAGCAACGGAAAAGATGGAATGTTAATTTTGGCAATTTACGTTGACGATGGATTGATTGCAGCAGAAGAACAAGAAGCCATTAAGCCGGTCATTAGACACTTACAGAGAGAATTTGAGATCAAAATTTTTGAGCTGAAATGTTTTTTGGGACTCGAAATTGATCAGCTTTTGGATGGATCGATTCATGTTCATCAACAAGGATATGCAAGAAAGGTTCTTGATCGTTTTGATATGACATATTGTAAGACAGTGACAACTCCATTAGCTAGTTCACAAAACCTCGGAGATTTTGAAGCTGATAAAAAAATCGATTTTCCTTATCGAGAGGCAGTCGGGAGCTTGATGTATCTGGCCGTTGCAACCAGACCAGATATTACTTTCGCAGTTGGAAGTGTCAGTCGATATTTTGAAAAACCAGCTACTGCACATGTGAATGCAGTAAAACACATTATGAAATATATCAAAGGTACGATGAACAAAGGAATACGTTTCGTAAGCGGAAACAATTTAGACTTTTGCGGGTATAGTGATGCCGACTATGCTGGAGACACGCAAACACGAAGATCAACATCAGGTTATGTTTTCATGCTTGGAGGAAGTGTAATTAGCTGGGGATCAGAACGACAAAAATCCGTCGCACTATCCACAACAGAATCCGAGTATGTGGCAGCGTCACAAGCTATAAAAGAACTTGTCTGGTTGAAGAATCTCTTATGTGATCTTCGACAAGTTAAATTGGATGTACCAGTTTTATTTATGGATAATCAAAGCGCAATACGACTTGTGAAGAATCCAGAGTTTCATAAGAGAACTAAGCATATTGACGTACGTTACCATTTTATCCGAGAGAAATTCAAAGATGAATTTTTTGAATTACAATATGTTCAAACAGATGACCAGGCAGCCGATATCATGACAAAGGCATTATCAAAATTGAAACATCAACATTTTTGTCAAATGTTGAATGTATTGTCAAAGTGAATGTTGACATTGACTTGTAACAAAAAGTGGGAGTATTGAATTTAGTAAAGCGTTGTCTGCAGGTTTTGTTTTGTTTAAGTTTGTAACATTCACTTGTATTTTCATGTTGTCAAATAAGACAGTTATACAGTTGTCATTTTTACATTAAAAGATCATTCCAGTACCAGTTTTTCATTTTCATATAATCACAATAATCCAAAAAAAATGGTTACTAAAGTTCGTGATACCACATGGCCTTCACCTTTCTCTCCAAATTCATTTCCTTTCATTATTGCAATTGAACCCATATATACAGCATATATACAGACGGCTCAAAAACCAAAGAAGGCTCAGGATGTGGAGTTTTTTCTCCAGATTACTTAGCCTAAGAATTAAGTGGGGAATGGGAAAAAATACCAGCGTGGTTCAAATAGAACTGGCTGGTATCTCAATTGCCACAAAAGAACTAACCAGACAAGGAATTTCTGGCAAAAACATAACAATCTGCACTGACAGCATACAAGCCCTATTAGCCACCAAGATTTAGCTAACGCCTCGGTAGATAACAATATTATCCTGAGTTGGGTTAAAGGGCACGACAGGAGTAAAGGTAATCGCATTGCCGATTCTTTAGCCAGGGAAGCGGCTGGACTAAAAATTTCACCTTCCTGAAAAGGACAGGATGGACGATGACCTAGGCGGACAACTCCCCGGGAGGATGTACAATGGGTCACATGTGGCCTAAGTGCTGTGGGCCTAAACTCACCCTCCCCACTCTATATACAGATACAGATGTTATAGTCACTGTTTTTACTTAGTTCCTGAGGAAAATCTCAGAGACTAGTAGCTCCTTTAGTCCAGTAATCTCCTGGGTGTTGTGCCCTAGGATTCTGAATTGCTGTGCAATTCGCAAATACGTGGATTTTAGCTTTTTCGGGTTCCCATTCAGGCGACAATGTCCCGTTAGGATTCCTGTTAAAACTCTTAGTGCAGTTTTACTTTGACTTATGCATTCACATATCTCTTCCAATATTACATTGGAGCTGATAGGTACCCCAAATGGGTGTTTCAGTCCTCCTCTTTGCTTCTATTCCAGTGTGTCCTGGAATCCACAGTAAGGTGACTACTTATATTATTCTCACCTAGTTGGAACTGATTACACAAGAGCTCAGCGCTTTAATGGCTGCTAGACTATCCGACATTATGATAATTCTTTGCCTTCTATATCCTTCATCAATATTGAACTGGGCACACTTTCTTATGGCGTGATTTTCCGCTTGAAAGATACTTGGGGTTTTTCCCAAGCTTTCAGAGTGTTTGGATCCTGGCCCGTACACTCCTATCCCAGTTCCTTCTATTTTTTTTTAGCCGTCTGTGTACCATTGAATGGCAGTCTTTCCAAGTCCGGTAATGGTATTTGGATCCCATTCCTTCTTGTTGCTTAATTCCGTAACGAATTTCTTTGAAAAGTTATACTTCATCATACCATCTTGTGGCATGTCCCTAACCTAAATGTTGCTGCCATATAATTTTTAAAACTGGGGCAAGTTCATATTTTATCAAATCTATAATGTAATTAGCTCCACTAGCCACATTGGTTTATTATTTTCTTGATCCATCCCATAGGCTTAGACCATATTCGCTTCTGCTTTTTTTGAGTCTCTTGTTTAGCTTTAATTATTTTTTGGTATAAAACTATGCCTAAGGCTGCTATTGATAATGAAAACACAACTTTCTCTCTACCTTCCAGTTTCAATGTATTAACAAATCAAACAAACTCGAAAATCAATAAATTTTTAACCTCAAAAATTGACAGTGACAGTAAAGCTGATGAAGAGAGTCGGATTCGGAATTCTTAACGACGTCACCAGTTTGATGGTTTGATCAAACTCAGTTTGCTGCTTATTTGACCGTGTGACACAGCGCTGATAAAATACAAATAAAATAACGTCTGTCGCCACTGGAAGGCCGCAGCAAAGTTACTGGAAATCGGACCAATCTTGATCGATAACTCGATCGATCGATAGCTACGCGCACTTATATAAGAAGGTTGAGTCAAGCGGGACGGGAAGAGTTAGTTAATAATTGTTCTAGCGTGCGACACTTTTTAAAGTTAAATACTTGGTGAAATATGACAGCAGAAAATAAAAATAACGAACGAACATTGAGTTTATAATGACCGTTGGGAACATGGAGGCTATACAAGGAGATCGAACTCATACGGGAAAATTGACAAAACCTGTCCTCAAAATCGTCTATTTAAGCAGTTTGTTTTTTCACCGCGGCGTCCCAAAGAATATAATATGAGACGACATACTACACTACACAAGAAAATATTTCAGTAATATACAGGGGAGTCAAGAAAGACTGTCATTACGGATATAAGAAAAAACTAGAACATTTTTTTAAATCCGACACTGATAACAAGTACCATATTGCCGTTTCTCACGATATTTTTCTATGATAAAAGACCAATTATTTGTTATTATTAAATATTTACAGAAATGAATAAAAAACTAATTTTATATTTTTAAATAATATATTTATTAATATTACAAATATACATTGACTAGTAAAGATATTCAAACTTTTTAGTTAAAAATAAAACTATGCTTAAATATCCTAACAGTTTTGTTTTTAGAAAAGATAAACATAATCCGTATTACAGAAAATCTATTCAGAAAGATTTAGTAAGAGAGCTTAAATCCACACTTTACTAAATAAGTAGAAGAAGATGACACGACACTATCTGAGATGCTTAGTCAAAATTGGATTCTAAAGCCAATCAGTATATCTGAAAAATAAAATCGTAGGATTATGAATCGTCATTTTGCTTAACCGATGACAGAATTTTTTCCGTGATTGCTTATCTCCCACACTCCATCTTAAAAAGCTGATCTATTGCGCAGCTTGATGAAGTGTTAAATAGAGTGAGATATAATCGGTAACTTCAGGACATATCAATGTCATATTTTAGTAATGTGGGTGTCCTTCGAAAGGCGTTAAATTAGAAATTAGGATGGCGCTACTTTAGCAGATGAGCAAGTTTGAAAGAAAATTCCAAATTTTATTGTATTAGGATAGAGAAGAAACAGTAGTGTATTAGGTTATATTTGCTAAATTATTCTGGATGGAAGGCAGAGGTACTATTTTGGACAGTGTAAATAGTTTAGGTTTCATTGCGTCAGGAGACGTTTATTCTCACGGCTGAACATCGATAAATACGCATGCTTTATACTGCAAAATGCGCATAAAGCTTCTTCTGTTCTTTACTTAATTAGTTTCCTATAAAAATTGTCATATTTTATAGTCAAGTGTATTATCAATAGATGTCAAAGAGAATAGTTTAATACTATTATAACGACTTACAAAGTTTGAAAAAAATATTTTTCAAAGAACAGAGACCGTTCACTAAGAAGCAACAACTACTTCTCGGGCTATATGCCCCGACATACCTTACATTACACTTCCAAGTTAAACGGGGTTGGTACATCTGCAAGATATAACCAACCATTCTGGTTTTATAATTAGAAGGGACAACATCTCTTGTAGACGGTTTCGGCATATTTACGCCTCATCAGTACAAAGTAGATGTCATCCGTCCAGAAGCTTTGAGAGTATAATCCTAGACTGGAGACAACGCTGAAACCACATCAATACATTAACCCCAGTAAAGGAAATGCTAAGAATACGATAACAGCCACATCCCCACATCTAACCACAAACCAAAATTCTATATTGACAAAAAACCATCTAGGTTTTGTAGTTATTCACTTAATTACAACTTCCTGTAAGAATTGTCATATCTTAGTAAAGCGTGTGATGGATAGAAGATAATAGTTTAATACTACGCCTTTCAAAGTTTTAAAAAAATATTTTTCAAAGAACAGGAAGCAACAACTACTACTCGGGCTATATCTTCCTTGAACTGATGAGGCGCAAATACGCCGAAACCAGTCTACAAGTGATGATTTTGTTGATATTATTATTATTATTGTTAAATCATTTTTAGACGAAGAGAAAGGTAACATTTTTTGAAACACATGTAGGACATGAAATAAATCTTAGTAGACAACATTTTACAAAAAGTGAAATTATTAGCGAATTAAAGTAGAGTATCTAACGACAGAATTATAAGGGAAGCAAAAAAATAGATAATTGTAAAGTTGAAAAAATTAACCTTTGTGACTTACAATATTTAAAAAAAATGTATTTACTTTTCAGGGCAAATGCTTATTCATTTGTCAAATAAAGTTGATTTATTATTATTATTTACACATTTAAATAAATATATAAATAATGGTTACTTTATATCTATGTCTAAAGAAATTTAACGGTTCCAGAGGAGAGTAAAAATAATTTTGTATTACGTTTGAATTTGAATGAATTTTGCGGCAAGATTCTAAATACACACATGCGTGAATCGATGTTCAACCGTGACAAATGACGTCTCCTATTTTAGTCACCAAAAAACGCATGTAAGTGTTAGGTGGCCTAGTGTAGAGAGCCTTTTTCTGTAATATATTGGTTGATTGATTATATTTTTGACATGCTGAATACCATTAGATTAGATGAGGTGGCTAATTGGCCTATTCCTCTGCGATCTTTTCAGATCTATTGTGGTCCTCTGAATCTAGATTACATTCTCCAGCCCGACTCTTTTTAAGTAGCCAATCTGCCTCGAGACTGAATATTTCATGTAATTTCTTGCCGGTAGCTTCTCATCGCCTTATACAAGAAACCGCACATTCGCCAGGCAATCGCACTGGCATTGGATCTGCTCTGCAGTTTCCTATCCTAGGTGACAGAATCTGCACTTTGCTTCGTTTGTCAACCCCATTAGCTTTGTGTGCCTGTTAAGCTTACAGTGCCCTGTTAACATACCTAATATGGCTTTGACAGTTTTCCTATCTTTGCTTATTAGGTCTGACGTAAAAGTTGGCGAATGTCCTCTAATGAACTGTTTCGCCTGCCTCTGTCCTGGTGAGATTACCCCTCATTCTGGAAATTTCTGTGCCACCCACTTCCTCGAGACCATATTTATTGTCGACTCCGACGGGCGACGCAGCAGAAGGGTTCTGGTCCAATGAATGGCATTGATGAGAGTTGTCTGGTCGTTTCATCCGCCAATTCGTTGCCTTTATGACCCCCTTGCCCTGGTACCCAGGATACCATGACCTTGCAATGGTCTCCAAGTGCGTTTAAGGTACCATACTAGCTTAGAATTAACCTCTATGGAATCAAGTGCCTTCAGTGCAGCTTGGCTGTCGGTGAAGATGCCAACTGAACGGTATGTCCTTTCCTGTCTTTTAATTTCTTCAACGCATTGGTGAATCGCTGTCACTTCAGCTTGGAAAGTTGTGACGTCCTTAGATATGCTTATTGGAATAGCTATCCTTTGTTTTGGCCCTACAATCCCGGCTCCTACACTTACTTCTGTCCTGGAGCCTTCCGTATACCAGGTTGCCTCAGCCTGTATGGGTACACCTTTTTTCCGGTCTTCCCGACCTGGCATAGTTATTTGGAACATATTATTAAAGCTATATCTCGTGGCCGTTGCGTCAATGGGTTGCCCCATTAAGACATCCGCTTTTAGCTCCTCGATAGGCTTTTGATAGTCAGCACCTTGTGTTTGGCTTACGTGTTGTTGACTTTGCAGAAATATGTGTGTTACAGATCTGGCTTCGCCTTGTATACACACATGTAGTAGAGGCAGATTCAGCAAGACTTCCATCGCACTTGTGGGAGTGCTGAATACCATACACCTAGCAGATATTGAAGATAGCAACCAAACTCATTCATCTTTAGTAATCTAAAATTTAGAAAGATTCATCAAATCACTGCAATATTACTATTGGGAGATTTTCTCTTGATATTATTTACAAAAAACCTGGCTGTCCTGGACAAGTATAACTGTAACTAATTCCATAGTTCGAAAATGATGCTTTCGCTTTTAAAACCAAATCAAAAATGAGGAAAAAAAAATAAAAACATAACCCTCCTTCAGCAGTAGGATAAAAATAAGAGGAGTTACTAGCTTGTATTGCATTTATTTACGACTGGGTGAAAACGTAAAAAATTCAGTAACGTTAATAAATTTCGTTTTTGAAGATTATCAAATATACTTAGATGGAAAATGTAGTTAAAAAAGTTTTAACGTATTTACGTTCGTAAATATAAAAATAAAGCTTACCTTATTTATATGGGTACAATAGATATGTAATCATTTGAAAAGCCTATAGTTCTAGAGTTGATGAGTTCTAGGAATTCATCAGGTGAATTACTTCTATTAGTTATAACAATTTTATAACCTACTTTTGCTAAACCATAGAAACAACCAGGTCGTAGAGTATTGCTTGAAAATTGCCATCCTAGATGATGGTGACAACTGCTGCATTGCATAATTGTCCACGCATACCTAAGAGGTTTTAATGTCAATCTACAATGCTATGCATAGATAAAGGCGAGGACACACATAACCTCACCTTGCCCAATCCGAGCGTTGTAGTAACATTAGTTATAGAACACCCTGTACATTTTTCTATTCTCTAAATTTACTTGAAGTGCTGATATCAGAAATACTACATACATAGGGTATTAATTGAATATTCACAGGGCAACAAGGTGTTAAAAATCACTTTTCCTCATTTTTAGCTTGTTTTTTGACAAAACTACTGAATATTTGGCAAAACGGCTGACGTGTCCCTATCTCAACTTTTCTATTCCCGTTCAATCGTAAAATTCCTCATTTTCTTACCACCCTGTATAAATTTGAATCCTTTTACAATTGAATAGGAAAAGAAAAGTTAGAAAGATAGCGATACGTAAACGTTTTGCCAAATATTCAGTAGATTTGACGAAAAAAATTACCTAAAGTTGAAAAAAAAGTTGGCCGCCACGGGACGCCCGGCAGAAGTAAAACATAAAATAATAATCATTATTATTATTATTGCCAAAATGTTTGCCGCAATTTAATTAATGAAAATTGTATTTTATTCAATTAAAACTACTTTGGGTGGGACACTCAGTTTAGTAAACTTTCAATTATTTGAAAATATTGGCTGATTTCGCTTTGGTTGAAACAATCAATATAGCAAACTTCTAATTATTTACAAATATCGAATGTTCAATTTTTCTTTGGATGGGACAAGCAGTATAGCAAAATGTTAATAATTTCAAAATATCGATTGTTTGACTTCGCTTTTGATGGGATAATCAGTACCTATAGTAAATTTTAATAATTTGAAAATATCGAATGTTCAATTTCTCTTTGGATGGGACAATCAGTATAAGAAATTTTTAATTATTTGAAAATATTGATCGACTTCGCTTTGGTTGGGATAATCAATACCTATAGCAAACTTTTAATTATTTGAAAATATCGAATGTTAAATTTTTCTTTGGATGGGACAATCAGTATAGCAAAATGTTAATAATTTCAAAATATCGATTGTTCGACTTCGCTTATGATGGGACAATCAGTATAGTCAATTTTTAATAATTTGAAAATATTGACTGAGTTCACTTTGGTTGAGGCAATAAGTAATCTTTTATGTTTCCCTTTAAAAATGTCGAAAGCTTGTAAAAATTTTTTTAGATATCGGTGTGTGCGGGCATCGTTAAAAATCTGATGGCATCAGATGGTCATGCCGTTTGCTGTGGCGGCAATCTAATCGATTTTAGTGCCAATGCGCGTCAATAGTTGTTTTAGATCAAAAATGTAATTTTAAACACCCGGTAACTTTGTAAATATTCACTCACCCCCTATGTATGTATCTAGTATTTCTGAAATCATTTCTTAAAGTAAATTTAGAAAATAGATAAATGTATAGGGTGGTCTGAAAAAATGGTAATAACAGTAGTTGTTAGACATTTTTTTGCTGAGAAAAATTTCATATTTACCCAGGAAACCATGAGAACTGTCTTGATGGTTGTCCTTCTAACTTAAAATTTTGAGCTGTCGTGACCGTTACTGTTTCATAAACATGTCCACCTACAAATATAATATAGTCACATATACATCCTTAAATAAAAAAAACTTGTTAGATTAGCTACTGTTATAAGTTCCTGAAACTTTACTACCAAAGCCTGTGATCACAGATAATAACATTTGCTGTTAATTTCCAAATAAATATAAGCAATTTACTGGTTAGGTACTTCTCAAGTTGACCACATCAATAATCCGAATTATTTTAAAAACTTACCTGGATTAACATAATTACTTTGAATACCATCTTTGGACATAGCAAATACTTTACTGGGATCTGTTATGTGAACTCCACAATTATTACAACACATACTTCGATCCTAAAATGTACAATTATCAAAATTTATTGTGTAGACTTACAGAGACTGACTTTTCTTTCCAAATTAAACTTTTATTTTTCAGAATACGTACCAATTTTAGATATTTGAGTTCAAGTTTTAATCTCTCCAATGCCGAATTTAATGACAAAATGTGCAATCGTTCTTCATGACTCAACTGATAATTTTGTACAAACCAATAACTGAGCTTAACTGGGTCTTCTGGAATATACTCTGAAAATGTTCAATTCAACATTATATTCAAACTAGTTTGTCAAATTCAACTAAAAGTAAACAGATAGATTGTAAGTATTTATCTCTATTTCAATCATAAATTGAATGTCAGGTGAAGATTAAAATTTTCAATCTTCTAAAATTGTAGTTTTTGAAAACTAATATTGATCAGTAGTCTCCTCAGAAATCATTATTTAATGCAATTTAAACCTTATCGCTCAGGGATATTCTAAAATATTCTTATATGTATGGTGGATTTGAAAGTACCTAGTAGCATCTCTGGAGAGTCTCAGCCAATCACTGTTTGTCATAGGTTAACTGATATCCATGTTAGATTGCGAAAATTAAGCTTATTGATTGAGCATCTTTCATTATTTGAATATTTTCTGGGTTGATATGCCTTTGTCTTTGGATAAAACAAATGTGGAGGATAAGCCACTGTCATGGTAAGGACGGGTGGAGGATGTCCACAAAGAGGAGTGTGCCACTACTATTGACAACCTTAATAGGCGACTTCCTTAACCCACAACAGACTTTTACTGTCTAGAATACGCAGATGATATCACTATTGTAGTTTGCAAGAATGCAAACAGCCTTAAATATAGTTGATAATTGGTGCATATAAGAGAGACCATTAATTTTTTAGAATTTTCATTAAATAGTGAAATAGTGGTTTAATTTAAAATAGTATCCAATTACTCTTATCTCTGACAATATCATTATGTTGTTGCTAAAGCATTTGTCTATAATAGAATAGAAATTTTTCAAAGATGTACTTACCACCCACATAATGTGCAAGGCAATCAAGTATTAACTTTACATAGTAACTGGTTTCATTTTTATCATATACCCAAGATGTTAATGGATATTGGGCCAAATGGTACCTGGAAACAAATTGAACAAATGAATACATTTTTGTAAAATATATTTAGTATGCAGCTGTATTGGGCAAAATCTCTACTGTGAATGATTATAAATTATAAAGGAAATTCATGTAGTTTTCACTATGGGCAATCACTAGAATGAAAATACCTAGTATTCAGGAACAAAAAAATCAATTTAAAAAGGTTACCGAGTATTCTGAAGTAAAACATGACAAAGCCATTAAAAAACAAATAAAAAATAAATTCATGAACACAGATGAAACTATTAAATTGTTGCTAACATGTCGGCTCATATGGGTGATGCCTGACTTTCAAAGCTAATAAAATTGCAACTAGCAAAAAAAAAGAAAGCAAGATAAGAAGCTGGAATGGGGTGTGTGTGGAAATATATCAAATGTACAAAAAATTACATGCCAAAAATCTCGATAGAATTGTTACAGAACAAATATCCAAAGCTAAGAATAAATTTCAAATCTACAAAGCAATTATTTTCAACAACCACACAATTTAGGTGAAGGTAGGTAAATGAGTTACCCAAAAAAAAGTACACATAAAATAATGGTTTACTACCTATTTAAATAAAAATACTATAAAGTACCTTCTATATCTATAATTCTTCTCTATGTCATTATATACCCTAGAATTATACAGTCTCTTTTGTTTCAGGCTCAATAGCTGTGTATCACAAAGTGGAGTCAATACTTCAGGCTCAGCTAATATCTGTACAGTCACATGTTTTAATCTACCAGTTAAATTTCTTATTTCAGCATTGGGAACAAGTTTGCATCTCTGCCTTCCTCTTGCTTTAATGTTAAGAGCATTATTCCTTTGTTGTGTTTCAAATACCTCCATAGTTACTCCATAATTGTAAATGCCATTAAAAGTAGCACTATCAAATATATAATAATAATAATAAACTTTCATGAAACTGAAGTAGGGTTTTTTTGTCAACATTACTTCAATTTCACAGATTATTACAATTCATAGAAACTCCTGAACAAAGAACTACTTACTTAGCACACAGTAAAACAAATACATTGTTCTTCTCTAGAAATTCTTTCAAAATAGAAGTTTCCATATACATATTTATAACTAAGGGTAATGTAAATCCTGGAAATACCATGGTTGTTGTATATATTGCAAGAATACTAATTACTTGTCCATCATCATAAAGAGTGTAACCTCTAACATTATCTAATTTTCCCAGATACTAAAAAAGGTACACACATATTTTGTTTTAATGCACAAATCTGTTTTTTTTTAATAATAGGTACCTTGTGTGTTGTAGGTAAATCTGTATCAAAATCACCTTCCCTGGAGGTTGTGGGGTATTCATCTTCTACAAAGTTTAAATAAATATTAATACTATTCGATTTGTCGTTAAAAATAAAACGTTAAATCATAAAATTGAATTGAACTTGTGCATTTCAACGGGACCATTTATAAAACTTTTCAATTTTTAGTCACAATCTTATGACAATGATAATGATGCATAAATTGAGCCTAACAAACTATACTGGGGCAGAGACAACCAAACTGGGGTGACATTCACTTAAGACCTAAAAGATCTATTGCGCCCTAAGAAATTAACCTGAGGTATCCGTTTCATCTTCCGAATTAGACGTAACATGTCCATTCTCTATTTCAGCAGAAGGCACATCATCAGCCTCATCATCATCATGGGCATTTATCCAACCTTGTTGCTCTGGATTTGACATTACAAATATTTCGTTTTATTTGTAAATAAATACCCATTAAATTGGTTTCTCCATTTTACCACAGACTTGTACTTGTGGTAGAAACGTTGAAAGAAAACTAAAACAAAAACAAAACGGTATTGTCAATGTCAATTGTCTTTATACCAGAGATAACTTTATACGGCCAGCACAACGATCCTTCTTCTTTCTCACTTATTGGGTAATACCCCACAGGATAATTTGCCCAGCACATATATAAGGAAAAAGAATAAAAAGGCACGTTTTTTTACATCATTGATTTACCATTGGTTAAGCTGTCATTTTGTAAACCACAATTTATCCACCAACTCGAAACAGCGGTGCAAACCATCGTCGGAAATGCAATAAAGTATCGATATATATTGTATCGATATTTTTTGAAAATATCGATATTGATATTTTTATTAAAAACTATCGATATATCGGACAGAGACAGAGTTGCCAACTTAAAAAACAACTTAAGTAGGTACCAAACAAAGACATAGAGAGATATCGGTAAAATCAATAGCGTCTGTGAACGTAATTAACGTCCTGGACGTCTATTCTCGAGTTGTATGAATAGGAATTTGTGACAGAAGAGGGCGGAGTTCTCTCGCAAATCAGCATCGCTGTATTCTCGAATTTGTGCGGGCGATGTATCCCTTCTATTTCGTGAGAACTCGTTTCTACTGCAATTTATCAAGAGAATTAAAATCCTCGCTTCAGCGCGCAGGTGCGAGCCTGCACAGATGACTGCGAAAGCACGTTTACGTTTGACGTTTCAAATTCAAACTAACATAATAATATCATACTTTGCGCGTTAGCTATTTAGGACTAAAATAGTTATTTGCAAGTGTTCCACTAGGAGAATTATTAGCGGCGATAGTGCTAAATAATGATTCGAGGGAAGCTGAGGAGCAAAATGATCAGCCTCCAAGAAAGATTCTAAGAAGAGAGAACGCCTTTCAAATGCCCGATAGGAGATTTATCCGCTTTTTTAGGGCAGACAAAGCTCTAGCTCGAGAGCTGATCGACTAATTAGAGCCTACCTTACGCCATTGCGCCCAGTCTTTTTTGGCTCTATCGGGAATGCTGTTCAAGTCCACCGCGGCTTGCTTCCATGTGGCCTGGGCATCCTTTTTACTAATAAACGCAAAATTTTTGCTAACCACGAACGGATTTTTTTCCACAAAGTCAAGCAGCCACTGCCTTTGTTCTGAACTACTGATGCACGACTTTTTAAAAATTCCGTCATTTTTTATATAAAAGCTAGGTAACAAAGTAGACTAAAACAGACACAACCCGAAAAACACTGCTCCTTACACTTAAAGTCGGAGAAAGATAGGTTAGTTGCATCTGCATCGTGGTGGGAGCTACCGCGCGGAAATTTAAATAAATGTGTTTCATTGGCTGTGGTGCCCGCCACAATTTGGCAACAGCGATTCACGCGAACACTTGTTTCCACTAACTCCCACCACGTCGAGAATACGGGTTAACCATTTCAAGAGAACAACATGTGAACGTGATGTGAGGGATCTCTTGTGCTAACGGGCATCTCTCTTACACTCGAGAATAGACGTCCTGCGGTATTGGGTTTACGTCAAGCGGTATTTCAATTTTATTTAACAGTTATCGGAAGCAGTTACCCGCGCTATGCGCTATTCGAAAATGTCACTTAACCTAGCTTTATTGTTATTGTGTCTATTGTGTGTCTTATAAGTTTTTCATTAAATTTGTGTGTTTGTCTTAGCCATATTCAGTATTTTTTGTATTATTATTGTTCAAATAAAAGACGAACATTTATTTTTTGAGGTTCCTAATAGTGTATCTATAGATTCATTTTATCTACAATTATTTCTTCTTAACTTCCACTATAGAATCTTTGCAATGGATGAAGATCTTGAAGCGATAATTATTGGTGGTGGAAATGATCAAGACATTGAAGCCGCCAATTTGATGAATAACTTTATCATAGGAAAACTGCGCATGCCCGGCATGTTAATTATCAAGCGCTATTTCAAATACCGCCTGTCGTTAGGCTCCGTAAATTACGCTTGGCGGTAACGTTATTTAGGGACGTTGTTTTAAGAATCGACTCGCGCATAGGTTAAATGTCAAAATAACATATGCGCTAATAGGGCCTGACGCTATTTGGGTTACCGATATCTCTCTAATATACACTATAGACGTTTCACGCAGATGACCCCTGTCAGTAACATGTTTTTAGTTTGTCTCAAAGCTCTAGATGGCCGTAGTAGTAATGGCCTCTAATTAAATGTTCATTCAGGTAACACAATTAGTGGTGCTGTGGTATCGTGGAATGTTGGCGAGCCTGTATATAAATTCTTTATCTATGGTTTGGTTTGTTGAGTTGATGCATAGAGAAATAAAAAATTATTATTTCTCTATGAGTTGATGCGCTTTTGCTTATTTACTTTTTTTGCTTTGCTTAAATAGTAGTGTTATGTTATTTTTCTGATTGTTATACATTGATTCGTGAGTTATTAATAATAAAGAGTTTTTATAATGCCTTATAATAAGTAGGTTAGTTTACACCGTGTGGAGCAATTTGGTCCGTGGACCAAATCGAGGACTTATTTAGCTTAGAACATAAGTGTTTATACTGACTGTTTTGCTGGATTAAAATAGTCCAGGTTTAAAGCCTGGGACCAAAATTGACATTTTCATCTTAAAATGACATAACCTTAAATCTTTAGGTAATTTGATGGTAGATTTTGATTTTATTTGAAAATGGATACAAAAATAGTTGCAGTGGTAATAGAGTTTCTGAAAAAGAAAAAAATATTCAAAGACTTTTTACTCTGTGCTTTTAGCAAACCGTCACTTTGGTCCACGAATACTAATGTGCCGTGTTTACACCGTTGAAAATTGAATTTGAACTACCCTAGAAGAGATGGATCAAATTCGAGTACCAAATTTTACTCCTTGGGTGTTTACACCAAAAGTAAAGTACACGTGACGTCATTTAGACCTCGGACTAAAAATTTGGTACGCCCGGTGTAAACGTACTTAGTACTTAGTTGTGTTCCATCATGTGATGGTGATACTAAAATGTGGCATAAATTTCCTAACCCAGCATCCGACAATGGACGATTTAAACAGTGGTTGATGGCTGTGAATAGTAGTGAACTTATTAATTTGGACCCAATGTGGATTTATAATAGTAAAAGAGTCTGCCACAAACATTTTGAGAAGTGTTATGTCTCCTCAATATCTAAAAAGAGGTTACATGCAAATGCTGTTCCATCATTAAATTTAGAA
The DNA here is from genome assembly GCA_947563755.1 of Lochmaea crataegi. Classification (NCBI taxonomy): domain Eukaryota; kingdom Metazoa; phylum Arthropoda; class Insecta; order Coleoptera; family Chrysomelidae; genus Lochmaea; species Lochmaea crataegi. The sequence goes on from OX387432.1 coordinate 26,924,743, forward strand.
CAAGGTAAAAAAAAACATGTCCTAATTCATATTATTATCGTGAACAATCGAGGTGTTCTTTATCTATGCACAGAACTCTAGAAGGATATGTTAAAACTGTAATTACTTGGTTGTGTGATTTATTTTTACAATTAGTACACAGTACTGCTGGATTTCAATGGGTTTTTCTATTTTTCAGATATTTCAATACTTGAGCATGATTATTGCAAACCATTAACTCCAGTTTTCTGGAGTGTTTAAAACATTATTTTTTAAAACGGCGTTATCGTTTTATAAAGGTAGTTTTAACTGTGAGGACGATAATTGCGAAAATATGTTCGTATCCTTCCAAAAACTACTTTCAAGTAGTGATGTAAGCATTGTAGAACAGCCTGCAGATTCAGTTGAACATTTCAATATAAAATGCACTGGGCAATTATTGTCATTAGAGCAAAAATTACATAAACTTTCTACAAGTTATGTTGCCGGTTTTATTTTGAAAAAAATTAAAAAAATGGTTAATTGTGTTGAATGTAAAAATACAATGTTTTCTGATGATTTTACATCAGCACACAATCAACTGATATCTGTAAGGGAATATGGTGGATGGGCTAGAAGATTGTACTACCCTACTCCATCATTTGTTACATGTTATTTGGTAATTTGTTATTTATATCCTGAATAAAAATTACAATTTGTGGTTATGATTTTTATTTTTTACCTTTATCAGCAATTATCCCTTTAATCTAAAATTTCCACTATTAACTTGAATTACAATTTCAGGCATTGTAATTTAAATTAATAATAGTGGTTTTTTAATTGTGTTTTATTCTAAAATTAAAATTCCTACAAATTTATTTTCAAATTTCCCACCAAAGGGGATTTTCAAATTTCCCGCGAGTGTCAAATGGCGATTTAGTACGGCTCAAAGCTCTAGATGGAACTAAAACTTGCCCGAATTCATATTGTCGTGAACAATCTAGGTGTTCTTTTTCTATGGTACCAAATTAAAAAGCCGAGTCGACCAAAAACAAAAAAAAAACATAAAATGTAATTTCTTAAAAAAAATGTTAGTGTAAAAAAAGTATCCCTTTTTAGGATTTTTTAATCATAAAAAATATCGATTTTTATACCTTTTCGATACTTGAAATTGTATATCGATATATCGAAACATTAAATATCGCTCAAAAATATCGATACATCGAAAAAATAATATCGATATATTGATGTATCGATATTTTTTGATGCTGTCAGCAGAGACAAGGTTGTCTGCTGTAACTGTCAATATAATATTGTATTTCCTTTTTGTTTCTGATGCTTATGTATTATCAATTATATCTGCTATTATATTCCTTTTTTAGAAAGATCTTCAATGTTAAATTAAAATACATTAATTATTAAGTGAACATATTACAAAGTAAACATTATTGGACGTACTGAATAAATAAAATAGTGATAAAAATGTCTATAATAGGTTCACCTTTCACAAATTCTTACAATAATCAAGAGTTTGAATTTGACGACGAAAAGTATGATAACGATGATGATAAAGAACAAGATGAACATCATGACGAGAGTAATGAAGATACAGAAGATGCTAGTGAAACAGATACAGGTTGGACAAAATATTGTACTTACATTTATAAATTGAATTACTTATATAAATACGAAATTTTAGGCAGACAAGAAGAACCTTTGGAAATCAAGGAACAAATGTACCAAGATAAACTTTCAAATTTAAAGAAAAAACTACAACAGCTTAAAGATGGTAATCATCATGAATATAATAGGAAAGTACGAAAGTTAGAATATCAATATAAAGAACGACTACGATTAAATGTACTTTATAGAGATTATCAGATTGATTGTGTTGACAGAGAATACATTCAGGAGAAAAAAGCAGCGGTTCGAGAATTTGAAGAGAAAAAAATTGATCTAAAAGAAAATTTAATATCAGATTTGGAAGACAAGAAAAAAACTGTGGAGGCCGAAAGATACTCCATGGAACTTACAGGTGACTGTATGGAAGTAAGTACATCTCTTTGGCAATGCAAAAGGTATAGCTTAATCATTACAAACAAAATTAATTGTATAATTATTTTCAATGTATCAGGTCAAACCTGTGATGACAAGGAAATTACGCAGGAGGCCTAATGATCCATTACCTCTTCCTGAAAAACGAAGAAAGCCACCTACAGCACAGATAACCTATTTACTAGAAGAAAAAGATGTGGAAAATGACTTGAGGCTGATAAATAAAGGAAAAATTTCTACACCTGTGAGAAAACATAGTGAAAATTCATGTTCGTCTTCTAGTCCAGGACATATACAGGTATATTTCAAACGAATTTTTTTCTATATATCAAAACATCACTATAATGTTCAAATTTGTATAGTGGAATTCACATTCAGATGACAGTTCAGAGGTATAGGATAAAAGTGTTGCCAATCCTACTGCAATTGTAAATTTAGCTAATGTTTTAAAATAAGCAGGGTCATCTTTTCAATGAATATCAGCTGCTCTAACTGCCATTTAAAGATCTCGACTCCCATTGTTTTTTGTGTGACATGCAGCTTGTTATAAAGCCTAGCGCCCTTGGCAAGCATGCTTTTTGGTCACTTGTGGTCTTCATTGTTACTGTTCTTAAACTATAAATGCTTCTTATGATGTAATAGAGTACATTGCTTGATCTAGTAAAATTTCTGTTCAAGTTACAGTTGTTAGAGATACAATTATGTATGTAGGGGCATGTCTGAAGTATGTACAATGACTTGTTATCCAATATTCAATTAGAGAAATATAGGTTTTCAGTTGGACATAGCCTAGGTAGTGTGAAAATATTTTTGATGGCTTTATTCTGAAGAAGCGTTAATTGCTATAACTTGATCTGTGAGATGCTGTTCCAGATGAGCGTCAAATAGGTGAGATGGCAATGAATTAATGATTGGTACATAGCGTTTCTATGATTTATGTCAAGATATGTGCAGCTCTTCTTAATACACCGATAGCTGGGGCTATCTTTCAATGCCCATTGGTCTGTACATTTTCATAACCTTTAGAAATAAATGTTTTAACGTTGTTTGGTTTGAAACGAGTTCTTCATTTTCATAACCTTTAGAAATAAATGTTTTAACGTTGTTTGGTTTGAAACTTGAGTTCTTACAGTACACTCCACACCCTTTCTATTGGGTTCTCTCTACATAGTAATCTTCAGCATCTTTTTTAACAAGAAAAGTCATGTCAGCACCTTCAACCATTCTATTTTTAAAATATCAACAAAAAAATTCACAAAAAAGTGCAATATTTTTCTATTTAACATTTTACAAATATTTCCCACAATATTACTATTTCATAGAAATTGGACCATGACATGTGATTGAAGATTTTGACAACATTGCAAGTTATTCTCCCTTATAAAAAGCGTTACTATATGTACATGTACATTTTCTCAACAAATGAGGAGGAAGTTAAAAACATTATAAAATCGTTGAAAAACAAAAAATCACCTGGAATAGATGAAATAAGATCAGAAACACTTGAAGAAATATCAAATGAAATTGCAGCACCTTTATCTTATTTTTAAATAAATAAATGTTGGTGCTTTCCCGACATCACTAAAAGTAGGATTAATTAAACCAATATATAAAAGTGGAGATAAAAAATTAACTACTAATTATAGACCTATAACATTAACATCATCTATTGGTAAAATTCTGGAAAAAATATTTCAAAATCGCTTAGTGAATTTTTTTGAAAAATATAATATAATTTCTACTAGCCAGTATGGCTTTAGAAAGGGAAAAACCACAGAGGACGCTATTATGTCTCTGGTGAAGAATGTCTACAATGCATTAGATAAATGTTAACCTTCATTGTGTGTCTTTGTTGACTTCTCTAAAGCCTTTGACACAGTGGATCATAAACTATTGCTTACAAAGTTACATTTTTATGGAATAAGAGTTTTATCAGGAGTTTTTAAGTGACAGACTACAATATGTTGCTGATGTAATGAGCGAAGCAAAAACTGTTACTCTTGGTGTACCTCAAAGTACTGTACTAGGACCAGTACTATTTACAGTGTACATTAACAGCTTACTACATCTAAATTCTAAAGGCAAAATCATAAGTTTTGCTGATGACACCGCCATATTTTATACCGAGAAAACGTGGAAAGTGCTCAAAGATACAACTTAAAATGATTTCCAAACTAACAGAATGGCTCAAATACAACAAACTTTCACTAAATATCGATAAAACAAAATATATGCTATTTGCATCCTACACTACACCACTGAACTTCCAAATTTTGGTTCACTCAAACTTCATAATAATATGAAAATATCTGAAACAGAAAGCATTAAGTAATTAGATGTTATAATAGATTGTCATCTAAAATGGGAGCTGCATATTAAAAATATAGTTTTAAAACTAAGGGGTCTTCTGTCTAAATTTAGATATTGAATAGTTGAGGCTTTTACTTGATGAAGAACCATACCACCGTACACTAACTAACGACAAGTAAATTCACTTCGTCGATTCAGCGGTTACCGAAAATTTCCTTACCCCGCCTATAGTCTGCTGGGTTCTGGTGAGTTTAAATCCAGAAAGTGTTGAGCACAGGGGTGCCAAAAATTTCAAACGTTCCGACGCAAGTGAATTTACTTGTCGTTAGTTAGTGTACGGTGTCCATACTAAACGATTAAATAAAAAAAATTAATTTGTTTAAATTTTCATTATAAATTGATAAAGCTACTGTGTTAGCGAAACGCGTCACAAGTTTAAATTGAACGTTAGTTCAAATTATAATGAAGATTTAAACAAATTAAATTTATTTCATTGTTTAAATTTAGATACTTGAGAGAATCTTAGATATTCATAACTTGAAAATTATGTATTACTCACTAGTGCAATCGCAAATTAACTACGGATTTCTTGCATGGGGGGAGTAAATAACTGCCACCTACAAAAATTAAATGTTTTTCAGAAATAGATAATGAGAATAATTTTTCAAAAAAATATCATTTTTCCTAGTCATGATATTTATGACCCAAGTGATTTTGTGGATGCTAGACAAATTTATTGTATGAAAATGTTCTACTTTCAGAAAAATAAAAATAACCTGATTTGTCCAAAACGCCTTCATGATGCTCGTTATAAGAAAAATGTATATATCCTACCTAGACAAAAAAAACTATAGGACAGCGCTGTTTTGACTACCCCAAACTTTATAATCATTTCCTATAGAGTTGAAAAATTTGAAAAATATGAAACATTTTAAAACAAAAATTGAAAATTGGATAATAACTCTAAATAATACTCTAAATATGTTAAATAAAATAATAAATAACCAGTAGAATTTCAATACTAACAGCACACAAACTATTATTCTCTATATATTTATACATAAATAAACTAAAAATTGATTAACTTTCCAAAAAAAAAACGATGATGTACTTAAAAACCCGATGATGACCTAAAAAACCCGATGATATCCTAAAAAAACCCGATGATGACCAGTATAATTAGCCATTTATGAGCACATCACCTACAAGCTGTAAGAAGCGTCCAGCTACTTACAACTTCAGTCATTTTTGTTTGTTTACATCTTTTTTATCTATGTACACTGTACTTTTTTATATTTCGTAAATAAACATTATTATTATCTCTCTAATGCTGCCATCTGAATGTAAATTCCACTATAGATCATTTTGTTGTCCTTTTTCCAGTTTGTTCTGTTTTATGTAAACTTATTCAAATATGAGAACATTAAATTATTACTAAAACAGTTCCTTCCACGTATGAGTATGTTAAAAGTTGATCCCAAATAATTGGTCTAATAAAAACTATTTATTATTTAAATATAATTTCTCAATTTTATTGATTTGCTCCTGTTTTCTATTAATTGAATTGTTTGTTTCAATCAGAATGTCACAATTCAACCAACTGCAGAAGTACCTCAAATAGAAACTAGGATAGAAGATGGTAAATTATTATATGAAAAACGGTGGTATCATCGAGGGCAATCTGTATTTGTTGAAGGTAATATTTGAACCAATATACTCACCCTAATGTATAAGTACAAAAATAAAACCACATATTTTAAGGTTAAGGTTAAGGTTAAATATCTAATTTCAGTTTGAATAACTAATACATATTACTTCAAATTTGCATTGTATATGTTGAAATGTCATAAGAATATTTCAAATAAGTTAAGTAACCAAGCAAGCAGCGCAGTTGCGTGATTGAACCAGGTTTTTCTCATATAAATATGCTACTTACGGGCTCCGAGCATATACAAAAGACAAGAAGGGCCACTTCGTGTCGGTACTTTGATATTGGGTCTACAAAAGCGAGCCGTCGGCGCAGTATTCCGACTGAACCAGCCGTCGCATGAGTAGTATTTCAACTGAGTGACTGATACGGGGGTTAATAGAAATGAATTCGAAAGTACAGATGGAATTTCTTAATATTTAATAAATTAGAAAGCAAAGTTTATAATAATTTCAAGTACCCAATCTCAATATAAACGTGAAAAAGAAATAAGGCAATCATACAAATATTTTAAGATACATAAATACATTTACTATAAATTTTGTAAAATTGTTAATTTTATACCTATTTGGCACTATTTTTTTTCTTTTATTCGTTCTTTAATTTCACGATTAACAAATTTTAACGTAAAATATATTTGCATTCTAATATCTATAGATATGAAATATTCATACAGAAAATCTTTACATGGATGTGTAAAATTTATATTTTTAAACAAATCTCTGAATTTTTTCCAATTTGATGTTTACATGCTATTTCTTTGAAAAACCAAAAAAAAGTTCTCCAAATCTATTATAAATTCTAGAATGTTTAGAGGAGGCACATTTAGACCGCAAAATTTTTTAAAACCAGATTAGACTTTCGTCTGAAAGGATACTGTCATTCATTTGGTAAATGATATTTTTCGTTATAGTTTAAGCACTCGTGACACGAATGTTGCAACAAACTTTTTAAAGCAAATAGCCAGTAACATAAACCAACGCATTTCCATCGGTGCTAGAAATATTTCTATCACTTGTGAGCACTTTTAAGAGCAACGTTCCGGTATTATTGTTTTATAGTTTTCTAACAGCTCAGGTGTTATGTTCAATAAAACTTCATGAACGTTAATATAACTGTGATTTTCAAAGCACACCAGTATATCCCATCTACGCATCAAGTGGGAGCAAAAATCTGCTGAGGAATAGTAGTATCACAGAGGAAGCGACAAAGACAACATTGGGGGAGGAGCTTAGAGTGACCCTTCTTGTCTTTTGTATATATTCGGTGTTATGGGTTAGTATAGTTTAATTATAAATATATTCTACTCTCATAAATAACCTATCCACTTATGCCTCATTGTGTAGGTGCGATAATCTTCAAAAAGTAATAAATGATTTTAGAGTCGGATTAAGAAGGATTCAAACTAAATAATATCTGAAAACAATACTTTTATTTATTAGAAAATGTAATTCAATTGGATTTGATGAATATTACAACGTAAGCTTAACATTAAAATACTAAAATAAATATTAACAAAAACGCCCCACAACACATAATAAATGTTTTGCAACTTAATTCTTTTTACCTTCTCTAACTTTAGTTTCGAATCACTATCTTCATTTAAATTTATGATAAATGGTTCATTAGTACTCATACAAATATAAGAATTTTCCACCTTGATATCATGTTCCATACAATTTTTCTAACTATCTGCAGAAATGTTACTCACTACATTTTTAACCAATTCTACTACAGATGAGCATGAAGTGGGAAGAAAATTATTTCTTTTAACATTAGATTTAGCCTGGTGACATGTTATTTATTAATTTTAAAACCCTTGATACTTCTAAAAGATCCAGTTTTTTGTATGTTTATTCAAAATATATGTCATTAGTTATCATAAAATTCTGAATTTGTACTTTTGTGCTACTATAGCAAACAAAATGATTTACCTGACGACTATGATAGCTTCCCCTGGTGATAATCTAAAGACGAATCAGACAGACAGACCGGAACAAAATCATTTTCTGAATCTGCTTGTATTATTGTTACCCTTTTGCCTTTACTTGTCGATTGTTGTCCTCTGTATTATTTAATAGCTGTTAAATAAATATGACGCTATTTGCGCAAACATTGAGATTCCATTATGATTTACGGTTTATTAATTGTTTGATATTTAAAACCCATTAATCTTCTTGGCTTGAAATGCTACAGGTAATGTTTTGTCATTTTCGTTTTTTTAAGGAAAACCATGCTAGGTACTGATTGCTCTTCATATATTTTTTTCTTAATAAACCCAAGTCGGTTTCATCAAAAGTTCTAATTGTACCAGAATCTCTTTGCCTTTTTCTGAGAAGGATAGGTTTTTGTATTATATCATTTACTGAAGATAAAGGTGTCTTTGTCAAAGCAGATGTCTCAACCAAACTATCCCTTGAATTAAAATTTCTTGCTAGCAGAGATTGTACACATTTTTTATTACTTCTTTAGCATCAGGATGTAAATGTTTTCTTGTGAATTCAACAAAAAAATCACTTTACAATAAACCAAACTCTTATGTAACATAAGTTAACTGTTTGAAAAACTAACCTTACGAAAGTTAAACGTACTTAACGGGTATAAAATTTATAGATATTTTATGGCATAAGTGATAATTGGGTTTTATTGTAATCAAAAGCCAACATAACTATACATACCTTCACTCTCATCCTCTGAACCCAAATTTCTTATTTCTGTCAAATACAACCTAAATATGTTAGCATAGGGAAGAATGAAACTCACCTTTTATTTTCAAATACAGTACTAAAGTTTTTTATCTGTTTTATTCTACTAGTGACAACAGTACTATACCTTTTATCGTACCTAAAACATAATACTAAATATATTTTTTTTTTGTAGGTCGTGATATGCCAAAATTTCCAGCAAATATTTCTGCCATCGGCAATGATATAATATGGGTGAAAAAGTCTGATGGGGCTAAAGTGAGAATATACACTTCATATCTAGCTAGAGGTAAAATTTCAATAAAAAGAAGAGCCTCTTGAGACTAGGGACAATAGATAATTAAATATTATATAAGGTTTTTCAACTATATGTATATAAATCATTATATATATTTATTTTTTATTTGTTTTTACCGTTATAACATGCTTTATGATTTGTGAGTATTTAGTATAAGGTCATCATAATTCAAAGTGTTCACATGACTACAATTCACAAATGTTTCATTTGATCAAAAATTTTTGTTAAATAATATTCATTTCAAAGTTTTCGTGAGCGGAACATTTTGGTAGTGTCGAACTATAACCGAGAGAGAAATGTGTGCAGGAAGGAGAGATGACATTTTAAGGAATAAAACATAAACAATTATTTTATTCAGACTTTTATTATACCCAAACAGTTTATCTTATGGACAAATGTAATGTAATGTTTTTGTTATTTATTTAAACAGTTTTTAACTTGTGGGATAAAATTATACACACTATGGCTAATTACTATCTATTTATTTAAAGAAACACACACACTGTATTAAACTTGATTTATATACACAATATACTCAACGTCTACTAATTTATTTACACTCGGTATATTAGTTCTAATTTATTTTCACCACTTGGATTTTTACACTATTTATCTGCACTATTTAATTCACTAATTCTTCCGAACTAACTGTACTGTACTGTCCCAATAACTGTTTCAAACTAGCTAACTAACTGTTTACGCACTCGATAACCCGCGTATATATAGTCCTTATCGGTTCTGGAAAACTCTAGAGCCTTCGGCGCTCGGGCTATGCACGAACGAAACGAATGTTCGAGTACATTCTAACGCAAGGGGAGAAAACCGGCGCAGCCACCAAAATTTACAGTCGGGGGGACAGGGCCGGCTTTGAGTTGGTGACCTCGCAACATTGCCCCCTCCTTAATAGAAAGTTCCTCCTGGAACTTCTGTGTAGCCGGGACTGGATGTTTAAATCGGCAACTGGACCCATTCCTACACTTTCCGGTCGTATGGAAATAACAGGGCACTGTCTTCATTGTACACTGATAACGGGGGGTATAGCTGCAGATTAATATGTGGACACCCGTATCTTCGAACATCACTTCCATTATATTTCTGATGACTCGCCAATCCAACTGGTTGCTTTCTATCTTAGGCATAACTAGTTTCTTCACGTTGGATTCCAACACATGGTCTCGAAGGCTACGTAGCGCTTCCCACACATTCCGGTAGGTGGATCGATCTTGAAATTCGTTCTTTGTTACCAGATAGAAGATGTACCGTGAATTGTGTTTGAGTCTCAGTGTCTTGCCAGGGGTTGGAATCTGTTCTTTTAGTTTTTCTAGTTGCCCAAACTTCTTTCGGAAGACGGTTGCCAGGCCTCGTGCGTTTTTGATACTGGCTGGGATGTTGTGTGCCAGTGAATAGTCTTCTGGGAGCGTGAACAAGTCTTGTCGTTGCTCTGTAGTGACTCCAAATCTAGCCTTACCGGTACCTCCATATGCGCCCATAAACTCTTCGAAAGCAGGGTCCGAATCTTCCTGGACATGGTTCACTCCTTCTTCTATGTCATGGTCTCCCTCGAATTTCATTCTGTCGCTGTCAACTTGAAGATTCGTTCGGACCAATTCGTGTACATCGTCCATCCTTTTTCTCATCTAGATTACGTAATCTTCTCCAGCTAGATCCTCTCCAGGTCGACAACAAAATTCTAGGTCACAAGGAAGCCTCATTTCGCGTCCAGATAGGATTTTTGCAGGTGTTTGACCTGTGGACTCATTGATGGCGGATCGATATAAGCCAATGCAAACAGGGAGAGATATTGGTCCCAATCTCTCTGGTGGCTGGAGACAACTTTGGACAGGTATTTTCCAATAGTCCTGTTCATTCTCTCGACCATTCCGTCTGACTGAGGATGCAAAGCCGTTGTCCTGGTCTTCTTCATTCCCAGCTTGTCACAAATTTCCTGGAATACGCGGCTTTCGAAATTCCTTCCCTGATCGCTGTGAACTTCCAAGGGCACTCCATATGGGCAGATGAATTCCTTCACCAATACATCCGCGACAGTTGTGGCTTCTTGATTCGGGATCGCGTAAACTTCTACCCACTTTGTGAAATAATCCATCACAACCAGGATGTACCTAGGTATTTACCGCCATTTTTTGTCGTCGGAAATGGTCCAGCGATGTCTAAAGCAATCCTTTCGAATGGGCTTCCAACATTATACTGCTTCATGGGTGCCTTTCTCTTGCGATGTGGTCCATTACTCATAGCACAACTTCTTACACCAGTCCTTCACATCGTCGGAGCTGTTCATCCAATAAAACCTTTCACGGACTCGCTGAAAGGTTTTCCTCACTCCCAGATGACCTCCTGATGGACTGTCGTGTAACTTCCTCAGAACCTCAGCTACTCTCGTTCTCGGGATAACTAACTGCCTTCTATTCTCAGAACCATCATCGTTTTCAAGAATTCGTTTCAACAGGCCTTCTTCCAATACAAGGGAGTCCCACTGAGCCCAATATGTCTTGAGTGTCGGTGAAAATCTTGACACTTCTTGCCAGGTAGGTCGCCGATTTTCTTCTTTCCATTGCCGGATCATCTTCAGGTGAGGATCATACTCCTGATCTTCTCTGATTCTGGAGGGTGACCATTCTTCATTGACAACTGTAGTTCTTGAAACTACAGCTTCCTTCGATTCTACCTTGTTGCAGTGGGGACATCAGTCTTCTGGACACGGCCGTCTAGACAGAGAGTCGGCATTTCGATGGCTCACACGGGCCCGATGTTCGATGTTGAAATCGTACTCTTGAAGTCTTTCAATCCATCTAGCTATCTGGCCCTCGGGATTCTTGAACTGCATCAACCACTTGAGTGCTGCATGATCAGTCCGTATCAAGAATTTCCTTCCATACAGATACTGATAAAAGTGTTCCACAGACTTCACTACCGCCAAAAGCTCCCTTCTCGTGACGCAGTAGTTTCGTTCTGGTTTGGAGAGGACTTTACTGAAATATCCCAGCACTCTTTCCTGTCCTCCTTGGATCTGTGAGAGCACTCCTCCAATCCCTACGTTGCTTGCATCAGTGTCAATAATGAAGTCTCCCTCTGGTAGCGGATATCCTAGTATCGGCGCCGTGGTTAATCGTCTCTTAAGGGTTTCAAAAGTATTTTGACATTCCTCATCCCAATGAATAGTTCTGGTTTCTTCTGTGAGTCGAGTTAGTGGCTTGGCAATATCTCCAAACTTCCTTATGAACCTTCGATAGTATGTGCAAAGTTCAAGGAAGCTCCTAACTTGGTGCTTGTCGGTAGGTTGCGGCCATTGCTTGATGGAAGCAATTTTATCTGGATCCACCGCCACTCCTTAATTGCTCACAATATGACCCAGATAGTTGACTCGGTTTTGGAATAACTGACATTTCTTCGGGTTTAACATGAGCTGGGCAGCTTGAAGTCGTTTGAATACGTCTTCCAAGTTCTTCAGGTGCTCCTCGAATGTCTTCCCCAATACTACGATGTCGTCCAAATAGACCAGGCATGTTTTCCAAGATAACCCTCTCAAGACATTTTCCATGAGTCTTTCAAATGTCGCGGGCGCATTACATAGCCCGAATGGCATGACGTTGAACTGCCATAATCCGGATCCGGTGGTAAAAGCAGTTTTCTCTTTGTCATCTGTGTCCATTTCTACTTGCCAATAACCGGACTTCAGGTCCAAGGTGGAAATCAGTTTGCTGCCGGCCAAAGTGTCTAGCGTATCGTCGATTCGAGGCAGAGGATAGCTGTCTTTCTTCGTCATGTTGTGTAGCTGGCGATAGTCCACGCAGAATCTGGTAGTTCCGTCCTTTTTCTTGACGAGCACTACTGGAGATACCCATGGGCTAGTGGATGGTTCTATTACTTTCTCTTCCTTCATCCCTTCAATAATTCTTTCAGCTTCCTTTCTCTTCGCTCGTGGTAGTCTTCGAGCTGGTTGTCTAATTGGCTTGGCATCACCAGTATCGATTTTATGTTTGACGGCTGATGTCCTGCCAGTCTTCCCTCCTTTTGGTACGAAAAGGTCTCGATACTGCAAGAGAAATTCTCTCATTTTCCTTTTCTCAGCTCGATTCAAGATTTGCCAGCTATTGACAACATCTGTTCAAATCTGTCATTAGAATTGTCAGTTGTCGTTGTTTGACGAACTATGGATGTCACTGGTACGCAGGATCCAATTCTGGTTGACTTCTTGATGGTAATTTGGTGATCGTTCACGTTTATGACACGTTCTCGGATCTCCTTCGCTGACGTAACCAGTCCTTTTCCAATTAGTACTCCTGTACCAACCTCTTCGTCGTGGTACCATGGCTCCATCATGACCGGTGTACCTTCCTCCATGATTCCCTGTAGCCGCGCTACTATCATGGTTTCGCTTCGTGCAGGTAGAACAGTATCTTCCTGTACAGCTGCCAACACCGTGCTGCCTTCATTTGGATGGAGGAATACCTCTTCGGAACCCACTTTAATGGTTCTGTTTCTGAAGTTTAACTGGCAACCATGTAGATTCATTACGTCCATTCCCAGAATCACGTCTTCTTCGATGTCAGCTACGATTACCGTATGCGTGAACTTTTCTCCACCAATTCCCAATTGGATTTGAGTCTCTCCGTGAACATTGGCACTCTCACCTGTTGCGGTCCGGAGTCGCAGCCTCGTTGGCAGAAGCTTCTTCTTGGATTTTATTATTTCCGGCCGTATAATGGTTCTAGTTGCTCCAGTGTCTACCAGCAGAGTATATTTCTTGCCATTCACTTCGCCATCCACATAGACACTATCGTTACGGCATCTGAGAGAGTCTATCAGTATGAGAGGATCTTTGGAACGAACCTGGGTCGGTGCTGCCCCCTCATGGCCGACCCGTTCTAGCTTTCCTGGTTCTGGGGTTTGCTGGAGCCCTAGGGCGCTTACACGAACTGCGTACATGCCCTAGCTCGCCACAATTCCAGCATCTAATCTTCTTCGGCCTTTTGTCTACCATGCTTTTGATCAAGTTGACGATCTGGTCAAGTCTATCTTCGTCAGCTTCTTCTTGAATGGTCCTGACTTTGTTGTACCCCGAAGCCTTCGTGGCTGCTTCGTATTCAAGAGCAGCAGTTAATGCATCGACCAATGTTTTGGGATGCGCCAAACGAAGCGTCCTCTGTATATCAGGGTCACGCAAGCCATCAATAAAGGCCTGGATGCCCAGACATTCCATCATGTTTTCCGGTGCTGATGGATAAGCAAATCGGACTAGTCGGGCGATATCCACTTCATACTCTTGAAGAGTTTCGTCCCGTTTCTGCCTTCGGCTCTTCATCTGAGATTGGTACAAGTGTTCTAGATGTTCGTTACCAATCCGCATGTCCATCCTCTTCTTCAGCTGCTCGAAGCCATCCGTTTCTTCAAGGGGTATCGTCTGAAGCACATCTAAGGCATCTCCCCGAAGCGCGATGGTTAGGTTCACTGCCTTCTCCTTATCGGACCAATTATTCGCTCTAGCGGCTGCTTCAAACTGTTTAACATAATTGGTCCACGACATCTTTCCATCGATCGTTGGGGCCTTGACTCGGGCAAAATTGCCAATATCTTCTGTCTTGGGGTGTGCTTCTAGTTTGCATGTTTTTACTTGTTCGATCTTCTTTTCTTCTGCTGGCGTGTCTTGTGTTTTTGAATCTGCCATTTTCCTTTCTAACTCCTGGATCTTCTCGTCCATTGTCGTTATCTTATTCTCCATTTTCTCAATATCTGCTTTTAGAGGCGAAATTCAAATTCAAAGTCCCGAATTTGAGGTTATGATATATTTACTTTTATTTTACGACACCGCTTCACATGTTACGGGAAGAGAAGAAATACATGAACTTATGAAACGTTCAAACAAGAAACAAATTAGAAATACATAAAACCATAATTTGGATTAGACATGCGCAGTTTAAGAGTACATAAATGGCTCAAACTATCAGTGATTTCGTTGCTTGAACAAACATAATATGATTTGTTGTTTACGATTTAAACGTTAAAAAGCTGTATTTTATTAAATAATTGTTCTTCAATATAAATTAAAATTTAATATTTTTAATATTACGTTGTAGGTATACTACGTGTTAAATAAAAAAAATTCGAAATAAAATAAATAATGTGTTTTTGTACCCCGTAAAAAATAATAAATATACCCACACCTGAAATCCGAGTTCGGGCAGTTTTAATACTCCGTCTCGATTGCGATTATACTATAAACGCTGCAAGAGCAGTTGGTGTTTTTTTTGGGAAAGTGGGTTAAAAATTGTGCTAGTATAATAGATTTTGCTACAATTACTCCGCACTAAAGAGGTTAGATAAAATCCGCCCAACGTGATGATCATAACTACAACATGTGGGTAGATATATTTATAAATAACAGATGAACTTTTTAACCGTGAATGAACTTATATTATCTGTCATTCTCCCTGAAAGAGCAACAAAATGATAACTTGTAGATAATTTAGTCTAGGATTAACAGACGCTGTCTGCGACAGTTTTGTTATATAATATAAAATTTTCCACTATCTGTTGGTGATTGCGACAGAAATAATAAGAAACCTCATTTGTCAACATTTACTTTACCCACTTGTAAATTAGGACAAATATTTGATAATATGATCGATGAATGTTATAAAATCCGTTTTTCAACCAAAAACTGAGAGCAGCGTGTAAATAAATAATAATATTAGACCTGGAGCCGAGAGAGCTTTTGCATGTATCGTAGGCCCCACGCCGAGGCTTTGGGGGCTGATAGACAACGTTATTCCCCAATTTGAATTCCCGGTATGGCACCCTTAAGTTTTTGGCGATGCTCTGGAATGGCCGGGCAGAATTGCTTCCAAACTTGAATCCATAGGTTTTAGAGGTCGCTGATTACGAATTTGATGTCAAAATTGCGGACCCAATATGGCGGACAAAAATGTCCAAATTCGTAGATTGTTCTAAAAATGTCTATATACAGGTTTTTGAGGTCATTACTGTAAGACAATTTTTTTTTCTCACCCTGTTATTCTTAAAATAGTTTTCGTTTCAAGTAAAATAAATTAAATTATGGGTATACCCTAATATTTCAGAAATGCAATCTCGACAAAACAACCAATTGTCTGAAACAGATAAATAAAGTATCATAATGTCACGTCGGCGAAAAAGTAGTCCTCGAGGCCACGAAAGGGGAAACAAAATTTTAAGAACGATTCGAGTTTTAGTTCCTAGTAAATACCTGTGATCACTTTAGTCAAATAAATCTGTTTTAATATAGTGTGAATTGTGGTGCATTGTACAATAAAATATCAGGAGTTAAATAGGTGAGTCTATCTCACAGAGTAATTCAGTTTTTCCTGTTATTTGATATTTGATTTTAAAAGATATTTTATCACATAGAGTATATATATTTGCTAATTATTTTTAATAATTACTTTGTTTAAAGTTCTTTAATATTCAACGATATTAAGAACATTAATTTGTTGTTGCATTTCCTATTCATCCAATCCTACTGTACTGTGGAGAGTTTGTGCCACTTGCAGTTTAACTCACATACCTATTCTGTGTTGTGGAGAGTTTGCGCCACTTGCGGTTTGTCCATTCCTGATACTGGGTGACTTCTCACGTCACCCATATCTCCTTCCACCCCCCTGTATTGTGGAGAGCTTGAACCACTTGCAGTTTAACTCACATACCTATACTGTATTGTGGAGAGTTTGCGCCACTTGCGGTTTGTCCATTCCTGATACTGGGTGACTTCTCACGTCACCCATATCTCCTTCCACCGCCCTGTATTGAGGAGAGCTTGAGCCACTTGCAGAGTAACCTTATTTTGCTGTACTGTGGAGAGTTTGTGCCACTTACAGTTTTACTCACATACCTATACTGTATTGTGGAAAGTTTGCGCCACTTGCGGTTTGTCCATTCCTGATACTGGGTGACTTCTCACGTCAACCATATCTCCTTCCACCCCCCCTGTATTGTGGAGAGTTTGAGCCACTTGCAGTGTAATATTATTTTGCTGTACTGTGGAGAGTTTGTGCCACTTGCAGTGTATTATTATTTTGCTGTACTGTGGAGAGTTTGTGCCACTTGCAGTGTTTTATTATTTTGTTGTACTGTGGAGAGTTTGTGCCACTTGCAGTTTAACTCACATACCTATTCTGTGTTGTGGAGAGTTTGCGCCACTTGCGGTTTGTCCATTCCTGATACTGGGTGACTTCTCACGTCACCCATATCTCCTTCCACCCCCCTGTATTGTGGAGAGCTTGAACCACTTGCAGTTTAACTCACATACCTATACTGTATTGTGGAGAGTTTGCGCCACTTGCGGTTTG
Source organism: Lochmaea crataegi (assembly GCA_947563755.1). Lineage (NCBI taxonomy): Eukaryota > Metazoa > Arthropoda > Insecta > Coleoptera > Chrysomelidae > Lochmaea > Lochmaea crataegi. The sequence continues at coordinate 26,942,116 of OX387432.1, forward strand.
TCCATTCCTGATACAGGGTGACTTCTTACGTCACCCATATCTCCTTCCACCCCCCTGTATTGTGAAGAGTTTGAGCCACTTGCAGTGTAACCTTATTTTGCTGTACTGTGGAGAGTTTGTGCCACTTGCAGTTTAACTCACATACCTATACTGTATTGTGGAAAGTTTGCGCCACTTGCGGTTTGTCCATTCCTGATACTGGGTGACTTCTCACGTCAACCATATCTCCTTCCACCCCCCCTGTATTGTGGAGAGTTTGAGCCACTTGCAGTGTAATATTATTTTGCTGTACTGTGGAGAGTTTGTGCCACTTGCAGTGTATTATTATTTTGCTGTACTGTGGAGAGTTTGTGCCACTTGCACTGTATTATTATTTTGCTGAACTGTGGAGAGTTTGCGCCACTTGCAGTTTAACTCACATACCTATACTGTATTGTGGAAAGTTTGCGCCACTTGCGGTTTGTCCATTCCTGATACTGGGTGACTTCTCACGTCACCCATATCTCCTTCCACCCCCCTGTATTGTGGAGAGTTTGAGCCACTTGCAGTCTAACCTTATTTTGCTGTACTGTGGAGAGTTTGTGCCACTTGCAGTGTATTATTATTTTGCTGTACTGTGGAGAGTTTGCGCCACTTACAGTAGTTATAATATTGTTTGTGGAGAGTTTGTGCCACATATTCCTTACATGCACTTGGGAGAGTTTGCGCCCCTTGCTCCTTTCCTAATAACCCTAAATATTTACAATTATGCATTTATTTTTGATCAAGAAAAGTTTTAACTTTACTTTAGTACTGATATGCATAATCACAGTTCAAACACATAAGATGCACCTTGTATATTATTAATACTTTCATTAATTTTGGGGATTTCAACTATACTAATCGTTAGTTAAATAATTAATCATTATTTATGGCAAATCGAATACTCAGAGTGTTTTTCTATCTAATTCCAGGTACGTTACGTCATCTCGGTTGTTCAACCTACTTGGACCAGGTCCATATTGACTGTTCAATTAAATCCAGGCATCACGTCCAGTGTCTTGTACATAATTATTTTCAACATTTAGATTTGTTTTATTATCTAAATTATAAACAATTGAATGTAAGTACACAGTAAGTAATTAAAAGTTAAATTCTAATTAAATATATCAATCTTTACAAATCACTCATTCTCCTCAAGTCAAGTTTTTCCCTCCTTACATTACTTGTGAAGTTGGTGAAAACTAATTCAAGTTTAAAAATGCCGGATCGAATATGGCGGAAAAAATGTTTTAAAATGCAATTTTTCTGAAAATGCGTAATTATAGGTTATTGAGGTCACTGATGATGAAATCATTAAAGTTTATCGTTAAACTACTCTGATCAACGAGAATTATTAATATTATACAAAATAATATAAATATAAAATTAAAAGGCGCCAGGGCACGATACATAATCTGGTATATACACTGTGTTCATTTGAAAAGGGCTCACCCTTAATATTTCATTAATGCGACATATTAGAAAGGAAAGCCGAAGCACGTCAACTGTTACCTTGAGGGGGGCACTTTGTAGAGCTAATGTCATAAACGTCAGATTTACCCCCTCCCTACTGGAGATAACCCTTAGATTTTTTCAAATGGCGTTAGGTATCAAGTCATACCTCATTTAAAAGGTCTGGTAAATCTCTATTCAATCATTTTGTTTTACCTTTGATACCAGCCTTCCATTGTTATTTAATCGTTGTTTAAAATTGGCTGTCTTTCAAGTTATTGCCTGACTGTTAACGGTGTTCATTTTGAACACATTATTAAATAACAGTTATTTCTTGTCAACAGTCGTCTTTTTACTATTTGTAATTTTTTTATTCTTTAAAGCGTCTTTTTGTCATAACATAATTCGGGAACACAGAAATACAATTTGTATAAAAATATATCTTTAAAATTAGTCTTTATCATCATTGGAGGAAGCGTCACGTTCGTCATTTGCATTGTAGTCAAATGCATCCACATCCGTTTCTGCAATGCCATCAGATGAAGCGTGGTCATCCTCATCTTCATCTGATTCTTCGTCAGAACTAGCTGTTTCTGTGAAAGCATTGATCCGTTAATTTCAGTTTAAGTCATTATTGCTTGATTGAATGACTAAAGTAATATCTTCATTTATTGATTATTATTATTATTGTTATTAAAATTTTTGTCTTTTAAATATAAATTCTAAATATATAAAGTATTTCTTTAGAAATATGTAATATTTTTTAATATCAAAAATTGAATAGATGAGGCTTTTACTTGATGAAGATCCATACTATAATATATTTTTATCATATTGATAGCACGATTTCAGGTGGGGGACACTAAAACCGCAATAAACCATAGGCGGACATTGGAATTTAGGCAGGATAAAATAAATCAATTGAATCTCAATTCTCCAAAAGCAAATAAATATGGACAATAAGTAGGATATTTAAACGTGGGATTTCTATTGTTATCACTACCTGGAGTTCACTAAATAGCGAAAATACGTCGAAAGTTATTAATTAAATATCTGTGCTACTTATATGAATAAAATAAATATTGTAATAAAATACATCTATAATAAAATACCTAAAAGGATGTTATTCTTACCCAACTACACTGCACTGTCACGGCAAATTTATCACTTCTAAATATATTTGAATGGTAATGGTATTGGGGTTCTATTGTCCTCGCTACCTGCGGTTCACTATACAGGAAGAATCTAGCGAAAGTTGCTAACTGAACACTTATTTACATGAAGAAGCGCTTACAACTCTGTTTAATTCTTTGAATCACCCTGAAGTGTTTCAGACAAGTTTTTGAATTTATAATGAGCTCTTCAGCTATCAATATGATAAAAATACTCTATAAACGATTAAATTAACTTAAATCTTCATTATAATTTGAACTAACGTTCAATTTAACCTTGTGACGCGTTTCGCTTACACAGTAGCTTTATCAAATGCCATAATTAACACCTGTATGAATTCAAAATTTTTCATTAAAAAAATATCCTTAAAATTCCCTATTAATGCAATGTATAAATTAACAATTAATGTTATAAATGAAACTAACTGTTTCTAATTAATTCCACTATTTAATGAAAAAATTATGAAAATTATGAAAGGATATTGATAATTATTTCGATATTGACATATCATCGTCAGAATGAGTAGATTCCACAAAGTAAGGGTCCAAACAGTAAATTCAACTATAAATTAACATTTTTTCATTATACCTTCACTCGTTTGATAAAGCTTCTGTGTTAGCGAAACGCGTCACAAGGTTAAATTGAACGTTTAGTTCAAATTATAATGAAGATTTAAACAAATTAAATTGTTTTATTTCATCATTTAATATCAACCTTGCTCGATGGTTTGTGTCGTTTCCTGTTCCTCTTGATAAAATCGAAGTGAAACTTTTTGCGTTTTAAAACGTTTTTAATAAAAGAAAACACAAAAGAGTGTTTTATTTCCAGACACCGTATTATTTTATTTCACAACTTGTTTGTGTTTTTAACGAAAAATATTTTCAAAGTAAAACACCTGTTTTTACAGCGCAAAACAATACATTATAACAATTTTACTTGAGAATTACCCCTGTTGTACTTTTTTAATATGTGGGTACGTACTTGCAAAATATTTTACACAATATTATCATATACACATAAATAAATAAAATTATATATACGATTAATTGTGCACGTTAGCGACATGCCATTGGTATGACAGGGATATATTCGTGCTTTATACTTAAAAAAACACTTAAAAATGCCGGTATATCAGTGTGGCCTTTAATACACTTAACCTATAAAAATGTGACAACTTTGGAAGCCAATATCTGACGTTGGCGACATCGCATCAGTATGAACTTTGTTCAGGACATCAAAATGAACAAAGGAGACACATTTCCATGGTGGGGCCTATTATACATGTTCATTGCTAAAAATTACATGTTTGCCTCATTATGGCGGCCACTTGGCAACGCCCCAGAATGACAAACACGAAACAACATCGCGGGGCCTATGATCCATGTCCACAGTGGAAAAGAACCGGTCAGTATGGCGGACCTTAAGTGACGCCATATTGGTATGGCAAATTGAGTTCGCGGACTTTGGCGACCTCCTTGACGACATAAAACAAGAATCAAAGTGGATCCTATGATCCAGGGGCATGGATATTAATTACACGTTTGAAAATTCACCCCCCCCCTCTAAAAGCTACACTTTAAGGGTGCCATACCGGGAATTCAAAGTGGGGAATAACGTTGTCTATCAGTACCCAGAGCCTCGGCGTGGGGCCTATGATACATGCAAAGACTCTCTCGGCTCCAGGCCTAGATTTACCAATAATCGTAAGAGGACTGCAGTGGAAATAAAAAAAACGCGGAACTGCAGTCTTAGCATTTCGATAGCAGATAGTGCCTAATTAGATGAATATTCCTAATCTATAGAATTGGCAGCGTACGTTTCTAGAACACAAAGGAAATCATTTTCCAGAAAATAGATTTATTTTTATCCGACTTCCGAAATAGAATGAGGTTCACTGTTGTATATATTTTAGGTATGTTTGTCTATAAACCGATTTAATTGATTCTTTTTGCATTGTGCTCAGTATAGCTCAGTATAGCTCCCTTTTAATTTCACTGGTATTGGACCAAGAACTTCGAAGATACACCAAGAAATATCAACGATTATAGTAAGCTTGTACCAACCGAAAATTCAGAACTACTTAAAACAAATGCCTGAACTTACATTTCCATAATCAACTCCACCTTGTTGGAATGACTTGGGAATTGACTAAGAATGTTATATTTGCATTACCGGTACTCACCCGTGTTCATTGAGTTTTCGAGGACTTGCTACGGCTTGTCCAAGATTTCAACTCTCTGTGCATTGCCCTGTTACATAGGAGGGTGATGGGTTGAGCTACCTATCGGGAGCGTCCCCCAGGTTGCGGATAGGGGAGGCCAGGGACGTCATGCAAATGAAAGAACTGGTCTGTTGGTGAATAAGGAAGGATGAGGGCTATAAAGGCCCAACATTGCCAACCGAATACCCAATCGCTGACAAGCTCGTGACGCATACCGCAAACTACATAGTAGAGCAACTACCCCCTTACTAGGGTAAGGCCTGTGAGGGGCATGCCGAACTATGTGGATCGGGGGGCTTGGCTTGATTGCCTGGCCTGTGTGGATGAGGACCACTATAATAACCTCCCAAATCCTAACGTTAAGTGGTCGCTGAAGGGATGGATGGCCGTGGGTTATTCGGCCACGAGACCACTAACCTCGGGGCACCTGGCGCACCCCGTTGCATTTAGCCTTGTACCTGTACAAGGAGCTCTGCAGGTACCGACCTTCTTTCTCCTATACTCGTGGGAACAAATATGGACCAAGGGAAACAAAAACCAATTACGGAGCCTATAGAGACTCCTAGTAAAAGGGATTTGGAAGATCCGGCAGCAATGGAGACAGAAGTGTCTCTAACGCAGCCAGACACTTCTGGAGCCCAAGATCAAACCACGCCACCAGGAGACGTTATAGCGAATCCTGTGGCAAGCAAAGCTTCGTTCGGGAAACTTTCAGGTGCCCAGCGTAATAAGCTGAAAAAAATGAGGGAACGAGGTATTGTCACCAAAAATGTGGTGCTGCCGACTCCCTCAACATCAAAACAGGGTGTAAACCAGCAGACTAAGGGCGTTAAGCGAACTGTGTCAGCCAGGAGCACTCCTGAGGAAAAGAAAGATAAGAGGGCCAAACGTACCACTGGTACCGGTATTAAAACTGGTATTAAATACAGCGTGGCCCTCAAAGGGATCAAGGCAGCTGTGGTCCCAAAAAATTTCCCAGAGACAGTGGTCTCTGAAGATCAGGTGGGGTCTATCAAAGAGAACCTAACTAACATGATCGACGATGTGCAGAAGGCGCCTAGGTTTGAAGCCAGTCGATACATGGATGGCTACTACGGGCTAATCTGTGACAATGAGGAGTCCTTCATTATAACGAGGGACTATTTGTCACAGAAAACCAACTGGAAGCTCATCAAGAGTGATGAACTTCCAAAGCAGCAACGAGTCCTCGCCCTACTTCCTGAGACTAAGAAAGAGGATCTGAAAGTGGGGTTGAGGAGGCTCGAGAAACAGAATCCAGGGCTGAAGGTTGATCGCTGGATGATCCTCGGCTCCAAGTCATCCGACAGGGGACTGCATGTGAGTCTCCGGATTGGCGAGGAGTCCATGAAAGGACTGGTGCGGGCTCAATGGAGACCGTACTATCTATTCCAGCGGGAGAGCTTTAAAACCCTGGAAAACTCGACCGAGGAGGAAACAGGGACTGATCGAGAACCTGTACCATCAACCTCAAAGGACCTTCAAGGTGCTACAAGTTAACTTGCAGCACAAAAAGACAGCCTACAACAAAGAGTGGTGGCTGAAAACATAGACATCGTTCTAATTCAAGAACCTTGGATAAACAAAGGTAAGATACTGGGGCTTAATATTAGGGGAATGGGACTGATAATGGGAACTGATCGTACTAAAATAAGAACTTGTATTTGCTATAGATCCGAATACAACTTGATGCCGATTATGGAACTATGTACGGGTGACATGGTGGCAGCAAAGATTATACTCGAAAAAGATGGGGTAGTACTAGAGACAATAATAATGTCTCTGTATCTTCCCATCGATTCAGAAGAACCACTACCGGGGACTAACATGGATAACCTGATGGAATACTCAAGGAGACATAATCTGGATGTCATTGTAGGGGCTGATACCAACGCACACCACAGCAGTTGGGTCAGCAAAGACAACAACACCAGAGGTAAGAAACTATTTGACTATCTATGTACTACTGAACTTGATATTGCGAATGTGGGTAATACGCCTATATTTAGAACATCAAGGGGGAATCATTGATAGATGTTACTCTTTGCACTTTACGTGTCAGGGAAATGATTCGCAAGTGGCATGTATGGGATGAACCATCTTTATCTGATCATGCCCAAATATACTATGCAATTAACGAAGAAAAATCGGTTATTAGAACATACAGGGATCCTAAGAGCACTGACTGGGTATCTTATAAAGAGGACCTGCTTTCTAAAATCCGTTCACACCTTAGGCAGACCAAAAACTGCTGAGGATTTAGAGGGAGCAGCCGAATGGCTGCAACAGTGTACACTGACCTCTTATCATAACAACTGTCCGATAAAGGAGAGTCGCTCTTCTAGACAAGCCATCTGGTGGAATAAAGAGCTGACATTGCTAAGGAAAGAAACAAGACGCTTTTTCAACAAAGCGAAAAAACGGGTAACTGGGAAGCGTATAAAGCTAAACTAGGTTCATACAATACAAAAATAAAAGAATCCAAGGAGAAGTCCTGGAGAGAATTCTTTGAGGAAATGCAAGGTGTCCCTGACAGCGTCAGAATCAACAAGATCCTCAAAAGGGATACCTCTAACAAACTTGGTTCTATTCAGTTACCGAGCGGAAAGTTTTCAAATACTGAGGCAGAGGCTCTAGAGCATCTCCTCAGTGTGCACTTTCCAGGTTCGATAAAGATAGAGTCAAGCGATGACAACAGGCCGGTTGCCAAAACAAAGGCAACCAAAGAGGACTGGGAATAAAAGATATTCAGACCCCATCTTATCAGATGGGCTGTAAACTCATTTGACCCCTACAAATAGTCCAGGACCGGATGGCATATTCACCAAGCTTCTGCAAGAGGGACTAGACATCATAATGGGTCCTTTAGTTCTGATACTTCGAAGCAGCTATGCTCTAGGGTATATACCAACTGCATGGAGAGAGTCTAAGGTGGTGTTTATTCCTAAACCAGGAAAAGAAACGTACACCCAGGCTAAATCCTACCGACCAATCAGTCTGACATCATTCATGGTGAAAACTATGGAAAAAGTATTACATATGTATTTACAAGAAGGAGCGCTTAAGAGCATCCCTCTACATAGACTACAATGGGCTTATCAAGCAGGGAAATCAGGTGAAGCTGCCCTGCATAATTTGGTCTCAGGTCTCGAAAGGTGCCTGAATCATAAGGAAGTAGCCCTTGCAGCATTTCTAGACATCGAAGGTGCTTTTGACAACACATCGATGTCATCAATTAACAGATCCCTTAAAAACAGAGGGATTAACAGTACCACATGCAAATGGATAGGATCCATGCTTGAGCATAGGAGAATAACAGCACATATGCATGATAAAACATACACCGTTAGGACAACTAAAGGATGTCCTCAAGGTGGAGTACTTTCACTACTTTTGTCGAACCTAGTTGTGGATGACTTGATCTGTAGGTTGAATGATCAAGGCATATGGAACGCATGTGGAACGCCTCTGTTGCGATAATTACGGCGAAGAAGAGTCGAGCGCGGTTAGTACTTGGATGGGTGACCACTGGGGAAACATCGTCGTAGAGCCCGTACAGCCTGCAGCGAAACTCCTTAGATTACTAGAGTGAGTAGCATATCACAGCTCGCAGGCATTATACCACTGAGCACAAGGTACAATGTAGATATACCGTCTTTCGGATGAGACGTAAAGCCGAGGTCCCGACTCCATGGATGTTGGGCTCGATAGAGATCCCTACCACTGGTTGGAACACTAGTGGATTCGGCAAAATTTCCGGTTAGGGGTAGTATGCTCCCAGCGTCGGTGATTAGCCTCAGGCAGAAATAGACCGACGTTAAATAACCGAATAAAAAAAACGTTATATTCCGGAAACTTTTCAAATTGTCCTTGTATGTACGGTGTACAAAACTACCACTTTAAAGCATAAAAATAATTTTGCCGAACTACCAATTATTGTAATTACCATCTTTATCACGTATAAAACCGGTTTTTCTTGTGAATACCAGCAATTTTAGATTTTTGAAATTAAAAAACTGATTTCAATATATTTTTTAGCAAAATAACACCAGTAGAAAATTACTTAGAGCTGTATTTTTTATGTTAATTAGACAAGAAAAAGACCAAATAATAAACACAGTCAATAAGAGACAAAACACCAAACAAGGTAGTTCGACAGCATTCCTGGTGTTTTTCTTACTAAGATAATTACATTGAGGTCTTGAAAATATATCGAAATTGACTGTAGATGATATTATCAAGATTATAATTAACAATTTTTTCCGGGATCAATTTCAATAATAATCTGTGTATCAATTTTCAATTCTAAAGGAAAAATATGAAAATTTTGCATCTTCCAACCTACAGAATAAACGGAAAACTACTAAGTAAACAAATGAAACATGTATTTGACGTATCTTTAGCAATAATTAAGAAAAAATGAGAAAACTGATAAACTTACCTTAAAAATAATGTAGAAATTGTTGACGTACTGAAAATCACTCCAACCCCAATATATCCCAAACTCACCCCTCCCCCCACTCTTATAATATAAGGTGAGCTTGAAATTCATTTTTTATTTTAAATACCAAATACCAAATACCAAATACCAAATTATAAATTTTTATTCCTGTCCCTAAAGCCGCAATGGCGATTGTTATATTCATTAAATAATTAATTTATTGATACATTCCAAGTTATCAAAATGAGTTTGTAGGTATAAACGTAAAAAATAATGTGAAAGATACCAAAGTTAAAAATTGATTTTTACAATTTCTCCACAAAGTCTCCTCCAAAGTTTTGTATTTGAAAATTTTTTGCATTTTAAGGTTAATATTGTATATGTCGTAGGCGTATTTGAAAACCAAGCTTTTTATAAAACGCCTAGGCTTTTTCAAAATGACTTATTATATATTATATTTTTCTGTCTGACTACAATTTTAAGGCATTTTATAAAACGCCGATGAGATTTTAGGCATATTGAAAAAATTAAAATATTTTACAATTCACCTAGTTTGAGTTAGGCGTTTCGTAATACGCCTATGCCTTGCTTCGGTTTATTTAAAAATTGGTAGGGCACACATACTTAGTGACTATTCGCCAGTAAAATAATAATAATAGTAATTATTAAAATATAACTGTTTTATTGCTATGTTACAATATAACTTAGACATAAACTAAAAATGTATTAAGGAACTTATAAAACTGAAGGATCCACGCCAGATAGTGATTATTTATTCCCGCAGGAGCCACTAAAGTGACATTTGCTTGTACACTTCATGTGGGCCTTGAAACAAAAGCACTTATTTATTCTACATTGGTTTTTGTTGGATTTGCACATACATTTTTTAAAACCTTGCTTCCCAAACTTGGAAAACATTCCCATTGCTTCTCTTGAAGAAATAGTTTTTTCATTTAGAACTTCAATTCGCTCTTTGCTCTCTATTCCACTGATCTCATCTCTAGAGAACCATCGATTTAACAGACCGTACTTCGTACCAATTTGATACACTCCATTTTTAAAATCCAAAATTGATCCAATTATATTTTTAGGATCTAGAGGCCCCCTGTCTACTTTTGAAACCTCAATTATAACGTTTCGTCCGATTTTCAATGGTTGCAGCTTTTGTTTGAGGTTTCAAGCATTTTTTCTGCGGCACGTTTCTGTCCGATAGCACTGTCTATTCTTTCTGTTATTATTTTTTCCTGATTGAGGCACAAATTACACATCCATTTTTTTCCATCAGCAACAGCCTGATTAAAGGGATTTCTCATTTTACATTTTAAGCAATAAAGATTTGAGACTGCTGGCAGATTATCGGCTTCTTCTAGAAACATATTATTGGATAATTCTAGAAACTTTGTATCATTAACAACAGAATCTTGTTCGTAATTTAGTATTATTGGGATATCGTCAATGTTCATTATTTGAATGTCATCATTTGTAGTTTTAGAAGTTGAATCGGTCGACTGTGGAGTTTCCTCTATCTCGAAATGGTTTGCCTCTTCAACACTTTGGGAACATTCTGGAATAATATTCTCTAACTCTTCCTCAGTGTTTATTTCTTTCACAACGTCAATTGGGCAAATCAGAAGAAAACAGGCCAACTTGAAAATCTATGCCGAATAATGCTTTATAAGGGTGCGCCTAATTATTCGATGGTAAGATGCATTCTTCTGCCATTGTACAAAATAACAGCCGGTTGACCAATTAGTTGAATCATTGTCACTCAGCCAAGCTCTTAGCATATTTTCAACATCCTGATTAGATCTTTCGACGCTTCCTTAGCTCTGTGGATGACGGGGACGCCCATTAATTATTTTACAAGAGGGCCATTTTGAGACTAAATCCTTGATAATGACGTTGACAAACTCTCTCCAATTATCACTCTGTAAGATGCTGGGGCCACCAAATTCTAAAAATATTTTCAAAAGTTCTGATGAAACATCTGATGCACACTTTGATTTTAACGGTCTCAAATGAACAAATTTAGTCAGGTGATCCTGGTAGTTCAGCAACCATTTATAGTCGCCATCTGGAGTTGATTGTAAATCAATTAGGTCTTTGTGTGATTCCAACTTTTGGAAAGTATGGGCTTGACGACAACTCCTTTTTTTGGAAGCTGTTTTTTTGTATCACAAGTTCTACACAATTTCACAAAAACTTCGACTGCTAGTCGAGGTATTGCATATTTTGGCTTGAGAGCTTTTATCATTTTATCACGACCTCCATGGCCTGTACTCACGTGAACGTCTTTCAACTTCTCGAAAAATTCTTCATAAGGCACAATAAAAGTGAGTTCAACTTCATTACAAGACCTTTTCTTTACGTCTTTTTTCACTCCACCAATATCTCATAAATTCTTGGGAAATAGTGCTGTTTATTTGATCTTCTATTACCCTGCTCTCTATTTTGCCTTGCGAGTATTAAACTATTGCATACTTCCTCTATTTTCGCCGAATTCCATAGTTTCTTAATACTTCTTTCATGTTCTGCAATAAAAAAAGCATTTATTATCGATAAAGAACTATGAGAAAACCTTCACCACATAATACACCCGGTGTATTCTTTGCTTTCACTAATAAGTTTAAAGAAACGCCGTCCGGAACATGGTATTTACCGCATTCTCATTTTTTGAGGTTATGGCTAGCTATTTCTACATTAAATTCTAAGATTTGTATCATTTGTACTCACCTGCATAGAATTTATCCAATTCTATGTAATAATTATTTCTCTCCCTCCTTTCGACAATATCGTCAGCCTCTTGTAACATTATATAACACAATATTTATTGAATTCCCCTTTTTAAACGGTATTAGTTCACCGGGATAAACACTAAATAAACTGCCCAACTGCCGTAACAGTTTTTGAATAAGCCGAAGCAAGGCAGAGGCGTATTACGAAACGCCTAACTCGAACTAGGTGAATTGTAAAATATTTTAATTTTTTCAATATGCCTAAAATCTCATCGGCGTTTTATAAAATGCCTTAAAATTGTAGTCAGATTGTAAAAATATAATGGTAAGTCATTTTGAAAAAGCCTAGGCGTTTTATAAAAAGCCTGGTTTTCAAATACGCCTACGACATATACATGTTGATAATAAATTTTCTCCTATCCGTAAAGCCGAATAATGGAGATTGTTATATTCATTCAATAATTAATTTTTTGATCATATTTTTTTTTGTTTCTAAAAAAGTCATCTAGATTAAATTTTAGGTATATAGGTACATAAAAAACTACGTAGAATATGATGCCAAATTTAAAAATTGATTATTTCACAAAGTTAAACCAAACCAACCCTCCCCCCAGGGCGGGTGTGGGGTAGTTAAAGTAGATCAGAATCAGAGATAATCAGCCCAAAATACATCCCCGTAAATTTTTTTTTCACCCTTTCTGTACCTATATACTTCAACCCTATCAAACTAAAAGAATTCTGCGTTGCAAATACATAGATACAATACATTCAATACAATAAAAATTAAACAATGATTCAATAATCACCTACTCATAAGTGATAACGAATTGTGGCAAACTCTGACCATGAATTCCAAAATGGACCATTTTGTAGATAAATTGTATACATTGAAAATTGTAACTTTGGCAACAGCTCGCGTTGATATGATTAAAATAAAATCGGATAAAATATGGCGACGATCACAAATGGTGGAGCAGTAAACACAGTCGCCATCTATCGCTGTACTCCATTTTCTTCATCTTTAATTCCCGTTAGCTTGACTAACTAACTATCTCTATATTATTAAACAAAGGTTTAGGTAAGTGTCCTTCTTCTGTCCACTAGTCTCCTATGTATCTATTGATACATAATTTTAATTATTTTGTGCGATAGTCATGAATTCTAATAAGTATCGATGGTGTGCGGTTTTATGTACTATACAGTATGTCAATTCATTATTTCCAAAATAAACGACTTTTGGAAAAAATCCAAAAACAGGTAAATTTTAAATTTTTGAATCGTCATCACATGATGTAGATGTAACGAACATTGCGTTACCAGTATTAACGTGGTGACGTAATCGGCAATTTTTTTAAATGCAACCTTGAGACTCAAGACTCCTCATTGGAAAGGTCTTCTAATCGTCTTTACAACGATGTAATTATTTGAATATTTATTTCTACAGGGTCGACCAAAACTGTTTATTTACTAAAATACAGAGAACTGTTTAGTAAAAAACAATTAAATTATATTAAATGTTCAAACTGATGACCTTCAGCAATAATGGAATGAGACAGCCGAGCAATAAATTCGTCTCTAACGTTTACGAGAACTTCAGGCGTTATTTGTGCAATCTCCGTTCTGATGCGATCCTTCAACTCTTCTATATCTATGTTATTAAATGATGTTATTAATGATGCTATTAAGACACGAGCCGCTCGTGCGTGTCCTGTGTTAATGAATGCAAATGTCATAGCCATAAAATGCGAGTTGCATTTACTATTTTTGTACTCCCATACTTTAATTTTATCATTAGATATACACAAATTTCAAGAGCTCACGTAACTGAAGAGAACTGTCAAATTTAATAGGGATCTGTTAGAAAGGTGGCCATAGCCATATTGAATTTTGACCGAGTATTGGGATGCTGCAATCCTATTGAAAAATCTGTATCTTAATGGATATTATTGAAGTACAGCTCTCTAATCATACAATTAAAGAATGGGAGTAGAAAAAGTAATTTTAATTATTTTATTAAATCTAACAAATTTTATTATGTTTCAGTTTCATTTAACACTCATGTTTTAATAAACACATAGGTCGTTGAAAGTAAGCTTTCACTAGGAAGCTTTGACACATTTAAACCTATTATATAATCATTTCTTTTCATTCTAGTTTAGAAGCCATTTAAAGTCACATCCGGACTACCTCAATACAGTAAATCTTCCCATGTAATGGATTTATTTGATACCTAATATACAGGACGAATATCAAATCATCTTATTAGTATTCAGTATTATACGCACATTATCTTCAAATTACATTCAGAACTCAATTAGAATATTTGAGTCTATGTTCATTGCTGAAATCTATCTTTTACTGATTGGGTACCTTCAGTAAGTAAATACGGTTTATTGACGGTTGTCAACTTGAAAAAGAAGATTTACTTAATTACAGTTTCCTGTAAAAATATAACCAACCATTCTGGTTTGTAATTAGAAGGGACAACATCACTTGTAGACCGGCTTTAGCGTATTTGTCAATATAGAATTTTGGTTTGTGGTTAGACGTGGGGATGTCTCTGTTATCGTATTCTTAGCATTTCCTTTACTGGGGTTAATGTATTGATGTGGTTTCAGCATTGTCTCCAGTCCAGGATTATGCTCTCAGGGCTTCTGGCGTTATAATAGATTAAAGTATTATCTAAAACATCTTTTGAAAAAGAAGAGACTTTACACACGGATCGGCGAATAGATATAGTAAAATTAATACCTATTTAGAGGTACCAGCCGTTTTAGTAACTTAACGTATGCGGCTTCTTGAACCATCTGAACCCGCATGAAAAAAATTAGGTTATGACCTTTGTCATGTCAAATGCTTGACATATTTCTTATTGCATTGGCGTAGTGACTTGAAATTTCATATTATCAGTGGCGGTTTGTAATAATACAAATTAATTTTATGAAATTCATAAAATTCTAAAGATGTTGTCATAATAAAAGAATATAAAAGAAGCGCACTAATTTTAAAAACATTGTTTTATTAACTAGATACATAGTTTTTTTTAAAAAAATATGGCAATTCAGAGTTCGATTAAGTAAAAATTCTAGATTTAAAAAAAATGACAACGTGATCTTCAAGGCAAAGTTTAATTAGTTTCTAAATCAGAATAACTTTCGGAAAGTGATAGTTCATCATCGGATTCATTGGATACAGAGATCACCATAGGTTCGATGTTTAGTAGGTCCAGTTTGTTTTCTACTTCCCATGCTTCAGAAATAATTTTCTCTATATGATTTATGTAATTCTGCCAGTGTTGCTCCGGTACATTTTTTACAACGTCATTCCATACTTTTAAGACTTCAGTAGGTGACCTTGCAGTTTTCGTAATAGCTTGGTCATAATGCCTTTTAGTTTCTGACCATACCATTTCGATGGCATTAAAATGGCAATGATAGGGTGGTAGCCTGAGAACACAATGACCATGCTCGGCAGCGTATTTGTCTAAATGATAATTTTTTTCTGGCAAAACTTGCTTTTCAATTATATTCCAAACAGCATCCTTCAAAATGTGATCTGGAAAAGGAATATTCTTTTTTTTGAGCCATTCTAACATGCGTGTTTTACTCCAACTTTTTCTTGGGATTTCTTCATCCAGGCGACTGTGATACGTTGCGTTATCCATTATAATTAACGATGGTTCTTCCAAGTTTACAATTAGTTGCTGTTTAAACCAATTTTCAAAATTTTCGGTGTTCATGTTATCATGGTAATCGCCTGTTTTTTTATTGCATTTAAAAATAAGCGATGCATTTGCCACACAACCTTTTTTATTACCGGCATGAACAATTACATATCGTGTCCCACTTCCAGTTATTTTTAAATCACTGTGTTTAGTACCATCTTGCCACATTCTTCTGTCCCCGCTTTTACTAAAAACCCATGTCTCATCCAGAAAAACAGGTGTAAAGAGCTTTTCGCTTTTAGCAGCATGGTATTTGCTCAAAAATAATATTCTTTTTAATCTGACTGCAGGCATTTCCAATAAATGTTTTCTTCCATCCTGTTTTTTGAAATGAAAACCCATTTTTTTAATTCCCAAATATAACGAACCTTTGGAAATCTTAGTTTCTGGAGACTCTTCGATAAATTGCCGTAAAATAGTTTCTACTGTGATTTTATCCTTTCGCGCATACATTTTATAAATTACTTCCCTCAAACAATGCAGGGTATTTTTTGTAATTCGGGTTTTGCTCCGGGAAACGCTTGCAGAAATATTTCTTCTAAATTCGAAATCTGTAGCTCTGTTTGGTTTTTCAAGATTATATAATGTGCTTTCTGGAACTTTTAGTGCTTCGGACGCTTTTTGAATTGCCTTAAATCGAGATCCTAAATCGTTTTGAAAATAGTTTACTACATTAAGCATAAGTTTTTTGGATTCATCAGAATATCGCATTTTTATATCTTATTTTGCGTTATGACATTAACATGAAATCAAAATTTGACGTAACTTCAAAAACGTGACATCTAATAAATTAGTTACGACGTTCATTTTTGTTGGTAATTTTTTGTTTCAACCGATTTATTAATAATAAATAAGGATGGTCTTATTCTAAATGGGTATAAAATTTACTATAATATCTACTTAGTTATCGAAAGCGACTCTATAGAGTATTTATATTTATGCTCATTGCATAAAACTTTAGACAGTGGAGTTGGTTGTTAAAAAAATACTGTTCACATTTCATTGCTATTTGTTGCCTACATACATGTTTTTTTTTTAATTAAACAAACCTATATCTACTTAGAACAACTTTCCAGAAATTATACTTTTTTCGCGAATGTAATTTATCATGTGATTAATACATTGTTTCTTTTTTTATTTAACCGAAAATAAATTATCGTTTAGTTATAATGTAGTAATTAGAAAATTGTTTATCGATTTTCTTAACAACAATCATTGCAACCGAAGGAAGGTCACCTTGTACATTAAAGAAAAATGAAAATTATTGATAATCCGATTTATCACATGAACAGCGAACTGACCTTTCCTTTTTAAAGACTCGTGATGTTAGTATTGCATGAAAGCAAAGTTCAAATACATGTAGGTAGTACCTTTACTGATAAGTGATCCTCATAATCAATTTTGTTCAATTCCCTAACTCATTTCTTTGTTTTTTTTGAATGGGTTTTAAACCACAATCTTTTTTAATAATTTATTTTCTTTCAAAGTTCCGGTAACATTCCAGCTACCCTAATCAAGAATTGTTATATTCTCCAATCAAGTGTTACAGACAAAATACAATTTTAGAAATTAAAAACTTATTAAGCGAATTAAAAACCTTGAACAAAAGTATTGTATTTATTTGGGTAAAAGGGCACTTTGGTTTGGAAGGAAATGAGTACGTTGACTTGGAAGCCAAGAGAGCCTGCAAAATGACGACTTATACCAAACTTTTTGTTTTCTCAGATGATAATAAGAAACATATTAGAACCAATTGGGAGCATTCTCACGCCGACTTCGCTAAAACATCTAATAGTCAATAATTCCTTTTGCATCCTACTTTACCAACTAAGATTCCCCATATTTCTAATTTTGATTATAGAAAACAATATACCCCCATCATATCACGTTTAAGAATGAATCATGGTCGTTTCCCGGCTCATATTTTTAAAATAGATATTGTTAATTCTCCAGCTTGCTCCTGTAACGAAGTATTAATAACAGTGCTGGGTAATTCCTAGTTAAAAAGTAATTAATAATTACAATTACTTCTATTGAATTTAGTAAAGCGTTGTCTGCAGGTATTGTTTTGTTTAAGTTTGTAACATTCACTTATATTTTCATGTTGACAAATAAGACAGTTATATAGTTGTCATTTTTACATTAAAAGATCATTCCAGTACCAGTTTTTCATTTTCATATAATCACAATAATCCAAAAGGTTATGGGCCCAGATTACGTGAAATTGTAAAGGAAGATTAACTGCAGTAAATATCGTTATTTATTTTGTGCAAGAATTATTTGTGAACTCAAAAAAAAGAAAATTGGAAAGCAATTTATTTTTGAAGTTTTGAAGCCGATAATTATTAAAAGACAAAATAAATGGAAGGCGATCGCGTTAATATTGAAAAGCTGGAAAGCGGCAGCAACTGGCTAACATGGAAGTTTCAAATGCGTCAGATTTTAGAAGCTAACGATCTTTTTGACTACGTCGATGGAACAAACGTCAAACCGACATCTGAATGTACAAATTATGCGAAGGAAATTGTGACTTGGAAGAAGGCGGATGCTATGGCCAGACGAGCAATTTCCACGACTTGTATGAAACAGGCATTACTGCAGATTATGAATTGTGAAACAGCTCAAGAGATGTGGGAGACGCTCAAAAGTACGTATGAGCAAACATCAAAGGCAAATATTTTATTTTTACAACAAAAATATTATGGCTACACAAAACAACCGGAAGATGACATTGCGACATTTTTATCAAAATTAATGGAAATAGTGCAGCAATTACGTGATCAAAAAGAAATTATTTCTGAGTCCATGGTAATTTCGAAGATATTAATGTCACTACCGTCCGAGTTTAATCATTTCCATAGTGCATGGGAATCTGCAAACGCAGATAGTCAAACTTTGGCAAATTTGCGGGCTCGTTTGATGGCAGAAGAACTTCGTTTGAAGTCGCAGGGTCAAGTTCAAGAAGTAGAGGCGCTAATGGCTAAGAGAATCTTCTCGAAGAAACAAATCAATAATTACAAGAAAGGAAATTCATCGAATAATAACAAAGCGACAGATAAAAATGACAAACCGAAAGGCAAATGCTTCAAATGTGGGAAAAAGGGCCACTGGAAAAGGGAATGCTCGGAAAAGAAGACTAACTTCAACGGGAGAAAAGAAGAAAATTCAAATGATGCTTTTATTTGTTACAAAACAACAAATAGAGACCAAGATACTTGGATTTTGGACTCAGGTGCAACTGATCACATGAGTCATCGCCGAGAATGGTTCGAAAACTATACGGAAATAGCTGAACCAATTACAGTTGGTAATGGTGACAAGATAATGGCTCTGGGCAAAGGCGATATCAACGTTTTTGCTTTTAATGGAGATGAATGGATTCGCAAACGAGTCATGGGAGTCTTGTTCGTGCCGGAACTTAAGAAAAATTTGTTTTCGTCGGGAAAGGTGTTAGATCGCGGGCATCAATTGAACATGAACAACGAAGGTTGCAAATTGCTGAAAGATGGAAACATTGTTGCAGTGGGAGTTCGCAGAAAAAGTTTGTTCCAAATGTTGTTCAGAACAATACAACCATCAAAGATTGAAACTACAGCGAGTGTAGCAATCAAAAACGCTACACTTCGTTCATGGCACGAACGTCTAGGACATCAGAATTCGACACATGTGAAGAAGTTTCTACTAAGTCAGGGTATAGATTTCATTGATGAGGAATTTGCATGTGAAGCTTGTGTCTATGGAAAGCATCATCGAAGCACTTTTAAGAGTCGCGAAGAAAAATCAAAGATGTGTGGCGAAATCATTCATACTGACGTGTGTGGTCCGTTTCAGACGAATTCAATTGGTGGATCCAGATATTTTTTGTTGCTCAAAGATGATTATTCTCATTTTCGTTTCGTATATTTCATGAAACAAAAATCAGAAGTAGCGAGTATTATCGAAAAATGTGTTAAACTGATTCAGAAGAAGCATGGTCACAGTGTTCGCAATATCAGATCTGACAACGGCACAGAGTTTGTCAATGAAAAGCTGAAAGTTTTCTTTGAAGCAGCTGGAATTCATCATCAACGAACTGTGCCATATACACCAGAGCAGAATGGTTGTGCAGAAAGGGAAATACGAACTATCGTTGAATCAGCAAGGACAATGCTTGAGGCAAAGAAGATTGATAGGAAATTCTGGGCGGAAGCAGTAAATACAGCAGTTCATGTGCTAAATCAAACTGGAACAAGCACAGTTGACAACAAATCACCGTATGAATTATGGCATAACAAGGAGGCGAAGCTAGACCATTTACGGATTTTTGGTTCGGAAGTATTTAACAGTGGCCGAGTGTGTAAACTATACAAAAGTTTATATGGTTTGAAGCAGGCTTCGCGCTGTTGGAATAAGAAGCTTACTTCTTTCCTTAACAGTTTTGGTTTCAAAGAGAGTGGATCCGATCCATGCGTTTTTGTTAGCAACGGAAAAGATGGAATGTTAATTTTGGCAATTTACGTTGACGATGGATTGATTGCAGTAGAAGAACAAGAAGCCATTAAGCCGGTCATTAGACACTTACAGAGAGAATTTGAGATCAAAATTTTTGAGCTGAAATGTTTTTTGGGACTCGAAATTGATCAGCTTTTGGATGGATCGATTCATGTTCATCAACAAGGATATGCAAGAAAGGTTCTTGATCGTTTTGATATGACATATTGTAAGACAGTGACAACTCCATTAGCTAGTTCACAAAACCTCGGAGATTTTGAAGCTGATAAAAAAATCGATTTTCCTTATCGAGAGGCAGTCGGGAGCTTGATGTATCTGGCCGTTGCAACCAGACCAGATATTAGTTTCGCAGTTGGAAGTGTCAGTCGATATTTGGAAAAACCAGCTACTGCACATGTGAATGCAGTAAAACACATTATGAAATATATCAAAGGTAAGATGAACAAAGGAATACGTTTCGTAAGCGGAAACAATTTAGACTTTTGCGGGTATAGTGATGCCGACTATGCTGGAGACACGCAAACACGAAGATCAACATCAGGTTATGTTTTCATGCTTGGAGGAAGTGTAATTAGCTGGGGATCAGAACGACAAAAATCCGTCGCACTATCCACAACAGAATCCGAGTATGTGGCAGCGTCACAAGCTATAAAAGAACTTGTCTGGTTGAAGAATCTCTTATGTGATCTTCGACAAGTTAAATTGGATGTACCAGTTTTATTTATGGATAATCAAAGCGCAATACGACTTGTGAAGAATCCAGAGTTCCATAAGAGAACTAAGCATATTGACGTACGTTACCATTTTATCCGAGAGAAATTCAAAGATGAATTTTTTGAATTACAATATGTTCAAACAGATGACCAGGCAGCCGATATCATGACAAAGGCATTATCAAAATTGAAACATCAACATTTTTGTCAAATGTTGAATGTATTGTCAAAGTGAATGTTGACATTGACTTGTAACAAAAAGTGGGAGTATTGAATTTAGTAAAGCGTTGTCTGCAGGTATTGTTTTGTTTAAGTTTGTAACATTCACTTATATTTTCATGTTGTCAATTAAGACAGTTATATAGTTGTCATTTTTACATTAAAAGATCATTCCAGTACCAGTTTTTCATTTTCATATAATCACAATAATCCAAAAACTTCTTTTTCATGTAATTTGGAATTGTAATTGCAGCAAAATCTGTCGAGGAATAATTGTACTTTGCAATTATATTATTTGAATTATCTAAATACAATTACTTCTCATAAGTACAATTACTTTTCCAATTATAATTACTATTTCCAATTACAATTACTTTTAAATGCGTGTTTACGAGATGCACGTGGTACAAAAACAAGAAATTTCCTGTTCAAACCGAACCCTAGACTAATGTTATCTAGGGATGCGCGATACTATCCGATATTCCAGTGTATCGATACTTTTACTTCCGATACTCGATATTTTGTATCGATACTATGCTTTTCGATGCATTCCAAGTATCGATAAATTTGTAGTGTATCGATACCTTGCGATACGGGATTTTTAGTGGTAGCGACAAGTGGCGTTATCTATAGTGATGAGCGATATCGTGATTTTTTAATCACGTTGTGAAATGATATCGTGCTTTTTTTAACGAAACTAAAGATAAAACACGAAAAATGCGGTTTTTTGCGTTTTTCGAGCTAATTTTGAAGTTATGTGAAAAGTCTCTAAAAAAAGTTGTAGATTTTCACAAGATCTACAACTTTTATGATCAACTTTTTATTCTAGGAACTCAACTTTGGCCGGAAATCGCAATAATGTCTTTTTCCACCCCCCAAAAAAAGTGATTTACCGGAAAAACGTTATAACTCGAAAAATTTTCAATATTTCAATTTGAAATTTTTTTTCATGGTTTGTGACTATCGAAGCTACCTTCTACTAAATTTTCATCAAAATCGAACATTTTTTAACGAAACCAAAAATAAAAAACGAAAAATGCAGTTTTTTGCGTTTTTGGAGCTAATTTTGAGGTTATGTGGAAATGTCACTGATGTGAAAGTTGTAGATTTTCTCAAGATCTACAACTTTTATCATCAACTTTTTTCTCTAGAATCTCAACTTTGGCCAGAAATCGTAATAATGTCTTTTTCCACCCCCCCCAAAAAAGTGTGTTTTACCAAAAAGACGTCATAACTCGAAAAATTTCCAATATTTTAATTTTAAATCTTTTTTCATGGTTTGTGACTATCGACTTCTACTAAAGTTTCATCAAAATCGAACATTTTTTAACGAAACCAAAAATAAAAAACGAAAAATGCAGTTTCTGCGTTTTTCGAGCTAATTTTGAAGTTATGTGGAAAAGTCACTAATGAAAAAGTAGTAGATTTTCTTAAGATCTACAACTTTTATAATTAACTTTTTATTCTAGAACCTCAACTTTGGCCGGAAATCGCAATAATGTCTTTTTCCACCCCCCCAAAAAAACTATTTTTTACCGAAAAAATGTCATAGCTCGAAAAATTTCCAATATTTTAATTTGAAATTTTTTTTCATGGTTTGTGACTATCGACTTCTACTAAAGTTTCATCAAAATCGAACATTTTTTAACGAAACCAAAAATAAAAAACGAAAAATGCAGTTTCTGCGTTTTTCGAGCTAATTTTGAAGTTATGTGGAAAAGTCACTAATGAAAAAGTAGTAGATTTTCTTAAGATCTACAACTTTTATAATTAACTTTTTATTCTAGAACCTCAACTTTGGCCGGAAATCGCAATAATGTCTTTTTCCACCTCCCCAAAAAAACTATTTTTTACCGAAAAAATGTCATAGCTCGAAAAATTTCCAATATTTTAATTTGAAATTTTTTTTCATGGTTTGTGATTATCGAAGCTACCTTCTACTAAATTTTCATCAAAATCGAACGTTTTTTAACGAAACCAAAAATAAAAAACGAAAAATGCAGTTTTCTGCGTTTTTCGAGCTAATTTTGAAATTATGTGGAAAAGTCACTAATGAAAAAGTTGTAGATTTTCTCAAGATCTACAACTTTTGTCATCAACTTTTTTCTCCAGAACCTCAACTTTGGCCTGAAATCGCAATAATGTCTTTTTCCATCCCCCCAAAAAGGTGATTTTTACCGAAAAAACGTCAAAATTAGGAAAATCTCAGATCGTTAACGTATCGATACTTCGAGTATCGATAAATTAATATTCGATATTCTACTGTATCGATACTTTACGTTCCGATCCGTATCGATACCTAATATCGATACTTTCTAGTGTATCGCGCAACCCTAATGTTATCCGTTTTGTATGATATGATTATACCTAATATATAATCGAGTACATAATATAACTATGTACCTAGACCCAGGTAGGTACACGAACTTATGTATTTTTGTTTCGTTCAAATCAATAAACTTTAAGTAAACATTTTATTTTAACTTCCTTGTTTCGTTTTTATATTACTTGTTACTTATTAAGGATTTTGTCTTTTCCCATAAGTTAAGGAGACCTTAAGTTGTATAAAGCTTACTTAAGTTAATCTCAGTTTTAGGCGATACATGTCAATTTCCGATCTATACTATAGGTGCAGTCTAATGTTTCGGGCAACAAGCCCTAATTGCTAAATGGTGATTAGACTGTATCTACGCCATACAAAATTTGTCATGTGTCATCTCAAACCGAGTTTAACTTCAAGTAAGCTTTATACAAACCACCCTTAACATATCTTTAACTTTAAGGAATCCGAAAGTCGCAATTGGCTGTTAGTTTAACAGTTTGAATTACCTATTTAAAAATTTTAGTCGTATCGGCTGGCTCCCCAATTCTGTCATAATTTGTTGATTTATCCGCAAAGTAATTATAAAAGTAATTGGTAATTCCTCGGGTAATTCCTATTTTTACGACATGTACTTTGTAATTGTAATTAATTCCTTTTTTGGAAAAGTACTTTGTAATTGTAATTATTTTTAAAGTACATGTAATTACCCAGCACTGATTAATAATAATAATAATAATATATATTGCTCTTTATAGTATTACAATTATATACATGAACAAGGTGAAGAGTATGTGTATTATAGTTATTTTGAAGAGAAAAAAAAATAAAAAAAAGAATAGAATATATATCGTAAATAATTAGAAATAGTGATTGAGGTTCCTTCAGTTATTCATTTATGATGAACGATTTTAGTTTCATCGCCTCGCTGAGAAATTTAAATAGCTTTTTTAAAACCGAGGTATCGTTTGAGGTTAATAAAGCATCTAAATCATCTGAATATCTTTCGGATTTGACAAGTGTAGTTCTTAAGCCACTATACATAGGACATGACAGAAGAATATGTTCAAGTGATTCGGGTGTTAATTGATTGCAAATTGAGCAGGTTAGTTTTGTCTTAATTGTATACGGGTTTTTATTCAAATATGTGTACAAATTTTCTACATTAGCAGTTCGCAATTGTGCCTTTAATCTCCTAATATAAAGTGTTTACGAGTATTTCATATAGTTGGTTGTTTCAAATGGAATATGTGATAGAATTATATGTGCCGACTAGGATTTTATTTATGTCTTCTCTATAGTTATGACTCAAGAACTTAGATAAAATATATTCTTTATCAATGACCCCTATATAGGTAATATTTAATTCGGGCTGGCAGTATTTTTCTAAACAATTAGTTGACTAATCCAGTTATATTTTAAGTTGACATTATCAGCATTATATAGTTTTTTTAAACGGACAAGTGCTTTGTGGGTTTATCTGTTGTTTTCGTGATTTGATATTCTATTCAGAAGCTCTATAGCTTGCTTTATAATAAAATATCCCAACTTACAAATATTAACCTCAGTTCGGATAACATGTGCAGCTGTATAATTTTGTAAAAAAAGTAGTTTTTTCCAAAAATTATTTTGCATTTTTTCAGCTTCTTCTATCTAACGAAGGGCCCAAATACTGCTATCATATGTGAAAGTGGGTATGATTACGTTATTATATAGGGTTTCAATTGAGTTTATGCCTGATATGCCTGAATAATTTATGGTTTTTAGAACTAAACCTTGGGACAATCTTGCTTTTTGCTCACGGTTTTTAAGGTTGTTTATGAAAAGTCTGTTAAATTAGAAAATTACACCTAGATACTCGTAAGAATTCACTATTTCTATTTTAGAGCTTTTATATGTGAATTGTGGTTGTTTACCCAACTTAGACCCTCTGCGGAAAACAATAACTTTTGTTTTTGAAGTGTTAACTTCAAGATTGAATTTATGGCAGTATGACTCTAAGATTTTTATATTATGAGAAATTTCAATTTGTGACTCAGCAAAGAGGACTAGGTCGTCCGCATACATTAGCATATTAATGTTCGTTGTTTCATCTAATGTAACTCCTTTAACTTTATGTTTTTTGAAATAGCTATCCAGATCAGAAATAAATATGGAAAAAAGAAGGGGACTAAGAGAGTCAACTTGTAAAACTCCTTTCGTTATTTATTTATTTATTTATATCCAAACAGACCACTAGGGTCTAATTACATGGATAATAATGTAACATAAAGAAAAAAGAAACAAAGTATAAGATTCATATATAAAGGTACAAAATA
Organism: Lochmaea crataegi; assembly: GCA_947563755.1. NCBI lineage: Eukaryota > Metazoa > Arthropoda > Insecta > Coleoptera > Chrysomelidae > Lochmaea > Lochmaea crataegi. The sequence continues at coordinate 26,967,962 of OX387432.1, forward strand.
AAGCAAGGTTATTTGGTTTAAATACTAAGTTACATGCTTAAACCAGTTAACGACTTTAAAATATTTGTGCCAAAAACATTTTGACTTCCTGACCAATTCAAATTTAATAATGCATTATATTCATTGGCTAATCGTAACATGGCTACGGATTCCACAAATAAGTCTAAATGATCTATTTACATATACCTACCTACGCTACATCAGTAATTAGCATTTTTATATCGCTATTCTGTGACAGTCAACTTAATATTTTAACTTTTTTCTAACTTTTAATTTTCTTTGGCTAATAGTCTATGTTTGAGGCCATTCTCCCCCACACACTCACACTAGACAGCTTTTACCCCAATTGATATTAGAGATTTTAATAAAATTAAAAAATTTAAAAGGAACACAACCTCAAATTCTTGTTTTTGTTGTTTAGAACTCTAAACGTATTGCGCAAAAGGGCAAACAAAAGCTAACATAAAAGGAAAATCATTCAATGTGTAACATAAAAACACTTTGTGACCGAAAATTGTAATTTGTTAAGACTGAATCTCCGAATTCATGAACTTCCTTAACATTTGTGGAGAAGTTTTTCTTTATCAATGTCATTTTTATCAAAGATATTAATTTTAACTTTTTACTAACTTTTAATTTTCTTTGGCTAATAGTCTATGTTTGAGGCCATTCTCCCCCACACACTCACACTAGACAGCTTTTACCCCAATTGATATTAGAGATTTTAATAAAATTTAAAAAATTTAAAAGGAACACAACCTCAAATTCTTGTTTTTGTTGTTTAGAACTCTATACGGGCAAACAAAAGCTAACATAAGAGGAAAATCATTCAATGTATAACATAAAAACACTTTGTGACCGAAAATTGTAATTTGTCCGAATTCATGAACTTCCTTAACATTTGTGGAGAAGTTTTTCTTTATCAATATCATTTTTATCAAAGATATAGTCTACTGTGAATGAACCTCAAGAAAATTGACAATTTTTTGCAGTCTCACACTTCGAAATATTTTCATTGGTTGTCTATGAGTTGTCGAATTTTTTAGAAGAAGCGTCAGCTAGGGAAAAAATTAAAAATAGAATAATTATTGATAACAAAAATAGAAATATTAAAAAAAAACGATGTGATTTAATTCTCAATAAAAAAGTACGTACAAAAGATATTCATTTAATTTTGTTTGATGCACAAAATGAATAATCTCGATAAATAAATAGAAAATTGTGTATCCATTGCTACATCTACCACCGTTTTTTTCCTTATCAACTTCTTAACAACCAGTGCAAAATGGTGAAAGGTCACCTCTTGTACATTAAAAAAATGAAAATTTTCGTAATTCGGATTTTTCATATGATAGGCGAACTGACCTTTCTTTTTTAAATATTAGTTATGTTATACTATCGCAAAAAAAACAAGATTTCATCAGTACCCTCACTAATAAAATTTTTAAATTATTTTCCATATTTTGAGTTACTGCGATTTATTTAAACAGCTTTATCATTATATTAAAATTCACACAATCCAACATAAAAATAGGAACTTTTACATTGACAATGTGTTCAAGATGACTTTCTGTAGATAAATGTCGTATTTTTTACATTCCACTTAACATCTGTAATCTATACTTATTTTTGATAATAGTCCATTCTAATGTGGCCGTTATTTGGATAAATCTTTTACTGCACCAGTTTCGTTAAACGTTTTACTAATTTACTGACAGTAGATCTTGTTATGATATAAATTAAATTATTAAAGATTATTCAAATTAAACGAGTTTATTCAATCATAACCATCCAAATGTATTATGTTAACTTCGGCGAAGATAATGTAAATGTAGCTATAACTCCGAAATCATGCATACCTAGGGAACATTACATTAAAAATATTCAGTATTTCTTAAGGATTTCAAAAGGTAAGAAATATAAAGAGTGATCGATTTGAGATAACAAAATTCATTATTATTCCGGAAAAATGAAAGATCTGACAACAATGTAAATACTACTGTAATATCGGCAAAATCACAAGATCCTGGACCCCCAAAATCTATCAAATTCGTGCGATCCGTTTCCTAGATAATTGAGGCGTTCCATACTTAAAACTCGGCATATACAGGGTGGTCCGTAAGTAATGGTCCAAAGTGAAATAGAAGATTCTTGGCCTCAAAATATTACGATCTGATTCAACTTGCCTTAATAAAATATTGATAATAAAAAAGATACAGGGTGGCAAAGTTGAAATGTAAAAAATGTTTTTTCTCAGTAAATTGAAAGATTTTGGATATACAAACGTAAAAATTTGGAGATAGGTTGTTTTAGGGCCTGAGAAAGCATAACATTATATCCATTTCGATGTATTTTCTAGAAGGCGCGACATGAGTTATGTTGTTGGTTCTACAGGCCCTTAGTGGCCCTTGACTTCAATTTTTTTCACTTTTTCTCTCCATTTTCTTCTCTTTAATGTTTCGCTTTGCCAGTTCTGTACTCCTACTTTTTTCAGAACATCTTTTACTGCATCCATCCATTTTGTTCTAGGTCTGCCCCTTCTCCTTTTGCTACCTGTTCCATCCATTAGAACTCTCTTAACCCATCTGTCTTCTGCCATTCTGCTAATATGTCCCAACCATCTGGCCCTCTGTGCTCTTATTATGTTTGTTATCGTTGGTTTTTTGTATAACGCTAGCAATTCGTTATTAGTTCTTCTTCTCCATTCGTTCTCCTCTGTTTTTACTCCTCCAAATATTTTTCTCAACATTTTCCTCTCCCATATTTCTAGTCTGTCCTCTTCCTTTTTATTCATAACCCATGTTTCACAGGCATATGTTACTGATGGTCTTAATATTGTTTGATATATTCTAATCTTAGCCCCTCTGGATACATTTTTTGCTTTTAATATGTTTGAAAATGTTCCTGCTGCCTTACTACCTTTGGATATTATTTTCTCTATTTCTTTTTCTTCACTTCCTTCTGCTGTTAAGACTACTCCTAAGTATTCTAGTTGTTCCACTTTCCTTAATGTATAGGTGCAACCATCGTATTTTATATTTAAGTCCGTATTTTCATCTCCCATAACCATATACTTAGTTTTCTTTTCATTAATTACCAGACTATATTCCTTTGCTTTTTTCTCCAGTAATTTAAATAATCTCTCTAGTTCGTTTTGTGTTCTCGTCATTAGAACTAGATCATCAGCATATGCCAGACATTGGTGTTTGTTGTTGTACATTAGTCCATTTGTCCTTATCGAGCTTAATTTATATTATTAAATAATGTCGTGGACAATGGATCACCTTGTCTTAGACCTTTTTCTACTTCAAATTGCTTTGATATTTCCCCTTCCAATAAGATTTTGTTACATGTGTTTTGTAGAGTCATTCTCACCAGCCTGCATAGCTTTTTGGGTATTCCTAGTTTCTTCATAGCTTCGTATAACTTCATTCTTACAATTGAATCATAGGCTTGATATGCAAGCTTAAGTTTTGTTCATAACTATTATGCTGTAGCTGTCTCATTATAAATATTTGGTGTCGTGGTATTGTGGATCTTCATGACTTGAAACCTCCTTGGTATTCACCGACTGTTGACTGCTGATAAGTTTTTAAGCGATTATTAAGTATATTTGCCAGCATTTTATATGTAACGTCAAGAAGGGCGATTCCTCTATAGTTATTGTTGTTTATCTCCTTTTTTATAAATTGGGCACAATAGGGCAGTATTCCAATCCTTTGGTACATTTTCTTCCTTCCATATTTTTAAAATTAACTCTGCCATTCTGCATCTTCCTATTATTCCACATTTCTTTAATATTTCTGCAGGTATGCCATTTTCTCCGGTACTTTTATTATTTTTTAGTTGGTCTATGCTATCCTGTATCTCTTGTTCAGTTGGTATTTTAACGATCCTATCATCCTCTTCTTCCTCTAGGTCACAGATCATATTATTGTCCTTTTTATCGTTGTTCAGTAATCTTTTAAATTACTTTCCAACTTTCCAACCATTTCTTCATCTTCCCGATAAAAATTTCTGATTACTTTATTTTTGTATGTTTCTTCAATTTTGCTTAAGTCTTCATCCTTCCGTTCCCGCTTCTTCTTTCTACATATTTACTCAATACCTTCTAATTAAGAAAACAAGGAAAAATTTATTCAAAAATACAACAACAAAATTTAAATATTATTTCAAAGTAATTGTTAAATATGTCCGCCATTCATCTCGATACATTTACCAATGCGTTTCATGAAAGATCGCCTAACATTAAATAATGGCATTGGTGTAAAAAGTTGAACTCGACTATTTATAGGGTTTCTGTAAACTATTTCCTTCATTGTGCCCCATATACTGAAATCCAAGGGGTTATATTCTGGACTGCGTGGTGGCCAAGGAAAGGGACTACCACGATCAATCCATCGTTCAGGAAACAGAGTGTTAAAATAGTTTCGTACTTCAAGAGTGTAATGTGAAGGAGCCCCGTTCTGCATAAACAACATGTTATGTCCCAAATTGAGTAGTAAATCATCGAGCATATCAATTAACTCATTTTGTAGGAAATGTGAATAATTGTTACCATTTAATCCTTGGGGCAACTCGTGTGGTCCTAGAAAATGTTCGCCAATGACCCCACACCAAACAATGATTTTGAATTCGTGTTGAAAATGCCGTTCTTTTGTTACTGAGACTAATGATAGGTATATCTTTTTGTCGCAAAAATGATGTGGTTTTAATATTTTTCAATAAAAAGAGAGATAGCGTAAACGATAAAAAAGTTAAACGCACAGTTACACCAACAGCATAGCTCATGTGGCGCCCTCTAGAAAATACATCGAAACGGATATAATGTTGTGATTTCTCAGAACCTAAAACTCCATTCTTCAAATTTTCAAGTTTGTATATCCAAAATCTTTCAATTTACTGAGAAATTTTTTTTTACATTTCAACTTTAATACCCTGTATATTTTTTATGATCAGTATTTTATTACAGCAAGTTGCGTCAGATTGTAATATTTTTAGGCCAAGAATCTTCCATTTCACTTTGGACCATTACTTACGGACCACCCTGTATATAAAAAATCATTGAATGTTGTGAAGGGTGCAATCAAAATAAAAATGAAGACGAAAAGGCAGTGGCGGCTCCTCCATTGGGTCGATGGGTCAATGACCTCCCATTAAAAAATAATTAAATAAGCATTTAAAAAAATAAAATATACCTACTATTCCTCTTAAATAAAATTTACCTAAAACGTTTCAAGACCCCCGTGTGAAAGTTATTCAGCATCAAGTACTCGGCGAAAACCAAAGTTGGAAAGCGGGCTGGTGTCCACCGTTGACCTCAAGGTGTTATATGGGAACGGAATTTGCCGAGCGCTGACGATCTTCGCCGCGTCAGAGAAACACACCCGAAGTTTACATGTGATGGGTCAAAAGCACGGTTTAATATCGACGATGAATCGACTTACGTCGGCTGATTATTCCACGTTTAGAAAAGGGATGAGTAAAGGGATTGGCAGGCCGCGCTATATTTTCATTTAAAGGAGAGCATTTGAAGCGAAATAATGAGAATAATGAGCTGTTTTTGATGTAATAAGCTGTTGCAAATTAAATTTTAAAAAGATTTAGACTAATTATCATTGAATTTAAGTTTGTCATATTTAATATGTATAGAAATGGATAAAATATGGTTATTTTTCAAGAGAACATTATTTTTATATAAAAATAAACGTGGCCCAAAAAAATTTTTTGCCTCTGGGGCATTGGAAAAGAACTCCACAAATTTTGATTTTTTAACGATTTTAACGACTTCTGGGCAGAAATTGGGAGTGGTTTTTCGGGGGCTGGTCAGTGGCGTTCCTTATTTTAAGATTTTGGTCACATCACCTATGACCCCCCTATCAAATTAACCACGAGCCGCTACTGCGAAAAGGGACACGGACAAGAGAGCACGTGAATGCTACGTGAAACGTGGAAGATGACGAGACTCCTGTCACGTATCTCTCAATTTAATGCAGCTGTAAACTATTTCAAGAACAGCCGAAAAATGTAGGTTACAAATTGATATTCACGAGCTCCATTCGTGATTTAGTAGAAAGAAACCAGGATAGCTCATTATTTATTCAAACTTTACATTGCATCAGAACTATGCAATATAAATCATTATTTTACATGCAATCGGAAAAGTACGCTAGATTTGAAATAATGAGGAAGTTTTATCAAGTAATTCCAAGTGTCACATATTCAACATCTCTTAAATGGGTGAAATACTTTAAAAAATAGAAGTCTGATACGTAATATAAGTTAATCAGGTTATATCCTCGTGACAAAAAGCTGATCAAATCCTAATTTGCAATTAAAATTAGCACAAAATATTAATAAAATGTTTAGCAGAAAAATATTTTTATATTATGGAAACTATTTGTTTTGTTTATAAAGTAATATAAAATTATTGATAATTGTAAGATATTAAATAAATTTGGGTATATTTTTAATGAATATTAAGTTTTGGATCGTTGGCCAGTTACATAATAATTATATAGTATATACTTGAAAAGAATTTCCAATTCTGAATCTCTAGCCTCTCTTTATTTTGATTTTGTAATATGTGATATGTTCAAATAATAATGGTAATGGAAGAAAACAGTGATTTTCCCGATTTTTCGTAATTTTTGGAAAAGTAAAACTGTCAAGCAATTACTTCCGGCAAACAAATCGATATATACCAATCAGCAGTAACAGTTCTTTGATCTTGCAGAGGAATTGTTGCTATATATTATATTGATTTTTAATTAAGTAAATATTTATATTTTTTATATGCTCCTGCCAAAAACTCCTCTCAGGTCGTGGTTCAAAAGATTTCTGTTATTTTAATAAAATTGTCCAAAAACTATTGGTACAATGAAAATTACTTTACATGATCTTGGTATGAAAACGATCTACTTAATTATATATGAATTATTATTGTTGTATAATTGTTATTATTATATTATTTCCACTCCAATTGTTTTATTTTTAGATTTAAAATTTTTGAAATGTCCAAAATATTACCAAATTTCTATTGTAATTTAATTTGTCTTCCGGATTTAGATACCTCTAGAATTTTTTTTAATTTGAATAAATTGAAAGTTACTTCCCTCAATAATTTCTTCCTCTTATTACAAGTTTAAATCTTCATACTATGAAGCTCTTTGTATTCTGTCGAAGATTTTAAAGTCCAAATGTTATTATTTTACCATGAACTTTTCTGCATCAATCCCATTTAAATTTATAAGTCTGAAGGTAATTCTACCATTTTATTATTTATTATTTTAGTTGTTTTATTTGATTTTTTACGTTGATTTTAAATTATACTGACTTTTATAATAATTTTCCAAAAACACATTCCATTTATTGATCTCGCAACGCCCCTCAATTTTTTTAATCTAGCCCTTCTCAAATTTTAATTTTGACATGCGTTAACATTTGGAATTGACTTTATCTTTTTTTTTAATAATTAACACAAAACTTCATCATCTGTCATATCTATACAATATATGACCCGCTTTTGAGACAAATGTCGCCACCATCTTTTTGGAAACACTTCGAAAAGGATAACTTCCGTAAACAGCACTACTTATTAATAGTTGTAGCATGTCTATCGACCTGTTTCGATTTTACAGAATAAATCCTTTTAATTAGCGCTCGTCGTCACTAGCCACTTCCAATTATAGTTCTGTGATCCCAAACTCTTCTACCCTGACCGTAAGACAATTGACGTCTGCCAACGGACGCTTCCATTTTTTGCACAACGCCACGTGAAACACCCCTTTCCGTTATCGACCACCTAAGGTGAAAGATCATCTTTCGCTATCTTTCATATCTTAAGTACCTATCTTATGAATTTTGCTGTGGTAAGTTCAAAATCATAATTTATAATTAATAAGCTTCTTCTAAAGTACTGTCTGATATAATTTTCGTATGCATTCTTTATTTTTTTACAGAGATAGACGAAATTAAATTCAACACGTGGTCATAAACTGTTCTTTTATACTAATATGGTAGTTTTAAGCCAAATATTCTTTTATAACTCACTGTTTTACTTTTATACAAACATTTTCAAGCTTTTTCAGTTGCGAAATAACTCTTTTAATTATAAAATAACATTTTTATAAACCGTTAACCTATAAAATATTCTTTCGTAACGCCAGTGCCGGTTTCATATATTTCCTAAGCACGATATTTTTTCATGTAACTAAATAAATAACTTTTTGCTATGATTAGTTTCTTTCGGATCATTAGTATTTTTTTTTTAATTTAGCCGATAATTGCTATTTTACTGTTTTAACATGGAACATATAATGTTGGAAATAATGATGTTTATATACTATGCTGCTGTCTACAAGCCGACTGCAGCGCGATCCTTTTTCCACGGACCGACGATCACTTTTTTGGTTAGAAATAACTTGTTTTATGACAAAAAATTTGAAGTCAATTAAATCAGACTTCGAGGCATTTTAGTTAATGCCACAATTGCAATTTATTATTGACACCCATTCAAATATCTTGATAATAATTAAAATTAAATTGTTAATTGAAAAATACTGTAAATATTAACTCAAGATATTTTACCAAGTTAATTAATGTTCGTTTTATCTACAGAGTGTTAAATTTTGACCTTATGCAGGCGTTATAAGATAAAAAAATTTTGTCCTGGGTGGATAAAAAATACGAACCTGTAATAGGTATAGTTTATCCAGCAACAGTGTGAAACCGCTTGTCAGTGCTTTTGGAAGTCGACAAGCGCTTGTTTGAATTTTTTTTTGAATGTCACACTGAGATTGGATTAACTATATATTATCTTCACTATGATTTTATGTCGGCATATAGACGGCAGAAATAATAAACGGTTATTGCACTGCTATCTTTTATCTTAATAATTACTTAAAACGGATGAACGATTCTCACTGTCGAGAATTATTTGGAAGATGAAAATCTCATTGTGGATTATGATGAAAGCCGATTCAATAGAAAATAAAAAATGTTACTATTAAATCGACTTGAAGACGATAAAAGGAACGGTTTTTTCGTAGAAGATGAAGGCACTTTTTCGTGAAGCAGTAATTTTCTTATACACTAATCGCCTAGAGGCTCACGCCGACAAACTCTTTCGGATTTTGTGTTTTAGTCGAGTTCGTTCGATCTCATTGCCACCGCTTTTTGCAGATTCGATATAATTTTTTTCGAAGGTCATAGAAGAAATAGAAATAGAAAAAAAAAAAAAATAAAATTAACACGAAGCTGACGAAATTCCAATGCCTGCCTCATGCAACGTTTTTTTAATCCATCGACTGATCGTCTGTGAAGACGCGGCATGGATTGGTTTCTTATGTGTCAGTATAAGATGTTCCTCATTATTACGAGATAATTTAGTTTCTTTGATATATGCCTTGATAGTTGACGCCACACACAATTGTGGTCTACTTTCAAAGTAAGGAAAAATTAAAATAGGTTGATTTTTACCCAAGGCAGTTGTCTTTATTCTATCAGGGATTTTAATTTCTATCCTTTCTACTGATACATTGATATTCTCACGTTTAATCAAGAAAAGAGTCTGTACTCTGCTGGCTGATGTTAAAGCCATAAGAGTAACAAGTTTACGTGTCAATTCTTCTAAGGGTAGAGTCTCTAGAGGGTATCATTTTTCAAGGTGTCTTCAAACAGGATCCGGATTCCAGGTTGAGGAATATTTCGGCCCTGATGGGCGAATGTTGGAAACCCCCTTCAAAAATCTATTTATTATCTTCTCATCATTGGGATTTAGACTAAAGTGACTACTTTACTCTCGGAAATGCAAAAATTCATTTATAAACAGGTAATTAATAGTGGTGGACAAAATATAGTATTCTACTCGCATATAATGGCTAATATTCACTTAGGAGTTTATGTCATTCGCCTGCGGCTCGCGACATAAACGCACCTTCGTGAATAATAGTCATCATTATATTATGCTTGTAGAATAATATACTATTCTCCACGACTATATAATCACACCAGTGAAGAATGAAAAAGAATTCACATTCGTTAGCCAATCACATTCTATGATTATCAGAAATCACGCTGAAATTGACCAATCAAATCGTCTCTTTCAAAACGTCAAATACCTAACTACGCAAAATAAGCAATGGAAGAGTTCTATATAAGGTAAATGTAGCCAACACAATAAAATAAAATGATCAAAATGACATATGAAATGGGGGTCACTGAAAGGGTTCACCTATTGACTTAATTTTTCAGTTGTTCATTTAGGGTGTTTTGCTTTCTAATATCACAGGAAACTGTCAACATTGTCAGTGCAATGGTGCAAGCAGCATAGGCGTAGCTTTAGCTTGGTATTTGTTTTGTATGTTTCAAATTTTCAAAATTAAATTATAATACACAGGAAAGACATATATACAAACGAATAAAGTTTATAAAAATAAAACCACGCTATGACAACCAATGTTATCACGTTGACTTTGACAGTTAACAGACAGGCCATAATCCTTAAGAAGCAAAATTCCCTAACTTAAAACGAGCTTTTTATCTTCTGGGTACAATATATATTATATAAAACATTGAGTATATCTGAAAGAAACAAGAAGTAAGTTAAATGGTGACCCCTTTTAGTGACCCCCATTTCTTATGTCATTTCGACAATTTTAATTTATTGTGTTGGCTTTATTGACCTTATATAGAACTCTTCTATTGTAATAACTTTACCATAAATTTTGCAAAAAAATGAATCTAAATTTAGTACCTATATTTATGGTATCTCTATTATTATTCCTAATAATGTTATAATTTCATTTAAAAACGTAAATATTATATATTATATTAAAAATATGAGTTACCTATATTTATGTTCATTACATTTCAATAAGTAAATGTGGTTGATAGCTTAGTGGTAGAGATACTTGACTCTTACGCGGGCGATCTGAAAACGTGTGTCAAAGGTCAAAGTCAAGTGTCAACATAAAATGTCATCCGTCTAAGTCACACCATAGACTAAAGATTAGTATCGAAAGTGCACTTTTGCACCTGTTCGAGCGCATCGAACATTTTATGAGGAAGGAATGATTGGGGCTGCCGTATGCTGTTGAAAGATGTCCCCAACTGGTGAAGGATGTCACTACCGATAAAACATATATCCAACCGGTAAGTGATGTCCCCCAGCGGCGGAGGACCGTCTTCTCGGCTGGTGGATCCCCCTCTTGGTTGTAAGGTGTCCCTCGCTGCTGGAAGCTTTAAATGGAACATAGTTAGACTTGCTGTGGATAAAAGTAAAATTAATTACAAACAAAAATATACAATAAAAACAACTCGATAAATTCAATACATATGGAAAAATAAAAACAATTACAATTGGAGGAAAACATTTGCGGTTGGAAGATATACCGAAACGGTAGAAAATGTTCTAAAGTATAAAAAATATATCCAATGACAAAGTATGTTTCTCACCGGTGGAAGACGATCCTCCTGGCTGGAAGATGACCCTCTCGGATGGATGATGATACTCTCGGATGGATGATGTCTCTCTCGGTTGGAAGATGTACCTCTCGATTGGACGATACCTCGCATCCCTCTGCTGGATGATATCTCTTTCGGTTGGAAGATGCCCTCTAGACTCGGTCAGGTTCCTCTTGGTTGGGTGATATCCCTCTCGGTTGGTAGATGCCCTCTAAGCAGAATGATACCCTTCTGGTTGGAAAATTATCTCTAGGCTGGATAATGTCCCTCTCGGCTGGGTGAAACCACTCTACCAGGCAACAAAATTACCAAAAAAATACCACTACCACCTTCGGCAAATATAATAATCCCCTACTAGGCAACAACAATAAAAAAAATTACCACTACCACCTTCGGCAAATATAATAATCCCCTACTAGGCAATAACAATACAAAAAATTACCACCACCACCACCTTTACCAGCGAAGATAATAATCCTCTACAAGGCCCATGATGATGTGGAATATTGGAAAGGTTTCTGAAACAAAAAATCAAATGAAACTGAAAAATTTAACAAAAATATCGTTTGTATATATGACAATACAAAACATTACCACTACCACCTTCGGCAAATATAATAATCCCCTACTAGGCAATAACAATACAAAAAATTACCACCACCACCTTTACCAGCAAAGATAATAATCCTCTACAAGGCCCATGATGATGTGGAATATTGGAAAGGTTTCTGAAACAAAAAATCAACTGAAACTGAAAAATTTAACAAAAATATCGTTTGTATATATGACAATACAAAACATTACCACTACCACCTTCGGCAAATATAATAATCCCCTACTAGGCAATAACAATACAAAAAATTACCACCACCACCTTTACCAGCAAAGATAATAATCCTCTACAAGGCCCATGATGATGTGGAATATTGGAAAGGTTTCTGAAACAAAAAATCAAATGAGACTGAAAAATTTAACAAAAATATCGTTTGTATCTTTGAACCCTGTAAAAAAATAAAGCAAATCACAAACCAAGTGGCGAAAACGGGATAGGCACCTGGAATTTACAGGTGTACAGTTGACGATCCTCCTGGCCGGAAGATGACTCTCTCGGCTGGATGAAGTACCTCTCTGTTAGATAATGTCCCTCTAGGTTGGATGAAACCCCCCCCTGGTTGGAAGAACCTAAAAAATTTCTGGAATAGAAAATCAAACAAAATTGAAAACATTCAACAAAAACATCGTTGGAACCTAAATAAATATTTGCAAATTACAAACCAAATGGCGAAAACAGAAGAGACACCTGGAGTTTACAGGTGTACAGTTAACGTTCCTTCTGGCTGGAAGATGACCCTCTCGGCTGGATGATAACCCTTTAGGTTGGAAGACGTCTCCTTCGGCTGGATGAAATCCCTCTGGGTTAGAAGATGTCCCTCTAGGTTGGATGATACATCCCACAGTTGGAAGAATCTAAAAAAATTCCTGGAACAGAAAGTCAAATAAAATTGAAAAAATTCAACAAAAATATTGTTGGAACCTATGAACCCTTTAAAATAATATATGCAAATTACAAACCAAATGACGAAAACAGGAGTGACACTTGGAATTTACAGGTGTACAGTTGACGACTCTCTCGGCTAGATGAAATTCCTCTCGGTTAGAAGATGTCCCTTTAGGTTGGATCATACACTTGCGGATGGAAAAACGAAAAAAAAATTTCTGGAACAGAAAATCAAACAAAATTGAACCTGGAATTTACAGGTGTACAGTTGTTTAAAAAAAGAGCAAAAAATACAAGATTATTATAAATTATGCGCCATCCTACCTTTTTTTGTCAAAGTTATGGTCGAGTTATTCCTTCTTCGAATGTGCGTTGAAAAATTGGTAATTAAATTCATTGTTGTTTGTCTATCCAATCCGAACAATTGATCAAGCTGTAAATCCGGTATTTCATAAGGATCCATCTCATCCCTTAAAACTCTCCGTTGAAATATCAAATGATTTCTAAAATAATATATATGTATTATGATACCACATATACCTATGATATAGGACCATATCTTACCTGTCACGCTCTTCTATCATTGGAAATACCAATTTTTTATTTTTTTTTTCACTGAAGAATGTAGCTTCACCAATAAATACACAAAACAAAAACAAACTGTAAGACGCACCGATTTCCGAAAACCCGATCGAAAATATTCACCATTCTATAAGATTTTCTGTGACTTACACGGGATGCGCGGAATTTTATATATAGCCTGAAAAGTTATAAATTTGCGCAGAATTTTATATATATAGCCTGAAAAGTTATAAATTTGAACATAATTGACCTTGAAGACATGAAATTACATTTTTATAACATTTGGTTGAATTGAATAATCAATATAGCTACATACGCGTTTAGGGTAGTTCCTCGCTCCTTTACCTTAAACAAAAAAATTAAATAAATATCGATCTATTGATCATCTAACCTTTACCAATTTCAGATGTCCCAAAAGTTTCTGATCCATTTTCTATTCATTCTCTCTATTACTCTTGAGTTTGGAGATATTTGCAGTTAAAATAGGTCGGAAACTTCTGAGACACCCGGTATTTTATCTAATATTTCTCCATGTCTATTCTAAATAAACGTAGAAATATTTTCAGAAAAAAATTAACGTCAAAAACTGACACAAATAGACATGGGAAAATATTGAGTAGATTTAATGGGAAATAGTATAGGTATATAAAAAAGAATATAATATAAAAGCTGTTCTATGTTAAATATATAAGCAAAAGTTTTCTAGTAATCACCCTGTAAATAGAATTTTAAAAAATATATTGAAAGTCGTATAGATTTTTATTGGAATATTTCTAGGTTTATCACAGAAATGGAACTTTGTTAAAATTATTGTTATTTTAAATTAAAATCAATAAGAGTCCAAAAATAACGAAAAAATAATTCGCATTAACCGATTTTCAATTCAAATATTCTTAATTCATGTGTCCAAGATTCAATCAAAAGTAAAAAAAATATTTGTACGTTATAAAAAATATTATAATAAAACATTAACTTACCCTAAACCTAATAATATAAACTAGAACTCCAGATCCATTCCAATTTTGTGAATTTGAGTTCCAATTCCTACAAAATTAGTCATAAGTAATGAGTCAATGCGTTATATAATCCCAATTAGTCATGCCGGCCGGTCTTTTTTGGTAGAATATGGAAATTTTTAGTTAAAAAAGACTCAAAAGTTGATTATAAACAATTATAAAATTTCATTATTGATTACCAGGATATTCGGAAGAAGTTCGAAATAAATAATTATTGAAAATTTTATTTTTTAAAGGACGGAAAATTTCTGTTTTTAGATAAAATATATTCGATAACGTTCTAAGCGATTTCAAAATCGATTAAACAATTAGTAACATTATTCTTTGCAAAAAATATAAAAAATAAATATTTTTGGAATCAAAAATAGTATGGAAACTTTTATAATTTCTAGTAAAAACCGTTAAATGAAAGAAAAGCTTACCATATTCATTCCATTTCAATACATGATTCCAATCCATGGCACTCACTTTCACTACATTACACAAAATTTCGAAAACGGCACTTTCGACACTACATTACACGTAATACCGAAAAGGTCACTCACGATGCTTCGCAAAATTTCGAAAACGCCACTCCCAACACTTCACTATACAAAATTTCGAAACCGACACTCCCGACAGATCCGTACTACAAGACGGTTTGCGCGGTACTGAATGAGAATGTTGATATGTTGAATGTATCCTGTGCTATTAACGACTATTTTTAACGGTACTGATTTTATTTAAATTTAAAAATGTGTAAAGTTTGTGAATTTTTTTTCTACATATAACTCCCAATATCTAGGGAACCAATCGAAATAATTACACAAACTGTTTTTTATTCCATGAGGGGGCTTAGCTGTGCTAATTCAGTTTTCTTTAAATGTATAGTATATTAGATTATTGTTTGAAAAAATAGTAAATTAAAATCAAAAATCGACCTTTTTCGTGAATTTCTAATTTTATTGTTTATTTAGTTAATAATGAATTTATGCGTTACTTTATGGACGCACTGTAGAATTCTACCGGTTACTATTATTCCAGTCAACAGCAACAGCAGTCGAAAGTCTCACTCTGTGTATAAAGTCGACAACTATTCTTTTATTCATGACTTATTACTATCCGTTTGAAAGATATTGAAGTTTTTATGAAGACATTGTCGACAAAAGACGAGTGAATAGACTCGAAAGTAGAATTCTATAGTGTGCTTCTGCTGGTATTTTTCCTATAATCCTAGATTTTATTTCGATGTTTTGATAACGTTTCTAGTGGGATTCAAGTTATAAAATATATTAGTAGAATTGAGATAAAAAAAATTTTCTTCAACAATTTACATTTGGAATTGGAATTTTCCTTCGCTTGTCCTTGATATAATTATTACATTGTATAGTTTCCGTGGAAACATACTCATCAGCACGATACTTTATAGGCTAAACAAAAAATGCTATGATTCACTGCTTCTTATCATATACTAATTACTTGTGTAACTTCATCCCGTTTTTCGTGCTCGTCAGCATAGGATTTAATTGTATTTGAAAGTGAATAGTGATTTAAAATTTGCCAAAACGGGCGCATTTTTTTCCAGACCGGGATGAAAATATTAAAAATAGTGAGATAAAAAAGTTGAAAAGACAATTAATAATTCTTTTATAAATTTAATTTTCTCCATGGGAAGGGAAATCTTCATATTTATGGTATCATAGTTAAAACCTATAAATTTTATATTTTGTTGGGGTTTTAACCCTTAACTGGTATACAATTTTCTTATAACGTAACTGGTATATTGGGGTCGCAGGTGACCCCAATTTAAACCCAATATAAAGAAGAAAAAAAAAGCCGATATTTTTTTTGGGGGGGAAATAAGTTAATGTATTACATAAAAACTGTTATGATACCGTAAAAAATAAAAGTATTTTCTTAAAATAATAAAAAAATATAAACATTAATAAAATACAAGAAAATAAACAACATTTTCACAGGCTTGTGCAAAACTGGCCCCAAAACTCAAACGGACAGTTTCACTCCTCCAAAATGGCCTACTATCGTTTCTTTAGTCTTCATCAGACCACCTGTAATGAAGAAAGGCCTAATTAGAATGTTGGTAAAAAAAATAACAGTGACGTTCTCTCTTACATTTCCAATGCTATGGTGCAGGCGTTACAGACAAATCTCTGTTCAGCGTGTTGCTTGCAAATGGGTTTTCTACATTTTGAACACATCATAGGAGTCTTTCTATCCTTGGATCGTGGACACAGAGAGCATCTCATTCTTTTTGGAGGAGGAGGTTGCAAATCAGTGGCGTCCGGTTGACCTTGTGCTGCTATCCCAAGAACTTTTCCTATCATGCTTTTCATTTCCTTTGAGATATTCAATGAAAGCCGTTCTTGTAGGTGTTCTTGTATCAGAGCCTTTCCCAGTAATACGTTAAATTTTTTTCGGGTCATCTTGTGTTCCAAATTCGCAGCTATATATAGTATACGAGAGTTTATTGTCGAGATATTTACCATGACAAAAAAAATTGTTAGAGGCCACCTGCGACTTCTTCTGCTGCAAGAATAGCTTGCACATTTTTGATCCAAACTGTCTACACCTGATTTTGTAGAGTTGTAAAATTCGTTTATTTCTGGTTTTTTGGACTGTTTATTAACAACATCACTATGGTGCATTGAAGATAACAGTATTACACTCCTATTTTTTTTGGGAACAAAGGAAACCAGTGTTCTGTCCCCAGTAAAACCAAATATTGAGCTTCCTGCAGTGCGGATTTTGTTCGGTTGGAACCGTGGGGGAATGTCTCTTTTATTTTTTCTCATAGTTCCGACGTACGTTAGACCCCTCGACTTAAGTTCAGACACTAATTCGTTTGAGGTAAACCAATTATCTCCCGTAATATTTCTATTGGTGTTTTCAATTGGTGAAACAAGATCTAATACATCTAAAGTTGGAATGGATAATTTTTTTGGGTTTCTTCTTAGAGCATTTTTGCCAGTATAAATAAACGCATTAGTAAGGTAATGAGTTTTCGCATCACATAGGCACATAATTTTCAACCCATATTTTGCAGGTTTACTCTTCATGTACATCCTGAATTTGCATTTTCCCCTGAACGGCACCAGCATTTCGTCAACGGTTGTAAATTCTGAGCATGTATAGTTGGCACTGCAATTTTGTATAAAGTTTTTAAACACTTCAGAAATTGCAGCAGCAGTGTCACCAGATGCTATTCTGTCTGCCCTGGTATCAGCATTGTCAAATCGAACTGCGGATAATAGAAACAAGAAACGCTTTAGAGACATGGTAGCCCGAAAGATGTCTCTACCCGTTCCGTCCATAGCCCATAGAGACTCTGCGTCTTCTCTTCCAGATTTAAAAACTCCGGCTAATATATTCAAACCCAAAAATGCATTGAGTTCAGACATACTAAGATGATTAACGTACATTACATTTTTACTATGATATTCGGCACTCAAATCCGTTATCTTTGCATTGGTATGCTCCAAAATTACTCCTAGAATCTCGTCTGTGAACAAGAGTTGCCAAGCCTGAAATGGAGTCGTTGGATTAGCTACTCTTGCTGGTTCTCTTAAACCCGGCAGATGGGTGACTATATTATGTGCGAGAGTTCGGCGATCACGCTTTGGGGCACTTCTAGACCATTTATATCTATTTTTACCATAGAAATATGAAGAGGTTTCTTGATTGGATTCGTCGCCAGACAGGGAATCATCCGAGTTTTCTTGAATATTTTCTCCATCTGAAAACTCTTGTTCAGATTCAGTGTCGTGGTCTGTGTGTTCACTTTCAGTATCAGACAGATCGCTATCTGGGTCTTCTAAATCTGCTAACACTCTAGGCTCTTCTTCTGAATCATTATAGTTCATCAAAATCTCTTCAAGTTCTTTATCGGTTAAACATTTGCGCGACATTTTCAAACAGAAATAATAACGTAACTGGTATATCGGGGTCAGATTTGACCCCAACGCGACGTATTTTCGGAACTATGCAACCTATGCGTTTGCCCGTCAGGCACCAACTAGAAGGCGTCGAGCGTCGATTGATGCGGGTACTGAATGGCGCGGCGCCGTATTGCCAAATGTAACCAATTACCAATAGATTTAATGCGCTTGGGGTCAGTGTTGACCCCAGTATACCAGTTAAGGGTTAATGTACTTTTATCACGATTTATTATAAAACCTAAACCTTCAAGTAAATTTTATGTTGTTAGAGTATCTTTTATAGATTGTTTCTCGTTTTTGCTTATTATTAAAATGTCGTCCAAGTAAAAAACCGTAACTATACCTGAAGATACATTAATTCTGGCTTAAGGAGTTTAGTAAAAATGTAAGGGGCTATATTCAGACCAAATGGTAAGCTACTAAATTGAAATAAAATATTATTAAACCTAATATTTTATATTCCTCTTTTACTGGGACTAGAAAATAAGCGTCCTTTAGATCAATATGTGTAAGGTAATAATCCCCATTCAAAAGCTTAAGAACTGTTCTGTAGTCTTCCAATTTAAAATGAGGAGCATGAATATAGGCATAAGTTTTTTCAAGTCCAATATGAATCTGTAGCTTCCATTTGCTTTTTTAGTTAAAAAATAAGATGATATAAAATGTCTCTTCACCGGACAACATTCTTCAATAGCGCCAATACTTATTAAATTTTGTACTGAATGTTTATAATTTTTAATTTTATTTCTTCAATTGTTTGTATGGGTTTTGAAAAAAACGGAATTGATATTCCTTTAACCCACCCTAAGACCGCTTGGTCCTGTGTAATATATTTCCAATAGTGTAAGAAACCTGAAAGACGCCCAGCGCATGGGCTTACCTCTTGCGTCTTCATCATTTTCAATAGTAGTATCCCCTGGTCTCTGTCTTTTGCTTGGAGTAACGGTCTGATGGCATCCTCTCTTTTTTCTTGTCCTTCATTCTCCACGACTTGTTCTGTTGGCGCTGATAGTTTAAACCATGGTTTAAACGATATCTAGGCTTATCACCTGAAGATCCTGGTAGGCTGAAAGATGGTTGCCAACTCTTCTTTTTAAAATCCGCGCTTGTTTTTTTAACGGACTGTTCGTTTTTTACAGCCTCAGCAAATTTTTTGCTGTGTAAAAAATCATCCATATTCATAGTTTTTGCGACGTTTTTACAATCGGCGTTTAGGTATGGGACTATTTTAAATTTTCTGTGAGCCGATATAACATGATGAACATTGCTAAATAATTGACAGGTGTCTGCCAAAATTTTGAGATTGTCTTGAATGTTCCGGACTAGGCAACATTTTTTCAATAACCATTCCCACTGCTGGCAGCCCGTGTGCTAGTTGTTGTTGCATTGCCATCATAAACTTGTCATGTTCCTGCGCTGGTTTTGGCGAGCAGGCTTGAATTTTGTTGTTTACCTGGGGCGGGAGTAGATTTTTGCAGTTTGCTGGAATTTTGTAATTATTGAAAAGTTCCTTCCGCTGTTCTTTTGCTATACCCTTTGACAAATATGAATTCCAACGAACAACGATTTCTTAATGAAGAGGGTTTCCTTCTATTTCGCTACTGTCTGGTTTTTCTCCCAAAACAATAATGTTCTGTTCTGGCAAGTCATTGCTCGACTATACAACTGGTTCTAAATGCGTCAGAGTTTCAATTTGTGTGATGTGATGCGTTGAGTGAAGTAATAGAATAACGCTCATGTTCTCAATAGGAAAAACATCACTGTAAATTATTTTCGCACGATTTTATTCCAGTGAGTATTCTTAGACGGGATAACGAACGTTCTTTCCTGTATAAATCCAAAAAACCAGAAACATCATCAAGAATCGCCCGATTCCATAATGATCTCTATGCAAAAATAACGAATGTCTTCTGATTGTTCAAGACAAAGTAATATTTCGACTCAATTAAATCGCTCGATTTTCCCTCTAATAATACCGCTCAGTACTTTAAGACGTAAATGTATATTTTTAAATCAAAATACTGGACAAAAAATCGCACGATTTTATTCCAGTGATTATTCATAGAAGGGATAACGCACGTTCTCCTACACACACGCGCGATATGAACCCGTCCCTCCCAGGATGCACCCTTCAGAGAGCGATGCATCCCGGGGAGAACCTTCCATCCACCGATGGGTCCTCATCGTCGACGTTCGCGTTTTTCGCGTACAGCTCGTCCCTAGCCGAATGGCTGGTGGCTGGAGTCGAGGTGTCTTCTTTTCGGGCGTGTAACCTCGGTGGTTATATCTTCGGCGGTCTTCTCGTTTTTTCTTGTTTTTTGTTGTGTGTGTTTTTTCGCTGCCTCTATAAGGGACAAATCCTTAGCCGACTTATTACGACTAAAGACAACCTTATAGAGTGGATTCACTTGTTTTTGCTGACCTAGTTGAAATCCTGACTCATCTTTCAATGGATGTGTCAAGCTTTCTCGTAGGCGGGTCTTCTTGAGATTCTCTATTGATGACTTTAGGACATTAGCTGGGCTACTAGCCTTGTCACCTGTTCGAGAATCACTTGTTTCTTCGGGGTTGACGTCGTCTTCTTGGATGTCGCTGACTCCTGGCTTCGTTTCCTTTGGGGGTGGTTTTCTCGTCGTCCTGTTGTTTGGGACCTGTGGGCATCCCTTGTAGTTCGCTGGGTGTTCTCCCTGGCAGTTTGCGCAGGTGGCTGGCTTGTCCCTCGGTCTTGTGCACTAGCTTGTGCACTTGGTGTTTACTCTGCACGTCGTCTGTCCGTGGTGGTATCCCTGGCAGTTATAACACTGCGTTGGTCCTTTTCCTCTCTTTTGTTCCTCCCATCTTATCCTCACTTGTTGGATATGTTGTATTTTCCTGATTTTTTCCTTTTCTTCAACTTCCAGTTCTACCATGTAGATAGACAGTGGTCTTCTTTCGCCAAATCTGGAGCAGATTTGGGTTATTTTGCCGATTCGGACTCCTTCCTTTTCGATTTCTTCTTTTAGTTCGTTGGTATCCTCGCTGCTTGTCATTTCCTCTCTTCGCCCAGGTACCTTGTCAGGTTCCTGTAGTCCTCAGACCTGTTGATTTATCGCTAGAGCTAGAGGATGACTCACTACTCTGTATTTTCTTTATTTGTTCTTGCATTTGACGTAATTGTCTTTTCAACTTTTTTATCTCACTATTTTTAATATTTTCATCCCGGACTGGAAAAAAATGCGCCCGTTTTGGCATTTTTAAATCACTATTTACTTTCAAATACAATTAAATCCTATGCTGACGAGCACGAAAAACGGGATGAAGTTACACAAGTAATAATTAGTATATGATAAGAAGCAGTGAATCATAGCATTTTTTGTTTAGCCTATAAAGAATCGTGCTGATGAGTATGTTTCCACGGAAAATATACAATGTAATAATTATATCAAGGACAAGCGAAGGAAAATTCCAATTCCAAGTGTAAATTGTTAAAGAAAAAATTTTGTATCTCAATTCTTGTAATATATTTTATAACTTGAATCCCACTAGAAACGTTATCAAAACATCGAAATAAAATCTAGGATTATAGGAAAAATACCAGCAGAAGCACACTATAGAATTCTACTTTCGAGTCTATTCACTCGTCTTTTGTCGACAATTTCTTCATAAAAACTTCAATATCTTTCAAATGGATAGTAATAAGTCATGAATAAAAGAATAGTTGTCGACATTATACACAGAGTGAGACTTTCGACTGCTGTTGCTGTTGACTGGAATAATAGTAATCTACTGAGCGACCGGTAGAATTCTACAGTGCGTCCATAAAGTAACGCATAAATTCATTATTAGCTAAATAAACAATAAAATTAGAAATTCACGAAAAAGGTCGATTTTTGATTTTAATTTACTATTTTTTCAAATAATAATCTAATACACAGGGTGAACCAGCTTCGAGTGATGACGTCCTCACAATTTTTTTTAAATGGAACCCCCCTTTTTTTTTCAATTTCCGGATTTCTCTTGCTGAGGTGATTCCAAAAATGTATAACACGTTGCTTCAAATTGGTAAAGGGTGGGGAAAAATACAAAAATTTCAAGTTACTTACAAAATAATAAATAAAGAATAAACGTAATAAACACATTAAATGAAATTACGTATTGTTATATAACTACTTTAAAAAAACTATTAAAAACACCCTGCATTATTTTTAACATTTTGTATCTAACAGCTTTTATTAGTGATCCAAGCCCCTGAACCATACTAGTTATTTATGCAACGAGTGCATAAAGTGGTGCTTTTTTTTCACGAATGGAAAAATTGACGCATGAGCCGCAGGCGCATGGCGTCGATTTGAATGTTTATGTTTGTCATGATGACAAAACGCTAAGTAAAATGACAGATGAGTGCAATAAAGTCTTTTTGCACTAGTGCGAATAAGTACTAGTTTTTTCCTCAAAATAGAGTTCAATAAAGTTTTGTTTTTTACATGAACGTAATTCAATTTAATATGTTTATTACATTCAGTAACGGTATAACTTTCCATAAACAATTTTCATACATTTTTTTCTATTTTTGCCCACCCTGTACCAATTTGAAGCAATGTGTTACACATTTTTGGAATCAGCTCAGCAAGGGAAATTCGGAAATTGAAAAAAGGGGGTTCCATTAAAAAAAATAGTGATGACGTCATCACACGAAGGTGGTTCACCTTTAATTTGAAAAAATAGTAAATTAAAATCAAAAATTGACCTGTTTCGGGAATTCTAATTTTATTGTTTATTTAGCTAATAATGAATTTATGCGTTACTTTATGGACGCACTGTATAATAAGCAGAATCGATAAGATGCACTTCTGAGACCTGGCAACAGTGTACTGGAGCATCCAGTAGTCCCAGTGCGTGGAAATGGTCTATTTCAATATAGTCATAAACCGTACAACGCTGCCAACGATTTAAAATTAGGAGAGTATTTGACAAAAATTGAAATTTATTAACATTTGTACTGGAAAATCAAAATAGTCCAAACATGGTTTTCACTAAGTAACACTAAGTGCTTCTCCATAAAATATAGTAGTGAACTTCAAAATTATTGAAGGTATTTTTACCAAACTTGAATGTAAAGGTCCTCTTTTCTCCAGTGGCGTAGCGTGGGTTTTCGCCTCCCGGTGCCTACCGGAAATTTGCTACCCCCATCCCCATTATTTTAATTATTAGTTTAAAGTTTAAATATTTTATTCAACGGACGTAATGTACATAGTACAAGTTATTGAAATTCAAGATATTGCCACCACCGCTTAGGAATATACATTGAAAAAAATGGCGGAAGGTACCCACAGGAAGTTGAGAAAATAAGAAATGTTATTGTTTTGTCGCTTGTAAGGGGGTTGTCTCCCATCTATTTTATCGTCCTTCCTCAGCCTTCCGTGTTGAAATATTGGATTTCTGGAACGATTGTCAATTGCCACACAAGAAAAATAAGAGCCACGCACTAAGCACTACTTCTCTAACAAAACATTATTTCTTATAATTTAAATCTATTCGACGTTATTTTCGGTTCGCAAATGTTGTAATCACTTTGTCATTAAAATTGTCTATTTCGGAGATACATTTTTTTTCATTAGATAGCATGGAAAGAGCTGTTAAACGATCTTCGGTCATTGACTTTCTAAGAAATGTTTTAATTCGTTTCAGTGTTGAAAAACATCGTTCGGCCTCTACTACGGACTTAAATCGAACCGTACCGTATGCCTCGATGCGCTGGACTAAATGCAGCGATTTTAAGAGGGAATATAACGCATGCTCACGGCTTAGTTTTAGACGGTCAAGGGGGAGAAATGTGCAGCGAGGGCTTTTTAAAGTGCTCGCAGAGCACGTTGGTATGGCCCAGCTATAAAAAATATCAACGAACGCGCGAAATAGGTTCGTTATTCCACTGGTGGACTTTATTTGAGCTTGTTTGTTATTTCAGATGTGACTTCAGTGGCTTGTTTTTTTATCATTATGACAACGCGAATGCCTTACAAAATATATTATAAATTTTATATTTGATTAAAGGAAATATTTTAGTTAATTAGAAGATTTTTTGGGAGCTCTGCAGCACTGCAGCGCTTATACAGATACATTCAAACAAAAACGGAACATAGGGATTTTAAGCATTGTATCAGAACTGCTTTTGAACTAGTCGACCAACATCCAGCTTCAGCAGATTAAAAACACGATTATTACAATCGTTTATTTGGACACCTATAACATATCGTACAATTCCCACCACTCCGTATTCTCAACGGTGGGCGGTCCTTAATTAGCGTCAGGTTAGTCAGTCAGTCGATCGGTGAGAGTGCTCAAGCCCGTGTTTTATTTACGTATTTATTTTTATTTTGAAAGCCGTTATGGCCAGAAGAAATCAAAATATATTATCTTAACTCGAAACATTAATTGTTAAAGAGAATTTAACAATTAATTTTCGATTTTAATAATATAAAACGTAAGCATATTGTTTCGATATGTAGCGACGTTTACTATACCCCCATCAAATAATTATTCAATACTAAATTAGAGATGCGCGATACTATCCGATATTCCAGTGTATCGATACTTTTACTTCCGATACTCGATATTTTGCATCGATACTATGCTTTTCGATGCATTCCAAGTATCGATAAATTTGTAGTGTATCGATACCTTGCGATACGGGATTTTTAGTGGTAGTGGCGTTATCTATAGAGATGAGCGATATATCGTGATTTTTCAATCACGTTGTGAAATGAAAAATGTGCAGTTTTTTGCGTTTTTCGAGCTAATTTTGAGGTTATGTGAAAAAGTCAGTGATGAAAAAGTTGTATATTTTCTCAAGATCTACAACTTTTATAATCAACTTTTTATTCTAGGAACTCAACTTTGGCCGGAAATCGCAATAATGTCTTTTTCCACCCCCCAAAAAGTGTGTTTTACCGAAAAAATGTTATAACTCGAAAAATTTCCAATATTTCAATTTGAATTTTTTTTCATGGTTTGTGACTATCAAAGCTACCTTCTACTAAATTTTCATCAAAATCGAACATTTTTTAACGAAACCAAAAATAAAAAACGAAAAATGCAGTTTTTTGCGTTTTTCGAGCTAATTTTGAAGTTATGTGAAAAAGTCACCAATTAAAAAGTTGTAGATTTTCTCAGGATCTACCACTTTTATAATCAACTTTTTATTCTAGGAACTCAACTTTGGACGGAAATCGTAATAATGTCTTTTTCGACCCTCCAAAAAAGTGTGTTTTACCGAAAATATGATATAGCTCGAAAAATTTCCAATATTTTAATTTGAAATTTTTTTCATGGTTTGTGACTATCAAAGCTACCTTCTACTAAATTTTCATCAAAATCGAACATTTTTTAACGAAACCAAAAATAAAAAACGAAAAATGCAGTTTTTTGCGTTTTTCGAGCAAATTTTGAAGTTATGTGAAAAAGTCACCAATTAAAAAGTTGTAGATTTTCTCAAGATCTACAACTTTTATAATCAACTTTTTATTCTAGGAACTCAACTTTGGACGGAAATCGTAATAATGTCTTTTTCCACCCCCCAAAAAGGTGTTTTTTACCGAAAAAACGTCAAAATTAGCAAAATCTCGGATCGTTAACGTATCGATACTTCGAGTATCGATAAATTAATATTCGATATTCTACTGTATCGATACTTTACGTTCCGATCCGTATCGATACCTAATATCGATACTTTCTAGTGTATCGCGCAACCCTATAACTAAATCGCACTTCGCACACACCTCGCACATAATTTTGGAAGGAGAAGGGGCGGGCTTTTTTACAGTCATTCTGAATCCAGCTGTCCCGATCAATACTTGATATTCATTGAAGTGAACTTATAGAAATGTTTTGTTGGTGGAGTATTTAGATCGGCGAATACACTAAAACCCTATGTTCCGTTTTTATTTGAATGTATCTGTATACTAGCCACCACTGGCGCTAGGCAGTTGTCACTAGTCGCTAGCACGACTTCAACTCATCTCCTCTCTTTCGCACCCTTGGGGTTTCGCTTGGCATATAACATTGCGAGGGAGATTTTGAGATTTTCCAATTGAAAAAATCGTGGCGCCTTTTGTATTCCGCCCGTGGTCATAGTTCGTACTGCCCCATCCACGCTACGCCACTGCTTTTCTTATAACTATAAATTCATTGAATTTGAGACATTCAAAATTATAGACATAATATATGAAGTTTAGTGTAAAAAATTATTTTTTCTCTTACTATTTTGTTTGTTTGTATAGAATTATTTATTGTTGAATGTTGTCTTCCAATGAATACACTAATTTCCGGTAATATCTCTTTATTAAGATATTATTTTAGTTTATTCCATATTTCCTTATAAGTTGAACTTGAGACTTGACAACATTGTTAAGTTATTTGTGACTATGGTGTTGCAAGTTACAATTTATAATCTCTTGTAAATTTAACCGCATGCACTTGGTTTGTTTGGATTTATAATATCTTCACTCTTCTGTGAGAATCAGTGGTGTTTAAAAGGTACTATCGTGAAATGGAAAATGGTCTTTTAAGTTTAATACATACATTGTACTGCGTGTTTTTTGAACTGTATTATAACTAAAGAGTAAGTACCATTGGTACTACTATTAATTGAATTATATATTTTTATGAATACTTGGTGCCAGCTGAATTACTGTGATATTTCTTAAAATAGGTGAGTCCATAAAAATTTTTATTTTTATATAATTTTATTTTGACAACCAGTACTTTTTATTGTTGAACATAATTTTATAATTTCTAAAACACATTCACATAATTAACTATTACATTTTTGTTTTGTTTTTTCAATTTCGTAAGAATAATGAGATGAAAATTTAATATAAAACATGACAAGTGCGGTCGTACTTTTAATCCAATTTAACATAAAAACCCTGTTTTTAGTACGTCAATATTAATGATTATGCGATGACGTAAAAACTTACAAAATTGTAGGAAATTTAAATATTTAATATCCCATACTTCCTGTAGAACTATCAATAGTAATATAACGGGTGCAATAGAAATTATAAATATATTTTCATTGTACAAATATTATGAAACAATGGGAACCCTCGTATATCAATTACACTAACTGAGTGTTTTGTTTAATAACCAGATACCTAAATAAATTTGTGGAGCTTATTTTAAAAATAAAAATATAAAAGATAGTTTTTCTTACTATTTAAAACATAATATGAAACGCTATGTACTATAATGATTTTAAAATATTTTTAATATTCTACCACCATATATAAATAAAAATACTTTTATTTTTTTTAAATTAAAATAGATTTTTGGTTCACCTGCATGTACAATGTGTGTGTCTTTTTCCTTCGCCATCAGTGTATTTTATGGATTTTATACTTTCATCCTTTTAAATTTTTCTTGTGCTACCTTTATTAAAAATCCAGGTTTCGTCCAAATATTCAAATGAAGAGTAGAGTTGGAAAATTCTATTCTTTGGTGAACGACATCAGCTCTTTCACACAAAACCTTCTTGTTGTCTTCCTTTTTTAATTTAAATCATATATATCAAAACTCTCCAAAGATTTGAGCTGGATATTTAAAATTTTCTTATATTGAATCAAATCGGCTTAAAGACAAATTCTTTCAAATCACAATCTGTACTTAACGATATTATTATACTGACTACAATGCTCCAAGTTATTTTTCTAGAAATCAAATGGTGAATTTTTTTGGATTAGCTATAAATCATTATTTACAATAAACAAAATTAATAAGAAGAGATTTGGAATAGGCATGATGACTGATTTTGAAAAACTGCTCCACGATGTTTGTACGCATAATTATAAAAAAAACATGTTGTTACTTGAAAGGAGAAATTAACGTTTTTAAAATAGAATTCAAAACGCTAGAATAGTAATGGCGCCTCTATAACATCACACATCTGAAAAAAACTTCAAATATTTTACAGTTTGCAAATTAAAAATTTATTCTGATTACTAATTTGAATTATTTTGTGTGATAGTCAGCCTTCGGTTTCGGAATGTTACAAAGCAACGAGCTTGAGAAATTTGTCATAAAATTATGAGGCATTTGTCAATGTCCGAGGGATATTCGGGGGTAATACCACGAGTGCTTAAAAATTACCGTTCTTCGAACTCGTGGAATTATTAACAACAAGCTCTCATGGAAATTATCACTTATAATCTCCCTAGAGCACGAATTATTTCCGGAAATTTTCTCGAAGTGCGAGTTTTCCTAAAAAATTCGCAACTGAAGAAAATTTCCAGAAATAATTCGTGCTCGCGGGAGATTCGGTAAGAAAATTTTATACCAAAACTTTTTTAAAATAGAAATTAAATTGGTGGCATACTTAGGTGACATATTATTATTATTTATGACAGCTGTCAAGCCAGAGGGAAATTTCCTCTTATTAATTTCCCTCTACTCAGGGAAATTTCCGTTGAAATTAGGTTATTGTCATAGCAACATGTCAAAATGCAGGCATCTGATTGGCTAAAATTAACTGGTAATACTGGTATAAAATTGTCCGGTTAATTTTTAAGCACAAGCGGTATTTAGGGAGAATATTTCCCGAATAAAAATACAAATTACTGTATATCTCCACTATATTCATATAGATAATGTAACGTCTCTAACTTAAAAATCCCAATAAAAACAAATTATTTATTTATTGAAACAGTAACGTAATACATTTTTGTCAATTTCCCGTTCTATTATATCTCCGAATCGATTCATGACCTCTAAGAAACTCTTGACGTTTCACGTTTATTATTTTAACGTTGTCTGACAATGGTTGTCATGGCAACGTGGAATTATCGCTGGGTTGTCATGGCAACGTGGAATTTCCGCTGAATTTCCATTTAATAATTTAGCATTCGTTGCATTCGGTACCCACCAGCGAATTATATTGGAAATTTTTTTTGACGTTTATAATGACAGAATATTTTTTTGACAGTCTGGTTTTTATTATTTACAAGAAGGCAATTTCTACCACTTGTAGTTACTCAAAACTTATTAAAAATTAAAGAATACGCTGTGATGGTATTTTCGTGCAACTACAACGAGTAGAAATCAACAATTTAAAGGTCTAAATTGCTGCCAAAACTGTGACGCGCTGTAAATGTGTTCATGCAGCGTTCCGAAAATCCTTTTAAATTATGATTTCCTACCACTTTTAGTACGACCAAGTAACTATAAAATGAAAAAATATAATATTTTAGGTCCTTAACTTTTGAGCTACTAAAATCAGTAGAGAGTCTGTAAACTGCATCCATACACTTGACTTCGATTTCCTAGTAATCGCGGGTGTCAACTGCTTAATCTAAATAAATAATAAATAAATAAATTTTAATTATTTCAAACACAATTTGGTGTGGAATTTTCGTACTCGTCTTCGACTCGGGATAATTTTCAAAATATTCATGAGCTCGAAAAAATTTCCGGATTTAATTTCACCTCGTGTGGTATTACTAGTGAAAATTTTTTGACAGAAAAATTTATTGCTCAACACAACGAAACATTTATTTATTAAAAGTACAGTAAGTGAAGATACAATTATTAAAATTTATTGTAACATTAGATTTGTTGCTGTTCTCTACTATAAGAAGATCTATTACCTCGCATAATATTTATGATATCTTGTGGTATTCTTTATCGAGATTTAAGTATAGTTTTATAGGTATTTACTTAATTACAGTTACCTGTAAATAATTGTCATATTAGTAAAGCGTGATCTATAGACGTCAAAAAATAATAGTTCAATACTATTAAACGCTTTACAAAATTAGAAAAATTAATTTCCACAGAGCAGACCGTCCACTAAGAAGCAACAACTACTTCTCGGGCTATATGCCTCGACAGACATTGAATTACACTTCTAAAGTAAACGGGGTAGGTATATCTTTTAAGATAGAACCAACCATTCTGGTTTGCGATTAGAAGGAATAACATCACTTGTAGACCGGTTTCGGAGTTTTTGCGCCTCATCAGCACAAGGAGAATGATATTTGTCCAGAAGCTCTAATTTTGTGAAGTGTTTAATAGTATTGAACTATTATTTTTTGACGTCTATAGTTTTATAGAATTTTGATTGCTATGACCAGTAATTTTCAGCAATTGTTGTTCTTCTACACCACTTTTTGCCAATTCGGTAACAGCAGTTGATCTATTCGAGTGATATGTTATCTTTTTGTCCTTTACATTCAATCCAATTGTCTCAGCAGTAGATTTAGTATATCCATTTATTGTATTTCTTCCAACAGGTACATTATCGTACCATTCGTCAGTTTCATTTCTCCAGTGTCGATTTGGTTTTAAGAACAGTCGTGGTGAGGTACCTAATATTGTAGTTTCGTTTTGATATCAGTTTATGAAAAAGACATACAGGGAAGCTTTGTCTTTCACTAGTAGAAACCAAACATTTACTTATACTTGTACAGCTTTTAGAACCACCTTGGCACGTTTTACTGAATACCAGATAGTATTCAATGCGATTTTTTATAGAGTTATCTTTATTTTTCTCGATTTAAAAAATCCATCAGACAAGCAACTGCCTCTCCTCCTCGCCACGCTAATTCTACATCAGCAATATGGTAAAATTTACGCATAAGACCTTCAGGAGTATTTTCATCCCATAGCAATATTATTTTGTTAACTATAGACAAATCTAACGAAACTGAACTGGGGCTCGATTCTTGAATCTCGAAATCGGAATTTCGTAGTCCATCTTCGACAAATGTCGACGTCGTCGTATGTTGTCTATTCTTGAAAGTCGAAATCGAGATGAATTCGACTTTTCTCGTTCGAGACTGCATCGAGTGTCTAAAATCCTTCGACTTAGAATGTCGAGTTCGAGAGATCATTTTGTTTGTCATATTTTTTCCGATGTTATTTACTCATAAATAAAAAAATATTTAGTGAGGTTATATCGTTTCAAATCAGTTCTACTATAATAGTTCGTTATTTATAATTTTAATATTATATAGTCTATTTCAGAAAGGTATAGAGTAATAAAATGGGGAATTCCGTCCAGTTCGGCTCAATTTCGGTGTCGGCCATAGGCGTAGGTCTTGAAATAGTATTGTTTGTAATATTAATAATAATATTAATAAGAATATTATGATTTTTTATAATTTAATTTCTGTATAATGTATTTTTTGTATAATGTTCAATAAAAAATAAGTGTACCTAATACTATGTACATAATGCCTAATTTTTATTCTGTTAAAATAAAATTCTTTCCTTTTTACGAGTATCCTACCGGCACGCCTTTGGCACACTATTTTCAGTGTTTGTGAATGGATAACAATAGGCTAAACCCATATATTGACCCCAACCCGGGTGGTACTACCTGCACTTGATAAAAAGAAAGAATTTTACAATGAAATTAATGCCAAACTATGAAAGCTTAAATACTCGTTGGGTCACTCTGTGCTCCCTTTGCATACCTAATGAGGTTTTATTACCCTATACCTTTCTGAAATAAACTATAATTATTTTAAGTGTTACTGTTATTTTAATTTATATCTGTATTGTATTGAAATCTAAGTAAATAAAAGTGGCTGACTTTTTTGACAAATTAATATCAGTTTGTTATTAATAGTAATTTCGCATTATTGGTGGCTATTGAAAACAAGGGAGATAATGTTCCCAGACAAGTCATGGATTATAGAGATGCATTTCAAATTTGTGATGATGCATTTAAAAAAAACTTTAGATTAACGAAAGTAGTCACACGGGAGTTATCTGCAATGGTTACGCCATATATACAAGAACAGACTCGTGCATCTGGGAGAATCTCAGCAATGCTTTGCCACTTAACAAGTTCCGCTCTCCTTTGACCATTTCTGTTAATCGTTGCTTCCTGTGGTTGCTTCTGCTCCTGACTGCAATATATTTTTTTCCTTCATTTTCCATTTTACCAAACGTGGTGAATATAAACTCGATCACAAAACAAGTAGGAAGATATTTCAATTTCGACAGTGGACATTTGACTTTTACACACATTTCTCTTTTATTCTGTTCCGTGTCACAATATTACAGCGTTGTCACCTATACATTCGACAAATAATGCCGCATGCGTTTTAAATCTCGATTCGTATTGAAGAATATGTTTTGACAACAGTGATCGACATTGCCGATGACAAATGTCGAGTTCGAGATTTCGCATTAGAGATTCAAGAATCGACGAGCCCCTGGTCTTACGTTTACATGGATCTGCTTGTAGTTTCTTCCACAGATCACCTACCTAGTTTCTTCCTGATTGCTATATTGTTAAACGGGTCAATCATAATATTATATTCATTATAGTACCTTTCTTGTAAAAGTTTGCACGAAACCTTCCACATTGTCTTCACCGTTGCTTCTTTAAATTCGGTCCCGTCTTTCTTTCTCATATTTGTAAGAATTCATTTTTGGAGAACAAACCTTTCATAAAAGTTAAATAGATACCCGATTCTGAAGAGAAATATAAATCATTTGATAGACTAAACAAAAAAGGGTACGCCCTTGGTATTCTGTGTTATTTAAAATTGATTATTGGTGATTTGAATAATAATTGTGACTTTTGTGGTTGTGCTGTCTTACAAATTAGGTGAGTTTTCTCACGGGCAAACCGAATTTATCTTTGCACATGCATTTTATTTAATTATTCCTCAATAGATATCTTACTGAGAGTTTCTATTAAACAATAAATTACTGATTACAATACTTTTTTACAATACCTTTTTATCTGTCGTTCAGATATCAGACACTGTCGTTCGTGTCAAGACGCTGTCGTTCAGGGTCGCATTTTTCCTGTCGTTCGGAATATTTCAGGCATTGTCGTTCAGTATTTTTTGTCCGTTGTAATTGGAATCACTAATATAATAACTAAAGAGCACATTA
This sequence comes from Lochmaea crataegi, assembly GCA_947563755.1. Lineage (NCBI taxonomy): Eukaryota > Metazoa > Arthropoda > Insecta > Coleoptera > Chrysomelidae > Lochmaea > Lochmaea crataegi. The sequence continues at coordinate 27,001,342 of OX387432.1, forward strand.
TACCATAATAAGTCAAATTCATTTATTCAGACAAATTATTTTGCTCAGATATTGTTTCTCTTTCATTTATAGATAAATATCTCATCGAATCGACAATTGGTTGCCAGCCTGGTTATCCTCAGACAAATTTTTACAATGTAAGTTGTATATAAACTCGCCCTTTTATTTCATTTTATCAATGCGTTAAATTAAGCCCAATCTTTTAGTACGGTATCCGCCAAAACAAACAGTACCGAAACAGATAGTGCTGTGGAGTTGTTTATGTAATATGGATTTGTCATATTTGACTTAATTGTCATTAGTTGATATATTAATAGTACGCTGCAGTTAAATTTGATTTAAAAATGGTTCTAACAACGGAAGAAAAAGTGTTTTTGGTAGAGCATTATTTTCGTTCATACGGAAAATAGAATAATTTCTCGGGGAACAGACTTCGAATATCCTTCTCATTCACCTGATCTGACGCCACCTGACGCATACATTTGGGGCATAATGAAGGACAAAATATTTCACTCGGAAAATCCGCCGGCGAATATTGCCGAACTACGGGAAAGAATACAAAATATTTTTCGGCAGTTACATCAACCACTTTTTATAAATATGTTTATTGACTTACAAAATCGATATGAAGCTTGTTTGCGTCGAAATGGTGAACATTTTGAACACTTACATTACAGAAATTAAAAATTAATTTTTATTTTCGGTACTGTTTATTTTGGCGGATACTGTATTTGATATGTTCACAAATGAAACTCGGGGTTCTAACAACACTCAACTATCTTTATTCAGGCTCCAAGAACATACATCATAATACATCTGTCAGTCTGTACTGTCATAGACAGAAACTATATACTATACATACTATACACTAATATTAGAAACATAACATTTTCCCTCTTCTTAGTACTAAACACTAACATGTTGAAGATACAAAAAAAACTTTATAAATTTAGCCTTTGAGGCGGTTTCCTAATTCGATAACTTCTCCTCGCATCTAGCTCTACATTTGGCTTTAAATTTGAGTCGGGAATACTACTAAAAATTGTTTCTTTATTTACATTAGTTTCGAGCCCTTCTATAGATTTACTAAAATCAGAAACTGGTTCTGTAGAAGAACAAGGATACTGAACAACTGATGAAGGCGTTACTGAAAACTTAGTGTTTATGCTTGTAGTAGTTGGTGGCAGAACAGGAAACTCCTGTTGTGTGACTTGTTCACACCTAAGCTCAGGCAATTGTAATTTTCTCAAATTATTAACGTGTTTATACACTGTTTTTCCATCAACTTCCACCATATAAGTCACAGGGCTAATATGTTTCGAAATAATCCCCTCCTTCCATTTATCATTACAATACGGACCCAACTTCCCAACTAATACTTTTTCATCATTTCAAACTTATCCAACGCATCTTTAGCCACCCTAACATGACGTTCAGCTGCCCCATTTGATTGTGGATGGTATGGTGGTACCTTAACAATTGAAATGCCATTGGCTTCGCCAAATTTAGTGAACCCTTCCGCATTAAATGGCGGACCATTATCACTCACTATTACATTGGGTAGTCCCATATAGGAAAATGTAATTTTTAACTTTTCGATCAATTGATTTAAGTTGCTCCCGCTAGACATATCGTGTATATCAAGCCATTTGGATTTGCTATCTACAATCAATAGAAGACACTTATTATTACGGTAAAAAAAATCCACGTGAATCCTATCAAAGACATTAGTTGGCTTTGGCCAAAACAACAAGTATTTTTCGGAATTAGACTGAGTTAATTGACACACCACACATGATTTGACAGTGTTCTCAATATCCTGTTTCATACCCGGCCACCACAAGGTGGTTCGAGCCAGCATTTTGGATCTTACTATGCCTATATGATCTTGATGAATTAAATCAAGCAATTCTCTGCGGAGCACCTCCGGGATAACTATTCGGGACCCAACCATAAGGCATCTCATTTCCACTGTTAGATCATTTCTTTTAAGATAGTATGGTTTTATATTATCAGACACCTTGCTAGGCCAACCGGTTTTCACATAATCTATGACTTTGACAAAGAGAGAATCCCTACTTGAAACTTTGGCAACATCTTCAAATGTTATAGGTCACCAGATATATTGAAAGAATTTATTGAAGAATCGATATCCGTAGCATCTGGTAGAGGTAACCGAGACAGCATATCGGCCACTATCAATTTTGACCGATTACGAAACTCAACGCTATAATCATAGGCTGACAAAATAATATTCCACCGTAGAATTCTCGATGCAGACATTACTGAGATATTTTTACTCGGATTAAAAATAACCTTTAAAGGCTGATGGTCTGAAACCAAAAAAAAGAACGCCCATATATATACTTATGGATTCGCTTGACACAAAATATTATCGCCAATGCTTCTCGCTCTAATTGAGAATAATTTTGTTCAGCTTTTTACAATGTTCGTGACGCAAATATTATCGGTTTCTCTTTTCCATTTTCCCGATGGGCCAACACACCTCCGACACCATAGGAGCTAGCATCGCTCAAAATTACAATGGTCTTATTGGGATCATGATGTTCTAGGCATTGGTTTTGCATCATCAAGTGTTTACTTAGCTTGAAAGCCTCACGACAATTGTCATCAAACTGGAACTCTACATTTTTTTCCAACAATCTGTATAACGGCTTTAATTGAGACGAAATCATAGGTAAAAACTTACTATAATAATTTAAAAGTCCCAGAAAACTACGCAACTGCGTGATGTTTTGAGGTTCAGGTGCATCACGAATAGCTCTCAATTTTTCTTGCGTAGGATAAATACCCTGCTTATCAATATAATGTCCGAGATATTCCACTTTACTTTGAAACAAGTTACATTTTTCCCAGTTTACCTTAACATTGTAGTCACTTAATCGTGAAAAAACCTCATCTAGAGCTTTTTTTGCTTCCTCCATCGACTTAGAGGCAATTAAAATATCATCCAAATAACAACTTACTTTAGGTATCCCCACTAAAATTTGATCCATGACCCATTGAAATATTGCTGGCGCTGAAGATATGCCATACGTTAAGCGAGTGAATTTAAACAAACCCATATGTGTGTTTATTGTTAAATATTTTTGATAATCGGGATGAACTTTAAGCTGTTGGTATGCCCCAGACAGATCTAAAACTGAGAAAATACTACCACCTGCCAAGCCAGCAAAAATCTCATCTGGAGTGGGAAGGGGGTATTGATCGATATTTATAACTTTATTAACAGTGGTTCTAAAATCAGAACAAACTCTAACATCACCTGACTTCTTCGGAACTATTAGTATAGGTGATACCTAACGTGCTTTAAAATTTGTACCTCCAACATGTGTCTCAATTTAGCCTCCACTTTGGGTTTTAACGCATATGGCATAGAATAAGCTCTCTTAAAAACGGGTACAACCTTGTCTTTGATGCAAAACTTAACTTCAAAATTTTTTATAGGACTACACAGATTAAGATCAAACACGTTTTTATATTTATTTTGTAGATTTCCAACTACATCAACACCAACATAATTAACTTGACCCTCGATAGAGAACTTATTCTGCCAATGGGGAAACAAAATGTTGAGCCAATTTCTGCCAAGTAATGGCACAAACTCTTTTTTTGAATCTATAACTGTTAATGGCAATGAACACTGGTTGCCTGCAAATTCTACTACAACTATGCATTCGCCCAGGGCTTTGATATTTTGCCCTGAAACTACATTTAACTTAAAACTAACAGGTGTCAGAGCTACATTAATAAATTCTTTGAAATTACTTATAGACATCACTGTTTTACATGCTCCTGTGTCAGTTTCAAATTTAATATCTCTACCATTTACCTTAAAAGACAACTGATGTGGTGAAGTATCATTAGCCCTTACACTTGAACTTACAGCTTTCATCATGTTTAAGCTCAAATTGAACAAATCGCTGTTGACTTCTTCTTGATAAACTGCATTTTGATCTGACGTTTGCTTCTCCAATGATCCAACTGTATTTTTAGTTGGACAAAAATTTCTAGCATGGCCAAACTTATTGCATTTAAAACACTTCCATTTAACAGCTGGGCACTTATTTTTGATATGGATTCTGCCACATTTGCTACAGTCACTTCCTCGGTCACTGCGTTCCCAAACTTGATTTGACTTATTTTTCAAATAATTAAGCTCCACCATCTGTCAAATTATGAACTTTTTTTTCGGCTATTTCTGCTGCTTGGGCGATACTACACGCCTTCGTGAAAGTAAGTTGAGCTTCCGATAAAAGTTTCCTCTGGATACTTTCAGTACGTACTCCATACACAAACCTATCACGTAATGCTTCATCCAGAAATTGCCCAAATCTACACGAACTAGCCAATTTACGTAGCTCTACAGCAAATTCTGCAATATTCTGATCAATCTTCTGATTACATTTATTGAACACAAATCGTTCATAAATCTCAGAAACCAGTGGAGCATAGTGATTTTTTAACCTTGTGATTATCTGCTCAAAGGATAGATCACCTGGTTTCGCCGGCGAAACTAAATTTCTTAAAGTCTGATAAACTTCCGGGCCTGCCAAGGTTATGAACATTGAAAACTTCATTCTATCTTCAGTAACCACATTTACTTCAAAGAGATGATCTATTCTTTCTAAATATGACTCGAACTCTCCTGCTGGACCTTTAAATGGTTCTATACTTCCAATCATAGCCATTTTAAGAAAATGAATATTATTACCTGGCCTGTCAACGTAACGTAACACTATCTAGTTTGTTGTTCACAAATGAAACTCGGGGTTCTAACAACACTTAACTATCTTTATTCAGGCTCCAAGAACATACATCATAATACATCTGTCAGTCTGTACTGTCATAGACAGAAACTATATTCTATTATATACATACTATACACTAATATTAGAAACATAACAGTATCAACGCCAATTCTTCTAAGCTTCTATGTTCATTTAATTCATATTCTCGTTCACAGCAAAATTCCATAAATATTCCCCAAATATATTTGTGACTGTAGGTTCTATTTCTGGGAATGTTTTCTTTGATTAGCGCATTTATACTTTGAACATTCGCATTGCCAAAACGTGACATTTTGAAGTTTATTTGGAATGAAGTTGTTGAAATAGATACGAGAAAACCTAGGATAATAGATTTTATTCAATAATAAAATTGTACATATTTTGAGATATGTAAAAACAGATTGACAGCAATGACATAGACACTACATTGACACTGAAGGTTGATACCATAGACATCAAGTAGGTGCACAACACTAAAGAGTTTGATTCACATCACTCAATAGTGTTGTCATAGTTATTGATAATTGCACTGAATGCAATTATCAGTGTAATGTTGACATGATTGGGTGAAATTGTTTCATATGACACAAAATGACAAAATGTGATTGGTTGTTAGAACTGTCAAAACATTTTCACCTATAATCCCAAACAGTCGTATATTCGCGAAATAGAATATCACAAGAGAGTGGTAATAAAGTGAAAATAATTTGACAGATTTACGAAAACCTATTGTCACAACTCCCCTTGAATTTTGATGCAATGTAAATTTACAATTTAACGATTCCTCGAAAAAATTGGTACAATTCATACTATCAACAATGCTGGCTGGTTTCTGCCAGCATAGCGAAATATTAATTCAGAAACAGGTAGATTATCTGGGCCCAGGCACCCGAACCTGTAAGACCACCAATTTTCTAAGAATTTTAGAAAAATTTGAATTTTGTTTCTACTCCATCGGTCATAAAATCTAAATGATTTGTTTCAGAAAGTTTATGGAATAGTTTAAACATCAATCATGGTTTACGTAAGCCTCTATTTTATATTTCGGAAAAAAAAACAAGCTATTAGTTTTCTTACGAAAATTCGCTGCTGACATGTATATCATATGTTCTGACCCTTTCATACCTCCAAAATTATAAGTTTGTCAAATTTCAATTAAAAATTATAAGCAGGTGCTTTTCCTGAGTGAGTCACTCTGAATATAATATCTGCTTTATTAATATAGAACACGGTATGAAATTGTGACTGCTTTGATATATTTTTGTTTGTAGAAACATATCTTATCATTTTATAAATATTCAGTTTTGCACAATTTTATGTTTAAACAATTTTAGTAGGTATTAGATACAATGGTATTAGTTAATACCTAAATATAAATACATCTGAAAGACAAAAGCTTATATATGAATAATTCCATAACAAAATAAAATATAGATGTTTCAAAATTATTCCATTTCAAGTATTTTCGTTGATGATTTATCATCATCACTAGGTATACAATACATACTCGTGAATCCCTACCGAGTACTTAAATATGGCCATTCAGAAATATTATTCTCTTCCGTTTTGTCGTTCGATGATTTCCTGCATTATTTTTTTTCTTCAACAAATTTCCCGCCTCTTTCTATATTATTTCCTTCAATACTTATACTTGTTGAAGATTTAAATTTGTTATAACATCAAAAAGTGAGAATTGTTACAAAAGACAAACAATGAATGTTAATCATTTTAATAAATTTGGTACGATGGTATAACAAAATTCAAGAGTCAAAAGTACCTCAATGGGTTGTATGGCCTCCTCTTGCACTAACCACAGCCTGGCATCTGTTAGGCATGCTGAAAATGAGGTTGTCGATCTCCAGTTAGTTTGTGGTGGTCTAGAGATTAGAAAGACAATCAAAAATCTGTTTTCTCGTGTGGAAAGCTCCTTGATGAAGCAAACGTCTTCGTCCCATCGAATCCCAAAGATTTCTATGGGATTGAGATCGGGGGACTGCGCAGGCCACGGTGAAACATTGATTTGCGCATTCTCCTGATATTCGTTTACTAGATGTGCTGTGTGTGGACGGGCATTGTCATGCATGAGCTGGAAATTCGTGCCGACTTGTGCAGCATATAGTCGCACAATGGGTTGCAGAATGTTGTCACGATAACTGGCGGCATTTAAATAGCCTTCCAGTAAAACGATGTCAGTTCTTCCTCCTATACGAATACCGCCCCATGCCATAACTGTACACCTCCTGGACAGCTGAAAGACGTTCCAGATTTCCAGGTCGTCTCCACACTCGAACTCGACTCACGATGAAAACCAAAGCGAAACTAATCCGTGATACAGTACGCCATTCTTGATGTTCCCAGTTTAAGTGTTCGTGTGCCCACGCTAATCTTATACCACGATTGCCCCTAGTTAATGGGGGTACCCGAAGCGGTCTAAGGGCGTTAAGCAACCTGTTTCTCACAGTTTGGCCTTTCACAACGACATTGTCTGTACAGTAGCAGTGATTATCCGATCTCGTAATGCCTGTAAGCGAATAAAACGGTCTTATGTAGGATTAGTTGCTCTTGTACGGCCAGTATGTCTTTCTCTAATATCGGCAGTCCCCCGGTGTCTTCTCATCAAACGACAAATAACACTGGGTGATGAGTTAAGGACTCCATCTACACTTCTACAGTTTCGACCCGCTTTAACCATCCCTACTGCTCTTAATTGCTCTTCACGGCTTAAATGTCGTCTTTCCATCCTTCTCCACTTACTGAACACTAATTCGAATAACAAAAATTACTCTAAACCGATACCAACAAGAAAACACTGCTACCATAATTTTGCCAACAGTACAAAAAACACTTATCAACATTTTATGAATTGCTGACGACTCAAATATTTTATGTTATCAAAAAAGGCAACATCAAAAATATGTACAAAAAATTTTAAGATAATACCGGGACTCTTACAAAAGTTATAACAAATTTAAATCTTGTCCCTAGATTATTGTGATGTGTGTATTAAAAAATTGAAACATGTTCAAAGTACAGAATAACCCACTCACACTATTTTCACAAGATTTTTAACTAATAATAAATAGATGATTTAAAAAAGTGAAGAAACATGTTTTGATCCAGTGGTGTGAAATAGTTTTTATTTGGTCACAGTTTGAGATGTGCATTTGATGCATTAAATAAATTTACATCAATTACAAGTTATGTAAATAGGTAGACGTATAGACTAATATACATACCTCTTCTTTTAAAATTGTTTATTACTGATAAGTATAGGTAAATAAATGTATTACCCTGAAAGAAGTAAATATTCTTCTTCTTTTCATTCATATGGAACTCAATAAGATGGAAATGTTTTATTAAAAATAAGATATTTCATCAACACGTGAACATTGTTCATTTTAAAAATCAAAATTATATCTGATTAATACAAATACTTCGAAGTTAAGAAATTAGCAGAATAAGAGGGAATCACTTTTTTTTTTATTTTCCCGCATCAACCTCTAGGGTTATGAGCGGGGACAAAGTGTGATTACATGAAAAAAAAACATACAATAGTTCTTATATTTTGAAATAGAGGTTGGAGTCTTTTAGAAATTTGAGCACTTTTTCACAGTTTTCACTCAATGCGCGTTTCAAACTAGGTGGGATATTGTTAACTGTTCTTCTAACACTAAAATTTGCACAATCCAACAGTATATGTTTTATGGTTAGAGGCACATCGCATATTAAACACTGCTTTGGTGGTTCTTTATCAAATAAATGCTGGTGTGTGATATTCTTAACCTGTTTAAAACAACCTGTCTTTTCTGTTCTGTGGAAGTGTCAGTCTGGATTTTACTGATGGCATGATTTCTTTAAGTAGCGGATTGGTTTCTTCCCAACTTTTTTGTCAGATATTCCATACAAAATCCTTTATAACTGGTTTGAAATCGGCAACAGGAATGTTTCCAAAATATGGTAGATTATCGTTGCTTACAGAAAGTCGTGCGATTTCATCGACTTTTTCATTGGATGGTATGCCTACATGAGAAGGAACCCACAGGAACTCTACTTTAAAGTGTGTTTTCTGGAGTCTGTAAAGTTCTTCTTTGATATTTAAAAGTATTTGGTGAGTGGGAAATAGTTGTTTTATTCCTACGAGAGCACTGTAGGAGTCCGATATTATTAATAAGCTTTTGTTTGGTTGTTTGTAGCTTCTCAAAGCTTCAAGTATAGCGAGTAACTCTCCTGTATATACTGAACAGTGAGGATTTAGTCTGATTGCATAACTGTTGGTATCTTGTAAGAATGCCGATGCAATTCCGTTTTCTGATTTAGATGCATCCGTGAAAATATGATCATAACTGGTGAATTTAGAAATGAGATCATAATATTTTAATTTGAATATGTGGTTACTGGTAGAGTGTTTGGGCTGATTTGATAATGAGAAGTTGACTGCTGGTATTTGAATTATCCAAGGAGGAGTTTCATGACATAATGGTAAAGACAGTTGGAATTGATCAATATTGAAATATGATCTTTTTAACCTTTCGTAAAATGGTAAGTATTTTTTCTGGGTGTCTGGGATGGTATTTGTACCATGAAATATTGTTAAAAAAGAAGGATTGTTGTTTTTTAGAACCGAAACTCTAGATGCATAGCATAAAGATAGATATAGACGTCTTAGATATAAAGGGGGTTGTGATGTGATAACTTGGAGGCTACTAACAGGACTTGTTCTGAAAGCTCCTGAGACTATTCTTAGAGAACTGGTCTGTATAATATCTAATTTGTGTAAAAGAGTGCTGTTGGCTGAGCTGTAGCAAATGCTCCCATAGTCAAGTTTACTTCTAATAATTGACTGATACAGGTTAATCAGTATTTTGGTGTCGGCTCCCCAGGAATGATTTGATAGGACTTTAAGTATGTTTATTCTCGACTGGCAAATTTTAAGGAGGTTATTGATGTGCATTATCCATTTCAGCTGTTAGTCAAAAGTAACTCCTAGGAATCTTACACTTTCCTTCTGCTCTAATTGTTTCCCATTCAGATGTAGACTAATGTTGGCTTGGCCTTTTTTCCTAAAAACTATAACGTGGGTTTTTGTTGAGGAGAAGGTTAAACCAGTTGTACTGGACCAGTTTTCTAATTTGTTGAGGTAATTTTGTAAAATATCTTTGGATAAATCTAAGTCTTTACTTTTTGTGTAAATTAGTAGATCATCTGCGTAAAGACTCGCTTTTACTGGTAAATTAAATTGATTTGCTAAACTGTTTATCGCAATTAAAAATAAGATAGGACTTAATATTGCGCCTTGTGGAATTCCGTTTTGGATTATCTTTTTACTCGATAGTTTGCCATTTGTTCTGACCTGGATAGTTCTGTTAGTAAGAAAATTTTTTATAAATGCCAACATTTTGCCTTGTATACTTAAATCCCCCAAAGTTTTCATTATATGGTATCTCCAAGTTGTGTCTAAGGCTTTATTAATGTCAAAAAAAATTGCAACGAGGTGTTGGTTATACATAAAGGCTTCTTGGATTTCCGTTTCTAAGAGAACGATGTTATCTGTTGTTGATCACTTTGTTTCTTGATTAAATTTCGAAGCTGTTTTATGACTCATAATGCCGCTAATAACATTTTTGTTGATCAATAATTTTTCAATGAAGGTCCAGACCGAAAAAATGAATCATTTATTTTTGAACTATATGTGCTCTTTTTGAATATTTCCAGTCTCAAAATCTACAAATGTAAACTAGCATGTAAGAAAAACCTTTTTTAAATAAAAAAAAAAACAAGCAAATATATTCATCGTTTGTAAAGGAAACAATAATGCCGAGTAAATAATACCACCATCAACTTCAAAATAGTGTAACGGAAGTATTGAATAAAGAATATTTAAGATAACTTGAACTCAGGAGCGTTAATATTTTAATTTTACTTATAGAGACGGTTTGAGTGACCAAGCGGGTATATTGTTAATAAAGGAAAGGAAATGTCGGAAATATATATATAGGTGTTATAATTTTGTTCTGAAACGAAATGTATTTCTGAAAATAAACGTAGATAAACACAAATTTCAGCGCTACATCGTTCAAGGAGAGTTGTTGACCCTTGTGGTGAATCAAATGTAGCGTAATGTAAAAAATAATTAAAATTCTACTCTATAATTACGCGGTAATAAATATATGGCAAACTTATTCATGGACTATCCTTCCGATCGACTTAATGTTTTAATGAATGTCAAATTAGATAAGTACGTTGTTTAAATCAATGTTTACAAGAAATGTACATAATTGAATGAATAAACAATATGCCGCCTTGGTGAAAAAAAACCAATAATATATATCTAAGCTAGTAATTTACAGGGTGCAGCTCCGAAAACGAAACGCCGAATTACAAAGTTGAGTTTTTACATTTTTTACCAAAAAAAACTTGAAAATATTTGTTCTGTTTCGTTTTCGGTGCCGCACCTTGTATAAAAGCTGGAAACGCCTAGGTTAGGTTTTAGGTGACTACTACTCACAAGAGTCTATTGTGGATCACACCTATTCATATTTCAACAAACAAATTCAGCTTTTTAACAAAACCGAGTTTATTTGGTGAATAATATTCCATGTTTGTGTTCGAGATAAAGACCCTGCCATACATCAGAAACCTGATTGAAGTATATGCTCTACTGTTTTATCATCTTCCAGACAAAGTCGGCACGTCGGTCATAGTCTTATTATTAGATTAGATTTGATGAGGTGACTAATCAGCCAAATCCACTGCGACCTTTCCAGATCTATTGTGGTCCTCTGAATCTAGATTACATTCTCCAGCCCGACTCTTTTTATGTAGCCAATCAGCCTCGAGACTGACCTTTCATTTAGTTTTTTGCCGGTGGTTTCTCATCGCCTAGTACAAGAAACTGCACATTCGTCAGGCAGTCGCACTGGCATAGGATGTGCTCCCACAACTACCTCTATATTGAGAACGTCAGTATTTACTAGGTTGACTCAGCCTCATTAATTCATCCGCTTTTAGCTCCTCGATAAGCTTTAGATAGTCAGCACTGTGCGTTTGGCTTATGTGTTGTAGACTTTGCAATATTATGTACGTATATGGCTTCGCCTTGTATAAAAATGTGTAGCGGAGGCAGATTCAGCAACTTGTGGGAATGGTTTTTATGGCTTTCATAATACACAGGCAAGCAAGCAGCTTTACAGCATTGTATTTGTCCACCACACTAATGATCCATAGGCTATCATTGGTCTAACAACCCTTTGTATGTGTATAGCCATTGGGTCATTTTTGGGTTTTTTTCCACACATTCTTCTGCATGTGCTGGTTTTTACTCTAGTCTTTCGGTCCATTTGTGTAGTTTTCCCGTTTATTTTCAATAGAATTTTTTTCACATCGTGATAGGTGCTGATACTGTCATCAATGTCAAATCAAAATCGCTTAGCATAGCAACAATGCATTTCTTATGGAAATGACAAAAGGTGTCTCTTCTGTGTGAGTAGTTTATGGTTATTCTGTGCTCTAACAATAATTTTCATTTACTTAAAAGTGCTTCGTACCGATTTATTTCATCTTGGAAGACAGTTTAAACGTTCAAATTTACATTTTGTTTAAATGGATATTTTTTTAATCGTAAACGGGGTGTATGAGATTTCTTATAAACAAAATAAATTATACCTAAATACAGATTAAATCTATGACTAATCGTGTATTCCGGTTTCTTCTTGACCTCAATATTTAAAAATTTGAATTTAATGCAGGAAAAAAGTATTAACCATCGATAATTTAGATGGTTAATATCCTTGGTAAATGAAATCATGTGAATGTTAATGACAACCGAATGATGATGGCGTGCTGCATGCTGTTATGAAATATAAATGTGTGTGTATGTCTAGACAGTTAATTACAATTATTCACCCATAAATAAACAAAAATTAATATTATTTAGGCTTCCAAGATTTTAAAACAGTTTAAAGTGCAAAATTTATCTATGAGTAACGGTGAAATTTGTGTTCAGAATGTATGGCGTTTGGACTTTTTATAAACAGCACGCTTTTTCTCAGAATAAATGTTCAAAGTCCATTCGAAAGGTTTAATAAGTTATTTACAGGAATATGTAAAATACTTGGAAGTGCGGAAATACTGATTTGGTATTTTTATAACGCTTTTATTATGATTTGCTTGCATTTAACGGGGAATTTTTCGAATTTATTTTTACGAAACGTTGGAATAATTTGATGATGACAATTCAATTTTATCAGAATCATCAGCTTATAATAAAGAATAGACGAACTAAAAAGTACAAAACAAATTTAATTTACGCAAAACACTTTATTTATTTTTAAACTAACTCAAGTTTTAGAAATATGTACAATGAAATATCCATACAGTGCGGTCGTAAATTGTGCCCCCCCCCCCCCTTAGATATAATAATGAAATAAAAACTAGATTGAACTAGAGGAAATAGCACACTACAATGCCAATAATCCTCGTATTTATTTTGTTGCTTTGTGAAACGTATTTTAAAAAGAAAAGTACCTACATCAAAATAAATAATTTATTTACTAAGTTTGTAAAAAGTTCGTATTAGTATGCATAGTTAGTGGTTACAATGACAATCTCAACAAAAAAACTTTGAAAAGAACAAAACCATATCTAAAATGACACTACGTATCTAGTAGTACAGAATAAGTTCTGGTCATTCCTTGTTACTTCGCAACGCTTGTCAACAATTGTTAAATAAACGTCAACTTTTATTAAAATTAAAAGAGTTTTAGATGTAATTAAACATCATCGCGAATCTGCAGAAGAAGTTGTGAACACTATTTTAGCTGAAGCCGAAAACCTTGGAATAGAGTTACAGGTGCCAAGGATAGTAGGGCGACAGCAAAATTAGCTAGCAACCCGCCAGAATACTGGAGAAGATCTTTGTTAATAGCGTATTTGGACTCTCTGATAATATCTTTGGAGCAACGGTTTTCTGATGGAAACCTAGCAGCTTTCGAACTATTGTCACTACATCCGTTGGTTATGCTGAACTTGTCATTGAGTGAATTTAGAATGAGCATTAAACAATTTTTAGAATTCTATCATTTAAACGGGCTTGACGATGAAGCCGAATTATGGCACAACTTATGGAAAGACAAAAAAATTAATAAAGAGGAGTTAAAAAGTTTGGAAGTAGCAGAAGTGGTGAAGGAAGCAGATTTTTTTCCCATCAACAAAAACTGCTCTACATATTTTGTTAGCATTGCCATGTACAAGTACCGTAGATCGTTCTTTTAATACTCTATGCAGAGTTAAAACTTGGTTAAGGTCCACAATGACTTAGTTTCACAAAAAGAAACACATAGAAGAAGAGGTTTTGAGCAGATTTGCTGAAGATCCCGGACGTTTCGTTTTGCTATAATACCTAGTTTTCTCGTTTTCGTTTTTTTTTGTTTATTTCAAAAAACATTATTTTATTTCTTTTACTTACATTTGCCCCCCCCCCCCCCCAAATTTAATGCTGCGTACGCCCATGTCTATTACGACACCAGATAACTAACGAAATAAATCAAATAGTACAACAACACCCAGGAGACTTTGATATTGACGTAATATTCCAATAAGACGGTGCTCCGCCACATTACTCAAGAGAAGTATGCAATTATCTTAACCATACTTTCAGAAATAGATGGATTGGTAGAAGAGGAACAATTGAATGGCCACCGCGCTCACCTGACCTAACTCCATTAGATTTCATCTTATGGGGTTACTTAAAATCGAAAGCGTATGTAACTCAACCTGCCTCCCTCAACGAATAAAATGATCGAATTTAACAAGTATGTACCGAAAAAACCCCAGAAATGATAGAGAATGTTAGAAGAGAATTCTCTGATATTGATACTTCACGATATGTCACTAAAACTACTAAAAAATCATAATTAAGTTTTTATTGGTAAAGATAATTAAAATATCTTCCAAATGAGGTATTTTGTGACCTTAGTTTCCATTATAAATTTTAAAAATAGTAACGCCCTCTATCACACAATCGAAGTCAGGTGCTTGCCACTATTACTAGTGATAGTGATAGTATAATTTCCTCTAGTTTGATTTAGTTCCTTTTAGAAGTTATGAGGCGGGGGGCACAATTTACGACCGCAGTGTATAACAATTGTTATCGTTTTAATGTAAACGATCACTATCCAAAGTAGGATTTTGCACATTCAAATCTAACTAAAAAGTTGACGTTTTCCGCTATCTTCAGCTTCACTTTTTGCTCTTTCACGTGTAGTAAATATCCTCTCAGTCTAAATTTGTTCTGCTCGATAAAAGATCTTTAAATTAATTGATTTCACTTTGATTCTTGCCCTTGTTGCAGGAGAGGCGAAAGTGGGTTATGTTTTTCAAGTGTACCTATGACCATTTCTTTGGCATAATCTATAGCACATATATATGAGATGTAATTAGATTCGTTTTAATTGTAGGAGTGGCATAGAATATACAATTTCAATATGGCGCCCGATAAAAAGATGTAGATGGAGGGAAAGTATAACAGCATTGTAATGAATTTATACAAATACATACAACACCCCGTATAATATATTTGTCTTGATCACTAAGTAGGCCAATAGCTATTTATTCAAACAAAGAGGATTTAAATATAATTAATATGTATACAGAAGTGATGATGTCGAATATAAATAGTTGATATTGACGGTCACGCAGAGTTCCGATTATTCATCATTATGTTAGCTTAAAGTAATGTCCGCAGTATGTCAAGTACTGACACGTGAGTTAGAGTAATCGTAATCTAAGTATTATTCAGTGTGCAAGTTTACCTGTCACCTTCCAACTTATATGCACTATTCACCGATGTACAATTAAACTACCAATAGATATACTTATGGATTGTATGATGTCTATTAACTACCACCCAACCCTAATAACTAAAGAAAACTTCTTACAATCATGGGTTCCAAAAGCCTTCCTTATACAGTACCTTATTTTCGCTTTTCAATTCAAAATGTTTATGTAGTCGTGTTTTATTTTTCAATTTACTTTAGATTTCTAATTACGCGTTTTAAAATGTTATTACAAAATATTCTTGATATAATATTTGCTATTTTTTTTTGTGATGTGATAAGAGAATAGGTAATTTATGATTTTTGCTAATGTGCAGAATATCAATCTAAAATCGAAAAAAATCATAAACTAATAGGTTTGTTCGCGGGTGCAATTCAGAACCAGTTCAGGGACTATTCGCATGCGCATTCTAAAAAGTGGCGTTCGCGGTTGTGTAGTTCTGAATTTTAAATAATAGGTTCGTTCCAACCACCAGTAATTTACAGTAACATTACTAATACACATGCGCAGTTGAAAAAAATCGTTCCAACCACCTGAAATTACTGATTCGGAACTCTCGATTACTATCAGTTCTCTGTTCCATCTCGTTTGCAGACGAGTAAAATTACCGTTCAAACTATTCTTGCTGGATAGCGAGTACCGAAAGTTCTGAAATTAGGAAACATGCGCATGGTAACATTTTTGTTTTAAACTGTCAAATTTCAAATTTGTTTTTTATGGAAAGTGTAAATAGGTTATGGAAGTGGGTTTTTAGTTTTTGAACTGTTTCGAAAACAGTGTGTTCACCGGGGACTGTTTCTTATCTACGACTGTTTCTTTGTGTAGTTATTGATTGTTGATGTAAAAAAAATAAGGGCAGAATGGAATCCAAAACGCCAGAAGGTAATACTTATATTTTTTGCACCTAGGACTGGAAACATTTTTTGTTGTTTGGCCAAGAGATAACGAGGGTGCAAGCACTTCAGGCAATTCGGTACACCTTGTGCATCTACTAAACTAGTTCAAAATACGTTCCAACCGTTTGGTAAAAGATAGTAACTTTACTAATTTCTCTTACTCATGCGTATTAAATAGTTCAATTACTGGTTACGTACAATAACAGAATTGTTGGTTGGAACAAACCTAATAGTTCGTTGTTCGCGGATCATATCGGATTGGTTCGTTATCGATTCGGAATCAGTTCTAGCGGTTCTCTGATTTTGGTAAGGACTGAAAGTTCGGTTCCACTGCTCATGCACAAATGATCGATATAATATGTCAGTTGTTTTCTTATTTTAGTTACTTATGGTTGTTTTTTTTTTTCGCTTCTTGTGTTATAGCATTGAAAGCAAATATCAAAAAGCTAGAGTCACTTGTTTTGTTTTCGTTCAGATTCTGAGAGTGATCTGTCGTTCTGATATCGTTCGCGGTATAATCAAATTATTTGATGGTTCGTAACTAAGCATGCGCTCTAGACAATTTTAAATCAATTCCGAACTGGTTCGGAATCGGTTTGGATTGTAACCCGCGAACATAGATATTAATGCTGATTTGATTTTTTTATTATGAATATTACATTAATACATTACATTAATTATCTGTATTTTATTGTAAAATTGATTGAATTTTTTATACACAAATGCAGCGGCATATTATTTGATCTACTTTTGATTGGGGAAAAAACATAATATTGATAATTTTTTAGGTTGTTGATACGTCGTTATAGTGTACGTGTTTTGTGGTTCATGTCACAAACTAATAAAGTACTAATGACTTACTGATAAAATGTATCACTTAATTAATATCACCTATTTAATAATCAGTAGTTGAATTCTATGCTGAACTGAAATATTAACTTTTCAAAAAAGCAAAAAAGGTCCGTCTTAGTGGTAAACAAACAATAGAGTAAGTGATAAAATGTAAAAGGTTTGGAGACAGTAACAAAATTCGTCAGTAAATTGTCACCATAGTGCCTCGGTGCAGGATATTTTCCAGCCCCCCAAATTTATAAATTTATTATATTTTAAGAAACCAATAAAAAAACTAAAAATCACAAATGAGGGGAGGACTGCAAATCTATGATTGTTCGGTGATTCGCAGCCCAGAAGTATCTGTATCTATTTGAAAAATAATAGTGTACCTGATAGATAGTTCTGTGAAATTGGACAAAATAAATTGAAAATATATTACAATAAATCGAATTGTATAGGTGTTAAGAATTTGATATTTTTTTAGACACATTGTATGAGATCCAATTAATTTTCACTTATTTACAATGAATTATCGGAGTTTTGACTTTTTCGTTAATCTGGTGATATTATGTCAGCGAAATGACGCAAATTCGGTTTATCAGTCGCAAAACATTGCCAAAATAAATGTGATTAATGAAGTTATTAGTTTTGCTTTCTGGTAAAATATTGCTAATATTCATAATCACTTTTATCATTCTACCAAAAGTTATTGCTCAGTATTTTTATTTATTTAATTAACATTTCTTTTAATCAATAACACACTTTTTGAAATAAATTATATAATGTAAATGTTCTACTTTCGGTAAGATATTTTGTTCAAACAAAGTGTATAGACAAGAGTATTATAATGGAAGGAATCTGTTGATTTAAAAGGATCTTCATCTTAGCTTCTTATATTGTTCTACTCATATTTTTAATTTCCTTGCCCTTGTCCGAGACTACCAAGTCTTCCTATAATTCTATATATTATTATTGATGACTAGCTTGTATCCGTAACCTCGTCTTCGAAGGTCGTCAACAACCAAAATCAGTAGATCTGTAAATTATTTTACTAGTATAAGCTTAAAACTACGCACACATCTTCCATAGAACGTGTTTCCAATAATTTCCAATAATTTTTAACAAATTCAATTGTTATAAACAAAAAAATTTTAAAAGTTTCATCAAATTCGGTTCAGCCGTTTCGGAAATTAGCTCGAATAGACAGACAGTCCAATTTTATATATTGTTATAGACCAAAATTGAAAGATATTTTATAGCAGTCGCCAATTACTTAGATGTGCTAAAATGAGCGTAGGGAAATTATGACTCTGCCCGAACGACAACCATTCGTCAGACGAATAAATTATGATAGGCAGTGGCGTCGGTTCAAGTCGTTCATTAATTATTATACTAACTAAATAAATGCACAAAATAAGATTTATTTTGCTAACGTACTGATATCCATCTGCAAAAGATATACCTTACACTATTTCAATTTTAGTATTGCCGAGAAACCATTGTTTTCCAATATTTTCGAAACGAATGTACTTGCAATGTGATTAACTTTATTTAGTCTATTTTACGAAATTTTATTAAACATACACGTTAGGAGAAAACATTAAATAGAAGTTTTGACGAAAGTTGACAATAAAATTTAAACAACTACAGCTTGCAGGCTACTGAGTGTTTTACACTGGTTGGGCGTTTGCTCGAATATGCTTAACCAAAGTACATCTAAGTAATTGGGGACTACTGCATATAATTTAATGATCCATCGGTAGTCATAATTTGTTTTATCTCCTTATAAATATTTGGAATTTGTTGACATTTCATGAAGAAATATAAGTTGAAATCAGTGTGTTTTTTTCTAAACTCGGTTAATTCTTACTAACAAGTTAACAATTTTTCGTGATTATATTTGCCAATCAATTCATTGTACTTATGCGATAAGAAATAAAAAATTGCTTAACCACGATAATAAAACTGCAAATTCAAATGCAGTTAACAGGAATGTTCATGACCTTTATTTTATATAATAACTTTAGATAAAAACTAAGTTGAAAGTACATTAAAATTATGATAATTATTTTTAAGACAGCAGCTACTAACAGTATTAAGATTAGATGTCTGTTTATTTTTTTTTTATTATTATTATAAACATTATCAAGAACTTAAAAAATCAGCACACTAGTGATACACATTTTTTATAAAATTTATTCAACATATTTAAATAAGATTCTAGCCACTGCTATGTTTTCCAAAAATTTTCGTCTGCAAACCAGAAGAAACAAATATAGACTGATCTTATATATGCTCCCCTCCTATTGCTTGACATTAAAATGAAGTTTATAGGTTTGTTCCACCTGGTATTTAGGAACCGTTCTGGAGTCGGATCGAGTACTATATAGTGCGCAAACTCGAATTAGGGATGGAGACATCAACTTTATCACCCCTTCCAGAAGGTAGTTTTTGTACCGTCCCAAGTACGATACTATAATCAGTTGGAACGGGAAAGAAATACAGCACTTTTGCAATCGATACCTAGGCTGCGTTCATAAACTTACTCCAGTGAGTAGAGAAGAGTATGATCACGTGATTAGAAAAGTATGTTTGATGGTTACTCGGAGTAACCGTTCAGAGGCTTCACCGGCCGAAGGCAAATCAAATGTCATTGTGTTGTGTATGAATTTGGGGTTATATTGTTCATTTCGAAAATAGAAATTAATTAACCATGGATGAGTTGAATATTAATAATCAAATAATATCAATTTATCAATAAAAATAACCTGGCAGTAATCTGAACTGAACTACTGTATAAGCCAAACTGTCATAACTGTCAGAGTATATAATACTCCATTAAAAAGCGGAGTATGCAGAGTTTACTCCGGGTAGGTTTCTGAACGTTTATAAAAGCATACTCTATACTGGTAGAGTAAATTTATGAACGCTTCGGAGTAAACTATCCTTACTCTGAGTAAGTTTATGAACGTAGCCCTAGAAAGGTTATATCGCCAGTTGGAACGACCTTCTTAAATATTAAGGTTGGCGGCAACTGTAATAGTTATTTATGTATCAAGTACGAAAAACTGTCTATTATAAGGTCTATTCGAAACACAATCAGAAACGATCAGAGAATAACTGGTCATAGCAAACAACGAGTTTACTTTCGCGTAATTCCTATCACTGATTGCAATGGTCGACTATTTTCTGACAGCTTTCGACAGTTTCTGATTGCGGCTGGAACAAACCTATTGTCGAGGAGGCGAGACACTAGACAGTTCTTCGCCGAGGTGCATATTACATTTTTTCGTCGACCTTTACAAAAAATTACTAATTTCCGAATGAAAAATCGACTATTTTTGAAGGCAAGTACTTTTCGTCCGCAAATACTTTTCGTCTGCAAATTCTTTTCGTCCGCTGTGCAAAAGATAAGTTTCATCTGGGACTTAATTCTTGAACTTATACGGATGTCAGAAGCATACGAATTGAATTCGAAAGAAAGATTCGAATACGAACGTCAATCTTAATTCTTGGATGGTATGAGGAAAAATTTACGTATACAGATGTTTTATTCGAATAAACAGTTTGAGAACTTCTCTTTTCTTCTTATTTCTATCTTCTTTTTTTTAGTAATATCCCGGAGGATAATTTTCTAAGCATATTTTCTACTTTTTTGTACGTATGCCGAAACAAATGTAAAATGTGTCAAAAAACAAGAACCTGCTTACAAAATAAACCTAAATATATTTCCCAAACGTAGAACGATATTAATTTTATTTACTTTTTTTGCTTTTTTCTTTATTTTATACTCAATCAGATTTAATATATGTTTAACCATGTATCGTGCTCTTAAGAAAACTATGAGCAAGGACCAGAGAAAAGTGTTAGTGCAATTTAAACTTCCCTATGCTGAAATACTTTTACGACGATTATTGCCAACAATTTCGGCTTCTTCCAATGCTCCAATCGCCCCCAAAAGGGACAAATCCTCCAACTCAGCCATCAACAAACCTTAGTTTTAGTTCGTTACCAAAAGAAAGGCTTCATTCACTGCTCACTGATATTGATCCCAAAACCATTTTTCCACATAAACCGAAATATTTGTAAATTTTTCACAAGTATATATGCCTACCAAAACTCAAAAGTATACAAAAGAAAGCGAGTAAAAATAATAAAAATAAACAAACATCTGTAAAAGTGTGGTTAGAGGTTATAGAATATCTCAATTCGTATACGGAAAATCAAATTCACCTAGCTTCGATTTTTTTCCGAATATCGCCAAATCCGAATACTTCAAGTATATTTCAAGAATTGGGTCCCTGGGGCATCACGAAGAAATCTGTTTATTTTATCTCGACGAAATATTCTAGATTTTTTCGTTTTGTACCCAACGCTTTGTTTTTTCAAAAATGCAACAAGTTTCTGAAATTTAGATATGTTAAGGTTTTAGCGGACGAAAAGAGTTTGCGGACGAAAAGTGTCTGCGGAAGAAAAATACTTTCCTTCAAAAATAGTCAAGTTTTCATCCGGAAATTAGTACGTAAAATATAATTTTTTGTAATGGTCGACAAAAAACATATTTATTCCTATCTATAGGAGCATATATCCAACTATTTTGTCAAAAATTGTTACAATAGATCGCAAACTTTTTGCGGTAGTCCTCAGCTTTCTCTTTTTGGGATTATTTCTTGCGCGTCAGCTATGGGATTTAAAAAACCCACCCCCTTGCTCTGTGGGATTTTCTCAGAGGCTTTGATGTAACAATGTTT
The DNA here is from genome assembly GCA_947563755.1 of Lochmaea crataegi. NCBI lineage: Eukaryota > Metazoa > Arthropoda > Insecta > Coleoptera > Chrysomelidae > Lochmaea > Lochmaea crataegi. The sequence continues at coordinate 27,023,467 of OX387432.1, forward strand.
GACAAGTCCAGTATTGTATTCAAAAGTGTATGTGACGAAAAAGTATTCCTATTAATTAATTGAATTTTCAATAGTTCTTAATCTACATATTTAATTTGAATGTAATTCAGGAATATACTTAGTTATATTATGCCCTCTTGGTCACTAAAAATTCAGGCTCCTAGCTTTATTCACAACAAAGTTACAGGGGTTCGAAAATGTCCAGAATGGAATAGTACGTGTAAGAATTCATTTTTTAAGAACAAACCTTCTTTCATAAAAATTAAATAGGTACCCGATTCTAAAGAAAAAAATAAATTATTTGATAGACTAAACAAAAAAAATGTCCACTCTTGGTATTCTGTGTTATTTAAAATTGGTCACCTAAGTGATTTGAATAATAATTGTGACTTTTGTGGTTGTGCTGTCTTACAAATTAGGTGAGTTTTCTCACGGGCAAACCGAATTTATCTTTGCACATGCATTTTATTTAATTATTCCTCAATAGATATCTTACTGAGAGTTTCTATTAAACAATAAATTACTGATTACAATACTTAGACCTTTTTATCTGTCGTTCAGATATAAGACACTGTCGTTCGTGTCAAGACGCTGTCGTTCAGGGTCGCATTATTCCTGTCGTTCGGAATATTATAGGCATTGTCGTTCATGCCGCATACTGTCGTTCAGTATTTTTGGTCCGTTGTAATTGTAATCACTAATATAATAAATAAAGAGCACATTATACCATAATAAGTCAAATTCATTTATTCAGACAAATTCTTTTGCTCAGATATTGTTTTTCTTTCTTTTACAGATGAATACCTCATTGAATTGATGGCTAGCCTGGTTATCATTCAGATATTTCTTAAGAATAACTTAGTTTTTGTAAGTTGTACATAAGCTCGCCGTTTCATTTTATGTATGCCTTGAATTAAATGTTTATTGAATAAGTTATATTTCGATTTTATTAAGAGAGCTCGTATAATTTAGTTATAGTCTTTTTTTATGAGGTCTCACATACGGTGTTACCTTTTTTTGCTCAACTTAGCAGGGGCACCACCGTATCTCCAGATTTACATAGGTATAGTAAAATTAATACCTATTTAGAGGTACCAGCCGTTTTAGTAACTTAACGTATGCGGCTTCTTGAACCATCTGAACCCGCATGAAAAAAATTAGGTTATGACCTTTGTCATGTCAAATGCTTGACATATTTCTTATTGCATTGGCGTAGTGACTTGAAATTTCATATGATCAGTGGCGGTTTGTAATAATACAAATTAATTTTATGAAATTCATAAAATTCTAAAGATGTTGACATAATAAAAGAATATAAAAGAAGCGCACTAATTTTAAAAACATTGTTTTATTAACTAGATACATAGTTTTCTTAAAAAACTATGGCAATTGAGAGTTCGATTAAGTACAAATTCTAGATTTTAAAAAAATGACAACGTGATCTTCAAGGCAAAGTTTAATTAGTTTCTAAATCAGAATAACTTTCGGAAAGTGATAGTTCATCATCGGATTCATTGGATACAGAGATCACCATAGGTTCGATTTTTAGTAGGTCCAGTTTGTTTTCTACTTCCCATGCTTCAGAAATAATTTTCTCTGTATGATTTATGTAATTCTGCCAGTGTTGCTCCGGTACATTTTTTACAACGTCATTCCATACTTTTTTAAGACTTCAGTAGGTGACCTTGCAGTTTTCGTAATAGCTTGGTCATAATGCCTTCTAGTTTCTGACCATACCATTTCGATGGCATTAAAATGGCAATGATAGGGTGGTAGCCTGAGAACACAATGACCATGCTCGGCAGCGTATTTGTCTAAATGATAATTTTTTTCTGGCAAAACTTGCTTTTCAATTATATTCCAAACAGCATCCTTTAAAATGTGATCTGGAAAAGGAATATTCTTTTTTTTGAGCCATTCTAACATGCGTGTTTTACTCCAACTTTTTCTTGGGATTTCTTCATCCAGGCGACTGTGATACGTTGCGTTATCCATTATAATTAACGATGGTTCTTCCAAGTTTACAATTAGTTGCTGTTTAAACCAATTTTCAAAATTTTCGGTGTTCATGTTATCATGGTAATCGCCTGTTTTTTAAAAATAAGCGATGCATTTGCCACAAAATTTTTTTTATTACCGGCATGAACAATTACATATCGTGTCCCACTTCCAGTTATTTTTAAATCACTGTGTTTAGTACCATCTTGCCACATTCTTCTGTCCCCGCTTTTACTAAAAACCCATGTCTCATCCAGAAAAACAGGTGTAAAGAGCTTTTCGCTTTTAGCAGCATGGTATTTGTTCAAAAATACTATTCTTTTTAATCTGACTGCAGGCATTTCCAATAAATGTTTTCTTCCATCCTGTTTTTTTAAATGAAAACCCATTTTTTTAATTCCCAAATATAACGAACCTTAGGAAATCTTAGTTTCTGGAGACTCTTCGATAAATTGCCGTAAAATAGTTTCTACTGTGATTTTATCCTTTCGCGCATACATTTTATAAATTACTTCCCTCAAACAATGCAGGGTATTTTTTGTAATTCGGGTTTTGCTCCGGGAAACGCTTGCAGACATATTTCTTCTAAATTCGAAATCTGTAGCTCTGTTTGGTTTTTCAAGATTATATAATGTGCTTTCTGGAACTTTTAGTGCTTCGGACGCTTTTTAAATTGCCTTAAATCGAGATCCTAAATCGTTTTGAAAATAGTTTACTACATTAAGCATAAGTTTTTTGGATTCATCAGAATATCGCATTTTTATATCTTATTTTGCGTTATGACATTGACATGAAATCAAAATTTGACGTAACTTCAAAAACGTGACATCTAATAAATTAGTTACGACGTTCATTTTTGTTGGTAATTTTTTGTTTCAACCAATTTATTAATAATAAATAAGGATGGTCTTATTCTAAATGGGTATAAAATTTACTATAGGTAAGCGTCTACATGGTCTACATCGTCAGAATATGACAATGACAGATTGATTAGGTTACATTAAAACGTGAATACAGTCTGTTATTTCAATGGTTCAATTCCCTGTCTCCAGGGGGAGTATCAGTTGACTTGATTAGCGAATAAACTAAAATATCTATTTAATAATCTAATTGACGTATTCCTTTTACTGTAACTATCAAAAGATAATAAATATTGATTAAAATATTTGTTTTCTGTCCGAATACGCTGTTGAGATAGATTTTTTTCATCTATAATGACGTATTTAACCTTGATAAAAAAATACGGTAATATTTTTGTGGTTTTGTGATTCAATTAAAATTGAAATTTCCAAATATATACATTGACCGTCAAAAAATCCGGCCACCAAAAATTTAACATTACAAAAGTGGTTATTTCTTGAACCACTTGTTTGATTTTAATTTAACTGTAAGTCAATTCTTCAGTAGCAATACTGTGTTTGAAATTTTGATGAAGAATTAATATACCAGGTGTGAACATTTTTTTTACCGGAAATTTTAAGTTTTAATTGATTGCAATGTAATGCTTCCTTCCCCTTTTTGTACCAATTCCCAGTTTAACATTAATTTCTTATCTCCATACATTTTTTCATTCACTCTTCTGTTTTATTTCGTTAAGATATTTCAAATACCTATCTACTTTTTCAAATTCACTTTTTTAGCGCATCATAAAACACTTAGTTTTGTTTCTTCGAAACGATGTACCTAGACCTTAAACAACCGGCGTACATTCCGAGCAAGCAGCTAACGACTTTTTTTTAATTTCAGATAAAATACCAAAGATGTCAACCGAGTTGAATACTATTTCTACAAGAGCCATTACGAAGCTGAAAATGGAAGAACCACAATCGAGACTGACTCGTTCGACGTCATTAGACAAAATAAAGAAATTCAACACATTCATCTGTTCCCAACAGTACTACTTCCTACCAGCATTACTTAGTTGGTTAAAATCTTCACAGTCTAACCTACAAACATCGACAGAAAGTACGATTTACTTCTTAAGGGCATTTCTCCTAAATGCTTTCTTCAAGTTCTACTCAACTTTGTTCAAAACCAAACCGTATAACATTGAAAAAATCCAGATTGTTGTCAAGAAATACATATCTGTAATAATAGCGAATTTCTTTGAAAAGTTCTCGAAATGTTTCGAATCCACTTTTCTACTTGGTGCCGGCGTCTACATTGGATGTTTGTTAGTTTTCGTGCAATTATTGTTTTCTATTTATTTAATTTATTTAATATTTTTACCTCAGGGGTTTATTTTTCTCGTGGGATGTATGATGACCATTCAGTATATGTGCTATAAGACGATGGTTAAATTTATTGTAGAACCTAAGAAATGGGAAAATAAACAAAAGAGATTTTCTTAGAAGTTTGTAAGACTGTTCCGACCACTTATATTAAGTGCAACTATTTTGGTTTTTTTTTGAGATTCGAATAATAAACATTGTAGCTAAAGCGGTTTTGCTATCTTTTTATAATAAAGAGTTTTCATATTTCTTGTATGTTATTTTTATACCTTTGTGTCATAACCATAGAGATAATACTGATAGAAAAGTCAAGTTTATTAGATTAGATTTGGCTAATTGGTCTATTCCACTGCGATCTTTTCAGATCCATCGTGGTCCTCTGAATCTAGATTACATTCTCCTGCCCGAATCTTTTTATGTAGCCAATCAACCTCGAGACTGAACCATTCATATAGTTTCTCATCGCCTAGTATAAGAAACATGTACATGGCTTCGTCTGTTAACCCCATTATCTTTTTTATTTTCACATACACTGCGTCAACCACTTGGGTCATTGGCAGTTTTACATCTTGGGGAATACATATGGAAGGAATTACAAATATAAAATAAGTTCTGGGAGCTTATAAATATTGAGTGATCTAAGAAATTGTAAGGTTTTATCTAATTTGTCCGTAAGAGCTGTCTATATTTTTGGGAATACCGCACAAATTACGCAGATTATTAAGATGTGGACAATCTGTAATAATATGCTTCACAGATTTAACACACTGGCACTGATGTCACAGAGGAATGGCTTCTTTGGACATTAGGTATTGATGGGTTATGCTGGTGTGTTCAATTCTAATTGTCTTCATTCTCTAGACACATAAGATATTATTTGCTGGGGGTTCAAATTCCATCTTAACTGCCATTCGTTGGTTGTGTATTTTTTTATCGAGTATTTATGGTCTTGGCTTGGAACTAAATTTATCAATGGTACCGAGGTGTTGGTAGAAAAGTATTTGGCAGTTTCGTCAGCATCCTCATTTCCTTTAATACCTGTAAGATGGCACCCAGAGAAATTCTGTGGTTTTCCCTTTGGATTGGAGTTGGGAAAGCGTTGTTTTGATTTTCTGCACCATTTCGTTTTTTGTATAAATAGCTTGGAGGTTTTCTATAACACTGAGTGAGTCGGTGATTATCAACGTGTCCTAATTTATGGTCAGAGATATTTCTAGTGAGTGGAGAACAGCTAGACTTACTCATGTGAAATAACTGCAGATTACTGGTAGACGCAGTCCGTGCTTTACATTGTTATAGACAACATTAGCTTGGCTCGTTTATTAAGCTCACCTGTCTCTGTCCTGGTGAAATTTCTGTGCCACCCACTTTCTTAGGGCTATGTTTATTGTCCATTTTGCGCCGCCGCAGAAGGGTGCCTCTACATTAAATGGCATTGATGAGCATTGTTTGGCGATTTCATCAGTTTTTTCTCTGGTACCCTGGTTACCATGACCTTACGAACGTCTCAGAGTACATTTAAGGCGCGTACCAAATCTCATACTATCTCATAATTGACCTCTATGGAATTGAGCGCCTTCAAAATGCAGCTTGGCTATCTGTGAAGATGGCAACTGAACGGTATGTTCTTTCCTGACTTCTAATTTCTTCAACGCAGTGGTTAATCACCGGCATTTTCGTTTGGAAAGTGCTGATGTTCTTAGATATGCTTATTGAAATTGAAAACAAAGTTTAAACCTAAAAATCCGACTCCTACACATACTTCTGCTTTGGAGTCGTCCGCATACCAGGCTGCCTCATCCTAGTATAGTTATTTGGAACTTATTATTAAAGGTATATCTTGTGGCCGTTGCGTCAATGGGCTGCCCTATTAAGTCATCCGCTTTTAGCTCCTCGATAAGCTTTCGATAATCAGCACTGCATGTTTGATTTATGTGTTGTTGACTTTAAAGTAGTCTGTGCGTTACAGTCCATAGTCAAAAAGTCAAAAACATTCCAAGAATGGGAAGATACATTATTACTCTATATCTCTTTCATTGCGCGATGCACTCGCGCGGGCATTTCTTCTGAAGTTCAAGATGGCACACCCACTCGTCATACTTAGTTTCTAGTTCGCACACATCACTGTTAGTTATCTGTAATCTTAACCTACTTATAAGTGACAAAGGTGTAAAGTAAGTGGCTAATCAAGGCACACTTTCCGGCCGCAACAATTCTGAATGACCCTGCAGTGGTGGATAGTTCGCAAAGCAAGCCAAAAAGGCCAAATGCCTCGGACTGGAAACTTGCTACAGAGATAACAAGGCCAAATAGAATAAGGTGGGCCATAAACAAGTTTCAACCTTTTAAATCCCCAGGGGAGGATGGAATCTACCCCATCGTACTCCAAAAGGGACAGGAAATATTAATTCCACATCTTTGTAGGATATTCAAGGCTTGTATAGCTAGCTATTCAATATATACCTATGGAGTGGAAAAAGGGGAGAGTCATTTATATACCCAAGGTAGGGAAATTAAATGACTTGACGCCCAAATCATACCGTCCAATCAGTTTAGTGTCCTTCCTGCTTAAAACGTTGGAGAGACTAATAGACAGATACATAAGAGATGAGGTTTTATCAACAAACCCTCTCAACGAGCGACAATACGCGTATCAGCCAGGCAAGTCAACAGACTTAGCACTGGATGATCTCAACAGGCTACTAACAAAATCCCTAGAGGACAAAGAGATGACAACTTTTGTAGACATTGAGGGTGCATTCAATAATGCATCTACACTGTCAATTACCAAAGCTCTAGAAAAAACGGGGGTGCCTTTCCTCCTGTATCGATGGATAAACGCCGGTTTGGAAAAAAGGGTAATCATATCATCCATTGTCGATACCACCGTCACAGCTAGAGCAGGTAGGGGCTGCCCGCAAGGAGGGGTGTTATCACCACTTCTGTGGGCTATCCTAGTAGACGAACTACTGAAGAGGGTGACATCCAAAGGCATGTATTGCTTAGGATATGCCGATGATCTCGCGATTATTGTATAAGGCAAATTCGCAGATACAGTCTCGGAGCAGACACAAACTGCCCTGAACATAATTAACAAATGGTGCCAAGAGGAGGAACTAACTGTAAACCCTCTTAAAACCACGATAGTTGTTTTCACCACGAAGAAAGTACTGAGAGGACTGAAGTCACCAGTTCTTAATAGGGTGGAAATTCCAATTGCCCAAGAGGCAAAATACTTGGGAGTCATATTTGACCACCACAAGTTGACATGGAATCAACACCTACAGAAAATAATACAAAAAGGTACGATAGCCCTCAATCTGTGCATAAGAATGTGCGGAAAGAACTGGGGGCTACAACCAAAAATGATCATATAACCATATACAAGAGTCATCAGACCCATGATAGCATATGGTTCGGTGGTATGGTGGCCAAAGACTCGGCTGGCTGGGGCGATCCAAAAGCTAAGTGGTATCCAAAGGCAAGCTTGCCTGGCTGCCACGGGAGCCGCACTAGAAGTCTTGCTGAACCTGCCGCCACTCCATGTCTAATACAAGGTGAAGCCAGGTCAATCACTAATAGACTGACAAGAAGGCAAGCGCCCATTAGTAGGCTACACGGTAAGGTGTATAACGAGCTATACAATGAGTTGGATATCGACCCCATAATGGGAATGACATCGGATGAGATGATTCCCAAGTATAGCTTCGGAAAAAACTTCAAAACAGTCATAACAGGCAGAGAGACATGGAAGGAAGGACCTCCAATTAATGCAGAAATGGCCTGCTACACAGATGGCTCAAAAACCGAGGAAGATGTAGGAACAGGAATATATATATATATATATATATATATATATATATATATATATATATATATATATATATATATATATATTCCAGGTAGAAGTTGCAGCAATACAGCACTGTGCAGGAGAGCTATTAAGGCAAGAGTTTGAGGAAAAGACCATTGCTATATACTCCAACAGCCAGGCGGCTATAAAAGCAATCAGCTCCATGCAGATAAATTCCAAATTTGTTTGGGACTGCTTGGAGACGCTACAAAAGCTGGGCAGTCGTAATAGAATGTCCGTAGCGTGGGTACCAGGCCACTCAGATCACAAGCGCAACGAAGAGGCAGACTCACTAGCCCGAGAAGGGGCACGTTGTGCTCCCATTGGCCCAGAACCTTTCTGTTGCATAAGGAAAGCGAAATCAGTCTCGAGAATGGTGAAAAAAGCGCCAAAAATGAGACAGGCCAAAGAGTTCATCAAGGAACCCTCGCCAAAATTCACGGAGTGTCTACTGAGCCAGAATAGGAAAACAATCAGGATCCTGGTTGGGCTCCTCACAGGGCATTGTAGACTTAACAAACACATGAACAGCATCGGATTGGCAGAAACATCTATATGTAGGTTTTGCCAAGAAGATGAGGAAACCCCAGTACACATACTGTGCTACTGCTAAGGCCTGACTAGGCTGAGGTTTTCAACGATAGGGGAGGAAAAACCACAACCCTCCCAATATATGGTGGACCTGAGGTATGCCATCCGTCTAGTAATAAGGACGGGTTCAGACAAGGAACTCTAGAATAACAGGAGGGCATACACAATAGATCTGCAAAGGTCGTAGTGGAGATTCTCTCAGAAGCACTTAAGCCCCATATTTATCTTATCTTATCTTAAGGTAAGTGGCATGAACGACTTTATTTCATTGATTGATTGATTGATTGATTGATTGATTGATTGATTGATTATACTTTCAGAGGCTTTAAGTTCTCGGCACCTCAGTCTTTAGACTATTTGTACTCTTGGTTGTACCGTTTATATGATGAAACTGGTTGTCCTTATCACGCTTAACAGTCTCACTAGATCCTCCTTGAAGAAATTCTCCTTAGAGCGCTCTAGTCCTAGGAATTTACAGTTCCAATAAACCAGCGCTTCGCATTCGAAGATAATGTGTGTGACTGTTTCCTCATCTTCCATGCACAGCCGACAAATAGGCTCATCACTAAATATGTAATCTCGTCACTTTTCTTATTTGACCCCTGCTTAGATTTAATATTTCATTAGTCAGCGACTCCGATGGTTTTTGGCCGGGAGTTTGATGTGCTCCTGCTTTGGCACGTGGCTCCAATACGTCTCATGTGCTACAGTTTTCAATATGCCAAATGCTGTTTCAGGACTAGTGAATACCATTTCAGACCCTTTTTGTGCTAGGGTATCTACCGTTTCATCATCTACAATATTTTTGTGTCTCGGGAGCCACCAGCTTCGATCTGATCTGGGCCCATGCTAAGGATTTCAGTGCAGTCTGTATATCGGAAAGAATAAGGATATTTTGTCCTCTATATCCCTCTCAATGTTCATTTGCAGACACCTGTCGATAGCGTGTATTTCTGCCTAAAATATGGATGCAAGCTTCTCCAAAAATGCGTAAACATTGCACTTATGTGCTTAGCACCATGGAATCCAGTTCCTGTTTCTTCATCAGTCTTAGATCCATCAGCGTATCACACCAACGTTCCATCCTGGCTGCATGTTTCCAGTATAGCTGGATGGTGTATGATTGGTTATCATTAATTGTGGCCAGCATGTTATCACTTCTCAGTTCTAGAAACAAAGAGATTTTGTAATATCATCTGTTATTCTGGAGTGACTGTGGGTGATGGTTCCTTCGTGATAGTTATCATTGATGCCTTCCAGTCTATAAGTAGCCATTCTAGCTTCCACCTTGATGTACAAGGCAAGAGGTGGAAGATTGAGAGTTTTTGCAGGGTTCACCATTAGCTAATCATTTCTATATCATTTGTGCACCGTTTTCAGAGCTTGTTTCATTATCTCCGATATAACGTTAGGGTGTTTCCCACACTACAAGTATTATTAGATTATCTGCATACCCCTGTAGACTACCTTAATGTTTACTTATTTCACGAGTTTGTCTATGACGAGATCCCACAGCAACGGTGATAATATTCCTCTCTGTGAGTACCCCTTCATTATCGAAGCCTCCATGGAATCTTCAAATAAAGTTGTAATTGTGTCCTGATGAAAATCATTGTTTTTCAGTCACCGACATGTGTTTTCTGCTTCACGCCTTACAACTGTAGCTATCATGGCGTCAAAGAAGGAATGATCGAAAAATCCTTTTTTGTCAAGAAATGCTCCCTCCGAGTGCTGTTTCTATAGAACAACCTTTATTTTCGACATAATCAGTTGGTTTAAGGCTGTTTCACAAGATTTTTATTTTGGCTATAATGTGGTGGCTTTTTAATAAGATTATTTTCCCTAACATGCATGTCAATAAGTTTCTCCTTTATCTATAACATAAAAAAGCCTGAATACCTGAATGTCTTTGCCTGTGAATAATCCTTTCCTGATCTCGACTTCAGTAGTTTTAACAGAAAAGAACGACAAGGTTAGGAGTACCTTTTTTTTTTCGGGCCGAGAGAGGAAACTCATGTTCGAATGGGTCCAGGACCCAAACAGTGTTGAACTCATCCCCAAGAGGATGCCTACCAACCAAACCCACCTCAAACTCGCCGTTACCCCCGCCTCGGAATCACTACCCTAGCATACTTCGAGACGGGCGGCGGTCCCTCGCACACTCTCCGCTCACACCGTCGTCTTCTCCCTAACTTTCACTCCCACCTCTCATGCCATATCGAGTCGTTCTCTCCCCCTGACCATGCTCTCTACTACGCCACTTACCTCCATCCATTCCTCCTCCCCCCTCAACATTATCTCCACCATGTTCTCCCAATACACCGTCTCCCCTAGTTTCCTCTCCAACTTTTTCAGCACCTCCTCGTTCCTCCAGCATCTAAACACATGCCCCACATCATCCTCCACTCCACACCTCTCGCACACTCCAGTCTCTCTTTTTCCAATCTTGTGGAGGTACCCTACTCTCGACCCATGTCCAGTGAACACCTGTGTTAGGAAGAAGTTCACCTCCCCGAATTTCCGATCCATCCAATCTCTCCAAGGTTAGGAGTACCTAGCCAAATTAATTGCTCCACATGCTTAGCAGTCATACCATAAATACGGTTTTAGCGGTTCAAGGCTGGTTAAAAAGTTTGTACTTAGTTATTAATTAAAGTTTATATACGGTATAATAATATGAAATACAGCCTACAGGCAAATAATAGACGTGATTGATAGCCAAATCTTGTCTGTTCTTTGCTACATATCAATATTATAACGGTTATAACCGTTATAACCGTATACTGTGTTGTTTAAATGAGATTATTACCAACTTGTTTTGTTATTTATACATTGTGGAAATCACTTATGGGATAGAATTTATTTTAAGTACCCTTATTTTAGAGAATAACTCTCACTGTTTAAGAAAATTTTTGACGAAAAAGTTATTGAATGTTCTCCAGATGTTATACAACTTTGTGCAAAAAACTTAAATGTTCTCTTCAAAAAAATTCTCAAAAAGTGCTTCATTAGACCCGTTATCTCATACCCCTCCATAATAAAAAATGCGACCTTGAAGGATTTCGCCCCTTCCGCCCTTTATCTCTGGTTAGGCCAGTGCATAGGAAAAGAAAAATTCGAACAGAGAAAAGTAATTTATTAATACAGTAGAAGAAGTTGTACATTATTATTATTATTATTGATTTAAGACCAAAACCCACAGCAGGTAGTCGTTAATCCGATAACAATAGCACACTATCGTACTCGTATCTTCGAAAAGCGAAAAGATAATGCCTAATAGTATGAAAATGTTTGGCTGGTATAGTTCTTCTACGCTTAATGTAATGACCCATATTTTTAATCCCTTTGAAGGCAAGTGCCGCCCAAAGGCGTGCATACAAATTTTTTATAAATTCGAATATTGTGAAATAATGTTTTTCATTCAAATTAATATAATAGATTAAAATTAACCTGCATACAAAACTCATAAAATTTGTAATATAATTTTCTGTAAATAATGGTCATTTAGCCAGACAATCGGAAAAAATTATCTGCCCAGCAAGAACCACGGGGAGGTATGAGCTATTCTTACCAGGAAAAGGGATTGGGTGGGGCATGTTATATTTTTAGCTGAAAATAGCAACGCATTAGGTACAAAGCCATCTTTACTTCCGGCATGAAGAATAATTACGCGTTTTCCTCTCGAACACGGAGTATCTAAAAAACAGTTGTTTGTGTCGTCAACCCAACAATACTTGACAACATCATGGGTATCAAACCAAGTTTCGTCTAAATACCTATGTCTTCTGAAAAGTACCAACTTATTAACGAAAGGCATAGTATTTAGAAAATGTTCGGATTGACATAGCTTACCTATGTCTTTTGAAAAGTACCAACTTATTAACGAAAGGCATAGTATTTAGAAAATGTTCGGATTGGCATAGCTTACCTAGGTCTTTTGAAAAGTACCAACTTATTAACGAAAGGAACATTATTTAGAAAATGTTCGGATTGACATAGCTTACCTATGTCTTTTGAAAAGTACCAACTTATTAACGAAAGGCATAGTATTTAGAAAATGTTTGGATTGACATAGCTTACCTATGTCTTCTGAAAAGTGCCAATTTATTAACGAAAGGAACAGTATTTAGAGAATGTTCGGATTGACATAGCTTACCTAAGTATTTTGAAAAGTACCAACTTATTAACGAAAGGCATAGTATTTAGAAAATGTTCGGATTGACATAGCTTACCTAGGTCTTTTGAAAAGTACCAACTTATTAACGAAAGGCATAGTATTTAGAAAATGTTTGGATTGACATAGCTTACCTAGGTCTTTTGAAAAGTATCAACTTATTAACGAAAGGAACAGTATTTAGAAAATGTTCGGATTGACATAGCTTACCTATGTCTTTTGAAAAGTGCCAATTTATTAACGAAAGGAACAGTATTTAGAGAATGTTCGGATTGACATAGCTTACCTAGGTCTTTTGAAAAGTACCAACTTATTAACGAAAGGAACATTATTTAGAAAATGTTCGGATTGACATAGCTTACCTAGGTCTTTTGAAAAGTACCAACTTATTAACGAAAGGCATAGTATTTAGAAAATGTTCGGATTGACATAGCTTACCTATGTCTTTTGAAAAGTACCAACTTATTCACGAAAGGAACAGTATTAAGAAAATGTTCGGATTGACATAGCTTACCTATGTCTTTTGAAAAGTGCCAATTTATTAACGAAAGGAACAGTATTTAGAGAATGTTCGGATTGACATAGCTTACCTAGGTCTTTTGAAAAGTACCAACTTATTAACGAAAGGAACATTATTTAGAAAATGTTCGGATTGACATAGCTTACCTATGTCTTTTGAAAAGTACCAACTTATTAACGAAAGGCATAGTATTTAGAAAATGTTTGGATTGACATAGCTTACCTATGTCTTCTGAAAAGTGCCAATTTATTAACGAAAGGAACAGTATTTAGAGAATGTTCGGATTGACATAGCTTACCTAAGTATTTTGAAAAGTACCAACTTATTAACGAAAGGCATAGTATTTAGAAAATGTTCGGATTGACATAGCTTACCTAGGTCTTTTGAAAAGTACCAACTTATTAACGAAAGGAACAGTATTTAGAAAATGTTCGGATTGACATAGCTTACCTATGTCTTTTGAAAAGTACCAACTTATTAACGAAAGGCATAGTATTTAGAAAATGTTTGGATTGACATAGCTTACCTATGTCTTTTGAAAAGTATCAACTTATTAACGAAAGGAACAGTATTTAGAAAATGTTCGGATTGACATAGCTTACCTGTCTTTTGAAAAGTACCAACTTATTAACGAAAGGCATAGTATTTAGAGAATGTTCGGATTGACATAGCTTACCTATGTCTTTTGAAAAGTGCCAATTTATTAACGAAAGGAACAGTATTTAGAGAATGTTCGGATTGACATAGCTTACCTATGTATTTTGAAAAGTACCAACTTATTAACGAAAGGCATAGTATTTAGAAAATGTTCGGATTGACATAGTTTACCTATGTTTTTTGAAAAGTACCAACTTATTAACGAAAGGAACAGTATTTAGAAAATGTTCGGATTGACATAGCTTACCTATGTCTTTTGAAAAGTACCAACTTATTAACGAAAGGCATAGTATTTAGAAAATGTTTGGATTGACATAGCTTACCTATGTCTTCTGAAAAGTGCCAATTTATTAACGAAAGGAACAGTATTTAGAGAATGTTCGGATTGACATAGCTTACCTATGTATTTTGAAAAGTACCAACTTATTAACGAAAGGCATAGTATTTAGAAAATGTTCGGATTGACATAGCTTACCTATGTCTTTTGAAAAGTACCAACTTATTAACGAAAGGAATAGTATTTAGAGAATGTTCGGATTGACATAGCTTACCTATGTCTTTTGAAAAGTACCAACTTATTCACGAAAGGAACAGTATTAAGAAAATGTTCGGATTGACATAGCTTACCGTTGTCTTTTGAAAAGTACCAACTTATTAACGAAAGGAATAGTATTTAGAGAATGTTCGGATTGACATAGCTTACATATGTCTTTTGAAAAGTACCAACTTATTCACGAAAGGAACAGTATTAAGAAAATGTTCGGATTGACATAGCTTACCGTTGTCTTTTGAAAAGTACCAACTTATTAACGAAAGGCATAGTATTTAGAAAATGTTCGGATTGGCATAGCTTACCTAGGTCTTTTGAAAAGTACCAACTTATTAACGAAAGGAACATTATTTAGAAAATGTTCGGATTGACATAGCTTACCTATGTCTTTTGAAAAGTACCAACTTATTAACGAAAGGCATAGTATTTAGAAAATGTTTGGATTGACATAGCTTACCTATGTCTTCTGAAAAGTGCCAATTTATTAACGAAAGGAACAGTATTTAGAGAATGTTCGGATTGACATAGCTTACCTAAGTATTTTGAAAAGTACCAACTTATTAACGAAAGGCATAGTGTTTAGAAAATGTTCGGATTGACATAGCTTACCTAGGTCTTTTGAAAAGTACCAACTTATTAACGAAAGGAACAGTATTTAGAAAATGTTCGGATTGACATAGCTTACCTATGTCTTTTGAAAAGTACCAACTTATTAACGAAAGGCATAGTATTTAGAAAATGTTTGGATTGACATAGCTTACCTAGGTCTTTTGAAAAGTATCAACTTATTAACGAAAGGAACAGTATTTAGAAAATGTTCGGATTGACATAGCTTACCTATGTCTTTTGAAAAGTACCAACTTATTCACGAAAGGAACAGTATTAAGAAAATGTTCGGATTGACATAGCTTACCTATGTCTTTTGAAAAGTGCCAATTTATTAACGAAAGGAACAGTATTTAGAGAATGTTCGGATTGACATAGCTTACCTATGTATTTTGAAAAGTACCAACTTATTAACGAAAGGCATAGTATTTAGAAAATGTTCGGATTGACATAGCTTGCCTATGTCTTTTGAAAAGTACCATCTTATTAAAGAAAGGCGTAGTATTTAGGAAATATGAGGAATGACATAGCTTACCTATGTCTTTTGAAAAGTACCAACTTATTAACGAAAGGCATAGTATTTAGAAAATGTTTGGATTGACATAGCTTACCTATGTCTTCTGAAAAGTGCCAATTTATTAACGAAAGGAACAGTATCTAGAGAATGTTCGGATTGACATAGCTTACCTATGTATTTTGAAAAGTACCAACTTATTAACGAAAGGAACTGGAAAGGAATTGTCTTGAAAAACTTTTTTTACTCTTGAAGTTAGGAAATATATGGAACCGGCACTGGCGTTGCGAAAGAATATTTTATAGGTTAGCGGTTTATAAAAGTGTTATTTTATAATTAAAAGAGTTATTTCGCAACTGAAAAAGCTTGAAAATGTTTGTATGAAAGTAAAACAGTGAATTATAAAAGAATATTTGGCTTAAAACTACCATATTAGTATAAAAGAACAGTTTATGACCACGTGTTGAATTTAATTTCGTCTATCTCTGTAAAAAAATAAAGAATGCATACGAAAATTATATCAGACAGTACTTTAGGCATATCGCTCACCCACGTAATTAAACGACCGGCATATTACTGTTAGTTTAGCTCCTAGTGTCGTTGAGAGTGCTGCATTTTCGCTTCATAAATTTGGCGTAGAGCACGTGGTAAGGATTTTATAAATTATATTTTTTACTTAAAATATGAAAACCAAAAAAGTAACTGTTCGACACAATAGAATACTAAAACTACATACTGCAAAAGAGCTATTGTTTGTGATGAGCTCTGTTATAAGTAAACCCATGGCAGTTTGGTTAAAAAAATTTGTCTTTTTTCTTAAATAATGGAGTTTTAGTAAAAAAAGTCATGTTATAGGGGCGAATGCGAACACTATGATTAGGCTGTATAAGAAGAAAATCGGCATTAATTTTAAAAACTACAATGAAGAAAACGTCGTTAGAGCACTCGAAGATATTAGACAATACAGAAAAAGTTTAAGACAGGCTGCTGGAGTATTATAAGATTTCAAAATCTACCTTATATGACAAGAAAAAGGGAATCAAAACGAAAAACAAAAACGTTTGTTACCTATTAGTAGATAAGAGTTGACGTTTTTTTATATATGAATTTACATATTTTGTGTTTTGTGAATTTATATGTTTTTTAAGAATAAAATATTTTAATTTGCATGCTTTTCAATTTTTTTACATAAAATTTATAGAATTTTATAATAAAAATCATATACTGATTATTGTTGTCTGAATACACGCCGTACTAGGGGCTAAGACGAATTTTAATGCTTAACAGAGGGTCGTCCGCCTTTAGGTAGGGTTGCGCGATACTCTAGAAAGTATCGATATTAGGTATCGATACGGATCGGAACGTAGTATCGATACAGTAGAATATCGAATATTAATTTATCGATACGTTAACGATCCGAGATTTTCCTAATTTCGACGTTTTTTCGGTAAAAATCACCTTTTTGGGGGGTGGAAAAAGACATTATTGCGATTTCCGGCCAAAGTTGAGGTTCTAGAGAAAAAAAAATGATGATAAAAGTTGTAGATCTTGAGAAAATCTACAACTTTTTAATTGGTGACTTTTTCACATAACTTCAAAATTAGCTCAAAAAACTGCATTTTTCGTTTTTTATTTTTTGTTTCGTTAAAAAATGTTCGATTTTGATGAAAATTTAGTAGAAGGTAGCTTTGATAGTCACCAACCATGAAAAAAAATTTCAAATTATAATATTGGAAATTTTTCGAGTTATGACGTTTTTTCGTTAAAAAAACACTTTTTTTAGTAGAAGGTAGCTTTGATAGTCACAAACCATGAAAAAAAATTTCAAACTGAAATATTGGACATTTTTCGAATTATAACGTTTTTTCTGTAAAAAAATCTACAACTTTTTAATTGGTGACTTTTTCACATAACTTCAAAATTTGCTCGAAAAACGCAAAAAACTGCATTTTTCGTTTTTTATTTTTGGTTTCGTTAAAAAATGTTCGATTTTGATGAAAATTTAGTAGAAGGTAGCTTTGATAGTCACAAACCATAAAAAAAATTTCAAATTGAAATATTGGAAATTTTTCGAGTTCGAACGTTTTTTCAGTAAAACACACTTTTTTTGGGGGGTGGAAAAAGACATTATTGCGATTTCCGGCCAAAGTTGAGTTCCTAGAATAAAAAGTTGATTATAAAAGTTGTAGATCTTGTAAAAATCTACAACTTTTTCCTTAGTGACTTTTTCCCATAACCTCAAAATTAGCTCGAAAAACGCAAAAAACTGCACATTTTCAGTTTTTTATTTTTAGTTTCGTTAAAAAAAGCACGATATCATTTCACAACGTGATTAAAAAATCACGATATCGCTCATCACTATAGATAACGCCACTTGCCGCTACTACTAAAAATCCCGTATCGCAAGGTATCGATACACTACAAATTTATCGATACTTGGAATGCATCGAAAAGCATAGTATCGATACAAAATATCGAGTATCGGAAATAAAAGTATCTATACACTGGAATATCGGAAAGTATCGCGCATCACTACCTTTAGGGGTGATGGTGGACACTCTTTACCTAAATAAAAACAGGCTGGGGAACATAAATGTCATTAATTTTACTATGGAATTTGACAAAGGAGACATGGATGATTCTAAATTTTTTTTTTTTCAAAAATTGTACTTTTCATTTACAAAAAACTGCAAAAATCGTCCGACTTCACCCCGAGTGATAATGTTTTATATTCAGAATACCTATAGCAAACGAATAGAATAGAAATCTTACTGTACGATATTTAATTGGCCAATAATAATTAAACAAAATTTGGTAGGTACTGTCGGTTGATTGATGAATCGTAACGAAGTTTGCGGTTAATGATCTAGCTGTAACGGGAAAAACAGACAAAAAACTTACACACAAAAGAAATTACCTTGGTTGGATTGAAGTACCAACAAAGTTTACTTACAATCATGACCTTGCAAAATTCAATCAATATTTATTATTATTGTAGTCGCGTAAAATGATAGTCTATTTCAGAAAGGTATAGAGTAATAAAATGGGGAATTCCGTCCAGTTCGGCTCAATTTCGGTATCGGCCATAGGCGTAGGTCTTGAAATAGTATTGTTTGTAATATTAAAATTTCAATTAATTGCGTAAGAGAATAAGGAAAAGTATGTTTTCTGGCCTGAAGTGTCAATATCGAAATATTGTGTAGGGATTACTTAGGTAGTAGATTATACAGTTACGTTTTGCGTTTAACAGGTATCGTTTAACCTTCTATTAGTGCCTCTGCTTAATTCCAACCCTGTTTCAGATTCGGCTCAACCATGCGCCGCAAGGTGCCTTACCCAAAATTTTTAGACCTTTATAAGTATATTTGTTTAGTTTAACGCATCAGTATTTGCTGTTTAGCCGTAAATAGTGTTCACAGTATTATAAGATTAGTAATAAAATGGCGACATTTACACCAACGAAAAGATGTTCCAATAATTCTCCACTATCAGTGAATGAAAAACTTATTATTTTAAATGTACACGATTGCATAAAATACGATTACCCGAAATTTACTGTACAAGAAACTGTCGACCGATGTTCCCGAATGACTGGAGTTCGAAAGTCCACCGTTTTTAAATTATTGCGGGGAGAAAGATAGCAGGCCAAGTGGAGCCTACCAAGAAAAGTCCAGGCAGACCAGTAAAAGTCCTTGATGAAGACACCAAAAGTGTAATTCGAAGAAAAGTTCACTCTTTTTATTTTAAAAAAGAAATACCCACCCTAGATAAGATTTTAATGGAGCTTGGCCGGGATGACAGTATTCCGTTGATAACTAAAAAACTTTTATGGACCACTTTGAGAAATATGGATTTTGCCTGGGAAAAGCATAACCGTAAAGCACTTTTACTGGAAAGCGATGAAATTGTTTGCTGGCGACGAAAATACTTAAGAAGTATAAAGCAGTACAGAACAGAGCAGAAGAAAATCTTTTATCTTGATGAGACGTGGATCAATGAAGGTTATACAGTACCAAAAATGTGGCAAGACAAAAATATCAAGCTTTCATGGAAGGCCTGTCAACGGGTATTAAGGTGCCTTCAGGTAAAGGGAAAAGACTAATAATCGTCCATATTGGAAGCGAAGCGGGATTTTTAAAAGAAGGTTTGCTAACCTTTCAGTAGTGCCATACGGGAGATTACCACGAGGACATGGATTCGGATGTTTTTGAATACTATTTTGGTGAAATGATAAAATATCTTCCGGCTGATTCAGTAGTAGTTATGGATAACGCGAATTATCATTCTCGACGCATAGAGAAGACTCCAACTTCATCTTGGAGAAAACAAGAAATTATTGACTGGTTAACCACCAAAAGTATTGAATTTGAAGATAATTTGATAAAAAAAGAACTATTCGCTATAGCAAATTTACACAAACATCGTTTTATGAAATACGCCGTGGAAGATATAGCAGAAAAACATAGTGTAACTGTGCTGCGCACACCGCCATATCATTGCGAACTAAATCCTATAGAACTTATATGGGCGCAAGTGAAAGGATTTGTAGCAAGACACAACACGACATTCAAAATGAAAGACGTTAAGCTACTGTTTGATCAAGCCATTAAGGAGGTGACACCAGAGAACTGGCGAAAAGCAGTCCAGCACGTCATTAAAGAAAAGGAGAAAATGTGGGATCTTGACTACTTGATCGATCGGACCGTCGACCCGTTAATTATAACGTCAAGAGGAGATGACAGTTCCTCAGATGACGAAGAATATTATGATTTTTTATAATTTAATTTCTGTATAATGTATTTTTTGTATAATGTTCAATAAAAAATAAGTGTACCTAATTTTTATTCTGTTAAAATAAAATTCTTTCCTTTTTACGAGTATCCTACCGGCACGCCTTTGGCACACTATTTTCAGTGTTTGTGAATGGCTAACAATAGGCTAAACCCATATATTGACCCCAACCCGGGTGGTACTACCTGCACTTGATAAAAAGAAAGAATTTTACGATGAAATCAATGCCAAACTATAAAAGTCGCTTAAATATTCGTTGGGTCACTCTGTGCTCCCTTTGCATACCTAATGAGGTTTTATTACTCTACACCTTTCTGAAATGAACTTTTTATAGTATTTGTAGAAAAAGAAAAAATTAGTTTTGTAAATAAGACAATAAGGTAACGCTGTTTGATTTGAATGTGAAATAAACAGATAAGAATAACTACCGAGAAGATTTGGGCTGACGCACACTGTCAGAATTCTGATCAGAAAAGTTCTGACCGGTGCCGGAGCTCATTTCCAGCTTACATTTTGCATTAGGTCCCGCAGATTATCAGAGCGAGCATCCGGGTCTGAAGCGCGAAGGGTGCTGAACATATTTCATTGTATTATTCTTTATCAAATAATAAACTATGTATTGAGTTGAAAAGGTGAATATGGAAAATGCAGAAATAAAATACGATTCACAATAAATGTTGGAAATAATCGCCTCCAGCCAAAATACATGAACATGGATCTTCGAATACGCTCAAATATTTGAGGCGTATTTCTTATAGTGTCACACACGCTACTATTGCATTGTAATCAAAACAAGGATATTGAGTACAAAAAGTTTTTCGAGACATCAGAGATTTTACATAATATTTTTATTTCACAAAACACAATCTCGAAAAAAATATTTTATATTAAATAAAGTAAGGGTTGATAATTTCACCCCCTTATAATCTAACTGGAATGTTGAAAAAATACCGGGGTTTAGTCAATTGCAAGGGCACGGAAATTACAAAAATTTCAAGTTTCCATCTTTGCTTATTTGAAAAAAAAAACTGAATTTTATTCAGCACCTTTTAGGTGTGATATTTTGGAAGGGGGTGGGCTGAGGAAATATTGTCATAGGATAGGACGCTCACATTAAGTAGTTTCAAGTTCAAAAATGAATCGAAATATTTAACAGACCTTCGATAGAAATTGAAAAGCTTATCTGGGTGAGCTCTCAGCTCTCCATGCTTCAAGTAAAACTGGCTGTCTTGCAGTCTCTTGGTAATAATCGGGTAAATCAAGTAACATCGCTTTATTTATATCTTATTCGCCAAAAATAATAAATCCAGTAAAAGTAAGTCGTCGTCGTCCATTTTGTTATTCTTCTCCTTTATTGGGTAAGATCCCAATGGATAATTTGCCCAGCATATATAGGAGAGATATATTCTCGACTTGTTCTAGGCAATCAAATATCTCCAACTCTAAATGGTGCTACTCGAACAAAAACTTAAATTAAATCAAATAAACAACAAATAAAAATATATCTTAAAAAGTGGCGAGGGCGCTGGACGCACAACATTTTATTGAAAAAAATATTTATTAAAAAAATGTAATTACGGAAATAACAAAGGTATTTTTTACATTCAATGAGAAAAATGACATTTTTTGTTGCGGACTATCTGTCTGAAGTTTGGAGTAAAATTGGTGCAAGCTGTGGACATTAAATCTTAGAGATGTAAGTCGAGATCGAAATTTATTCTTAATGAAGTTCATCTCCGAAAATGATGCTTCACAAACAAAGTAAGAAGGTTAAAAGCAAATTTTTGTAGTTATGGATATTTATTACCACACACAAATTTTATTCAGACCTCTTCACTGGAAACTTCCGCTTTTTTGTGTTTTAAAAATGTGTTTTCTTGAAAATCGATCATTTCCATCTGCAGAGTAGTAGCTTTATCACTCCCGAAAACAATTTTATTGCAGCTAAATTGCTCCATCCACCATCAGTATGCAGAGATGCTGCTGAGGATTTCTACAACATTCTCAACTTTCTTAAAATCTGTGAACCTGTTTTTAAATTCCGATTTAAGATCCGTAATGAACGTCTTGTATTGGCCGACGTCAATCTCGTTGTTACTGCTGATTATTTTATTTAAATTGGGGAAGTGTAAGCATTCATTATTAAGACCAAGATCATTAATAAAGAGATCGATTTTTCGCGAAAAACTTTTTACTTCTGACATGAGCTCCCATACAAGCTTTCCCTTGCCTTGAAGTTTAAGGTTCAGGTCATTGATATGTTTAAAAATATTCGTCAAGAAAGCAATGGCAGCTACATTTTCTTTTTCGTTTAGAAAACTTAAGTAGGCGTTTTCTGAAGTCTGATCACTGTTGAAAATATATGTCTTCAAGTGCTCTAAAATGCTGAAGAATTATTCTAAAACGCAGCCTTTGCTTAACCATCTCACATTATTATGCAGCAGTAGATCGTCATATTGTGCATCAACTTCTTCAAGAAATGATTTCAATTCACGATGTTGCAGTGATGATTTCGCACGAACCACGCCCCACCCCTGCAGCAAAACCTGATAACAAGCGGGGTAAAACCGGGTATTTAAAAATAATTTGAATTAAATAGTTAGTTCTGAGGCAGCTGTTGCATTTGAACTCATCCAAATCCTCATCCATCCAACTAGTACAGCCTTCATGTGCCCAGTTCTCGCACGAATTACAACTTACTCATCCATCGCATCTCTAGCTGACATGGAGTAGTTTTCTTCACAAGAGACACATAATGTATTAGTATCATCTTCCTTTTCCTTATTTTCCTCTTCCGAGGTCGTATCCTCTGTCGATTTTTTTGTTTTTTTCTTTTTTCGTTGAGCTTTACCTTTCTCTTTAGAATCCATCTGTTTCTTGATTCCTTGAATCTTAACAGATTTATCCTTCTGCACAATACAAGCCTCTAGTTTCTTATATGATGAATCGGTCAAAATTTCAGTTTTACCTCGACGTCTTTTTGTGTTCGCGACTTTCCTGTTACTATTAGGAACAGGCATTATCTCCTTAGGAGACACAGCAAAATGTACGGATTTCACCAAAGATTTCACTGGAGCCTTCGGTTGATTTGAAGTTACTGGATTTTTTTCAGTTGTAGTTTCCCGTAGAATTGGAAACGAGAAGTTAGGGTTTGGTGACGTCTCTCTAGATGTTCTCCAGGAAGGCCCAGCTACGGGTGTTTTTTGAAGTTATTGGATTTTTCAGGTGTAGTTTCCATTGGTAATAGACTAGAGAAGTTAGGGTTTGGTGACGGCCCTCTAGATGTTCTTAAGGAAGGCCCAGCTACGGGTGATTTTTCTCTTTCTATGGCTCTTTCAACACCATTAGCTTCTGATAGGTCTGTAGACATTCGCTCTGTTCTCTGAGCAGCTACAAAGTCAGCTTCTCCAAATACGTGACGGTTATTAGGATAGATTCCTGTTAGAGACAACAGTTTGGACAGTTGCAGCTCCAGCGTAAGCTTGACCAAACAACCTGCCGACTTCAAGTTGGTTGACAACTCTGCCAGGGTTTGCTCTTAGCCACGTCTTGACTTCCTGGCTATAGAACGTACTGAATGGTGACATAAAACTGACATCCAGAGGCTGCAGTCGGTGAGTGCAATTGGGCGGGAACCACAGAAGGATAACACCCTGTTGTCTGGCGAGATCTATCAACTCTAGATTTTTTATGTGTGTCATGACCGTCCAAGAGCGGTAAAATTAGATCATATTTAGATGGTTTAACATTTTTTATAAAATGATGCATCCAGTCAATAAAAATATGGGTTTGAATCCATCCACTTGTATGACAGCTATAACCCGTTTCAGCCGGTGTTCAGCTTTCATTCGAACTCTTGGAAAGATCAGGTATGGGGGCACATAATGACCTGCAGCCGACATACATTAAAGAGCAGTTATCAGCTGACAACCGAGGTAAGGGTTCCCACCTGACGCCTTCCTTTCAAAGCAATGATCTTTGACTGGCTTTTGGGTACCGTAGTTAAGTTTCGTCAGTTTCGTCTACGTTGTAGATTCTAGTTGGTCGAAAGTTATACTTATCCATCACACTTGTCAAAAGGTCGAAAAACTTTCCTACAGATACTTCGTTGAACACCATTGCCCGAGGAACAGAAGTAGCCTCTGGAGTTCGCAGTGATAATGTCTGATGCCGTTGTAAAAAACTAATCTAGCCTTGCCATTTGGTCATCATTGTTAAAGTTGTGCTGTAAACTATTTCTCTGAGCCAACTGATATGCCAATCGACTCAACTCAGTTATTGTCAGGCCAAATAATCTGCTTTCCATGTCCTGCACATAATCTACCAATTATTTTTCTGGTTCTAAAGAAAACACACATTTTTATCGTCCCATTCCTGTAAAAAAATGTGTTTCTGAGAAATAGGTATATTTAACGCAAATACCTTTGCTAGCCGCCTCCTCCAATGGCATCCCATTCCGTACCTTCTTAATACGGTCTTCCAGAGTGCTTTGGGGAACACCGAAAGTAACTGCGGATCTTTTATACCCCATTGTACCGGTACGGTTAGCGTTAACGGCTTGTAACATGCTCTCGTGTGACCAGCTTTGACGGTCTGATTTCCTCTGATAATTGCGTACCATGTTGTTAACTAAAAATAGTAAGAAAGTATGAGGTTGACTATCGAAAGTAAAAAATGTGTGCGGGGCAAAACCGTTTCTGTCCCTTCTGGTTCTGTTCTGCGCCGAGTGTACTTCTACAACAAATTGAGTAACTTTTTTTAATTCTAATCTAAAATGGAAAACTTCCTACACAAATGCCACTACAGAAACAAGGGCTTCGGGCTACAGTTAAACAACATTTATTAACGTAGTTCTTAGTGGATTGTAGAATGGAATTAAACTCCGTACCCGGTTCTACCTCACTACCCGGTTTTGCCCCCTGTTCCCCTACTCTTTTAAGAATTTATTTCCGAGCTTTCGAATAACTATGTATTAATTTTCAAGGACTATTCTAAATGGAATATCTGTTAAATGAAAATAGCAAAGGAATATAACAGTAGGTGCTTTCTACCTATTACAATGTAGGAAACCGAACATCATTCCATCATTTTTAGAGCATAACATAAAACATAAAGAAAAAATTCTTATACGTCAAGAAAAAGAATGAAACAACAGTTATTCCATTTATAATAGTCCTTGAAAATGAATACATGGTTATTCGAAAGCTCGGAAATAAATTCTTAAAAGAGTAGGTACACTCTGGTATTATTGCCACATCCCCACAAAATTTCCTATCTTACATTTATATATATATATATATATTTGTTTCATTTTCTACTTTATTTCATTACACCACCAGAGCGTTTGTTTATTTCTGTTTGTTATTCTTTTGACTGCGTTGACTTCCATTGCAACTCTTATACGTTTGAAAATAGCAGTTCTAAGCTCACTACAATTTTTTTTAATATTTTTAATCGACTACCTAAGCAGGGGTCATGTTTTTCGATTGTAGGGGCTGGTTGACGCACCAGGTTGGTTGACGCACCTCAATTTTTTTTAAAACAGTACACTTGGCAACGTCGCAGACCGGTTTGTCTTAAAGCCGCCATTAAAAACCACTCTCGAACGTTCGTTTCAGTTTGATTGCATCAGGGGCCGTATTCTTGAATGAGGGAGTGAATCTTCCCAAGAGAACAGATATTTTGTCTTTGTCACTGCAATGACAAAATAAAGACAAAATATGTGTTCACTCGAGAAGCTCTACTCCCTCAGTCAAGAATACGGCCCCAGTGGTGTTGTGTACAGTGCGGTTTGTTGTTTTTTGGCAGTGGTAAGTAATTTTTTACTTTTTTACAGTTTTTGTTCTAGAAACTTTATTTTTAAAGATAATTGAGATCGGTTTGATGCTACATAAAGCTTCAACCGTCCCAAACAAGAACTGTTAAATAGATTTTCTAAGAATAAAATAGTATAGGTGCAGTTGCATCACACATACAAAAACGTGGTCAGGGGCTGGTTGTGGCACACAACAAGGGGTTGGTTGACGCATGCGTCAACCAACCCCGAGTTTAAAATAAAATATTTTAATTTTTGTTTTATATTTTAGCGAGACGCGTTCTCGTAAACGAACATCAGAAAGGGGTATCACTCCACCAGATATCATGCTAAGGGCAGTTAGAGAGGTTAAAATGATCAACAAATCCATTAGGGCAACTGCAAAAGACTTTGAGATCCCGGAGGCATATTTTAGACGTTTTTGCAACAAATTTACTGAGGAAGAAATTAATGGTGATGCCGCAATAACGACAAAAGTTGGATATTACAGGAATCGCCAGGTATATTATATTTTAAATTATTTTTAAAAATATTGAAGCTTCAAAAAATGCCTTACGTCTTTTATAATTTTTAGGTGTTCACAGATCAACAAGAAAATCATTTGGAGGAATACCTTAAAACGGCAAGCGACATATATTTTGGATTGTCTGTCAGAGAAGTAAGAAAATTCGCGTATGATTATGCCACTGCTTTGCTCATTAAATACCCTGAATCCTGGAACGTGACAAAAATGGCTGGAGAGGATTGGTTTACATACTACATGAAACGACATCGTGCTCTTTCGGTAAGAACTCCAGAAGCAACCAGCTTAGCTCGCGCTTCTAGTTTCAACAGAGAAAATGTTTCAATGTTCTTTGACAACTTAAAAACGGTCCTCAACCGCCTAAAATTAGAAGCAGCACAAATATGGAACATGGATGAAACTGGGATTACGACCGTGCAAAAGCCTAACCGAATTATTGTTGGCAGGCGTGGATATAAGCAGGTGGCACGCATAACCTCCCAGGAACGCGGCACCTTAGTTACTATGGCTTTGGCGGTATCTGCAACGGGAATTCTGTCCCGCCGTTCTTTGTTTTTCCAAGGGTTAACTTCAGAGAACATTTTCTCGCTAATGGCCCTCCTGGAGCAGTTGGAACCGCAAATCCTTCAGGTTGGATGAAAAAAGAGCACTTTTTGGAGTTTGCTAAGCATTTTGTCAAGCACGTTGGTTGTTCTAAAGAGAGACCGGTACTACTTTTGCTAGACAATCATGATTCGCATTTGTCTGTAGCTGCACTTGATTATCTAAAAAGTAAAGGTGTAACGGCGTTGTCATTTCCAGCCCATTGCTCACATAAGCTCCAGCCTCTCGATCGGTCCATGGACCATTAAAACATTACGTTAATTCAGCCAGTGACTCCTGGATTACTAGCAATCCCTGACGCATGATGTCAATATACGATGTCCCTCTAATAGTTCGAGACTCACTGCCACTGGCAGCGACACCGAAAAACATTATGGCGGGATTCAAGGTGTCTGGAACTAGCCCTTTCAATAGAGACGTTTTTGACGATCAAGAGTTTTTACCAGGATATGCAACTGACCGTCCCGATCCCGCAGAAACTAATGCTGACAAGGACGTGGTTCCAGTTCAGCTAAACTCGATGCATCTTTTGTTCCTTGGGAAGTTACCTTTTTCATGTTTGTTCCTTGGGTAGTTACCATTTTTAGAATTTAATATAATTTTTTTTTTAATTTGGATTATAACAGATGTTTTACTTTACTTTTTTGTCTGCGTCAACCAACCCCATGGTATGCGTCAACCAACCCCGGCCCGGGGCTGGTTGACGCAACCTGACATCCATCTTTACAAAAAAAATTATACCTAAACTTTTGCCAAAAAAAATTTTTTTCTTGTCTAATATGAGAGATAAAACATTAAACTTTTCTATTTGGTACCAAAAACACACCAAAACTTAATAATGTGTAAGCTAAAAATAAAAATACAAAAAGTGCGTCAACCAGCCCCGGGCTCCCCTACGTATACGTAAGGTCCTACGTCAAATCTCCAGTTTATTCTTACGTCTTTTATCTTCTTCAGACTGTCTGCCGTAAATTTTGTAATGTTGATTATTTGTGTTTTCTGGGTATCAGTTTCTCTTGAATGCAACATTATCAACTATAGTTTGTTTGCTTTCTTCCCGATACCATTCCAGCAAACTTGCCCCTGAATATAACTTGCCCTTGACTAGTAAAAGTTTGTTGAAGAAAAGTCGTCTACTAAAGCTGCCCACAGTATCGGATCGGTGATTACACTCCTCCACCTGTACTTGCTTTGATATGGTACCTGGATGTCATTGTCCTATCCCCAGAGTTAGCTTTATCCATCGCCATATTGTTGCGGGTGTGACCCGTCTATTCATTGCTACGACGGGTATAAAAGTGGCTGAAAATAAAAAAATACGAAGTGGGCGTCTTATAGCCGGGAAGGAGCGGGCCGCTAGTTGGAAGATAAAAATACTATTGAAAAAAGCGTGCTTTATTCTTGATGTGTAATTATATGAAAATTGAATGATTTTCTTTGAATTTTTTTGTAATATTATTATTTATTATTAAAACAATTTTCTAACAAAAGTGGATATTGAAAACTTTTGTCGCTCATTGTACATGCTCTGTTTTTATTGAGTAATACCCATTTGTATTAGAAAAAAGTTTAATTCACCTTGTTACAGTAAAAATGTTTTACCGCAAAACAACTAAGTAGGGATAAAAATTCGCACAATACCTCATTATTATCTTTCGAGAACAACATCATAAGTACCCAGTTGACTTCTATCTTGAAAAGTGTGTTTTTCTCTAGCAAGAATTCCTTATTCGGAATAACCTTGCCCTGCTGTTACATCTGGGTCACCAATAGCAAATGCAAGTAAGTAGGTATGTTCGCTAGATAATTTTTTTTGCATTTAAAAAAATATTTGTATCAATCGCTAATACGCATCTTGTAATAATTATAAGAAATGATAACAAGAAAATAATTTTCTGCGAAATTACAATAATTATTTCATTTTTATAACTAAAAACTCATGTTTATTACGTATAATTATTTTTATTTTTTTTATTTATATACACTTTTTTTAATATTTCTTGTCTGCCACTCTTGGATTTGTTCATATTATGCACCTTTTTATTTTCTACCTAGTATAACCAAAGATTACAAAATAAATATAAGATAGTTCACTTGAAGGCGGTCTGATTCTTCTTAGTGTTTTAAACGATCGCCGCACTCATAAATCATATTTACGGCTCCCTTTTGTTGTAAATAACGACACCGCTAGGTACCAGGGAATTAGAAGAGTATATTTTATTCCAAGCTATACAGGGGTAACTTGAGAAATATATATTCAAATAGGATGATTTATTAAAGGTTTTTTTTATATAATGTTTTTAAATGTTAATTATTTCGAAAAATGTTCAGGATATGAATTTGAAAAGGAAAGTTTAGGTATAAGTAAAAAATACATTAAAATTTTTAAAATAAATCAATTGACAGATTTTATTCAACATTTTAGTAATTTTGTGATGCTTATTGATGATCTAGCGGTTATTTATACAGAATATCACAAATTAAATTATACATACTTATTGGCCAGCAGAATAATAGGAACACTAAAATAATTTTGATCTTTAAATTAGACACTCCGTATTTTTTAGATTCACAAGGTTAAAACAGTAAAAACATATTATGCAGCTGCAGGATATATTTATTAATAAATAAGATATGTGAATTTTCAAATTTCTATGAATACCCCAGTACCTATAAGTACTAAATAACTAAATAATTTATTATTATCAAATATCTTTGTTACAATAGTTTAAAAAAGTTGAATTCCGTATTTGATAATAACTAATTTAATACCCACCTCTCAACGTCTTTGGGACAACGATAAAAGGATATTATTTCTGGTTTTCCCACCTTGCTGGAACAACCGATCACAGCACAACACACAGGCATTTTAAAACCACAATTATAATATTATTAATGTTACTTTTGGAAGACAGGAGTTAAAATAATGCGAACAAGAAATTTTACTTCCGGAACGTTTCCCGAAAAACTAAATGAAATACTTCTACAAAGTTTCTAGAGATTGTAGGCACATTTCTGGCCCTTAATTGCTTCTCTATATTTTTACCATTGTTTACATTATAAGTACTTAAAATCAAGACTGCATTCAGAATTCGTGGGAAAGTGATAAACTACCATTTATTATGTATACAACTAAGGCTATTAACAAATATCACAAAATATTCATTTTATAAGTTTTGCTATTGAAGAGGAAAATATGAATATTATTTTTTCCTTATTGCAATAATTAATTAATAAATTTAAAATATCTATAAAACATAAACACGAACAACGAATTCTAAAATACCAGCGCTCGATAGCCGACAACCCGTATAATATGCAAAATTAAATGCAAGTAAGGATTTAGCGACATACTGTAGCATGGCGCCAACCGATAAGTCACCAGACAGTAACCAGCGTTATGAATCCTTTGATCGATAGAATTCGTACGAGTGAACAATCTTATATTTTTTTTTTGTAATCTTTGGTATAACCATGTAATGAACGCTTTAGATTACCAAGCATATCGGAAGTCTATCTGTATTCGTTTGCTTATTCCACATGCACAAAAATACATATGCAGTTGAGAAAAAATATGCAATGCATTATTTGATTGTTGATGTGGTGTCTGTAGACACATTTTGTGGTTGAAAATTGAAACGGATTTCAGCTCGTACGGGAAAAGATGATGTCGTAGAGCTACGTAAAAATACGTCGCGTAATTTGGAACTGAAATGCGCAGAGCTACTCTTAAGTTGGTCATTTCAGCTCGTGCACGAATTCACACGAAGCAAATTTGATATTTTTAAAGCGTGTTGTTCCAATTGATCTGTCACTGCGTATTTGTCAAAGCAGCTCCTATTTTTATAACGGACACCGCACAATAACGTGAAAATTTTAACAGCAGCGAACTTCTGCGTTACGCATTAGCAGTCACTTTCGCGCTCAACTGTAACATCGCCGATCGCCGGTCTACACGCGGCTTGAAACGGGCGCATTGCAATATATAAGGTGACACGCAAAGCTCTCCATCGACCAAAGATCTAAGAAGGTCGTAAATCAATATAAGCCGACGATCCTCATTATTACCTATTGTTCGAAATATAGATAAGCAATAAAAGTGTGTGTCCCTTAAAAGATTCCCAGGTCCGGATTAAAATATCTCATGAAATAGTGTGGCATTTTAATTTGATTATTTCCTTCCTATTAATTTTTGACCAATCGCCATCAAGAATTGGTATGTCAAATATAAATTTTAAGTGGAAAATTTACTTAACAACTGTCAACTTAGCTGTCAGCAGTTTTTCCGCCAAAAAAAATTTCATGCAAGTTTGACGTACGTCTAAAATAACAACAAATAGATTGTTTTTGACACCAAATTCAGCATGGCAATCCAATCGTAGCACTGGATGGTTTAAAAACATTCCTGTTGGAAGAAATGAACTGTCAAAATGGACAAAACACGCAGCCCAAAAAACAAGTATGAACACGACAGAAGTTAAAATATCTAACCATTCTATGCGATCAACTGCTGTTACTAATCTGGCAAAGTTATTGTTCTTATTATTTTAATTTAAAAAATGTTGTATTAAAATAAAATGTTTATTTAACACATGAAATAATCTTACCAAATATCCCTCGTGCATCTACTTTTTCCTGTGGAAAAATTGGAACACTCGTTTCTAAGTAATCTGTTTTAACAAATTACTTAGAAACTCGTTTTTCCGAATTTTTCCGGAAAAATTAAATGCACTAGGGATATTACCCCCGATTATTTTCTTCCTATTAATTATGACCAATCGCTATCAAGAATTGGTATGTCAAATATAAATTTTAAGTGGAAAAATTACTTAACAACTGTCAACTTAGCTGTCAGCAGTTTTTCCGGAAAAAAAATCGAAAAAATTTCATGCAAGTTTGACAAGTTGCCTTGTAAAAACAAACTTGATGGTTTCTAGCTGCGTGTGGGCGTAGACACTTCTTCGAGCCAACACCATCAATCGTTTAACACTCCTCACAGCAACATATAGAGAATAGTGCTACTACAAACATAATTAAAAACAATTTAACCGATATGGCTAACAATACTCCTGTAACCTACAATAAGTATAATTTTTATATTAATTGTAATTTAAAATGAGTTTGAAGTAATTACCTTTCCTAGCTTGAAAGTTATATTGTTCTTATTATTTTAATTGAAAAAAATGTTGGAATAAAATAAAATGTTTATTTAACTCAGGAAATAATCTTACCAAATATCCCTCGTGCATCTAATTTTTCCTGTGGAAAAATTGGAACACTCGTTTCTAAGTAATCTGTTTTAACAAATTACTTAGAAACTCGTTTTTCCGAATTTTTCCGGAAAAATTAAATGCACTAGGGATATTACCACCGAATATTTATTGGCAATAAACGAATTTAGAGAATATGGTAGAACAGTAGTGTATTTGGATGAAACTTGGTTCGATACACACGATATTCCAAACAAAAGTTGGGAAGACTCATCTGACTTGTGACAAACTAATGCGCCGTCTAATGAAAGGAAACGCATTACGATAATTCACGCAGGAACCGAAAATAGTTTTATACCAAATGCGTTGTCTTTATCGGTATTAGTCGATTATCATGATGATACTACCGCAGAATTATTTGAAGACTGGTTCCAAAATAAACTCATACCAAATATTCCACCCAACATTATTATCGTCATGGATAATACAAGAATATATGTTGAATAATGTACCAAGTACTATGAGGAAAAGTACTCAAAAACAGTTACTAGAAGTTTTACGCAGTTATTCGATAAAGAAGAAATATTTTTGAGATTCATTGGCTGAAAGCTTGGAACATGCGGTAGTCAGACTTCCTCCTTATCACTGTACGTTTAACTCATTTGAACATATAAGGCTTCAGCTTAAGTCAGCAGTTCGAAGAAATAATACTTCTCCAGCCTTAAGTTCAAGGTAGCTCTTATTCAAACAGAAACTGCAAACATTCCTGATAGCAGCTAGGCCAAGTGTGCTTCCCATACTAAACGGGTGGAAAAGTCATATATGGATATAGAAAAAATTCGCAAAGAAAAGTTTATTATCAATTTGGATGACGATAGTGAAAGTGAAACTGATCTTCGTGAGTAATTTTGTTTATAAACATTCAACTTATTTACATATACTTATATGCAAAAAACAGCAGCTTCACGAGTGTGTGTATATTAAATATACTAAACAACTTAAATATTATAAACTTTCTGAACTATAATCGCATTCATTATCGAGATGTTTATAAATGTTTTTGGGTTATTTATCATATATTATATATACATAAACAATTATCGATTGTAATCAAGCGATTTTTCTTAACAATTATCTTAACCCAATATCATCATCATAA
This sequence comes from Lochmaea crataegi, assembly GCA_947563755.1. Classification (NCBI taxonomy): domain Eukaryota; kingdom Metazoa; phylum Arthropoda; class Insecta; order Coleoptera; family Chrysomelidae; genus Lochmaea; species Lochmaea crataegi. The sequence goes on from OX387432.1 coordinate 27,057,262, forward strand.
AACGAAATTTAATGGCTAGGGCAGGTACAACTCTATGTAGAATCGACCGCCTGGTGATAACTCAAGTAGTTGGTGATTTATGACCTTCTTATATTTCTGGTTGTACTTTACGAGGTAAAATCCGCCTTTATGAGTACGATATCAACATTGGTATTGTATTAAGTGATAATTCTAGTAGTGATGGTATAAGTACATGAAACAGATGAGCTACCAATTTTAAATACTTAATCTTACAAAACGAGAAACTGTTGGCAAATGTAATTTCTGATTTAACAGAAATCCCACTTAAATTAATACGAAGTAGTTAAAAATAGCAATATTTAAAAAATTGTTAAATTTTCACTTTTAAATTTGTGGAACAAATAAAAAACAGAGCGGGAACATGCATACAATTTGTGCAGTTTTAAAAATTTTAGAACTGTATAATATAATAATATCTTCTGTACATTCTTTGCGGTACGAGGGTTGTCTTAAAAGTGTTGCATATACATATAACAACATAGTTGGCGCCTGTCAACAAATATCAAATGTCAAAATTAACTGTCCTGTTTAGTTAACTTAACGCCAAAGTTTCAGACCGCTTCGGTTAAAGCAGTACCTAAAGTTGATAAGTCAGTCGAAAAATGGACATAAGCCGAGAAAATTTTCCCGCAATAATTTTTTACAGTTTTCGAAGACAATTGTTTCCGAGTTGGTTTCTGTTTTCGGCAATGAAGCACAACATCAGTCGACAATTTCTCGTTGGTATGGATAATTTAAACGTGGACGGATTAATCTGAGCGACGATCCAAGAACGAGTCCACCAACAACAGCAGTCACCCTGGAAAACGTGGATGCTGTACATAAGCTGATCCAAGATAATCGACATGTGACATATCATGAAATTGGAGCATCATTGGGCATTTCAGAGACCACAATTCAAAAAATATATACAGTATTGTCAGTGATAATGAATCCGGGATTTACTCCTATGAACCCGAAAATAAACGTCAGTCGGCTGTTTCCTAAAAGATGGTGGCGACATTTGTCTTAAAATCGGGTGATGTAGCAACAATTCCTCTGCGAGATCAAAAAACTGTTGCTGCTGACTGGTACATATCGATTTGTTTGCCGGAAATAATTGTTGAGTTTAGAAAAACCAACCCCCAACGACGAATGATCCATGCAATACATTTCTCTTCGTGGAGAATACTTTGAAAACAATAGTGTTTGAAAATTATCTACTGTTTTTTTTTTCTAGCTCTATATGCAAGATATAAAAGACAATCCTCGTATATTCATTATTTGGTTAGTTTTTATATAGGAAACTGAACCACAATGTTTTTTGATATTTTTTATTTCCAACGTTTCTGTAGACTTCCAGCTGCCGTTATAATTTTTTTTTATTTTTTAATCTTTTCCTATGTGAAAAATTCGACAACTAGTGTTTTAAAATATCTATAAATATTAATTAGATTTTTCGATGCATTACCACGATCCTGGAATAATTAATAATGTAGGTATACCTACGTTCTATCTGTTAGTTCTGAAAATGGGTGAAGTTTTCTCACGCTGCACAAACTCGTCTGAAGCAAATCCATCTAAATATAATCCTGTTACACTAAATGTACTCCTGGTTACCATACTAGGGATTGTACTAGTATGGTTTGTGCAATTTTTGTGGGGAAGAAGAAGACTTTATAAATTTGCAAGCCAAATGCCGGGACCACCAGCACTACCATTACTAGGCAGCTCCATGTATTTTATGGGGAATAGTTATAGTAAGTATCAAGAATAATAAAGTCACCATGTACCATAATACATTGTAGATAATACAATTTATGTGTCACCTGACCCTTTTAACTTTTGCTGAAATAGAGTAGTAAGAAAAGCTATCAAACTGATGATACCTAGTTCTATCACCGCATGCTACTTCGTCATTGTTTATTATTATGGCTCACTAATGAAAAAAATGAGTACTGTCAGTTTTAACATTCAAAATATTGCTGCGTTAAATTCACCGAGAATGCATCTGAAGGCATTTATTATATTCTCTCCCCAAATATAACTCGTGCTACGATTAATTATCGAAAATACGACTCGTTAGATCCATCAGAAGATTCTTCATCTTCATCGGCTTTAACTCGGCCTATCATCGATAATAATCGTAACGCTAGTTATGTTACCCCCGATAATAAAATTATTTGTGGCATTATTTTATATGATTTTTAAAAAACTTTTGAATTCAATTGTACGTTCTCCGACCAAAAATTAAAATATATAGGGTGACTCCTCTAAGTCTAGCCGCAATCAGTACTCTTTATTTTTGATGAAACACCCAGTATATTTTTTTATTTTTGGAATCTCTTTGATAAGATGGTTTCAAAGAACTATAATATTTATGATCTATTAGGTAAGATAGAGGTGTAGGTATACCGGGTTTCCCATAAATTTTTAAACAGTCCATAACTCTAAAACGGATTAAGATAACTTCATAAAATTTGGTAAGCAGTAATTGGTCTTTTTATTCTGAATTCAACCATATAACACACTTAGTATGTATCGGGATGATACAGTGTCTCTCTTCTATCCAGTAGTCTCCTAGGTGTTGTGCCCTAGGATTCTGAATTGATATGCAATCCGCAAGTATGTGGATGGACGTTTCTTCTTCCATACCACAGAATCTACATTCTTCTTGCTCCACTATTTTGAGCTTTTTCAGGTGCCCATTCTGGCGACAGTGTCCCTTTCGAACACCAGTTAAAGCTCTTAGTGCAGTTTTATTCTGGCTTAGGCATTCATTTGTTCTCAACTGGTTGTAGTCACCCAGAAGTATCTTTGATCGATACATGACATATCGTAACGCGACAGTTCATAACCCCACAAATGGTAACGGACAATTCGTAACGTCGATAATTCGTAACGATGACACTTCGTAACTACAACTATTCGTAACGGTATAATTCGTAACGTAAACATTTAGTTTTTTTAGCACTACTGGATTTATAATTCTAACATCGATAAAGGCATGCAGTTTTAATAGTATGTTATTCCCATTTAAAGCAATCAGTGGAAGAAGCAACTGATGCATATTTACAAGTCTCAGGAATTTTTCCTGAATTTGATGACAGAACTGAAGAGTTTTTGCAGTACCTTGAAAATAGATAGGTATATTAGAGGTCGTGAATTGAGAAATGGCCGTAGGCGGGATCCAGGATTTCCTCCAAACATATGGAATCATCGATATAATGCAGCAGATGGTTTGACCAGGACTACTAACAGCGTTGAAGGCTTTCACTATTCACTTCAATCTTCACTTTATTTCAATGTTTCCATCCCACAATGTGAAAATTTCTTGATGGACCTTTTGCAGAAGTTACTTTACAACACACATATTATATGCAATACGAAAGTGGTCAAAGAATGCCGCAACGTTTGAAATATAAACAAATAAAAGAGCGTTTACTTATAATACAGTCGTCTAAGATTATGATCTTGAACGGCGATTGACCTTTCTAAGAAATATAGCGTACATTTTTCAATTTTCACAATAAATAAATATACATACTGTAATGTTTTTGTTATTTATTTAAACAGTTTTTACTTGTGGGATAAAATTATACACACTATGGCTAATTACTATCTATTGAATTATTTAAAGAAACACACACTATATTAAACTTAATTTATATAAATATACACTTTACTTAATGTCTACTAATTTATTTACACTCGGTATATTAGTTCTAATTTATTTTCACACACTTGGCTATTACACTATTTATCTGCACTATTTAGTCACTGTCTGATTACTAAAAACTTCTGTGAGCTAACTCTTTACTGTCCGTTTCACTAATTCTCTCGAACTAACTAACTGTTTACGCACTCGAGAACCCGCGTATATATAGTTCTTATCGGTTCTGGAAAGTTCTTGTACTTTATGACGCTCCTCATATGCGTAAATACTGCAATAGACCGGAAGGTTCTGGAAAGCGCATTCACCAAAATTTATAATCGAGGGACAGGACCGGCTTTGAGTTGGTGACCTCGCAACAATACTTTTAAAATTGTATGCCTTTATCGATGTTAGAATTATAAATTGTATTAATTATTATAAATACATTATTAAAGAAAGTGGTTTTATAGTTTGGCAAGTCTATCTGAAGCTACGCGGCATCGGTAAGAGGTGAGGAAACATGGCCGATATCTGCCATAAATGTACCAATGGCGTATGGTACCTATTTTATAAAAGTATTAAAAATAATAATTATTATTATATAATAATTATATCTATATAGAAACTGATTTATGCTTTACTTTAAAGGTAAGGTATTTTTCAAAACACGGTATTTGTTAAAAACAAATAATTTTAAAAATCGTACTTGAATTCAATATGGTTACGAAATAATAAGATACCAAGTAAAACTGAAAATACAAAGGTAAACACTGACAACGCCACTGGATAATCAATGTCAGTCAATTGTCGAAGTGAGAGGGAAGAACACACGCACGCGCTTGCCAATAGGAAGTCAGGTGGTTACAAGCTTTCGGAGTGTTTTGTTCCTGGCCTGTACACTTCTATCCCAGTTCTTTCTATTGCTTTTGAGCCGTTTGTATACCACTGAATGGCATTATTTCCAAGTCTGGTAATGGTGGATCCCATTCCTTCTACACACTTAGTATGTAAACTTTATTTTATAAGCACGAACCTGTATGTAGTCGTACTCTTTTAAGTTGCGAAATCCTTAATACATATCATGGTTAGCCATACTGTCACAACATTTCAATCAAAACAGCAAATGAAATTCTCAATGAACCTGTAATAATTGAGGGCCTAAATAGGGGATAAAAGGGGTATAAGTACTTTTTCCAAGCTCTAGCACATTGCTGAACAATGTCTTATTATACTGATATCATATTAAAATTCCTCATTTATTAAAGAATACTTGAACAAATAGCTTATAAAATTATTTTGAAGAAAATGCCGATTGGGCCATCTCTCCCGCATACTATGGGCTAGTTGTCCCAAGCATATAGGGTGAGATGGCCCAAGGCAAATTTCATAATCTAACACCTTTTTTTGATAATGTTTTGCCACAAAAGTCACAGAGCTTCAAATACTTAGAACAACGTTCATGGAACCACTTCTGGCAGTGTAAGCATTGGATCCAATGAATTATTACAGTTTCCTGTATTCTTCGATATCTATTGGATCCAATCTTCATTTTTTTTTAAATATTAAAACTTTCACCACAACCAAGGCATTCAGTTGAACCAACAGTTTAACCAACTCATCTGATGTATCATCATTATCATCATCCGTTGATGATTCTTCTTTTTTCTTTCTTTGTTTTTTTTTCCTTTTTTTAAACATTAAGGTATTTCGCTTTATTCCTTTTTTCTGTTCTTCTTCTTTCTTACGTGCCATAGCAGATTTTCTTTTTTCGATGTGGTTTGAAGATGTTAAAACAGAAGCTACTTGTTTTGCTCTTTTTTTTACTTTTTGTATGCCTGCTGGTGATGTGCTTGATAAAATCAACCAAAAATGGAGCACGATATACACTGTACTTATGAAACAGGTGGCTAAAGTAACGCTAACGTGGATTTAAAATTTCCGGAAATATTACACTGGGCCATCTATACCGTTGGGCAATCTCTTCCGGAATTACTCTAATAATAATTTTTAAATAAATATCCCAGCTTTTTTCCAGAATTTTTGAATTCTTTTTTTTTTGTTAATTATTTTGGGAAACTAAACCACAATCTTTACGCTTTCCAGCTACCGAAACGTTGAATTAAAAAATGTGGTTTAATTTCCCAAAATAATTAACAAAAAGAATAATGAATACACCACAAGGAAAATACAGAAGATATTTTTGAATTCTGTTTAACTTTAAATGCAATTATCTCAAAATGTAAACAAATACACTTATACCCCTTTTATTCTTAGGTCCTCAATTGGCAGAAGTGAATTTGTGTTAATCGAAAATGCCATTTGATTCAGTCATAATGTCATATAGAAGGAATGCGCTTGTTCTTTGTACAGAATGTTTTCCCGAAAGACGCGTCCCATCTTGTCAAACATTTTGAAGTTGAAAGTTGCGGTTGGGTTCATTTTCTAATTCCAACTCCCTCAAAAAGTTTTCTTATAGGACAGACTCCTTATAATTCACAACGAAGGATCACCTACATTTAAAAACCTTAAATTTATTCGTTAATAATTATTATTTTCTCTTCTTTTAGAAATATTTCAAAATATTTCCAACATGTTCGAAACATACCCTGGTATTTTTAGAGTATGGCTTGGAGTTAGATTATTCTATGCAGTTTCAGAACCAAAGTACTTTGAAATTTTGTTTACAAAATGTTTAGAGAAAGAAAAATTATATTATAAAGCTGATATAGTAGTAGGAAAAGGACTATTTACAGCTGAAGGTAAGTAAACTAAAGTATACTAAGGAATATTACTTATAATTTAAATTATATAGAAATATTTTTCTGTTAAAAATATTGATAAAAACTTCAAATTTTAGTTCCTACTTGGAGAGTTCATCGAAAAATGATAGCACAAACGTTTAACCAACAAATTTTAGACAATTTTGTTGAAGTATTTTCGGAACAAGGGGAAATTATGGTTAAAATATTGCGAAAGTACTCCGGAAAGGGAGAGTTTGACGTATTTCATGTTACGTCAAGATGTACTTTGGATATTATTTGCGGTAAGATTTGATATTTGGATGAGGAAAATCCAACAATTGCTTATAATTTTACTTGTTAATAACCTAATATTTTTTGAGTTATTAAAAAAAGTTATTCTGTTGGCTTGAAATTCAGAATTATTTTACCCGTGATATTTATGTATTCGTTTTTTAATAATTGTACTATCCATACTGATTCTGGGAATCAATTACTTTTTCTTTCAAAACTAAGATCTCAACCCGGGACCTCTTCAATGGATCAAGACTCTCCGTGAGCTGGCAGAGGTACTCTGAGGTGCGCAATGTTTTTTTTTCTTCTTAGGAGCCGTCCTCATGCCGGAAGCACTGCAGCCTGTTGGCAGTATTCTACTCCCACATTTAGTTCACCCACCCAGTTATCCCCGAACCTTCGAGTAGACTAAATAGGTCCACTGGATGTGTGCCATATAATTCAGGTGGCACATGGACCTTCCCGAAAATTATTTGCCTCACAGTTAGATAGGATGTAACGGTCTCGACCTCCATGCCTCAAAGTTTGCAGCTGAGATCCCCTCTCCGAGAGATGGGAGAAGCACCCTGAGGTGCGCAAGATTTATTATGAAGAAACTAGGAAAGCTAAAAGTGAAGACAATACACCCGCTTTGACTACCTTACGAGTGGTACAAAAGATCCTCAAGATAAAGCACTGCTGTGGAATGTCTGTCTGGAATGGGCCATGAATATATTATTTCCAATTAATCGAATTGGGCTACAATCCAGAGTCATGGAGAAGGGTGTAATAGTCACCTTCATTCCAAAAGCAGGAAAAATTGACACAGTAAACTCAAAATCCTCCAGACCAATTAGCACATCCTTTGTGCTTGGAATAATGGGAAAGGCTATTAAACAGGAATTCTAGATATACTTCTCAATCCACTTCAGTAAGCTCCCGGAGATCTGCACGAGAGACAACCTTTCCAGAATTCAAAAGCTGCGTAGTGAAAGCATGCCCAACGGCGGCTATGGAAGTAGTTCTTAACTTGACGCCACTACATATTATATAGCAGAAGGAACAAGGTATACAGGGTGTCCAGAAACTCTCCTGCCAAACGGAAACTACAGTTACTAGAGGTGATGTTAAGTCGATTTAGCTCAAATTACCTCAATCCGAAAATGCTTCCTAAGGGAGCTACAGCCCTTTGAAGAAGACGTCCTCATATGAGTTTTCTTCAAATTATTCAAAAATACCGTTACTTAAAATATTCAAACTTGGTATAATCAATAAACAGTTACAAACCAGTCGTTCGCTGTAAATAAATTTTTTTCAGATCCATCACAAGCGTGTCAGTAGGGGGGACCAACAGGTATTTTTATTAAAAAAAATTTATTTTCAAGTTTTTTAAGTATCCGACACCGAATTTGGAAAATTCTAGAAAATTTTCATAAAAAATCATCATGAACCGTTTTCGAGAAAAATAAATTTAAACTTTTTGTGTTTCTTACGTAAAATCATGTTGGATTATAAAATTGTATCTGTAATATCAAGTTGGCTTTGAAAAATCAACAAAATCTGACAATGTGTCAAATTATTTTGATTCTAAACAGTTATTATTGTTATTGTGTGTGAAAGGTAAAAAATAATAGTTCATTTGATCATAATGGTTTATTTTTCGAATGAAAAATATGCTGATATGCATTTAGTTTATGGGGAAGTACAATGTAAAGCTCGTGCAGCAGAGCGAAGATATGCGGAAAAATTTCCAAACAGAAGGCATCCTGCTCGCGCAACATTTGTAGCCGTACACCAAAGATTAAGAGAAAGTGGCTCAGTAGTACCTAAAATGACAATGGAATACGAAGACGATATTTTGATTGAAATCGAAAATAATCCTGAGGTTATCACCAGAAGACTCGCTGCTATGTATCCTGGCATTTCCAAGTCTTCCATATGGAATATTATTCATAAAAAAAACCTTCATCCTTTCCATTTTCAAAAAGTTCATGCCATGGTAGATGGTGATTTCCCTGCCCGCGTAGATTTTTCTAACTGGTTGCGGAACAAAAAAAAATCAGGATCCTAATTTCTTTTCCAATATTTTATTTTGCGATGAATCTACGTTTACCAGAGACGGAATTTTTAATTTACATAATGCACATCATTATGCCTACATTGGTGATAATCCTCATGCAACAGTAGAGAAAAAGCACCAGCAAAGATTTAGTATAAATGTTTGGATAGGTGTAATCGGTAATCAGCTTCTGGGATCCGTAGAGCTTCCTAGCCGTTTAACAGGACAAGAATATCTTAATTTCCTACAAAATGTTTTACCTGATTTAATAGATGAGGTTCCCCTGATGATTCGAAATAATTTATGGTTCATGCACGACGGCTGCCCAGCTCATTTCAGTAGAGAGGTTCGTCAATATATTGACAATAACTATCACGATAAATGGATTGGAAGAGATGGTCCAGTTAATTGGCCCCCAAGATCTCCAGATTTAAACCCCTGTGATTTTTGTATTTGGGGATATTTAAAATCATTAGTCTATGCTGTTCCAATAGAAACCCGTAATCAGCTGTGGCAAAGAATTCAAAACGCTTGTAATGAAATTAGAAATAATGCAGAAATTTTTGCAAAAATTAGACGATCTTTAGAGAAAAGAATAAATTTGTGTATTGAGACAAACGGTTGTCATGTAGAGCATCTGTTGTAAAATTAATTCTGTTATTTCTGTTGGTAATTATCTCTAACTTTGTTTTTTTTTTAATGTTGATTGTTGTTTTATACCCTCACGAAATAAAATTAATTTTAATTTCCAAAATAATGTAAGCAACTTAATACTTACGACTATTGTTACCAGTATCTGTACAATTTGTTGATTTTTCAAAGCCAACTTGATATTACAGATACAATTTTATAATCCAACATGATTTTATGTAAGAAACACAAAAAGTTTAAATTTATTTTTCTCGAAAACGGTTCATGATATCGATTTGAAAGAAGAGAACATTTTTTATGAAAATTATCTAGAATTTTCCAAATTCGGTGTCGGATACTTAAAAAACTTGAAAATAAATTTTTTTTAATAAAAATACCTGTTGGTCCCCCCGACTGACACGCTTGTGATGGATCTGAAAAAAATGTATTTACAGCGAACGACTGGTTCGTAACTGTTTATTGATTATACCAAATTTGAATATTTTAAGTAACGGTATTTTTGAATAATTTGAAGAAAACTCATATGAGGACTTCTTCTTCAAAGGGCTGTAGCTCCCTTAGGAAGCATTTTCGGATTAAGGTAATTTGAGCTAAATCGACTTAACATCACCCCTAGTAACTGTAGTTTCCGTTTGGCAGGAGAGTTTCTGGACACTCTGTAGATTAAGTAGATATGGAATCATAAACAAACCCTCCTCACTAATCAGAAATTATAAAACAGTGAAGCAGTCATTGAAGAGCTGAGTTCTTGTGTGAGTTCCAGGACGCACTGGAACAGAATGGAAACGAAATGACAGAAGCACTAGCAAAGAGAGGGGCTGAAACACCCTTTTGGGGATCGGAACCCTTTTGCGGTATCAGCTCCACTGTAATACTGGAAGAAATAGGCCACGCCGAGACGAAGAGAAGATCTGACCATTGGAAAGATCTAGTAGGGCTAGGTAAATCAAAGATACTCTTGGGAAACTACAACCAGGTGGGATCAATAACGCAAAATAATCGATTCAAATGTTGCTTTCAAACGGAGTGAACGGACAGAGTTGTGCGTTATTCATCTAATATATTTATTGAGTTTTCTTTGCAGTGCTTTCTAGCGTAGACTCGCAGAGGAACCATCTTTTATATATTTTGGTAATTGTTTTTATTGTTACTTATTTTTTCAGAAACTGCAATGGGTGTAAAAAATAATGCGCAAACAAGTCACTCGGATTTCGGTAAATGGACAGACAGGTATAAAATAGCTTTGTATTTTTTTATTATAATATTTCGGTTTGAAACTAGAATATAGTAGAAAAATAGAGTATGCTTATTTTTTAGAATGATGGAGATAGTATTTCTGAGAATATTTGTTTTGTGGTACCAAAATGATTTATTCTTTAACTTATCACCGCTAGGAAAAGAAGCTCGTCAAATAACCAAAAATATGTTGGAATTTACTGGAAAGGTAAGTCATCTGTCATTAGTGTCAAACTTTCTCATCACTGGCGTCGCTAATATTCCTTTTTTCTACGACAACCTCGATAAATGTTCATTTTATAACCGTAACTTCAATCATAAACAAGCATATTTTGCACAGAATTTCATTTTTGCATCGGTTGCTAAGCAACAAATGCGAAATGGAATATTTCGTGTTAGGTCTAGGTTCACTCTAAAATCACGACGACTACGGCTTGTCAAATTATGACGTACAGCGACAAATTGATGAAATGCCAGCAGATCGTTTCTGTCAAAGTTTTAGATGGTAGGTAACGAGTAATTTCATAGTTGTTTTCTATAAAAACTATTAATTAAAATGGAAACTGATAGTGATATTGACTTAGATTTGACACCTCCGAACATAATAGAAGCAGCAAAGGTAACAACACTGAATTTATTACCGGAAACGTCGAAGAGTATGTATCAACGCGCTTATAACCTTTTTTTGGATTGGAAGGTAGATCAAAAGACAAAATCGTATGTTATGATGTTATGTTATGATATGTTGTCATAGAAAAAGTATAGTATGCAACTCGCAACAAAATGGCCATTTTGCACTCGTAAGAATTGCAGCACTTGCCTTTAGCTCGTGCTGCAAATTTCATACTCGTGCAAAATGGGAATCATTTTGTGCTCATTGCATAATATACTATTATACTGCTCTGAATATACTTAGTATAGTATAGATACATGAAGTAAGCAAGATAGCAAGAAACTATTAAACTTAGTTTCAAGCTCGGTTCTATAGAATATATTATAATTACTTGCACATAAGGTGACTTTTTCATATTTCCTTTCAAAGACTTATCACACTCATACACTCATTGTAACTATGTTGAACATTTAATTGTCTTCTAAATTTCTAGAATAGAACTAATTATTTTACCACCAAACGATCAGAATTTTCGATATTTTTGAAGACAGGGAAAAAATTAATTTCTGATCCACAAAATTTTTCATATCTATTACCTAACTTTCCTTATCTCAGCCGCGAACTGTGAAAGGAGCTATCTAACCAATGAAATAATCATAGAAACTCAGTATATTCTAGGTTTATGATTGGCTGGTATTGTACTGCCCCAAGAAAGACGTTTGGTACAAATGGAACACTAACGTCCTCTTATTTTCAAAACTTATTAGCATACATGGAGCTAGTGCTCCTTATCCAGTCTCCATGATTTGATATTCTTCTGAAACAAAATAGTTATTTAACCACCAAGTGCATTAATAAGTGTTGAGAAAAGTGCGTAGAGCGCCTTCCATTGGTTGCAATGGTAAATAATGTATCCATTGGTTTCTAGTTTATTTATAGATATTAGTTGAGTAGCATGTACAAATTATTAATAGATTGTCACATTGAAAGTTGTAATTGATTTTTGTAATAGTGTTTCAATTAATAAAATATTAAAACCAGTTCCGGCTGAATCAATTTCATTGAGCAGAAAATCCCATCAGGTTATGGGCCCAGGGACACGCATAAAATAAAAACGGAACTGTTTGTTGGCGAAGTCGAAAAAAAAGGTGACATAATACATTTTTTTTTGACATATTAAAAAATAGATTTTTCGGGAAGGAAGTGATTCAAGAACTATAAAATAAAACCGAAAAATGAGCGATAATAATAACGCGACCTTAAAATTAACTGGTGAAAATTGGCCAGTATGGAAATTCCAAACCATAGTTGAAGGCTCCAGACCTAGACCCTCGCAAACAGGCGACAACCTGGTAAAATGGCTAAAAGACGATGCTAAGGCACAAGAATTGATAGTAACCAGAATGGAACAGGGACCCATGACTCATATTTTATCCTGCGAAACCTCAAAAGATATGTGGCAAAAGCTCAAAACTGTGTACGACAAGAAATCAGCAGTGAGTGTTCATTTATTGCAGCAGCGTTTTTTCTTATTGCAATTCCACAACTCGGTGTCAGATTTTATCTCTCAAGTTGAGGAAATAAAAACCAAATTAAAAACAGCAGGAGGAACCCTATCAGACAGAATGATTATGACACAAATATTGATGTCTCTACCCGAGAAATATAAACATTTTCGTTCCGCGTGGGAGTCTGTTCCTTCAGATAATCAAACGTTGGAAGAGTTAACGTCGAGGCTGTTGTTAGAAGAAGAGAGGTGCAAGTCTGAAGAAGTTTCAACTGCTCTTGGTGCGATAACAGAGAATAAAAATCAAAAGAAGTTACGTTGCCATATTTGTTCTAAAGTAGGACATTTAGCCAAAAATTGCTATTTCAGACATAAAAACGCAAATAAATTTGAACATACAGAAACCAGGAATAATAAAAATTTTTGTATTTACTGCAAAAAGCGAAATCATACAGTGGAAATGTGCTGGTTAAAAAAAGGAAAGGAAGCTACAAGTACGAAAAAAGAAGAATCAGATACAAACGCTTTTCTAGCTTGTTCAAACCGAAAATTAAATAAATTAAGAATAGGTGACTGGTGCTTAGACTCTGGTGCCAGTGAGCATATGTGCTGGGACAAAAACCGTTTCGAAACCATAAACAAACTTAAAATAAACAAAATGGTACAAGTCGGAAATGGACAAAAGTTGGATGTGGACCTATGGAAACAACTTCACTTGGAGGCTCCCGATATTTTTTACTCCTCAAAGGATGACTTCTCAAATTATAGAAGTTTATACTTCATAAAACACAAATCAGAAGTTAAAACCTGTATAGAAAAATTCATAAATTTAGCAGAAAGACAAACAGGATATAAAATAAAAGTTTTTAGATCAGATAATGGTTTAGAATTTACAAACAAAGAAGTCAAGGAAATTTTAGAAAGCAAAGGCATCCGGCACCAAAGAACTGTTGTCTATACACCAGAACATAACGGAAGAGCTGAAAGGGAAAACCGAACGTTAGTCGAAGCCGCAAGAACACTACTAAATAGTACTGAAAAGTTGGACAAAACTTTTTGGGCGGAAGCTGTTAACACTGTTGCATACATTTTAAACAGAACTGGTCCAAGCCCTCAAAAGTTACAAAGTCCATATGAGCTGTGGCATAAAAAGATTTTCGACATGCATAAGCTTAAAGTTTTTGGTACTACTGTGTCGGTGCATGTTCCCAAAGAGACAAGATTGAAATGGGACCCAAAGAACAAACAAGGGATATTTTTAGGCTACGGAGAAGATGTTAAAGGATACAGGGTGTATATCCCTGGAAAACACAGAGTGGAAATACTCAGAGATGTCATTTTTTTGCCAGAAAAGAGTAAGCAAATAACTGAAGATATTTTAATCCCAAATGCACAAGAAAATGACATAGAATATATACAAAATTATGAAAATGGTGAAAATCCAGAGGATAATCTTGAAAGTCCTGAAAATGATAATGAAAATGATGGCAGTAGTGACAGTGTGTATGTAGATCCAGAAGAAACTGATTCAGAGGTTAACGATGAAATAGTAAGCAATATATATAATTTGAGAAGAGAAAGAAAACGAAACCCAAGATATGACGAATATGAAATGGATTTAGACATCGTTTTAGTATCAATGAGTGATGAAGAAATAGAGTGTTTATGCTACGAGGATGCGCTAGCGAGTGGTGAATGTGAAAAATGGCAAGAAGCTATTAAAACAGAAATTAGTGCGCTAGAAGAAAATGAAACGTGGTTTCTTGTGAGTGAAGAGGAAATTAAAAATAAAGTGATTGAATGTAAGTGGGTATTTAAAAGGAAGAAAGATGAAAAGGGAAATGTTACAAAATATAAGGCTAGGTTAGTAGCAAGGGGTTTTCAACAGAGTGGTACGTACAATTCAGATATTTACAGCCCTGTTGCCAAATTACCTTCAGTAAGGATTTTTCTAGCTTTGTGCAATAATTTTAACTATCAGGTTCATCAGCTTGATGTTTGCAGTGCCTTTTTAAAAGGAGATATAAGTGACGATGTTTATATTTTGTTGCCAGAAGGTTTTGGCGAATGTGAAGGAAAAGTTGCAAAGCTAAAGAAATCCTTGTATGGTTTAAAAGCGTCACCTAAAAATTGGTATAAAAAGTTCAATGATTTAATGTTAAGTTTAAATTTTGTCAGATCAGAAAACGAATACTGTATTTACACTAAAATAACAGATTTCTCAAAAGTTTTCCTCCTAATTTATGTAGATGACTTATTGTTGTTAGCTGGGTCAAATAATTTGGAAATTGAAGAAATTAAATAAATTTTGAACTAAAATTTCAAAATGAAAGATTTGGGGCACATCAGACATTTTTTGGGAATGCTGATTACCCAGGATTTGACAAAAAATAAAATTACCATAAATCAAACAAGCTATTCAGAAAATATTTTAAAACGATTTAACATGCAAAATTGTAAACCATCAAATACACCTATGGAAATAAATTTCAGACATGAGGAATTAAAACGTGAAAAATCAGAAAACAAAGATATCGAAAATCAATGTAGCAGAGCAATTGGCTCTCTAATGTATCCAATGCTGTGCTCAAGGCCTGATTTATGTATTTCAATAGGTATTTTGAGTCGGTACCAATCATGTGCTAGTCATCAATTATGGTTGGCAATAAAAAGAGTTTTGAGGTATGTACAGGGCTCATTAAAAAAGTCTTTGGTTTTTCAAAAAAATAATTTAAAAAATTTAATTGAAGGATATGCAGACTCAGACTGGGCGGGTGATCGGATCGACAGGAAATCCACTTCAGGGTATATATTTAAAATTTTTGGAAATACTATCAGCTGGTCTTCTCGAAAACAGGCCACTGTTGCACTTTCGTCCACGTAGCTTTGAGTTTAGCCATAAGTGAAGCCTGTTGGCTCAGGAGTTTAATTTTTGATCTTAAAATTATTAATAATGATTATGCAACTGTAGTTATCTTTGAAGATAACCAGTCTGCCATAAAACTATGTAAAAATCCGGAATTTCATAAGCGTTTAAAGCATGTGGATATTCGCTACCACTTTATTAGAGAAAAAGTAAAAGATAAGATTGTAATTTTAAAATATATCCCAACCAGTTCACAAATTGCAGACTTCTTTACAAAACCTTTATCTTTGCATTCGTTTAATAATTTTTGTCGTCAATGTAATTTAAATTAAAAAAAATATATATATTTAAATTTACCATTGAGGGGGGGTGTTGAGAAAAGTGCGTAGAGCGCCTTCCATTGGTTGCAATGGTAAATAATGTATCCATTGGTTTCTAGTTTATTTATAGATATTAGTTGAGTAGCATGTACAAATTATTAATAGATTGTCACATTGAAAGTTGTAATTGATTTTTGTAATAGTGTTTCAATTAATAAAATATTAAAACCAGTTCCGGCTGAATCAATTCCATTGAGCAGAAAATCCCATCAATAAGGACTATTAACAATTAAAATACTTTTTCGTTGACCGTTCATTAATTTCGATATTAATGAATTGTTTTATTTAAAAAAGGATGCGTTAATAGACGTCATTATAACGCACTCTTTTTCATTAACGCACTCTTTTTGTGATTTTGAAGTTTTGATATTAGACAATGTACCAATATCATCATGACACTCTACGTCATTGGTATGGAGTTGAGATTATTATCTCCTTATAGTATTTGTGGAAAAGTAAATTTTGTCACAAAAAAAAGAGTATATGGTCAACGAAAATATATTGTAATCAACTCATTTGTTAATGGGCGATTAATAAGCTCAAATATTAAAGGCACTCACTCCCTATCGCTCGTTCGTGCTTTAAACAGTTTCGTTTATTAATCACCTTCATTAACAAACTAGTTTATTAAATAACTATTAACGCACGAGCAAGTAGCAAGTAGCTCATTACAACAGCTTGTACGTCTGATCATACAAACAAGATTTTGTGTAGGGGAGGCTCGGTGATGATGGCACCCTTTTTTCAATTACTGAGCTCAATGTCTAAATTAGCTAGTATATACATATAGGGTGTACCACTCTTACGACAAAGTTCGGTATATGGGTTATTTTAAGAGATATCAAGAAATGTTTTTGATAAAATTAGAAGATGTCTGCAGGGTCCATATTTTGAAATTATCTCAAACTATACAGAGTGTTGAATAACTCCGTTACAAACCAAACATATGATTGGTTTAATGGGAACCCCTGTATATTATACTGAATTCGGATTACTCACATCTTTATTTTGTCTAACTGAGTTTCGTAATATGATGCAATATCTCCGAATTCGATAAAATTTTAATTATTTTCTCTTTTGTATATAGGTTGGACAGAAACTCGAACAATGAAAGGTTGTGTATTGTATAGCACAAATAGAATCTTCGGTTATATAATTTTAATTTTTGTTAAGCACTTCCTATACCCGAAGTTTATAAAAACAGAGTTATTTTGTAATATTTATTATTGTAAACCGAAATTATTAATCTATCATGTGAAAGCAAGCGTATATATTACAAAATAACTCTATTTTTATAAACTTTTGGTATAGGGTACAGTAAGCTACAGAGCGTCGAGTTACCTACGATTTTCACATAAAAGTGTCCATACCTTTTAAAGGACTTTGTATAACGTAGCAAAACCTTATATCAAAAGCTTCAAAAAAATGTGAGCAATCCGAATTCAGTAAAATATACAGGGGTTCCCATTAAAAAAAAGGATAGAAGTATTAAAAAGAACCGTTAATGTCATCATATTTGAATACAACTCAGATTTTTGCAAAATTTCCATCATGTATAACACATATATTATGAAAAAGTAATAGAACTCATATATTTATTAACTTAATACAACTTTCTAAAACATACATAGAAATATTTACTTTGTTACAATTGAAAACAGAACAAGTTTAACCAGAAAAGAAATAAATTAATTCTAATATGTTGAATTCTTTCAAGAAATACCCCCTACCTCTACCATTTTTCTTCGCCAATAGTACTATCGCTATCCCATCTACGTGACCTTTTCGGCGGTATTACCGGTTTTTCCAACTCGAGCAAAAATTTTTCCTTCGCCTTTTTTTCTTCTTGTAACTGTTTAGTTTTATCTTGGATTCCTTTTAATTCTGTTTCCTTTTTACGGATATATTCGGACATTTTTGTATTCCCACTTTCAGTGTCGGTAATTACAGCTTGTAGCATTTCTTGCGTTTCAATTAAATGCATTTTATAGGTTTCCTCTGCTTTTTGATGTTCCAAGTTTAATTCATTTAACTTATCTTGTTTTACTTCTGATTGTCTACCAACATCTTCCTTTGGCGATTCCACTAGATCTGTAATAACAACCTTCAACAGGTCTACTTCTGAATTCAAAAGTTCAATGTCCGTTTTTCTTTCTTCTATTTCTTTAGACAATCTGGAATTAATTTCCTGATCACATTTGATTGTTTCTTCAATTTTGGTTGAACGTTCTTTGAGAGAATTAATTTCTTTAAACACCTCTTCTCTTTCTACAGTTTTTTTATTTAATTCTTCAGATTTGTTTGATAAAGTCATTTGATTTATTTCTGATTTTTTTATAGCATTTTTTAACAATAAAAGTTCTGTATTGTAATTATTTTCTTTGTTTACTAAACTCTTCAGTTTATCTCCTAGATGCTGTGAATCCTTTAATTCTCTGATTTTATTTTCATAATTTACAATGTTTAATGAAATGCTTGCATCCTCGTCTTGGCTTTGCAAATTTATACTATCAAATGATTTAAAAGCTAGCAAAATTTCATCATCCTGATTTTTTAATTGGTCATTCAACATAATAATTTCTTTTTTTAAATTATTATTTTCTTCAAAACCAATAACATCTTTGATTTTTTTCTCATAAAATACAACTTCATGGGTAAAATCTTCTATTTCCAATATCAAAGCACTGTTCTCTTTAGCCAAAGTTTCCTTATTCTCCTTATCTTGAAAATGTACTTTTACACTTTCTTCAAGTTCTGTTTTTAATTGCGTTTCTTTTTGGTTATAGTATTGTATCCGTTTGTTATATATCTGCTCATTTTCATTTACTATACCAATGAATTCTTTTAGTGTAGTTTCTATCGAAGTTATAACTTCGTTGAAGTCCAAAAGAGTTGTTTGAACAGTTTGAGCTCTTGGTATAAATTTTGTATTACAATATTCTTCAATTCCGTTTGTGAAATTGCTTCTATTTTCTATATCAGCAAAATTTTCGTTGATAGTTTCTTTAAGATTCCTGTCAAAATGTCTGATATTTGTTAAACATTTTTCATTTTTTGTTATATTCTGTTCTAATTCGGCTATTTCTTCTTTTTGCAATTCCATATGTTCCATCATCCTTTTTGTTCCATCTAAAAGTAATTTAAAGAGTTAATAATTCTTATTATTATACCTAACCAGAATTTAAAATCAATCACATAAATTGGTAATTTATACACACCTAGAACTGTTATTAGATCCTCTTGAAAACCGATCTGGGATGATGGACTGTCAGCTTTTGCACTTTCCATTTTGAAATTTTAATTACAATATTTTATTTAAAGCAATAATAATCTTTAACAATACCTAGTTGAACACAAAAATTATCCAAAATGGTAGAACATAAAACTTTCAAAACCACAATTTAAAAAACGTTGGTTGTCTCTGGTAACTGTCAATCTCAAAGCTACCCTTGATCAATATAAGGGTCGTTCGGCAATGCTACTCCATTGACTCCGAACACTCCTCCATTAAACTGTTCGGTTATTACATAACGAGTAAAAGGAGCTGTTGGATATTGGATAGCTCACATATCTATGTGTTGTAGTTAGGTCTATGGCCCTGGCCAGAGTTGGCAGCCATGCAGTCATGCAGTATGCAGTGTCACATGTCACCGGCATTCCTGTAACATGTTTGTAAGAGGGTTATAATCATAGATAATACAATATGTTATAATTAAAACATAATTAAGTATAAAGATATTTTAATAACCCTATATTAAAATATAGTTAGCAAACTAACTAACAGTATAGTTCGAGATAATTTCAAAATATGCACCTTAAAGGCATATACTAATTTTCTTGATAACATGTTTTGACGTCTCTTAAAATAACCCATATACCAAACTTTGTCGTAAGATTGGTACACCCTGTATAATCTATGGAGCAGGACAAGGATATCTTAATCTAGATAAGTTTTACTTTAAAATATAAAAATATTGTTTTTATTGAACTTTTCTCATGTCATGAAAAGTGTGCGATTATATCAAATACTCATTTGATAAGATGGCATACACTGTTGAGATATGCGTTCGCAAGCTTATTATCAGATCTCGTTTTATGAATTGATGTAACCATGCCCAGTCAGCTTTTTCCTTAATACCATTGAACAGTCTCAACCAACTTAACTCATATATTGTCTTTGACTTAAATACTTTTCATATCCATTTGGTATGATGGCACCCTATGCGACCATATTAAACATATCTCGGGTGCCATCATATAAAAAATTGACAATTTTAAACTTTGTTAAATTGTGACACTGTAATGTCAACATGGTTAATGGAGTTATCCATGTTTAGAAAGCCTAATATTTATACTATCATATGGATCTATCACAAACAGCAGAATATATAACCATCCTCCCTCAAATCAGTGAAATTAAAAGATGATGAAAAACTTTTGTACTTACAAATAATTTCAATGTTAATCTCCAACGGAAGCTTGTACTCAGCTATCACACCGTTGCTACAGTATATTTGTGGTGATCTCTAGCACCTCTAGTGGGTTTGGATTCAATTAAATTCAAATAAAAGTCACTAAAATTGGCAGGGTGCCATCATACCTGGGATGCCATCATATCGACATTTCCCCTACATTAATAGCATGGTCGACAGAAAAGTGACAAAAAATGTAAATTTTAGGTAGTTAGAGACAAGAAAAAAACATTTGAGCTTACTAAGAAAACCAATTTACAAGACGGATATTCTGAGGGTAAGTAGCTTCTTCGTCATTGAGCCTCATAAAATAGTGGAGAGTTTATACTGAACTTAGATCTCAAATAGTAGCAACAGTCACTAGACTTACTATAATAATGGTTTAGATATAAAGTACAACCATTGTCTAAAGTTCAACACAGTGGTTCTACTAAATATGGAAACATGTTTTACAGGACCACGAAAGAGAAGAGCTTTCTTGGATTATTTGCTGGAGGTTACAAATGATGACGATGTATCTTTTACTGAAAAAGAAATCCAAGAAGAAGTCACTTTATTCATTATTGCAGTAAGAATAAAAGGATCTTCAAGAAAATTTTAGTTTCTAATACTATCAATTTATTACAGGGCTCTGACACTAGTGCTTCTACAAGTTGTTTTGTGTTCACTATGCTTGGTCTTCATCAGCAATTGCAAGTAAGTTAGAAATTATCTTTACCATATTAAGCAGATTAAATTGCAGTTCAGTTATTAATAAAGTTTGTTACCAAAAAAAATGAGATGATGACTCTAAATGAAATTTCTACGCCAATTCAATCTTTGCTAACGTGTTAAAGCGGCCTTAGACGTAAGTGCAAGATTGACAAGCATGCAGGATCACGCAATTTGCACAAACAATCGTAAAATCCCTTCTCCACCACACTGTACTAGCATGTTTGCACAAACACTTGTACAAATGTCACTTCTCGGTACACGCTCTCAACATTGCCTGGAGAAACTCAGCTTGTTCAAACAGGCATGATAAAATGCAATCCAAATGCTTGAACAAATTGTTTGGTCATGCATTGCACTTAGGACTTTAGCTGTCTTTACAGAGCTGAAAGTTATAGAGAACTTGGTATATAATTCAATATTTAGTATAGATAGAGATAAGTATTACTTATCTCTGGTATAAAGTACGATATTATAACATTGTATTATAATGGAATAAGTGCTCATTCCTCCAAAAGAGCTGGTCACATCTGATTTAAAGTTGAAGGAACAGGAACACGATTTCGCATCCTTCGCCCAAACATGCTCTATTATTTAACACTGGCCACTCCATAACAGAAATGTGTAAGTACTGTTGAATTATTCTCGCGGTGTGAGGTCGGCGGTCATCATCATGCATTTGAAGAAAGTCAATTCCAATAAAGCCAACATAAGGCTCTCAGAAGGATGTACAATTCACCAGAGAAGTGCCGGCCCGCACCATAACTGAGCCCCTTGGTATCCTGACCGAGAGCTGAAGGTACATTCTGCAAAACGCTCGTACTCTCTCACCACCATATGGAGACCGCAGGCTAAATCTAAACTCATCGTTAAATAGCTCATAAGTGCTCATAAATTCTGGTAAACTGGCGCGCAATATAATGAGGCCTAGGAAGTTCTGCCACTAGCAAATGAAATATTTTATTTTTTTACAGGAAAAAGTATATAATGAAATTATGGAAGTTCTTGGTCCAGATCGACAACCTATGGCATCAGATCTGCCAAAATTAAAGTACCTGGAAAGATTCATAAAGGAAACGCTAAGACTGTTTCCAGTAGGTGGAGTTTTGGCGAGAACTATAAATGAGGATGTGGATCTTGGTAAAATAAACTCAAATACACAAGTACTTTAAGTTGAGAATTCTGAAACCGTTGGCGATATTTCATAATAAACACAGTTTACACTACCAACTATACCAACACTTATCGTTATCTTACACACGTTTCGATACCCATATTCTTTAGAGACTGAAAGTAACCAACACTGTGGTGATTCGTCATCCTTATATCATAAGTTTTATCGCGCTGAACTGGTTAGTCCGCGGTAAAAGAACATCTCGGCGCGAACAATTTTTGCAATTACTTTGTTCTAATGAACTATAAAATGTACTGTAGGGTCCTTTGTCTTTATTTAAACTGTTATTACCTACATTTAACCTTTCCTGTTCTTTCAAATGCATCCAACATTCTATTGTTGGAAACATTGTTCAATTTTTCACTATCTAAAACATGTTGAGAAACACTCGACTTCTCTTTATTCCCATATTTTGAATAAGCAACATGTTCCTTAAGACGAACTTTGACAGATCTCTTAGTCTGCCCAACATATTTCATATTCAGCACAGTAGCTTCAATCGTTCCGTCCGTGGGTTCGGTGGAACCAGGCCCATAATTTCAAACGACACGCTACTTGTTATAAAATGATCTTTTCTATCAATTTTAATGTTAGATACACCCATACATACGTATAGTTTAATATTATACCAATTCTAGGTGATTGTACTTTACCTGCTGGAGTCTCAGTCGTATTTGGAATTTTAAGAGTTCACACTAATGAGCAATACTGGCCAGATCCTTACAAATTTGACCCCGACAGATTTTTACCGGAGGAAGTTGCTAAAAGGCACCCTTGTACCTATGTACCTTTCTCGTATGGACCTAGAAATTGTATTGGTATGTAAATATTTTGTCAGTAAGTACAGAATTATTTCATGACAGTTGATTTTACCCAAATTACTATACGATAAATAAACAAAACTGTTTTCTTTTTTAATATTTGATATTGTTAAACGATACAAATAAGTTTCACAAGGAAATCTCTCGCCATTTTATTAAAACCATTAAGGCGTAGTTACACGGACCTTGGTTCGACAAACCTGTCATGCCGAACTGTGTAACATGGGTGATCCATCAAGATTCGCAGTGAGACCGGTCCGGCTCCGTCAATTGTCAAATTTCACGGAAGAAAGAAGTGACCTTTGTTTGTATGTGTCATTATCAAACCGTTTTGACACTTCAGTTTGTGAAATGACGATTCACAAATCACGAACCACGGACCGTACAACTGCGCCTTTACATGCACATTTAGAGATTCGTTCATGGTAGAAGTTCTTGAAAATTCAATTGTTTTCTCTGTAAGCACGTTCCTCCGTAACGTTAAATCAGTATCCAACTCAAATTGAGAAAAGCTCATTAAATTAAAAATTCGGCAAGCAGGTGCTTCAATTTTGAGTTTACATCAAGTTCATTTTCGTAGACGCTGTTCTTAACCTACCGTAAAATGGGATGACTTTGACCGATTCTGTAATTTGTCCCTATAAAAGACATGTTTAAAATTTTGTTATATTTTTGTCTATACACGTATACTATGGGTATAGGAGTCCACTTTAATTAGAGTACATTAAAAATCATCAAAAAAATATCATGAGCGAAAAAAATTTAAAAAAGTGCTTCTGGTCAACTTCACCCCATTTGGGGTGAAGTTGACCGTATATGTGTTCTACCTGTTAAATCTATTTTTTGTTCAATATGGGTGAAGTTGACCAAATAAAACACAGTCCAGTTTATGTTAAAACTATATTTAAACAAAATATCATTCAAACAAAACAGAAAAAAGGTAAAAACCATTATAATAATTTTAAAAATTCAAATAATAGTTTCCCCCTACGACAAACTTTAGGGTCCCCTAATATTTTTTTACATTACTAAGGGAAATAACATCTATGTCTTCCACATCTGGCCAAATAAACATGACGTTTTTAGAGCGTTTAACAAATTTAACTGAAGCTTCATCACTACTAATTGACAAAATTTGCCCAACAAAATGCTTTGTTGTTTTTTTTTGTTTGGTATTCTACTATTACCCGTGACTCATTTTGTATTTTTTGGTCATTAACATATTCTATGTTTTCTTCAAAAATAGACTGATGTCTTTCGTCGATTCCTTCTTCTTCCTCGGAGCTTGTTTCATGATTTTCATCACAAATTCTTCGCTTAACACTTAGGATCCCACTGGTGGTAGGCTGTTTATGATTGTCTTCATCATCTATTTTCTCCGGGGTGTCCTCAAAAGCAACTGACCGCCCAGGCACAACATTTAATTTTTTTCTTTTTGTTGTATGATCACGCTTATTTGGATTTCGTTGCTCTTTTAAATAATTAACTATTACTTCTCCGACATCACTATTTCGCGCATCTGTTTGTTTAGGAATTTTTTCAAGAAGTTTTTCTTTGCACAAAGGAAAAATTCCACAAGCATAAAAAGCCACATCGGCCATTTCATCAAACAGTCTTTTTAACAACCGTGGAAAGATACTTTTCTCCACTGAAGTTGTTGTTGAATTGCACTTTTTCCAATCATGAAGAATTTTTTTCCAACAGTTTTTTATTGGGCCAAAGAAACTCACATCAAGTGGTTGGCACAAATGAGTTGCGTTAGGTGGATGGCATACAAAGGCAAAGTTGTTGTCCTTGCACAATTGCAGGACTTCTTTCGTAAAATGGGATGGGAAATTGTCCCCTAATAGAACTTTCTTTCCTTCTATGAGCTGAGCATGCGGTAAAAAGAAGGTCTTGAACCAGTCGGTAAAACAGATGGCGTCAAACCAACCATGATTTGAGCGATTATATCTGGACCCCTTTGCGCAACATTTTTTATCGCAACGTGGAGCGCCTTTTGGACCACCTTCACGCCAAGAGTCCCACAAATTCGCCGCCTTATAAACAACATAAGGTGGCAATATGTCACAATTTGCAGAAACACATAACATCAAAGTCACAGCACTTTTTGAAAAATTAATAACATTGTCCGGATACTTTACACCCTTGCCTGGATCGTCGCTTAAATTGCTTTCATCATAATTGAAAATCGCCTCTCGTTTCACACCTTCAAGTGTTTTAGCAAGTTCGTCAAAAAATGAGGATAACAGTTCTACATCTACAGCAACACGGGATCGTTTAATATTGTTGCCTAATCGTTCGGATAAAACATGACTGTGGCGGGATAAAAAAGATTTCGCCCACTCGTACCCTAAAAAGACAAAAAATTCAACATAAAAAATCAAATGCTTTAAAAAAAACCTACCTGGTAAGTTATTTTTAAACCGTGAATTTCTTCCTATGCGATCCAGGTAGGCCTTTGCACTTAAACGTAAATCGAGGGTGTTTAGAGGAAAGCCCCATTTTGCACTCGTAACCAATCCTTCCACAAAGTCACTTTCTTCAGCAGCCAAAAACACAGTTTGGCCTCCATGTTTCTTTACGTGCCGACCATGTATTTTGTTAATAATTGTCCCTTTAGGAATTTTGTATTTTTTCGCAGCCTTGGTTGCACCAATTTTTCCATCTAAAACTTCAGTTAAACATTTTTCTAAAGTTTTTTCATCGAAGTCCTTAAACCGCTTTGCACCCGGCTTACGCATGTAAACTCTTGGCATTTTAAATTGTTTGATTTTAAGAGAGAAGTTAATGTTTACGCGTGAATACTCACACGATTAGAAATACACTAAAGTCTATTTAAGCGAATGCACCGGCAGATTTATTATAGTTGACGAGTGGGTAAACTTTAACCCAACGGTCAATTTCACCCCAAAATCATAATAAAACTGCGTGAAATGCCTAAAAACTATTTTTTGACAATATTGCAAAGGTAACTAAGATGGTATGCTATATGATATAATATTGAAAAAAAATACTATAAGGAAAATTAAGTTTTCCTTAATTTTCCAGGCATTAAAGTTTAACGATATTTTTAAAACACGATTTTTCCTTAGCTCACTATATCTTGAATTCAACCTTCTTTAAATATTTTAAAAATGTTTCTTAAATGAAAAAATATTTGCCAGTTATCCCCAAACGTAAGTTATTAGCAAAAACTCACAAAAATATAGATTATGACTCAAGTAACCAAAGTTGTTTTTTTTTTCTGTTTTTGGTCAAATTAACCCCATTTTACGGTACTTGGTGATTCTTAACGTTGAAGTTATACAATACTAGTGCGATTGTTATAATTTCGTCAGCGACACAATATTAGCTTAATTATTATTTTATAAGTAAATTAGTAATTATTTATCATTTTAGGTTTGAAATATGCTATGATGGCTATGAAAAGTTTAATCGCTACTGTTGTAAGGAAATACCAAATATTCACTTCATATGAAAATATACAAGACATCAAACTTACAGCTCACTTAGTGTTAAGACCCAAGGACGGATACAAAGTTTTTTTACAAGCTAGAAGCACTAATTATTGATATTTTAAAACGAAATAAATATTGGACATTATTACTTAATCCTGTTTTTTAGTATTAAAAATAAATAGTTATGAATAATGTAAAACAAATCAGGTTAATACAACATACTTCAATTATAGAGTAAAATATTGGTGCAGCAAACAATTATATACATAGATTACAGAGATTCTAAATGAATAACTTATTTTTTCATTACAATTGTGATTATATTTATATTAATAAAAATATAAATATAAAAATTAACCGCCATCTTAGTTCAAACACCGATCAGACACACTCGAGGTGACACTTTTGTAAACGTCATTTGACATTTTCGCTTTGTCGTGTCCACCCGGCTCTGCAGCATGCGAGTAACTTTGAAGTAATACTGGCTCGTTAAGAAATAAATTGTAATTATAGATAGTGTTCGCCAATGACATACGAGGCTAAGATTCAAATCAACTTCCTCATTTTTTATTTCGATATTAAATAAAAGACATTATGTACAAAACTAGTTTTAATCAACAAAAATAGATACCAACAAATAACAACAAACACTTTGGGCTTAATATAATTTTGTAAACAATTTATGCAAAATATTTTTAAGAACGTATATGATTTTTGCAAATTTACGAATTTCTAAATAATATTTAAAAATTTTATTTACATTCAATGTACCTACACATTAAATTATAAAATACAATTACTTTCGGTAAACTAGTTACCTCTTTTTTATTTTTTATAAGAACTAATTCTATATTTACATAAAATTATGATTTTACCAATAAAATCACATAACCTTATTATGCTTTCACGGTAGACCAAATTTTAGGGAATTTACAATCCAACTTTTTTATATGGCACAGTTTCGAATGTTCCTTAAATTTGTGCAAAAACCATAAATCAGATGTTTTAAAATATGTTGTACATTTTTTTGCTTAGAAGCAGAAATGTTTAAACTTTGGCTAAGAGTATGGATGTTCTACTTGGTATATACACCTGAAACAAATAATTAAATGTATTCATTATTTTAAAACAAATTGCAAAGCTAAATAAGAGAGAATTAAAAAAAAAATGTCCAGATTCTTATATTTCTATCATTCTATCAAACCTAAGTACTGAATCAAAAATTTCAATACAAACAGAAATTTATCCCCCAAAATACAATTTCAATTTGAAGTAATATAGTAAACAGCGAAAACTAAATAAAAAATAGTATACCTGTATGTAGTTTCGTCTGCCAGAATATCCTTCAGGTGTAGTAACAAACGTAACAGATTTATCTATTCTATCAAACCCACCAAATTCTTTATCATCGGAGCTCAACACAATTTTGTAGTTTCCTTCGACTTCAACTCCAATTCTATAGTCAGCAAAACTTTTTGTTGGATGGAAATTGAAAGCGAATATTAGACCTGCTCTTTCGAATACAATTACCTGAAATTAATAAAGTTTGATAACAATAAAAATTCAACAGTAAAAATATATTCTTTTTCTTAATTATTTTGGGAAACCAAACCACAATCTTTTTTATATTATTGAATTCACCGTTTCAGTAGCGTTCCAGCTACAGTTATCAAGAACAATTAAGTTTTTTTTAAAATTCTGGTTCCAATCTGACACCAACGAAAAAATTCGACAACTAGACAATCAATGCTATTTTGAGGTTTAAGACTGCAAAAAATTTGTTGGCAAATTTTTACGGTCCATTCACAGTATATCATTGATAAAATGTGAAATAAAATATTTTTTATGACATTCTAACAATATCATAGTCTTCTAGGAATGGGATCCAGTGAAGTGCACGCTCCAGGAACGGTTTTATTAGGATATCGCTTTTTTGCTTATTTCGGAAATGTTAATAAAACGCGTTTGGTGTTACTTTTTTTGTGATATGATTATTTTTGTTTTAAAATGTCAAGATCAGTTTTGTGATTTTTTGTATTGAACAATTCTAATGATAAATCATAAGAAAACCTGGATAAAAACTTATGATACTATCCTGATAATGCAGTTAATTGATTATTGGAAATTTCAAATATTCAGGTATTCTTCTTGACGACCAAATAGATTTCAATCATTCTCCCTTATTAAACCTATTTACCTTAGAAGATAGTTCAGGTGTGATTGTTGTGAATAAATTTCCAGGTAAACTTGTACAATACTTCTGTTAATATTCGTAGAATTCCGTATTTAGGCACTTTTTGTACTTTATTTCCATGCAAACACATTATAACACTTTGGTCAATATCCTTAAAATTCCGTATTAATGCACTGTATAAATTCAACATTTTTCATTATACCTTCACTCGTTTGATAAAGCTACTGCGATAGCGAAACGCGTCACAAGTTTAAAATGTACGTTAGTTAAAATATAATGAGATTTTAAAAAAATTAAATTGTTTTATTTCATCGTTCAGTATGGATCTTCATCAAGTAAAATCCTCATATATTCAATAATTGAACTAACATAATTTTTAAAAATCCTCAATAAAAAAATACATATACCAAAAATGGCAATTGATCTGGAAAGAGACTGAAACCAATTTGAGGCAAATAATGCCCGAAATTGAAACCAAACTCCCACTGCCAAATAAAATAAGTGAACAAGTTATAGTAAACTGTTTAAGAATTGGACATACACGCATAACACATTAAAATCACTTGAAACGGCACCTTTATGTCAAACATGACGAAAGACGAAAAATCAAAGAAAGTGCTTTAATACAACTAAATGCGGATAAATGTGTAGCTAGTATTTCAGCCGAAATTTGGTTGCCAATGTTAGAAAGAGAAATTTCCAATAAATCAATTACCTGCATTATCAGGATAGTATATCATACGTTTTTATCCAGGTTTTCTTATGATTTATCATTGGAATTGTTGTTAATCAATACACAACATCACAAAACTTATTTAGACATATTTTAAAACAAAATAACCATATCAAAAACAAAAGTAACACCAAACGCGTTTCATTAACAACATTTCTGAAATAAGCAAAAAAGTGCTATCCTAATAAAACCGTTCCTGGAGCGTGCACTTTACTGGAACCCATTCCTAGTAGACTATAATATTGTTAGAATGTCATACAAAAAATATTTTATTTCACATTTTATCAAGGATATGATAACTGAATGGAAAAATTTGACAAATGTTTTGAAGTCTTAAACTTCAAAATATTATTGATTGTCTAGTTGTCGAATTTTTTCGTTAGGGTCAAATAGGGACCAGGATTTAAAAAACTTAATTGTTCTTGAAACGTTGAATTAAAAAATATAACAAAATATTGTGGTTTGATTTCCCAAAATAATTAACAAAAAGAATAATGAATACACCACAAGGAACATACAGAAGATACTAAAAATATAGTTCAAATCAAAATTTAAAAAAGGAATAGGCAGTCATGGAGACTGCTGAACGAAGTGAAAACGCAAATAAATGATCCTCTTTCAAAAAAATGTATCGTACGCCTATGGTAAATGGAAATTGTTATAAGATAACCCCTTTTTAAAACTTGGGTTGTACCTGACGAGTCAAGTATTTTTAAGCAATTGTGGGCCTTGTTAACCAGCTAACAGTGACGAGTACGGTTAGTATAAAGCTGGATTTATAAACTCTGTTGTTCCCGTTGTTCGTTGTTAATCGCTCATTGTGATTTCCTCGTTGCGTGCGATTCGTTATTCACAGTTGTTTCCGAGTCGACTAATTTATATTGGTTTTTCGTTGTTGGCGATATTGAAATTTGATTGGTCACAAAGGTGACGCTTGTCATATGACAGAAAAATTGACATGACAGATTATCAATGTTTTGTTATTGTTTCTCGTGTTTCTATCAATATATCAAGAAAGTAAGATAGTAATGAGTTCTTCAAGAGCAAATGTATTATCATAATAAGTGTAGTTTGACACGATTGGTAGATATCAAGTCACGTGGCACTTACTTCAGTTTTCATTAGTGGAACTGCAAATTACGAGTAACAAGATATAAAATTTAGTTATTTAAGAGCAACGACGAACATCATGACAACAACGGTTTATAAACGCATGTATATGATATCAATGTTTTATTTTCGAGCAGCTGGAATCACGAATAACGAAAAACGGAGTTTATAAATCCAGCTTTACAGAGCACAGAAACATGTGGATTATTTTCAATTTCCTATCGCGTAGGCATTAAAATTATCAATGGAATTGTAATGAGCAATTTTGTTTAACGTCGCAGAAACATTTGGGTAGTCCAAAATTCAACTTAACATTACCTTATCATCTTCATGTTTCATACTGACATATGCTGGATTATCAGCTAACCATCCATATTTATTCTCTGTATGATTCATGGCAGCATCCCAATTGTTCAGATATTTATACTTCAGTAAATCGTCATCGACAAGGTTCCACTGTCTCCTAGCATAGTGATAAGAGCTGTTATTACCCGCTCGAGGAAAATCTAGCCATTCTGGATGACCAAATTCGTTACCGATGAAATTTAAATAAGCTTCTCCTCCCAAACCGTGAGTTATGAAACGGATCAATTTATGTAAGGCAATTCCTCTATCAATTATGAGAGACGAGTCGGAGACGATGCTCATATGAGTGTACATTTCTTTGTCCATTAACCTAGAATGAAATTAATTAAACCCTACATTGCTAAAACAACTTTTTACTTTTACTTTTTATTTTTAAGAATTGCGGAAAAGGGATGAAGATGTTTTATGTATGAATGAAGTAACTTACCAAAATGCAATCGTTTTGTCCCCCACTAAGGCTTGATCGTGAGATTCCGCATAAGCAACGTTACCTTCCATCCATCGCCTATTAGTTAAAGTGTGGACAATATCGCCAATATTCCAAGAATCATCTGAAGTATGTTTCAACAGCTCTATCCATTTATCTGGTATAGCCATAGCTAGCCTACAAAAAATATTATTTTAAAACTATTCATCACTATTTTTTTCTAAATTATACTGTCGAAAACAAAACAAACAGCCTTATTCATATAAAATAAACAGACAAGTTACATTACGAGGGTGATTAGAAATGATGTTGCCCAGAATATGAAATAGAAAAAACAAGTTAATTTCGGAAATGGAGATTGATGCGAGTGAAAATATTGTTGAATATTAAAAAGGTGAAAATGGAGTGCGAAATATCTGATCCATAATTTATACCAATAGATTATTACCATAATTCTATTTAACTTGAAAACGGCAACAGTATGTTTACCTAAACCAACGAATATAGACGCTTATAGAAGAGCAGGTCTTATGGTAGGTTAATTGAGGGGCTGGTTAACAGATTCTTTAGTTCTGTTAACCAGCCACCGGATGGCGCCACCATCGCTGACTAACAAACTTAAAATCCGAGTTGAGTGCTTGTTCGCTCGCCGATCCCACGTGCTCCTCCCCTATTTTTCGGCCACATTCCATGTTCTCCGCCCCTATTTTTCAGCCAGGCGCTTTCTATTTTCAATCTCCCGAATACAAAACCCTTGCCCTTCTATAAGCGACTATATTCGTTGCCTAACAACATGCATTCAAGTTGTCGTTCACTTTCGGCATAACCGGAAGTGACATGTATGTCAAAATATTTTCCATAAATTCGCCATAACATCTTCTCCATCTATGCCAATTTTTATAGAAATCGTGTGAGTGGTCTCCAATATGTAGATATAGTAAAATTAATACCTATTTAGAGGTACCAGCCTTTTTAGTAACTTAACGTATGCGGCTTCTTGAACCATCTGAACCCGCATGAAAAAAATTAGGTTATGACCTTTGTCATGTCAAATGCTTGACATATTTCTTATTGCATTGGCGTAGTGACTTGAAATTTCATATTATCAGTGGCGGTTTGTAATAATACAAATTAATTTTATGAAATTCATAAAATTCTAAAGATGTTGACATAATAAAAGAATATAAAAGAAGCGCACTAATTTTAAAAACATTGTTTTATTAACTAGATACATAGTTTTCTTAAAAAAATATGGCAATTCAGAGTTCGATTAAGTACAAATTCTAGATTTTAAAAAAATGACAACGTGATCTTCAAGGCAAAGTTTAATTAGTTTCTGAATCAGAATAACTTTCGGAAAGTGATAGTTCATCATCGGATTCATTGGATACAGAGATCACCATAGGTTCGATGTTTAGTAGGTCCAGTTTGTTTTCTACTTCCCATGCTTCAGAAATAATTTTCTCTGTATGATTTATGTAATTCTGCCAGTGTTGCTCCGGTACATTTTTTACAACGTCATTCCATACTTTTAAGACTTCAGTAGGTGACCTTGCAGTTTTCGTAATAGCTTGGTCATAATGCCTTTTAGTTTCTGACCATACCATTTCGATGGCATTAAAATGGCAATGATAGGGTGGTAGCCTGAGAACACAATTACCATGCTCGGCAGCGTATTTGTCTAAATGATAATTTTTTTCTGGCAAAACTTGCTTTTCAATTATATTCCAAACAGCATCCTTTAAAATGTGATCTGGAAAAGGAATATTCTTTTTTTGAGCCATTCTAACATGCGTGTTTTACTCCAACTTTTTCTTGGGATTTCTTCATCCAGGCGACTGTGATACGTTGCGTTATCCATTATAATTAACGATGGTTCTTCCAAGTTTACAATTAGTTGCTGTTTAAACCAATTTTCAAAATTTTCGGTGTTCATGTTATCATGGTAATCGCCTGTTTTTTTATTGCATTTAAAAAT
This sequence comes from Lochmaea crataegi, assembly GCA_947563755.1. Classification (NCBI taxonomy): domain Eukaryota; kingdom Metazoa; phylum Arthropoda; class Insecta; order Coleoptera; family Chrysomelidae; genus Lochmaea; species Lochmaea crataegi. The sequence goes on from OX387432.1 coordinate 27,090,687, forward strand.
AAGCGATGCATTTGCCACAAAACCTTTTTTATTACCGGCATGAACAATTACATATCGTGTCCCACTTCCAGTTATTTTTAAATCACTGTGTTTAGTACCATCTTGCCACATTCTTCTGTCCCCGCTTTTACTAAAAACCCATGTCTCATCCAGAAAAACAGGCGTAAAGAGCTTTTCGCTTTTAGCAGCATGGTATTTGTTCAAAAATAATATTCTTTTTAATCTGACTGCAGGCATTTCCAATAAATGTTTTCTTCCATCCTGTTTTTTGAAATGAAAACCCATTTTTTTAATTCCCAAATATAACGAACCTTTGGAAATCTTAGTTTCTGGAGACTCTTCGATAAATTGCCGTAAAATAGTTTCTACCGTGATTTTATCCTTTCGCGCATACATTTTATAAATTACTTCCCTCAAACAATGCAGGGTATTTTTTGTAATTCAGGTTTTGCTCCGGGAAACGCTTACAGACATATTTCTTCTAAATTCGAAATCTGTAGCTCCGTTTGGTTTTTCAAGATTATATAATGTGCTTTCTGGAACTTTTAGTGCTTCGGACGCTTTTTGAATTGCCTTAAATCGAGATCCTAAATCGTTTTGAAAATAGTTTACTACATTAAGCATAAGTTTTTTGGATTCATCAGAATATCGCATTTTTATATCTTATTTTGCGTTATGACATTAACATGAAATCAAAATTTGACGTAACTTCAAAAACGTGACATCTAATAAATTAGTTACGACGTTCATTTTTGTTGGTAATTTTTTGTTTCAACCGATTTATTAATAATAAATAAGGATGGTCTTATTCTAAATGGGTATAAAATTTACTATAGTGTAAGCTCGTCGTGAAACTGACTGTATAATAAAAAATATTTACCTATAATCGAATCCCAAACAACCTTCAGTAACAGGTCGACAAGTACCGGGCATGCCAGATACATCTTCGGCAATAGTAACAGAATCCTTATGTAGTTTATGAATCATATGATTAGCCATCATAAGATAAACGAATCCTTCGGTGTCTACGCCTAAACCAAAGTAATCGTCATAGTGACCTCCGAAACCTTGTCCAATTCCTCTAGAATGGTACAACATTGAAGTAACCCCGTCGAATCGGAATCCATCGAATTGGTATTCTTCCATATACCACCTGACATTAGAAAGTAGAAAACGAAGAACTTCAAATTCTGAATAATTGAAAAGTTTGGAATCCCATAGGGAATGTTCTCCTCTACTACCAGCGTGGAAATAACCTAAAATAAAAGAATACAATTATCGCTGAAGGTATTGACAGACTATCTGATTTACGGTCGACAGAAGCAAATAAGGGCCCGGGAAAATATGGTCATCGCAACCAGCCAATGTTAATTGATTGTACATTAGTAATTACATAATCGAAATAATATGACCCAATGATTTTATCAATATACATAAATTTTAGTGACTGCATCAATAACACAGTACACAAATAAAAATGAAAAATAATCCCTCAACCAACCAAATAAAGACTCTTACTATATTCCTTGCTTCAACTTCAATAAGTTAACGACATTGATAGATATCAATATAATGTCAACATATTATAATTTATTTGTCATGAACAAGCTGAAACATAGAACAACAAACGAAGATTATCGACAACTTCATATTTACACTAGTGACGTATCTGCATTATAAGTTGCATAATTTCAGTAAATTTTTGTTTCCATTTTTTTCTGTTAATCAGAAGAGAAAATATAAAATAATCTTATTTTTGCCATATGCCACTTATTCATAGCCTACCTAAAAATATGGGGTCAAAATTTGAAGTTGAACACCCTATTGATTTTTCTGGTGTGGCAGTCTTAATTTTAATAAGCAACATTCTTAATATCATAATAGAAAGTATTACCTGCGTCAGTTCCGTCGAATCTATTAAGTCCATCCATTACGTTCTTGCTGGCGTGAGAATGAACAAGATCTAACAGTACCATCAAACCCATCTCATGAGCTGTGTCTACTAAGCGCTTAAGCTGTTCAGGGGTACCGTATCGACTTGAGGCAGCGTAAAAACTTGTAATCTATAAGTAATTAAAATCAATGTGAACAAGTACATATTAATAGGATCCGAAATGATGTTTATTACTTCACGTATTTAGCTATAAGTCGAATTTATTTGCATTTATACAGAGATAGCTTGTTTTAAATGATTTGCGTATTTTTATAGTAGGTATTTCCAGCTTTCCACATTTTCCTTTTCATTTAACAGCTGTTGGCGAATTGAATATTAATTACATCCCAGTGATATCATACTAAATCGTTCAATTGGTGCCTGAGCACAACAGAGTTACAAATTTAAGATAAAAGTTTCATTTGCTCATCAGGGAAATGCCGGGTGTCCATCTTTATTTTCCCTCATTTTAATTGCCCATAACTTCTAAACGGTTTGATGGGAATGGGATCAAAATACCATAACCAGACTTGGAAAGAATGCCATTCAATGGTACACAGATGGCTCAAAAGCAATAGAAGGAACTGGGATAGGAGTGTTCGGGCCAGGAACCAAACACTCTTAAAGCTTGGGAAAAACCCAAGCGGAAATTCACGCCATAAGAAAGTATGCCCAGTTCAATATTGATAAAGGTTATAGAAGGCAAAAGATTATCATAATGTCGGATAGTCAAGCAGCCCTTAAAGCACTGAGCTCTTGTGTAATCAGTTCCAAAATGGTTTGGGAATGCCTAGGCAAACTCAATGAACTAGGCGGGAACAATGTACCTTACTGTGGATTCCAGGACACACTGGAATATAAGGAAATGCAATAGCAGATGAACTAGCAAAGAGGGGGACTGAAACACCCTTTTGGGGGCCGGAACCCTTTTGCGGTATTAGCTCGAACATAATATTGGAAGAAATAGGCAAAGCCAAAAAAAGAGAAGATCTGTTCATTGGAAAGATCTAGTAGGGCTTAGACAATCAAAGATTCTTCTGGTCTACAACCTGTTGAGATCAAATGAATGCATAAGTCAAAGTAAAACTGCACAAAGAGTTTTTACAGCGATCCTAACGAGACATTATCGCCTGAATGGGCACCTGAAAAAGTTCAAAATAGTGCAGGAAGAAGAATATAGATCCTGTGGCATGGAAGAAGAAACCTCCATCCACATACTTGCGGACTTGCGGATTGCACAGCAATTCATAATCCTAGGGCACCACAACACCTAGGAGAGAAGAGGGACATTTACCTAAGTTAAAACCTGCAGATATCCTAAAATTCCTCCGAGAAATAGGACTAAAGGAGCTACTAGTCTCTGAGACTTTCCCCAGGAACTAAGTAGAAGTAAGGGGGCACAATAGATCATTTGGGTGAATTCAGTGAATGTCACCCCAATATACATACATACATTCTAAATACTTATCTAGCCTCAACTTAATTTATTTGATTGATGATAGACATCTACACTAAAACATAGCTATTTAGGTTAATTTTATGTTTTACTTACCTGATATCCAAAACTAGCATAGTATGCATGCTCCATAATAGCCATTAGCTGGATGCAGTTATAGCCTTGTTTGACAATTCTAGGAAGTATATTATCCGTAAAATTGTCATAACTACCAACTTTTAATTCTGATGTAGCAATACCAACATGGCACTCGTAAATTCGAAGACTCTTAGGACGTGGTACTTTTTTATTTCTAAATATGTATCTCTAGAAAATAAAAATAAAATTGTAAGAAATTACTTGCACACCACGCTTTTAGAAAGATAGTATGCCTTGCTAAACAAAGATGTGGGACTGACTGTATCTGCTGTTTACAAAAATTAGGTCATATTGTGCTTCTCGATTTTTACAAAAAATTTTATACCTCCATATTATTTACAATACCAACATTAATAGGTCAGCGGTGCACCCCTAAAATAACGCATAGAAAATCGATCGGGCAATTTAAGGTCGAAAAATCATTCAAAATCGTAATTTAAAAAAAATGTCTCAGCTTCTACAAAAGCTTTTTGAACTTTGCTGGTCTCAAATTACTCGTTGAGGTTGAGACTTGTATTTTTATGATATATTTTTTTTTACCTGGCACCACTTTTCCTACCAAGACAAATTTACGACTAAAAAAGTTGTAACTTTTACCAGTTCACCCCTGTTTCTGTGTCTGTCGGTTGACTGTTTTCAGGCGCCACGCCTGAGATAGAGTTACTTACTGATTGCCGCGTGTTGAGATCCGACACTCTCAAGCTTTTTTATATCCTTTTACGAATTTTTACGAATACAAACTTTACATAAATTAATTTTTAAAAGAAATACATATAATATTAATATATTATAATAAAAATTATTATTGATTTTTATTTAAAAAAAAGAAAACGTGAAATTAAAATTGTTAATTTTGTAGTAAGTAGAAAGTTTATAATAAATCTTCACTATCCGTATCCCTCTCTGTTATATCGTTTACTAGTATTTCAGCATTCTGACATTTTTTAGAGCAACAGCATAGGTCGCAGCATTTAAAGCCTTGTGACAAGCAAGAACATTATATCTTCATCACTGCAAGGTGACTTGCCACTGCAGGAACAAATAAATGAAAACGAATCACTGTTATTGACAAGTCAAAACAAATAAACATCATCTGTTGACTGTTTTCTTTCTCGATAAATTAACCAATGATCTGTTGTAAAACTATATATTATAATTGTGATGTTGTTAGATTGTCAGGATTATCTTATTTCTAATACTTTTCTCTCTTCGAATTTTGAGGTTACACTACCAATTTTTTTATTGAAAAATATTATAATTTAATACCAAATAACAAGTTGAGTTTCTGTGCGCTGACAGAAACTAGCAGAAAATCCATTCTACAGTCATTTTAAACAGTTTTTTCATTTTTTTTTTCACCACCCAGCATCCCTATTCACTCCCTATCCTGTAAAATAAGCCTTTCCAACAAATTTAACTTTATACACATTAATTATAAAAGCAATTCCTATAGATTGTCTCAAAATTTTTTGTCAAAATCGAGAAGCACGTGTTGTGCACAATTACCAAAAATTAAACAAGTAGTAAAATCGATATACTAACCTCAGTTTGGGGTGGGTTCCAGAATTTATGTTTGTAAATAGTTCCTTCATGTTTTGGAGGTTCGACAACATATGTTGCAAAAGGTGATAATCTATCTTCTTTATGACCTTCCCAATTTTGAACTACCACCTAATTAAAACGATATTTTAAAAGGTAAATCATCTCTTGCAGAACAATTGTGTAGTCAAGCAGTTACACAATGTATTTTTTATTTTAGTGAACATAAAACTAATTTTTCAATACATTATTGTACCAATACAGATTTATTTATTGTAATGATCATACCTTGAGTTCAGATAAATGCTTGATAGCTGGTGAACCATCTGAGTTTGGTGGTAATATCAGTTCCCATTTTCCATATTCCAATTTGTTGTATGGATGGCTGTCACGATTCCAACCATCTAAAAAAATGACGAAACATAGATCAGACCTATTGTAAACACATTAAATTATTTTAAAGTTTCTGCTGTGACATAGGATGAAATCTAGATACCGACTGTGATTCCTCTTTTTGATATAGCCGTTTCCGTCAGTTAAGATGTGTTATTACTATTTAAGTGTATATGAAGCTACTGAATCCACAGAACACATTCCTTCTTCATTGACCAATATTTAATGACTTCCTAATTTACAAATCCACATTTTAGTATGCTTGATGACTATAAACAACTTCTTTCTCATTACGAATTGAAGTATACACTGAAACGAGTGATTTTATACAAAAATATTTATTAAACTGATCATTTTTCTGAACATCTGGTATAATCTTCAGTAAACCGAATATCATAGTCATGTATACAGTAAGATGAAAACAAAAGTGATATGATTAAACAAGGTACAGTTTTATTGAGGAAGACTTTATATGGAAAGAGTATAAAGCCGGCTAAGGACGATGATGAGCGATAATATAATATATATTTTAGCTCAGCAGTAAGCTATAATATATTATATTATAACTGCAGTGCACTAGAATATATATTTTTTTATTTTCAATATAGTAGTAGTCTGATTCAGTGAACTAGGTATATGGTGTAGAAAATGGCGAAGGTGAAAGACTTTTTATTACTTGATACCATTGATAGCTCATCAGAAGATGAATCAGATGCTGCTGATTTATTAGCAATTATGGTTAGAGTAACCAAAAAGTAACACCGAGATTCTGGTTATCTAATCATATCAAATACCGAAAATAACGAGGAGAATTTACACTTTTCAACGAATTAAGAGACGAAAAATATGGATATTTTCTCACACTTTCTATGAAATATTCCATATTCTTGACAGAAATGGCAACTAATTTTAAAAACCTAAAAAATCTATTTATCAAATCACGTAAGAAAACATGTTAACACACACCGGTTTGCTTTCTTCGCGGGCAGCGCAACTCAAAAGGGGGGAAATATATATCCTAAAAATCGCTCCGAAAGCACATTCCTTCAGACAACAAATATATCGCCGGATTATAGATATATATTAAAGCATCAATGCGCAGCGACCTGCACTTTTTAATGCAGAGCGATATTTTTAAAATATGTGAGCTATAATTTATATATTATCGCTCATCGTCTGTAGCCGGCTTAAAGCTTTCTGGAACATTTTGGCATCCAAAACTATATTATCTTGACTAACCTAACATAACCTTCATGATTACTCATTTAACCATGAAATATCTTATTATAATATACTATACTTACTGAATTCTCCAGCTAAAAACAGTTGCTTTGCTCCTGGAGCCCATTCTCGGCATACTATTGTGTTATCTGGTTGAACATTTATTCCATAATATTTGTAAGCCTTTGTGAAATTATCTAACCCACCACCATTAACTTCAATTGAATCTTCAATGTCTTTGAAACAAGCATATCTAAAAATGTTTATTTAAATTGGGTGGGTATAAAAAAAATAGTAAAAACAATTTTTATGTTATCATCAACAATATGGGTGGTCATGTATAATTAATTGGGCTGTATTAAATTGCTGTTTGTGGGAGAAAAAGTAAGTCTTGGCTATCAACTGTTGATTTGCCAGTGGAAATAACGGTTTGGTAACAGTAATTAGCACAATCGAACTCAAAAATGGCTTTATTAGTATAACTTTATATATTACAACCTACAACAACTTGGCGCCATTACAAACGGAATTTTAAATGTCAAATCAACAGGTTATGGGCCCAGAGTTCTAGTATAACGGTGGTAATAATAATTATAGTGGAATCAATTCTGAAAAGTTAAAAGTGGTAGAAGTGCTACAATGGCGTCGTCTGATAGTAACCACCTAAATGTGAAACAAATTGATGGACGCGGCTATTCAACCTGGGAATATCGCATCAAATTGATTCTAGAGCAAAAAGAGGTGCTGGATGTAGTGGAAAACGATCTTCCTGAGGATACTGTACAATTAGCTGCATTCAAGAAACGTGATATCAGAGCCTGAAATCTGATTGTTCAATGTCTGGATGATAAAATTGATCTTTTTAGTCTTTCAGCTATCCCATTTTTGAGTTCGATTGTGCTAATTACTGTTACCATACTGTTATTTCCTCTGGCAAATCAACAAGCTATGGAAACCAGTTTGTAATTGATGCAATACAATTTCAAACCAAAAGGAACAGTGTAATTAAAAACCAGCCTAAATGTGTAAAGAATATTTGTTTATTCTTTGGAAAACATACAAAATTTTATTTATTTTTAAAGCACAAGTGGCATAGTTTTGCTAATTTGTAGTAACACTCCATATTTTGTTTAGACAGTTCTAAAATATTGTTAAAATAATATATAATTCATTTTTTAATTTGTATCTTCTTGATAATTTCAAGTCTTAAGTCTATTTGATACATTTTTTTTTATTGATACCTTATTATTTATTTTGCCTTGTAATTCAATATTATTCAAATTTATTAAAAATAATTTGTTATCCAACACATTATATAATCAGACATTTTTCAAAGGAGATTCAACTATATGGTCTGAATTAACATTTCAACTGAAGCCTTGACAGAAATTTAGACAAAGTGGATATAAACCATTCTTTTTGTTTGCAAGTAATGTTTGTTATGCTTCGTCATGTCTCCGTTTAACCCTCGGTTAAAGTTAAACTCAATACCTAATACCTATCAAGGCATATAGCCCAAAGAGCAGTTGCTTCTTCTTTGGAAAAAATACTCAAAATTTGTTTTGAAGAATGTTTGTTTGTCAAACACAGCAGGTTTCTAAAATATCAGTATGTAAAATAGTTATACTTAGAGATAATTATAAAATAAAACATTTCAGCATTAGAAAACAGAATAGTTCAAGCAGTTTTTTGTTATGGTTTTATAATCCATTAAAAAAGAAATATAAGTATTGTAAAAGTTATAGATTTGGATTAGGTAATTGGAACTTTTTGTCTCCTATACATCCAGCCAATTTTTCAATGATTCTAGATACTCTTGGTGATTACTATATTATATATATAAATCAGTTATGAATGTTACTTCAACATTAGGTTTTTAAATAAAAATTTCAACTTCAGGATTAATAGATACTTTTTTGTCCTAAGAATAAAACTGTCCTTCATTATAGTTATAGTATGCCGAGACTTATTGACAGTAAAAACTGATATGATACTGATTTTTCAGAGAGGGTTACTAGGTCACTAGGATTATTAAACTTGAATGAATTTTTAAAAATTGAGTGATTCGTGATTTTAAATTTCCAAAAACGTCATCACTAAATACCACTTATTATAACACAGTAAATGATTTCCCATGGATATAATAAACCTCTAGTGATAATGAAAAGCAATGGCAAAATAATTAGTTTTGCAATTGAATAAGGAAAATAAGTTCAAGTCTTAAAATTATCCATTATTTTATGTCTATAAAAAATAGAATGACAAAGTTAAACTAATATGTTTATGACCTTTTCAATGTCAAATTTTTTTTACCTCCTTCGAATTTCTTTTTCATACGGTCTTAGGTAAGAATCTCTGTTAAGTAACGCATCTATCTCAGGCACTTCCACTTGCATGGGATCTAATTTTGTGTATTTACCTCCCATTTTAATATTTAAATTATGCCTAACACCAAACTTGAACCGGTATTTGCACGACCCAACTAATGAAATAAACGTTAAATTTACTTGAATCTCGCCTTTGATAAGAAACAAGTCAAAAAGTCAAACTTTTTTATCTCTTATTTATAAATTTTCGGTAATCAGTCAACTGCGCCTTCACATTTTAAACATATCTATTATTTTTTAATTAAAGTCTAAATTTAAGGTTAGGAATTTAAGAAACGTCAATAATCAATGTCAAATTCAAGGCCATATGATGATTATTCCCTTAGAGTATAAATTATTCCCACATGATGTACTCTTGATACAAAACTACATATAATTCGTACCTTTCTTCAATACCAATTCCGAATGGTCATTGGTAATTTTTTTTCAAATATGGATCATGATGTTATTACGAAACACTTTAGACCTATTTAACTAAAAAGATGAGAACATCTATAAAATAAACAGAAAAATAATAAGATGTTCTTGCTGTGTATTGTCTATCTTATTTTATTCCTTATTTAGACATATTTTTCTCACTCTCTAAGTCTCTGATCTTTGAATTTTTTCTCCACCATCTGAACACCTGTTGTTTATCCTTGTCTTGTCATGCTTCCTATTGCCAAATCTAAAAATTTTTCACAAGATTTGTGACTTAGTGTTCACCAGTAAAAAACTGTGGCCTCCCCTATTTTATTTAATTTGTATGAATTTTGAATCCTTGTAAATATATTAATTGAGGAGTACTTCATGTGTATATATAAACAAAGTGAAATAATAATAACATGTATGAAACATACCTATAGATAAGCAAAAATTTTTGCAATATTTATTGAAAAGTTGGAATTTTGATTAGAAAGAATTTTATTTTTCAGTCTTCCATTTACCTAAAATATGGGAATACCTAATAATAAAAAGTAGTACAATAAATATAATGTACTATGTACGTAAGAAATTTCGTAATTAACTCATTAGCTAATATATTTAACACTTCAATAATAATTGTTATAAGATTCTGGCAACCTGGCACTTCGGCCTGGCGGGATTCTGTTGAATGTGTTAGAAAGTTTGGTTAAGTTTCAAGTTAGTGGCTTTGGTGTTTGTGTTTTGAACGATCTTAGATGGTAATTAATAAAATTTATATGTGAAAATGTACTGGATTAAATGAAAAACTTGTTAAAGATTTGTGTTTTTGTAGGAAGAAAGAGTTAGGGAACTGAATTGTAGCATACATACGAAACTTTAATATTTTATAACATTTTCAACTTCCACAATCTGACGCTTTATTTACGTGAGTATTTTCTTGAATATTTTATTTTAACATATATATAATTACTCGTCTGTACCATAGAAATCATTAATATTATATATGAACGAATTAAAAATGTATGATAACATCTTGGGAATACATAAATATGTACTTATATTTCAACTTTTCATGCTCATACGAACAGGATGTTTTTATTTTTATATCAAGATTATTGAATTGTGTACCCTACAGTTAGGTAGGGTGTAATTGATATTATATCTCACTGTGGTTTGATTTCCCAAAATAAATAACAAAAAGAATAATTAATACCACAAGGAACAGAAGATATTCTGATGCAACATTCCTACCTACATAAAATGTATGCAGAGAAGGTTCACCCATCTCACTGTAAATACTCTCGACCAGGGTTGTTCTAAAAGCTCCAAGAGCAACACTGAGAGCATGTTTGTGAACAGTGTTGAACACTGATGGTCAAAAAAATCCAGCCACAAAAAATTTAACACATTTTCAAAAGTGAACTACTTACATTTGATTTTTATGATTTTTTTTTTTGTAAACTGTAGGTAAATTCTTCTGTAGTAATACTGTGGTTGAATTTTCGATTTAAATTTGAAAATATTCGGGGTACATAAATGCTAGGTGTTTTTTACCCAAAATATAAAACATCTAACACATAACGTGAAATAAAAAAAATGTTCTTAAAGCATGGTGCTACATTTTTACACCAGTTGATACCCCTTGTTTGATGGTCTGTGTAGTTAGCAGCGTAGAACTCGAGCAGGGCTATTATTTGCTTAAATCATTCTTCTGAGACAAGACCTATTTTTGTTATTGAATATTTTTACATTTGCCACTCAATATCTAACATGTTTTGAATAGTTGTTGCTTCAGGATCTGACTATAAGGGAACTACTTTCCATAGAATTCTAACAATATCTGTAACATCAGTTAAGCTTATATTTTTCTTAATATTTGTTTGACTTAGCAAATGTACAACAAATTGTGCATTGTGCTTTTTGCAGTTCTTTCATTTATATTGTTCATTAAATTTTTCCAACTGATCTAGGAATTGTGGTATTCTGGATATCCCCTCATTGATTTTCGAATTCCAGTAATTTTCGTGTGTGCTGGTCGGTAGTCGGATATTTATTAGTTCCTGTTGAATTTGTTAATGCAATTTGTTACCATTGGGAATAGTTTTGATTTATTCGCAACAATTCCAACTACTATTGCCCTACTTCTGCTCTTTGTAGGTAACTCCATATTGTTTGAGCCATTTTAACCTGTTGGTCTTATATTATTCCTTCACCTGCATTCCACCTATTTCCTCTAACGGAGTAAACAACTCTGAGTATTTATAAAAGTGGAGAAAAAGATGAGATGACAAACTACAGACCAATATCATTAATAACTTCTTTATCAAAAATACAGGAAAAAGTAGTTAATGTATGGCTTAATACATTTCTAGACAAATACCTGCTAATGTCAAGGTCTCAATTTGGTATCCAAAAGCGCAAGTCCTCTGACGATGCTCTACTGGAAGTAATAAATATTTTATATAAAAATATTGATGAGGGTTTATCTACAATTGCGGTCTTCCTAGACTTAGCAAAGGCCTTGGACACCATGGACCACTGCCTTCTTTTGGAAACACTAGAAGACATTGGAGTTGGAGGTACAGCACATGCTTTTTTCAAGAGTTATCTAACAAACCGATCTCAAAAAGTAGGAGTGGGTAATAAATGCAGTAAAGAACAGACAGTTGTGTGTGGTGTACCACAAAGTACGGTTCCTAGGCCCTGTTTTATTTAATATCTATTTAAATAACTTATTTATGGTTGAAAGTAGTAGTAAAATCATCAGTTTTGCAGATGATATGATATAGTTCTGATATACAGTGATCAGAATTGGTATGATCTAAAGTTAAAAATTTAAAATGATTTAAATTGTATAAAAGCGTGGTTTAACTATGGGCTTCTTTCAATCAATTATAAAAAAACTGTTTACGTTTGCATTTGCATCCTTAGAACCAGATCTTCCGAACTACACCATCAATGTCCAAAAAAATACCAATATCCAACCTGCAAAACAAATAAAAAATTTAGGAATTGTGATAGACCCACATCTTGGGTGGGATAATCATATTAACTATTTAGTTCATAAATTGAGTTGTATATTGTATAAATTCAAACATATCTCATATCCTCTACAATATAAACAGAAACTAATGGCATAGAAGTTTAGTTGAATCTCACCAAATTTACGGTCTGGTCAGCTGGGGTGGAGTGGCGAAGACTGAAACATTCTGAAAAATTCCTCAAAATCCAAAAAAGATATAGCAGTGAACTTCTCTGAAACGAAAATATTAGACGTTAGACAATTATATTTAAAAAAAAAACAGTATTAAAACAACATAAACTTGAATCAAATCTGTAAATTCAAACTCTCAATTATACAACAAGAAACAAACATACTTACCTGAATCCAGCAATGAAAAAAACAGCTGGACAAAGAATCTTTTTGTTTCTTGGACCTAAGCTATATAATGCTATACCCCAGCAAATTAAATGTGAATATTCTGTAAAAGTACTAACTTAATAACTGTATGAATATATTTCCAAAACAAATAGAAAAGCTATTCACAACTTTATCGAAAATAATTACTGATAATGTTTCTATCAATTTCTATTTTATTAATCTTTAATTATAGTATAAATTTTATTAATTATCTATTACTTATTATTTTTTGTCACCTATTACAAGTTTTATATTATTATTATTTTATCCTTGCAAATAAGCCTTTTATAGGCTTCACAAGTGTATATATTTACTTCGCATAACGTTTGTTTTGTTTGTTTATCATTCATGTATTTTGAATTCTGTGTAAATAAATTATTATTATTATTACATAACTTTTTTATTTTAAATTTATTTATCTATCAGTCCAAATTAATTTACATTTATTTTTCAGCAATAAAATGTCATATCAATCGGATCTCTTATCAGTTGAAGATCAAAAATACTTACTGTAAGTACTATCGTTTATTACCATATTTGAAGCTTTCATGTGTTTCCATATCTAAGCAAATATATGGAACTTCATATGAAAGAAATAATCTCATTCTCTACTAATAAATATTGGAAATGATTTACTGTTCACAGCTATAGCCAATTCCTTAAACTATAATTTTATGTTTAATAAAATTATATATAGCTTTCACAACTGGCATATAGGATTTCGGTTTTATTTGACAGTTCCTTCATAGCAATGAATTTAATCAATTGGTTGATTAATTGGTTAGGCAAAATTAAATAGGAACAAGAACAACAACAGCCTTCATACTGTCATAATTTATGACTATGTTATGACAGATTTTACATAAAAGAAACTTAGTTAATATGCTTACAAAAGATATATTTTCACTTGATAGTATTTTTATATAATTTTTTATTGTAGTTTTCAACTAAAGTTATTCTTAAAACTAATTTTTTATAGTACAGTCTATGCTCTTAAAAACAACAATAATTTGTGTAAAATTAATAAATAGGGTGGTTACTAATCGAATCATGTTGAACTGAAAATTCAATAATAGTTTGTAAATTACTCACAAAAAAAATGTTTCTGCATTTTACAAAATGTTGTTTATTATGTTTTAGTGGAGAGGTAGCTGATGATAATATACTAAACTTAATGAATGAAGATCCAACTCTTATGTCTAATGATGATGCTACAATTTTGGCAAGTACAGGATTTATATTCAAAAAAAATTACATGAAAAAATGTTTTTAATTGATATTTTAGATTATTGTGTACAAATGCAATACATGAAAATAATGTATTTGAAGGTATTATCAAATTGTTACTTGATTTAAAAATTTTATTTATCAGTTATATACCTAATTTTATAATCCCAAATAAACGTGAAACAAAAATTTAGTTTAGTAGTCAGTTGTAATAAAAAAAAATTCAAATTGTAGATGGAGGATATGGAACAGTATCAAAATTTAAAAATACCTGCTCCTATGATTACCATCCCATCTAATGAAGAATACACTGGGCCATTTGAGTTTGAAGTTGATGTCCTACCAAATGGATCAAAAAATGCTTGGGTAGTAAGTATAACTGTAATTTTTATTACAAAATTCTAAATAATACATCGGATCAAAGAATGTACTTGAAAAAAATACTTTTTTTTTCATAAACTCTGACAACATCCCAAATTTCGCCTTTTTTGTTGGGTAATATATTACTGCCTCTCTTTATTAATTTAAAATACTCTATCGGGCCAACCTTGCTAGGATATCTTTCATTAGGACATCCTGTTAGAACCTTGAGACTGTTTTTCACATTATGCTTTACAATTTTTAAACCCGTATTATTCAGGAATTATTTGTGTTAATATTATATTATTCAACATTTTTTACAAATTTCATTACTTTTGTTCTTCTAGTATTCTTCTTCGCTTAATAAAGTGTATATGGACATGAAGTCACCATTCCCAGTAAGTTTTAAAGTTAAAGAGAGACCACCATTCCAGTTATTTATCAGAGTCACGCCTATGTATAGCTTACCACAACATTCACAGGATTGTGTGTACAGATGTTTAAACCATGAATTTACTGATGATGGAAGCGATCGTGGTAAGTAGTAATATAGTGTACTAAATTCTTTAATTAAAAACAACTTGAGTCCTATGCCACTATATTTCTTGACGGAAAGTAACATCTCTTCAAGTTAATTGTAGAAATGTTCTTTTATTAGGATATAATAGTTGATCCTGGTTATTTTGTGTGTTTGAAATTTTCTCTGTTTTTGTAGATGTGTTACCACACATTAGATCTCACGTAATAAGATGCCACAATAAATTCGCTTTCTATGTTGGAGATAAAGCAATAAACCAACGCTTAAGTGTAGTAATTCCACTATCGTTGCCTCAAACTGGAACAGACAGTATAAGAGAGATGTTTGAATTTATGTGTAAGAATTCTTGTCCCAGTCCTGGAATGAATCGTCGCTCAATTGAAGTTATATTTACCCTAGAAAATGAACAGTAAGTAATAATAATTACAATTTACACATGACTATAATTATTAATTATGTGGTTTTAATTTCAGTTTTTAATTAACAGTTCCTAGAACTGGGAAGTACAGAAGAATACATATTCTATTACAAATTCAACTTACATTATCACTAACACTCTTCACTTTTTGACATATGTTTCAATGATCAAATTATAATTAGTAGAAAAATACGAAGAATCTATAAAAACTGAAACGTTTATCATATTGTGGAAAGTATTATTGTTATTGTAACTTTTGTTCGGTATAGAATAGCTTATATATTGGGTGTCCCAACTTATCATTTACAGGCTATTATCACTATAAAGAAAATTAATATATCATCACTTAAATTCTTGTTATCAAAGGTTGGCTATTCCTCCTTTAAATACTTCCCTATCTTTTGCACCACACTGAGGTTAGTCCAATCACTGATATTCCTCAACAACAATTTCTTTTTTTTCCCTTGCCATTTCCCCCCTCTCTTCTTCCTACATGTTCGTGTGTAATAGAGAGTATTTCTCATACTCATGATTTATGTGGACCAGATATGCTGTTTTCCTTATTTTATCAATCTTCATCAGTTTTCTACTGTGACCAATGTGTCTTAATAGTTTTTTATTTGTAGTTCTAGCAGATCAAGGAATTTGTATGTGGGCCGCCACTTATTGATTAATGCACACATTCTTTGCATTGTTAACTTTTTGCACTAATCGCAAGTAGTATTGACACTATCTTCCTATTTATCCAACAATTGATTCTTATTTGGCATTAATAGATTTGATCACAATCCCTGTTGTTTCTCGGACATGCTTAAGTCAAAGCTTTATATTATTTTTGTCCTTCAAAAGCGTCCCTGAACAATATCGATCTCGTCTTTATTCAATTTAAGTACACAAGTTTCAATTAAATACTTTGTCAACTCAAGAAATGTTTTCACTGCTTCACAAAAGTTGAGAATCCATTTTAGACTGCGCCATCAAACTTCACTTACACATATATAGATAGGGACAAAGAAGGAGTAGTGTATGTGCTTTAACTATTAGAATTTACAATCCTGCTCTGGCCATTCACAAATCATGATAATTATTTTTACTCTGTTGAGGTACAGTTTAGAAGAAAACTATTTGCTGTGTCTTCAATTGTGAACACCAATATTGATCTTATTTGGTGAAGATACTTGGAAACTATGGTTGTACAAGATGTATTGCAAACGTAAATGGAAATGGCGTCAAGTAATATGTTTCGATTTTTTACAGTTGAATATTATTTTTTAGATCTGAAATCTTTGGACGAAAAGCTCTAAACGTCAGAATTTGTTCATGTCCTAAACGTGATAAAGAAAAAGACGAGAAAGATAATGCCAAACAAGTACATCTGCCTCAAGGAAAGAAGAGAAAACTTCAAAAACCTGCTGGGAAAGTTGCTACAAACAATCACGATATTGCAGAATTCGAAATTACTGTAAGTTGTTTTCCATACAATTGTAATACTTTTAATAAATAACAACGGTAAACACGATTTTTGGGTCTGACTTCTACACGTTAAATTTTAGTTTCTTCTATGCGATAAGGGAAAAAATTATTTTTTTGATCAAAGTTTGCTTTTGTAGAAACTAGATCAATTTTGCAAACTGATTTTCATATATTTTTTACAATTTTACTTTAAATTAGGATAAGAAAAGTTTTTGCTGGATGTCAGAGTCTTTTTATTTAAGATTTGTTATAAACAATAACATATAAATGTAAAATAACAAGAGATTAATGTCTTAAAGTGAATATTTTTCGTATTTCTTTTATGTTCGAATGAGCTCTCTCGTATTAAATCCTAAATGTAATATCCCATCATATTCTCGTTGTACTGAAATTGATAACGCCGTTCAAAGTCAATCACATCTTGGTGAAAGCGTTCTCCTTGTTCCTCGGAGTAGGCACCCATGTTATCTTTAAATTCGTCCAAATGAGAATGTAGCATATGAAGTTTTTGAGACATCCTGCAGCCCATAATTTTGAAGCTTCTAAGCATGTTTTCAATCAATTCTCTATAGCCATCAACTACTACTTTAAGACTCTGCCAGGCTCGTTTTTCACGAGCATTAAGAAGCTTTGTGAAGTCATCATTCTTCATTATTTGTTTTATTTGCGGTCCAACGAAAATGCCTCCTTTAACTTTAGCTTTAGATAATTTGGGGAAAAACCCCTTAAATATTCGAAAGCCTTAGAATTTGGATCCAGAGCTTTCACGAATTGCTTCATTAAGCCTAATTTTATATGTAGCGCATATAAAACAGAATGAATCAACATTATGTTTACACTGTCTACGGTGCTACAGCTGTGATAAACAAGTTAACATTCACTACTGTGCCCTGTGCCCCTTACAAATAATAATACAGTTTAGTATCGGGTTAATCAAAGTGCTGCCCTCTTTTGTTTATAAAATAAATGGAAATAAACTTATCGACGTAAATCAGACAAAAGCAAACTTTAAAAACTAAAAATGAAAATTCAAGTGTTTTTTAATGTCTAGAATTAGTATTTAAGCATGAGAACAGAAACCCAAAAAAAAATTTTTTTTGTTGACCGGTGTAATGATGGAAAGTCTTGTACTGAACAAAGTAAACTTGAAATGCTGTCATCCTCCACCCTAATCGTACTAATAATAATTTTACAAACTGTAAACTAATTTTTCTACAACCGAGCGAAACGTGCAAACTCGCGCTTCATGTTCTTTTGACAGGAGCGAGCTCTCTTAGTTACATTGGAAACCATAATTAAGAAAGGTCTATACTCTGTTCAGATTTTATTTACGACCGATGTAATCAAAAACACGTGACCAGTTGAATTGAACTGGGCCGCATTTCATTTTCTTTTTATAAAGACACCGGTTGTAGAAAAAATCCTGTGTGTGAGCGCAAAGTGTCATATATCTCCCGATATAGGCAATGACATTGCTCTTGATTCGCCTTAATCCCATTTTTCTAATAATCTGAAACAGTACTTCCAATTTTTGGTATTGTGCAAATTTGTTAGATCTTTTGAAATGTATGTATTTAAAATTGAAATTTGTATTTCAGATTCCTGTTGTTGGGGAAAAGAACGTTGAAAGTATTTTAAAATATTGCCATGATTTGATGGCAGGTGAAATAGAGCGTCATGCTGAGAATGGCCCGCAAGCGGTAATACCGTATCGTGAGAATTTGAAAAAAATAAAGGAAATGTTGAGTAAGTTTCATGGGTTAATATCTAAAATTCTTTATATTCATTTAATACGTTTCTTGAGTAAAGAAAAATTCCTTACTCTGTAATGGACTCGTTTCACAGTTTTAAGTTAATGAACCATATAATTGAACTTTTTAGCTTACCGAGATGAGTTAAAAAGAAACTCCTCGTCGAGGTTTGTACAGTTGTATAAAAAAAAGGATACAAATATTAGAAATAGAAGTTAACGTCATCTTGTTTGCATATAACTGGCTGGACTTTGAGGTTATCAAATGTCATATGTTGGCAAAAGAGAGCCTACGTCTATGAGTTGCATTTTTAACAATTCATGGCATTTGATAACTTCAAAAACCAATTGGTTTTACGCAAATAGGATGACGTTAACGTCTTTATCTAGACTTGTACCCTTCTTTCTTTAATACAACTGTACACTAGATTATTTGTGAAAATTGAATATGTGTATTATATAATTCTTCTGCACGTGTGTGTAATGCAATTCCTCCTACATCATTGGATCGATCTTAATGAAATTCACAAGTCCCGGTAGGTGGCGCTGAAAGGCAATGAACTCCTTCTAATCGACTGGGCCGATTATCAGGCAAGCCAAGGTTCGGACAGGATACAGTTTGTCGGTTTAGTATACAATGTGTCCATTTTGTACTCATTTCTTCGCTTACTACTTTGTATTTGATTAGACATTGCAATAACGTTTTATCACAAATATTTTTACATGTATAAGCCATACCAAAAAGCAATAAACCTCTTTATTGATATTATGCCAATTTCAGAAATTTGGCAGTTATATTGATCAAAAGAACGATAATCTTTAATTTTAAATATTTTTAGCACATTTTCGAAACTTTGTACACGTAAAAACGTTGAATGGATATACTAGACTGTTTATTTTTGTCTTGTCGAATATAATTTATCGAACTCACTTAATTGTTTTTTTTTTCTTTTACAGGAGAATGCAAGAAATAATCTTTTTTTTTCTTCTTTTTTTATCGTTATACAAAATTTCTACTTTTGTATGTTACTTATATATTTTTACTTAGTATTATGTATTTTTTATACTTGTTCACTAGTTTTTTTGCATTTACTTATTGAAGTATATAAAAAAAGGATTTTGTTGTAGGCTTAGGTCAAAAATATGTTCCTCTCTTTTGTTTTTATAAGAAAAAAACTTTCTACAAACTGCCACAAAATTCAGATCAAAACGTATTTTTATGTAGAGAAAAATTTACAAAGTCTGCCTAAAATGTATTGATAAACATTGTTAATTTACGTTTAAGTTTTAATCATTCAAATTTGAATTCACATAGTAACTCGCTATCAACTATCAGATGGAACAAGTACTGTTGATTCCAGCCAAACGAAATAATCTACTTGATGAGTATTTTGTCATTACCTTTATTTCCATGATCATTTTCTCCCTTTTCGAAACTATCTCTTCTATTATTTCTGCCAGAACTTTCCTGATCCTTCTTACATTATCTTTTTACATGATTTACACAAATTTAAGTCATTTACGATTTAATTTTACATTTATCTAATCTGTCGATATATTTTAGGAATTCTCTGTATTTATTATTAAATAAGGTTATCTGTAGACATATCAGCTTACATTCACATGTGCACTTATTTGGGTTCAAATGTAGGATACATTTTTTGATATAAAAATATAATACCGCGTGGAAAAGCCAAATTTCTAGAAAATCCTGAAACACGTCAATTTTAGATTATCAATTGACGTTCTGCAACGAAATTTCATCCCTATACGTCGAGTGACAGTAACAACCCCCATTTTTTTAAATGGAAAGTGGGGTCTTGTGATATATCTTTTGGAAATTCGTTTCATTATGTCTTATAAACTTCATACATTATTAATAAATACTGCTTAGTTATTGATAATGTAAAAAACAAAAGAACCATGAATGTCAATCAATGCTCGCCGCGAACGTCTTGGAAACATCCTAGTCTTATAACATGATTCAATATTGACCGGTCTAATCGCAAGCGTTATTCGTCTTAAGTAACTTTATGGTTTTTCTTATTGATACCATTCGAAAGGAACACTGATATTTATGGTTTTTATACACTTTTACACTTTTTCATTAACAAGACCCAAACGTTAAATAAGTTTTTGTACTGATTGCTTTTAAATGCATATTTTACAGTTATCGCCGGAGTGCGGGAAAGTGTATTTTACGCATCCGGATATTTTTTTCTTTTCCATAATTTGCTTTAAACAGCTGGCATCAAAAGTGTCGAAACATAGCATGTTACACACAAATTTTTGACAAATTCTTTCATAACGGTTTCGACTTTTTCAGGAAGCAGGCTAGAAATTGCTTGCTCCGCATTTTTTTAATTTCAGGAGGTGTATTATTGGCTTCACTATCACCCTCAATCATTTTGATAAATTTAATTTTTGATTTACTTTTTTAAATTAAACTAACTGTTTATAATGAATTCCAATATTTAATGAAAAATCAATGGAAACTTTATATTTCAATTTTATTTTTATTTTAAATTATTCGTTACAAAAAACATTGTACCTAACTTTTTTGGGAAGAAATTTTTCGCATTCGCACTAAATGCAAACAAAGTGCTCATGCGAAAAATTCTACTTCCCAAACACGTTAGGTAAATAACTATTTGAGTGTTTTGTAGCGAATTTCGACAATCAGGGGGCGAGTCTCGACTCGATTGTATCGAGTAAACTCGTTATCGTGTCTACAAGGTTTACAATAGGCAAGAATAGCTTTATGACTTTTTCAACAACAGAACTTTACCTAACGGTACGTCCACAATGCACCCCGATTCAGAAAATTTGTAACCGAAATACAGTTTAGTTCAATGGAAATGGCCACAGTGGCGGCCGGTCGCCGGCGATTTTTGAATCTGACTCTAAAACATAATCGTCGTGCCCTGTGGACTTACCTAACTTCAGGGGCCTTATTCTTGACTGAGGGAGTATTTTGTCTTTATTTTGTTTGGATACTGCAGTGACAATGACAAAATATCTGTTCTCTCGGGAAGCTTCACTCCCTCAGTCAGGAATACGGGCCCAGGTCGGATAGCAAAAGCTAATTGACAATTGTGTTGTTAAAATGTCTATGGACAAATGTGAAGCTGAAATAGTTTCATATTTTCAATAATAAATAATTTCTTTAAGACCGACCCCCAAAACACTTTGAAAAAATCAAAATAGTATATTATGCAATGAGCACAAAATGATGCCCATTTTGTTGCGAGTTGCATACTATACTTTTTCTATGACAACATATCATAACATAACATCATAACATACGATTTTGTCTTTTGATCTACCTTCCATTCCAAAAAAACGTTATAAGCGCGTTAATACATACTCTTCGACGTTTCCGGTAATAAATTCAGTGTTGTTACCTTCGCTGCTTCTATTATATTCGGAGGTGTCAAATCTAAGTCAATATCACTATCAGGACCCCAATTCTTGATCCTTCGCTACACTCAAAGTTACTCGCTTCCAAACGAATTCGTTAAAATGCTATTCTTGAGCGCTCTCTCCTTTGCGCATTCGCTTGATAGTGTTCGTTATGCAGCGAGTACATTTTTGTACGTGATAACTATAGAAAATATTTAAATTTTTTTATATAAGTGATACCACGCGCATAGTTAATACTATTTTTTATAGAAAAATTTCAAATTGTAATTGTGTTTGAGTAGGTAATTGAGGATGGACGAACTTGTGAATTTAATGTTACTGGAAAATTTAGAGCTGCCGGCAATAGAAGTTCAAAATTTCCGGGGTTTGCGCATTCCTTCGAATCCTTTCAGGACAATGAATGACTTTCTCCGCCGCGAGATATTTTCCAATTTAGTCCAGTCTTCCACGGAATCTTCAAAGTTATTGGTGAATTTTTTTACCAATTATTTGATCCTTCCCTTGGAAATACTATAACATCATTTTTTTGCTTTTCCGAAGCTTTTCCTCCGCGTAATACATTATTTAGAATGGTTTGATCCATTTCAGACAACACTTTTGAACAGACATACATAAAACATAACCATAAAATTGGAAAAATTTGACAGCGTCAAGAAGAACGAAAGCTTTATTTACGGTATTGCCAAATTTCTCATTTCGCTCAAGGGCGCCCTTTAACGAATCACCTCAAGAATTGCATAGTTGTAAAGTCTTCGCTAACTACTGCTCGTTATGCAGCGAATTCGCTCGATAGCGAGTGATGTCAAGAATTGGGCTCCAGTTTCCATTTTAATTAATAGTTTTTATAGAAAACAACTATGAAATTACTCGTTAGCTACTAAAACTTTGACAGAAACGATCTGCTGACATTTCATCAATTTGTCGCTGGACGTCATAATTTGACAAGCCGTAGTCGTCGTGATTTTAGAGTGAACCTAGACCTAACACGAAATATTCCATTTCGCATTTGTTGCTTAGCAACCGATGCAAAAATGAAATTCTGTGCAAAATATGCTTGTTTATGATTGAAGTTACGGTTATAAAATGAACATTTATCGAGGTTGTCGTAGAAAAAATAGTTTTTGGCAGAGTGGCCGCTCCCGATGCAAAGCAAATAATAAAAAAAAGTGCGAAACTTCTACCCGGCTTAATAGTTTGGGGGACACTAACAAATCTAACCAATACCTTCCATTATTATCCGCCACTTGATTCATGTACTAATAGCCGAATTTCCCCAAATAAAATTATTATGGGTACTACCACCACAATTTGCAAGTACATTTTTAGTTCTATTGATAACCTTTTCGGCTTACGAAGTTGTGTTCTTCAATTACTGGATTTAAAGTGGGTGCCATCATCAGCCCCAATATAACCTAGAAATCCACATCTAAAAAAAATCAGTTTTGAGTACCTAAATAAGCAATTTGTTACATTTGGCCTTTCCACTCTGTATATATCTGAATTATAAAGAAAAGTATAAAAATAATGAATTATCTGATAAATTAGTATTCTCGGGCCGTGCAGGCATCGTTTTTATTTTAATTTTTAAATAAAATATTTACAGAGTTTGCTACGTAGCTTAGTACCTTACAAATTATAATAGATACAGGAGGGTTGATGAGAAATAACGAACAGGAAAAAGAAAATTGCAGTTCTTAGGTATGACAGGGAAAATGGATGGAAGGAAATATTCCACTTAACAAATTAATTGTTTCAACCCTTACTACGTGTAATCTTTTCATAATTATAAAAAAACTGCAATTAACAAATTCAGCAACAGAAATATAACAATTTCACAAGCAATTTGCTACTGAAGAAACAAATCTTGTAATTTGTGAAACCGGTCGAGTAATATATGTTGTGGAATTTGTTAATTACTGGTATTATTTGATAATTATACTCCAATTAGCCAATATTCCCTTATTTTGCAGCCGTTGGTCTGTAACTTGAACGTTTGACTAGAACCCATAGTACGTCGCATTTTCTTTGATGCTAACCAACCAAATATTTTCTTACCGACAAAAAGTACCCACTATTAGTCTCGTGAGACTTTCTTCAGGAACTGACTAGAACATATTCATACATACACACTATTGTGTGATATGTCATTTATATAATTCTCTGGATAATTGACGGTAAAGGTGGTATTTCATTTGTTTTTTTATAAATAGATATTTATCAGAAGCACCATTCATTATTTTTATCTTTTGCTTTTTAAGAAACTAATTTTATGATCATCTAATTATGTATACATCATCGAAATAAGTTTGTTTCTAATATAGTACATTTTTGCAAGTTTATCAAATAAATCAATAGTTTTGTAAGTCTGAAGAACAATTACATTGCTCAAATTTAATATTTACTGTAAAATTTAATTCAGTGGGATTTTGAATGAAAAAATCACAATTGTCTAGAAAATTGTAAGAAGACAGTAACTAATAAAATGCAGTATTAATGCCCGTTTCTAGAATTTGCTTGGTCGCAAGTGTTCACTTTTTTAAACCAAGTTGAACTTAGGGGGCCCAATCGGGAACTTAATATTAAGTGCTTCTTGACTAGTTTAAGGAATACTTAGTGAGCGGTACAATGCTAAGTAGTATTTTTAAGATAACTTTATTTAGTACTATCTTAAAGTAAATGTTGCAAACGGGCATAAATTTCGATAAAATTATTCGATTGGTTCTTATTGCATTTTGTTTATAAAAAATCAAATCATTTGAGTGCAAATCACAAAGAAGTATTTGAGTACAATTCATAATTTAACCTTTTCCCAATCTTTCAAATTAATCTAGATTCTGTGATAAGACAACGATCTCATTAGATTTGATTAAAAAATGTAAAATGTAGCATGTTTTTCGAATCACACTTACTTCCAATTTAAACTTTATTAGTATATTTTGCATTTTTAGATCTACATCAATTTACAATTATTACAATTTATTTTTTAAGTTACACTGCCATTATATAAAGGCAGTGATTCTAGATCCGGAGCAGGGACTTATTTAAAACACCGGCGCGCGGTGGCCGGGACTTTTAACTGATACCGGCGCGCGGTGCCCTGGCTTTACCTAATCCGTTATAGGGTATGGAACATAATTAAAGGCACCGCTTAACTAAAGGCGTTCATATATGTATATTATATTTATTAATCAGTTATATAATTTAATATTAATAACATACATATAAATATAATTTTTTATACATTATTTCTTTTCTTCTTGAAGCCAATTGCTGTTGTTCCGCAACTTTTAGGACATCCTCTATTCATGGTTTTTTGATTTTCTTCAAAATATGTTCAGATTCATTAGAATCATTATTTTTTTCTACTTGATCAACACTTTGTTTTAAAATTGTTTCGCCGTCATATTAATTTAGCAGTTCGCCCTCATTTAAATTTTGTAATTCATCTTCTTTTGTATTTATAAATTCAATGATAATTGAACCATTTTCATTATCGTTTATATCGGTGGCCAAATGATGACATATGTTTGGATTGGGTACATTTGGATCAATGTTTGAATCCATTTGATTGTTTATAATTATTGATCCATATTCATCAATATTGGAAGTGGAATTAATAAGTTGTGGAAGGACTAACTCATTTGGTTCGATAGTTGTTTCTTGTTCGTCACTAAGTCCCTGTGCCGGTACCGAATTTAAGTCCCGGCAATCTTTTAAGAAATTAAGGCTCCCTGCGACGGGACTAGAGTCACTACCTATATAAACTGTTCATTATTGTAATAGCAAAAAAAAACTTTTAATTACTAGCAAAAACAGGAACTTAAATGAAAATGTATAGTTGATACGGTTCCTTCCTAGACATGAATCGGCTAGAATAAGGATATTGTTACTTTTTTGATTTAGAGTGACCATTTATATATACACAAACTATTGTTTCATTTATTTTTATAATTCTGTATATTTTTGTATTTTGATATCCATATATATTTTTATACATTGTCTGGGATATTTCTACACACTTTTTAAGATAAATTTTATAATTAAGGCTTAACCTTTTATTCAGAAATATTCGAAGTGAAACATGACTTTATATTTTTAAATGTACAGTAGATTTTGGAACGTATTCAATAACTGGGCCTCCGATGCACATTTAAATCTGATCGGCGATGTACACCACAGTCTATCAGCATTAATATTTTTAACGGATTTGGATTGTTTGGATTTATCAACCCTGCATGATTTTATTATTATAACAAAAAAGTACATACATATATTTGATATAATGCTCAGTAATTAAAAGTTTAGTAATTTATGAATAAAAAGACTAAAGAGAGATAATGAACAACAAAGCTGGAGTGGTGATATTGTTCAAATATTCATGGTTCCATCTGGAAAGACAATATTTGAAGTAATGTTAGTGTTTAATTTTAATTTTACAATTTCCATTTTTTATATTATCTCGTTGATATATGTACCTTATACATAAGTTAAGTTGACATTGAATATGTTTGAAGATTTTAGAAGTTATACATAATTTTATTTCTAAATTTCATAGTCATAATCCGAATATGATTATGGAAATGCCACAAGTCAAAAAACCTTTTTCTCCTTACCGATTTTTACTGGATAAAATTAGATTCCCAATTTTCCATTTCCGATCCCAATTGATTGTATCCGTTATTCTTGTCTTTTTACAAACGCTCTGTGATCAAATTTTCTGGTTCGTATATTGTTACTTTTATTATTTTCTCATTTCTCGAGTTTGGTGGAATCTTTCATTCCCCTTTTCTGATTTTAATCTATCATGAAAAATGACCCACTCAGTAAAATATATACCCAGTATCTCGGTAGAGAGAAATAGTTTATACAATTAATTTAGGTTAAACCTTTATATTTTTTCCAGCGCCGGATTAATGGAGGGGCTTGCTGGGGCTATAGTCCCGGGCCCGAAGGTCCCTTTTGGAAAAACTATGCTTAAATGAGCGTTATAACAAAGAATATATATTGAATTTGTTGCAATAAACCGAAATTAATGTCTTGTCATTAAAAAATTGTAATTTATTCTTCTGTCTCCCCGAAAATCCAACTTTTATCTGCTCTTTGAGATTTAGCCCCAGGCCCCAAGAGTCTTAATCCGCCGCTGATTTTTTCAGTTACTATATGGAAAATTCTTAATGAAACAGTGGTTCCAAATTAGATTAGTTCTTACTCTTTCTCATGTATTTGTATTTTGTTTCATCTCCATAGCATTGAGTTTTGTCGATTTCTTCTGTTCAATTTTCGCAAGAGTTATAGTTGACATCGTAAGTATTTTTTGTATTTTTAATTTTGTCTTTACAACTAATCTTTTTTTATTTTGTCTACAACTTTTATTTAAGGAGTAGTAAATTATGTTTAATATTTCGTATCTATTTTTCCTTCAGTAAATATAATAATGATCTATACTTTGTTAAAAGTTTTCCATTTCATGCGTCCACAATTTTTTTAGTTTCTACATATTTTGTTTAAATATTAAATACCTAAAAACTGACAAGGCACCAGACCAAGTGAAATTATGTACAATATCTAGTTAACAATAATTTTGCTTTATTATATGCGACTACAATTTTCAGAAAAAAAATCTCTTTTCCGGTTGTTACTCATAAAATTGGCTAAAGCAGTCGTAAGGTGCCAAACAAAGTGAATTTATTGTTGACACAAAAATTTAAATCGTTCAGTAGATGATAAGCAAATTTATATGCAATATTGTTGCAATATACCTTCTGGTCCGTTAAATAAATAATATTTTCTTATGTTGCTAAAATATTTTAGTATATTTTGTTTCAAGTATTTTTATATGGTATTATACCAGCTCAAGATGCAATAAAAATAATTTTGATAATCGAAGTTTTATTTTCCATAAGTATATTGGATAAACCCGCAAGCTCTTTAGAAAGAAGAAGAAAATAATTTAAAGAACCAGAAATCTATTATATAGGAAAAAAGTCAGGAAACTAAATTTTCTGGTAAATGTAATAATGGAAGAAATAGGTAAAAGGGGAAAACGAGAAGATCTGACAATTGGAAAGATTAGTAGAGCTAAGGCAATCAAATATTCTGGGAAACTAAAATATCAATTTTTCATATAATATACATATCAACTAACAATTTGCATAATTTTTAATCCAACTTCTTATAACTTTTTTCCTATTTATTGCCAAAAACCAAAAATGAATTTAAAAAACTTTAAATGCATTTGCTGAACAATTAATGAATTTGCATTTATGACAGTGTTTCTCCAAAGGTGCGACAAGTGAACCAGACTAAAAAGACAGTAGTCGCTGAGAGCCAAAACTGGTAAATACGGTGGATGCTAAAGCAATTTGTACTTTAATTTCTTGAATTAAGCCATTTTTGTGAGCAAGTGCATCGTCTTAATGCAACAAAACTTTTTTCTTCGCTAAATCTGGTCTTGCTTATTTTCAAATCCAGCTGATCGAAAAGGTTGCAATAATACTCAGATTCAGAGTTAATTGTTTTACATATCTCAAGATAATCAATCAACAAAATCCCTTCTGTATGCCAAAACCTTTATGTTGTTCGTGTGCTCTTCATATGCTTTGGAGCCGAACAACCAGCTGAAGTCCACTGTAATAATTCTTGCTTCAATTTAGGATCGTGGTTGTAGATAACTCGCAATATATTTTTTAAATAAACCAACTTTGTTTTAGATCCATTTATTGTTGCGAATAGGAAGCAGTTTTTTATACGTTATTCTTCATGTAAAATATGGAATACTTGTTCATCTAAGATGCCTGCAAATATTAGTTCTTGGTACATAGGCTGTTTCTAGCTTCTCGAAGTTATTGTACCTAAATCATTACAACGCTTGAGAAGGTCCTCATTTGGTATATATTTCAAATAATTGATATTATAAATAAAACCAAATCGTTCATAATATTCTTAAACCACTAATGCCCATATTTATAATCAAGACTTAAGGCTAAGCATGGCCTTGAGCATTGGTTTGTCATTTCTTCAATGAGAAATGTGTCAAAAACTAATGACAAAGACATGCTCTGCCAAGAGTCTTGTTTATAAATACGAGCATTAGTTTTTTACCGCATGTAAGAGAGTATAGATATTTGATGGCCCTGTATAATAGTCACTATTGTAGCAATATTGAAAATCAGGACATGAACTGGTTTGTTCGTTAATTGTCAACCTTTAGATCCCTTGTGTTAAACTGAGTGGCGTAGCGTGGAGGGGACAGCAGGGGCCATGGCTCCAAGCGGCGCCTACCGCCACGATTTTTTCAATTGGAAATAAAAGAAAAGTATCTACAAATCGCTCCCGCAATGTTACTTCCCAATCGGAACCGCAAGGGTGCGAAAGAGAGGATAAGAGATAAAGTCGTGCTGCCGAAGTGCTAGTGACAACCGCCTAGCGTCCAGCTAGCCGGTTCGGCGGCACCGAGTTTTCCTGAACGCGAACGAACTAACAAGCGAAAGTGAGTACTCAGTTATTCAATCAAACAGAACAATAACACTTCATATTTTCTTAACTTTATGTGGGTTCCTTACGCCATTTCTTCCCAAAGATGTAAGTTCCTTCCAAAGCAGTGGTAGTTTATCTTGACTTTCAATAACTTCTACGTTATACATTAGGTCCTTTAAACTAATAATAAAAATAAAGGGGGTGGGCGAATTTCTGGTCGGCCATGGGCCGCGAAATCTCACGCTACGCCACTGGTTAAACTTCAATGGGATTCACCTAAATACGAAGAATAGCGCCAGCCAATTAAAACACTAAATGTGCTTTTGTTAAAAATATTTCTTGTAACTTTTATACACAAGAAGCCATTTTTATTTCACCAAACGATAATTTATTAATTTCTAAATACTATAAAATACCATGGCAACGGTTCGTGAAAGTTGCTTATAATTATTATTCGGTGCCATAAGATCCAGGTTGTGGAACTGGAACTGACTAAAAATATGCTATTAATAATATACCACGTAGTAAATAAAACAAATAAATTCAGTCTTATAAAAATTTTAAATATTTTAAAATAGCATTTCACAAAAATTATAAACAACAATGGTCAAAAAAAAACATCCGTTATATAAAACAAAACATATTACTCATTCAGACTTTTAAATCATTAACCAACAATTTTTTTTAAATAAAACAAATCTTACATTACAGCCTTTTTACAGAAATGGCTGGCCTTTGTTGATTAATAATTGCGCATGCGTTTCGGCCCATTTTCACTGCAACTAACAGGCTTAATACTAATCTTACATTACAGCCTTTTTAAAGAAATTGCTGGCCTTTGTTGAATAATAATTGCACATGCGTTTCTGACATTTTCCCTGCAACTTTCAGGCTTGAAAAATATAGAAATGTTTCTAATTTTCAAGGTTATTCACGCGCAACTTTACATATTATTAGTGATTTTAGATTTTGACAACATAATTATTGTGTTGGTCGTTCTGTATAATGACCGACTATAAAAAGTAGAAGAAGAATCATAACCATACTTTATATTTTATTATATTTTGTTTTGGTTCCTAACTCCTAAACTTCTAAAATTATCTGCCGACCTTAAAATTAATGTGATAATAATAATGTTAATTGTCAAAAAAATCTTGGAAATTTGCAACAATAAATAGGATTAAATGTAAGAAGACCGGTTTTTATTTTTGCATGCAATTTATATTGCCTGCAATAAAGTTGCTGTAATGTAAGATTAGTTTAACGAAATTATAACTAATTACAAGACTTAAATGTGTCTTAAAATACATTTTCGTTGATGGTTAACTGTACAAAAATATTTGAATCTTTTAGCACAGAATAACCAACTCACACAGAACCGACATCTTCGTTCTTATTAAAAATCTCCTCCATAATTAGGTGCCGATACTGTCATTCAATTGTTTAAGGTTGCTATGTGAAAAGTAGACAGCCCACGCCACTTACCACGCGTATCAATTTTGCATAGGTGAGTGTGACTTGAATTTGCCATTTTGGTAATAATTTCTAAAGTGTTCCCACGTGGTTGTCACTCTACTATTTCATTTCTGTAGTTTTCTTGTTTATTGGCAATTGAACTATTTACATAAGTTTTAATTTCAGTTATTTAAACCGCTCAACTCTTTTTTGACAGTTGTTAAGTCAAAATTGCCTATCAACAACGTATTTCTTAAGCAAATGTTGAAAGGTGTCCCTTCTGTGTGAGTGGGTTATTCTGTGCTTTATTTAGCTTGGCAACCCATTTATCTAGTTTTTAAGATTGGCATAATATCAAGTGAATTTCATGTTACTGAATCATATATTTTAAATATCCATGTACAAAATTCTATTATTCACACGATATTGAAAACAGATGGAGCTAATAACAACGGTCATTTGTATCCTCAACTAGTACTGAGACATATCGAAGGTTTTTATTTCAAAAGCATTTTAAAGTCTAGACAAACTGACTGCGCGAGTCCAGTGCTTTAATCAATTTTTCTTTCATTGAATTTATATCGTCTTCTGAAAGGTTTCGTAACGGTGGTCTGCACATACCTACATTAAAAGGAGCTATGAAATTCATGGCAACTTTCATTGACGACACCCAAAAACCTGTAAAACATTTATAAACAAAATTTACTGAAGTGAATATGTTTACATTTCAATCATTTAACGACTACAAATGAACTGAATTCTTTTAAAGTGATCGTAATCCAAATTAATATACCTCAGCATGTTTTATTAAAATAGTCCTTTTCGTCATGTAACGATCGCAAGCGCCATGTTGAAATGGCGGCAATTCAAAAATGTCTCATGTTTGATATTTTAGGAATATCCCGATCATTACAAGCCATTGAAATTTATATACTTTCTGCAATTCAGCTTATCAATACGAGCATAGCTAGACTGCAGAGGCAACATGTATCATAAGTTTGGTAATCCTCTCCGATATTTTAGGAATAACGCTGCCCTTATCCCAACATAAAACTAGCAAGGGCGCACCCAAAAAACTTTCAAGATGGCTGAGGCCCTCGCAAATTAAATTGGTGCGGAAATCACGGTCCGCAGAATCACCGACCATCAAACAAATCGGCCGAACATTCACACCCAGTCAGTTGAAGAATTTTACCGACTTACGGTATATATATATATATATAAAGTTATAGTAGATATTTGCCGAATAATAATGTACAAGGACAGGAATATTGGGGAAGCGGCAAAATTGTAAAATGAGTACTCTTTACACTATTTTCCAAGCTTTCGGAATATCTTTATTTCCATTCTCAAGGACAGCATTCGAGATTGTATTACAAGTTGTTTCAAATGGTAAATACATCTAATAATAATAATTTTGATTTGAATTTTTTTAAAAAGTAAATGTCTAAATGATGTCAAACAAAATCGTTTGCTTATAGAAAAAGAAATAGTATATAATTATAACTAACTTATATCTAAAAATATCAAGATTGGCTAGGTTCGTCTTCTTTTTTTTAATTTGTTTGATGTTATTTTAACCTCAAATGTTTGAAATAGACGAATTTGAAATTTGATGACACTCATGCTCCCCATCAATAGCCAAAAGGTAGTAATAAATATCACTCAAATTTTTATGATCACTCTTTCTATTGATGATATTTTGTTCTTGAGACATGTGAGCCATTTCCAAGAAAAGTCTTTTTTTGGTATTTGATTGTATATCTAAAATACTGATATGGTCTTTATCAATTATATGTTTGGCCAAAGCACATCTATCGGGATATAATCTGGAATCACTTTTATGGAGAGAAATTCGGTTTTTTAATTTTTGGCTAGTGTGACCAATATATTTATCCTCGCAATTTCTACAAGGGATACAGTATACTACATTTGAAAGATTAAGAATATCAGTTTTATCTTTAACTCTTGTATAAATTGATTTGATCGTTAAACATGTTTTATTTGCAATTTTTATGTTAGTAAGTGGTTTGAAAGTTCTAATTAATTTTGGTGTAATTTCTCTAATGTATGGCAAAGAAATATAGTAATAGGGAATTTCAGCATGTTCTGAAATAATGTCCAAATTTGGAGAGTTATTATAAAATATGTTTTTTATCAACTTGTTTGGATATCCATTATCTAAAAATAATTGATGAAGGATTTTTAAGTTTTTTTCATGAAATACAGGATCTGAAATATTAATTATTCTATTTTTCATTTGCCTTATCAAATTAATTTTCATAGAATACTTATGATATGACCAAAAGTTCATGAATCTTCCAGAACTCATTGGTTTCCTATACCAATCAATAGATAAAGTGTTATTAGAATTTCTTATCATTCTAGTATCTAAAAAAGGTATACTTTGTAATTCGTCTTCCTTCTCTATTGTAAACTGAATGTGTTGATCATAGTTGTTAAATATGGAAAGAACTTCATCTACTTTATTATCTGGTAAAGCTAGAATAATATCGTCAACATACTTTTTTATGAAGATTAAATTGAAAGGCAATAATTGTATAACTGAGTCTAACAAATTATCCATAACGTAACATGCTATAATTGGCGAGATTGTTGCTCCCATTGGAGTACCAAAAGTTTGTTTATATATTTGATTATCAAAAGTGAAATAGGTATTTTCAAATAGAAATGTTATGATATCTTGGAAATATTTCTTATTTATTTGACATTGTTGACTTATTTTTTCCCAATTTTTAACGATTGCCTTCAGAGCTGAATCTAAATATACATTACTAAACAAAGATACAACATCTAAACTACAAATAACATGGTTGTTTGGTAATTGAAATTTATTAAATTGTTTATATACTTCAAAAGAGTCTTTGATGTAGTATTTTGTAGCCAAAAATTAAAAAACCGAATTTCTCTCCATAAAAGTGATTCCAGATTATATCCCGATAGATGTGCTTTGGCCAAACATATAATTGATAAAGACCATATTATGGATTTTGATTCTGTCAGTATTTTAGATATACAATCAAATACCAAAAAAAGACTTTTCTTGGAAATGGCTCACATATCTCAAGAACAAAATATCATCAATAGAAAGAGTGATCATAAAAATTTGAGTGATATTTATTACTACCTTTTGGCTATTGATGGGGAGCATGAGTGTCATCAAATTTCAAATTCGTCTATTTCAAACATTTGAGGTTAAAATAACATCAAACAAATTAAAAAAAAGAAGACGAACCTAGCCAATCTTGATATTTTTAGATATAAGTTAGTTATAATTATATACTATTTCTTTTTTTATAAGCAAACGATTTTGTTTGACATCATTTTGACATTTACTTTTTAAAAAAATTCAAATCAAAATTATTATTATTAGATGTATTTACCATTTGAAACAACTTGTAATACAATCTCGAATGCTGTCCTTGAGAATGGAAATAAAGATATTCCGAAAGCTTGGAAAATAGTGTAAAGAGTACTCATTTTACAATTTTGCCGCTTCCCCAATATTCCTGTCCTTGTATATATATGTATATATATATATATATAGGATAGTCTTTGCCGACTAATTAGGTTTCCCCAATATTTCTGGTTTTATATATATATATATATATATATTTGTTCAATTAAACATCATCCAGGTTTTCTAGCGCTCCCATGCAAAGAATCGGACAGTTGCAAAAGTTACAATAAAATACTCCCCACTGAAAAGGCCTACTTTGGAACATTTAATTTTGAGCATAACTTTATTGGGTAAATTTCAAAAAATGTGTAGTAACTTACCGTAATCTAGTATGGTGGCACAGTTAAAAATCAATTCTTTTTGTAACCTTCTCGCTTCTCCTGCTTTAGAATGTTTGGAAGATTTCATAATATTTGCAACTAAAGCAGGGTACAAATTACCCGTTGGCGTTATTGCGGCATCAAAACCATTGGATACAGCTACCGATAATTGCTAAAAATACATTTAGTAAATAATTTACTTTCCTATCTATATGATTCCTCAATTTTACAACTGTGGTTTTAGAAATATAAAATGTGCACTGTAAACAGTGTAAACACAATATAGTACCAGATAAACATAAGAATAGTTTGGTAACACCTCTAGTTGCGTTGTAGTAGGTTACCTAGCGACAGAGCGGTACTACACAACGACAGTTGCGACTTACGTTCGGGCGATACTTTTTCACAGAATTATAAATAATACAGACTCTTTTTTAGCAAAATGCGATTGTAATTTTACCGCCATTCATCACTTGTAAATATCGTTTTGCTTTCGCTACTGATTCTTCGCGCAAGGGCTGCCATATAAGCAGACCATTCTATAGTCTACATGGCGGTAGTCATGTCAAATTCTAAATTTACTTTACAGACAAGAATTTAGACACTCATTTGCAAGAATTATGATCAAGAAGACAAGTACATACTTTGTGGTTGCCTAACACTTTCACCGATAAGAAAATCTGTGTTGCGTATTGCCTTACATCAGACGACACGCGACATCTCTCGACGATGTCATAAAGTACGTAAAAGTATCAGGTTGGTTGACGAGATGAAAGAAAGTCCTTTGTTTTTTCCAGAGAGATGTACAATGGACCCAATGGGGTACTACATGCTTTAGGTAATATTTTAGGGAGAATTAATATTCGAAAATAAAAAACATAATCATGAACAAAACAATTTTTATAATTATTGAACTTACCGAATCAGCTCCAAAGAAAATTTTGTACCTTCCATTGCTTGCTTTTAACACTGCTACTGCGTCATTTACGTCACTTGATACAAATTCGATACCACAAAAAGTTGGAATACTTGCTGCCCAATTAACTATAAAGTCTGCCATATTTACTGAAAAATCATTAAAAACCATTAACATGTTAAGATGTAATAGAAAATTTCGAAAAATGATCCTTACTCATACTTACGATTAACTGCGGTCATTTCCGGATTATGACTATATATCAATGATATTTTAGGTGCTATATCACTGATATTTTTCAAATATTCCGCAAGTTCTTCATTACAACTTGGTCTATAATATAATTCGGGTATACAAAGAATTGAGTCTGCTCCCATCGTTTCGGCGTGCTTGGCTAATTCTTGAACATCCGGAAAAGGACAAGCACTTATTTGTACCATAACATGCATATTTAGAGGTTTACAAGCAGTTATCCATTCTTCAGTTACTAATTTTCTTTCAGTTACTGTCATTGACATTCCTTCACCTGTACAACTATTTACTAAAAATGTAAATAAAAATGTTTATCAATCAGTTAAATATTACTAACTGCTTTTACACATATTGATTGACATTTGAAATCAATTATTTTGGGCACTTATAATAGCAATTTTTTATTATGAACCCAATTAAAGATGACTTTTCTTTGGAAGTCTTGTTGGTAACTATTTATTTGGATTCGGTAAGTTCCTGACTAACTCAGTAAACTTCATTATTTGAGTAATAAAACCCCAATTATCACTTTGGCCATAAAACATATCAAATTTGACATATTTTAAGACAGGATCACTGTCTATGACAAAAATTAGGATGCATTATACTACAACCACCTCTAAATTTTGACAACTACCTTGAGAAATAATATTAATATTGCTAGAAATGGTGAAACTTACCTACTACACCATTTATTCCATGACTGGAAAGATATTCAGCATAATTCGAAATACGGCCTACTTTGAGTGACCTTAAAACAATAAATTTGCTTTTCAAACCATGAGTAACACTAATGCCCTTATTTATAAACAAGACAACAGTCTTGGTCATCAGTTTGTGACACATTTTACAAAACTAATGCTCAAGTTCGTACTTAATCTCGTAAAATAAAACTATCAATACAACATAATATTTTCAATAAATTAGTATTAGCATGCTGATATTTTAATGTGATCAACTAAAACTGACAGATATGCTCAAACAGTTCTGAAAAATGAAAGGTAGTTTTCTTCTTCAAGAAGATGACAGGTTATGGTGATAGAACAGTATCTTAGAATTTTTTCAAATCTCTATCTTATTTATAAAATGATAGTAGACAAAAATAACATTGAGGAAACTAGAAGTGTAAAAAAATACCAAACAGTCAACCAAAAACTAGAGAATAAAGTGAAATGGCTGAAGACAATTTCAGTCAAATATCTTAGATTATTTTTTTCACTTGTCAAAATGTGACATTTTGGTGGTTTTAACCAATAGCAATACATTATTCTAGCCAATCATTCGTTATTATACTGATAATTCTGCTTCCTCATCGATAATACCTTGTTTACATTGAAACGTCAAAATTTTACTTTGAATTTGTCATTATTGACAACTAAAAGTGCTTCGAAGTTTATTGAAAAATGAACACAAACCGATTCAGTGCCATCACCCAAGAGAATATTGAACATTTAATACAATATCCTTTTAAATTGTTGAAAAAAATAATCTTCCCAAATACAACTCATTCTTCAAATTTTATCTCATAATTTTTTATTTTCATCACTCAAACTTGTTTATTTGAGGCAAAAACATTCAAACAAACCGAATTTAGATAAAATCACTGGTCCTAACGGACTCGTGATTTTATCAATAGGTTTGTTTTCATATTTTTGCCAAATAAACAAGTTTTCGTGGAAAAGAAAAAATTATCGATAAAATTTGAAGCTCTCGTGGTATTACCTTTGATAATCACAGTTATTCTTAAAAGGGAGTTAATCAGATGAATTATTAAATTATTATTATGAATACTCACAAATCATTTCGGAAAATATTAAAAACTGGTACACACACTCCTTTAAAAGAAAATTTGACCTAAAACATTTGCATAAATAACAATTGACATACATGTTCAAAGTTTTTATTAATTTTAAATCAGTTATTACACTTACTTCTCCCTCAGGTTGAGTATTATCATCTGGATCAATGTAAACTTCTATAAATTCAGATGCCTACAAAATATCAAACCTTATTAGAATATTACATAAAATAATGTTTTTGTAAGCTTTATGACTACTTATAATGTTGAGTAATAGACCCAAATTGACAGCACATGTTTTAATTGTAGGGGTAAGTAATTTGTGGTTTAATTTCTATATTTTCCTTGAGAGTTATGACAATAATTTCTTACATTAAGTAACCAGCAATAACT
This sequence comes from Lochmaea crataegi, assembly GCA_947563755.1. Taxonomy (NCBI): domain Eukaryota; kingdom Metazoa; phylum Arthropoda; class Insecta; order Coleoptera; family Chrysomelidae; genus Lochmaea; species Lochmaea crataegi. The sequence continues at coordinate 27,128,860 of OX387432.1, forward strand.
ACCTATAGGTTAATTTTAATGTGGATACATTTAGATTATAATATATACCTCCATAGCTTCTGCAGTGTTTTCATCATTATCATCATCATCTTCACTTTTTATTTCTTTCTTTAACTTATCCCTCTTTTTCTTTTTTATAATTTCTGGCTCCTAAAATACGATTTTCATATGTGTATATTAGGCACTGGTCATTTTTCTATCAGCTTTAACTGAACCCCCATTTTTCAGATTTATTATTGCTAACATAATTCTTACCTCTATTTTCTCACAAACATGATTATGTTTAGTGTTCATAGCAACAATTTGTAGAGCCACGCCTGAGTTTAACAATTTTATTCTAAAATAAGCTGGGCACTCAGTTTTTGGACTAAAAGAAAAACAATAGCTGGATGAAGGAACGTTCAACTATTACCTATTTACTTACATTCTAATTGTTCTCATTTTTCTTTTCCGATTTTGCTCTTTCAATTTAGTTGTACGACCAAAAACACATATAAGTTTCAGTTCAGAATAGACAAAACTTTCTTTAGCGGTTGCAAACTCATTTGTTATTAATCTGGAGTCTTTCGTAGTAAATTTTGTGTTTGTAGCTTGACAGTATTCGTTTAGTTTTTCCATTAACTCATTGTAACTTTTAAAACAAGATCCTATTTCAAAAGCTTCCATGTTTAAGAGCTTATTTGTAAAGTTTTTAAATTTGAGTAAACTAATATGGGTTATGTATTTTCTGACTTCTTCTTCTTTTTTCTTCAAATTTATGGTTTGCTGCAAGGAGGCTGTACATGCTGCTTCATGTTTCTATATTATGGCCTTTAGCTTACCACCTACTCAGTTATCTCTTGTCTTTAACAAAATCTACAGGATACAATTATTTTGTGGCTTGGTTGTATTAAATTTGTACTGAGAATACGAATACTTCCTTTATTTTTGGAATACAGTTCAATACACAGAATTTCAATAACTAGAATTATCTGCAATTTTGTAGTGGTTGTTATCATATATTATAAACATGTTTAAAAAAAAAGAAAAACAGAAGTTTGTAAATCAGATATTAACCTCAGCACACGTGTCAATGTCAAATATTTATATACACTAATGTTCAAAATAAAATTTTCTTTAATATCGTTGTTACCATGATATTATATGAAATATAGAAGTGGCAATGGCAAATAACGTATTTTTGTTCATGTGTGTCTCTCTGATTATAAATTCAATTGGAATACTTTGTCAAATACAACCACAAATTGCTAAAGTTATCTTGACTACTCCCACAAGCAAACTGAATATTTCAAATCATGGTTTAAATATACCTAAAAGTGAAAGTAACGATTCAGATGTTGAATCAGGGACTGTGATTAGAGGAATATTAGTTTTTGTTGGAATAGGTTTAATATTTATTGTTTATATAGCTTGTCAGACATACAGGTAAATTATTTTATTTGGAAACTGATATTTGATTAGAATTAACATTTTAAAAACGTAAATATATGCATGCATACTCTAAATGAAATATATACACAAAATGTCATGCACTATTAATTATATATTAATAAAATAAATCTTGTATTATTCGATTCATGATTAAGGAAACATCACCATACTAGAAAAGTATTTGAGTCAGTATCTTAGTAATGCTTATTACCATTTTAGAAAAAAGAAAATGCCAATAATCAATAAATATGGTGTTCGAGGAAATAGATCAGATGTAGAAATGAGACCCTTGCCACTTGATGATGATGAAGATGATGAAACGGTTTTTGACTTGGGTAGTTTGAATAAACCATAAGTACTAAATTCATATTGTAAACAATTTGTATATGTCTCCGAGCAAACCTATCAGTTTTTGCGAAAAATTTAAGAGTACTGTAGTGTACTAAATAACACTTAATTTTATTTGTGTGTGTTTACTTAATTTGAATTTTATTTTTCTTGATGGTTATAGATGATAGTATTAAAAAGTAATTGACAAAAAGAATAATAAAATTTTCATTTAAAAATTCATCAATTGAATGAGTATATGTACTATCCATTAGGATAACCACAAATATTCTGCCTATTGTGTATACATGTTTCTATCAGTATGTCACAATAAATTTGTAATAACACTCCATATTTTCTCAGCTGTAACTTTGCTAGGAAAAGTAATATTAAACTTGTATTATTGTTCATCAAACATTAATTTGTTAAGTGAGAATATTATAGAAATCATGTATTTAGCGTTTAAATAATTTTGAAGCATTAATTTATTTTAGTAGCTTATAGTTTTATTAATGACTTGCACTGCTTTACTCTTATTGGTTTGATTAAGAATTACACCATGAGTGATATGTATAAAACATATTCATACTTAAAAAAAATCGTGAATCTTGAAGACTGTTTTCTGTATATTGAATGTTAATATTTTTTTAATGAGAAAGTGTAATGTAAATAGATTTCTGCAAATAAATTTGTTAATAATAAATCTTTGTGTTAATATTTAAAAAAAAAACTAACTGGATCCTACATTTCTATATAGTGTATACTTTGAATCCAAATTTTAAAATAAAACAATCTGCAAGTCAGACAGTCGACACAGCGCATTTAAGTAATTTGAATCAAATATTCATATTTTCAGAATTCTATAGTTGAAATATTTCTAATTAGTAATGAAAAACCCTGTATATTGGCATAACTCACCAGTACCTAATCAATGTGCTAATAGTGTAATTAATCAAACGGAATTACATTATAACAGATTGTCCTTATCTTACTTGTGCAATATCCGGAATAAAAACAACAAAAATAACTTTGTGATAAACCAAACCATAATTGAGAAAGGTGTAAGTGGGGGTTCAGTTCTATTTCTTACCTAGATTACATTACAAGGCGGTCAATCGGCCTTATTAGTCTGCGACATATAAGATCTTTTGTGTATACCCTACATATACATTTTAGTCCAAAATATCTGTTTCTGAGAAAGTCTATTACCTTTTTTGGAACTAGGTCTGTAACCTCATCAGGATCTCAGTAGACCTGTTCCAGGTATTTGAGGTGTCGGCGGACAGTTTCAGCGCAGAATCTGCATGTTCCACTGTCCACTTCTCCCATCTTACAGAGATGGTATCTTAGTGAGCAGTGTCCAGTATGTAAACCCAGAATTTTAAACATTTCAATATAAAAAAATTTATACATTCAAAATATTTACTGAAGGAGAAAAAGTAAGGATTTTTATAAAATAAAATTTAAAATTTTCTTAAATAGTTTATTGATTGAAAGGTTTTTATTTGAACTTGGTTCAAATTAGAAGCTATTTAAATTGTGAGTGCATATAGTTAGGTTGTCAATAAGCACTGATAATACAATATGTATTTTGAAGGAGCTATAGAACTAGATAAGAAATAAAATTGTTTCAATTCATACTACTACATTCTTGTGAATCTTGATATACTATTTCTAAAGCAGTTGTGATAGTTCGGACATCTCCTTCTATTGTTTTTGCCCAATTTTCTACGTCACCCAGTTCTTTAAGGGCACCACTAAATTGTTCAACTAGGTTTAACCACTGCTGGGTCTGTTTTGAAAAATTTGTTGCACTCATATGTAGCTGTTTAGCTTCCGCATCTAATTTCTTTTGATTTAAATAGGCTTGAGCAACACCAACATTTAAATGATCCACCAGAGCTTGTGTTAGATCATTGGCCGTGGCACAGGCTTCTTTCCTTTTCACTTCTTGTAATTCTTTTTTTACTACTTGTTTTGCTTGATGCTCCTTAACCATTAATGCCAACATTTTAACTATATTTTTATTTATAAATCTCAAATTTAAAACCAGGGGTTTCAAATTATAAACATTTTTTATTTATAATCAGACTTTGAACAAATAAACATATAAACTTCTCTTTTCACTAGGGATAGCGATCTGAAATCGATTAATCGGATAATCGATTCCTCGGGCCGAATAAATCGATTTTTTAAATCGATATGTTGTATTGAATCGATTCAGTGAATCGATATTTCACCCATGAAAATCGACTTTCGATTTTTTTTTGTGTTATTGGTAGAGCGGCTTTTTTTTTCAATTGCCCCTGCAACATCGCAAGTAGTGATGAGAGCGGAACCGCTCGGATCCCAGTAGGGATGTTTGAAAAATTAAACGATTTTTATATAAATCGATGATTATTTTGTTATAATCGATTTTTAATTATCGATTTTTCGAGTAATATTAATCGATTTCGTATAAATTACGTCTGTTTAAGGAGTGGATGTTCTGAAACGGCTCTCGTATTATTTATTGATTATTTTTCAAAATTTTGACACCTTTTGACGATTATTGACCATTTCTCAAAATTATTGACCATTTTTTAACAATTATTGACAGTTTTTGACAAAAATCGTCCATTTTTAAGAATTAATTGACAATTATTGACAGTTTTTCAACAATTACTGATCATTTTTAAGAAATTATTGACCAATTTTGACAGTTTTGCAACAATTACTGATCATTTTTCAAAAATTATTGACCATTTTTTAACAATTATTGACCAATTTTGACAGTTTTTCAACAATTATTGACCATTTTTTAAAAAATTATTGACCAATTTTGACAGTTTTGCAACAATTATTGACCATTTTTCAAAATTTTAACAATTATTGACCATTTTTAAATTTTTTTTTTCAAATTATCGACCACTTTTCAAAATTTTTGACAATTATTGACAATTTTCAGCAGTTTTTGACAATAATTCATAATTATTGACCATTTTTTAACAATTATTGACAGTTTTTGACAAAAATTGTCCATTTTTAACAGTTTTTGACCATTATTGACCAATTTTGACAGTTTTTCAACAATTACTGATCATTTTTTCAAAATTATTGACCAATTTTGACAGTTTTGCAGTAATAACTGATCATTTTTTAAAAATTATTTACCATTTTTTTAACAACTATTGACCAATTTTGACAGTTTTGCAACAATGATTGACCATTTTTCCAGGTTTTTTAACAATTATTGATCTTTTTTTAAAAATTATTGACCCTTTTTAACAATTCTTGACCAATTTTGACAGTTTTTCAATAATTATTGACCATTTTTTACAATTACTGACCAATTTTGACAGTTTTGCAACAATTACTGACCATTTTTCCAAAGTTTTCAACAATTATTGATCATTTTTTTCAAATTATTGACCATTTTTCAACAATTATTGACCATTTTTGACAGTTTTGCAACAATTACTGACCATTTTTCCAAATTTTTCAACAATTATTGATCATTTTTTAAAAATGATTGACCATTTTTCAACAATTATTGACCAATTTTGACAGTTCTTCAACAATTATTAACCAATTTTGACAGTTTTTCAACAATTATTGACCATTTTTCCTAAATTTTTGACCATTTTTGAAAATTTTTGGCCATTTTTCAAAATTTTCATAATTATTGACAATTTTCAACAGTTTTTGACAATTATTGACCATATTTCAAAATTTTTGACAATTTTCATTTTCATTTTTATTTGATTTTTTTTAAATCTGATAAATATCGTTAACGAATAAATCTCTTAGGTATATTATCGAAATATATACGAAAAGCATGTCCATTTTTAAAACAATCCAAAAAAAAATCAACGATCTTTTCGCAGAAATCGATTTATTTTTTATTAAAATCGATTTTTTCGACAAACCCATTAATTTTGAATAAAGAAAAATCGATTTTTATTTTATCGATGATTATTTTCCATTAATCTCACACATTCCTAATCCGATACTTTGTGATAATAATATGGTAATAAAAAAATAATTGTTATTATTATCGAATTCCCTGAACATAAAAAAAATCCCCAATTTTACTGATAAAAGATCCCGGAGAGAGATTGTTTATTTAGGGGTACCTTTCTTGTTGTTTTTCAATAAAAAAGATCGATTTATATTTAAATTGTAAAAAATACAAACTTGAAAAAAAATCGATCTTTTAGTCCTCGATTTTTTTATGTATCGATTCATCAGGTTACGATTCGAATCGATTTAAAAATCGATCTTTTTTAGAAAGAATCGCCATCCCTACTTTTCACTGTTATGCTATCTTCTCTTCTATCTGTTATGTCAATCACAGCATAAGTATATATAAAGATATGCAACTCAATATAAAAATCTCAAACCGTGTTTTCTATTAGCCCTCTTTTGGACTGATGACCAAACTATATAGTTAATTGTATATCTCGTTTAGACAAGACCAAAAGGTAGTAACTGTACACAAAACATAGGGGATATGTTTTGTGGTAACTCTATGACTTGGTATAAAAAAGACATCACATTAATAAAATAATGGCAAAATGTTTTATAACTAATTTAATAAAATGGAATTTTCTCAGATATAATGTTAATAGTGAGACATTGAGTTTATTAATTCTGTTAATTTAGTCCTCTAAGACTTGACTTCTTTGCATGGTGGGATAACGAAATACACTTAATTAAAAAGTGCAGTTTATGGAATGAAAAAATAAATGTTATATTAAAGAAGTTATAATCAAAAGCTTACGATGAATTGGATTTAACTCCATGGATTTTGTGTATTTTGTGTTTATCGTTTAATTTCTTCTTTTTCCTTAAAAGGGTAATACCACACGGGACTATTTACCCAGCTTGTACATTGGAAATATTTTATCGTAGTAGTGGCTTATTATTTAAATATTTCTTCTTGAGAATGTTAGTAGATTAGGCAATCCAGATCACTTGATCTAATACGGCTGTCCAGAGTGTGATCCAAAAAGATCACGTCGTGAAAGTTGAAGAATTTCTGTGGCCAACGGTAAATGTTATTTTTTTGGAAATGACAAATGACAGATTTGACTTGTCTGTTTTATTGTCAGTAACGGATATATGTAATCTTAAAAACCAAATACCTGTTACAATTTATTGAAATAATGCTGAGAAACAAAAATATTGAGAAAATATAATCATGATTAATTAAAAGTGTATAACTTCAGCTTTTACAAAAACGGTATAATTTAATACCACATGTAGCTTTTAATACGATTTTTTAATCATAATTATTCAAATGAAGGCTTAGGACAATACTGAATTTATTTGTATATTTTGGTTTGTATACGGAATACGAAATGGAAAATACATCAATAATTTATAGATTCTAAAGGTAATTTTTTGGTAAATTTTTAGTTATACTTAGTAACACTTTTAATTTTCTAGGTGTTTGCGGAGGTGTTTATTTATTGTGATGATCTCTTTTGTCGAGTTTTATTATAACTTACTATGTCTCGACAAGAAAAAGCCAAATCCGTTACATTCGTAAGTACCTTAATATTGTTCTCTATAGTTATATATTAATAAAGTTATATTAATTTTTTTTAATATGGGTAATATTATAATCTAACAAGGAAGTGGTAGAAGATTAAAGGATTGTGTCAGTACATACTTAATAACGTTTTAAATATCTATCTCTATTTTATTAATTACCTATATTCAAACAATTATTAAAGTACTTTAAAAGGCACTTAAATTTAAAAATATGTACAAATGATAAATTTTCCAAACTGAATATTGAAATATACATAACATTTTGAGTGTAATGTTAACTCTCATTCATGAATGTTTAGATTACAATTTTTAGTGAAATTTGTTTAGTAATTGATTTATAGGTATATAATTCATGCAATGTAAATATATTCTATGAGACCTAGATAAATTTGTATTACTATCATTGATAGTATTTTGTCATTATTTACTAGTTAATGATGAATATATCTCACCCCCGCTAAAAAAGTGTCACAACTCAAAAAATTCCATTAGTCATTTTTTTTATTTAGCGATAAATAGTTGAATAAAAAAAATTACTTTTTTGTAGAAGAAACATCTATTATTTTTAAAGCATGCTGTATGTTTAAGTCACTAATGGAATTTTTTTAGGTTGTGACACTTTTTTGGCTGGGGTGTGATATGTAAACAAACACTTTTATTTAAACCAATGCTTTTAATTTTTCCATATGGAGGGTAGAAGGAAGGAGAACCGTCTTGTATGGGGGACAAGTTGAAAAAGTGTCCACCTGTAAACATCAAATTATAATTCAAAGATTCACCGAAATGGCACTCGTGTAGCTAATGGAAATAATGTGAATTTAGCATGTGAATGTGAATTTAGAATTATATTTCATATGTATGTTTGTCTATGATATAATAATTTAAAAATACGCCCTGTAATAAATTCCTGTAATTCCTGTAATAATTTCTTTCCTTTTTTAATTTTGTATCTTACTATTCATGGCACTTTTTTTAAAATCTTTCCACTTGCTACTATGGCGCCACCTTAATTTGCTCCCTTTCGATGGACACTTTTTAATACATTCAGATGGTTCTCCTTCCTTCTACCCTCCATATTTTTCGATGTGGCAAATTAAATCTTAAGTGATACCCCTTTTTGATGCAATATTGATTTCCATGTATCTTTAGTGGAATTCACTGTCAGATGGCAGTGTTAGAGAGATATAGTAATAATTTGTTTATCGGAGAATAACTAGCAATGTTGCAAATTTTGAGCCAATTTTTCCAGAAAACTGCTTAAAATGACTGTGCACAAAAAGCAAGGTGTTATTTTGTATGAATTTATATTATTTTTTAATGAAAATATAAAAAACTAGTAGCGTAACCTCAAAACTCAAAGATACTATAGTATTAGAAATAACTTACAATTGCAGTAGGATTGGCAACATTGTTATTTTATATCTGTGTACTGCTATCTGAATGTGAATTCCACTATCGGGTTTTTTGTAGTCTACACTTTTATCTACCCAATCTTATCATTACATTTGTTTGTCACCTAAGATTTGTGCCATTCACATGCTCTAACTGTTCATTTTAATAATATCACAAAAAGTCATTCTAATTATTAGAAATACCTACTATTGTAAAAACTCAGACCATTATACACTGACATTAAGACTTCAGTTCTTGCTGCTGAATAATTCAATCTAATTGCTAAGTAGTACATATTATCTATAGTCCTATCTTTTATTATCTTTTTGATATCAAAAATAATATTTTGATAAGTTTACTTTTATGTATTGAATATTTGAACTCTATCTAGATGCGAAAAGCTTACTGTACATTTTTATAGAAAATCCTAAAACAGTCAAATCTAAATTATTAAAATTTTTCAATGTGATCCCTACCTTCAACCCCCTTCGAGTGACAATTACAACCCTATATTTTCTAAATGGGAAGTATGGACTTGTGATACATCATTCTCTATGGTAACTTGAAAATAAAAACGAAAACGATTTTGAAGCTCAATTTATTCAATAATGTATTCATTTAACAGAACATTTAGAAGACAATGTTAAATCTGCCTTGCAGATACTTCATGTGAGAGATCAAGACCAAGAACTCTTAAATGTCCTGTCCATTTTATGGCTGAAGTGTGACATAACAGTAAATGTTAGTCCCTTCTGCAATTAGCCTGTTTCCTATGAATATTTTAAAATAATCCACCAGAGGCCCTACTAGTGGGGGGTATATACGTTTTAATTTTCCATTTGACAGTAACGTTAAACGTACCTAATAAAAATGGAATTAACGGAAGATGATATGTACCTGGAGCGAAATTAAAATTTGCACAAGTTAAAAATCATCTTGTTCATGATTTAAAACGATATTTCAGGTAATAAAAATATACTTGTAGAAACGTTAGTTGTTATTGATAATACATCTAAATTGTTGTAAAAGAATTAAATATTTTTTGTTATATTTAAGAAATTAAGAAATGTATTACAAATAGTAAAAAATATCAATAATATCAAAACTCACATAAAATATTTAAATCTCTGATATATTATCAATGATATCTATCCATTCTACATGTATATTTTTATTACCTGAAATAGGTAAATCCCGAACAAGATGATTTTTAACTTGTGCAAATTTTGATTTTGCTCCAGGTACTTCATCTTTCGTTAATTCCATTTTTATTAGGTATGTTTAACGTTACTATCAAATGGAAAATCAAAACATATGTACCCCCCACTAGTGCGGCCTCTGCTGGATTTTTTTTAAATCTTCAGAGGAAACAGGCTAATTGATTTTGGATAAACTTTATCTTTTTCAGATATACTTTTAGGGCTAACTGCTACTTAAGAATTTAAGTAAGACTTGGGAAATATGTGTGACTGCACCGCGTCGTAAGTCGTTCTTAACGTAAGTCGAAATGAAGGTTTTACTTAAGTCCTCCTTATGTGAAAGTGAGGTTATGTCTCGACAGACCAAATTATCAAAATATAGAGAAGTTACTTTATAAAATCAAACAAAATGGAATTAACAATGAATATAGATCCTTCACGAAATGGAATTAAATGAATTTGGTGTTGCCAGGAATATAATTCCCAGACAAGATTTTTACAACAGCCTATCCGATTATAAATTTTTTAAAAAGTTTCGATTACGAAAAGAAACAGTCAGATTTCTATTAGCACTATTAGAAGATCGATTGGAGTGGCCATCTGACATGTAAGTGAATACATACTTCAGACTATATTGTACAACTATGAAAGTCCTGCTCAACACTGCCAGGGCTAGCTTCCCGACTATCTACGACTTCAAGAAATATGCACTCTGATGACAGTTCTTGAGTTGCATCACCTCCAAACTCTTCGCACAGGCCCTCAACGGTTTTTTTTATTGGTTATGTCCAACAAGATATCCAAGCATGGGTCAGTCTTGGGTATAAATGTTCCACCCCCCAGTGGCTCTTTGCTCCTGTCTGTTTTCGGCAGCAACTTCTATCAAATGAGCCTTTTTATTTGTATATAATTTTTTTAAGGTCTCTTTGTTTCTGGGTATAGCTGCAGGCGCATTATCATTGAACTCTTATTATTTTATCCCACGCAGCATCTTTTTCTGCCCATGTTATACATCAAATATAAACTTTCGTCGTTATTGAAATTAGGGCCGCGGCGGGCCTTTATAGTTTTTGATCATTTTGATCACTGAGAGCCGCAACTTTTCATTACTTCATTATATTGTTCATATTTTATATTCTCATTATTATCAGTCACATTTCAATTTTTAACAAAACCAAAATCCCTGTCAGCCTGTCCACATCCTGTCTTTAGTCGACTTAGCTAAATAAGACACGGTGCAGTTGAATTACACCAAGTTTTACTTGAGGAATAATAAGTATTACTTAGAAGAAGAAACGGTGCAGTTGGCCCTTAGTGATTTTATTTAGTTAAATGGTTATTTTTTATATTAGGAATTTCATAAAGACCTTTAACTTTTATTAACTGTATGGAATACCACTCTAATGTTAGTAAATGTAAAGTCCATTTTTATAATCATGTCACGCCTTAACATTTTTTAAGTTACACATTGTAGATAACACTGTTGACAGAAAAAGTGCTTAAATCAAGAATTCATTATTTAATCATACCTATAGATAGGGATTAGTTATCTTATCATTAAATTGAAAATACGATAAAACATTTGGTTTGTACTGTTGTCTTATGACTTCGTAACGGAGTATTTGTTGCTAAAATGAATACGAAAAAAAGTGAAAAATCAGAAAAAAAGTCTATTCGCATGTCTTTGAAGAAAAAACGTAGTAAAACTGTCAGCGAGGTAAGCATTTTACATATCAACGTATTCAATAAAGCTTAGAAATAAGTAGAATTTAATAAATAAAGAAATTCTATTAAAAATTAACATTTGTCGGTTTTGTGGTCAATAAGGTTTCTTGTCTGCTTTAAATGAGCTTTTATTACTAAGGAAATATGTTGACTAAAATATTGCTGAACGGGGAAGTCGACATTAATTATTTACCTAATTGTAGTACCACCGATGGAGGGCGTTAAACTGCATTGAAAATATGATTATTTTTTTATCCAAACTTTATTCCTTAAGAATAACTTGGTGTAATTCAACTGCACCGCGTCTTATTTAGCTAAGTCGCCTAAAGACAGGATGTGAACAGTGATTTTGGTTTTGGTAAAAATTGAAATGTGTCAGATGTGACACTAATTCAATTGATATATTGATGATAATGAGAACAACAATATAAATAGTATAAAGCAGTAATGATATAATCAGCGATGGGGTCTAAATCACTTTCCTGTAGCAAATAAACAGGTCAGCAATTGAATGATGGGAGCCACAGCATTGCTTCTGAAAAAAAATAATTAAATCATAGCAAGTTACATGCGGTTGTACTTGTTCAGTTGTACAAAATAGAGCCTGAAGTTTGTATCCACTTACATGTCAGACAGCCACTCCGATCGATCTTCTAACAGTGTTAATAGAGATCTGACTGCTTCTTTTCGTAATGGAAACTTTTTGAAAAATTTGTCCCTTGTCTGGGAATCATATTGCTGGGAACAACTCTAATTAACTTCCATTTTGTTTGATTTTATGACCCAACCTCTCTATTTTTTGACAACTTGGGCTGCCGAAACAATCTCACTTTCACATAAATAGGACTTGAGTAGAACCTACACTTCGTTAAGAAAAACTTACAACTCAGTGCAGTTACACATTTCTAAGTCCTACCTAAATGTTAAACTAACACCGGTGCAGTTGGGCCTTAGTCTTTGTTTTCAAATAAGAGTGGGGTGGTGAGGAGGAACATATAACATATATTACTCCAGTTCTCAACCAACAAAATATTTATAAATTCCAAGTTAAAAGCGGTAATGTGAATATAAAGGTGTGTAATGTGTAAATGTGTAAATTATTCTTAAAAAAAACAGATTTGTTTACAAGCTTGTTAACAAAATTGCGATCATCTAATAGGGTATTTGGAATCTTATAATGTAAGAATATGATGTTATCTCATTTTAATGTATCTTGCATGGTATGTGGTTGCCAATTAACTAAATGTCATAAAAATATGAATCGGCAAGTTTTTAAAATTCTGTTTAAAGTTTATGTAATGAGTTACAAAACAGCAATAACAAACTAATCAAATATTGGGTGGTTAATTGCTTAATTTAGAAACAGTAGGTGATGCCAAATTTTATATTGTAAGTATATCTTGCTTCCTTTTACTTGTAAGAGCTACTCTCAGCTTAACATTGATACATTAAAAAAAAATGGTTTCAACCCTTACTATGTGGAATCTTTTGATAATTATTTTATAAAATCAATAAATAAATTCCACAACAGAAATATAACATATATTACTCGACCGGTCACAAATAACATTTTCATCGTCAGGAGTAAATTATAGAATTTGACTAAAATAAACAAATACCTCATTTTTATATGTATACATTATTTGCTATTTAAAAGACAATCTAATAATGGAGAATGTAGAGTATCTATCTGTACATTTATATGACCCGACAGACATTGTCCTGTCCTAATATTGTCTTGTCAATAAGATATTATGCAAGCGGTCGTTTTCTGCCTGCTGAGTAGAGTATCAGAGTAGCTTTTGTTTATTTCAATCTTCTATAAATGCCATCATTACAATTAGCTAATCTCCAAGTAACGATACTATACAGAAATTTTTAATTTTAATTTACCGCCATTTTTTGTCCAAAGTAGAATTTTTAAAATAATTTTTTCCCGAGCAATTTTCCTATATTTTAACAGTTATTCTGCTATTCGGGATGGAGACAAATACAAAAAATCAAAAACCATGAAAATCGATTCAGCCATTCTCCAGTTAGGTATAAGTGTTCGAACAAACCCGACTCATTAAGATATTAGGCAAGCAGTCGTTTTCTGCCTGCTGAGTAGAGTGTCAGAGTAGCTTTTGTTTATTTCAAACTCCTATAAATGCCATCCTTACAATTAGCTAATCTCCAAGTAACGATAACTATACAGAAATTTTTAATTTTAATTTACCGACATTTTGTGTCCAACGTAGAATTTTTAAAATAATTTTTTTCCGTGTTATGGAACGGGATAAAAAGTATCCTATGTCCGTCTCCTGGTTCTAAGCTACCTCCTCACCAATTTTCAGCCAAATCGGTTCAGCCGTTCTTGAGTAATAAATAGTGTAACTAACACGACTTTCTATCATATAGAGCGTGGGCCACAGAAAATAATCTACCCCGATATTTGGCAGTATTCCTTAGATTTCAAGGAAATTAGGAAATACGTCCATTTTTGTTCTAAGGGGGACACATTTTTACGATACAGGCATCTGTCATTTGTCAACCCCCTCCCTTCCACTTCACCAACCCCTTATTTTTAAATAGGGAATATACCATGTGCGGCACATCATTAGAAAGGCATTTAGATGGAGTATTCAGACATAATGATCGACCACGATTTTTTTCGATATTTACACCATCTTTGCAAAAAAAAGTCCAACACCTCTTGAAAATGAAACGCAACTCCTATGGTTTGCTAATGTGTCATTTTTTCTGTCACATCAAAAGTAAATTGAAACAATTATTGCAAAAAATTAGTAACTTGATACTAAGACAATTTGTTTAACAATGTTATTAGTTAGTTTTTGAATACTTCCAAAATGGTATATTCTAATGCAGAACAAGTTGAGATTATTTCCATATTTTTTTAAAACGGGAAGTGTGCAAGAAGAACAGCGAATTTATTTAGGTAGTTTTCCAATTAAAGCGCATAAAGCGACTCAGTGGCGCACAATGCCCAGGTGTGTTAATGCTTAATTGAAACGACTTAGCAACCATTGCAATGCCGACAAAAGTATATTTCTGTAAAATAAATTTGTATACACAATTTTCGATTTGATTATTCAATTGAAAATTATTTATTAATAAGAAGTACGGTACCTTCACCCATATTTAGATTTACTCTTAAACAAAATTTAAATTCGGTTTTTAATCTTTTCCAAAAATTACGTCGAAAGTTTTAGAAATTATTTCAACAACAAACAATATTATTAATAATAGTGTAAACAAAATTCTTATCAACACCTAGTTAAAGAAAAAACAATAGACCGTTTTAACGGAAGACATCTTGTGGTAGCGGCGACCGTTGTCCACCTATAGATTTATATAGTAATTAATAGAAGCTAACTGTAATTCTAGAAGGAGACTGTAACTTAGATCTTGGACAAATGTATCTAAGATTACAGGAACGATATATTTCTTCACTTTTTTTAGGGACTCGTAGAGATAACGAGGACACATATAGGTCTCGTATAGTGAACGAGTAAACAGTGACACTTTTAACGTAATTTTGTAAATCTACCAGTTCTATGGGTACAGTTTCCTTTTAAAATTACAGCTAGCTTCTATTAATTACTATATAAATCTCTAGGTGGACAACGGTCGCCGCTACCACAAGATGTCTTTCGTTAAAACGGTCTATTCTCATATTTTCTGCTAATGAGTTGGTATCAATGCGCGCATCACCTCCAAAGCAGTACTTTTCAAAGTGTTCGATTGTGCGAAGCGTTGCTGTAGTTGGAACCATAGAGAAATAAAAAATAAGAGAGGTGTTAAACGTGTAGTGTTCTGTGGCACAGAGTTACCACTAGCGCCTACCTTGGCTATAGGTATGAACTATCACTTAAGACGCGCGCTTTTTGAATTTTTAAGCTTTCAGGATACGCGTAATATTGTACAATATTTGCAATTAAATGATTTTGCACTTTAATATTATTTGTTTTCTAGTCTTTTAAGTCGAGGCTTAAAAGACTAAAAAATAACATTATTGTGCTAAATCATTCAGCTGCAAATATTTTATTAGCTATATTATAATATTATAGGGAATTATGGTAGGAGAATAAAAAAAAACCCTTTGCAAGTGAGAAAATATTAATTTAACATCTTTCACAAAATAAAATATCTAAAATAACATACTAAAACAGTCAATAGAAAATGAATAATGAAATAAATCAAATACAAAAAAAAACAATCTCAAACAAATAATCTTACTAAAAAAAAACAGTTAGAATAAAATAAACCAAATACATAAAAAACAACAACAACAATGACAACAAATAATCAAATAAATCACAGTTTTAGCCTTAAGTTTAAACAAACTAGGTTTCAATGAAAAAACAATACTTATTTCTATAAAAAACAGCCTCAAAGATTTAAAAATAAATAAAACAATAACAATTACCAACTTAAACTAATAAATATCAATATATCTTAATTCACTAGGTATTGATGGATAAGTTCGGCACCATCAGTTAGAGGCTAAACTAAACTAAACAAAAACAGTTAAAATAAAATAAATCAAATACACAAAAAATAGCTTTCAACAAATAATCTTACTAAAAAAACAGTCAATATAAAATAAATCGAATACATAAAAAACAGCCTCCAACAAATAATCAAATTAATCACAGTTTTATTCTTAAGTTTAAACAAACTAGGTCTCAATAAAAAAAACAATACTTATTTCTATAAAAACATCCCAAAATATTTAAAACTAAATAAAACAATAACAAATTCCAACTTAATCTAATAAATATCAATATATTTTAATTCACTAGGTAGTAATACTTTTGTAAAAACATGTAAATCTTGGTCTCTTACAGCTTACAGCAATAAAAAATTTAATATAAATTCTAGGCATGAAGAAAAATATGTGAAACTAGTTTTATCTTAAGAATACCGTCTTAAGGTCTATGAATTTTATAGTATGCACTGGTTTTCAAGATAAATGCTGAATTTTTTTTAACTTCTTATTGTCTTACTTTTTGTATGTATGTATGAATGTATTGTATGTATGTATTGTATGAATTGATACATCAAGTATTTGACTTTTAATTTAATTTTCTTGTATCAAAATTTAAATACCTATTAGTGTGTGTTCGGTTACGGTAAACACTTGTTTTATATCCTTTGTTTTATAGATTTGTCTTTTGTCTCCATTATTTATGCTGGTCAAAAACTGATCCAAATATACTGAGTCATAATTACAATTATATCTTAATATGGAACAAATAGTTGCCATTCCATTTGCCAGTTATTCAAATAGTCTACCAGAATTCTCTGAACTTACCATCAATAATCAAGGACATTGCATAAAAATTAACATCAAATAGGTATCAGGTTAAATACCTAGGACTAGAAACTGATTCTCATCTGCACACTTATACACTAATCTACCTGGAGGCATCTTGAAGCACACACAAATATTATACAGCAAGCACATAAATGATACAATGTTCAAAATATTGAAGCACTTCACATATGTAAGTAGTAGGTACCTTCAACCTACAACTACATCCTAAATTACATTATTACATCTAGTACCGTACTTAGTTCCTACATATTTTGGGACAAGAACTTATGGAAAATCTTCGTTATTGTCTGCAAAAAAAAACGATAAAATGAAAAATAATCTTTACATTATTTTATGAAAACCTAACCACAAACGTTAAAAGTAAAAATATGCTTTTTTTAACTAACCTATGATAAATGATAATGAATCCTGTGATAATAACTAATACTAATAATTAGAATAGTTGATGCACTTTGCAGAAATGCCAAGAAATTAATAAATTGAAAAATTCCAACGATAAATATCAAATGTAAATAATGTTGAAAATTTGAAAATGACAAGTTTCGTGTAGTGGGAGGCAGGGTTTGTTAGTTCAGCAAGTTGCAGTGAAGCGCCATGCGCTACAGGTTGCGCACAAACTTTGTTCCAGCTCCTTCCATATGTTTTAAAACCTCTCTTATTATTTCTCTATGGTTGGAACATTCACCGTTGAGCACTACGCCGCATAATGCGCTTTAATGATGTAATTGGAAAACTACCTTAATCAGCTTCATGAAGACAGGCAACTTCATCACTTATACGTATTACAGCTAATGATAAAACTTCTTCAAACAGGATCAATAGGTAAACAAAAAAAGAACAATGAAAATAGGGTTAGGTCTGAATCGGCAGAAGTAGGAATTTTAGGTGATATTAATTTAGATCCTACAACAAGTACAAGAAAATTGACCGAAGAATCTGTTTTTTTGCGCACTGCCGTTCGAAGGGTTTTGTAACATCATAAATTTCATCCCTACAAGATAAATTCGGTGAAGGAAATAAATGAAGATGACCCAGACAGACGACTACAATTTTGTGAGATGACTGACAAAATAAATAATAATGCAAACTTTTTATTCAATATTTGTTTTTCGGGCGCATGTTCCTTTTTTGTAAATGGTACCGTAAATCGAAACAATTGCCGCTACTGGGAAAATCCTAGAGTATTCCACGAAACACATACCCAAAGGAATTTATGGGGATCGTATTGTTGGGCCATTTTTCATTGATGGCAACTTGAATGGAGAAATATGTCTCCATTTATTAGAGGAGGCTATTGATCCTGCTCTCACAGATATAATCGAAAATGATAATAGGTACTTAGAAGATGATCTCTTTTTCCAACAAGACGGCGCACCTCCATATTACAGTAGAGCTGTAGGCAATATCTTAATGAACGATTTCCTAGGCAATGGATTGGAAGGAGAGAGGCCCTATTGAATGGCCTGCAAGAACCCCCTATTTAAAACCCCTCGATTTTTTTTTCGTGGGGTTATTTAAAGAGCAAAATTTATAAAACCGAACCGCTTCGTTGGAAGAACTAAAACGACGAATAGTACATGAATGCAGTCTAATAACTCCTGAAATGCTTCAAAACGTTCGACGTAATTTCGAACAGCGACTCTACAATTGTATGGAAGTCGATGGACACCATTTTCAACATCTAATTCATTAATTCGATATTATCATATCGTAACTTCTAATTTAATTCATTTTCGTTATAGTATTACAATTAATTATCATATTGCTTTTGCAATATTTGTTTTAATTTACTTTTGATGTGACAGAAAAAATGACACATTATCAAACCATAGGCGTTGCGTTTCATTTTTAAGAGGTGTTGTACTTTAAATTATTTAAGACTATTTTGCAAAGATGGTGTAGATATCGAAAAAAATTTTGGGCGATCATTATGTCTGAATTCTCCTTCTAAATGCCTTTCTAATGATGTGCCACACATGGTACACAGTTAACAGAACCAAACAAGAGCCCTGGGTGGGCGTGTCCATGTCGCTGTAGTTGTATTCTTGTAATAACAATCGATATTTTGTATCGATGACCAAATATCGATACTATAAGTGTCAACTGTCAAAAGATATGTAAACAAAGTCAAACTTGCCAAAAATGTAACCCTAATTATTAATAAAAAAATATGTATAGGACCAAAATTAAAACTACCATCTTTTCTAAATGTCTATATTTTCAAATTTCATGACTGTAGTAATGTCGTTAAAAAGGGTCAAGTTTGTATTGGAAGCAACAAAATATGAACTGGTTTTGTAGCTTATTCCTACATCTATCTGCTTACACATCAGGATCTTTTGGAGTAGAACCGTCGAATCCAGTCATTTGTTAACTATGTGTTTAATTCAAATTAATAGTGTGACCAATTTCGTATATTTAGATTTGTCATTTTTTCCAGAGTTCTCTTAACAACGGCCGAAAGTTAAAGTGTATAACAGTGTTAATATTGGAATATACACTTCACCACTACCAATTAACTAAGTCTTATATATTTGGTTGTTGCTATAAACAAGAATGTATGGCAATAATTTTGTGTGATTTGTCAAATATATAAATATATTAAATGCTGTTCTACTTCAACTTTAATTCATTTGCTTTATTCAAACACAACAGTTAGATATTAGAAACTATTATTTAATCAACATCATTGTTAAGTTTCACATTACAAAAGAACCAATTACTAAAATAAAAAGGTAGATATTTCATTAGCATATGTAACAAATTACATTCCAAGTTAAGTTCAAAAAAATGAAATTAATCTCAAAATTGATGTGCAAAACATAGTTATATTTTTTGTAAATGATATTATTTATTCAGTTGGGTTCACAAATAAAACAATTTTTCATTTTTTAAATTTAATACATACTTATAATTAAATATTAATACAGGGGTTCCAATTGAAAAAAATTGTAGATGACTTCATTAATTGAAAGTATTATACATTATATTTGAAAAGACATTACATTGCAAGCAAAATTCAACATGTATTGCATTAAAATTGTTTATTTAGCTAATAATGAACCATATGTATTATGTCTTATATGTTCATGTAATGAATTTATGTGTTACTTTATAGCACAAGATATTAAAGATGAACAAAATAATACACTGTAATTTACAAAAATGTTATTCAGTTTATTATTCATCACTTTCATATCCATCACTCTTACTTTCATATTCATCACTCCCACTTTCATCTGATGAACTAGTGTTGACAGTGAAACACATATTTTCCAACACATCTTCTAATAGTCCATCATTCCTCCACATTTCCTCAGCTATATGGTACACATGGTCGCAGTGTTTGTTCCATTCCGAAGAACCAACTTCATCAAAGGCTGCTCGAACTAATTGTTCTATTTGAGTAGCACGTTGAGAAACATTTTTCATTGCCACTTTTCGTTTAACGCTACTCCATATTAGCTCAATCGGATTGAGGTCACAGTGATATGGCAGTAACCGTACCACAGTATGTCCATGTTTTTTCAACAACTCATCCACATAGTATGTTTTAGAATGGTTGAAACGTTTGATGAGATCCAGAAGTTCTGCTTTAATCATATCATTTGTTGTTGAGATGCCATTTGTTTCAAGCTTCAGAGTTGATTGGGTTGGTGGCTTATTAATTTGAACACTGTGGTAAGGGGCATTCTCCATAATCACAATAGCATTATGAGGTACGTTTGGTATTAGTTGTGTTTCTAACCAGTTCATAAAATTTGTATGGTTCATATCATCGATTTGCTTTTTGACTTGAAAATTAGTAGTCCATTCTTCACAAACCCATAACGTCTACCAGCGTGTACTATTATGTACCGTTGACCAGCTCAGTTGGATGTATACACTCCAGGTTCATCTTCCGATTGCCAGCATTTACTAACGCCATATGATGGATGGATATAAGTTTAATCCAAATAAGTTATTGGCTTCTTGTTGTGACCAAGAGCATCATTATCCCTCAACCTTCTTAAATAACGAGCCCGCCAAGCTACAATATCATTACGTTCCATCAAAGTTTTTCTTTTATAGTGGCATTTTTTATATTGAAATCCAATATTTTTTAAGTGCTTTCTTAAGGTGACTGGACCACCAGAGTAATCTACTTTATTTTTCATTTTATTTACCAGAATATTTATTGTTGGAACTTGTTTATCAACCGTATAGCATTCATGTACGGTTCTTTTCAAAAATGACCACACACCAGCAGCTTTCTGTCTACCAAAAAATTCCACAACGTTTTTAATAACATTGCGAGCTTCACTGTGGACTGTTTTTCTTGATTTTGTGTACATTTTGTTGAGGAAAATTGAACTGAAAGAAAAACGAACATTATTAGGCCTGATAAATATTATAGTACATACCTTACTATGTTAATTATCAAATTAGTCTTAATAAAGATTGATTGTCCTGTAATTTATGAAGCAAATAATAACGTATAAAAATATAGAAGCAGATTATAAAATAACAGCTGACATCAAATAGAATGCAGTCCAGTGTTGCCGATGTAAAAATAAATATTATCCGAACTTACAATTCAAATTATCAGAATTTGTCAAAATTACCAAAAGGACACAGTGTTGTCTAAATAAAAGTCTGCGACCCTAGTCAATATTGAAAATCCCCCAAAACAATAGCTGTTTTATATATTATCCTTTCTGCAAAACACTGGAAAAACTATTTGGTTAGCGAAATTGTCTAAAAATCGGATAATTATCCTCACAATGACAACACTGATACAGACACTAAAATTGATGTATATTGATGAAATCACTCGGTCATATTATTTCGATTATGTTAACAATTACTAATGTACAATCGTTAACATTGGCTCCTGATTGGCTAGTTGCGATGACCTTTGTTTTAGTTCGCATATTTTCCGGGGCTCTTGTTTGCTTCTGAGGACTGTATTCCCTATTTAAAAATAAGGGGTTGGTGAAGTGGAAGGGATGGGGTTGACAAATGACAGATGCCTATATCGTAAAAATGTGTCCCCCTTAGAACAAAAATCGACGTGTTTCCTAATTTCCTTAAAATCTAAGGAATACGCCAAATATCGGGGTGGATTGTTTTCTGTGGCCCACGCTGAATATAGATGTACGTCGAAAATTATCTAGTTGTTGATCTCCGAGGTTTGCTCGAATGCTCGACGATTTCGCATTGCCAACCGAGCCGTTTCACGGGCTGCCTCGCTTAGCTCTTGTGATTGAGAAGCGCGAAGTCGAGCCATACTAACGCGGCGCTCTTCACGTGCAATTCTTGATCTTCTCCAGTCCTTTCATTCGCAATGTTTCGAATCCTAGTTGCATTACGACTTTGTCGGGAAAGATTCGATCGTCTTGGTCGCGGCATTGTTAATGATAATATCGGCACAATAAGCTAATAGAAACCATAGAGATACTACAGATAGAGGCAACAATCCAGCTCGGAACCCGTCAGCTTATAAGAGAGAGATAGAAAGTCAGAGGTTCAGGTTGTCTTTCTCTAATGGCGCGCATGTTATAGACGAGAGACAAAGACAGAAAAACCTCTAACGTCTGTCGTTTTCTCTATCACCGGAGTTCAGACGGACATTCCCACTTACATAGCTGCCTATGGCTTGTTGCCTCTATCTGTAGTATCTCTATGATGGAAACTCGAAACAAACACATCAACCGGTCAACCTCCAAATTTCTAATTGTCAAATTTTCAACCATACTTAACCACAGACAACATTACGTTTAGTTGTCAGTTGCGTTTTGTTATTCCATGTCAGAATATTAAATTTCAATTAATCGCCATTTTTTGTCCAAAGTAGAATTTTTCCCACGGGAACGGGATAAAAAGTATCCTATGTGTGTCTCCTGGTTCTTAGCTATCTCCCCACCAATTTTCAGTCAAATCGGTTCAGCCGTTCTTGAGTTATAAATGGTGTAACTAACACGACTTTCTTTTATATAATATATATATTGAAGATCTTTTTTATATTTTTTAATTTATAATGACTAAGAAATTTTGTAAAAGACTAAGTAAAAGTTCAATGGTATTATTTAATGTGGGGTGATGATTTGATTCAATTAAATCCTTTGCATAATTTGACTTATCTGGATGTTTATTTATATAGCAGCTAAGATGTTCACTATATCTTATTTCAAGATTCCTTTGTGTTTCACCGATATAAAACTGCATTAAAATAAAAACATCTGATCTTATAGATACCTGATTTTTGTAAAAAAGCTTATTTCCCTTCAGCATTTGACTCACTATTTTTGTGAGTACAGAATGCAATATTATCCTTCGAGTTATGTGATATAATCTTTTAAATTTGAGTAAAAATGTTGCCAAAGTGATTTATATTGCTTCATTTTATTTTGGAAAAATTGAATTGATGATCTTCTTTATATCATGTTATCAATCATATTGTACATATATCCATTTAATATTGCAATTTGTTTAATTATTATAGAAGTCGAAGATGATAATAGTTTAATACTATTATAACGCCTTACAAAGTTTTTGAAAAATATTTTTCAAAAAACAGAGACCGTTCATTAAGAAGCAACAACTACTTCTCGGGCTATATGCCTATAAGTTAAACGGGGTTATGGAATATCTGCAAGATATAACCAACCATTCTGGTTTGTAATTTGAAGGGACAACATCACTTGTATACCGGTTTCTGCGTATTTGCGCCTCATCACAAGGCATATTTCATCCATCCAGAAGCTCTGAAAGCATAATCTTGGACTGGAGACAACGCAGAAACCACGTCAATGCATTAACCCCAGTGAAGGAAATGCTAAGAATGCATAGCGACATTCCCACATCTAACCACAAACCAAAATTCTATATTGACAAAAAACCATCTCGGTTTTGTAGTTATTTACTTAATTACAGTCTTCTGTAAAATTGTCATATTTTAGTAAAGCGTGTTATCAATAGATGTCGAAGATAATAGTTTAATACTATTTTAACGCCTTACCAAGTTTTTGAAAAATATTTTTCAAAGAACTGTAATTAAGTAAGATTTTGGTTTGTGGTTAAATGTATGTATCGCATTCTTAGCATTTCCTTCACTGGTGTTAATGGATTGATGTGCTTTCAGCATTGTCTGCAGTCCAGGATTATACTTTTTTATTTGTATCAACTGCTATCATTTACTACTGACGATGAAAATGTTATTTGTGAAACCGGTCGAGCAATATATATTATATTTCTGTTGTGGAATTTGTTTTTTATCGATTTTATTTCATAATTAAACATTGATGTTTTCCAGCAATTTTTGGCATAATAAATATAAAATTTTTCCTTTGTTTATTTAAGCACACAACTCGCACAAGGAATGTATGTACATTCATTCATTCAACCATTTTGTTTTTTTTTAAGAAATTGGAATGTTTTATGATTTCAACATTGTTTGTTTTTCGATTATATTGTTTTATTCTGCTATAAAAAATTTCATAACACTAGTGCAGTGGCGAATTTCAACATTTTGGTGCAGGTTCTATACAGTTTGCCGCACCATAAATTAGCGAAAAAAAAATTTAGATGATAACTAAAAAAAATTTTACATACAGTGTAACAAAACTATCTGAGGCTGCGCGGCGTCGGTAAGGGGTGGGGAAATATGACCGATTCAATTAATAAAAGTAGGTACCAGTGGCGTAGGGTACTTAATAAAAGTATTTAAAACATTTTATAATTAGAAAAATGAACAAAAACAAAACACTACACTGTTTAAGATCACAAAAATGACTAAAAATACAAAAGTTTGGGAGGTCACATAAAACTGGAAATACAATGATAAACACTGACAAAACTAACGACACTGGATTGATTGATTGATTAGTTCGGCACCACCAGTCAGAGGCTTAGAGACCTCGGCACCTCAGCGAGGTTGGTTATACCGTTCATGTGAAGAGACTAGTAGCCCTTATCAGGCTCAACAGTCTTTTTACTAGGTCCTTCTTGGAGAAATCATCCCTTGGATACTCTAGTCGATAATCAATATCAATTGATAGTCGTATTGAGTAGTAGGAACACACGCACGCGCATGCCAACACCAAGTCAGGTGGTTGCATAGCAACGTGCCGTACGATGGATCTTCTCCAATTGATTGCCACTCTTTACGGGATGTTTCAAACCAATATTTTTACGTCCAATAAATTGGCCTCAACAATGACGTTAAGCGACAAAATAGTTTTTATCGAAAAGAAACGGCATAGTGTACAAAAGTAACCTTTAGTAAGACAATAAAATGCCGTTATTTTTTTCTTGACCAGGTGATATCTTTTTCTTCCGCAATGAGATCAAAGTTAAAAAATGGTGGAAGGACAATTTTCGAAAAAAATCAATCGGCAGAGGTTACAACTGTTTCTCTTAATATCAATACTAAAAACTATGTTTAATATTACTATCTACCTAAGAAACTATGGTGAGCATTTTCGTCGCGGCGTCTCAGAAACGCTCATAAGGCGACATATTTGTGACTTCGCCGCAGTATACGTGAAATGATGACATACGTTTTTTTTTTCATGTAGGTAATGTATTCTTATGATTTATAGCACATTTTTGCTAATTAAAATTTTAGTCAAGTTCCCTATATTGGGTGGAACTTTTTAATTTATTCAGTCAAGTCAAAAAGCAATAAAACGTAACGAATTAATATCCCTAGTTACAGTATCTGCTTTTTCGTACAAGGTAATTCAAGAGGTTTTGAACAGTCTATATCTCAAAAATTACGTGAACAACGATATTGAAATTTGGTTATGCCCACGTTTATATTAAATATACTTTTTTAAGATAAGGTACTTTTTTAATGTCTTCCCTCACTTACATCTCATATGGTGATTCAAGCGAGTTCTGATTTCACCGTCTTAATTTGAATGTCTATAAAACGAATTCTTACAAAATAAATAATATACAAGATTGTCATATCTAAAATTTGATATGACTCAATTTACAATTATTAGAGGATTATCTTATACAAGCCAAATTTATTTTATATACAATAATTATTTATATATAGATAATACAAAATCCTTCAAGTTCAAATTGCTTATTAAATGTAATAAATCTCAATATTTATAAATCTAAAAGCACTTTCATTTTTTCGTTTATGTGAGGTTAGGTCTTGTCAATAATTGCTAGTTGAACCTCATCATATTAGACCGGTTGCCCATGACACATCTAGACTTCATTATTTCGAATGGAAGTCGTTTTCACCATCGAGTTTCATGTGAAAAACACCAAGACCCAAGCTGGATAATCGACGCCACAGTGGACTTTGAAAATCTTAGATTTTCACGAAACTAGAACAATTAACTTATGGATGTCGTGTACTTGGATGCATTCCTTGGGTACTACTTTTCATCCGAAACTCGATGGTAAAAACGGCTTCCATTCGAAATAATTAAGCCTATATGTTTATCATGGGCTATCGGTCTATACATTCATATGGTCTTCTATCCGAAGATCACCTGATCTATTAGTTACCCTGCCTGGGTCCTTCGGTGTAAAGTGTGTGGCCAAAGTCCTAAGTTGATATTTCTTATGAAAGTTACGAAAGCTTGATGTACAGACGCCATTAGTATTCGAGCTTTTTGGCGCGAAATTTAATTTATATTTTAAAAAGGTATATTTCTCATTCAAAACCTTTATTTTTTGCAGAAATTACATTTATTTTGAATTGAGTATAAGCACGCATACAGCGAGGAGCAGTATGCGTCAGCCTTCATGCCTTTTATGTCGAATTTATTTTCTCGATATATCTCTTCTCAATATAATTTGTATCAACAGTTATTTAACAAAACATAGATTAGATGATATATTCATAATAATTTAAATTAAAAAATTTCATCTAAAATATTTATTTGTGTAAAAAGTGCAATAAGTGCATATTTGTTGCACGATGCATGAAGTTAACATTGAGTATTCTAACCATAAGGTCGATGGCTTAAGTATTTCTAACTTTTCTTTTAAATAAGCAAGGAAGACGTTTTCTGTAATATTTCCAACCGACTTTGTCTCACATCAGTCTATAAACCGTTTATAACAAATTTGATAAACTTTTTTAGATTTATCGGGTAGCAAATCTGCGGTTGCTTCATTTGCTTTTTCAACTAAATCTGGAAGAAATTAATAGTTTCTTCCTTACTATCCGAATTGAACAATTTTACCAACTTACAACTTATTAAATTTTTAAAGTACCTAATTTGAAACTAATTCAGATGTAACACGAAAATTATTACATTATTTAATCTGACGGAGACAGTTCAAGTACAATTATTATTATTAATATTAGAGTAAAATTATTACATTATTTAATCTGACGGAGACAGTTCAAGTACAATTATTATTATTAATATTAGACTAAATAGTTATTTTCCTAACCAGTGCGGAAAGTGATACTTTCCCGCACGCGACTGCAGTTGACCCGAACGACGCGGAGCGGAGCTCGGGCAAGCGATGAAGGGCGGAAAGACACTTTACGCATGAGTTGGGAACATTATTTTTTCTACGACCGTATATACAAAAAAGTATACCAACCCATTTTTCAAAAATTATTTTATTTCAACATACATATACAAAACTTTAACTAAAAACTACTAATTATTATAAATATTAATATTAAAAACACAATTTGTTGCATTCTGTAAATTACTTGAAATTGCCGGTCCAGTGGAGTTATTTGGTGTTAACTAGTAAGTAGATGACGTCGATGAGGATGGCATCGGTTGCAGGTCGCATAAAGATGACGGTGACGGCAACAGTTTTAAGTCATTTGTAGATGAAAGAATTTTATTTGATATATTTTTCTTCTGATTCTCTGAGTCCTCCAAATAGCCCTCAGCGACAGTAGTAGACTTTGCCGAAGAAAGAAAATTAAAAATGCAACAAAAAGCTAGAAAAGATGTAGATTTTATTTGATGGACTTTCGAAGAAAAAAACTATCTAATAAGGGAAAGTGACACTTTCAAAACTAAGATGCTTGCGGGAAAATAGGTTAAAACGCACGGTCGTAGAAAAAAATCTTTTTATGCTGCCACTTTATAAAATGCGTTTTCCGATCATTTTTTAACTCGGAAAGTGCGTCGTTGCCGGTCTAGATCGGAAAATTGACTTAACTGCTCGGTAAAGTGACAGAACTGCTCGGCAAAGTACCTACTTTCCCGAGCTCTTATGTCAAAATTTTCATTAAAGACAAAATACCAGCATTTAGCCAGAGAGAATTTTCGAAGGGTATGTTAAATATTACAGTTGTCATGACAATACCGTAGCCATCTGTCAGTAGATGTTTTTGACGATTTGATGCACTTTGTGTATTATTACAAGTTTCTAAACCATTTAAAGATGAGTAGCGATGAAATTGACCGGAACATCAACGTTTAATAATTGTACTTTGCATAACTACACGTTCAAAATAAATATGTATTGATAATAAATGAGTTAAGTTTTGTTATACATTTTGAGCAATAAATATTCTGTTTCTACATTATTGTCAAATTATTGGTGGCTGCACAAAAAATATTGTACGCGCCACACTCGGAAAGTGTATTTACAGGGCTCGCATGCTTTCAAGGCTCCGCCTTCGGCGTCGCCTGAAACTTGCATGCTCGTCTTTTAAAGATCACTTTCCGAGCTTGACACATAAATAACTATTCTATTTTGTGTTATTTTATCGTTACCTTTCAAGCGGATTTTTGTATTTATAATATCTAAATAGGGTTATTTTTTCACTAAATATTTTTTGGCGTTTCCTTCAGTGCCATGATGGGTCTAATGTTTAAGATACCATCAATCTCCCACCCGAAAAGTTCGGGTTCGATTTTCGGTGCTGGTGCTTTTTTTTAAATTTTTTTACCAAAAAATTGTTTGATAATTGATAAGTGTTTTTTGCGCTAGTGCAAAAAATTAAACTTTTGGCACAGTACCTACATAGTGCAAAAAATAGTAGAAAAATGTTATTTTAGAAACTTTTGACTTTGTTTAACGCCGTTGGTACATAATATTATGTACAGGGTTATTCATTATAAATTACCCACCCCCTACCATCGTTATTATTGCTTTTAGATAAAAAAGTTTTATATAAAACTTTTTTGGTTACAGCTGAATTTTGTTAATATGTTATCAAAAGTTCAGTAGCGTGCAATTTTAAAGGGATATAAACAATAACAGTTTTTTTTCAAATGGGATACCCTGTATATTCTTATATTTTTGGAATGTCCTTTTTTTCTGATTTCAAAAATATATAATATGTTATCCCTACCTCGTACCGTTTTTGAGTTATTTAATGTTGAAAATCTTAGTTTTAGTAGTTACTGTGAATATGAAAAAGATAACATTATTAAAGTAAGCTATGGAAATGATAACTAATATGTTTGATAATTGACATTTTTCTGATAAAGTAATTAAAATGGTTTACAGTAAGGAAGAAAAAGTCAAAATTCATGCGACAAAATACAGGAGGTGATTGCTCGTATGAAATCAAGATGGGTCTTTCCTATAACAAAATTTCCTCAGCCCACCCCTTTCCGAGATATCATCCTTAAAAGGTGGTGACTAAAATTGAGTTTTTATTTTTTTTCTAAAATTTCTGTAAAGCTAGAAACTTGAAATTCTGTAATTTTCGTGCACTCGCAAAGGACTAACCACGGGTATTTTTTCAATATTAAAAAAATTAAAAATTATGGTGTATTGGTTTTGGGAAAAAAATTTTAGAATACAAAATTTTTTTAAATAAAACAAGCATTTTAAGTTAAATTTTATTTCATAAAACTTCATGTCGAAAAAAAATTTTGATATGAAATAAAGTAAGGGTTGCTAATTTCACCCCCCGAATAATGTAACAGGAATATTGAAAAAATACCCGTGGTTAGTCCTTTGCGAGTGCACGAAAATTACAGAATTTCAAGTTTCTAGCTTTACTGAAATTTTAGAAAAAAAATAAAAACTCAATTTTAGTCACCACCTTTTAAGGGTGATATCTCGGAAAAGGGTGGGCTGAGGAAATTTTGTTATAGGAAAGCAATACCCTCCTGAATTTTGTCGCATGAATTTAGAAACACCCTGTATATATAAAATAGAAAACAAAGGTTTATTAAAATTTATAAATAAATAACTCATAATAGGTGTTCGATGTGTCCACCATTATTGTTATTGCATAATTAAAGAGTTTTTAAGCCTACGAATATAACGGCGATTTTGGGGGTAGTTATGGTTAACTTTATTAACAATAACGATTACATTGAACAAGAAAAGAAGGGATTTTATGCCATCTAAAAATAACGTATTCAGTTTGACAGTCACAGATCAAATATAACGACAGTTGACGCTTGAATAATCCCACATTTGCGGTTTGTCTTCGTTTTTTATATAAATAGTAGATCATTATTTTATAAATGGAAGAAGCTTTAGAAAATGCTATTGTTAGAAGGGGTCCTAACAGATTGAATAATAATTTAATAAGAAGAATTATTCTTGGTGATATTTTGAAATTACTTTTATAAATTTACAACCAGATTAAAAAACAAACAAAATCTTCGTAAATATCGCTAAATTTTACAATATTTCTAGAACGCCTAATCAGAAGTAAGAAATAATCAAAAAATTAAGGCCAGTTTCTCTGGTTTGGAGCAATAAATTCTTGACGTTGTCAGATTTTCTCAGAGAAAATATGTAGCAGCTTTGTTGACAAAAAAATATTCTTTTATAAAGTAACAAAAAAAACTTGCAGTTTCCTTTATATTGAAGAAATTAAGTAGGTTTTTAACAATTACGCGTACCAAAATACACTAATTTTGGCAACTTTGTAATTGGAAATATAACCATAAGCACGACAACCGTTTTACGGTATTCTCCGTAAATAACGAAGTCCGTTAAGGTTATTAAAGTTTTCATACTGCGCATGCTCAGAATAACGATAACCATACCTACGTGACAAAATAAAGGGCTTAAAAACTCTTTATTGATAACGCCTTCTTATATTTATAATAATCATTTTCATCTAGTTTGTTAATTTTAAGTTGAATCCTTTCTTTAATCACTTGTATATTATTAACAATATCTTTTAGAAATCCCCAAAAAAATTAAATCCATGGGTGTCAAATCCGAACTGTTAGGTGGTCAGTTAATAGTTCCATTATTCCTTATCCATACTGGGAATACATTATTTGAATGACTCTGAACGAGTAGACACTATGCGGAGGTGCGCCATCCTGCATCCAAATCATATCGTCAAGTTCGGCTTCTGTGGAAGAATATTTTCTGCTTCTGGGATAAGCATTTCCAGATAGGTAACTCCAGTTAAGGTAAAATGACAATATATAGGCCCAACAATTTTATTTCTAAAAATTCCACACCAAACGCTAACAGTTTTTCTTCCTGATTTTGGTATTTGTTTCACTAATATTTTTCTGTTATGCTTATTTTCCCACGACCTTCGATTTTTCCTGTTAAAAACTCCTGCCGTAGAAAAAATTGATTCTTCAGTCCATAATGTTTTTGTAAAATATAAAATCTTCATCCAACTTTTGAATCATCTGGTGGCCTTTTCCTTTTATGAGCCTCTGTCAAAACTTGTACCGGTAAAATTTTATAGGGTTTATAGTGGTTATTTTTTAAAGTACGTTGGATTTTAGAATAACTCTTACCTAACTGATTAACTGCAGTATACAGATACATTCAAATAAAAACGGAACATAGGTGTTTAGTGTATTCGCCGTTATAAATAGTCCACCAATAAAACATTTCTATAAGTTCACTTCAATGAATATCAAGTATTGATCTGGACAGCTGGAGTCAGAATCACTGTAAAAAAGCCCGCCCCTTCTCCTTCCAAATTTGTTAGTTATGTGCGAGGTGTGTCCGAAGTGCGAACTGCGATTTAGTATTGAATAATTATTTGATGGGGTTAGTAAACGCTACATATGGAAACAATATGCTTACGTTTTATGTTGTTAAAATCGAAAATTAATTGTTAAATTCTCTTTAACAATTAATGTTTCGAGTTAAGATAATATGTTTTGATTTCTTTTGGCCATAACGGCTTGCAAAATAAAAATAAATTCATAAATAAAACAAAATAGGATTCTTTAAATTGAAACAAAGTTATGGGCTAGGACACTCTCACCGATCGACTGACTGTCTGACGCTAATTAAGGATCGCCCACAGTTGAGAATACGGAGTGGTGGGAATTGTATGATATGTTATAGGTGTCCAAATAAACGATTGTAATAATCGTGATTTTAATCTGTTGAAGCTGGATGTTGGCCGACTAGTTCAAAAGCAATTCTGATACAATGCTTAAAATCCGTATGTTCCGTTTTTGTTTGAATGTATCTGTATATGTTACGCCGAATTTGTGTAATTGCCGATTTCATGTATTGGGCACCTATTTTGCCTATTACGTGAAATAAGCAACTATGGCTTCTTCAATGATTTTCCTTGCCCTTCTCGATAAAAACTACAACAATAAAATCTCCTGGCGGTTAAAAACAATGAACAAGGTAATTCAGCTTATCATGCTGGTCAAAACAGATCATTGATTAATTTATCGAAAAGGGCAAGGAAAATCATTGAAGAAGCTATTTTACATGAAATAAGCAACTCTGCTGCTTATTTCGCGAATTCGGCAAAAATCTGCCCAATACACGAAATCGGCAATTACGCAAATTCGGCGTAACATATATACTACATTGAGAATTTTCTTAAAAAGAATACAATGTTTCAAAAAAGTCTACTCGAGGCAAATACTTATAATGGATGAGTTTACCGAAATGAAGCAATATATCTAGCTGTTCTTTCTGGTTTGCTTGAACTACACGTTTTTTTCTGCTAAAAGGTATTATTTACCATTTGGTAAACATTTTTAAAAGTATTTTCTGATGGTGTTGGACGATTTGGATACAACACCCTATATGCTCTTCGTGCAGCACGATTATTTTTGTTATTTTCTATAAAACAGGTAAAAATTTGGATCTTTTCTTCCTTACTGTAAACCATTTTAATTACTTTATCAGAAAAATGTCAATTATCAAACATATTAGTTGTCATTTTCATAGCTTACTTTAATAATATTATCTTTTTCATATTTACAGTATCTACTAAAACTAAGATTTTCAACATTTAATAACTCAAAAACGGTACAAGATAGGGGTAACAAATTATACATTTTTGAAATCAGAAAAAAAAACCATTCCAAAAATGTAAAAATATACAGGGTATCCCATTTGAAAAAAAACTATAATTTTTTGTATCCCCTTAAATTTGCACACTACTGAACTTTTGATAGCATATTAATAAAATTCAGCTGTAACCAAACAACTTTTATATAAGACTTTTTTTCTAAAAGCAATAATAACGAGGATAGGGGGTGGGTAATTTATAATGAATAACCCTGTACTTACTAATAAACATTATTAAAGATCAAGTGAATCCCACAATCCAGCGTGGATTGTGGTATGTCCTTTGGATTTGATACAAGGTTTTCTAATGAAACATTATCATGTTCTTCAAGATGACATATTATTTGTATTGCAAGCTCTTTATAGAAATAGTATATCGTTAATCATGTTTAGGGTCGTTCTGTAATTTTTATTGATATTTTATTGAATCATGAACATGTGAATAAAATATTATGTTTATGGTTGTATATATATCGATGACAACTTTTTGTAAGGTTACGCGAGATATAAATTTAGTTCTTAAACAACGATTTAACGCATATGCTCTGGGATTCCATAGTCGTAACATCGACTCGGTAAATAAGGAATACATCAGAGCTGGGAGTAACGAAACAAAAACGTTACTTTTGCACTACTGAGGTTTTTACTTATTTCTGCTGCATCTATTCAAAGTAAAAACATTTTGTATTTTTTTACTCCGTGGATTTAGCATGTCTCTGATAATAGTGATAATGAATAATTGTGTCCACTACACCTCACACAAATTATTTTCTAATCTAATACTATGAATTTATATTTTTGTTATGTAATTAATTTTGTTTCTAGAAGGTTTATGTTATCATTATGGGTGGATGTATTTTCGACACCAAGTGGTCAGTACGCTACAATCCTATAGGAACTTTCGACACTAATAGCTAAAGTTTATGTTAATCCTATAGGTATTTTCGACACTCGTGTATCTAGTAGTAATAAGAAAAGCAAAGACAAAAGTCATTTCATCATTTTTTGTATAAATATAATTTATCATAATACAATATCTCTTTACATTTTATTAGGTATTATTATTTACATCGAAAAAAAAACATTCGATTCGTAAAAATCGTCCGAGTCTATAGAATCCAAAAAAGGGAGGATCAACCTGTAAAAATATACAAGTATAGTCAAAAATAAGAGAGATCCGAAAATTCTTTTGGCGGAAAATGTTTTTAATGTGCCCAGGTAAGGGAGGGTATCGGACACCTTTTTGTACACGATCCGCCAAGATATCAACTCAGGACGAAAATATTCGGGGAATCTTCCTTATTTGGGATGCCCATAATGCAAAAATTTTTTTTGACCATTAACCACCCCCCTCCCCCCAAGCATGACCCTGAATTGATAGTGGAAACCGCTTATGGTGTTTCTAGGCATCATTTAAAATAGTCTAGTCAAATTAGCAGATTTTAGGCAGTAAGGTGGATCAAATTAAAGACAAATGTTTAATGGTAGAAATTTAAAGTTAAGGGTGTCTTAAATAATATACTGAAAGTCCCATCTAATCTGACAATGGCAAGTATTGAAAAATCGCCGCCATTTTGAATTTTTCAAGTTTTTGGATATATTTCCCAAACATCCGGGTTTTTTGAAAACTTTTAAGTGGCTTTTTTTTTGGTTATAAATAAAATTATGTAGTTAATATTGTGTCAAATACTGTTTTTATTTCTCACGATTAATAGATTTTTAACTAAAAATAATAGCGCCAAAAATCAAAAGCTTTTTGTCGGTTTAATTTTCTTGGAAAACACCTAAATTGTGTCTTGGTAAAAACTTAATACCATTTTAGTTTTAATAACATTTTGACAATACCATAATGCACTAATTTAACAGAAATATGTTATCTAAAAAATCCATGCCATATTGTTTTAAAAAACACCATAACTAAAAATGCCTGTTTTAAATAGGATAATGCAACATATTTACATTTTTATTCACTTAAGTAAATAAATACAAAATAACAAAAATAAAAGATTACTACCAATAAATAGATGTCTAATAATCGTTGTTTGAAACAATTTAAATTTAAGCATTGATTATGATTATATTGATTTTCATGGAATAATTTTTTTATTTGTTTCTCAAAACATGGTAAATTAAATATTATTTTATCAAAATCAATGTAATTTCTCCTAAACTATTTAAAATTCGAATAAAAATGATTTTCCAAACAAAATAGGAAATTAAACTTCCCGCCATTCGTGTATAGTTTACAGTCCAGCCCTGCACCATAAATGATGAAGAAGAAGAGGAAGATCTAATTTTATGTTAAAATAATTGTTTGTTTTGTTTTATGGCATTATTGTAACTACTTACCTAAACTGCTCGTAACAACGATTGCATTTATTGGTTAATTTTTTTTAAAGTAAATATTTGTTTTTTTGCTTTCTTTACTGTAACTCTTAAAAATTTTTGTTATAGGGGTCAACATTTATGTAATTTTTTATTTCCTATGAAAAAAGTATCTTGACAATTTCTCAAAAAGTTGATACTTTTTAAGATATGTACCAAAATATCGAGAAAATCATTAAAAAACAAAATGGCGGCCATTTTTTCCAACTTGCCATTGCAACATTTTATGGGACTTTTAGTATGTGATTAAGGACTATATAACCAATACATTTTCGTTGAAAAATGCTTGTCTTTCATTTGTTCCACCCCAACTGCCAATTTGATCACACTAGAACGGCATATAGCAAAATTAGTGAAAAAAGTGACAACCTTAAAATTTGGCGCCACTTGTGGCGTCCTCTATATATCGTTTTTTAATTTTTCAAAAAAATGGGTTTCGATAGTATTTTCGTCGCCAGCAAACAATTTCATCGCTTTCCAGTAAAAGTGCTTTACAAACAATACTATTTCAAGACCTACGCCTATGGCCGACTCCTAAATTGAGCCGAACTGGACGGAATTCCCCATGTTATTACTCTATACCTTTCTGAGATAGACTATAGCAAAGTATTTCTCAAAAATTTCATCATTTATCTTTTCTTGATTGTTTCCTTCAAAAAAAATTATGAGCCATAATCTACAAGTAGAATTATGAGACGTTTTCTTTGCCTGAAGGAAAATGTCATGTAAAATACTGAATATTATTAAAAATACCTTCTGTAATCCTTTTGGAATTCTACTGGACAAGTGCGAGGGAGAAAAAAAATAAATACTACCGAAACCAAGAAAATAAAAATATGTGTTCCAAAAATATGGTTCAATTCCTATTAAAAACAAACAAAAGTAATTAAAAATAGTCCATCACGGAAAATTTTTATTTTTGGTTCTTGATACCTTTGAAGAAAATAAACCGCATACGCCCGTGTCCATGACATCATACAGATTAATAACAGCAACGATTATCATCCTCTTCTTTCTACAATGTTAAACGTTAGTTTGTTATTGCTTTGTGTTGTTTACGGACAGGTTAAACTTTAACTCCCGATACTATTTCCAAATAATCACGGTTTTGTTTACATTGAAAAACAGTCAACTTCACGGACGAGTAAGTGCGTGCGATTTATCAATGAGTTTGGTAAAAATGGTTGCAGTTTATTTTTGAGGATTTTTTTTCACTTGTAGAATCATTTTTAAATAAGTCCAATGACATCACGGAGATTCTGTTAAGTGGGGAATTCAAAGCGCGTGATTATTATTCCAATTTTTTTTAGTGAAAGTTCGTTTAGTAATGTTGTGATAATATATGTGATGTTTAGTTTGTTTATGGTTTAATAAACATGTACGGATATGTATGTATCACCTGCCAAATTATTATATAATATTTTCTTTTTTATTACTATTTATTTTAAAATTGGTTTCTTGTCCTATTTTGTGCCAATTTTTTCAGAAATTTTTTAAATTATTTTAAAATGCAATATTTGCAATTTTAGTCAGCGCATTTGCAGGCTGGTGGAACGAATAGGGGTGCTAGGTGGGTAAATAAAGGGGGAAATAGAGAACTTTGCAAAACTCGTCGTTAAAAAATAAATCAATTAATTGTTAGGTCAAGGTAAAATTCACGTTAAACAAATCAATAATAACAACATATTTAGGTACTTACTCAATTTTAATACACTTGGCAACAACGCTGGTATCTTTATATAAAATAAATTGCCTCTTTTTGAAAAATTGAAAAATATTTTTTAAACGCCAATAGCAAAGTAACAAGAAGTTTGCTGAATTCTAAAATCGCGTTTACACCAAAGTTGACATCTAAAAGTTGATGAAACATTGTTTTTAGAAAACTAAAAGTTCTCAACTTTACTAATAGTTGCTCTTCTCAAATTTAGAGCAACAAGTTAAAACTTGTTGCAGGTGTGTGGAGATGCAACAGTTCTCCACTAGTTTTCAACAAATCTTCCACTTTTAGTTGTCAACTTTCTTTGATCTTTACCGACACTAAGAGGGAAACCCAAATTTAGTGGAAGATTTGTTTCTCCACAAGTGGAAGACAGAAAAAGTTGCTGTGTTTTGAAGAAAAAGCAACAAATTGCCGCAACTTGTGGAAAACTTAGTGAAATACTTTGGTGTAAACGCGCCTTAAGCGAAATCAAGAAGTTCTTTTAACAATAACCGACTCTTTGGTAAACGCTATAATCTTTTATACTTTTGTACTGGGGTAATCATTCTGTCGGAATCTTCCTCGAACGGTCGACTTCTCTGTCTTGCGCTATTTTGTAAACGAGTTCAACTAGAAGATAACAAATTGCATTTCTATTTTTGGAAATAATAATTATAAAAGGCTATTGTGTGATTTCCGTCGTGTTCCCTCTACCTCCTTTATGTACTTTAATGCGAAAAAAAATCTAGTATAACTTTGGAATATTTAAACAAAAAAAAAATATGCTGCAATTTATTATACTTTTTTTATACGGGCATTTTATATGAACATAAATATTTTCAGATAATTGAAATATTTTTTGTACTGTGCCATTAAGTATATTTTCTAAATACATTAGACGATAATTAACATTTTTCAATACAACATTTATAAATATGTATTTAAAAACACGTAAAAGAACAAATGTTGTAGACATTAAACACTAATTAGGACATTAGAGGAAACCTAGAAAGAATGTGAGAAACTGATAACATGCTAGAGTATCTCGTGATGGCTTGTAAATCTTTCACACATGGTTTTACATTTTTTTACTGAAAAATTTGTGTAAATCCACAATTTCTAGAGAAAAATCTATCACTATTTTCCTTCCCCATTCTGGAAAACTTCATGGCGATTACAAAGTATTTGATATTTATATCTATATATATTCCCTTTCCCTTTTTACCAGAACCGAGCTACTTATTATTATCAAGTTGTATTTTAAATACCTAGTAAATTTTTCTATAAATATTAATAATTACTCCAGTTTTTCTAGTTTCATATTATTCTTATTCTTATATAAATTTTTAACTGCTTAATATTAGAATAATTATTATAATATCTCAATTTTCTGCCCATGTCTATTATCGAATCATGTATAATTATTATTATACTTATTATTCTTATAAACTACCTGTAGTAACGCCGCTGACTTGATACATTCATTCAACCCAACCCGTCTTTCTATTGTAATAAGATTAGAATGGGGGGTAGGTAAAAAATAACCGTAATACTGAAGTTTTTTAAAAGTATCAATGCGAGTTTAAAACACGACCTTTAAGTTGTCCACCCTATTTTATGGGTCCAGTAATTGCAGAGTACCACGCATCAAACCTAAGGGAAATTGAGTCTCAGTCCTGATCAAAAGTCTTGAAGAAGCGAAATAGAAAAATGGATAGTTTTTGAGTTATAGGGGGTCAAATATGCGGAAAACGGTTTCATCGGATTATTGATTTCGCGTACCATGTGGCGATAATATTACTATAGATATTCGAATATTATGAATCTTAAGATGTGAATGGCTTGTATACAAGGTGCGCTATTTAACTTGGGTTATCCATATATCTCGAAATTGATCACTTTTTTTAATCAAGTGTGATGAAAGATGGTGATATTATTTCTTTTACTTTGGCCAAGTTATCAAACTTAAGAGGGGGGAACACTTAATCCAGTGCACTTAGTTTTGCACAGTAAAACTGAATAAATGCTGGCAACAATTCCCACATTTGGCAAGCATGATAAAATTCTCGTTGCACTGAGGAGTCCGGAGTAGAGGCAAGGAACGCAGTGCATGTGTGAGCTTTCGCAGTTTCACATCTCACAACCTCAGTTAAGTCGGTTTCAGTGTTCAGTAGGAATCTAGTCTGTTGAGTTTTAAATAAAAGTGTTAGATTTTAACTTCAAGCTCGAATAGAATCCAACTATGGCGCAACAAATATTTCAAGTGAGTGGAGGAACATTACTCAAGTAGTTCTGTTGAAGAAATAGATAAGTCGCTTATTAAACGCAGGAAAAAGTTGATAAGAAATGGGAAATTCAGGAAGCTTTCGATAATAAGTAGTTAAGTCTTGCTATAATAGTAGTTTACGTAACAAGTCCCTGAAGAGTGGGCAATCAAGTTAAGTGAAAGCAATCATGCTCGAACAAAAAACAAATTGGAGATGTGTTTTGTAGTTTCTATCTCTATTTTTATTTAATTTACTTACATTCATCTAGAGGATTTCAAAACTTTACAAGAATGGTAGTCCTTGCATACCAATGGCTTCTCCAAAGAATTCTGATTGACCGTTCTAAAATTAAAAATTAAAAACGATTTTTTACATTCCAATTTTGGAATCTATTCACTCTCAACCTTTGTTCCATTAGTCCTGTATTGATCTGAAGCCGGTTCTGTGTATTAAATATTAAAAATTAAAAACGATTTTTTACA
This sequence comes from Lochmaea crataegi, assembly GCA_947563755.1. Classification (NCBI taxonomy): domain Eukaryota; kingdom Metazoa; phylum Arthropoda; class Insecta; order Coleoptera; family Chrysomelidae; genus Lochmaea; species Lochmaea crataegi. The sequence goes on from OX387432.1 coordinate 27,168,849, forward strand.
TTCCAATTTTGGGATCTATTCGCTTTCTACCTTTGTTCCATTGATCCTGTAATGATCTGAAGCCGGTTCTGTGTATTGATGTGAATTATTTATCTTGTTTAGTACTGTGACTAATATTTAGCAGATATTTTTTGATATCACCACTTTTTTTTTCAATTAAAGCATGTATAATTAAATAAAGCTTTAGTTTTATGGAACCGTGAACGTAAGGCGGTTTAAATTGTGCAAGACTATTGTTTAAATGTTTAATAAGTAGTAAAACTTGTGGTTTTATAACAAAAAATATAGTGAAACTTTGAATATTTCGGAAAACATAACGAAATAGTAAAAATGATGTTTCCGTTGATTCAAACTTAGTGATAAATGTGATTTGGTAATTTACAACTGGTAAACGTTCTATGAACTGTACATTGTACTTCCCCGTTCTTAGTTTTCTCAGTGTAAGGTTTACTTTTTCAGCCTTCGTTTACAATGATGATGTGATTTTTCCAAGGCTGCTATCACTTTGGGTTATCAATAAAATATTTATAGCTTCCGCTATATTTTTAAAAATAAAAAAATCTTGTCAGGTTGTCAGATATATTTTCTAAAATTGCTAAGCTCTCGTATACAAATATTCTCCTTAATTCAGTAAATTGTTAGTTCGTGACATTCTTAGAAAGCTATTTTGGGAATATTTAAAAAAATACATAGATAATATGAATTTATTAGTTAGCATTCAAATAAGGCGTTTAAAATTGCTGGAAAAAATAATTAATTTAAACAACTTTATATTACTATACCCAAGAAAATTTTGAAGATTCGGCAACATGCCAAAATTGCTGCTAAAACAAAAGAAAAACTGAAGTGACCCAATTACAGTATTTTGCATTGGCACCATCTGAGTCAGTTAGTTATTTTTATGCGGTCCACTGTGTCGTTAAAATGATTTACAACATAACTTATTCCCGTCAACCTAACCGGTCCAGTTATTGCACATTCACATTTTATTACCCCAAATTCTAAGTAGGTATACAGACTCTAGAAAAGGCTATCAATTGACTCGCCATTAAGGTTTTGGTACTTGAAATCATAATCTTCATAACGGTATCTTGAACGTCTAACTTTAACCAGCCTTTAAAAATTAATAACTTTTTGAAAAATCTATGTAATTATTTTTAATACATTATGTAAATGTGAGTGCCTGTCTGTGCGTATCTTCGTCTGGATTTGAAACCTCCAGGGATTCTGGTTATTGCAGAGTTTGTGTCAAAATTATCAAAAACTTCAGAACTTCTGCAAAAGTTATGATTATTATACCATTATGTGTTACTTTGACAAAGAGCCCAAAACACGGAACTTTTAGGAATGGTCTGTTTTTCAAATTAAATCCATAATATCTGCAAATTTATTGAAAATGGGGATACCACGAAAACAAACGTTCTTGTAACTCTATACCTACTTCTAAGGTCATATTATGAAAACGAGCTAGTACAATCCTACTAGTTTACCAATAGAAATTAAAATTGAAAGGATTAGATGTTAACCAGTTGCTAATTAACAATTTGTAAATTACCAAATTTAATTTAAACGTTACTAGTGTACCTATTTAGTGTGTTTCACTTTAATTGCAATTGCAAAAATTAATTAGTTTATTTTGAAGAAAAAACTTTGCATGAAAACTTGATGGGAAAGTTCACATTGAAAGTAAGTTATCAATTTAATCAATGATTATTTGTAAAACCGTTCGTTACGAATGGTAAAATTATTCCTAGATAAATACCCTGTGTAGGTACCTACTTCTCTAATCTTTATTAATAATATTTCTGCTATCTTTTTTAAATAAATATGCTTTATTTACTCGATACATAAACATTTGGATAATAATATCTATTAGATTCGGTACTTCGATCATACATCAGACTAGATGAATTACCCAAAATATTGACAACACACTTTCTTTGTAATCAACGTCTCAATCAAAGTTCAGAGTTGTTGATATCGATAGATTTATACTATTAACGCCTTACAAAGTTTTGAAAATACTTTCAAAAACAATGACCGTTCACTTAGAAGAAACAACTACTTCTCGGGCTATATGCTATAAGCTCACAGAGTTCTCGGACGGAGAATATCTACCTTGTACTGATGAGGCGCAAATTTGCCGAAACCAGTCTAGTGATATTGTCCCTTCTAATTGCAATCCAGAATGGTTGGTTAAATCTTGTAGATCATACCGACCCCGTTTAACTTAGAAGTGTAATTCAATGTCTGTCGATGCATATAGCCCGAGAAGTAGTTGTTTCTTCTAAGTGAACGGTCATTGTTTTTGGAAATATTTTCAAATCTTTGTAAGGCGTTAATTTGTAAATCTATTATTCGATATCTATTGGTAACAAGGCTTACTCAATACGACAATTTACAGTAAAATGTAGTAATCTATTCAGAGTTAATCCTTGCATGTGAAACAATAAAAACCTGCAGTTTATTTTGCACACTTCAAAGCGAATCATCATTTTTTAAATAGAATTTAAACGAATAAGCAAAGTTGAATCTTTATCAACTTGCTTCACAAAATTGAAAATATTTTGATACCCAAACGATAAAATGTTTGGTTCCAAAACAAAACAAACATCTGTCAACCATCGTAAACATTCTATATAAGCGGATGTGATTTGTTGTTTTTAAAATATAAAAAATAACGATTTCTTATTACATTTTGTCCTGGTGTTACTATCAGCAAATCTGTAAAAATAACAGTACTTCTTAATGGTACATTTTTAAGGTTTTAACAAAGCATAGTCAGTTTCAAAATTAGACGTTTCGATTACAAATCAGCTGACTGCGTTTTAAACCCTTGAAGTAAAGTCCGTCCGGAAATATAATATCCTAACTTCTTTAATAATATTCAATTCTTTGTTATATTTATTGGTATATTAATCGGGATCGCCGAGTTGTACCACAAGATATCAGATACCGTCGAGTTGTACCACCTGGGGGGGGGGTTTAGCGATTTCAAAATAAAGTCTAATGACTGATGGCCTTAACCCTGGAGTGCACACGTGTTATTATTTTACAAGAAGGGGCGCGTTGGGTCCCACATACCCAAAAACAAAAACCTAATATTTCTCAAAATCAAAGATATTTTTAAAAAATTGTTATGTTTTTAATGTAGTTAGAAAAGAACATAAAAAACTGCAAACAAAAATATTTTGATTCTTCAAAAAAAAATTAAACCAAGATTCACATAAACAATATTTTTTGGTAAGGTTGCACTGAACACCCTGTACAAATGTTATTCCGCAAATGTCATTGCACAAACTTGGCACACACATACAGTATGTTCTAAACAAATGAATTTTTGACAAATACGGCACTTGTATCGCGCTTTGCGATCTTTGCAGAATGCGCATCTGCCACGTTTATTTTCCACTACTGACACTGGCACCACCATTTCAGTTCCAGTAAATGTCGCTGCAGCTTGTCTAATTTCTCTTGGTAGGTAATTACAATGCACTCGTTCTTTCATGTAGTCCATTAATAATGATTTGGCAAGATTGTATTTCCTTTGTTTTCACGTTTTATAGCATTACTTTTATATATCACAAAAGCATTTATTCCAGTAATGTTGAGAAGTCCATAGAAGAGGACCTTTGGCCGTATTCCTAGCAACGTTATACTTGGCACACAGTTGGTCCACAGTATCAACTCCACATTTTGTGGAGTTATAAAATGTAATTATCTCTGGTTTGGCATACTCACCAGATTGTGGTTCTATACAATCATCATGATGTAGAGTGGATAACAAAATTACATGTCTTCTGTCTTCTTCTGTAAAACCAAACATACTGGATTTTGGAGGCCTTTTGGTAAAAAAATCAAATGGTATTTGCTTTTTACCTTTACGTAGTGTCCCGACTATGGTTAAGTCATGATTCTTCAATAAATAATTGGCAGATGGAACAGAAGTAAACCAATTGTCCATCGTAATATTTCTCCTAGATTTTGAAAGGGGAGAAACATTCTATTTACTACATCAGTAGTGGCATTGCTAACTGCAAATGGGCCTTCTGGTTGTGTGCCGCAGTAGGCTTCCATATTATATGTATAAAATGTGCGCGAATCGACTAATGAAAACACTTTTATTCCATATCTTGCCGGTTTGTTCGGGATATACATCCTAAACCTACAGCGACCCCTAAATGCCCATAACATCTCATCAAGATTAGCATATCTACCCACTGTGTAGTGCTTCTGACATTTTTCGTTTATATTTTGAAATAATTGTCCGACTGGTGCTAGATTATCCTCCGTTTTCCGAATTTCTCTCGTTCGAATATCATCCATTCGTAAACACCTCATTAAAAAACGAAATCTTTTAAGTCCCATAGTGGCGGAAAACATCTGGATACCTGTACCGTCAGTGGACCAAAATTCAAAAATCGACGTTCTTCCAGCACGATATATACCAGCGAGGTAGAGCTTTAATTTCTAATAGACTTGTCGATCTTACATCGGATTTTTTTGCATATCGGTCTTGAATGCTTTCGATATACAGTTGATCCGGTGAATCTTTTCCCATGCGTCATCATTCATATACAAACGCAATAAATCTATACATTAAGTAACACGTAGGTCGTAGATTGATGGTTTAATTAGGATGTGGCTAAAATGACGGTGAACGTTATTTATTATTGTATTGAAGCTGGTGTAATAGATATTTGTAAATATTTTACAGCCATTTAGCAATATGCTACCTAATCATTTAGTTCGAAAAAACTGTTAGTATTCCAGAGTTTTATGGGGCTATTCTGCAAACTTGCTTTTAAGCAAATTTACTTGCATAAGAGTTAGTATTAATAACAACTTCCTCAGTAGAAACTTTGCAAATCAGTATTGCCCTGTTAGGGTTATGGCTGGCAACCATTACTATTGGGCCGTCCCACCCATACAGTTCAACAATGAAAAATAAAAATCTTTTGGGTTGTAAAAATAAATAATTAATATTTCAAATATGTATATTTAAGACTCATATATACACAATAGATTTTATTTAATTTTCCTCATAGTCAGAATCAGAGCTATCACCAATATTTATATCTATTGTAATTGGTTGAATGCTAATATCAACTATATTCTGCTCTCGGGCATACCACTTTTGAATAATTTCATGGGTATGCCTAACACATTTTTCACAAATTTTTTGATTACATTGTCCCAGTGCCTCTTTCCACATATTTATAACAGAACTATCTGAATACCCATCTTTACTAATATATTTATTATAATATGACTTGCAATTTGCCCAAATTTATTCAATAGCGTTGAATTCACAATGATATGGCGCTAGTCTCAGCACTTCATGACCATGTTCTCGTAGTAACTCATCAATTATATACACGTTTTCTTTTCTATTCATTTTTGCAATTTGTAGCAATTCAGGTTTCGTAAGTTTTGTTTCAAACTGAATGTTGTTTGTTATCAACCATGTAACAATCTCGTTTTTTGTTGAATTAGTAGAAGGTTGCTTTTCTAAAAGAACACTATGATATGGAGCATTATCCATAACAATAAGAGATGGCTCTTCTAAGTTGGGAATTAATTGAGTACTTATCCATTTCATAAATATTTCATTGTTCACATCTCCATGGTAATCAGCTACTTTAGATTTTGAACAGAATAATAAACTTGCTCCAGAGACAAATCCTTTGGTAGAACCAGCATGGACAATTATAAAACGTTTACCATCATAACCATCTGGTTTACGTACACTTTTAGTGCTGTTGTCTTGCCAAGATTTTGTTTTATTTCCCTTCGAATAGATCCATGTTTCATCCAAAAATACAAGTTCTCTTGGGTGAGTACTTGAAAGGTTTTCCATATATTTACGCAGAAAATTGGCTCTCAAGGCTGCAATACTGGTCCGCTCCATTAAAGCTCCCCGATTGTCATCTTTGTTATATTTGAATCCCAATGTTTTTAACAAAGTGCTCAGTGATGTTTTGCCAATAGATACAATTTCGCTTTCCCTCAATTTACAATTTAAGGTAGTCAAAGTAACATGCTTCTCTAAAACAAAAACAAAAATTATAGTACAGATTCAATTTGAACAAATACTATATTTTTAATGATATTATGTTTGTTCATTTCATTAATGTTTTAACCTTGACTGTTCAAAAATAAGGTAAATTCAATAGTTGAATTAAATTGTAATGTAGTCACAAAACTACTAAAATCTATATAAATACCTTCCTAAATTTTTCTTGAATATACCATGATTTGAATACTCATTACAAAATACCTACACCTACATTTTACCAAAAAATTCTAATTAAATAGTTTGATATTTACTCTGTTGACATATCATATAATGTGTTCCGTACTGCCATCTTAGCTCCCTCGGGTAGATCAGTTGTTTTAGTTTTAGAACGAGTTCTGCTTTTGCCTGGGCTTGAAAGAATTGGATTATTTTCTTTTCTTTTTTTTTAGAACATTGCTCGTCGAGATATTTTCAAAGCAGCAGCTACCCTCTAACATAAAAAAAATTGATTAATAATAAGTATATTGCTAAACAAGCATGCACTTAAATTTACTTAATTACAGTTAACTGTAAATAATTGTCATATTAGTAAAGCGTGATATATAGACGTCAAAAAATAATAGTTCAATACCAACCCCGTTTACTTTAGAAGTGTAATTCAATGTCTGTTGGGGCATATAGCTCGAGAAGTAGTTGTTGCTTCTTAGTAGACGGTCTGCTCTTTGGAAATTAATTTTTCTAATTCTGTAAAGCGTTTAATAGTATTGAACTATTATTTTTTGACGTCTATGCACTTAAATATTTATGTTACCTCTTGAACACATGAAAGTGGTTCCAAAGGTCCTCCATTTCTTTTTACTAACTCAAAATACTCCAACACATTCAGGACCAGCTCCTGTGCTTGCGAATTCAACGTTTTTCCAGGCATATTCTAAAAATAAAAACCATTCATAAATAATAGTTCTGGTCTTTCGGAAAATGAGGTCAATATTTTCTACATTGGTGGCAGCAAAATATGTTTCATATATTTCAGTTTGATGGAGTTCTATCCAGAATCATAATGAAATGTCAATTTAAGGTTAGTTTTCATTACGAAGTAAATAAGTAAAAAGTAGATAAATAATATTTACTTACCACAATAATTCGAACACTCAGGTATAAGTTAGTCGTTATAACAACTGTTTTTGAAATAAATGTATAGTAAATTTTATACCCATTTAGAATAAGACCATCCTTATTTATTATTAATAAATCGGTTGAAACAAAAAATCACCAACAAAAATGAACGTCGTAACTAATTTATTAGATGTCACGTTTTTGAAGTTACGTCAAATTTTGATTTCATGTTAATGTCATAACGCAAAATAAGATATAAAAATGCGATATTCTGATGAATCCAAAAAACTTATGCTTAATGTAGTAAACTATTTTCAAAACGATTTAGGATCTCGATTTAAGGCAATTCAAAAAGCGTCCGAAGCACTAAAAGTTCCAGAAAGCACATTATATAATCTTGAAAAACCAAACAGAGCTACAGATTTCGAATTGAGAAGAAATATGTCTGCAAGCGTTTCCCGGAGCAAAACCCGAATTACAAAAAATACCCTGCATTGTTTGAGGGAAGTAATTTATAAAATGTATGCGCTAAAGGATAAAATCACAGTAGAAACTATTTTACGGCAATTTATCGAAGAGTCTCCAGAAACTAAGATTTCTACAGGTTCGTTATATTTGGGAATTTAAAAAATGGGTTTTCATTTCAAAAAACAGGATGGAAGAAAACATTTATTGGAAATGCCTGCAGTCAGATTAAAAAGAATATTATTTTTGAACAAATACCATGCTGCTAAAAGCGAAAAGCTCTTTACACCTGTTTTTCTGGATGAGTCATGGGTTTTTAGTAAAAGCGGGGACAGAAGAATGTGGCAAGATGGTACTAAACACAGTGATTTAAAAATAACTGGAAGTGGGACACGATATGTAATTGTTCATGCCGGTAATAAAAAAGGTTTTGTGGCAAATGCATCGCTTATTTTTAAATGCAATAAAAAAACAGGCGATTACCATGATAACATGAACACCGAAAATTTTGAAAATTGGTTTAAACAGCAACTAATTGTAAACTTGGAAGAACCATCGTTAATTATAATGGATAACGCAACGTATCACAGTCGCCTGGATGAAGAAATCCCAAGAAAAAGTTGGTGTAAAACACGCATGTTAGAATGGCTCAAAAAAAAGAATATTCCTTTTACAGATCACATTTTAAAGGATGCTGTTTGGAATATAATTGAAAAGCAAGTTTTGCCAGAAAAAAATTATCATTTAGACAAATACGCTGCCGAGCATGGTCATTGTGTTCTCAGGCTACCACCCTATCATTGCCATTTTAATGCCATCGAAATGGTATGGTCAGAAACTAAAAGGCATTATGAACAAGCTATTACGAAAACTGCAAGGTCACCTACTGAAGTCTTAAAAGTATGGAATGACGTTGTAAAAAATGTACCGGAGCAACACTGGCAGAATTACATAAATCATACAGAGAAAATTATTTCTGAAGCATGGGAAGTAGAAAACAAACTGGACCTACTAAACATCGAACCTATGGTGATCTCTGTATCCAATGAATCCGATGATGAACTATCACTTTCCGAAAGTTATTCTGATTTAGAAACTAATTAAACTTTGCCTTGAATATCACGTTGTCATTTTTTTTAAATCTAGAATTTGTACTTAATCGAACTCTGAATTGCCATATTTTTTTGAAAAAAACTATGTATCTAGTTAATAAAACAATGTTTTTAAAATTAGTGCGCTTCTTTTATATTCTTTTATTATGTCAACATCTTTAGAATTTTATGAATTTCATAAAATTAATTTGTATTATTACAAACCGCCACTGATAATATGAAATTTCAAGTCACTACGCCAATGCAATAAGAAATATGTCAAGCATTTGACATGACAAAGGTCATAACCTAATTTTTTTCATGCGGGTTCAGATGGTTCAAGAAGCCGCATACGTTAAGTTGCTAAAACGGCTGGTACCTCTAAATAGGTATTAATTTTACTATATATGCAAGGGGCAAAAAAATGGATAAAAATGTAAACAAAGTCTTTGGTCTGTCAATATACAAATTCGCGGTTAAACCACAGAACTTCTGTTGTGTGGGTTACACCTAATCACCCACATTCATCATATGGCTATCTCTGTCTGTTATATTATGTTGTAATGGAACAAACGGTTTCATTTCTGGGGTTTAGATTCTGTGAGTAGAAAAGAGACGTACTACAAAAAGTAGTATGTGAATAATTTCATACATGGAAAAAGATTCAGCGGACCAACTGTATATATTGGCGTTTAGTACAATTTCATTTAGTTTAGTATCATCAAAAAAAAGTTGCCAACAGTCTATCGGAGACTAAGCATCTTTAGCAGATCCTAAAACTCCAGGTAATCTAACAATTACGTTATTCTGTCGAGTTCGAACATTTTTTGGAAAACAAAATTTGTTCCACTTTGTACCATCTTTTGAATTAAAATATAAATGACTGCGGCTCCCAGCACTTGATGAACAGGTAATTCTTGCATTACTGCATCATCTTCAGGTTCAATCTCACTGTCAATCGTCTGAATCCGAAAAAGCTTCGTCACTTTCTACTTCTTCAAACAATTTTCTCAACCTCACTTCCTCTCTTACGTAAGGATCCATTATTCTAAAGAAAAAAATAGTTATAGTACCTGTGTGTAGCTATTTTATAATATGAATAACTTTGGTGCACAAACATAAAACTTACACAAACAGGCGCGTTGGGTCCAATAGACCGAAATCAGTCCTAAAATCGATGCTAGGGATGCGCGATACTATCCGATATTCCAGTGTATCGATACTTTTACTTCCGATACTCGATATTGTGTATCGATACTATGCTTTTCGATGCATTCCAAGTATCGATAAATTTGTGGTAGTATCGATACCTTGCGATACGGGATTTTTAGTGGTAGCGGCAAGTGGCGTTATCTATAGTGATGAGCGATATCGTGATTTTTTAATCACGTTGTGAAATGATGTCGTGCTTTTTTTAACGAAACTAAAAATAAAAAACGAAAAATGTGCAGTTTTTTGCGTTTTTCCAGCTAATTTTGAGGTTATGTGAAAAAGTCACTAATGAAAAAGGTGTATATTTTCACAAGATCTACAACTTTTATAATCAACTTTTTATTCTAGGAACTCAACTTTGGCCGGAAATCGCAATGTCTTTTTCCACCCCCCAAAAAAAGTGTTTTACCGAAAAAACGTTATAACTTGAAAATTTTCCAATATTTCAATTTGAAATTTTTTTTCATGGTTTGTCACTATCAAAGCTACCTTCTACTAAATTTTTATCAAAATCGAACATTTTTTAACGAAACCAAAAATAAAAAACGAAAAATGCAGTTTTTTGCGTTTTGCGAGCTAATTTTGAAGTTACGTGAAAAAGTCACCAATTAAAAAGTTGTAGATTTTCTCAAGATCTACAACTTTTATAATCAACTTTTTTTTCTAGAACCTCAACTTTGACCGGAAACCGCAATAATGTCTTTTTCCACCCCCCAAAAAGGTGATTTTTACCGAAAAAACGTCTCGGATCGTTAACGTATCGATACTTCGAGTATCGATAAATTAATATTCGATATTCTACTGTATCGATACTTTACGTTCCGATCCGTATCGATACCTAATATCGATACTTTCTAGTCTATCGCGCAACCCTAATCGATGCTATTTACTTCACAGCGCTGAAACTACTAATCATCGAACATTCTAACTTGAAGGTAAGGCGCACAGACCTCAACGCCCTCTCTAGCAAAAGCATTGACAATATTAAAATCTCCGTGGGCCGGACGGACCCGACGCGTCCACTTCAGGGTTAACAATTTTATAGTTGTAGTTTTTATCGAGAAGGGAAAGGAAAATTATTGAAGAAGCTATACCAAAGATTACAAAAAATATATAAGATTGTTCACTCGTACGAATTCTATCGATCAAAGGATTCATACCGCTGGTTACTGTCTGGTGACTTAGCGGTTGGCGCCATGCTACAGTATGTCGCTAAATCCTTACTTGCATTTAATTTTGCATATTATACGGGTCGTCGCCTATCGAGCGCTGGTATTTTAGAATTCGTTGTTCGTGTTTTATGTTTATGTTGTATAGATATTTTAAATTTATTAATTAATTATTGCAATAAGGAAAAAATTATATTAATATTTTTCTCTTCAATAGCAAAACTTATAAAATAAATATTTTGTGATAATTGTTAATAGTCTTAGTTGTATACCTACATAATAAATCGTAGAGTTTATCACTTTCCCACGAATTCTGAATGCAGTCTTGGTTTTGAGTTCTTATAATGTAAAGAAATATAAAAATATAGAGAAGCAATTAAGGGCCAGAAATGTGCCTACAATCTCTAGGAACTTTGTATAAGTATTTCATTTAGTCTTTCGGGAAACGTTCGGAAGTAAAATTTCTTGTTCGCATTATTTTAACTCCTGTCTTCCAAAAGTAACATTAATAATATTATAATTGTGGTTTTAAAATGCCTGTGTGTTGTGCTGTGATGGGTTGCTCCAGCAAGATGGGAAAACCAGAAATATCCTTTTATCGTTGTCCCAAAGACGTTGAGAGGTGGGTATTAAATTAGTTATTATCAAATACGGAATTCAACTTTTTTTAAACTATTGTAACAAAGATATTTAATAATAATAAATTAGTAATTTATTTAGTACTTATAGGTACTGGGTATTCATAGAAATTTGAAAATTCACATATCGAATTATTTATAAATAAATATATCCTGCATCTGCATATGTTTTTACTGTTTTAACCTTGTGAATCTAAAAAATACGGAGTGTCTAATTTAAAGATCAAAATTGTTTTAGTGGTCCTATTATTCTGGTGGCCAATAAGTATGTATAATTTAATTTGTGATATTCTGTATAAATAACCGCTAGATCATCAATACGTATCACAAAATTAATAAAATGTTAAATAAAATCTGTCAATTGATTCATTTTAAAAATTTTAATGTATTTTTTACTTATACCTAAACTTACCTTTTCAAATTCATATCCTGAACTTTTTTCGAAATAATTAACATTTAAAAACATTATATAAAAAAACCTTTAATAAATCATCCCATTACTTTGAATATATATTTCTCAAGTTACCCCTGTATAGCTTGGAATAAAATATACTTTTCTAATGCCCTGGTACCTAGCGGTGTCGTTATTTACAACAAAAGCGAGCCGTAAATATGATTTACGAGAGCGGCGATCGTTTAAAACACTAAGAAGAATCAGACCGCCTTCAAGTGAACTATCTTATATTTTTTTTGTAATCTTTGGCTATACAGTGTTGAAAAAATGGCTTCATCAATGATTTTCCTTGCCCTTCTCGATAAATTAATCAACGATCCACCTCGATGGTCAGTATAATCCCTAATAAAGGCGGAAATGGATTAACTCAGGTAGTCGTGGAACAACTCGGTAGTCCGCATATTGATTATAGTAGAAACGGACCTGCTTTATACCTGAATTGTGGGTTCATAAATAAGGAGCATCTAATTGTAGCTCTCTTTACCGACGTTGCCAAATTTCATGAAAGTGATATTTAAAAAATGTGGAGAATAAAATGAGGTAAGTGTTTTTTTTCGTTTATATATCTTATCTCTTACTTTTTCAAGAAGGGCAAGGAAAAATAACCATTCCATTTACCTTTCCCCTTGAAGGTTCATTAAGGTGAAGGGTGTATGGAATGGTTATTTTTCCTTGCCCTTCTGGAAAAAGTAAGAGATAAGATATATAAACGAAAAAAAACACTTAACCTCATTTTATTCTCCACATTTTTAAAATGTCACTTTCTTGAAATTTGGCAACGTCGGTAAAGAGAGCTACAATTAGACCCTCCTTAATAAATAGGAGACTACCGAGTTTATACCACGCTCACCTGTCTTAATCGGGCAGCGTAAAAACCCTTTTTTGACCACCGAGTTGTACCACCAAATTGATGTGGTGATAATACCTTCTTACTGCTGCTTACTATTTATTTATAATCTTCATAGCTAAGCGGTCAGTCGTGAGTTTCTTAAGTCAACAATGGAAGTTCAATCGATTTTCAGTGAAAAAGGTGCAAAATTGTTAGTGTTAAATAACTTTAAATTTTCAAAAGCACATGTTGCGAAGTGTGGTAAAATAAGATGGCGTTGCACTAACACCAAAAGTAGATGCAATGCCAAAATATATACAAGTGCAGATGAAAAAACTATTTTGGAATCTCAGCTCGATCATAATCATGAAGGTGAAAAGACGATTGCTAGGCAAGCTATTAGTAATAGCGTTAAAAGAAAAGCTGTTGAGGATAGCACAGAAAGGCCATCTAAATTAATTCATAAAGAATTAACTGTAAGTACTAAAATTTATAGAAATTAAAGTATTATTAACAGTATGATTTTTCTAACATCTCGTAGAACAATGATTGGGCTTCAGACATTGGAAGCGGTGATCTACTTCGTGTGAGAAGAAATATGTACGAAGCACGGCGAGATGTTTTACCAGCATTACCTAAGGATAGATATCAGGTTTCTGATGCAGTTATTAATTTAAATCTGAAAACTAAAATTGAAGATGAAAATTTCCTTTGCTGTTTGGATAAGGAAAACAATTTAATTATCTTTTGGATATCAAAGAATAAAAATATATTATTCTACGCTTTACAACTAGTTTTGAAAAATATTTTTCAAAAACATTGACCGTTCAACGACGAAGAAACTACTACTTCCCGGGCTACATGCCCCGACAGACATTGAATTACACTTCTAAGTCAAACGGGGTTGGTAAATCTACAAGATTTAAACCAACCATTCTGGTTTGCAACTAGAAGGGACAACATAACTTGTAGACCGGTTTCGGCGTATTGCGCCTCATCAGTACAAGGTATATGTTATTGTCCGAGAGTTAATCCCGGACGTTGAACGATCAATGTTTTTGAAAAATATTTTTCAAAACTAGTTGTAAAGCGTAAAATAATATATTTTTATTCTTTGATATCTGTTGGTAACGCGCTTTACTAAATACGACAATTTTACAGGAAACTGTAATAATTCTAATTATCTTTTCTTGTTTCACAAATTTATATTTCTTATATTCCTGTCATACCATTTATATGGATGGTACATATAAATATTGTACAAAGTTTTTTTACCAACTATTTACCATCCATGCTTTTGAAAAAGGTTATTATGTTCCAGTCATATTTACTCTGTTACCTAATAAAAGTTGTTTACATATTTTAAATTGTTTCAAAATGTTAGCGATAAATGTAATGCACTTAACTTATCCTTTAACCCAAAAAATATAGTGGTCGACTTTAAACAAGCAATTCATAGTGCTATTTTGGCCATAACCGGGTGTAAATTTCACATATGTCAAGCATGGTACCGTAAAATTTTAAATTTAGGTTTGTCGAATGAATATAAAGATAAAAATTCAAGTTTTTAAAGTTATTCTTCGGCCTACATTTTCTAGAACCTACCGGAGTAGGTGACTTTTTTTCTCTTGAAATATTCGACAAATCACCCGATGATAAGAGAGTAATAAAATTTTGTGATTACATAGTTGAAAATTATAATATATCAGAAGAAGCAAAATATCTCCAAAAGTTTGGGCATGTAACACAAATAGCATGTACCAACACTTGTGAATCATTTCATTCTTTGTTAAAAAACAGTTTTTATTCTCCTCGTCCAAATATATTTATTTTTGTGGACATGATAATAAATATACTTACAAAATGAAACATTTGCAAAAATTAACACTGATATTGAATCAACAATTATAAAAAAATTTAAATCTGTTACTAGAAAGAAACATGAGTATATAACGTCTACTCTTAACAATAGCGTATTTACAAGTAGTTATTTATCTTAAATGGATATTATAAAGTTGGGATCTTTTATTTCCGGACGGACCTTACCACCATAAATAAATTTGTGGATTTGAGGATACGATCTATATTTTCTAAAATTTGATGAACTAACGTCTTCCTGTAACAAACAATTGATTGAAATAAGATACATTTTGTTATACTTATGATCCGTAACCTTTTTCCACTTGACCAAGTTTGTATCTCTTATCCACTGGCGTAAATACTGTTACGCCACTGCTTTTGCCATTCCCGAGATTCTTGTAACATTAATTTTCTGCAATTTTCTTGAAACATTTGAGGTTATGTTAAAAAATGTCTTATTAATAATTTTTATGAACATTCAAGATTTTTCCTCTCAACCAGTTTTTTAATTATTCTACCTTGGGATAATATTTCCAGTAACTACAAATTCTACGTTACCACGTATTGCAATAACTATTATCATACTTAGTATCCAAATCAGTTGTAAAATTATACAGCAATAGCGGATAGAAAATGTTCTGGTTAACGGATTTAACGGTGATATATCTAATGAGGAAATCATACCTGTCCCGCCTAAAAAGTAAAAGTAAAGTGTTTTTAACTACAGTCTGTTTGGAATAGACAGAGATTAATAAAACCTAATTTAACATGCAAAACCCTTACCGAGGGGGCAACTAAAACTCCAGAATTTTAAAAAGATTTACATTATAATTAAAATCTTTATTCTTTTATTTGCCCACCCAACCCTGTACAACGCCGGCATACAATAGAAATCCAATCTTCGAGTCGCTTGTAGTTACATGCATAGCCGTACCTTTAGGTAAGGCTATCAGTAGGTGTGATATTAAATGAAAAACATAATTGCGACAAAGAATAGCCATATAATACAATATCAATTAATAATAATACGTTCATTACAGAGTAACTTGTTCCAGAGCTTCTTCAAAATGTGCGCGGACATCTTTCATTTTATATGTGGTTATTTTCCTTGCCACCAATCCTCTCACCTAATATTAACAATATAGGGTTTAGCTCGCAATGCTAAGGAGGAAGTCCCAAGTATTGTAATATTCCGGTTTTTGCCGTTTCGTCAATAGTATATCTTGGGAAATGATGTTTATGTATATTTACAATTGCCAGCAGTTCTTTTTTTAACATATCCTCTTTAAATGTAATTTCTTTATCTAAAAGCCACTGAATGATTTCCGCTTTTTTCCAAGGCAATTTCTCACTTCTCCTTGATGATAAGGAGCGCTGGTCAAAATAATTCAAAAACCCATCTGTACTTCCAATAAGCGTAATTAGTCGTTTTCCTTTTCCAATATCATTGCGAAAATCCCTATTAGGTTAGTTTACACCGTGTGGAGCAACTGGGTCCGTGGACCAAATCGTGGACTTATTTAGCTTAGAACATAAGTGTTTATACTGACTGCTTTGCTGGATTAAAATAGTCCAGGTTTAAGGCCTGGGACCAAAATTGACATTTTCATATTAAAATGACATAACCTTAAATCTTTGGGTAATTTGATGGTAGATTTTGATTTTATTTGAAAGTGGATACAAAAATAGTTGCAGTGGTAATAGAGTTTCTGAAAAAGAAAGTCGCAATCGCCAATCTCTAACATTACCCTGGTTTCCTTTCACTCCAATTTGTTCCCCGTTTTTTGCGACCACTTTTAATATCATTTTTTTGGTTTATTTTTGGTATTATTTTTTTAGTATTCATCACAGTCAGTTTTTTTATGTTATTTTGACCCGATCTTACGTGACAGCTGACGTATTTTTCCTCTGTGCTTTTAGCAAACCGTCACTTTGGTCCACGAATACTAATGTGCCGTGTTTACACCGTTAAAAATTGAGTTTGAGCTACCCTAGATGAGATGGATCAAATTCGAGTACCAAATTTTACTCCTTGGGTGTTTACACCGAAAGTAAAGAACACGTAACGTCATTTAGACCTCGGACTAAAAATTTCGTCCGCCCGATGTAAACGTACTTATTAATCGCAAATAATTCTGTCTCCAACATATAATTTCATCTTATTTGGATTAAAAGCCACTTTCTATTGACTTTTTCCCATCTAAAATTCATCTCGCAGAATTTTCCACAATTTATCTCTTCCAATATCAAATGAGCTATTTTTGAGTCAGAACCATTTTTCATGAAAAGAACTTCACCTGATTTTAGGATATTGCTTAAGAGGAACATAATACCTAGTCTTAATTTCAAAAAATCGTATCTTCTAAACTGTTGAAGATTAAGGCTTCAAATTCGGGCATATTAAAATATAGGTATTTTTCCAGGTCTGGCTGCATGTACAGCAAGTAATCTTTTACCGTATTTAAGATACGACCTAGAAAATCTTTAAAAATTGATAGTTTTCAAAATCCATGCAGACAGCCCTTACTAATGAAAAAGTGAACACACTCCTTGAATTTCAGCTCTTAATTTTCAATCGTTTAGTTGTAGGAATTTTTGAAAAATTAGTAATTTTACGTCCGAGACATGGCTCCCTCTGCACTACTAGGAACCAGTGTACAGTCTGAGCGACAATCGCAGCCGCTCCGGCAAAGAAGGCACGTACGGCTGAGCAAACATATTGCGAAACAAATAATATTAGGACCCTGTTGTCTGTTGTATAGTTTCTTATTCTCATAGTAGTTTGGTTTTGGACTGTAATTGAAAAGGTCAAATATAAATTCTGAATTATAGGTACCGGCATTGTAACAAGTGTTTCAATACCTAGTTGTGATTATACTTTATAGACATAGTGCAGTGTAATTATTATTGACATAATAGTGAAATAAAATTTTGACTATATAAAAAAAATGGGAAACAAACGCAACAGATCAAAAAAAAGCAGCATTGTTTTATCGAGAGGCAGAAAACGACGGTAAGTTGAATATTTTTTCGGTTAGACAATAGGTACCTACATAAAATATTTTTCAGCCAAGAAATAATTTTTGTGGCGATTAGGTAATTGAAATATGTATGTACCATGGTCGTACCTAATACAGAAATGGATTATTGAAAACAATTTAATAAATTATTGCTTCATTATCTGTTTATTTATAATAAGTATTTGGTCGGTAGGAAAATATTTTTCTATAGGGTGCATCATTGGTCCTTACTAAATATACAGGGTGTTTTGTTCAAAAACAAAAAAATGAACCTCTATCATTATTTTTATACCACTTCACATTTTCTTATGATATTTGGAACTAAGGTCAAGTATTTTGGAACACATAAAATTGTAGTGAAAAAGAGTTTTTCGCTATCAACAGAAGCGTACGGCAGCGACATTGGGTTGTCTTTTCCTTTACTCTGCGTGGTGGAATTGTTATTTTAGTATAATATTTAGATTCTCCAATGCTTTCTATTTAAATAACATACATAAAGAAATTGTCATTATTTTTTCATAAATTTTAAGTTAAACATGAAAAATTACTATTTTGTTGAATACTTTAGTTTTACTAGTAAGTGAAATTATTCAATGTTTGATAAAATTATGAAAATGAAACAAAAAGTTTTTTTTACTAATAATATCTAAGATAATCATTTTTATAACATTTATTTTATGTAAAAATCACCCAATTTTGAATGGATCCAATAGATAATAACTAATAATAACGATTTTGTTAATGTATTATAAATATTTGGCAAATGTAACACGTGTTCGTGTTGTATATTATTATTTCTTTGTTGTTTTTAAGTAGGTACCTATAGTATATTTTTATTACAAATTTACTCTTCATTTTTGTAAATTAATATTTTTTACCAAAAATTAATTTTACTTGCATTTGAAATATCTATTTCTGTCAAAGTTTATGGTCATAAAATTAAAATACTTTCCTTTTTTAATAATAATTTAATCGTTTATTACTAAAAGATATATTCAAGGAACCTGAAATATTTTTAGGGCTGCAGAATCCCGTTGGCGATTGGGTCAAGATCCGCAGGGTAATGATGACAAAGTAGTCGATGACGTTCCAGTTGACACAAATAATTTAAATGAAGATAATTTACCAAATTTAGACAAAGAAAAGGAAATTCCAAACAAACAATTTACCTTAGAAGGAAATAGGATTATTGACATTGCCTACTTTTTTGAACAGCTTCAAAATATTCAGCATGTGCCAAGTTTTGCCTGTTCCTTATCCAATTGTCAAATAATCAATGAAGCGAGAAATGGTCTTTCTTCAAAATTTATTGTAAAATGCAATATGTGCAATATAACATTTGCGATAAATTCCCAACAAGCAGATGAAATTGATGTAAACTTGGCAGCAGTGCTTGGTAAACATAAAATATTATTCAGTTTTATAATCCTGTGGCAACCGTAGCATGTCACACGGTTACTCTGTTGCCGCAGGTCAATTAAAAAATTTAATAATAATTTGTTCATTGCAGGATCTACGTCAAGCGGTTGCGGATTCTCACAACTAGAACAAATTATTGGTTGTCTAAACATACCCCCTGTACAATTGGTAAAATATAATTTCACTCAAAGTAAACTAGAAAAAATTATTGAAAATGTATTGTTATCGCAATTACAATTAGCAGGTGAAGAAGAGGCCAAAATTGCTAGGGAACAAGGAAATGTTGATGAAGATGGGTATCCATTTATTACTGTAATAGCAGATGGTGCTTGGTCCAAAAGATCCTATAAAACCAACTATAACGCGTTATCAGGTGTAGCGGTAATAATCGGAGAAATGACGAGAAAGGTCTTATATATTGGTATAAAAAATAAATTTTGCATGTTTTGTACTAAATACAAGGATAACATTCCCAATCATGCTTGCGCAAAGAATTGGACCGGTACATCCACTTCTATGGAAAGTGCAATTATTGTAGAAGGTTTCAAGAAAAGTGTAGAAATGCATGGGGTAAAATATTTGAAGCTGGTTGGAGATGGTGACAGTAGTGTTTCGAAGAAACTTCTATTGGAAAAGCCCTATGGTATGAAACTTGTAGAGAAAGTGGAATGTGTCAACCATCTTTTGCGGAATTTTTGTAATAAACTGAGAGTTATATGCAAATCAACAAGGAGCGCATCTTCTTTGAAAATAGTTCCCGTTAAGTTTAGAAAAAAACTGGAAAGTAGTATCCTTAGGTTTAGAACATCAATAAGGAAATCAGCTGAGCACTGGACGAAAAGTGATATCACAGTAGCTGAAAAAATAATAAGATTCCAAAAAGATGTGAAAAATATTGTTAACCATATATTTGGAATGCATGACTACTGTGAATTATATTTTTGCGATAAAAATGCAGAAGAAGAAAATTTGGTTACACTTATCATTAGTTATGGATTAAAAACTGACGTAGACAACTGTTTAAAAAGAGTCCTCGAAAATGCCTCTTCTTTTTTATTAAATAAAAATAATAATTGCGCCGAACAGTTTAATAGTCTAGTAAACAAATATGTAGGTGGGAAGAGAATTAATTATTGTTTTAAATCTTCCTACCAAACAAGATGTAAATTAGCTGCTGTTTCCTATAATTGCAAAGAAAAATATATTGAAGAAATAATTAAATTCAGTGGAATGCCATATGGGAAATACACCAAGCAGTTAATGAAGAGAAAAGAAATTGGTAGGCTTAAACACTCTTTAATGAAAAAGAGAAAGGGATATAGGACTAAGACAATAAGAACTGCTAATCCAGATCAGGATTATGGAGATACCGAAGATCCCATTCCAGAAGAAGAAATAAAATCCCGTCGAGAAAAATACTTCAATTCTATCCAAAAAACTTCAGACGAGATTAAGCAGATCGAAAAACTGACAGTAGGACAAAACAATAATCCTTTATGGCAGCAAGAACGGGTATATAGAATAACGGCATCCTCTTTTGGAAAAATATGTCGAATGAAGCAATCAACAAACCCTTTGAATACGGTGAAAAATATGCTGTATGGAACATTCAAGGGAAATTCGGCAACAAGATATGGACAACAACACGAAGCAATAGCCATAAGCCAATTTGAAGAGTTGACCGGGCTTAACGTTACGAAATGCGGTCTATTTATTGGAAGAAATGATGAATGCTTTCTTGGAGCGAGTCCCGATGGATTAATCGATTTTGATAACTCTATTGTAGAAGTCAAATGCCCCGAAAATCTAAAAACAATGACCGTCAGAGAGGGCATCAAAAGTAAAAAAATCAATTACTTAAAGTTTACTGAAACAGAAGAGATCACCTTAAAACAAAACCATCAATATTTTTACCAAATTCAGGGGCAGTTACACTTAACCCAAAGGAACTCGTGCTATTTCTTGGTTTGGTCTCCACAAGGTGAGCCTCATATTGAAAAAATTGAACGAGATGATCAGTTTTGGGACAGCCATATGAAACCATTATTGTTCTCATTTTTTCACAATTCTTTTTTACCGGAAGTTCTTAAAAATCCATTATAATTAGGTAATAATGAGTTACGTCTACTTATACATCTTATTGTGGATTTAAATTACAGTGCTTTTTGCCAAAAACAATTATTTTTTTTAAAATCGGCCAGAAATTAGTACTTTCAGGTTTATTTTTAGGTCAGAAAATCCCATTTTGTCGGACCGAGCCAGAAAATTATTGTGATAGTCCGGTAAAAGCTTTTACCGGACTCATTTTTATTCACTTTCCGGCCTATCTTTCATAAAAAAAATAATAAAATAATTAGTCTAAGATAGCGGTCAATTGGTTTCTATAGTAACCGAGTTTTGTATTATTCAAAACTATAAAATAACTTGACATATTTTGACGTTTAGTTGAAAACGTGACATTTATTATAAAATGGATATTCAAAATGATGCATTTGATTGAAAATTAATGGAAGATGAAATTATACGAGATGAAATTGTTAAGGCGGCCTTAACGATTGTTAAAAAAAATTGTTAAAATTAGTTAATAAAAAGTTATTGTTATAAAAATGTAAACTGAATAATATGAAGTTTATAGTACAACAATGCCCGTTTTAAAAAAAATATTGTACGTAATACGTCCCAAAAGTGCTTTCACTGGACTTGCAGGCTTGCAGGACTCGCCTGCGGCTCGCCCTGCAATTTGCCCACTCGTCCAGTAAAAGACCACTTTCGGGACTTGTTACGTAAACTACTATTACAAATTATATTATATATCTCACTATAATTACCTATTATTTTGCTTTTTATCGTTTTTTAGTCATTTTATTAGAATCTTATAAATAACTAGACGACCCGACAGACATTGTCCTGTCTTGTCTTCTAATATTATACAAATTTTGAATATTTTCATTTTGATTGAAAAATATCACATTGTTACTTGACCGGTACTAATTGTAAATCTAAACCATCCACTTACTTACTCAAACACACACAAAAACTTTCATCAAAATCGGACCATCCGTTTAGGAGTTGTTCAGCATGAACCCGATTGCAGCGCCACACGCGGTCGAACGGGATAAAAAGTATCCTATGTCCGTCTCCCGGTTCTAAGTTACATCCCCACCAATTTTCAGTCAAATCGGTTCAGCCGTTCTTGAGTTATAAATAGTGTAACTAACACGACTTTCTTTTATATATAGATAATATTTGTTATGATTTTGGACTGGCCTATGTTTCCGTTATAGTGATTGGCCTATAAATAGACCACACATGCGCACCCCCACTTAGATGTAGGTACATTGTGTAGTTAGTTAATGACAGACGTCAAATAAAAAGAGTGATTGATGTTCTCAAAACTGAGTATTTTTATTTATAAAATTATAACAAATATAACAATATGTTTTATTGACTTTTGATAAATTATATTTTTCCATTTATTTGTAGTTTTTATTAAAGTTTTGTGCACGCGGTATACCATAGTTTTCCTTATATACTCCTGCATCCCTCCTATGAAAGTGAACCTGACACACATACAAACACACGCGCACACTCACATACACAGACTCGCACAAACATTCGTTTAGTTTGTTTAGGATCTGCTATTTTTATTTTCTAGGGTTTTTTAAATTTTCAACTCTCTTACAAACCCCATAAAAGCACGCTAATGTAAAAATGTAAAATAAAAAAAAATAAAAATGTAAAATAAACATCACAATTCTGATTAATATTTTTCAAAATTAAATTTGAATCTGCCACTTTTGTTTATTTTCTATGTTTTTATTAAATACCTATTCAACCCTTTTGAAAATCGCTTTAACATACACCAATGAGTTTAATATTTTATGTGATAAAGAAGATCCTTCTAGTTTACTTACATGATTTTTTCAAAATCATTTTTAAAATTCTCAAACCACTTAAACCAGCCCCTTAATCAATGAATTTAATACCTATTATGGAAAAAGGGCATTGATCTAATAAATATGTTTGCTAATTGTTGTTTGAACCTTTATTCGTTTATTTTCCAAATTTTCATTTCTCCTAAAACCCCATTAAAGTACCTCGATAATGAGTATATTTTAGAAAATTAAGAACATTGATCTTAAGCTTAAATTATATTATATCGCTTTTAGTATGAAACGGTTACAGAATTTTGGATATCTATAAAATGCAATATGGTTATATTAAAATGGTTATAAAAAATCGGGATTTTGCATGGTTCCCCAAAGCATAGAATTTCCATTTAGTTGGCGTAGCAAAGAGGGCTGCCGCTGCCGGTCGAATATGTTTACTCAGCGAAATCTGTATGCGAAATGAGAGATTTTGTAACGCATTTTGAAACTGACTGTACACGACGAATCGCTGTACAGTAAATTGTATTCTCTATCCTCTTCTGAACTTTGAGTGTTTTTCCAACACTGAATTTCTTCCAAGGTACTATGTTCCTCTTAAATATAAAATTTACAATTATTGAGATTTTTAGTATCACAAGCACAGGTACGCCCTTGGAATCGTCATTTTACAAGGGTTTATTGCTCTCTGCTTTTTTTAAATAGTTACAGTTACATTGGTATTAACAGAATCGTAAATTTCATATGATTTCTTATGATCAACTTGATTATCTTCTATACAAAGTAACATTAATAATTTAATTCCTGGCCAATTATACAAAACGATACGAAAAAATTTGGGACTTCTTCATAGTTTTAGGACTTTTCCTTCGCGAAGAATGACTTTACGTGTTTCTCCCTTCCCTCTGCTACTATTTCTTTTTCGAACACTATACATAATTTTATGATATTTTTAACTGAAAATTTAAATTCAGTATAATTTAAATTTATCTATTCTGGCGTATAATGACAGTTTGAATTATATATTCCGTCGAATTAATATCATCTTTTTTGTATCAGTTTGTTATTTGCTTAAAATATAAACGAAACAAGTTTTTTTTACATTCATTGTTTTTTTTATAGAATTGAATATATGCTTGATTAGTCACAATATAAAAAGATGACCTTGCGACTAAGTAAATACAGCTGACCGTTCTTCAAAATATGTTGGTATATCATGAATACGTATGTTAGTTATACAGGGTAATTCCAAGCATGTATAAGGAAAAACTTGCCCTGGTGTAAGACGCAGTCGCGGTTAATGGTAACTTATAATACCGAACAGAACATTGATAGGTAGGAACCGTCCGTAGCGCAGAGTGTTACGTAAGGGCTTTCTAACCGAGGGGTCCCGGGTGCGAGTCCCGATGGTTTCGCTTTTTCAATGTTCAGAATATTTAGCGTATATATCAGAAGTGGGATTTGATCTAAGAAGTGTCCACGTGAGGCCATAATGTGATGTGATAGTAAGAGGGGGGACTGGAATGGGCGTGCAGGCGTCAGGCTCGCTAGGAGAGCGAGATAGTCGTAGGCAAGTAAGGCATCAGGCTCAGCGAACGAGTAGATGAGATAGGTGTACGCACAAACGTCAGGTCCAGCACTCCAGGCACCTCGAGGACGAGGAGCGGAGCAGGATGACCGAATGTAAGACGCAGGTCGCGGTTAATGGTAGCTTATAATACCGAACAGAACATTAGGTTTGTTCCAACTGGCATTTATGAACCGTACTGGAATCGTTTCGAGTACTGTATAGTGCGCAAACTCGAATTTGGGATGGACACATCAACTTTATCACCCCTTCCAAAAGGTACAGTTTGTATACCCTCCCAAACAGTCCCAAGAATGATACTTCAATCAGTTGGAACGCGAAAGAAATACAGCACTTGCACGAACGATACCAAAAACGGTTCTAACGCCAGTTGGAACAAAGCTATAGGTAGTAACCGTCCGTAGCGCAGAGGGTTACGTAAGGGGTACCGGGTTCGAGTCCCGAAACAATCTGGATGAATTACACACAATCCTGGCCAAACACATTGCTTAAAGCCAACATCTGAATCGATTATTCCATTCTAAAACAAAGAAGAAGAGAGCAACAGCAGTGCTGTGCTTTTTTGCTTTTTTTATGAAGAATATTCAAATATTTATGACTGAAAGGCTCATACTCCAATCAAAGCCTATAGATGTCAAGAAGTCATCTTAAATTTGCTATAATATAGACTATCAAACTCATCCTTTCATCGTGTTTGAAAATAGTGAGATACACGATACCAACGAGACGAGACTTTCATTAAGTCTTGTATCGAGTCTTGTCTCGCAGCCTCCAGTCTCGTCTCGTCTCGCAGCCTCCAGTCTCGTCTCGCAGCATCCAGTCTCGTCTCGCAGCCTCCAAATTCATCTTGTGGCCCCCTGTCTCGTCGTGTTTTGATAATATCTGTGTAAAGAGCTGTTATGTCAAAATAAATTTAAATATATTCGACTTCCATAACATAGAGGTCACGGTGCGTCGTTATGTTTCATACTGAATATTGTGATTTGAATTTAAAAAAAGTACAAGTCATTTACTTTGTATATTTATTTTTATTACATGATAAATTTTTAAATTTGTTTTTTGCAATTTTGTTCGTAGTTGATTTAAAAAATAAATAAAAAGCCAGTTGTAAATCATACTGTATAAGTCATGCTGTCACACCCACTCTGATACATAACCACTTAATACGAAACGAGTTCTTTTTAAAAATAACTATTACAAACTTTTGTCGAAAACACAAATAGCTATTAACCATAGAGATACCTGCTAACAAATCGTTGATTGACGGTGTTTTATTTTCAATGCTTTGTATAAGATGGGAATTGATTGTTTCAGAAAGGTCAGAATTGTAGAATGTAGAAATGTCAATTTCGTGAAAAATGTATAAAGTAATATACCTGATATAAAATGTAATAATCAGACAAATGTTGGGTCAAGTTACGTTTAACGGAAATTTGTTAAAAAAGTTGACCAAAATTTTCCCTTGCCGACTTTTTTCTTTGAATAGGTAATGCCGGCGTATGGAGATCAAAGGAAAAAGTTGGCAAGGGAGACGTACACGTGCTTAAACTTGTGCAATTAATTGATTTTGTATAAACTTCGCCTCCTTCATCAGAAAAAAAAAACATTTTACCCTCAAGTACATAATAGCGGAAACGTTTTGTTTTCATTCAAACCCGCTATACTAGGTTTTTTATAAAGAATCATTCAGTAAAATAATTGCTTTTGCTAGTGAAGCAAAACTTGGGCTTAATGTTGCTATTTTTCGCTTCCCAAGTTATATCCAATCACGTGTTGGAGAAAGGACATGCTGTATATATCTTTTTTACTAATATATACTTTTCTTCAACTGATAACAAAGTTGATACCGTTTACAAATGTTGTCAATGCAATTCCATTAATTTCATGAATAAATCTTAGATAAGACGGAAAACTACAATAATCTCTTAATTAAACGTTCTTACCAAATAACCCGCATAATTAAATGATTCGTTGTCTCCTGCTTAAAGCATATAATTACAACTTTAATGTTTATTGTTCTCGTTGAAAAACTAGGTCTTATTAGCTTATCTTTATAGTTTACCAGTCTATTAATTGTATAATAATGTCAGTTGATTTATCTTGAAATGTGTTTGTTTTTCAAATATCTGTCATGACTGGTATTGTTTACCCGGCATACATTTAGATGATTTAGTTTCAAGGTAGATATATTAAGGAAAACGACAACTTAATCCTCATTTTGTAGGAACGATAATATTTAAAACCAATAAATGGTTACAGGGTTAAAAAGGGTTCAAATTAAATAAAATAAACATTTGAAAAATTAAATTAAATTTTTTGGACTCAATTATTTTTTACCTACTCTAAATTTAGTTCTGTCACTATCACTATCTTATATAAATTTAGATCTGTCACTATCACTATCTTATCTAAATTTAGTTCTGTCACTATCACTATTTATCTAAATTTAGTTCCGTCACTGCCAATATCTTATCTAAAATAATCAGTTCTGTCGCTATCACTATCTTATCTAAATTTAGTTCTGTCCCTATCACTGTCTTATCTAAATTTAGTTCTGTCACTGCTACTATCTTATCTAAATTTATTTCTGTCACTGCCACCATCAAATTTGGTCTTTCAGTTTACATGTGACATTCAACTTGTTTCTGTTCTATTTTTTCTAAGATTGTAGTTTATGTGGCTAAAAGCAGTATTGTATTTTCCTGTCTTGAAGATTCCAATATTTAATTCCACCAGTTTCTAATATTTGACAATGAACTTTTATCTGTTGGTTGAAATCGTGACCTTTAATGGTACGTTTTTTTTTGTTACAGCTAGAATCATGGTTCAAAACAAGCAGTGCAAAAAAACCAGCGGGGCAAAGGCCCACCTCCACGCTGACTGCACGGCCCAATTCGGAGATAGATACAGGAGACGCTGACGATGAAGATTTAAAACTAATTGACGCGATGGGTGAAAAGGAAGTTAACGTAAAAATCGAAGAATTGCTGGTAAGCTCATATAACTAAACTACTTTTAGAAACAAACTAATTATTTACATAAAATTGTTTCAAATAGTAGTTACATTTTTGTGAAGCGTCCTTAGCCCATGGCAAATTGATAATGACTGTCAGTACCGGAGCTTGAGATAGCAGGGCCACTGCCAATCAAAATAGCTTTCAAGATATAATTCTGGTACAATGTGCAAAAAACAACTTTTATAGCTCCTAGTACTACTAGTAGCAAGGAAAAATAGAAAAGAATAATAAAGAAGTAGAAATAATAACAAAGACAAAAAAATAATATCACATTTCAACAATTACCTAGAAACTTGGAAATAAAAGTACATCAAAAAGATATCAACAAGAAACAGAAACAACGCTGAAGAATAGAATAATTGATCTAAGAAAATATAGAAAAGAATAATAAAGAAGTAGAAATAATAACAAAGACAAAAAAATAATATCACATTTCAACAATTACCTAGAAACTTGGAAATAAAAGTACAACAAAAAGATATCAACAAGAAACAGAAACAACGCTGAAGAATAGAATAATTTATCCAAGAAAATCTGATGTACAAGGATGGGATATTTTTAAGAACATAATCACTAGCACAGCTTATGAAATATGTGGTATTTGTAGAACCGACAATCGAAAAAAACAAACAACATGGTGGACTAAGGAAATAAAAGAAGAAGTTCAAAATAAGAAGAGAGTGAAAAAAGTACCCAACAAAAAGATCCCCAGATCAATATGATATACAAATACCAAAGAAAAATAATTGAAGATTTAGTAGCAGCTGCAAAAAAAAGAATAAAGTTTTAAAATGATTCAGAACAAAGAAAAACTGATTATATCATGGCCAGATGGAAATAATATTTACTGAGACTACAAACGCAAAGTACTGAAGAAACTATAGCAGAACCTGACCACCAAAATCACGACCAAAGAATTGACATTGATGAAATTAAAATTGAGGAATGTGATTACACAACTAAAAAGCACTAGAAAATGATAAGAACACCGCTCGAAGGGATACTACCTGGTAGATTGCCACGTGGAGTGAAGTGTACTCATTGTTGGTCCCAAGATTTTTCCTCCCCATTCCTTCTCTTACCATTTTGATGATGGAGGGTCTCCATCATCAAAACCATTTTAAAACAATTTTTATTTTATTTTCAGAGTGATATGAATCTGAATGACGACAAGAAGAAACCCTTGAGAGATATGTCTATGGAACAGAAACGAGCGATGTTAAAAATGCAGAACAAAAAGAAAGGTCAACAAGACACAGGCAGTAAATTTAATGATCCTGAAGATTATTACAAATACCTCGATCAACATATTAATTCTGAATATTTACAATTGAACAAATTGATAAGTTGCGTGGAAAGTTTAAGGGTGGCACTTACCAACAATCCTCTAAGTTGGGTTGAAAAATTTATTGCAAAAGGAGGTGCTATAAAGATTGAACGAGTTTTGGATATAGGATTAAAAAAGTAAGTTGATCATTTTTAAGTCAACATAGTATACATTTTCTTCTGCATTTCCAACAACTTACTGCCTAATTATGATCATGTGTTGGTTTTTAGAACAATCATTACGAGAAAGAACTTACCGTTCTATCATCATGTTATAATTAGTAATTTTCAGTTTTTTAAATTATGATTTTTCATAGACTGACCCTTACAAAGCATATTAGCGCAAAAATTAGAAACATTCGTTAATTTATTAATTAATATTTAATTTTATATCTGGCCCCACCTACAAAAATGCCACGTTATGTCAGCGTACGGACAGACAACGTGGTTGTTTACGTTAACAATCATGAGATGCCGGCATTGTTCCAATCTCTCAAGTTCTTAAGCCATGTTCTTCTTACACTCTTAGTCTTCTCACTATTTTTTCTACAATTATGAGTCTGAGTAGTCGGTATTTTTCTCCTCCCTTGATATGCCCTAAGTGTTCCGTTTTTTTATTGTTTCCTCATTTTTGTGAGTTCTTATGTCGGTGCCGTGCTTGTTCTCAAACGTTGACTATCTCCATGCAAATTTCCTGGAACTGTTCTCTATATTTTCCTGCTTGAAAAAGTTGCTCTACTCCCATTCCAGTCCAGTGTCTAATATTTCTTAGCCATGACAGCCTGTTACGACTTATTCACCTCCTGCTTTAAATTTTTCATCAAGTAATAGTATTATAGTACTTATGACCTCTGATAATATGACCAAAATATGGGACTATCCTCTTTCAGT
The DNA here is from genome assembly GCA_947563755.1 of Lochmaea crataegi. NCBI lineage: Eukaryota > Metazoa > Arthropoda > Insecta > Coleoptera > Chrysomelidae > Lochmaea > Lochmaea crataegi. The sequence goes on from OX387432.1 coordinate 27,198,850, forward strand.
AGTGCCTAACACTTGATCTTTCTGTAACTGTCTTAAGAATTTCTTCATACTAGTATGTGAGGTGCAAGAAATTTTTAAAATTCATCCATTTCAAATGCCTTTATTTTATTCTTGTGCTCAAGCTCCAAGGTCAATGTCTTACATTCATATAGCATAATGGGGCCAAACGTAGCTGCACAGTGTCATAATATGTATGTATACTGGGGTGACATTCCCTGAGACATAAATGATCTACTGTGCCCCATTTCCTCTACTTGGTTCCTGAGGAAAGTCTCGGAGACTAGGAGTTCCTTGAGACCTATTTCCTGGAGGCATTTTAGAATATCTGCAGGCTTCAGTTTAGCCAGTACTTTCCTAGGTGTTTTGCCCTAGGGTTCTGTATTGCTGGACATTCTGCAAGTATGTGAATAGAGGTTTCTTCGTCCATTCCACAGAACAACTTGCTCCACTAGCTTTTTGATATGCCCATTGAGGTGACAGTGTCCCGTCAGGACACCTGTCAAAACTCTTCATGCAGTTTTACTCTGGCTTAGGCATTCATTTGTTCTCACCTGGTTGTAGTCTCTCTGGAGTATCTTTGATTGTCTAAGCCCAACTAGATCTTTCCAATAGTCTGATCTTCTCTTCTTTTCGGCGTTGCCTATTCCTTCTAATTTATTCCTTTATAATAATTTGCTATTTCATTTCCTTATATTCCAGTGTGTCCTGGTATATATCCACATTTTGAAAAGCTCGAAGCAGCGAGAAGAAGAAAAATTGTGTTTAATATGGCCATACATTTTCTGAATTTCCTACTCGTTTAAAAGTGCTACCAAATGTAATAAATATTTTTTACGTTTGATAAAAAGGCAACTTTTGGGTATTGTCTTACAACATTACAATTATTCTCCTTGAATTAATTTTGATAGTTTTTGTATCAACAAATAATTTTATGTTCCAGTAAGGATATTCGACTACAAACAGAGTGCTTGCGCTGTTTTGAAAAACTTATGAACAATACTACGGGTCTAAAAGCATTTTATAAATTTTCTAAAGCCCACATAACTGTTGCCAAATGTTTGGACCATGAAATACCTACTGTGATGATACAAGCCTTAAAGGTAACAACATTTATATAAAATTCACATTACAATTATTACGTTTATCCATTTTAAAATCACATTTTTTTGATCTGGCAATGTTGCCAGTCGAAACATAAATTCAAAAGAGGAGAGGAAACACTGGGTCATATGTTATATTCTTTTAGATACTTGCTCCAATCTGTGTTCTAAACGAAGATACAAGTGGCGAAGAAGAAGGAGTAAAAAAGGTGCTAAGAGCTATAACTGAAGTGGGAGAAATTCAATCTAGGGAACGGTTTTTACCTGTTGTCCTGGGTATCACCCGAAATGACAATGCAGACTTACAGGTGAGTGCATAAGAAATTCTCATCTTCACTACTATTCTGCAGATTTTGTTAAAGTTTACAATTAATCCTGACATACTTATGTTTTTGATTTTATAGTGATGCAAAAACTAGAAACAATAATAATTTTTTCTATAGTTGGCTTGTTGATAAATTAAAATAATGGAAAATATTATTCAGTACAACTAGAATTTATGAAAACCACAAATATTTGGAGTAAATACCTAACCTAATATTCATAACTTTGAATTTTATTCCAGAATTATGACTTGAAACTTAAATTTGTGATTTTTTATAGTCAGTATTTATAAATAAGTTCATATACAAGGTGTCCCACTGGGAACGATCCATTAAAATCTATGAATAGCAAAGTTTGATAATAGCCTGGTTTGATCTCATTTAAAATATTTTCAATAACGTCACAAATCCGGTTGTACATATCGTCAATACATGCTTGCTTATTTTATATGGAACACCCTATATATTGATTCTAAGTTCAATACATGTTGATAATTGTTTACAAACGAAAAGATGTTTTGTAACTCCTTTTTGTCACAATATAGTTTAAAGTTCATATTTTAGTATCTACCAAGCTTTGCTCAATACTTTCTACAGGGTTTCCAAAAAAATAGAGCCAATTTGAACATAAAAAAATGGTTAAAAATTGAAAATTTCAAATGGAATTACCAGGAGTAAAATTGTATAGATTTTGATTCTAGATTAAGATTGACGTATCTATGAAAACATAAAATTTTCTTTCTCAAACGTCGCATAACGCTAAGATAAGTTTCTTTATTCACTGTACCACCTTCTGGTAAGAATTCCGACGGCATAAAACCCATAATAATAGAAAAAACTGTCAACATCTTCATTTGATGACCGTCCCGAGCGAGGCAAATCTTCCATCACATCTTGTCCGCTTTTGAATGCACGCACTACTCCTTATATACAGTGCTTCTCAAAAGTCCCCTCCCCCTCTTTTCTTTTGAATGGTGATACTTGGACTGATGAAAATTTGGAGGGTGAAAATGAACTATTGTAAGCTTCTCTACTAGTGGTAACAGGTGACGTGATAGGCATCGGTGACGTCACCAGGCAACTGAAACCAATAATATTAAATGGGACCTTATGGCAAGTGACACCTCGTTTGAAAGGTATTTAGAATACCTATTCAATCATACTATTTTTTTTTGGATTTACGATGTTTTTGATGGTTAAAATAAATAAACACTAAAATTTGAGTTTCGCTTTTAATTAATAAAGATTCAAAAGTCCACCTATGGTTAATTGTCAAAAAAGTTGAAGTTTTTTAATTGACGATTCTACATGCGATAATATCTTGAATTTTTAGTTTAATTATTGTTTAACGAGACGTTTAAGTATCTACATAAACAAAATGGTACGTGCTCTAGCTGACAAAGTAAAAGCTATGTTAATTATTGGTGAAAGTGGAAATAATTTTCATGCGCCGGAACGCATTTTTAATGAGAGATACCACGATCGCCCTATATCGAGGACTTATTTGAGGGAGCTTTTTCATAAGTTTCAACATACAGGTAGTGTTCATGATGCCAAACGATCGGGTCGACCAAATATTGGTATTCATAAACATTATTGATATAGTTGCAGACATTGTAGTAAACCCTTCTTCTTCCACAGCCCAAGTAGCGTCTACCTGTGGAGTCAGTCATAGTACAGTACACAGGGTGTTGACCAAAAATAAATTTCACCCATACAAATTAAAAATGGTGCATCAACTTTCAGATGATGACCCCGACCTAAGGCTGCAATTCTGTGAAAATATGTCCACTAAAATTGTCCAACAGCCAGACTATATAAGGACAATTAGTTTTAGTGACGAAAGTACTTTCTTCCTTAATGGAAATATTAATATTGGAGTGACATAAATCCTCACATGTTTCGTGAAAAACATTAACTCAGTTCCCATTAAAAGTAAATGTCTGGGGAGACATTTTGGGTAACCTTTTTTTTTCAACTCTAATTTAACCGGTGAAGTATATTTCGAGATGTTAGAAAACGCAATTGAACCGTTAATGCTTCAAATTCTGGAGGATAATCCAGATGAATTTGGTAACTTGGAAATAACGTTCCAACAAGATGGTGCTCCTGCACACTATTACTTTGCAGTAAGACGTTATCTAGATGAGGAATATCCTGGTAGATGGATTGGACGGCGCGGTCACTGGACCTAACACCTTTAGATTTTTTTCTGTGGGATACCTTAAATCTAAAGTTTATGCTACAGCTCCTGACAGTATTGCCGTTTTAAAACAACGGATTGTTGAAGAATGTAGGGCAATTTCCCTGGACACATTTTATCGAGTCCGACAAGAGCTCAATAATAGGATTTTTTATTGTCAGAAAGTAGATGGAGCACATTTTGAACAATTATTATAGGTAAGAACTAATTATTATAGGTAAGAACTTGTTATTAATTAAAAGCGAAACTCAAATTTTAGTGTTTATTTATTTTAACCATCAAAAACATCGTAAATCCAAAAAAATAGTATGATTGAATAGGTATTCTAAATACCTTTTAAACGAGGTGTCACTTGCCATAAGGTCCCGTTTAATATTATTGGTTTCAGTTGCCTGGTGACGACACCGAAGCCAATTACGTCACCTGTTACCACTAGTAGAGAAGCTTACAATCGTTCATTTTCACCCTCTAAATTTCATCAGTCTAAGTATCACCATTCAAAAGAAAAGAGGGAGGGGACTTTTGAGAAGCACTGTATAACATTTTCTGCTCATCGGCACACGAAATTTATTTCATATGCAATGCGAAATTTGAGACAGATTCTTTGTATCAATTGTAAAAATCGCAGAACATACTAAACTAAACTAAATCACAGTTGGCTGTCAAACTCCGCGTTATAAAGAGGACAGTGTGCCATAAAAAATAATTTTTTGTTCCAAGTTTTCTTTGAATTTACTGTTTGGACCCTTACTTTGTGGAATCTACTCATATTAATGTTATAAATGAAACTAACCGTTTCTAATTAATTCAAGTTTTCTAATAAATCAACCCATAAGTATGTACAGGATGTCTCAGTGGGTATTTCAGTTTTTTTATGCGCCCTGTGCCGATTCCCTACAAGCTAAGAAACGTATCTCACGTCAGTCAAGGAGCAGACAAATGCGGATTTTAGCCACCATGGATAGAACAGTAGTCAAGTACGCGTGCATTCATGTTGGAGGCATATTTGAAGGCGAACGTTTCCTATACACCAGCTCGACGTCGGTTTTGTGCTCATTTGAACAGTCAGTCAGTGCGTAGCACATGCCCCATCGGCTCCTCTTGTAAAACTAAACTGCAAAGCTTTCGAGAACACCGCCAAGAAATTAACGTTCCACTCGCAATGTGTCAACGCGTGAATTAAAATTTGAGAGGCTAGATTGGATGAGACGGAGATAATTTAGACGATGTTGTGTTCAAAAAATGAAATCCGCATATATTGTTTGTATTTGGGTAATAATAAAAGTAGTACAGCTGTTTCATTCCTCAAATATTATTTATTTAAAAACTGAAATACCCACTGAGACACACTCTACTATAATTCAACCATAAACACTATTCATATATCCTGGTTAAAAACTGTTCTTGTTTTTCTAAATTAATTATTAATTGCGACTATATTTGATTTTACAACTGATGTTTTTGTACATTCTTTGCCAATACACTTTTTGTTAAAACTGATAAAAACCAAACTTGTTTTTGGTTTTCCAGTAAACCATCAATACAGTAGTACATGTGTTACTAGCGAAATGTTTGTTAAAAACCAGGTCGATTCAGAAAGTAAACAATTTATTGAAAACCGTGATAAATTTTAAAATATATGTGTAGGACGTTTTTTAGTATGTGATACGTTATTTGGATTTAGATATTAAAGTTATATAAATAATTGTACTTTTCAAAAAGTATCAACTGTAACTATATTTGATTAATTACAATTCGTTATTTCGTGTACTTTGTACTAGTTATTTTTATTAAGATTGATGAAAACACGCCACTTTTTCAAAAAAATAAGCAATATATTGTTAATAAGTAAATTCAGAGAGTGAATAGAAAACCGTGATTTATTTTAAAGTGTGTGTTTGCAAGACGTTTTTCAGTTTGTGATTTTTTAATTGATTGACTATTAGATAATAAAATATGGAAAATGAAGTTTCGCAAATGGAAGAAGAAGCTAATGAAATGTGTGGTAATAATTTAAAATAATCAGTTGTATTATAATCTAAATATTTACACCATTTCATAGAATAGTAGACTCTCCTCCCACTATTTTATCCTTTTTACTTCTCCATTCCACTAGTATATTGTTTTTTCTAATATTTCTCACTTTCCTTCCAACCTGATGGTTTGTATATTTCTTCTGCTTCCTATAACTCCATTAATTCTTAATATTTTTTTGTCTCAATTTAGGTAGATTTATATTTTCGTTTTTTATCTTTTCCTCTGTTTACGTTTCTTTTCTACTATTTTACATTGTGCAGACAAGTATTTCTTCTAATCGTCAAATTATGGAGTAAATTCAATTTATAACAAATATCCAAACGTGGAGAACAAAATGTTATATTTAACACACCAAATTTAAATCTTATGCGCAATAATTGGGACAACTGGGGCAACCGTATTGTTATGTCGGACCTGTACTGAGAATATATAGAGGTCTATAAAGAAAAAGAAGAAGACATACATCTGGAATAATCTAGAACTGTCATCGAAAAGTCTAGAAATGTCATCGAAAAGTCTAGAACTGTCTGGAACAGGTGAAAAGTATACAAAGCGGGACAAGTGACATTAGTGAGTTAGTTTTTGAAGTATTAGAAAGTTGAGTTCTGTGTTCTGTTAGTGAGATGTTATTAGTATTGAATTGTTAAAGTTCATTCTGATCACGAAATTTTGAATCCGAATTATGGCAGCAGTTGATGAAGGCATTAGACATTAAGAAAACACGCACTACGCCTCTCCACCTACAGTCCGATGGAATGGTAGAAAGATCATAGAACTATTTGCCAATATATTTCAATGTTGATCTATGAAAACCAAAAAGACTGGGACACTTTAGTTCCTCTATTTCTGCTAGCCTATAGAAGATCTGAACACGAATCAACCAGTGATAGTCCATCTATGCTAGTCACTGGCAGATAAATGAAGCTTCCCCATGATATTATTTCCGGAAGACTTCCTCCTGGTGAAGAAGCAGAAGAACATACACCTCCTATGTACATAGAAATCTTGAAAGAAAAATGGGAAAAGGTCCACAATTTTGCTCGTGAACATTTGAAGCTCTGCAACGATAAGGTGAAGGCTAGACTCGACGTGCAAACACGTTTCTCGAGAGGTAACCCCGTATGGCTCTTCAATCCCATGCGCAGAAAAGGTTTGTGCCAAAAACTGCAACGAAACTGGGAAGGCCCCTACACCGTTCTCAAGAAAATCAACTACCTAGTCTACCGCATCCAATTGACAGCGAGGAGTTAGCCCAAGATGATCCATGTCGAGAGCTTAGCCCCTTACTGCGGGCCCGATCCACCCTGTTGGCTTCAACCAGACCCCAGCAGTCAGATTATTCGGGACGAATAACTAGAAAAGAGGGAGCAATGTTACGTCGGACCTGTCTGAGAATATATAGAGGTTCATGAAGAAAAAGAAGAAGACATACATCTGGAATAATCTAGATATGTCATCGAAAAGTCGAGAACTGTATGGAACAGGTGAAAAGTATAAAAAGCGGGACAATTGAAATTATTGAGTTAGTTTTTGAAGCATTAGGGAGCTGAGTTATGTGTTTTGATAGTGAGACGTTATTAGTATTGAATTATTAATGTTAAGGTTTAAGAAGTCCTAAGTAGTCTAGATTATTCCAGATGGATGTCTTCTTCTTTTTCTTTATGGACCTCTATATATTCACAGTACTGGTCCGACGTAACAGTATTAAAGGTTTCTGCCTTCTTCTTGTCAAATAGAAGAAAGTATTTTGTTCTGGAATTTAAAACTGATTCCAACTATTCAAAGGCAAAAACAGAATGGAATCGATAAAAATTAATCTTATTTCGGAGTGGCTAATGCGACATGGAATCGGCATGTTTAAAAATGTATAGGAAGATACTAATGAGCAAATTTTCAAAATAAAATAGTTTTAAGACGAAAAACGTCGAAAGCCATTACTTTGGGAATATTGAAAATCGCATAAATCAGTTGACTAGTCAATGTAAATTTGTATTTATAATATTCCTTTGACATAGATTGTTTATTTTGACAAAATCTGCATACTACCTAGTACCCACCTTATTAAAGTAAACAATTGACTGTGCATAAATGGCATATTAGTAGGTATTGTTTACAGTACTTCGTTGCATTTGGTTTGAGTGATGACATTATTTAAAAAAAAATTATTGGTGAGAATAATTTTGATTATATTTCAGTTCAGATGTATATTTTAGTTCAGATGCATATTTCAGTTCAGATGCAATAATTTTCAAATAATCCATTTTTTTCTCTAAACTTGGTCTCAATAGGTACAGTTTTTTTTAAATAAGTATATGACAGCATTATTATTAATTGCTGTTAACAACATTAACATAATTCGTTAAATATACAATAGGTAACAAAAGATTGGTCATAAATTGTTCCACATAATCTGGGGTCAAAAATAGGTCGATTGAACCTTACTTACACAGTTATGTGTTGTAATATTGTACATTTTCGTTTTGAATTGACTAGTACAAACTTAACGGTTTAACTATTCCTTAGTACTAACTATACTTGGCATACCTAGATTAACATTAGTGATAAAAAAGGATGCTTTAATTTACAATGACAATTAAAAAAATAATAAGAATCAGTCTTTTCACAAGGTAAATTGATGTTTCCGTAATTTTACCGTCAATTTTAATTGTTGCAGTTCGCTACAATAATGTTGCCAATAATGTTAGGTCACTATAGCTACGCACTTCGATACCAACTTGAAATTTTCTCTGACGATCATACCATAAGTAACAGTACGTAATTGGTTCTTTTTTTAGACAGATCTGTATATTAATATTTTATTTGCATGAAATTGGATAATTTCAAGAGATTGTTTCTAGTCCAACCCTGAATCAAAGTATTTTAATATTTATAATTTAATCATAAACAATTGTGAGTGATAAAATGTTTAAAGGAACAAATAATAAATATATTTACCTATTAGTGCAAGTTTGTTTAATACTCAAAGGTAGATTTTAATGTAGAAGTATCTTTATTAAAATACCATCCTTCATTCAACTTGAGATAATTAGTGATTAGGAAGAAGGAAAGAGTCACATTTCCTGGAGTCACTAATGCGAATCATTAGTTTTGTTTTTAAATTTGGGAAAACTAATTAGGCAGTATTTAATATTTTTACAGATATGAAAGTATTGCTGATTTTTGTTTGAAAGGTTCATTTTGAATGGCTGCAGCATTTTCTTGCCCATCATCGAGCAATGTCAACATTGCAAGCTCCATATTTCCTTCAAGAAAGAATAGAACTGGCGCGTATCGCATGAAACTTTGTCTTGCAACAAAAAGCGATGTAGGAGCAACTGTTTCTTCGCAAAGTTCCTAGACTACACGCGTTAGTCAGTGTCAAACGCCAATCATCTACTTGTGCTTGTTCACTCACAAACACTTTTTCCTATACATTAGTTTCTTGCAACAAAATGTTACAGCCAGTTCGTTTTTAGTTTTATTTAAATATTGCTGTGCAACAAAATTTTTCGCAAAAAAATGATGCAACCGGTGCTTTTTAGTGAAGACCGTGAAGTATGGAATAAATTGATTGTTTTGTAAACCAAATATCTATGTCGTCGATTTTTATTTTAAAGGTTTTGTATTGTACCAAAAAAATGTTACTATACATCATGATCCAAATTAATGAAGTCATCGGCTTTTTTTAATACAACACCCTGATTTGACGACATTTTTAGATAACTCTTAACGAGCTCATCCCGATGAAGTAGGACAATTTGGGTCTAACGGACTAACTAGCTAAAAACTAGCATGTTTGACGTTCAGTTATTTATTTGTATTGATTTCCGAATAATAAATATCTAGAATGGATCATAACGCAGTAAGACTGAAAAGAAATTTTGAACAAAAATGTACCAAACTCAGTAAATCAATAAATAAACAACATTTCTCATAAAACCATAAACAAGATTCAAACAGAATTTAATCAACGTCGACTGTCAAATTCAACAAGGGTTACAGTTCGAACATTTGAAACAGAGGGTTGCAGTTCCAACAATTGAAGCAAAGGCTTACTTTCTATTATTTTATTTATTATTGGAAATTATTAAAATTTATTTTATGAGCTCTTTCAAATTCTGCCCGTTAGACATGACGACAAGGCGTCGTAATTTATCGAAATCAGCTGGTTAAGAATAATCTGAAAATGTTACCAAATACACGATATTGTATTTTAAAAAGTTGCTGATGACGATGACGTGATATTCTCCCTGCATAATGAAATTTTTTTAGGAAATAATGAATTTATTCAATAATGAACACATTGTATGCCAGAAGCCTTGCCTAAAATTAAACCTTATTTACACATTTTCTTTCCTTTCATTCTTCTTACTTTAGAAGTGTGTACAAAAACCTTAAAATTCACAAGATCCTATTGTTATGAGACCTAATCTTCTATTAAATTATGTTTGTTTAAATTGAAAAAAAACTTGAATATGCAGTAACTATTGTAGAATAAATTGCCGCAAATTGAATTGATTGATTTAATCACACACCAGATTTACTTAACAAGGAATCTCTTTATATACTTCTTTGTAATTCATATTATAATTAATTATTATTGTATTAGCTTTCCTAGATACGGGAAAATATAACCAGAAAAATGAAATAAATGATCTTTAAATTCTTATCTGTTTTTCCAGAGTATGTGTTTCCAACTTATCAACGCATTATTATCAGAAACAGAGGATTTCGAGTTTCGGATGCATTTAAGGAATGAAATTATGAGAAATGGGCTATATGAAAAATTACGTAAGTATTCATACCTACTAATGACTAATTAAATTAAATTTTTAAGTATTGTATATTAGCAGTCTTATCGTTTTTCACCCCGTTACCCATTTTTTCGGATCGTACTACATAAATTATTTTGTATAATCATTCTCTCAATTCGCCGAGCACTTCAGTAGTACTCATATAAATGAAACTAACTGTTTCTAATTGTGAAGAATTATGAAAATTCTAAGATACTTATTGATAATTATTTCGATATTGACATATCATCGTCAGAATGACAGAATTTACGTTTGATATGCTGCCTATCTGATGTTTAATGTTTTGGCTAGTCCAAATAATGACCTATCTTGTGATTGACTTAATAATATATGAATAGAAAAGCTTAGGTATTATTAGCCCTACGGGGATATCCTGGATATGCCATTTAAGATCAGTATAACTGTGCAATTATATAGGAAACCAAGGAAAACTATATCTGCTGATCTTTACAATTGTTACTTAAGACGACAGTTTAATAATGGAGAGCTCCCTAGATTTATCTGTTCATTGACGACATCATATTAAACATCGGATAGGCATCACATCACATGTAACTTCTGTCATTCTGACGATGATATGTCAATATCGAGATAATTATCAATAAGTATCTTGGAATTTTCATCAATTTTTTTCATTAAATAGTAGAATTAATTAGAAACAGTTAGTTTCATTTATAACAGTAATATGAGTAGATTCCACAAAGTAAGGGTCCAAACAGTAACTTCAGTAGTGATAATTTTCTGTAAATAAATCATCAAACATGTAATTTCAAACACATTGTTGTGTTTAATTGACTCTTTATGTAAAGACTTATTTATTTAGTTCATTACACTCCTTGCAGCATAATTCGACGTGTTTCTAATCAATGACGTATATGAGGAGTTTGTTTAGTAGCCCCTTTCTTCTGCTTAGTTCCCCAGGAAAGTCTCAAAGTAGTTCCTTTGGTCCTATTTCCCTCTTCTATCTAGTTGTGTCCTAGGTGTTCTGCCCTAGGATTCTGTATTGCTGTACAATTCGCAAGTATGTGAATGGAGATTTCTTCTTCCATAGCACAGAATCTACATTCTTCTTGCTCCAATAGTTTGAGATTTTGGAGGTGTCCATTCTGGCGACAGTTTCCTGTGAGGACACCTGTCAAAACTCCTAGTGCAGTGCAGTCTCACTCTGGTTTAGGCATTTGAATGTTCTCATCTGGTTGCAGTTTTCCAGGATTATTTTTAATTATCTTAAGCTTACTAGAACTTTCTAATGGTCAGATCTGTTCTTTTCGGTGTTGCCTATTTCTACCAATATTACATTGGAGCTGATACTGCAAAAGCGTACCGGCTCTCAAGTGCCTAGTGCCTTAGGTTGATTTCTATATTTGCCAATGTGGGCACTATTTTAAAAATTTTAACAATAATACCTATAATAATCGTTTCTTGAACGGGTTAAAAATATTTGAATAAATTCATCTTAATCTCAATTACGCTCTAGTGATTATCCACTTGATGTTCGAAGAAACTGAAGTTATTCAATCATTGGATTATGAATAAATTATTGACAAATAATCAAAGTAAGCGAAATTCCAGATTAATTAAGAACCACTCAACTAAAAATGGATTTTTTTATTGCTGGTACCTAAGAATATAGCTTTAATGCTGTTGATATTTTTTCTTTGTCATTTAAATGATTAAATAGAGTGTTTTCAATCAATTGGAAATGAATAAGATTTTTCATATTAATTATTATTGTTAGACTACTGGTTCTTTCCTGATCCAAAATAAAAGTTCAAAAACATCAACAATTGGTTAAGTTTGAAACATTTAACTTATATCATTGTTCAAAAAAAAGATCAATAAATTTGATTTGTAAGACTGTGAAATTCTTGATTTTTCTCTGGAAAGTTCTTTTGTAAACTTTTTATAAAATATATTTTTAATTGTATGCAGAAGAACTACGAAACGAAAGTAATCCTCAATTGAAAACTCAGTTTGAAATATTCGACTCCCGACGGGAAGATGACGCAGACGAATGGCATGAACGTTTTGACAAAGTCAGACTTGAAATGGATGATATGAATGATTGTTTTGAAACCCTTAAAAATTTGACTTTGGATACACCGTCTGAGCCATACTTTTTGAGTATTCTGCAGCATTTATTGTTTATTAGGGACGACATCAACGCGAGGTGAGAATGAATTTTTTTTAAATCAAATTTTTAATAAACATACAAAGTTGAAGATATAATCTTACATCTTACTTTTAAGGTAACTAAGTAATGTTATTTTGTTTATTAAATTTTAGGCCAGCCTACTTTAAAGTAATAGAAGAAGTTGTATCACAAATAGTTCTAACTAAGTCAGGCTTAGATCCTGATTTCAAGAAAAAACACATAGATATCGATCTTCAGCCGCTCTTAGATGAGCTTAAAGGTAGGATTTCGTTTCTTATTATCATTGGATATAAAATACCTGCCTTTGAAAATTAATTGACGTTAAACAAGCCCTTGCTTCACAAAACAGTGTCTTGTGAAATTAGTCTACATTTTCAGAATTATCTTCTTTGGTAAGTCAAAGTTTAAATGTTGCATACTGTACACCTGAGGTTTTAATCCTTAAGCCGAGATATATGTCATTTTGACACGCATGAAATTTAGTTTTGCCGCTATACGCTATATCAAAAAGCATGTCCCCTCCACTCCTTTTAAGTATCTTCCTAACAAACTATATTATGCATTATCTTAGCTACCCTCTGCCTACTCGTCAAATATATGACAATGACATAAAAAGTAACATAATTGATGAGTGAAGGAAATGCAGTTTTTGTCACAAAAAATAGAAATAACGCCTACAAATGCATTAATACTAATAATAAGTAGTTGTTTGATAAGTTGTATAAGACAGCTGTTGATAACGAGCATTCGTTTTTTTTTTCGAATTTAAAGTAATCCTAAATTTTGATAATTGAACATTTTATTTTTCATATTCCTTATCAAAGAATATTGAATTACGAATATTAGATATCTCGCTAATTTTATCTGATGATGAGTTCGTGTTTTTAGATTAAATTTTAATATTTCAGTCACGTACACATCCATGGTGAATGCACTTTAATGACTTAACATCTTAAGAAGTAAATAATATGGAATATGGTTAGGTACCATTTTTTTTCCTTAGACTTGAAAGGTGTTGAGTAATTAGTTTGTATATTTACCGCAAATATTGTACGTTACTCATATTGAAAATGGTTTCTTTTTTCTTAATTGGTAAGCTTTCAGTTATTTTTAAGTTAAATTAACGAAATTGATTTTTTGTTGCCCTTTTTGAGTTTTCTAGTTTTAGCTATTTAAATTATAAGGCAAATTTTCTAAGTCGCAATATAATTTTTGACTGAATCAATATACTATGTTGCCATGTTGTATTTAAAATAGCAGAAAAATTGATCCACTGCCAATAAATGAAAAATGTAAAATAAACGTTTAATAACAAACACAACTTACACTACCACTACACCGTCACTAACACTCTGTACCTTACATTTTCTGACGCGTGCTTCGAACCAAACTAACATCTTCAGAGATCGAAGATTTTGGTAATGTAACCTGTGTTCGGTATCGAAAATCGCCAACGGTTCCAGAACTCCCAACTTGTTTAAATGTTTAAATATTCTTCTTGAAATTCGCATTCATTATATATATTATTTGAATACCCTGTTTACAAGTCATTACAACCTTTTCCAGTATTTTTTATATTTTTTAACCAATAAAATAAGTCTAAATACATTTTTTTGTAGATAAACCAATGCAAATTGAAAGCGCCGAAGTCGATAGTTTAAAAAAACAACTCGAAGACGCAATTGCAGCAAAAACTGAAGCTGAAGCTAAACTAGAACTCGTGCAAGGCCGGGCAGGAATAACCGAAAATTCTGGTAAATTAGATCCAGCACTTGTAAGTAAAATAAATGTTCCACCGCCGCCACCCATGCCGGGAGCGGGTGGAATACCTCCACCGCCTCCTATTCCCGGTATGGGCGCTGGTCCTCCACCACCTCCGATGCCTGGCGGCCCACCACCACCTCCAATGCCGGGAATGGGAGGTGGGCCACCTCCTCCGCCTATGCCTGGAATGGGTGGTCCGCCACCTCCACCAATGATGGGAATGGGAGGAGGTCCACCTCCACCTCCCATGATGGGTGGTATGGGACCACCGGGTATGGTACCTTTACCTGGACTAGCCAGACCTGATCTACTTCCTCATGGATTAAAGCCAAAGAAAAAGTGGGAAGTCACTGGACCACTAAAGAGGGCAAATTGGAAGATGGTAAGTTACAACTTTATAATGTGCAATCCTTTTTGTGAGTTTTGTATTATTTTATTGTTTTTCTTTGCGTTGTATGTTGGCAAATATTGTTTGTATTAGAAAAATGTAGGCCTTCATGGTCGGAATTTTGATTAAAGGGAACTGAGGTAATATCCACAGATGACCATTATATGTCAAGATTACATCGTGAAGCCATTGAAATACATAAGCACAAAATTACGTCAGAGTCATATTAAAATCAAAATTCTAATTCGGCGGGAAGAGTATTCAGGTCTTCCTGCCGCTTCCATTGACAATGGCTGCCGTAGTTGCAGACAAAGCGTGAGGGTCCAACACTATTAGACCAAGGTCTTTAAACCCTAGAAATTCTGTTAATCATTTTGTATTATTCACAACAAAAATTCAATTTTTTGTCTGATAGTGACTGAGAAACATGCCGAGATTTTTTGACTGAGTCCAACGTATTGGATCAAATTTCGATGTTGAAAGGCTTCCAAAACTTTATTGTATTTTTTTTATTTGCGTTTTATGTTGGCAAATGGCGTTTGTATTGTTTAAAACAAAAATTCAATTTTTTGTCTTATAGTGACTGAGAAACATGCCGAGATTTTTTGGCCGAGTCCAACGTATTAAACAAGATTTCAATGTAGTCAGGCTTCCAAAACTTTATTTATTGTATTGTTTTTATTTGCGTTTTATGTTGGCAAATGGCGTTTATACTGTTCAAAACAAAAATTCAATTTTTTGTCTGATAGTGACTGAGGATCATGCTGAGATTTTTTGACTGAGTCCAACGTATTGGATCAGATTTCGATGTTGTCAGGCTTTCAAAACTTTCTTTATTGTATTGTTTTTATTTGCGGTTTATGTTGGCAAATGGCCTTTGTATTGTTCACAACAAAAATTCAATTTTTCGTCTGGTAGTGACTGAGAAATATGCCTAGATTTTTTAACCGAGTCCAACGTGCTGGACCAGATATCAATGTTGTCAGATTTTTCAAACTTGGTCTTAATTAATTGGGTTGGTGGTGGTTGTCGACGTTTGGTAAATTATTACATTAATGGTTATTAAGTCTTTTGTGCTTCATTCATTTGTAGCGACATGTAAAATAGTACGAAAGTAAAAAACCGTGAAACATACTTCTTATGTATTGATCATTTATTGAATAAGGTGGACCAAGGTTGTGTCGACATGGGCGTAGCAACAAGAATATCAACTGTTGTACTAACAATTATTTAGCTGTTGTTCTTTTCCATTTCCCTATATTTCAAGTTTCCATTTTTTTTGACGTTCATATATTCATTTAACATTTTTATTAAGTTTGTTTGATACTGTCATATGATGAGCTCACATAACTATTTAGTAATCTCTGGTTTTTATAAGATGGAATATTTATCAAGGTTTATTATATTGTAGATTCTACCACAAAAAATGTCAGAAAAGGCATTTTGGGTCAAAGCAAAAGAAGAAGAAATGGCCGAACCCGATATTCTCGATGGCTTAGCCAAAAATTTTTCATCAAAACCTGCCAAATTAACAGAAGATGTTACAGATAAGTAAGTATACATTTTCAGTTGATGTTTAGTCTTATTATGTTGCATATACTTTTATGGAAAGTGAGTTACATTAATCATTATACTGCCCACCATTTAGATATTAATTTGAGAGTGGAATTTTAGTGTGAACTTTGTTTCATTTAATATGAACACAATTCACAAAACAAGAGTTGGTTGTTTTATCAATCTTGAGGTATTTAAAACTGTATGAGGAAACTACTATTTATAAATGTCATTTAATAATGTAAAAGTATATAACATAATAAGACATATTTACTCAGTGGTGGTTTCTTTTTAACAATAAAAATGTTTAGATGAGACGAAATCGCAGATATAACTCGGCTTGTTGCAATTCATCATCTAAAATTATTTCAGTTGTCAGGTAAATCCATATAAATGTTGTCACTTCGCTGTGTATGGTGTGAAATAACAATATAACATGCATGAACTATCATTAATGGTCCATTAGTTTAATTTTTACTATTAAAATTGAATGCGTAACGTTTAAAAACAACTACTGTGATAATGCAACAAGTGTGTCGTGTATTTTTGTTAATTTAATTCTCTCGTGTCTGAATTAATTCTAGTGCTAAAAAAATATAAAAACCAAATATACTGTGGTTCTTTTTGATGATTCAACAAGATCATGAATTTTAAGTTTTAGATGTTTCAGACATTGATTGGAAATGTGTACATTTTGAGGGATCATTTGGTCTTATATCCCTAAAACTTCCTCGATATTATTGTTATTTACATAACATTGTGACAACTGCAAACTAACTTTTTTCACAAAAAATAAAACCCTTGTGTCTAAGGTAAAAGTTGATGGTATAGCTCTGTGCCGGCTGTCAATTGTCCAAAGTATTGTATAGTTCTGGGTCAAGTGTCAATGCTATGCTGTCA
Source organism: Lochmaea crataegi (assembly GCA_947563755.1). Lineage (NCBI taxonomy): Eukaryota > Metazoa > Arthropoda > Insecta > Coleoptera > Chrysomelidae > Lochmaea > Lochmaea crataegi. The sequence continues at coordinate 27,216,088 of OX387432.1, forward strand.
TCGGACGTTTCTCGAACTACTGTGCTCATAACGGGTTTAGTATATCTACTGACTCTTTTAATTATATCGTTTGAGCTCGTGCTCCTTGTCGTCTCCATGATATAAAAACAACAGTATAAAATTAGACAACCAGTTTTGGACGCAGTAAATTACATTCGTTAGACTAAATATTATTCTGCTAAAAATAAGTATAGTTACAATTTTAATATCCAACATTATTATTTAAGTGTACTACGGTATCCGCCAAAATAAACAGTACCGAAACAGAAAGTGCTGTGGAGTTGTTTATGTAATATGGATTTGTCATATTTGATTTAATTGTCATTAGTTGATATATTAATAGTACGCTGCAGTTAAATTTGATTTAAAAATGGTTCTAACAACGGAAGAAAAAGTGTTTTTGGTAGAGCATTATTTTCGTTCATACGGAAAATAGAATAATTTCTCGGGGAACAGACTTCGAATATCCTTCTCATTCACCTGATCTGACGCCACCTGACGCATACATTTGGGGCATAATGAAGGACAAAATATTTCACTCGGAAAATCCGCCGGCGAATATTGCCGAACTACGGGAAAGAATACAAAATATTTTTCGGCAGTTACATCAACCACTTTTTATAAATATGTTTATTGACTTACAAAATCGATATGAAGCTTGTTTGCGTCGAAATGGTGAACATTTTGAACACTTACATTACAGAAATTAAAAATTAATTGTTATTTTTATTTTCGGTACTGTTTATTTTGGCGGATACTGTATTTGTAGGGTATGTTTATATTAACTTTATAACTAATCATTTTATAATGCCAGAAACAGTTTTTGTCACACAATCGTTAAAGTAGTGCATATATTTCAGGGTTTTTTTTTATTAACAACCACCTAACTTGTTCTAAGGATGCTAACTACAAAATCATATTATTTAAAACAAATTTAATTGTAGGAGTAACCACATTGGCACCATGAAAAAGGTGAAAGAACTGAAAGTTTTGGATGGAAAATCTGCACAAAATATAAGTATATTGCTAGGAGGATCATTGAAACATATGCCATATGACGACATCAAAAAGGCTTTGCTTAGGTGCGATGAACAAGTATTATCAGAAAATGTTACCGAACAGCTTATACAGGTAAGAAATTACTATAGTATAATGATATCTGAATCTTTACCATCTCGTCACTTATTCCTGATCCAGTTCTTTACAGATCCTCGTACTACGCTTTTTGGTATACTAAGAATATTATCCTGCCTCAGGCTGTGTGTCCTCTGACCTCCTTTTTGCAAGTCCATCTGCTTTTTCATTGCCTCGATACCCTGGTGACTCGGCACCCAGGTCAGCTACACTCCTCCATCCTACTTTTTCAAAATATGATGCTGATTTTTTTTCATTGTGCTTCTTTTTTTTAGTATTTGCCACCTGCCGATCAGCTGAATAAATTACAGAATTTCAAAGATAAATATAAAGAGCTAACCGAAGCTGAACAATTCTGCGTAAAGATGTCTGAGGTGAAGAGACTATTACCCAGGTTGAAATCTCTTAGTTTTAAACATCATTATGTGGAAATGGTACAAGACACGAAACCAGTAAGTTTTACGTTTATATTTATACGCAGATCCCTATTCGTAAAATTCAAACAATTTTTTTGAATTGTCGTTATTTATCCTATAATTCTTAGATGATCAATTTTGCAAGAAAAATATGCATGGGCTTACCTTCCTTATTAATTTAGACCTATGGAAGTTAAATTTTCGTCGAACTTGTATGTTAATATAATGTCTACACATTTTAGGACATCGTTTCTGCTACAGCTGCATGTGATGAGGTGAAGAAAAGCAAAAAGTTTGCAAAAATTTTGGAACTTGTTTTACTTATTGGAAATTATATGAATTCTGGAAGTAAGAACGCCCAAGCGTTTGGTTTTGAAATGTCGTTTCTTACAAAGGTAAATGATTCTCCTTATTATTAAAACATTTAGTTGGTCTTTTTGGCATTGAGAACTCAAATCGTCAACTGTCAACTGATTTATTCGATTATAATTTTACCTCTTGTACAATGTATGTTTCTATATATTGTACTGAAATTGAGATGATGATAAATGAAATGGTTACTTTTAGAGATTGTATCATATGAACATGGGAATCTTATGTTATGTCCATCATTTTTAACAATAACGTTAAAATGATTATATTAGATACTTTCTGTTAAGATATTTTTATGTACCCTGTATAAATCAGCTGATAAAGTTGATATCGGAAATGTCAGTACAAAAACATTGGTTGTTATTGACATTTTATTTGATTAAATAATATGAACTGTCAGTAACTGGATTTCAAGAAAAATTAGTAATTTCTATAATAAATAAAGAAGAAAAAAAAGAATATTCGTTAGCAACGGGAAGGAAGTTTGTTAGGTGATAAGTAACTAAGGGGGAGACAAAAAAGTAATGGACGTTACAAGTTTAATTGTACGAAAACTTTAAATAAAACGGATAAAAAAGGAAATAGTGAGTTAGAAATATCTTGAATAACTTACCTTCGATTTGAATGCAGTAAAGGTTGTTCAAATTCAAGATCAAGAGAGATCATGCAGCAATAAATGATGGTAATGTAAATAATTATATATTAAAACTTGTACCTAACAGCTGATTGTAAACCAGTACCCAGATTCGAGACGTTTACCAATAATCTTTCCTTTGCGCAACGCAAAGTTTCTTCGCTTCAGAGAACAAGTCGTTTTCTATTTAGACAATACAGCTACCGGCGGTGTTTCGACAAGATATTGAGAGAGTTATTTTGTTTGTGCGGAATTGTGTTAATTTTATTTTAATATAGGTTGTAATAGGCTAGGAGACCATCCACGGATTGCAATCTGGAGATAGTTATTTAATTATCATTAATTTAATTTTGACGTTGAAGGTTGTTACATTTCAAATTTACTCCTTAAATTTAGACAACTCACTCTACCCATATCATACCCTGAGATTTACATGCATATGATACAGTATTGAATTTTAAACATTTCAGATCAATAAATACATCTTAAAATATAAAATTTGTTTGATTTGAAGTTCTGGTTGATACTGATACTTGTGGTATATAATACTTTTCAATAAAATTAAATCACCACACACATTGAATTATTGTATACCATAACAATATATTGGGGTGACATTCACTAAGACCTAAAAGATCTATTGTGCCCCCTTACTTCTACTTAGTTCCTGAGGAAAGTCTCGGAGACTACTCATATTTCCCGGAGGAATTTTAGGATATCTGCAGGCTTTAACTTAGGTGTCCTTCTATCCACTAATCTCCTAGGTGTTGTGCCCTAGGATTCTGAATTGCTGTGCAATTCGCAAGTATGGGGTTATGGAGGTTCCTTCTTCCATGCCACAGAAACTACATTCTTCTTCCTGCACTATTTTGAGCTTTTTCAGGTGCCCATTCAGGCGACAATGTCCCGTTAGGATCCATGTTAAAACTCTTATTTTACTTTGATTTATGCATTCATTTGATCTCAACAGGTTGTAGTCACTTAGAAGAATCTTTGATTGTCTAATCCTTACTAGAAAAGGGTTCCGGCTCCCAATAGGGTGTTTCAGTCCCCCTCTTTGCTAGTTCATCGACTAATTCATTTCCTTCTATTCCAGTGTGTCCTGGAATCTGAAATCCACAGAAAGGTTCTCGCCTAGTTCATTGAGTTTGTCTATGCATTCCACACCATTTTGGAAACCTAATCTTTTGTACAAACTCGATGCCTTAACATTATATTTTCTTTCTGTCATCTATCAATAATTATAATGATGACAACAGTGAACAGTGGTAGGTGAAGGAATCAAGCACACTTGAGGATTGTTCACATTAATTGTTTTTTTTTATTTCTTGATTCTTATCCAACTTTTTGTATTTTAGTTAACTGCCACAAAAGACATTTCGAATAAACATACACTTCTTCATTATATGGTACAGACGATAGAGAGCAAATTTCCAGAACTAATCAATTTTTATGATGAAATACCCCACATAGATCAGTAAGTAATAAAGATTCATATTTATTAATTTTCTTTTTGAAGAAATTTTTCGTTGAGTAGTGATTTCATCATATTCCAAATGTAATGACTAAATCGGAAACGGTAACTTGAAGAACATATTGTTCACTGCAGATAACTATAGTAGCTGGAGACCATCTCCATACAAGTACTTCCAAAAAGCTCGCAAGAACAACTCGTAGACACCACATAAAAATAATTACATCATACATGTATTAAGAAAAAGTATCCCCAGGTCGGATTTTTGTCTTAATTAGGATGTTGTTTGTAACTTTCGTCGAATGAAGACAGGAAAAGATAAATATAGTTCGAGCTTCAAAATATTTGTCATTTTCCTCTCGAATAACTAAAAGAGGTTTGACCTTGTTATAGTAACGAGAGTCTATGTCACATTATCGGTTTTAAGTAAAAAAAACAGTCTTCAAAGTGAGTAGTAAAAAATATATTTCAGTTTTCGAGTAGTCACTGATAATCTGATAACGCCTGTCAATGTACTTCTACGTCAAATGAGTAAGAAGTGATAAAGGTTGATTGGTAGGTACTAGGTGGTAAGTGAAAGGTAAAAACCACTCAGGAAGTTATTCGTAAAAATGTTTGCTATAGTCGACGTTGTCGGCGCGCGATGGGGTCTATACATTAAGCAAGATTGAGCGCTGGAGTATATTTCTTCAATAAAAATAAACAGAAGTTTAGATATTTTTAAAATAATTATTATGATAATAATAGAAAACAAGTCTGAATCATAAGGAAGTAGCCCTTGCAGCATTTCTAGACTTCGAAGGTGCCTTTGACATCGATGTCATGAATAAACAGATCTCTTAAAAAAGGAGGGATTAACAGCACCATATGCAAATTGCTAGGATCTATGCTCGAGCATATGAGAAGGTGGAGTACTTTCACCACTTTTGAGGAACCTAATTGTGGATGACTTGATCAAGGCATATGGACGCAGGGCTTTGCGGACGATATAGTGATTGTCACCAATGGGAAATTCCCAGAGGTAGTTATGAATGACCCTCAAGTAGCACTATGAAATGTGGAGGAATGGTGTCTAAAGAGGACCTTTCAGTGAATCCAAAAAAAAAACTAGCTGCTTTTACGAATTGAAGAGTTCTCCCGCAGGGTAGAGTACTGATGTTCGGAGAAGAACTAGAAATATCCAAAGAAGTTAAATATCTGGGAGTGACCCTTGATTCCAAACTGAATTGGAAGGCGCACCTGGAAAAAATTACTACCAGGGCGACTAGGCTTTTCTGGCAAAGCCGAAGAGTTATGGGCAAAACCTGAGGAATACGACCAGATGTGGTTCACTGGCTTTACACAACTTACTCACATGCTCTGCTTCTGCAAGAACTCACAAGTACTTAGACGGAAGCACTTTAGAGAGGAATTAATACAACCATTACAACTACTGAAAATCCCTCCAGTCAAACTAGTGGCCTTTATAGAAGACACGAAACTTCTTGAATGGAAGTACAAATATTCAGTTCAAGTGCCTGGGCTGTTGAGCACAACCCAAACGAATGAATGATTGAACCGTACTTAATTGGAAAAAAGTTACAACTAAATTTTTGAAATTCGTTAGACAACGTTTTAGTTTCAAAACATGACGTACGTGATAGGGTAATGGAAAATTCGAATTGGCTGATTTATAAATCGTCACTTTTCACAATTTGAAGGGGGAGGGGTTAAGAATGTCGAGTGTGAGTGAGTTCACGAGAGTTCTCATCATTTTTTTTTCAACGGTACACCTGCATAAAACGGCGATTACAAACGAAGAAATACCATTAATCGTTGACGTGAGGCAGAAGCGAAAAAAAATTTGTTTTTAAACTTGAAGAATTTTGAGAGAGAGAGAGAGAGAGAGAGAGAGAGAGAGAGAGAGAGAGAGAGAGAGTGCGGCAAATACGAAAAGATAGATAAAATTGTTTGAAATCTTGTGATCTCGAAATATTAGGTTTCTTCCAACTGGCATTTAGGAACCGTTCTGGAATCGTATCGAGTACTGTATACTCCGCAACTTGATCACCCCTTCCAGAAGGTAGTTTTTGTAACGTCCCAAGAACGATACCATGGGCGATACTATAATCAGTTGGAACGATTCCTAGAACGGTTTTATCGCCAGTTGGAACCAACCTCTTATTTTGATAGACAAAGTCGTAGAAAAAGAGTTCAAATGAAGTTTAAATAAAAGAGATTGTCAAACATAACACAAGAACCACTAATTATAGCATATGCTTAATTTGATATATACAAACTTCCTGCCAGAGTATTTTGTCATAAAATATTTTTAATTTAAAAAATATCGAATTTATGAAAATGTTTACGTCAACACTGTTTATTTTAGATTAACAATCAATTATTTATAATCATCTTGAACTTGTATTATTATTTATATCCTGATATTAGATAGATTATTACAAATTTGCATGAAATTGTATTATTTTAGAGCTAGTCGTGTGTCATTGGATACCCTCCAAAAAACTTTAAAACAAATGGACAACAGTATAAGAAATCTAAAAACGGACGTGGCAAATAATAGGGTACCTCAAGGAGATGATGACAAGTTCTTGGAAGTTATGGAGGTGAGTTATTTCTTCCTTAACTATTTTCTTTGTCCAGTTATGCAAATCTTTAATAATACCTGGGGAAAATTTGGTAATAAGCGAGTGCGGTTTACTATTTTTTTGTGTCGTCCAAAAAAAAGGAAGGGAGAGAACTGTACTTTAACAGAAATCCTCAAGTTATTCAGAACGTACATTTTTTTCTCATGTCTTTGAGATAAGCACACTATTTTCTTCACTCAATGGTAACTTAGAAATCCATCAAACTCTACATTGATTAAATCAACATTTGATTTATCTATTTTATTACTAATTTATTTCTCTTAAATTGAAACAATTATAAATTGAACTTGTGAGGAGGGATTTTAAAACTCATGTACTTTAAATCCAGTTTCAAATTCCTCGCTAGTACTTGTCACATGATCGCTATGGCGTCGTATGTTCCCACACACTGGTAAACTGCTGAGAAGAGAGAAGTTCTTTTCGTATTAATTATGGTTATAAAAGATGAATTCAAGTTCTAATGGTTTTTAAAGACGAAACACAAGTGAATTTAGAAGAAATTACTTTGAAATCTGTAAACCTTAACAACCAAGCTTTTTGACAACATCTTATGTTTGAGAACAAACGACGTCATACACTCTTATTGCTGTTCAATGTCATGTTACTGATTTAATTTCGTTTTCTTTATTACATATTAATTGAATTCCTTGAAAATGAGGAAAAATATCGTGTTGTTTGGTATTTGTATCATAGAAACTACCTATTTACGTTGAAGTTGTTATTTCAATACATTCAACATTCCGTTTGCATCCTATGGTAGTTTTTCCAAAACATCGGCCAATATTTCTATTTCCATAATTGAAGAATTAATTCGGTAGTTAAAGAGATGGATCCAGACAATTTGTCATTCTCATACTTTAATTTTATTATTAAGCATGCAGGAAATGTACTTACTTTAATAATATCCATTAAGATACAAGTTTACATCCCATAGGAATGCAACATCCCAATATTCGGTGAATATCGAATATCGTTATGACCATTTACCTGACATATCTTGAATTAATAAAATTTGACAGTTTTCTGCGGTTTACTTGTAAGTAATTGAAACTTGTACATATCTAATGATAAAATTAAAGTATGTGAGTAGAAAAAAATACTGTATGTAACTCGCATTTAATGGCTATACTATTACTTATTTTTTAGAAATTTGCTGATGAAGCAAGAGAACAATGTGACGTAATGCAAAAAATGTTAAAGAAAGTAGACAACCTTTATAATGATTTGGCTGAATATTATTCATTTGACAAGCAGAAATATACATTAGAAGAATTCTTTACCGATCTGAAGACATTTAAAGATAGTTTCTTGGTAAGTTTTTATTAATATTATATTCGATTTTGATGGGTCACTCTCAATACAGCCCTGGTTTTTCCTCAAATTACTCCTTTTTCCCATACATACAAAAAAAGTAGGTGGTTAACGCCTTTTTTGTACCTAAAGGATATGTTGATGTATGTTTTGGAGGTGCCAAAAATAATAAAAATTGTTTTGTTCTCTTGAGGACTATATCAAAATTGTTCTTCTATTCACTTTTTTTTAAATTCTCAACTTATTTCATAGCAATTTTATTATTTTTAGCATGCTAAAGCGGATAATCAACGAGAGAGAGAAATCGAAGAGAAGAAGGAAAAAGCAAGGTTAGCAAAACTAAAACAAGAACAAGAAAAGGAAGAGAGAAACAAACGAAGGCTGATAGATATGAATCCTACCGAAACGCAAGAAGGAGTCATGGATAGGTAAGCCGTTCGCCTTTCACAATTTTTTAATCAAATCTATCTAGTTCGAGTTTCGCGTTAAAATATCTTGTAGCAAACGTTTGTAATAAAATACAAATAGAATGGATTAACCATTACATATATACATTATCTTGTGGATTTTGTCATCAACAAGGATCGGCCGAAATAAAATATATGTGACATCTGACAGTTGACATATTTGGTGTTGGCGTGATAACAATAATGACGTTTCCGTTAGGTATAAAACCATTTTTGAAAATTTTAATGGGTTTTCTTTTTTTTCAGTTTGTTGGAAGCTCTTTCTACAGGTAGTGCCTTTGGAAGGGAACAAAAGAAACGAAGAGGTCATCGACCAGCTGGAGGTAAGATAAATAAATTTTTGTGTTTTGTTTTGTATTCAATATTTTAATTAGATCTTACAACATCCTTTAGAGTGCATTTGGGATGTCTTAGGTATGTTTACATATAATTTAAAAAAATATATATCCATACATATTTTATATATATATATATATATATTTATTATTGCTGTAGGTTAGGTTAGGTTTGAGGTGAGTGGGTCCACTATTGTCCATTGTTGAAATCATATTAGTTGGAGGGGGTTTTGAGTTAATACAAATACATATTGAATTTACTGTTTGGACCCTTACTTTGTGGAATCTACTCATATTAATGTTATAAATGAAACTAACTGTTTCTAATTAATTTTTTTTTCATTAAATAGTGGAATTAATTAGAAACAGTTAGTTTCATTTATAACATTAATACAAATACATATCTTTCCAGGATTTACATTTACACGTGGCAACATTGTTTTCAGACTCGAGAAATTTGTTTCAGATGTTCATTTAAATTATGCTAGATCCCTAACGTCGCTTGTAATAAATTGAAGAACAATCATTTACAAATATATCTCCATAAGTGTCTGTAGTATCATGGTATTTTAGACTCACACTGTATATAATGAACAAAAATCCTGCAAGCATTTATTTTTAACTTGAACATTTCCATTTTCCAGCTGAGAGGAGAGCCCAATTAGTTAGGTCGAGGTCGCGAACAGCTTTAATATCAGGAAGAGAATTAACTAGGTAAGAAACATATATTTGACTAAGGGCGGGTTGTATCGCAATTGGTTAACTCACTGGTTACGAAACAAATGGTCAACTTTTAACCAGGTGTTGAGTTGTCGCAGAGATATTTAGTTTCTGGTCACGTAACTGACATTTTTGTGGTGTTGGTAGAACTGACACCTAAGGTCATGTTGTACTTTGATGTGGTAATAAAAACGATCTTATTCCTATTACCAGTAATTGTGTCTCTCAAAACTATAAACATTGATTTGAACAGATTGATACAATAAAACATTTCAAAAATAAGTATATTGATACAATAATATTACATAATAATTATAAGAAGTCTATAATCGTGTAAAATACTGATGTATCAAATTGTACCTAGTTGCATTGTTATTGTTAAACCTAGGTATGTCTGCACTACTTGGAAATTCATGTTATTTGTCTCCTGAATTGCCATTTCTATTGCTGGATCAACTAGAAGATCTGGATCCCCTATTTAGCATGCTACATTGTGAAATATAGTGCAAGCAACTACAATTTCCTGTACTTTATTGATATTAAGGCGAATACCTATTGCCAAGACAGGAAACCGTTGTTGTAAACACCAATACACCTTTCTATACGATTCCTTGTCCTTATCTGGCTCTCATTGAAAAGTTGTTCTGCTGGGAGTACAGGATTTATCAGAGGAGAAATTAAGTAGTTTCTTACACCATAGCCACTATCACCAACAAGTAGAGCATTACCAAATGTACCATTTTCAAACCTTGTTCTTAATCTGGAGTTATTTAATATTGTAGAATCATGAGCAGATCCTGGTCAACGACAAACAATGTCTCGAATAACAAGATCAGGTCTACAAAGGGCTTGAACATTAAATGAAAAATATCCTTTCCGATTCCTGAAAATTTCAGCATTGTGACCTCCTGGAGACTGTATTCTGATGTGTGTACAGTCTATAGCACCAGTACACCGAGGAAATCGGCTGATGGCATAGAACTGCTGCTTAACAATTTCAAGTTTATCTCGACTTTCCGGCATTTTAATCAACTCTCTGTGCAACCTTGCAATGCTAGATACAACCTTTTCTCTCTTCAGCACTCAATTGTGTTTGTGTGGTTCTAGAAAATAATATAATATTATGAACTGTGGGTATTAAAAATATTTCAACTTACTCATTTTGGGTACAGGAAATCGTGTCTCTAATTTTGTCCACAATCATCACAACACTTTCATTAGATAGTTTAAATCGAGCAGCAAACTCTCCATTGTTTCATTTTACAAAATGGCTTTTTCTTATTCTAAAATTTCTTGGAGCCCTTGGAAACACTACCAATTCAATTAGTACCATAAAGTCTTCATCGTCAGTTAATTCCAGGTCTTTTAAATTATCTCTCTGAATATTCATCTTATATCTAAAGAATTTATTTACTTTGGGGAATATTTTAAAATTTCATTTAATCCAGAATTCTAGAGACAGCAACTGCATAACCCCACAAATATATTTGACTGTGATTATACCCACTCTATAAACAAATGTCAATACATCAAACTACACAAAACGCCAATAAAGTAACCGTTCTGTGACAAAACATGAAATTAACCAGCCGATATCAAGTAGTTAGAAAACTTAGTCTTAACGAACGTATAACCACTTGGTAGTGGTCGATACAACGAGTTATCACGGTGTAACCAGTGGTTAGCGTTAATCAACTGGTAACCAACTGCGATACAACTCGCCCTAAATATTTGAACAATTAGTTTTTGTCTGATTTTTGTTAATATAGATATTAAATTTGCCATTCCAGGGCAACATCTTTAAAGCTAGAATCTCCCCTTATTGAATATAATCTGGATGAAAATGAATTAGATTATTCCACAGCATCAGTGTTTTTCTAAAATTCATGACAGTTACCGTAGGTGATAGCTATTTTGCTTCGTATTGACAATTAATTTTCAGTTGCTGGATTGGCAAACGATAATGTCTTTGTTAAATTAATAGTTCGTATCGTTTACGTGTCTTTCACAATACTATGACTTTTATTTTAACATTAAGACAAATAGTCAACTGAATAAGCTTTTAACAACTAACAATCATGCCCAGCTTTTATTCCATAAGTTTATTGCTATTCATATGTTATTTTTTCCCAATTAAGGTTACTAAGTCTGGAAATTTGTATAGATATTCTTATATTTGAATGATTGAATTCAGTGGGGTGTGTCCCTTTCTGTACTTCGTTGAAGCACACTCTCTAATCCAATCCTACTATGAAGTGCAGGATTTGTTGGGGTTCGAAGAAGGGGATTTTTCTCTCTCTCTCTTTTCTACTTGGGGTTTGTCTAGGTGGAAAAGTATTCAATGAGAGAGGGTGAGTAAGTGCAGGAGTGTTTCCTCTTTTTCCTGGAAGAAACGATATTCGTTTGAAGCAATGATTCTTAGTGGTTGCCTTTTTCGGTTGCAGTTCCCAAGATATATTTTAGACTGGTTCAGCCCTGGAAGTCCTTTCTAGAGATATGTTCTGTATTTTTCTTTTTAGTTCCGCTCTGAAGACATTATGGTCAATCCCACAGATTGGTTCATGTCTTACAAAGGGAGTGGCTGCTGCCATGGATAACTCATCAGTTTTTTCATTTCCTTGTTCACCAGCACGGCCTGGTATTCCCAATAAGGAAACTGTTGTTTTCTCCTAATTCATTAAGTTTGTCTCGGCACTTCCAAACCCTCTTTGAACTGATACAATATGAGTTCAGCGCCTTGTTGGCTGCTTGACTATCTGAGAAAATCGCGATATTCTGTTTACGATAGTTCCTATCCAAATTGTATAATGCACATCTTTCTATTATTGTGAATTTCCGCTTGAAGGATGCTGGGCGAGTTTCCCTTTGGCACATCATATCAAAGTCTGTGGCAGTAAATTCCAACCCATGTACCTTCTGCTGTTTTTGATCCATCGGTATATCACTTGATGGTATGCTTCTTGAGAGCATAATTAGCGGATTCGGCTGTTCACTAAAATTAGCAAAATAAAATATTTTCAACACGAATAGCATGTGACAAATTCTTGAAAATTCTAGTTAATGATAATTCCTATACAAGATATTAAAAAAAAATAAGTTTACATGTAAAAAAGTGTTGGAAATAATTTGCATGCATATATAAAGTTGCTTTTTTAACATAAAAAATTCAAACTGTATTAAGCAAATAAGTTAATTTGATTATTATCGATTAATATGTGTCATTTTTAATCAATTTATTAATGGATGTAGATAACATAGGTAGCTATTTTCCTTATGGTTATTATAATTTCATATCATGGCTCACCTTTCTAGAGAAATATGGCCACTAGAAAGAGTGGTGGGAAATCTCACCAGGGCAGAGACATTCGCCAAACTTTACGGCAGTCCTAATAAACAAAGTTGGGAAAACTATCAAAACCGTAGGTATGATAACGGGACACTGTCAGTATAATAGGCATGCATAGCTAATCGTGTTGACAGACCCTAGATGAGGAAACTGAAGAACACATTCTATGCTAGTGGTACTGCCTGCCGAATGTCAGGTTTCTTGTACTAGGCGAAAATAAACCACCGGCAAGAATGGAAAGTTCAGTCTTTATGTTGATAGGCTAAATAAAACAAGTGGGACTGGAGAATGTACTCATCAAGCGACCACCATAGATCTGAAAACGTCGCAGTTTAATAACCCAATTAGCCACCTCATCAAATGTAATCTAATCCACCATCAAAATTTGATTCAGATTAATTTCAACAGTGTGTATAAATTCTATGATAATTAATATGCAAAATGAGTGTATTTTTTATATATTTTTCATTTGAATATTCTCAGATTTTGCAGTAAATACAGATTGATATTCAGTTTCATGTTCTAATTATTATTATTTTTTTCAGTGAAATATTGGCGTAGCATTAAAAAATGCGTTACCAATGCACAACGAATTTACCGCTCAAAAAAAATATTTACATTGAAAAGATTTTATATTTTATAATTTATTTTGTAAATGTTTTCCATTGTAAATAATAGTTTGTATTTGTATATTAAGTAATGAACGAATCTCTATATATTTTTTTATTTCTTAGCGTGTAAATAAGGCCAAAAAGGGTTTAAAATATTTCAGTCTTTTGTTAATTTCATATGTTGTTGGTAGTTTTCTGGTTTACAAGCCTAAGTGAAACAAATTATTCTATTACACAGAAATATCGAACATACTATTTTACACTGTGTTCAAAACTTGTTTATAAAAGATAAAACTGCCGACAACAATTTGTTAGTGCATTTCCCGTCTTTTCAATTTCAACCCTCTGCGCAATTTTGTTTGTAATTATGTGTTGAAGTAATTTTAGATTTTAAGTTAATCGAATTCAATTTGCTTGTTAATTTATGAAGATTTTAATATTGTTTCATATTTTGTTGATCAATAGAAAAAAAAAAATACAAAAACTAGATTTATATTAATGTAATTTATGAGATTAAAGTAAATCGAACATTCATAAGCAAATGCAAAAATCATACAAATATTGAACTTTTTAAATAGCATGTTGAATGTGCAACTGGTTTGCATAATGATGCTTTCCAACAAGAGTGGCACAACTCAAAATCTGTTATTTTTCAGTAGAAGCAATTGAAAATCGGTATATTTTGTTGCATAACGAATCTTTACGATTGAGTTTGGTTTAAAATAAGTATATAAAATTAAAATTAATTTAGGTTGTTTATGCTGGTTAAGTAATATTGGGCCGTATTCATAAGAAAAAGGTTATGCTTATAAAGTTCATATAATAGCCTTCTTGGTGTGCGTCATTGATTGTTAATGTCCTTCTAACACATTACGTTGAAAGGAATGGAAAAAAGGCAGGTCTGTGATTAATCCTAATCAAAATATTACAATAATGAACCGTTTAAACGTATTACAAACGTTAACCCTAATCTTTGACTTACAAAAAAATTTATTGGTTGATGTTTAGATTACGCGCAAACGCGACCTATCAATCGGGCGAAATTACATCGTTCAAAATACGATGCAGGCGTTCCTTTCGTAGCGGCAATGTGTCTTACGTCTTCTTCTAATGTCCAACTGACAGTTCTCGTCAGGTCTATACTTTGTTGTTTACGGTAAATTATAATTTATGAAAAGTGGATATTGATCTTATTAGCATTTTATTTATTCAGATGCAGGTCTATATTTACTAGTATTAAATTATTTTAATATGTAAATTGAATATACAATTTGTTTTATTTTGCAGTGTTTTGATATCCCAAGTATTATTAATTTCATAGCCTTTTCGAATTAGGCTGAATACGATCCTGATGATTTTATTTATCAAATTAAAGGTTAAATATCGACATGCCCAAAACCCGGATATACGTCACAAACTATGACGCACACCAAGAAGGCTATTATATGAACTATACTAGCAGAATATAATCCTTTGATGACCCAATTATTGAAAAACGGGGAGTAGAGCAACCGAGAGAGATGAGGCGTGGTTCTATCGAGATTGGATAATGGTTTTTCTTGAACGTCATTCTATCGAATGTCAATAAAAGGATGACTCCCTCATGTTTCTACTGGGTAAATTGAAGGGATCAGCCAGGGAATACGGAATAATTTGACAGTTTTGTAAGTTTATTTGACTGTGGACCATTAACCTCACTTTTTTATACTCTTTATACATCACAGATTCAAATACGCGCATTGTGTCTATTGAAAAATTCGGTTTTATCATTGGTCAAGAAATTTGGCATCGCTGTGGCTTTGTTCCCTATTTCATGCTCCCTCCTTGATAAGAGATCAGCAGTAGAGTAGAATAGAGGAATGATCACCGGGAATGCTCTATTCTATTGCCATCAAAAATTGATGCCCGGTTCTCATTCATAATATTCCGAGTAAAACCTTATACTTATAGAGTATGAGTGATGAGCATATCCTTCACAAAAAGTATTTGGTTATTCATAAACGTTACCTTTTACTCTAAATAAAAAGGATATTCTTCAATAATTTCGAATGTGGTCAGTAGCAGACTCAGACGTGTAGTGATCAGTTGTAGCGATGGCAGATGTTGTGGAACTGAAAGAGATTAAACACTATTAATCTGTCTAGTTTCTATTTTTTATTTTCTAAAATAACGGGGGGATTAGCAGTTCCATCTGCTACGAACTGCAGTTCGGTTGTAGCATTATCTTTTTCTGTACCTTCACTATCGCTGCTTGACGAATACATCTCTGATCGAAGTACTGTACTCAAATAACACCGATAATAAAGAAATACCGTAAATAAACAAACCATCGAAAACAGGATGAAACCTGGCGCTGCACAGTCACATGCCAACAACCTTTTACTTATTCTTGGAGGATATTCTTGCAAATATAAGGAAATCATTATGAACACGAAAAAAAGGAAATGCTTATACTCATACCTTTTTCTTCAATTCAAAACTTTATATTTCTGCCTTATACTTACAAGGATATCCTTCGGCTTTATGAATACGGCCCATTGTTTTAAAAAACCCAAAATATACAACATTTGAGTTGTGACGATATTGTCAGGAAGCAGCCACTTATTGTTGATGGCTGACAAACTTTTTTACTCAATAATTCTACTTTATTGATATTTTTATTATATTATATACTATTATTATGTCCAATCTATGTTTTTTATTTGATAATCAGCTTAATACTTACAAATGGATGTGAGCTGTAGAGGGTTTTGTAGGTAACACCGCTTCCATAATTTTTGACAGTTTTAGTAAAACACCTCAAAAATTAGTAAAAATAATTATATCAAATAGTAATTATTGAGTTTATCTCGTTCCGTTTATATCACATATATTTGTATTTAAAATCAATCATGATGGTTACCAGTAGAGAAAACAAATATATTTTTTTTTATAGAAAATACTAATTTCCGCTTTTGAAATATTTATACGAAGTTTCCAGTCCCTCTAACCCTTTTTTTTGTATAATTACAATTTAAATTCTTCTTAATCTTCTGTTAAGATAATTTTTGAGTTCAACATCCACGCATTATGGTAAGTCTTATTAAAAAATCGGGTAAACTTCTTAATTCTAATGGATGTTTAACAAGTTCTAATCCATGCGTTCAGTTCAACTCCCGGAAAGGCTTTGGTACCCATCTTGAGTCAAAGATTTCAGGCTATCGTCCCAGATCCCATGTAATTAAAGAACAATTTATTATGAGCAGCATTTTTTTATTTTGATTGGAAGATAGGTCGCTGGTGAATGTAGGGAAAATTTTGTCTGACAAAAATATTTATTATTTAAGGGTTGGCCCACAACCGAAACTTGTCAGTTTTATGACGAACAATGATCAAAATTTTGCTGGAAATGTTGAATTCGTATCACTCCGACAAAAATAATTGTCTGCTTTAGCAGTCCGACGTTGTGAATTTGTCGATTTCACGTCGTCTGCTTTACATGAAAAACAGTTGTCGACCAAAAATGGCAAATATAAGAAGACCTTTCTCTTTATCAGTAATTTTTTGATTTGAGGTCATCTGCTTCACAGGAAAACAGTTGTCGGCCAAAAATGGTAGATATAAGACAACCTTTTACCTTCCTACAAGAAAAAAATTAATCTTTTCAATATGTCGAAGATCTGGCAGAAATATTTGTGTACTTGGAAGAGTTACTTATTTTTCGAGCTCCTAAAGTCTCTAGACAATTGTTCCAAATATATATGAAATTTTTTAACATTTAAATTTTTTTGGCCTTCCAGGCTAACCTCTTATTTCTTTGTACAATAAACATTCCAAAATAAAATAACGAGGGGTATGCACGCCGCGAGACATTTAATGATTACAAATTCACAATCCTTTTTTTCTGGGTTACCAGGAGTGGCACTTTGTAAAAAAATAGCGATAAAGATTCTCTATTCAATTCGCAATAACTATGTTCGGTTGTTAAGCTGCCTTGAAACGGAACCTAGTTACAGCGAAGCGAATCTCTATCGCTATTTTGTTACAAAGTGCCTCTCCTGGTATCATTCTTTTTTCTTTAGGTACAGGCGTTAGGGTTCTTTCCACAAATATTCACGGAACTCAAAACTTATTTTATATTAACTGAAATTTGTGAAAAAAATTTATTCTGTACAGTTGATAGTTATTTATTGTATAAGTGTATTAGATAGTGTTTTATCCACGCAAAAAAGTGATTTGACATTTCGCTCTGACAGCAGCTGTAACGTCAAAATTTATTGAAATTAATTAAAAAAAATTTGGGAGGTGCTGAATGGTTGCTATTTAGTTTCGATTGTATTTTTAATTATTCCGCTAGTGGATAAAGTGGAAACGAGGATAAAACTCCAATGTGGATAAAAAATTTAACTGGCCTCTTACTTAACACAAACATTCGTTATATTTAATTTGTTATTAGCTCAACATTTTTCAATGAACGAATAGACATTTTTGTTTAAAGGGAGATTGTAATTATATAGGGTATTCACCAATTTACGGCTGTTTTGGTTTGAGTATGGAAGCATCAACATGAATTTATTGTACACTATTTAGAGTTTTTTCATGGTCAAATCATACAAATTGTCATTGGTGGAGTGGACTGTACATATTCAGGTTGTCCCATGTATGAGAGCGTATATGCTTTAGCCAAAATGATGTAAGTACTTCAGATAATCTTTTCAATTCAGGTCCTCGTTTCCGAATTATAGTTATAGTTTACCAAATTTCGATTAAGTTTTTTATTTTATTACCTTTTACTATCGCCTTTACTCAATATAGTCAGTTGGAACAACCCATAGATCTATAAATAGTCTATGATAGTCTATGGAACAACACAAAAAAAAATTTAAAGAACCTTTTGGCAGCAACTTGAAACCGATAAGTGGTGCTTTGACATTTTTTTGGGAGGTTCCATAGACTAATGCAAGTATTTATAAGTTCCAACTGACTTCGTACAAACTAATACCAATTAGTATGTCCTCGGGATTGTCATCGACTATTTTTTAACGAATTCCAATAAGAGTCCCTTTTCGTTAGCTTAGGGTATGACTGATTCATTTTTGATATTTTCATATAGGTGTTATCATCCCTGCAAAATTTTTGATTCTTTATAAATTACTTGCTTCAAGGCAATAGTGAAGATATCTCTCCCGTTTAAAATAAACATACACACACGTCCTAAGTATACTGGTAATTTTATACAGATAAAATTACAGTATTAAAATAAAAAACGAATGTCAAATTTTAACTTTGGAGGCATGCGTCTCGGAAACGAAGATCTGAATAAACGTGACATTATTTTGGACTAACCTATACGCTCCGGTATTAGTCATGGGACACCCTGTATATTTTTGTGTTTATGGGAAGTATGGAACAATATAATTGTTCAAAATTGAAAAATTTAACAAGAGATTGAAAAATAGTCAGTAACTATCAATCAAAATTGAAATAATATTTTTAAATGAATTGTATTTTATATTAATCTGAAAGCAAATGTTTAAAGCTGAATTACTTTTTTGTATTTGCACTTAAAATTTGTACTTCAGAAAATGCTTATGTAATGTTTATTTTTACAATTGATACTTTTTATAACATTTGTGAATATATAACATATTTTAATAAATTATTTTGAATTGTTTCCATATCGTTAAATTTATAATATAAACCCAGTGTCCAGGCAGATGCTGCTCCGTACATTTGCGACCCTCGCTTAATTTTTTGAAAAATTGAAAAGCAAGAATTCAACTGCCACACACACGCTACAATTTGCAGTAGGTACCCTGTGGATTGCTACGTCAGTAGGGTTCGAAAGGATAAATACGTGTAGGGCCGCAACTGTCTCACTTAAATTTGATCATTATTCGAAAAATTGAGAGAGGACCGCAAATGTATCATCGAGACTGTAAATGTATGGGACCGCAACTGTCCCAAATTCATAAACCTTACCTTAATAGCTTTTAACGAATTTTTGGAGGATTTTCTTGCAGATATAGTTCAATAAGCAATCACGAGGTTAAAACAAAAAAAAAAATAATGGTTAGAAAGATTTTGGCGCTTGAGACCGAGGGAAAATAATCGGCCAAACTCATTCAAAGCGTTGAGTGTGAAAAAAATTAATTTACAAACTTCGATTTAAATTTTATTTATATAATAAAATTTTTATAATCTTTATTTACAATAAATACTCTGATAAATGTATTCAGTTGATTGTTAGTACTTGATTTACTTATATATCTTTATAACTCTATTGGTTTTAATCAATCACATTATTTTTAACCTATTTACAAATATATTTAGTACAGGATAACTCTCAACACATGAACGTAATTCCCAACAAAATGGAACATTTACTGTTGTGATTTACCCTATACCTATGTTTTTAAATTGAACCCGTGTGCTTGTCTTACCAGTGCGGTTTATTAAAGATATAAATTTATTTTAATAGTTCTATCTAGTTATTATAAGTAATACATGAAAATAAAACTACTGCCATTTCCTCACAAGCGAACAAGTATAATTTCTAGAATATTTGAAACGTTCACTCACCTCTACATATATTATATCTACAATATCAAATAAGTGTAATGGTAGCAAAAAAATGCAAAAATAATTATTCTTTCAGCTTTAACAAAATTCAGTATATACATTTCATAAATCTGTTATAAATAAAAAATAAATTTCCAAGAAAACAAAGTTAAATGTATTTAAAATAATCTACCATCCATTCGGATGTGAATCTTTGGTAAACAAAAAGACAAAAGAGTCAAATACAAGCAGTTGAGATGAAGTATCTTAGACAAGTTAAAGATTCACAAAGAAAGACAAATTAAGAAATACCATAAGAGAAGACCTTGACATAGAATCAACACATAAATTTATTCAAAAGAGCCAATTAATCTGGTGGGGACATTTACAAAGGATGAACGACACAAGGCCAGTTAAAGAAGTATGGCAATCAAAAATACAAAAAAGAACAAAAAATGGGAAGACCAAAACAAATATGCGATGGTGTTATGGTAAGACAAAGGAAAAACAAGGACATATGCAAAAACAATGGCAAGAGATAGAAAGCAATGGGCTAAATTTATACATGAATAAAATTGTATCTGGACCGCCAAAGCATCGACGAAAAAATGGATATATGTCTTATGTATCTGAAATAAGTGTAAGTGTATACCCTACACCATATACTATGGTAATTGGGGTTTTATATATATAAATCTGTTTTTGAATGTTCGAATGTTCATATCGTTGCAAAGTTTAAAGTTACAGGGATGGGTAGGAAATTTTAAGTAGATTTGTGCACATTACCGCGCTTCGTAGCTTGTTATAGTGGATTTCAGATTCAGTACACGGGTATAGGATAACGGCGTTGCCTTTCCTACTGCCATTGTAAGTTTTGCTACGTTTGTAAAAGAAGCAGGCCCCTATTTACCGAGAACACCAGACTTGGAAACAATGCCATTCAATGGTATATAGACGACTCAAAAGCAATTGAAGGGACTGGAATATAAGAGTACACGGGTCAGGAACCAAACTTTCCGAAAGCTTGGGAAAAACCCCGAGTATCTTTCAAGCGGATATTCACGCCCTAGGAAAGTGTGCCCAGTTCAATATTGATAAAATATATAAGGCAAAGGATTATCATCAAGTCGGATAGTCAAGCAGCCATTAAAGCACTGAGTAATCAGTTCTAAAATGGTATGGGAATGCCTAGAGAAACTGGGCGGTAATAACATATCATCACCTTACTGTGGGTTCCAGGTTACACTGGAATAGAAAGAAATTAAATAGCAGATGAACTATTAAAGAGAGGGGCTGAAACACCCTTTTGGGGGCCGGAACCCTTTTGAGGTGTCATCTCCAATATTGGAAGAAATATGCAACGCCGAAAAGAGAAGATCTGTCCATGTGAAAGATCTAGTAGGGCTTAGACAATTGAAGATATTCCTGGGAGACTACTACCGGGTGAGAACAAATGAATGCCTAAGCCAGAATAAAACTGCACTAAGAGTTTTGACAGGCGTCCTGACGGGACACTGTCGCCTGAATGGGCACCTTAAAAAGCTCAAAATAGTGGAGCAAGAAGATTATAGATTCTGTGGAATGGAAGAACAAACCTCCATCCACATACTTGCGAATTGCATAGCAATACAGAATCCTATGGTACAATTCATAGGAGACTACTGGATAGAATAGGGACACTCGTCCACCAGTTATTTTAAGGTGGATGATGCAGGTTTGCAGTTCACTAATTTTTTTTTTGCAAAAAGTGGTCATTAGTATAACTTCCGTAGCTGCGAGTATTCAAAATTATTTAAGATAAGAGATTAGGGATTTCACTCTTCACTGACGACATGCACCAGACTGTTTGAAACTGGTTTGCCACTCTGTCAGGTTCTGGAGTAGTGTCTTATTATTAAATGATGAAGAGTATACGATTTCATTTAGAATACTCATTAGTCGGTGCTTCGGGTCTATTGTTGTTAGTTCCTTAGTGAACCTTACATCAAATTGGAAAATTAATCACTATAAAATTGAATCACGGGTTTATAATTAGTTAATGAAAAGTGAAGTCAAAATATCATTTAAGAAAGTATGCATTGTACTATGTGAATCTACGTACAATTTTAGACAAAGCTTGTGAACGTTAATAGTACATAATATAAAACCTATTTTTATTTTTTACGCTGTTGGTATAATGTTCTCTTAAGCACCGAATATTGTGAGAAAATCACTAGTTTATAAAAATCTATCGGTTGTAAACGGTATATAAAGACTAAGTGCACTATTTTCAATAATTCAATTGGTCAAAAAACTGGTGGAAAAATCTATGTATCCCATACACAATTTAATGGTATTATTTTCTTTGAGGTTTACCAATTATACATGAAAACATATGGAATGTTTTCGATTCAATGCAGCAAAATGTTTGTAACTAAAATATTGGAAACTGAAAAATTCATAATGGCTATTATTTTATTAAAAGTAACTCGACTACTGTACATAAGTAAAAAGTTGGAAAACATCATACAAACTAAAAAATGAAGGTAAAAAGTAGTATTTGAGTTTGTAAACTCGAATACGCAGTTTAATTAAAAATTATTATGAACATAATTAGAATTTGCAGAATGGTGTAGCATACAGAAAGAAAGGGTTTACCTAAACATATTCCACAAAGTTAGATTAATAAAGTTTTACCGGGATCATTAAATAGTTATTTGTGCAACCAGTTGGAAGAAGCACTTTTTTAAATCGAAATTCTGAGGAACAAGCGAAGCGAGTTACGAAAATTAGTGTTTTCCAATGTTTTTTGTAATTTTTAGTATGAAGTGATACTTTTTAATTCAAGTTGAAAATATAAAAACGTTCCACCTATAATTATTTATAGATCCTCTAGTAAGTTCGAAGATGTTTATTTCTTACTTCGTTGCTGTAGAAGTAAGTATTGTTTAGTTTCAAGTTTCAATAATGAGTCTTGTACTACTCAAATTTTATGCAATAAAAAATTATTCATCTTTGATTTGTTTTTACTAGGAATTAAACCACAATATTTTTATAGTTATTTATTCTATAAGGGATGTAAGTAACATTTACTACTCAAGAACGATTTTGCGCCCGAGCGATAGCGAGGGCTGGCAATAAAGTTCGAGACTAGTAAATGTTACTTACATCCCTTATAGTATAAATGGAAATTAACCGGTTTCTATAGCGTCATAAGCTTTGTTTTTTTATCAACAATGTCAAACTGACGGTTTATTATCAAAAATTGAGAGAAATTGAAATTATTGATTTGTATATCAGCCAAATGGGTATAGAAGAATCAGCAAATATCGCTTGTCTGTCGCTACTGCCAGAAAAATCAAGGAAGAGGTATGAAGCAACGTATCAATATTTCAAGAAATGGTGCCAAACAAAGACTGTTACTGCAGGTTCAGAAACCGTACTTTTGGCGTACTTTCACGAAAAATCTGCTGTATTAAAGTCTCCATCAAGCTGATAGTGTGAATATTCCAAGCTGAAGTCCACCCTTTTAATAGAGGAAAACATAGATATTTCCAAGTATACTACTTCGAGCATTTTTAAAAAGAAGAAATGACGGATATAAACCCAAACAATCTAATGTGTTTGACTGGGAAGATGTAAATAAATTCCTGTTTGAAGCCCCCGATGATATATTTATTTAATGATGAAGGTTGTAATGATAATGGGAATTGCTGAAGCGTGCCGTTCCAGTGAATTCTGTACAATGAAAATGGACAATGTTGAATTAAGGCATGAAGTCATAATTGTTACTATTCCTGATTCAAAAAATTACGTAAAATTAACATTGACTAAAAGTGACGATGAGAATGTTTGTTATTTCAAAATAGTTCGAAATTACATTGTTATAAGATCCCATCCCATCCCATGACGAATTTTAATCCACGCTTTTTCATGTGATATCAAAATGGAAAGTGCTTAAACCAATAATACTATTGATTGTCTAGTAGTTGTCGAATTTTTTCGTTAGTGTCCGATAGGGACCAGAATTTAAAAACTTAATTGTTCTTGATATAACGGTAGCTGGGGAACGCTAACGAAACGTCGAATTAAAAAATATAAAAAAGATTGTGGTTTAATTTCCCAAAATAATTAACAAAAAGAATATATTTTATTTAATAGTTTCATTATTAATCGATTAATCTTCAGCAACACTTAGGCAGAGCCTGTTTTTAGGTATTTCTGATTTTCGAAAAGGTAATTGTAAATACAGGAATCTCATAAGACTGTTTTACCAATTTTTTTATTATAAAATGGTGTATTTAGTCGCAAAACGAATAATGTGTTTGACTTATGCAAATCACCATTATAAATAGTTTTTGATTTGCTTGCCTAACGTAATATTGGTATAAGGATAGGAAATTATGTCGCTTTGTCAGTATTCACTTTCCTCAACATTATAAAGTAAATAATTAAACAATGAAATTAATATATAGAGTAACTTGCGAAAATATTCTTCAAAGAAATGAAATAACTTCTATGAACATATTTATGTATGTAGTACTGGAAAAATGAGACTCTCGATACAAAAATATTGTATACATCAGTCGGAATGTATTTCACCGAGTTTTTTTATTTATTTTAAGAAACAATAATCAAGCCATAATTTTTTTTAAATGTGTAAAATCTAACGTTCAAAGGAAATTTAAAATTTCAAACTGGCAAATATGTCATACTTATGAGGAACTCAAATCAATAAGCAATTTAGCTGCATTTTGTTGTAGAACTTTAATGAACGAAAACACGCCGATATCTACTTATTTCAAATGTATGTATATTTACTCCAAAAAAAATTATTCACCTTATCTTGTTTCAAACACAATATTTATTATCCCAGAAATACACTAAATTCATAGTCAAGTTGTTTTTGAAGAAGCAAATTTTGGGGGGGGAAACTTTAATTCGCCAACAATTCTAATATATAAGTATCACAGACAGGTGTGTACACAATACAAACAAAGTACTAATTTCGGTTTAAAATTTAACTGATATTTAAACTATACACTTTCTTAAATCTATTCTGAAGCTAGGATAGATGGAGCAGTTACTTGAGCAAGAATCATACTAACTGAACTGGAATAAAACAACTTAATTTGTTTAAATCTTCACTATATAAGTATAAGAAAATGTTCAATTTATAATTGTGACGCATTTTGCTAACACAGTAGCTTTGTGATTGATGTATAAAAAGTAACTGGAGGCAAGAGCTTAGGAAGATCATGGTCCAGTAGGATGTATGTATGTATATTGGGGTGATATTCACTGAAACCTAAAAGATGTATTGTGCCCCCTTTCTTCTACTTAGGTTATGAGGAATGTCTCGGAGACTAGTAGCTCTTTTAGACCTATTTTCCGGAGAAATTTTAGGATATCTGCAGGCTTTAACTTAGGTAAGTGTCCATCTTCTATCCAGTAGTCTCCAAGGTGTCGTGCCCTAGGATTCTGAATTGCTATGCAATCTGCAAGTATTTCATTCCACAGAATCTACATTCTTCTTTCTCCACTATTTTGAGCTTCTTAAGCTGCCCATTCAGGTGACAGTGTCCCGTCAGAACACCTGTTAAAACTCTTAGTGCAATTTTACTCTGGCCTAGGCAGTCATTTGTTCTCAACTGGTTGTAAACTCCCAGGAGTATCTTTGATTGTCTAAGCCCTACTAGATCTTTCAAATGGTCAGATCTTCTCCTCTTTTCGGCGTCGCCTATTTCTTCCAATATTACATTGGAGCTGATACCGCAAAAGGGCTCCGGCCCCCAAAATATCTTTGCTAGGTCATCTGCTATTCCATTTCCTTCTAGTCCAGTGTGAATCCACTAATAGGATTGATTAAAACCTATTTTGGACATTATGGATCAAACAGAACACATTATACTTTATCGTCTGTATGTTCCTTGTTCATTATTCTTTTTGTTAATTATTTTGGGAAATTAAAAAAAAGATTGTGGTTGAATTTCCCAAAATACTTAATTAACAAAAAGAACACTATACTTTTTTTAATGTTGATATTCCTATACACACCTGTGTGAGTTAACATAAAGTAAAGTATAATTTGACCACTGGAGCGTGGCAAGTGAATCTCATGACCATAGTATGACCGGTGACAAAACACGTAAAGAATGTTGGTTTGCCAGTGTTCAAAACGATTCATAAGTAATAATTTCTCAGGCTAAACGCATATTGATATAATCTGTGTGCTATACCGTGCCGTACATACTTTGGAAGGCGCACGTTATAATATTATTGCAATGCTTTTATATTAATTAATTCACGCTAGACTGGCCCGGGTACCTTCGTCGTAACTCAGACAGAGACAATCAGAGGCAAATCTAAGGATGATTCACGCGAATATATTCCAGAACATCGACTTTCTCATACATAAATATAGTATATAGCCACTACCTACTGCAGTCGGGTCTCCGGGTGAGCACGTTCATGCTTGCCACAACTTGTACACCGAAAATTCTTGACGGGGTACGGACACGTTCGGCGTTCGGCCGAGGTTCGGGTTGTGCTCGGCATAAATTGAATGCATAGGTATGTGCAATTAACACCTGACAATGATTGGCCGTGCTTTCACCGAGCTATATTTTTTTTCGGTGACGGCTCGCTACTGTCACTTCATATCATAACATGTAGTTGTCGGGTACGTACTTCTGAGCCGCCCAACAGTCAACTCATCAATACCAACTGCAATAGCTGCTAACTCTGCTGATAACTGCAATATCACTTTTTATAAACTCTCCAACAGTTATTTACACCTTAACGGGCGATCTCTCCACTCGGTTAAAGGTCGGTGTAGCATGTTAAGGTCCGAGTATCATCGGTCGAGCGTCAAAAATCACGCGGGCTTCGGTTGGACACGTAGCGAGTGCTGTTCATTGGTGTCCGAGCCATTTGATGAACAACGCGATGCTCTGAACTTTTCAAACGAATGTTGACAACTGATGGTACGTATAATGTGATAGCAATTTTTTGTACCGATGATCAGTGGCGACCGATCATCATCACTGATTATCGGTCTTTTGTAAAACTCGTAAGATTTCTTTGCGCTGGCTCATCTCCACACTAGAGTGGTCAAGTTATAATAAACAATGAAGATCTACTAGAATAACATGTTTTCTAAACAAAGGATTGAAGTAGGTTTCATGGAAGTCAATAGTGAGCAAAAAATGTTGAATATCTATTATAATGTTTACAGGTAGGTATTCAATAATATTTAAATTTTCTATTTTAATTTACTGGAAAGTAACTGTATACAGTTTTTTTTATAAATACTTTTATACAATTACTTTTTAAATTTACTTTATAAGCCAATCTTTTCAAAAACTACAAAAGGAAAATTAAACTTTCATTAACATAAAATTATACTAAGGAGTTGTTGTATCATGTTATAGAGAATATTGAGTGGAGTGGATGTATAAGTTTTCGTATGACAATATTCTATTAGTGTACAATAAAAAAAATTGATAAAAAAATTGACATACTGCTGCAACTTGGCAATGTTGCATGCAAATGTCCGCGTACTTATGCTGGTTTTATGCTTAAAATCATTAACTGTGTTATGCATGCCGTTCTTTATTGCTTTTAAATATTAAATAAAACATGTAGACTGACTGGAACCTGATTTGAGTTTCATTTAAAATTCAATTTTTATTTTCATAGCTTTCGAAAGGATTGCTTTTTTATTTTAGTATGAAAGACCTTGATTTTTTTTTAATTTACAATTTCTGACTAGCTTTTAGACCGAACTAATGGCTTGATGCGATGTACAGTGACTGTCGGAAGAACAAACAGACAAAGGTATTGGACTGTATGTCATGTTGTTGTAATCGTTACAGTTGAGGTAAAGTCTAGAACTGGTACGGTCACAATCCGGGCATGGCCGTTTCTTCTTTTTATTTCTTTTGAATAGTTCGTAGGCACATCTAAAAAAGAGATACAATTATCAGAGAAAAGTGGAGGAAGATAGGTTCTATAAGGCGTATCCTATGTGATTTTGTCAAATGGAAAAAGTAACTGACCATTGATATTGCCAGGCCGAAAGTACGACCTTCCACCTGGGTCGAAAGTAGAAGTCAATAATTTTATATTTTCCAACTTTGAAATCAGTAAAAAATGACGTCTTTACATAATTGTAAATAAAACTTATTCAGAAAACATTTAAATTTGATATATTAGATACAGAGTTCCACAAATACCTACGCATCAGTATTAGGTTTGCTCCAACAAAAATGAGAATTAGTTCGAAATTGGAATGAGCTTGCACAGATTGAAAGTAGTGTTCCAACAAGTCAAGAATCAGTTCTGAACTAATTCATAAAACTTTCCAACAAATAAACGAACTATGCCAGAACTAGTTAAAGAACGGTGGATGTAATTTTTTATCCTGAGTAAGTACGAAAAGCCGGGACTACTAAACGCATGCGAAGAAACATCCCACGAGGTTAGAGTTGGAACACAAAACCAGTCCCAAACTAGGGATTGCAAACGTCTGCGCATGAAATAATTCGTATCTCATTCGGCAACTATCCGTATAGACACCTTGTTGGAACAAACCTATTGATTATTGTAATTATATGATGAACTACAATTTTTTTTTCACTTGGAAATTTGACACAGATTACAAATAATTTACCTTGCGTGAAGGATATGAGCACAAGGCAGGGCTTCAAGAGAATCACTTTCAAGTCCGTATGGAGATCCACAACCACCACATTGGAGATCTAAATCCTCTTGGATCCTAAGAGCGAGTCTTTCATGGTGTAATTTTTGGTCTTCGTCTCCTAAAGCGTGGTAAATACGAGACAGCCTTATTCGAACTTTTCTTACTAGAAGCTGTGGATAATTACACGGGAATAGAAATTAATATTTTATTATAGAAAATGGCTCATGCATTTCAGTTAAAATAGTTATTTATGTATCAAGGGTACTAAAGTAGATGATTATTATGATGTTATGATTATATATCTATTAGTACCCGTGGTGCATACAATCTTTTATGTCATACCAGTTCGTTTTGAATAATAAATATTTTTTTAAAAATTAATTTGATTTACCTATTTTTTATTTTTACCTGCGACATTATTATTGTTTGCGTTTTTGTTGCTAGGGAGATAAGTATTAAAATGTTTCATGTGTCAAAGTCAAAAATCAAAAATGGAACAAGATTTTGAAATTCCCAACCAAATTGCAAAAAAGGCAATGTAAAACCTGTTACCGAGAAAATCCAGAGACTCATACGACAAAGAATTTGACCATTTTAAGTGGATGTCAGAAAATGCTGTAGAAAACATTAACGAAACTGTGATGTTGGTGTACTTTAATGATCTATCCGAAAAATTTTCCCCGAGCTCTCTGTGGGCTAAATATTCAACGATAAAGAAGACTTTAATGGTAAATAAGAATATTAATATTTGTAACTTTTCACAAATTATGCGAGTATATACTTAAAGCTAAGGTCAAAAGGGTATACCAACCAGAAAAATCCAGTGGGTTATCTAGAGAAAATGACCTAAAATTTATTCATGAGGCACCAAATGAAACAGGAGGTCGCATTATTATGTGGTGGATGTCGGGGGCAAGAACTTGTAAATATGTTAGTCACACATGTAGAAGATAGAAAATCAGTCTGTTGTAACGGTGCCAGAAACAAAAACTGACAAAAAACGAGTTTTCACCATTGTTGATGAAGACGAAATGAAGAGTTTTAAACTTATAAGAGATTATATTTCTTTGCGGCCATATGGCTGCTCTGAAAAAAGACTGTTTTTTAACTACAGACAAGGCCGCTGTACTGTTCAACCTGTTGGAAAAAACACATTTGGGAAAATTCCTTGTATTATTGCAAAATATTTAGGTTTGAACAACCCCGAAAAGTACACTGGTCATTGTTTACGTCTAACGTCGGCAACTCTTTTAGCAGAAGCTGGAGCAAGTATGACTACGCTGAAGCGCCTTGGTGGATGGAAGAGTACCACAGTTGCTGAATGATATTTAGAAGTCAGAATATCCTCTAAAAATGAGGTTTCAAGGATGTTGGCAGGCGTATCATCTGGATCTCGCATTTCCTTAGAGAAACTAGAGACGCAGTCAATGAATCATGAGTCAACCTTTGCTGCAGGTAATTTAGGTATCGGCGGAACCTTTCAGAATCCCCAATTCTATGTAAATACAACCAAATAATATATAAATGTTAATAAAGAATAAGTTAATCGAAAACTGTTTTTTGCGCCTTAATGCCCGCGCAGACCATAATGTGTACGCACGGGCATCAAGTAATCCATTATGTAGATGGTACCTACCTAATGTTTAAAAACACAATAACATACTGTTATTAACATAAAGGTATTTTATATCAGTCCGTTTATATCATATTGTCATATCTACTTACCTTAGCACCAACCGAACTAGCTACTTCCAATAACCTAGTATTAAATTCTAAGGGTCGGCAATTGCAAATCTTATGTTGAAGTCTCAGAGCTTCTAGACACCTTGCTGCACCATCCATAGATTCCATTTGGATGACTCTATCTCCCATAGCAGCTGCTGAACCCATCGCTGTTTCATATTGCCGAAAAGCTTTCTACAAAAAAAGTATTTGATAAAAAGAAGAAGTTAACGAATTGGTCTAAAAATTTGTTATCTTACACATAAAAATGAATTTTTGTTTGTTCGTATTTTATGTGTTGCTGACTTAGAGATGGGAGCGTATTTAAGATATTTTATGATCTCCTACACTTTTGGTAGGTATACATTTATATATGTATCTAAAATACAATCTAACAATGGAGAAGTATTTATCTGTTTAGTCATAGAAGTGTATTGAGCATCTTTTTCATATTTTTTAATTTCTAATAATTCTATCATATTTTTACTTATCTTACTAAAGCAACTAAGATGTTGACTAAATCCTATTTTAACACATCTTTGTGTTTCACCGATATGAACTACATTGCAATGATATGATCTTAAATAAATCCCAATATTTTTGTGAATACGAAATGTAATATTCTTTAAATTGTGTGTTATAATCTTTTGAAATTTCTCTAATTACTGGTTTTATTTGATAGTTCTGGAAATTTTCCACGTAGTAAGTAATGAAACAATTAATTTGTGAAAAAAGTACTTTTTTTAATTTAAAATGGTAGAGGGCCAGAAAAGCCTTTGTCTCCATCTGTACTACTAGAGGATGTCCACAGAGAGGAGTAGCATCCCCATTAATATGGAGCCTGGCGGTTGACTAACTCCTGTGTGGTTTGACTGACCTCGGAATATCCTGCCAAGGATATGCCGATGATATTGTCATAACAGCCAGGGGAAAATTCGAAAACATCCTTTATGACATCGTACAAAAGGGTCTGAACTATTCAAATATCTGGTGTAGGCAAGTGGGACTTAACATCAACTCCACCAATACCATTTTTATAGCCTTCACTAAGAAAAGAAAACTCAACCTCAAAACCATTAAACTTGATGGGAGCGAGGTTGAATGGAGGCAAGAAGTCAAGTATCTAGGTTTGACTCTAGATAGTAAACTCCTTTGGAACCAACACGAAAAGGAGATTATATACAAAGCAAAAATTGCACTAATTGTATGCAGGAATCTGGCAGGGAGAAATTGGGGCTATAACCCAAAAATCCTTAGCTGGATGTACACTGCAATGGTGAGACCAATTATCACTTATGGACCCATTGCGTGGAGTAGTAGAACTAGCCTATTGACGACGAGAGAAAACCTCTCCACAATTCAAAGACTATCCTGTATGTGTATAACAGGAGCAATGAGAACATGCCCAACGGCAGCCATGGAAGTGATTCTCAACCTCACACCACTACATTTGGTGGTGGGAAGTGTTGCAGAAAGAACAAAATACGGACAAAGGAGAGAGGGAATCATTAAAAAACCCTCCTTACTTATTAGAAATTAGAAAACCAGGGACAAGCCGCAAGATGGTATGATGAAAAAGTATAACTTTTCCAAGAAATTGAGCAACAAGAAGGAATGGGATCCAAATACCACTACCAGAATGCCATTCAATGGTACACAGTCGGCTCAAAAGCAAAAGAAGGAACTGGGATAGGAGAGTACGGGCCAGGAACCAAACACTCTGAAAGCTTGGGAAAAACTACAAGTATCTTTCAATCGGAAATTCACGCCATAAGAAAGTGTGCCCAGTTCAATATTGATAAAGGATATAGAAGGCAAAGAATTATCATAATGTCGGATAGTCAAGCAGCCATTAAAGCACTGAGCTCTAGTGTTATCAGTTCCGAAATGGTGTGGGAATGCCTAGGCAAACTCAATGAACTAGGCGAGAACAATATAGTCACCTTACTGTGGATTCCAGGACACACTGGAATAGAAGGAAATGAAATAGCCCTATTGCGGTATCAGCTCCAATGTAATATTGGAAGAAATAGGCAAAGCCGAAAAAAGAGAAGATCTGACCATTGGAAAGATCTATTAGGGCTTAGACAATCAAAGATTCTTCTGGGTGACTACAACCTGTTGTGATCAAATGAATGCATAAGTCAAAGTAAAACTGCACTAATAGTTTCAACAGGGATCCTAAAGGGACATTGTCGCCTGAATTGGCACCTGAAATAGTGGAGGAAGAAGAATGTAGATTCTGTGGCATGGAAGAAGAAACCTCCATCCACATACTTGCGAGTTGCACAGAAATTCAGAATCCTAGGGCATAACACCTAGGAGATTACTGGATAGAAGAGGGACAGTTACCTAAGTTAAAGCCTGCAGATATCCTAAAATTCCTCCGGGAAATGGGATCAAAGGAGCTACTAGTCTCTGAGACTTTCCTCAGGAACAAAGTAGAAGTAAGGGGGCACAATAGATACATACATGTTACCGTATTTGTTAACCTTAGGTTGCATATCTAAATTGCTTATAATCATATTTTTATTGTTTGTCGTTATCACTTCCATTCCCTTTATGCTTAGTTGTATTTTATTAGTTAATTCATTTTTTGTAGTTTATAAATCAGTCTAGAACTGGAATTCAAATTGTAAAGTTGTTTTGGTAATAAAGTTAGTTTTTAAAAACACTTTCTCATTTAATAAAAAGTTAAGTTACATATTTAAACAATGGTTACATACAATTTAAAATGGTAACCAATGTAGTTTTTATAGTCAAAAATATAGTTTTGGACATGAGATCCTGAATATTAGAAACAGTGTTAAAGTCGCTAGAGAAATAAACTCACTTAAAAAAGGAAATACCCCGACTCTGTCGCAGCTTAAATAATAAATAATTTTGTGCCGATTTTACCGCCTGTACTTTTGCACGTGTTTGATACGAACAACGGATAATTGAGATAATTTATAAAATTCTCTCTAACCAATCTTCGTATTAAATTTCATCAATCAAACATCGTTTTCAAATAAGTATTTTATTTGTATATCTTGCGATGCTATTGATACAGCTCTCATCAAATAACATTGTCCAATAATCCAGTTCCAAGTGGTTGGATTTAAACTCAATTTTCGATTTCCACATCGTTTTCGCATAAAATGTAATTACTAACCATTATTCAGTCATTTGTGTTTGAATATCAGAATAATCGAACGAGCTAAATGTTTTCGACAACCAATCAAACAAATCAAGCATTTAAGCAGGCCAACTGCTATTTGTTTGCTCTAGTAAATCGTGCATCGACTCATTTCTAATTGTACATGTACTTCAAAATTTCCGGTTCAGGCTATTTGTGATTGAAAAGGGCTATGTATTTACCGATCCTTAATGCAGGATTATTTTTTATGTATACTATAGATTCCCGTAATTGGTATGACTGATTTTGACAAGTAAAATTTGATGATTCTACCGTGAAGTTTGACATTTTTAGCTTGAAATTAATCAGTATTGATCATCGAGATGATACAGCTATACTCTATTCAAATTTGATACCTGATAACAGCTCTAGCGGTAGACGTTTTACTTTTCCATTGGTGCATAGACCATTAATGTTTGCACACTATTTTTAAAAGGGTCGAACTTGGCTTTCGACATTTTTGCATAGTTTGAAATAAATTACAATCGACGTATTATTCAAAGTATTTCTTACTCTTATCGTTATTTTACATTTGAATAACTATTTTATGTACTGCATGACTTTTCTAAATTATGACTGTAAGTGTCCTCCAGCAATCTGCTATTTACTGATATCTACAAACTAAATATTTACTAAAGCTCAAATTGTATTTTGCGTTAGGTACACACAATTTATTTGAAAGACCGTAAAATAAAATACGGCCCTGATCGATTTAACTGCTTAGGTGCTTTTGCTTACAACGGCCGTAAATGAAATCTGAACGGAGTATAGGTCAGGTATGCCATAGACGTGGGTGTAAGGTCATCAGAAAGAGTCCAAGATCCCATTTTTTAAATGACTTTCCAAGAGGTATACATATATTTATCTAATAGAGGAGTTCAGTTTAAGGTCGGTGTGACCAACAAAAAGTGGTTTTTATGACAAGAATGACAGTTAATGTCTACTATTCAAAACATAAGATTTTTGCAGGTTTTTTATCATTACGAACATCTATATTGCTTTATTAAAACAATGAATACACCCCCGAAGCGTAAATCTTAAAATATAAAATGACTTTTTAGCTGAAATCTCAATGCATCGGTGGCCAGTAATTCTAGGAACTTTCGGCAAATCACCAATTCTCTTCTGTCATTATGTCACTAGTTATGTCAGATGTCAGTGTTATTTGTTTTTGTTGATATTCGTTTAATCGTTTATGTTTATTTTTCATACTTTTGTAGTAGTTCTAGTTACTTGTATCACTTTATTCTTCTGATTGCTTTTTCCACTGACGTCTGACATAACTAGTGACATAATGACAGATGAGAATGGAAGAGTTCTATATAAGGTCAATGTAGCCAACTCAATAAAATAAAATGATCAAAATGACATATGAAATGGGGGTCACTGAAAGGGTTCACCTATTGGCTTAATTTTTCAGTTTTTCAGATATAAACCATATTTTATGCAATATATCTTGTACCCGAATGATAAAAAGCTCGTTTTAATTTAGGGTGTTTTGCTTTCTAATGTTCACAGGAAACTGTAAACATTGTCAGTGCAATTGTGCAAGCAACATAGGCGTAGTTTTAGCTTGGTATTTGTTTTGTATGTTTAAAATTTTCAAAATTAAATTATAATACACTGGAAAGACATATATACAAACGAATAAAGTTTATAAAAATAAAACCACGCTATAACAACCAATGTTATGACGTTGACTTTGACAGTCAATAGACAGGCCATAATCCTTAAGAAGCAAAATTCCCTAACTTAAAACGAACTTTTTATCTTCTGGGTACAATATATATTATATAAAACATTGAGTATATCTGAAAGAAACAAGAAGTAAGTTAAATGGTGACCCCTTTTAGTGTCCCCCATTTCTTATGTCATTTCGATAATTTTAATTTATTGTGTTGGCTACATTGACCTTATATAGAACTCTTCTATTGGTGATTTGCCGAAAGTTCCTAGAATTACTGGCCACCGATGCATTGAGAATTCAGCTAAAACGTCATTTTAAATTTTAAGATTTACGCTTCGTCAGTGTATTAATTGTTTTAATAAAGCAATATAGATGTTCGTAATGATAAAAAACCTGCAAAAATCTTATGTTTTAAATGGTAGACATTAACTGTCATTCTTGTCATAAAAACCACTTTTTGTTGATCACACTGACCTTAAACTGAACTCCTCTATTCGATATTAATAAAAAAATAGAATGGATACATACTTACATTTTTATTTTTATTTTTGGGGAAATGTTATTACAAAAAGTACTTCATTATTCACATTTATATCAAAAATATAATCTACCATGTCAATTTTTTTCAGTTTTAAACTTCAAAATATTATTGCTTGTATAGTTGTCGAATTTTTTCATAAGTGTCAGAAAGGAACAAAAATTAAAAAGGAAAAACTTAATTATTCTTGATAACGGTAACTGGACCGCTACCGAAACGTTAAAATAAGAACATAAAAAAGATTGTGGTTTGATTTCCCCAAAAATAACAGAAAGAACAATTAATATACCACAAGAAATATTCGGAAGATTTACTTACATTTATATCAGACTTTTTTCTGTAAATGTCACCCATAATTCGTATACTTCTGGCGTAAGTTGCTTGGTCTCCAGAAACTAAAGCTAATCTCGTTGCTTCCTTAAAACCAAAAAAATAAGCTTAATAAAAGTAATTTGTATTAGAATTACCGCCCAAAACGACGAATGAAGTTATCCCACGGAAAATATAAAAATAATGTGATGCTTTGAAACATTCCTTTGCCGCCGTCTTTAGTAATTTATTATGTAATTGAAAACAAAGATTAAACTACTGAACTTAAATTCCCTTAAAGACTAAAAATGTGTGATAAGTCTTGTCGTTAATGAGATACAGGGTGTTGAATTGTTTGTAATAAATGAGCTCTGACTGTAAGTGAAATTTATTTTTACTGGTGACGCTACTGGTTTTTTAGAGGCAATACGAAAGAACATGCTTATTCTAAGTGGACTTTGGAATAATGTTGACAAATATTGTGCCAAACCTAAAAACCAACGCAAAAAACGAATAAGAAATTTTTATCATACGGATTTTTTGTGTTGAGTTAACAACGATTCCTGCGTTTATTAATGCTGAAATGGCTAATATGCACTTTTTGTATGGATTAGCGAATGGTAATGCCTTTGAGGCCAGACGTATGTATGCCCAGCGTTATCCAAATAATCTAACTAAGATACATATTCGTTTACAAGAAACTGCTAAATCAACGAATATTATTGGACGACCCAGAAATGTGAGAACTCCACAATTGGAAAACCAGATTCTTCAAATTATTGACCAACATCCAGAAACGAGTACCAGAAAAATTGCTGATGAAGTAAATATTAGTAACAGAACTGTTTGGAATATTCTAAAAGATAATTTATTGTATCCATATCACGATCAACATTTGCTACCTACTGACTATCTGCTCCGTATACAATATTGCCAATGGATTTTAAATAGAATCGCAAGCAATCCCAATTTTGCTGCCAATATTCTGTTTACGGAAGAAGCCAACTTTTCAAGACATGGCATTATGAATTTTCATAATGACTACATATGGGCAGATGTAAATCCACATGCCATACGTCTTAAGTAAAACTATTCCAACAAACATTTTTGGTCAATGTTTGGCTTGGCATCATCGAAGATTATTTAATAGGACCATTTTTCCTTCCTGCACGGTTGACCGGTGAGACATATCTTCATTTTCTAGAATATGAACTTCCAGTTCTTTTGGAAGATGTACCTCTTATTATTAGAAGGCGCATGTGGTTCATGCATGGCGGTGCTCCTTCACATTTTGCAGTGATAATATGCGAGTTTTTAAACAACGTTTTTCCAGACCATTGGATCGGACGAGGATCTCCACACCCGTGGCCCCCTAGGTCACCTGGACACAATCCTCTGGATTTTTGAGTGTGGGGATATCTAAAATCGCTCATTTACACTGCCCCCATATTAAACGGAGATCTTCAAAATCGTATCATACAACGTATTCGTATTCGAACGTATTCGGCAAACCATTAGACGTCGAGCAGATGCTTGCATTTTGGCTGCAGGTGCACATTTTGCATATATGCTCTGAAATGTACTATTTTGCCTTTATGTTTAACACATGTTGTTGCTTCTAATAAAATAATAAAACAATTCATTACCCTGTATCTCATTAACGACAAGAGTGACGAAGCGCCCACTACAATATTTTAGATTGCTTAGGAAACACCCTGTATATACAGTGAGGACATAAAGTCCGTCCCCCCTGTAACTTTTGAACTGTTGGGTATATAGTGATGGAATTGGGAACGATGAAATTATGACCACATTCTACATTTTTTAACATATCAATGACAGCACTTAATGTCAAAGTCACAGCTGAGCGGGCATTTGAAATATTTTTTTAAATGGAAATGGGGGTCGAGTAATACCTCATTTTGAAGGGCTTTTTATGCTCAATACATTCCCCAGATTTGAAAACATGAGGCTCAGTTTCAAAATAAAAACCAGTAATATCAGTTTATAACAATATTCTGTTAATTTGTGTACTACCTACTAAGTGTCAGTGTTGATTGTTGCTGTCATGTTTTTATCTACATCTAGGTTTGGCAGTTAATTTTAGCTCAAAATTGTCTTCAATGGCTCGTTCCTTAGAAGGCAAATTTGAAGCGGTTATTATTTTTGGCGAAGCTAATAGAAATTACCATTCTGCTGGTCGTATGTTCAATGAACGTTATCCTGAACGCCAAATACGCAGAAAATTTTTACGTAAGTTAATTTCAAAATTTCAAGAAACTGGTTCGGTAAAAGACGCTCCAAGGTCTGGGCGGCCAAAAATTGGGGAAGATATAAAAGTCCAGGTTTTAGCTGAAATGGTTGTTAATCCCCAACAGCCATCGAAGCACGTGGCCGAGGCATGCAATATTTCGCGTACTTCTGTCAAAAATATTTTAAAATTCCATAAATTTCATCCATACAAAATCAAAATTATGCATGAATTAACAGAAGATGGTCCTGATAGAAGACTCGAATTTTGCGAGATTATATCAGGAAGAATCACCGGGAATCGAAACTATTTGCGGAATATCTGTTTTAGTGACGAAAGTACTTTTTTTTAAACAGAAGAGTTAATACTCAAAACTGTAGGTACTGGAATGATGAAAACCCCCATGTTTTCCGGGAGGGACACACACAGCTCCCCCAGAAACTTAATGTCTGGGCGGGCATTTTGGGAAATTATATGATAGGTTCCATTTTTCTGGAAAGAAATCTTAATGTACCTGAATATGCTGCAAAATACAATTGTTCCCCTTATTGATGCTGTTGTTGCCCAATATCCACATGAGTCTCAAGAGGTGATATTCCAACAAGACAGCGGAGACCCGCCTCACTATTTTAGGCAAGTGAGAAATTACCTTCATGAGAATGATCAAGATAGGTGGATTGGTCGTCGAGGTCTTACAGAATGGCCAGCTCGATCGCCAGACCTCACGCACCTAGATTTTTTTCTTTGGGAATATGTTAAATCCGAAGTGTATAAAACTGGATCACTGAATGAACTTAGAAAACGAATTACGGATGTTTGTTCAAAAATAACGCCACATATGCTTCACAATGTCAGAGAAGAATTTACTCGTAGAAAATTTATTTGTCAGGAAGTTCTTGGTGGTCATTTTCAACATCTTCTGAAGTAACAAGTGTTTTCTAAATTTGTTTGTGCTTTTAGGTTTAATTTAAATTATTTCATAATTTTAGAGCTTCTGTTATTTTAGGTTAGGGTTGACATCTGGGGAATGTTTTGAGCATAAAAAGACCTTCAAAATTTAAAAAAATAATGCCCGCCCAGCTGTCACTTTGACATTCTGAGCTGTTATTGACGTGTTAAAAAATGCAGAATGGGGTCATATATTATCGTTCTAAATTTCATCACTATATACCCAACGGTTCAAAAGTAACAGGGGGGGGACGGACTTTATGTCCTCACTGTATAACAATTGATATCGAGTACCACCCAGTATATTAAACTTTTAAAATATACTCACTGAACAATAATCATGTGCATCTCCTAATTCTCCTTGTTTTCGAAGTGAAGAAGCCATTTGAAGAAGAGCTGCTCTGATGGCCAAACATTTTTAAATTAACATACAACAAATTATATAATGTAAGGCCGGGTTTTCACCAAACTGGGCTACATGAACCTGTTATTGCCGGCGAACAAATGTCGGTAAATATCAAAGAAATCTACGTGATATAACGTGTAGCGTACACACTTTTATTCAAATTAGTTTGTTATGTGTGGTCGAGGAGAATTTAATTTCACCATTTTTTGTCCAATTAGGGAAATTAGATCGTCAACATCTATTTCGCTCATCCTAAAATTTTGAAAGGCTTCGTTATTTCAAATGGAAGCCGTTTTCACCATCGAGTTTCATGTGAAAAACAAGTAGAATGAGGCCAAGACCCTAACTGGATAATCGACGCTATAGTGGACATTGAAAATCTTAGAATTTTCCCGAAACTAGAACAATTAACTAATGTATGACGTGTACTTGGATGCATTCCTTGGGTACTACTTTATCATCAAAAAAACATGGCATACAAATCCAAGTGATAGTAAGGCTTGATAAGCGAGGGTTAAAAATTGATAAAAAGGTGCAGAAAAAACAATTAACTTATGTATGCCGAAGATAGTTTTCTTAGTAGATGTTAAAAAAATTAGTGGCATCCATTTTGCGGCGATACTTCAATTGTTGAAGTGGGTTTACATTATAAGATTTTCCTTATGATCTCTCACAATCAAAAATCATGTGAATCGTTTAAGAAATACTTAAGAGATCACAAATTACACAATATCTAAAATATTGTGTTTACATGCTTATGAGTCGTTATGAGTTTTGTAAAGATTACGTTAAGATCAGAAAAAAGTGAGGTTAACATTGTTGACAGTATTTAAACTTAGAATTTGATGCCAGAATTGTGTTTTGTAAAACAGGTCGTTGTATGTACTTGTAGATATCGACAACAGTTTGTTTCAAATGGATGAAAATGGACTACCTACGCAGAATTGCTAAATTACAGAAGAATGAAATTTTTTCTAACGAATTATTACTCAATAATATAGTAGGGGAGACTAGGGAGGGTTGATACGGCTAATCCTTGACCTAGGAAATTGACATAAGTTTTCATCCAATGAAATCGGTTTGTGCGGCCTTTTATAGCCAACTAATTTACAATTAATTGTGAGCAGTTAAAACATGTCAGTTTAGATTATGGTAGGAGATACCTGGTATTTTTTAAAAAACTGTAAAGTGTATCAACCCTCCCATGGTAAGGGAGCTTTGATACGGTGTAAAGGAGGTTTGATACAAAATAGATAAATCATAAAATACGCCAAACCATAAAATGTATTAGACCTAAAAGTACTCATTATTAATTGACATTGTAAAATTTATTAAATTTGACGGCAAATCATAATTTTCTTGTGGATCTGGCAGTCCAACATACAAAATTTGGTGTCGGTAACTTCATAACATCTTCTTCAGAAACTAGTCCTTGGTCTTCCACATCAGGGTATACGAAATGGTATCCAGGCTTCTTCCGCCGCATAAAGTTTATTAAATATTAATCTCCCACTTTTTCTATAACTTGTCCAACATAGTGCTTTATTGTCTTTTTTGTTGTAAATCTTACTAGAACATAGTCCTTCAAGTTTACTACTCCTCTAACAAAATAATCTTCTTCTTTCTCATTTTCTATTTGGTCTTCTATATCAGTTATTTCATACGATGATGATGGATCGAATACAGAATTATCAGATTCAGATTCCTCTTCAATTGCTTTTTGTTTCTTCACTTTAACAACATTGTTAGTGCCCATAAGGTTTCTTTTGAATTTACCCTTGTTTCTCTGTTCTTGCCTTTTTTCATAGTCATTTTTTATTTCTTCCATATTTGGGGTATCAGTGAGAACTTGTTTTGCAGGTTTTCTTCCTGATGTTTGTTGTTTTCTTGGTGCATGCGGCAATGGCTTTATTTCTTCGGGAGTCTTGTATGAGCAGGAAGGTTCAGGCTTCGGCCTAGGAGTAGATTCTGGGGTATGTTCTCTGCCGACAGGTAATGCCAGCGTATCATTAACTGTAGCAGTTTGTGACTGATGAGGATCAGGCCGGTCAGTAACCTTTGCAGTGAGGAAGTCGTGATCACTAAATTGGTGGGATTTGTATGGGTAGATACCAGTTTTAGAAAACCCTTTGCTAATATTCAGTGGAGTAAAAGCTAGATGATATGCAGTACCAACAAGCGCGGCAATATCTTTCAAACAAATAGTTTGGCCAGGATTTCTTACCATTAAATCATCGCAAACTTCATTGAAGTACGTTTTGAACGGACCGTATACCGCAACATCAAGTGGTTGCAAGCGATGACTTGTGTGTGGCGGTATGGTAAATAAAACGATGCCATTTTGCTTGCATATATCTAGACCACCAGGGGATATGTGGCTGTTGTGAATATCCAAAAAAAGTAAGGATTTTTTAACTTTGCTACTTTTTGCGAATTTCATGAAATGTGACAGATATAATTCGAAATTTTCAGATGTCATCCAACCGCTTGAATGAGTAGCAGCTTTGGATCCTGGTGGTGCACCAATAGTCATATAATCCTGTTCACGAACACGCGGGAAAACAAAAAAAGGGGGAATAGAATTCCTTATGGCACTTATGGTACACAGGACTGTAACTGTCTGGCCTCGTTCTCCTGAAGTAACTTTTGATA
Source organism: Lochmaea crataegi (assembly GCA_947563755.1). NCBI lineage: Eukaryota > Metazoa > Arthropoda > Insecta > Coleoptera > Chrysomelidae > Lochmaea > Lochmaea crataegi. The sequence goes on from OX387432.1 coordinate 27,258,470, forward strand.
CTTGTTTTTGTCCTTTTTTTGAAATGATTGTGCTAGGTTTGTGGACAGTCTGGACGCCAGTCTCGTCACAGTTGTATATTGAATCTAGTTCAAATTGATCTCGGCGTAGTACTTCGCCAAGTAAATTGTAAAATTATCCTACAGTGTGCTGGTTAAATGCTGTTCCACGAGAAAGGCTCGTTGGTTCTGGTTTTCGAAGCGATAGTTCATTGTTTCTCTCCATAAACCCTCTAAGCCACTCATAGGAAGCCATTTCATTTTTTAGCCAATTTGAAGGGACGTTTTTTTTTATTTTCCAAAGCATACAAATATGCAAATTTTCTCATCTCTTTCGAAGTGAACCCATAATTCATTTTAGCCGCAGTTAGCAAATATTTAGCTAAACTTTTTTCTTCTTCGGAATTAAATATTGTGTCATTTTGTCTAAGAGATATGTATTAGCCGTACTTCTGAATTTACCTCCGTCTATAACTTCCTGGACGGCTTTCTCCATCCGTTCAGGTGAAGCCGGTGTTCTATTAGTTTTTTTCTTCCATTTGAAAGGCATCCTGTGATTAAAAAGAACATTTTATGTAGGTACAACCTAGAATTCTGGGAGAGTGGGAGGTTTGATACATGTATCAAGTCTCCCTGAAATGGAGTGTATTAATCCTCCCGTACGTGACCTATTCTATAAAATTTGAAATATTTGTGAACAGAATCCACATTCAGGCATCTACTTAGTTCCAAATTGTGTCTAAAACACCGGATTATATCATAAAAAACTTATAAATACTTAGGTTAATCTCAACCAGTTTTTACTAAAATGCTTACACTTACCTTCCGAAACTTTGTAATTTATACAGTAAAAACAAATTTTCTGCGCTGATTTTTTAAAATCGCCTCCTAATACAGCAAACAGGCATCAAATGTGCTGATCACATGGAGACGTTCCACTGTTGCCAAATCTACCAAGCAACAAGTGCTTTGAGCGGCAAATTTGAAAGCGTATTATCCCTCCCATTGTATCAACCCTCCCTAGTCTCCCCTACTGATGTTTGTCTTGTGCAAAAAACAGAACTTATCGTCCAAAAAAAAAGGAAGAGACTTTTGACTCGTAAATGGTTGGAGAAGCGAAACTGCGGGCGAGGCATAGGTATCTAGTTTAGTTTTCAATGAACTCGCTGTGGATGATAAAAGAATTTTCAAAAACTTTACGAGAATATCGACAAGTATGTTTGAGGATTTGTTGGATAAGGTGGGCCCAAAAATATGTAGACAGGATACAACTTTCAGCGAAAGCATTTCAGCAAAAACTCGATTATTGCTAAAACTAAGATATCTTGCTACAGGAGAAAATTATCAAAGTCTGCCATATAGTTTCAGAATTTCAGTACCATCACACATTATCCCAGAAACCGTAAAAGCTGTTTACGGGACATTATAAGTTGAATATCTTTCTACACGTAAAGAAAGACATCAATTGAAAAAAATTGCATCAAATTTTTATAAGCAGAGGAATTTCCCAAATTGCTTAGGTGCTTTCGAAAGAAAAGAAAATAGATGGATCATTATACTACAACTTCAGAGGTTTTAATAGTATCTTTATATTGATGTGGGATGTAATCGCCGAAGAAGTGATGGGGGGAGTATATAACAACAGCACTTTATGCTATGCAATAGAAAACAATACCTTATCTTTCCACCTGATGATTATTTACCTAATACTCGCACCAACTCATAAAGACACATAAATATTAGGTAGGTATACTTTCCTACTCCTTATGATCCGCTATGTTCGCTTAGGAATTTTGCTAAGTCTTGCTTACGACAGCCTCTCTCAAGAAATGTCATAATATGTAAACAGACACATATATGACGTTAAGATTTTTCATAAGGCTAATCTTAAGTAAATCTTAAGAAAAATCTTATAATGTAAACCCACTTTAAATAATTTTCCAAATATGATGTAAAAGTTATAGTTTAGAACAATTAACAAATGCTTGAATCTTTTTGTACAATGAAACATTTCTATTCTAATGCTAACTGCATGTTGGTTTCCAATTCCTAATGCTACTAATTGTTATAAACTACTGTTAATGAATAAAAATATTGAGATTCTCGAACAGTTAACTAATGTATGCCATTAAGTATTAATAATCAACTAATTATTTCCATGTATTTTTTCATCGTGTCATACAACTTAATGCGCTAATAATAAATAAAATTCATTTACAAAAAATATACGAGCGTGCGTACTTTACTTATGATTTTTATGACTACTCAGGTTGTCATAGAATTTGTTTGACGTTTATAAGTTGACAGCAAATTGGTCAGACCATAAAGCTAAAATGTATAATGTGTATAAATAATAAATATCTATGTATTTTTAGTAATCTCCTCTATGTATATAACTATAGTTAATTGTTGTTATTACATTTCCATTATATATCGAAAATGTATGCCTATGCCACTTATTTTTCAGTTTTTTCTTACTATAAAATTAATTAAAAAATTAATGGCATCCATTAGTTTATTGTTCTAAAATATGGAGGAAAGAAGGAAGGCGAGAACCGTCTTGTATGGAGGACGAGTTGAAAAAGTGTCCATCTGTAAACAGCAAAATATAATTCGAAGATTCACCGAAATGGCGCTCGCTAATGGAAATTATGTGAATTTTGCGATTATAAACCGAGTGAAGTGTAAATTGATGGAGGGGATAATAAAGGATAGGATTGAGGAAGAAGTTGGTAGGAATGGGGGTTTTAGGGTAAACCAGCACGGGTTCACGAAGGGGAAATCTTGCATCTCGGCACTGAGCAAGGTGATGGGCTTGGTGGAAAGAGCTAGGGAGGGCAGCTGGAGGAAAAAGAAATTGGCCCTACTCGTGTTCTTCGACGTCGGGAACGCGTTCAACAGTGTCAGCAAACGGGCAGTGTTGAGAGCGTTGCCGAGGCTTGGAGTGTGACAGGGGTTGGTAACCCTGGTGGAGGACTACCTGACAGGGCGTGTGATTGTAGATTCCAGAGGGAAGAGATATGAGATGGAGGCTGGAGTGCCTCAGGGCTCGGTTCTTGAACCGACGCTCTGGAGGTGTGTGTTGATGTGAGATTATGGTGTATGCCGTATGGTGTCTGGTATTTACGGCAAAGGGAGAGGCGGAGATAGAAAGAAAGGCGGAGAGAATGTGCAGGAAGATTGTGGAGAAGAGAGAGCGGTGCGGACTGGAAGTGGCGGAAGATAAGACGGTGGGGTTGCTAGTGAAGGGATGGAGCAGGACAAGGGAAGTGGGGGTGATGGTTAAGGGAAGGAGAATTCGTATGGAGGAGTCTGTGAAATACCTATGAGTGTGGTTGGATAGTCAATTATCCCTCAAAACTCATATGGTCAAGGCGGCAGAGAAGGGTAAAGTGAGGGCAGCATGGCTGGGGAGACTGATGTGTAATGTGAAAGGGCCGGAAGAGTGGAAGAGGAGGGTAATTGGTAGGACGGTAGAGCAAAGTATGCTGTACGGTGCGGAGGTGTGGGGTGAAAGAGCGGGGGTGAATGCGAGGGTTAGGCCACTTCTGCGGATGCAGAGAGGGATACTGCTGAGGGTGGTGGAAATTCGGGGAGGTGAACTACTTCTTGACACAGGTGCTCACTGGACATGGGTCGAGAGTAGGGTACCTCCACAAGATTGGGAAAAGAGAGACTGGAGTGTGCGAGTGGTGTGAAGTGGAGGATGATGTGGGGCATGTGTTTAGATGCTGGAGGAACGAGGAAGTGCTGAAGAAGTTGGAGAGGAAACTAGGGGAGGCGGTGTACTGGGAGAACATGGTGGAGATAATGTTGAGGGGGGAGATGCAATGGGTGGAGGTGAGTGGAGTAGTAGAGAGCATGGTTAGGGGGAGAGAAGGACTCGATATGGCATGAGAGGTAGGAGTGTGAGGAGGGAGAAGATGACGGTGTGAGCGGAGAGTGTGCGAGGGACCGCCGCCCGTCTCGAAGTATGCTAGGGTAGAGATTATGAAGCGGGGGTAACGGCGAGTTTGAGGTGGGTTTGGTTGGTAGGCATATCCTTGGGGATGAGTCCAGCACTGTTTGGGTCCTGGACCCATTCGAACATGAGTTTCCCATCTCGACCCGAAAAAAAAACCGAGTGAAGTGTGCTGGGTTGAAAAATTTAGTATTTTTCGTGACTTATGTAGTTGAGAAATATGCGGTATGTATTTAAAATCTCAACTATTTACGTAGTCAATTACTCTAATAATTCATGGCGCTGTTTTTAAAATCTTTCCATTTGCTACTATGGCGCCACCTTAATTTGCTCCCTTTCGATAGACACTTTTTAATACATTCTCCTTCCTTCTACCCTCCATATTCTAAAAATTAATAAATTTCAACCTTATACCGTGGCAGCCACTAATTTATACCCAAAAAAAACATCCGCCATTGAACATTTGAAGAGTTTAGCGTCGATTATCAAGTTTGGGTTTTGGGGAATAGCCTTATTCTACTTGTTTTTCACATGAAACTCGATGGTGAAAACGGCTTCCATTTGAAATAATGAAGCCTACATATTGTGTCATGGGTTATCGGTCTATATATCACAATAATCTCTTATCTATTCATGTAAAAGTTTCCAGAATCAAAACCTGTACTTTTTATGGTTTTTATTATCGATAATTATTTTTAGGGCCACTACCTAACAAAATGTCATCGTTCTCTAACATTCTCGACGTCATCAACGAACTGAACAAGGCAGTTTGATGCAGTCAAATTTAGTTACGCGGCAGAACCGCTGCGACAAATTTTATGCCGGCGTCAAGGCCCAGTTTGGTGAATGTGTGTACCTACAATTATTTTTAATTTACGCAATATTTTTTATGAGATAAACTTTTAATAGAAATAAAAAAGGTGTGTAAATTCTAGAACTGAAACTGTATTCATCAGATACCAAATTTTTCCATGAATAAATGATGTTTTTTATAAAATATATTATAAGTATACACTCACCCACAAAGTTGTTAACATTAATATAAGATTAAAAATTTAGCATATTTTGATATTTTCTACTTTACTTTTTGTTGCTTTAATAAAAATTATACCTACTTTTTTATATCTCAATCTAAAAAATGAAAAATCTCTTACCGACACGAGAACTGGGAACAGGGAAAGTCTTTTCAAGTATTATTTAATATAAAAATCATTCTACCCTAGAGATCTGAATTATTATATTTGAATAGAAGCCGTGATGTGAGAAAGGGGAAAACAATAAATTTCCCAGGGCGAAATTCAGAATTCTTACCTGTGATGTCTTGAATTTAAATCTCCCAATTGTAGAGACCGGGAAAGATCGTAAGCTTTAGAGGCGTATCTAGCGCTTTTGTCAGCATCTTGAAGTCTGTTAAAAAGTTCCGAAAGTCCGACGTACACCTAAAACAAATAAATCAAACGTAGCATACGGTTCGGATTTATTTGAAATATTTCTTCATCTTAAAAGTAACCAAATAAATCAAACCAAATACACTTTGAATTAATAAAAAAGCAGCACTTTTTTATTATACGAGGATATAAAATACAGGGTGATCCATTTAAAAAAATTGTGAAACCGATGTATTCGAGTTTAAACTCGGCCTGAATACGGTTTCTTAGATATGGAAGCAGGTCTAATAAATTATGGTACTAGAAGAGCACCATGACATATGGCTGAAACAGATTAATTTCAAATTGCGCAGTTTAAAGTATAGGGGGCGTTTTTTCAGGAACAAGTGGTCAGAACTTTTAAAATACACTGTATAACCTACTACAACATTATATCATTGCAATAGAGAAGTCAAGCAGAATTCAAATTTGAAGTAAAATACAGGGTGTCCCATTTAAAAAAATGTAACTTTGATCTGACGCCGCGTTCTGGAACTCGTTGTACAATTTCGACTAATTTTAAAATATGAGCCTTTGGGCTGGATACAATCGGTGAAAATTTTATTCGAATATCTTCGGGGATTTACAAGATATTGGTCTTTATGAAACATTTGGGAGATACTATTTTCAGGTTGGAATTTGACAGACTGAACTCGGGAAAATGGACGACAAAAACGAAAATGAGCAAATATGTTTAAAGCAATGAAAAAACCGAAGCTATTCGATTATTTAATGTCCACTATTCTTCGATTCTGATGGCGCTAAATAGGTCTCCTACTATTCTTAGTCCTGTCCATTTTTTACTAACGTCACGACATTTTCTTCCTGCCGACTCTTCTCCTGCCCTCAAGCTTTCCTTCGATGACTAATTGTTGGAATTGAAATCTTCCATTGTGTATTAGGTACTTGTTCGAGATATGGTGTTTATCTGCCCTTGATGGTATTTAACAGCGATTTTTTTATCGCTCATAGGATATCCTCATTCGGATCTCTAGCCATCATCCATGGGTATTTCTAATATTCGTCTTTAGGTCCACAATTCGATTTGATGTTTACGCTATCCAAAAAGGTAAGAGCAGAGAACGATCAAACAATCAACAATTCAATCAAAAAGTCCAATTCTGACAACTATCATGTATTCAGGCCAGAGAAAGTAGCGGATTGAAAAAAAAGTAATATCGAGTAGTATGTAATAATGCGCTACAAACGAATGGTAAAAGTATTTAAATTTCAGCATTTAACGGACTGGTTGAAATTTAGAGAGTAATTTACAAAGAAAGCAGAAGTTAAGGGTTTAAGGCACAGTTACACGATACACAAACCAGTTCCGTGGTTCGTGGATCGGTAAACTGGTTCGTGGATCGGTAAACTGGTTCGTGGATCGGTAAACTGGTTCGTGGATCGGTACCTATTTCACAAACTGGAGTGTCAAAACGGTCTGATAATGGCTCGGTAATTTGGAGGCCCGTCATAACAGTAGCAGTGGTACCTGATTTAGATCAGTTCTAAATATCGGACATAACGGACAAATAGTAGAAAATAATAGAAGTGCAGAATCGTTTGCCAATTTCTTTCGTTCTGTTTATTCTGAAGAAAAAGCTTTATACAATATGCAGTGGAGTAATGGTACTTGTAATATAGTTAATGAGTGTTTTCAGATAAAATCAATAAACGAAATAGATTATAATGAAGCTATAAAGAAATTAAAACCAAAAAAATCTGCAGGCTTAGACGGCATACCTTCCTATATTTTAAAAGGTTGTCATGAATGGTTAAAAATACCTTTACTGCATATTTTTAATTTAATAGTCACTTGTAACGAATTTCCTGAATTTTGGAAAACTTCTATTACAACCCCAATTCACAAGTCTGGCAGTCTGTTTGAAGTGGAGAATTATAGAGGGATATCAATTATGTGCGCCCCGGCTAAAATATTGGAGCAAATTATTTATTGCAAATTATATAATGCTATAAATAGGTCCATAATATCACAGCAACATGGCTTTATGAAACGGAAATCTATTAATACAAATCTATTAATTTTTAGTGATTTTGCATTTAAAACCTTACATAACAAATCTCAACTAGATGTTGTATATACAGATTTCCGGAAAGCCTTCGATCAAGTAAATCACGATATTCTGCTGTATAAACTTAACAAATTTGGTGTATCAGATAATTTTTTAAAGTTAATTAAAAAATATTTAATGAATAGACAATTTATCGTTAGGCATAATGGAAACACATCAGGAAAGTTTCATGCAAATTCAGGCGTACCGCAAGGATCTAATCTGGGACCTCTTTTGTTCTTACTGTTTATAAATGACCTACCTACCGTATTGAAATATTCAGAATGTTTACTTTTTGCAGATGATTTAAAAATGTTTAAAACTATTCAAACAGTAAGAGACTGCGTTTCACTTCAAAAAGATATAAATAGTGTAATTGAATGGAGTGATAATAATAAATTATACTTCAATATAAAAAAATGCAGCATTTTAACGATAACTAGATCGAAGGATAGTATTATTTTTGAATATTAAATGAAGAGTGCGGTCCTTCAGAGGAAACTTGAAGTCAAGGATCTAGGAGTTACATATGATAGTGGTTTTTCCTTTGCGAGTCATATTACACAAATAACAAGATCAGCTAATAGAACATTAGGATTTGTAATTAGGGAAGCACGGGAGTTCCAAAATTTAAATACAATTAAACTTCTTTACTATACCCTGGTTCGATCTAAGTTAGAGTTTGCTTCAGTAATTTGGTTTGGGGAATATATTTCTACATTGAGAAACATTGAAAAAATACAAAACAAATTTCTTCGCTACCTATTTCTTAAAAAACACAAAGAATGGCCAGATTACAATAAGACTCGATCAACTCAATTAAGAACTGAATTTAAAATTATAGCGTTAGATCAAAGACGAATGTTGATAACATTAATGTTTATATTTAAAATTATTAACAATAAAATTGACGCGCCAGAAGTACTAAAACTATTACCTTTTCATGTACCCTCTCGACACACGCGTAATACATTAGTATTTAATATATCGAAGGATATAAATATACCAAGGGCACCTCTTGCAGCCATGTTGAAGCTTGTTAATCAATTTAACAAATTTATAGTTATAGATTGGAGTACATCTCATTGTATGTTTTACAAACAAATTGTAAACTACATACTACAAATATCTGTATAATTTACGGAGTTTCTACAGTTCTGACATATAATATTTAACTGGTCTCTTTTTAACTTAATTATTTATAATTATTATGAATCTTAATTAAGGAAATCCATGTAATAAAGTTGTAAAACTTGTTTGGATTTAAATAAATAAATAAATATCATAGTCACAAAACAGCAGGCTATAGCAGCTACTGCTTTGTGTTGTAGCACGTACCTACACAAACCAATACAGATTTCTTCTTTGTTCCGTGAGGTTTTACCGACAATTATCATGATCGCCGAATAACGAACCGTATAACTGCGCCTTTGGTCTTTGTGTGGATGTGTATGTGTGGGGGTGTGTGTGGAAAGAAAATGTCTCGGAAGCAGGTCCATTAGCCACAAAATTTTGTTATAATCTCACTCCTTTGGTCTTTGTCATACCCATATCCGGAATCGTATCAAAATAGTCAAACAAAGACTAAATTATTAATACTAAAACAGTGCTATGAAGAAAATTACTATATTTCTATATAAGTTTTTTTCCAAAAAAAAAAATTATTCTTCGTATAAGTTAGAAAATCGCTCTCAATTTTTGAACATTCACTTCAACGGCGTGGAACAGAATTATGATAAACATAAGGATAAAAGTTCTCGAGACTTTTACGATTATTGATAAACTGGCTAAGTATAAAAATACAACATAAAACGACGACGACAACAAGACTTAAAAAATTCGTCCAACAACAACAAGAAAATACAAGAAAAGTACTGGGATACAATCAGTAGCGTATCCTAGGAGTGGAAAAAAATAAATTAGTCAGATACCAAAAGATTAATGTATTATTAGTGTTAATTCTGAACAGTCTTCGAATGAAAGCGAATGTATTGAATTCGCACTTCCAGGACAATTACAATGCTCAGATTTGCGGACAATTCAGACAAACCCATTCTAGTGTGAACGCGAGACTTAAAAACAGGAGCAATTGATAATGCTCTCGTTCCCCACTACTACTAAATCAAACAAGAAGCGACACTTTCGTTTAATTTCGCACCAATGAGCGCTTTAGAACAATAGGTGAAATTTAAAATGATCTGTACATTCATCATGTAGAATTTAGAAGAGACAGGAACGAATAATAAAATGGTCATAAAGACGATAAAGACGAAAAAGACGAAAAAGACGAAAAAGACGAAAAAGACGAAAAAGACGAAAAAGACGAAAAAGACGAAAAAGACGAAAAAGACGAAAAAGACGAAAAAGACGAAAAAGACGAAAAAGACGAAAAAGACGAAAAAGACGAAAAAGACGAAAAAGACGAAAAAGACGAAAAAGACGAAAAAGACGAAAAAGACGAAAAAGACGAAAAAGACGAAAAAGACGAAAAAGACGAAAAAGACGAAAAAGACGAAAAAGACGAAAAAGACGAAAAAGACGAAAAAGACGAAAAAGACGAAAAAGACGAAAAAGACGAAAAAGACGAAAAAGACGAAAAAGACGAAAAAGACGAAAAAGACGAAAAAGACGAAAAAGACGAAAAAGACGAAAAAGACGAAAAAGACGAAAAAGACGAAAAAGACGAAAAAGACGAAAAAGACGAAAAAGACGAAAAAGACGAAAAAGACGAAAAAGACGAAAAAGACGAAAAAGACGAAAAAGACGAAAAAGACGAAAAAGACGAAAAAGACGAAAAAGACGAAAAAGACGAAAAAGACGAAAAAGACGAAAAAGACGAAAAAGACGAAAAAGACGAAAAAGACGAAAAAGACGAAAAAGACGAAAAAGACGAAAAAGACGAAAAAGACGAAAAAGACGAAAAAGACGAAAAAGACGAAAAAGACGAAAAAGACGAAAAAGACGAAAAAGACGAAAAAGACGAAAAAGACGAAAAAGACGAAAAAGACGAAAAAGACGAAAAAGACGAAAAAGACGAAAAAGACGAAAAAGACGAAAAAGACGAAAAAGACGAAAAAGACGAAAAAGACGAAAAAGACGAAAAAGACGAAAAAGACGAAAAAGACGAAAAAGACGAAAAAGACGAAAAAGACGAAAAAGACGAAAAAGACGAAAAAGACGAAAAAGACGAAAAAGACGAAAAAGACGAAAAAGACGAAAAAGACGAAAAAGACGAAAAAGACGAAAAAGACGAAAAAGACGAAAAAGACGAAAAAGACGATAAAGAAAGACGATAAAGACGATAAAGACGATAAAGACGATAAAGACGATAAAGACGATAAAGACGATAAAGACGATAAAGACGATAAAGACGATAAAGACGATAAAGACGATAAAGACGATAAAGACGATAAAGACGATAAAGACGATAAAGACGATAAAGACGATAAAGACGATAAAGACGATAAAGACGATAAAGACGATAAAGACGATAAAGACGATAAAGACGATAAAGACGATAAAGACGATAAAGACGATAAAGACGATAAAGACGATAAAGACGATAAAGACGATAAAGACGATAAAGAAAGACGATAAAGACGATAAAGACGATAAAGACGATAAAGACGATAAAGACGATAAAGACGATAAAGACGATAAAGACGATAAAGACGATAAAGACGATAAAGACGATAAAGACGATAAAGACGATAAAGACGATAAAGACGATAAAGACGATAAAGACGATAAAGACGATAAAGACGATAAAGACGATAAAGACGATAAAGACGATAAAGACGATAAAGAAAGACGATAAAGACGATAAAGACGATAAAGACGATAAAGACGATAAAGACGATAAAGACGATAAAGACGATAAAGACGATAAAGACGATAAAGACGATAAAGACGATAAAGACGATAAAGACGATAAAGACGATAAAGACGATAAAGACGATAAAGACGATAAAGACGATAAAGACGATAAAGACGATAAAGACGATAAAGACGATAAAGACGATAAAGACGATAAAGACGATAAAGACGATAAAGACGATAAAGACGATAAAGACGATAAAGACGATAAAGACGATAAAGACGATAAAGACGATAAAGACGATAAAGACGATAAAGACGATAAAGACGATAAAGACGATAAAGACGATAAAGACGATAAAGACGATAAAGACGATAAAGACGATAAAGACGATAAAGACGATAAAGACGATAAAGACGATAAAGACGATAAAGAAAGACGATAAAGACGATAAAGACGATAAAGACGATAAAGACGATAAAGACGATAAAGACGATAAAGACGATAAAGACGATAAAGACGATAAAGACGATAAAGACGATAAAGACGATAAAGACGATAAAGACGATAAAGACGATAAAGACGATAAAGACGATAAAGACGATAAAGACGATAAAGACGATAAAGACGATAAAGACGATAAAGGCCTATTTCTGCGACTGAGGCTAAGCACCGACGCCGGGAGCATACTACTCCTAACCGGAAATTTTGCCGAACCCACTAGTGTTCCAACAAGTGGTAGGGATCTTTATAAAGCCCAACATCCATGGACTCGGGACCTCGGATTTACGTCTCCTCCGAAAGACGGCATATCTACATTATACCTCGTGGTCATTGGTATAATGCCTGCGGTCTGTGATATGCTGCTCACTCTAGTGGTCTAAAGTGTTCTGCTGCAGGCTGTACGGGCTCTACGACGGTGCTTCAGCGTAATTATCGCATCAGAGGCTTTCTACTACAGTGCTGGGTCGACGCCCTCTCTTGAGTGACTTGTACTGTATAGTTGTGTGTCCGGGCTGTTATACCCTTGTCTCTTCTAAATCTCTCTTGCAAACGTTTCGGCTACAACTGCGGCGGACATCTGAGGTGTGGACGAAGTACTCTTCTCGACGCATACGCTGAAACTGTTGTAGCCGAAACGGAAATACGATCAATTAAATTGTTTTATGGCCTAGTTATTGTGATTATAAAAAACATGTGTGTTTTTTGGTTGATTTGACAGTCTAGCCAGATATTGATGAATTTCTTTAGATAATATATTAGAAAAAGGATTTTGCAAGTCGAAGAACACTTCTTCAAATTCTTGTTGAAGTTAAACCTAATACGAGGTCGAAATCCTTCCAGACTGTACTGTCTCTTTAAAATAGTGATTTACGCAATGGGCAATGTTATAGCTTCAAAATAAAAAAAAGTGACGATATAAAATGACTATGTAGTAAATCTGCCAAAGGAAATAAGCAGGAAATCGATTATTATTTATATATCGAAAAAATGGGTTTCTCCAATATTTCACAGTGCATTTTAAACATTTTCTAACACAATCTGTTTTCTCAAAAACAATTATGGCGCCTTTATCTTTTTTCAATTTATAGATGTTGTGTAATAAAAAATTACATGCTACATAATCCTTAAAAACATGTCCATGATCTGTTCCGTTATAAATTTTGCAATATGAAGCCCCATTCCAGAAAATTTATGGAAGATAGTTTCGTTCGGAGTGCTATGATAAATTAGGTAAATGGAAAGATCGATAACGTATTGAAGTTTTTCAATGATGTCAGGAACTTTGAATATATTGTTTGCGTGATTCAGAAGTTATTCAACTGCTCTATTTGAAGTGAATATACAGAGCATTTCAATGAAAACTATCCACCCCTCATAATTCTGAAGGCGTTACTTTTATGAAAAAATGAAAAAATACGTCAAAAAGCATAAGGGGGAAGTATTTTTGCTCATATGTGGACGTTATAACTTTATCCCCCTTCCCCCCATGGTCACTACTCCCAATTTTTGGAATGGAACACCTTATACATTATTGCATTGTTGGATTCTCCTCTACAAGAGGTTTACAAAAATGTATAATTGAAAAGTCAATCAGTTGGGAGTTACGGATAATTCTAATGTAAACTATGCCTTTACTGCGGCACTAACTCTACTCAATTAAGTAAACGATGTTTTGCTTGGGGACAAAAACATAGCTACCGAAAAACTGGTGTTTGACGTTTTTCAAATAAATTATCAAGCACGTAGGTAGCTTACTTTTCATTCGAATATCGTGGTGACCATAGGGGGGAGGGGGTAAAAGTTATAACGTCTACATATGAGCAAAAAGACGTCTCCCTTTATATGATTTTTGACGTTTTTTTATTTTTTCATAAAAGTGTCGCCTTCAGAATTTTCTGGGGTGTATAGTTTTCATTGAAATGCTCTGTATATAAAGATCAATTTTACTAAGCCGTTCTTAGAGATTCTTTATAGAGCGTCGCAGAAAAAACTTTCACATTATATATAAGTTTTCCTATTACAGTAATCTTCAATAGAAAAGATGCTATTTTTGCATTTAAGGTCCCGAGTTAAAATTGCCAAGATGTAAAACGAGTCCTTTTTATTTGCTATAGCAAAGGTCTTTGATAGTATAAAACACCAAAAGGTTTTGACAATTGGGATAAACTATTCTAAAACCATTGCTGACTCCTTTTGCAACACAGATTCGGAAAAAATTTGATAAACGCAACTATTAACTTTTTTTAATAACAGCAATACTCGAAATATCACTCACTCCACAACCGAATATCAAACAAAATATAATCATAATGTAGAAGTCAAGCAGTCATTGAAGCACTGAGTCTTGTGTAATCAGTTCTAAAATGGTATGAAAATTTCGAGAAAAACTCAAGAGCAGCATCGTCACCATACTGTGAGTACCAGGATACACTGGAATAGAGGGAAATGAAATAGCAAAGAGAGGCCCTGAAACATCCTTTTGGGGACCAGAAACCATTTGCGGGAAAAGCACTAATGTAATATTTATAACATGCCGTTTAGCCTGTTACGTTTTTTATTTATTTACTTAATTAAAGTTACCTGCAAAAAACTGTCATATTTTAGTAAAGTGTGATCAATAGACGTCAAAGTTAATAGTTTAATACTATTATAACGCTTTACAAAATTTGAAAAATATTTTTCAAAGAAGCAACAACTACTTCTCGGGCCCCGACAGACATTGAATTACACTTCTAAGTTAAACGGGGAAACGGGCAAGATATAACCAACCATTCTGGTTTGTGATTAGAAGGAACAACATCATTTGTAGACCGGTTTCAGCGTATTTGCATATAGCCCGAGAAGTAGTTGTTGCTTCTTAGTGTCTTAGTTTTTTGAAAAATATTTTTCACTTTTGTAAAGCGTTATAATAGTATTAAACTATTAACTTTTACCTATTAACGCTTTACTAAAATATGACAATTTTTTGCAGGTATCTGTAATTAAGTAAATAACTACAAAACCGAGATGTTTTTTTGTCGATATAGAATTTTGGTTTGTGATTAGATGCTGGGATGTCGCTGTTATCGCACTCTTAGCATTTCTTTTACTGAGCTTAATGTATTGGTATGGTTTCAACGTTGTCTCCAGTCCAGGATTATGCTCTCAGGGCTTCTGGACGAATAGCATCTACCTTGTACTGATGAGGCGCAAATACGCCGAAACCGATCTACAAGTGATGTTGTTCCTTCTAATGACAAACCATAATGGTTGGTTTTAGCTTGCAGATATACCAACCTCTTTTAACTTAGAAGTATAATTCAATGTATATCGGGGTATATAGCCCGATAAGTAGTTGTTGCTGCTTAGTGAATGGTCTGTTCTTTGAAAAATATTTTTCAAATTTTGTAAAGCGTTATAATAGTATTAAACTAATAACTTTGACGACTATTTTATTTAGTTAATTTTCTAAACATGCCGTTTCCTTGTCGCTTTAGCGTTAGCCACTCCAAACTAAACATTAATTTTTATCAAAATTCTTCCATTTTTGTCTTTAGATATGCGATGTCGATTGGAACTCTTTTTTTCCTCTAACTGCCACTAATAAGGGAACTGTTAAATATATTTTTCAATTTATTGTTTGGTGAACAATTTTATCTCGCCTGGTTGGTAAGTTAATTATTGTATTTTCCCTAGATTTTCTAGTGTAGTGCTTACTGTTTATTTTTATTGCTTTATTCGCCGATTTGTATTTTTTGAATATTTAAGGAACAGAGCGAATAAAATAAAACGGATCACTGTTAAGTTATATTTTAACACTTGAAGTTCGGGGTTTTGTATGCGTGGTTAGAGCATAAGCTCCTTTTTCCCGATCTATTCTATTTACTCGTTCCTTCCCAAATAATAAATACTGGTTCCTTATCCTTTTTTTTCTTTTTTTCGCAGTTCTGCAGCCGGCAATTTCAAGGCAAGATTCAGACAACTTTAAAGCAAGTTTCGTTCCTATGCCATTCCTGTGTGTTGCCTTTTGGTCCAATATAATGATATAATAATAAATATTTAAAATAAGAATTAAATTCCCTTGATCTTATTTCAACAAAACGTTCGAACATTTCATTATCATATAAATAAATTAAGAAGGTTATTGTCAAGTTCAAGCGTGAAGCAACACTAAACAATTATATGTTTATTTGGTTTACTCGAACTTGACTGGATTATATAAATATACATTTAGTATTTATCATAGGAGAAGTCGATGCAGAATGCTTGAAGAAAACTATTATCTATAGTTGAATAGTCAGCTAGTATTAATCAGTAACCCTTACGCATAAGTATGCTATACGGCTAGGTACTTATGCATAGCATTAGTTTAGTAAGTAGTTTAATGTATTTAGTAAATAAAACAAACATATCCCAGTGCAAGAAGTAGTTGTTTCATTCTCTTGAGATGATCCTCCATGTGACCTGCAACACCACCTATTCAGAGGCCCTTCCACACCTATAACCTAAAAGTATCCATCGATGACACATATATTACACCTGTTTTCTCAGGAGCTATCACCGCCATTCGCTAAGAGCTGCGAACAACCCAGCTCTTTAAGAAAAGTTCCTTCGTCTTATCTTTAGCGTGTATAAGATTTGAATTTGACGTGTTGATAATTATAACTTGTTATTCTCCAAGTTTGGTTTTTTGGATAATTCAATAAATATTTAATATCTTCAATTTTTGTATTGATTATTCAATAATTATCAAATTGGATACACGTGTTCGGGGATAATTAGTTAAAATTTGTATTTTTAAGTAACTTAACGTTAATTTTCACAAGGCTTTCCACCTTTTGCTTTCGTTTTTCAATGGTTTAGTTTCGATTAAAAGCTGGTGATGTCCAATTTAATATTAATTGTTCACCCCATTCCAGTGATAGCGTATAAAATAGTTTAATTGGTGCCGAATTTCATTCCCTGGGGTGGAGTGCTCTAGCCTGGGATTATTTAGGTTACAATTGACCTTCTCCAAGTACGTCATCGTGACGAATTTCTGTCACCGGACAACCTTCACATTAAATTCTAATATAACCTTAAACCGAATAATTCAACACGATAAAACTCATAACAATTGTTTTTTTACACTCTCAAATTATTATATTATCCAACGAATACACACTAGTACCCAAATTTACCAAAACCAATTAACTTTTGTTCTCGATTTATATTTAAATCAGTAAAACATGCTATTTCCATCCATCTTTCTGAAGGTTGTCTGTGATCAGCTGACAGCATGGCACGGGATGACGTCACTTTGGAAATGCTCTATTGGAAGAAATAGGTAAAGCCGAAAAAACGAAAAGATCGGACCATTGGAAAAATCTAGTAAGGCTAAATGCATAAGCCACATAAAGACTGCTTTAAGGGTTTTGACAGGTGTCCTAATAGGATAGCAGTCAAAGTTTGATGCCTATTCTCTTTTCATATTTGTTGTTCGTCTTCCTATCTGTATTATATTATTATACAACAAAGAAAATATGATAAATCACCAAAGAGTTCGCTATATTAGGTTATATACTATCTTACGAAAATAGAAGTGAAGTTTGCAGTAGTTCATTTGTGTCACAGTAAATTAGACGTTTATAGAAAGTATCCCAGCATTGTCATTTTCACGATTCCATAATCAGAAAAGTAGCAGATCATCGTAAGCTATGGATTTACGATTTATAAAAATTTTGCGATTGAACCTAGAATTGCCACATAGATGGAAAAGAAGAAACGGGTTCGAGCCTCCAATTTCACAGCTGAAGAGGTCCGTTTGTTAATTTGCTTGCCACTAAATGGAAGAAATGTTTTGAAAAATAAGCAAACTGACTCAGAAGTGTGAAAAAGTCTTGGTTTGGATGTTATTTATCTGTAAAATAAATCCTTATTCATAACCATAAATGTCGGATAAGGGAATAACACTATCCGTAAGTGAAAAGCTATTATTGTCACTTATCCTGTGAATAAAATTTACTTTATATAAATTTGGCCATTTGCTCGTAAAATTACTGGGCCTTAGTATAATAATGAGCTGGAATGAGAAGGAACTGGAGCGTAGGGTGGAGAGGGAAAAAATAGGGAAGTGGGAAGAGTTACTGGGGGAATTGGAAAACAATCCATGGGGAAAGGCATATGAGATAACGGTGAAAAGGATGGGTTGAAATAAGAACGAGCTGCTAGAGGAAGATTGGGAGAAGATTATAGGTACATGTTCATAGGGGGAGAAGGAGTAGTGGGTGGCTGGAATCGGGATACCAGGATTCTAGGGGGTTAGGGAAAATGAGGGGGATAAGGCCGGTAGAGAAGTGGGAAGTAGTGGAGGGGGGAGGGAGAAACATTAAAGTGAGGAAAGCCCAGGGATAGATGCCCTGAGAGGTGATATGATGAAGAGGCTGTTGGGTGACAATGGGGAGTACTTCTGGGAACTATTCAACAGGGTGCTGAGAGAGGAAGAGTTCCCGGAAGGATGGAAGGTGGCCAGCGTGATACTGATGAAGAAGACGAGTAGAGAGGGGAAGCTGGCGGGGGACTACAGGGCCATCAGCCTGCTGTGTGGTATGGGTAAATTGATGGAGGGGATAATAAAGGATAGGATTGAGGAGGAATAAGAAATTGGCCCTACTCGTGCTCTTCGACGTCGGGAACGCGTTCAAAAGTCTCAGCAAATGAGCGGTGTTAAGCGCGTTGCTGAGGCTTGGAGTGGGGGAGGGGTTGGTTAACCTAATAGAGGATACCTGACGGGGCGTGTGATAGTAGAAGAGGGAGGAGGTATGAGACGGAGGCTCGGCCACAGGGCTCGATTCTGGGACCGACGCTCTGGAAGTGTGTGTCTGATGAGGTTTGTGGCATAGTATGTGAAGAGGGATGTGAGATTACGGTGTATGCGGACGATGTGTGTCTGGTATGTACGACAAAGGAATAGGCGGAAATAGAACGAAAGTCGGTGTGGACTGAAAATGGCGGAATATAAGACGGCGGGATTGCTAGTGTAGGGACGGAGCAAGACGAGGGAAGTAGGGGTGATGGTGAAGAGAAGGAGAATTCGTATGGAGGACTCTGTGAAATACCTAGGGGTGTGGTTGGATAGTCAATTATCCTTCAGAACACACATGTTAACGTCAGCACAGAAGGGGAAAGTAAGGGCAGCATGGCAGCGGAAAATGATGTGTAATATGAAAGGGCCGGGGGAGTGGAAGAGGAGGGTAATTGGTAGGACGGTAGAGCAGAGTATGCTGTATGGTGCGGAGGTGTGGGGTTAAAGAGCGGTGGTGAATACGAGAGTTAGGCCACACTTGCGGATACAGAGAGGACGCGCTAAAAGGAGCGATAGGGAGTAGGAGAGATAGGATGGACCGGAAATTCGGGGAGGTGAACTATTTCTTGACACAGGTAATCACTGGATATGGGTCGAGAGTAGGGTACCTCCACAAGATTGGGAAAAGAGATACTGGAGTGTGCGAGAGGTGTGAAGTGGTGGATGATGTGGGGCATGTGTTTAGATGCTGGAAGATCGAGGAAGTGCTGAAGAAGTTGGAGAGAAAACTAGGGAAGGCGGTGTATTGGGAGAACATGGTGAATATAATGTTGAGGGGGGAGAAGGAATGGATGGAGGAAAGTGGCGTAGTGGAGATCATGATTAGGGGGAGAGAAAGACTCGATGTGGCTTGAGAGGTAGGAGTGATAGGTAGGGAGAAGACGACGGTGTGAGCGGAGAGTGTGCGAGGGACGACCACCCGACTCTAAGTATGCGAGGCTGGTGATACCGATGCGGGGATAACGGCGAGTTTGAGGTGGGTTTGGTTGGTAGGCATCACCAACACTGGCAGTCCAACACTGTTTGGGTCCTGGATAAGACCCATTCGAACATTAGTTTCCCATCTTGGTATAATATTAAGCAAACTCCACAAATTAAAGGTGGTAATCGTTATCTTCAAATAAGTACATAATAAAAATATCGTTTTCCAACTAAACATTTTTGTATTTTAGCATGACTCCAATATCAAATATACCTACTCTACAATACTCACTTGTAATTCTAAAGCGGGATCCTGAACAGCTTGGGCGATTCTGTGTGCGTGTTGAAAACTATCAAGAGCTCTATTAAATCCTGCTAATTCCAAATAGACAGAGCCGACTGTTAGATGAACATGACCGGCAGTAGCATGTTGTTCGCATTCATTATACAGAGAATGACGTGCGTAAGCCAAAGCCCTAAAATGCAAAATTAATTGCATATACAATTTGTGTCACGAAATATATATCGGGAATAAATATTAGAATGAAAGTTTATAGTGATGTAAATACTTGGATGATTTTAGTATTTGAATGCAGCAGAATCGATAAAAACAATATTTTCTGTACTAGTTTTTATATTTATAATTAGCACGTGAAACAATAATAACAACTGAAAACAGTATATTACACGAGTTTTAACACCTAATGTATAATAACACTATCACTGCATTGACAAGTAAACGTGCCAATTTCTATTGTTAAATAATACGTCATCTGCGCATAAGACGAAATCTGTTTCCATTAATGCTTCTATTTGTATCGGACTCTTTAAAACAAACATAGATGGCAACCTTTAATAAGGTCAGTGTAAAAGATGATTTAACGGTGTAACTATTTGTAGATGTAGGCAGATTAAGATTAACAGGAGCAATAATAATATGTAATGTTAGGTTAGGTTAGGTTAGGTTTGAGGTGATTGGGTCTAATCGGCCCTCCACTGCGACTACGACCACACCTATTCATATTTCACCAAACAAATGCAGTTTCTTAACAAAGTCAATCAGTTTATTTATTTGTATGATGATTTTGTGTTTGAGGGCGAGAGAGGAAGAGAGAGACCTTGCCAAACATCGGAAACTTGATTTGAGCCATGGCGGAGCAGGCACAAAGTATATTCTCTGTTGTTTCATCATCTTCCGACAGTGCCAGTCTTACACTTTATACATTCTTCGAATGATGTATAAAGGCCTCCGAATGAACCAATTCTAGTAAATTTTGCAGGTGTCTAAAACTACTGTAAGGTATTTATTGTTTGTTTGGCAAAACTTAATAAGATGTCAATGGCCAATTTCTGATTCGATAAAACCAACTACAGCAGCCTCTTTTGCAAGTGAGTCTACCTTTTCCTTACCAGGGATCTAGTCCAGAGACATGAGTCTCTTTTCGTGTACCTACGAGTGCCTTCGTAAATGCCTCTTAAGGTGGGATGTAGAGAGTGAAAATTGTTTATACGATTTGGTTAAGTATTGAAGTTGTCAGTTACCTTTCTAATCCTCCCAAGCGTTGATGTGCTTTCGCCAGATTTAAATAAGACTCAGCTCTCATATTTGGACTATCAAGTTCTTCAGATATAAAGAGTTGTCGATGAGCATATTCTAAAGCATCTCTGAAAAAAATTTAGAGTATTAATATAATAAATAAAAGGGATCAAGAGTAGATTCAACATTGTCTACAAAAATGAACATTTAACAAAAATACATTAAGTAGGAACACATCCAAAACCCTTTCAAACCAATTAACCTGGCATCGTTTGTGCTTAAATCGATGGAGAAACCTATTGATAATTATATTAGAACGGAAATCCTAGAGAGACTAGCTCTCCGCCCAAATCAGCATTTAGATAGTTTTAGATAACCAAAAAACTGTAGTATGTGCGTTCTTGGTCATAGAAGGAGCTTTTGACAGCACAGCATCCTCAAGGATGTCGGAACTGCTCACCACTAGATTAGCAGAGATGAGGACGTCTACACAACCAGAGGATGTCCACTAGGAGGAGTAGCATCCCTGTTAATGTGGAGTCTGACGGTTGAAGAGTTCCTGTGTGGTTTGACTGACCTCGGAATATCCTGCCAAGGATTTTCCAATGCCATTGTCATAACAGCCAGGGGAAAGTTTGGGAATTGAATTATTAGTATAGTAAACATAAGGGATCAAGAGTTGATTTAACATTTTCTACAAAAATGAAAATTTGGCAGGAATACATCAATTTTGTATTAATGGATGATGAATTAATTATATTTCAATCTCTTTAACTATTCTCATCCCTGTCTCCTTGAGACTAATTCAGTAGTAGGTACTTGATCAAGAATGAACGAAGGTAGCGTCGTATTTTTAGATTTTACAGCTTCTTGAAATCTCAACCAATTCAACAGAGAGACCTGAAGCCATATAAAGATTCGAATCGCCACTATGTTGTATATAAAAGTCTTTATGGTCAGCTAGAAAGAAAAATGAGGTGATCTTAAGACGAATCAAAAAAGATCGTGAACTGTTAAATACTATCAAGCGCAGAAAACATTCATATCTAAACATCATAATTCGCAATGAAGGATACCAATGCCTATAATTAGTCATCGAAGGAAAGATTTACGGCAGGAGAGTAGTCGTCAAGACGTAATGAGTTCGGAAAGTAGAACAGTAAAAGAACAGTAGGAGACCTATTCAGTCCCATCAGTCATAAAGAAGAATGGGCACATCGCGTGATTGATACGCAGTAGACGAAGTGCTTTGTTGAAAATAATTTCAGCAACTAAACAAGGTGCTCCTAAGCATAACACATATTATCAAATCAACTATGACGTTTTTTATTTTCCGATAGCATTTTGGGTTTCTTAGTCGGTACTCCAGATTTTGTCTCGGGTAGTGAATATTAAAAGTGATTTGACTCTTAAATGTCAACGTTATTAGTTCTCGACACCAACAGACAACGAGATTCCGTTTTCCGTTTTTCCTATTAGTAAAGTTGTAACTGCACGTTGGGAAAATCCATTTTAATTGTCCCAGAAGAGCGAGCCACGACCACAAATGAAATATGAGTCATATTCACTTTCTAGTGCCATCACGAGAAAGCGAATTTTCTCAGAACCGAGCTATCAAATTGGACCCAAGTCGGGGCTAATTCGTAACAGATTTGAACAAAAATCCTTTGAACCGTGCTTGGCCAATTGAATTATGAAACCTTCATTATTCAAGAGACCGTTTCGGAGTTTTAATGGCCATTTCCAGAAAATGAATTTATCGATTTTCTTTCTCTTTGATGTACCTGATTATGCATTCACACCCTAATGAAGAAAATATTTCGCATATATTATTGACTTAAAAGAAGGAATGAAATTTACAAGATGGCTTATTTGAACATTTAGATTGGAGAATATAGAAAAATAAATCATTTTTATTGCGATAAATACTGTATTTCAAACTAATTATAAAATTAAAACAAGTTACATTTTAGGAGAGAAAAAGCGATACACACTAGTTCGCTCCGGCCGGCGGTCAGATTTTAATCCCCTACCCGAAAACATCATAGGTAAATTCACTCCCGCACTGAATGTTATGAGGGGTGGTTGGGATTTTGGGATAATGACTAATACCTGGAACGTTTTAAATCTTCTTATGAAATTAAGTATTTTCTTTTAATTTCATTGGTTGGGATTTGGGATTTTTGGCAAATTATTTATAACTGGAAGAAGGTTTAAATTTTGTTATGAAATTAAAGTAAGTAAGTATTTTCTATTAATTTCATTATTGTGAAAGTTTTAGTTGTTGAGTAAAGGTGAAAATATCGATCACATTGAAAATATTTAAAAATATGAATTCCGCAGAAGTTAGTGAAATGTTAAGTGAAAAGGGAAAACCTATGTTATTAGTCAACGGTTATGTTAGGTTAGGTTAGGTATGGAGCAGGTAGGTATGGACATTTTGGTCGCTTCAGCCGGCGGCGGCAACGGTCACATTTTGACCCCGTCACGATAACGTCACAGGTATCCGGAGCGAACTAGTGTAGGATTAAGCGGAGCGCAGACCTGAG
Source organism: Lochmaea crataegi (assembly GCA_947563755.1). Classification (NCBI taxonomy): domain Eukaryota; kingdom Metazoa; phylum Arthropoda; class Insecta; order Coleoptera; family Chrysomelidae; genus Lochmaea; species Lochmaea crataegi. Next base: position 27,282,075 of record OX387432.1, read on the forward strand.
CGGCAGCGGGCGCGGTGGCGGTGCGGTCACAAGGCGAACTCTCACCTCCGCAATCCAGAGCGGGAACGGGCGCGGTAGTGGTGACAGTGGGGGTGCCTAAAATTAGTTTTCTAACCACAATGAATGTAGATGAAACAGCGTTACTCCTCACCTTATTAGTGGACGAAGCTGAGGAACCACAGACGTAAGTAAAATCTTTCTATCCCAAATTACTACGAACTATGTATATCTTTTATTTTCAGGAAAAAACCAAAAATTTGGGTTCATGATATCAACTTAGAACGAGAATGTAAAGGGGAATTTCATGCAATTTTTCAGGAACTAAGGAAGGACACAAATCGATTTTTAATTTACTTTAGAATGAGTGTGGAATGTTTTGATGAAATATTGGATCTTATAAAATCAGATATAACAAAGAAGACCTATAGAACCGGCAGAACGACTAGCAGTAACACTTAGTAAGTCAATAATTAAAAACATTTTATACATATTTTTTTCAATATTTTATTAGAAAAATAAAATTTAGGTATTTCATTAATTGTCGTTTGGGAAGCTGTCAAGTGAAAATCCGAAATTTTCATACCAAGTTGAAGATCTTGATTCTTGAATGGAATATGACCGTGGGTGTTCTGTTTGAGTGTTGGTCCCTGGTATGAATGATTGTGCAGGCTTTGGCCTATCAAAAGACGATGAAGTGTTTGTTTCAGTAGTATGAGGTGATGAGCTATGGTAAGCATATGGCGTAAAAGAACCTGCTTCTGGAAGGGATGACTGTGCAGAGGCTGGTTGGCTTAGAGATCTTGTAGCATTTATGTTATGGACATGTTGTTCTTCTTCTCCTATTTGTGCCAGTTCCTCTTCCATAATTAATTGAGAAATTTTGAATTTCACAACTGTTTGTCTTTTTCTCGAAAACTTTTTGATGGTTTTTACATACCCTTTAAATATGTCGTCAATGTCATCACTGGTTGAGTTATCTTTGTTTTATCTAGATAAGAGATTACTTGCTCTACCGACGATTGGGAATTGTTCGAGTTTTTCTTCTTTTTTTTTCTCTTGCTCATTTTCAGTAAGAGGTCGTCGCTTTTGCTTCCGTTGTAGTTCACTTTCATCAATAATTGAATCGTTGTTCGCGGCAGCTGATGCTTGGTCAGCTGGTGTGTCATTTTTTTCAACTGTTGGGTTAGAAGTGTTGTCCTGTTCAATTATTTCTTCCGTGGGAGGGAATACTGGTTGGCAAACTGACGATACATTGGACTGAGTTTTTGCAAATGACAAAGAATGTCGTAAAAAATCCATTTGTTGAGCCCACGGACAGGTTTTATAACGGTCTAACATTTTAGTTGCTTGTCCAGTTTTTGTTTTTTCGCTTCTCAAAAATTTTGCATAGGAATCTCGTAAGTTTTTCCATTTCTTTTTGAGTTCATCTCCTGCAATAAAAATAGAATTTTCTGAGGTTGACTTTAATAACTATAGTATAACATAATTTTTATATAACTTTTATTTTTAGGATATCTTGCGACAGGTGATTCGTTTAAAACTATCGGTCACAGTTTTCGAATGGGATTTAGTGCCATTGTCTTGGAAGTTTGTATATCTATCTGGAATCGAATGCAACCCTTATGTATGCCACAATCAACAGAAGAAATATAGGAAAACAGTGTTAATGGATTTTATCAAAAGTGGCAATTTCCGAACTGCTTGGGCACCATCGATGGAAAACACATTACAATCAAATGTCCCGACAAAACTGGCTCCAATTACTTCTGTTATTTGCAAAAGTTTTCTTTTTTTCTGTTAGCAATCGTTGATTACGATTACAAATTTATTAGTATAGATGTTGGAGGATATGGCAGAAACAGCGACGGAGGGCTTTTTGAAGAATCTGTCATGGGACAAAGACTAAGTAACAGAACCTTTCACGTGCCAAAAGACAGAAATTTGCCAAACCATCAGGAGCCTACGCCTTGTGTGCTTATTGGCGACGAAGCTTTTCCACTAAAAGAATTTTTAATGCGACCGTTTCCACATCGCCAATCTAGATGTGATGAAAGAAAAGAAAAATTTAACAAAAGATTGTGCCGAGCCCGTCGTGTTGTGGAAAATTCATTTGGAATATTATCACATAGATGGCGATTGCTTTTGAGACCTATTGAAGTAAAAGTTGAAACAGCCATTATTATTGTTAAAGTTATTTGTGTATTACACAATTATCTGCGCGTAAAAAATTGTGACCAGACACCTAATTTATGTCAAGATGCTGAACCCGTCCGTGGAGTTTTTCATGATATTCGAAACGATGCAAGAAGACCAACAAATACGTGAAAAATTTATTTCGTTTTTTAATGCTAATTAGATAAGTACATTTTTTGATTTTTTTAATATGTGTTTTTACTTACCAGTCACTCCATCAAGAGATACTGCAATTTCATCCCATATTTTGTCTTTCTTTTTAATGTTTTTATATCACTGTGAGACAAATCATATAAAATATGTTGCTAACGCACTTTTTCTATCAATTCTTCAGTAGAGCACATGTTCATATCGCGCGAACTGACGGGCAAATGGTGCTTGCAGCGTTCTCTTTTCTTAGTTCGCAGGCCGCAAAGCGGTTCGCGGTGGTTCGCTGCACAGAGAGGCGAGCGCGTTTGCCAGATCGCGGAGGTTTGCACTCTTCCATTTAGTTACATGTACCGCGGTTGACCGCACCGCCACCGCGCCCGCTGCCGCTCAGGAGCCCAATTCTTGACATCACTCGCTATCGAGCGAATTCGCTGCATAACGAGCAGTAGTTAGCGAAGACTTTACAACTATGCAATTCTTGAGGTGATTCGTTAAAGGGCGTCCTTAAGCGAAATGAGAAATTTGGCAATACCGTAAATAAAGCTTTCGTTCTTCTTGACGCTGTCAAATTTTTCCAATTTTATGGTTTTATGTATGTCTGTAAGAAATGGATCAAACCATACTAAATAATGTATTACGCGGAGGAAAAGCTTCGGAAAAGCAAAAAAAAAGATGTTATAGTATTTCCAAGGAAAGGATCAAATAATTGGTAGTAAATTCACAAATAACTTTGAAGATTCCGTGGAAGACTGGACTAAATTGGCAAATATCTCGCGGCGGAGAAAATCATTCATTGTCCTGAAAGGATTCGAAGGATTGCGCAAAACCCGGAAATTTTGAACTTCAATTGCCGGCAGCTCTAAATTTTCCAGTAACATTAAATTCACAAGTTCGTCCATCCTCAATTACCTACTCAAACACAATTACAATTTGAAATTTTTCTATAAAAAATAGTATTAACTATGCGCGTGGTATCACTTATATAAAAAAATATAAATATTTTCTATAGTTATCACGTACAAAAATATACTCGCTGCATAACGAACACTATCAAGCGAATGCGCAAAGGAGAGAGCGCTCAAGAATGGTATTTTAACGAATTCGTTAGGAAGCGAGTAACTTTGAGTTTTGCGAAGGATCAAGAATTGGGGTCCAGGTCTGCGCGCCGCTTTAACAAGCCCAACTGACCGCGGGAGCGAACTAGTATGCATCCAGAAAAGACACAATATTTACCTGTATTTTCCCCAATCCATATAAGCTAAATAAAGATATCCAAGTAAGCTGAATTTATCTTCCCGTTTTTGGATGGCTTTTAAAGCTGATTTCCATTTTCTAACTGCTTGTTGTTGTTTATGTTGATTATATAATCGAAGACCCTGGTCAACCTTAAACAAACAAAATAAATCAGTTATCTAAACTAGAGGTATTGGAATATTGTCAATGATTGCATTAAATTGTTTGTCTTTATATACGGGGGAAATTTGGTGAGTTAAATCTATCATTACTCTCGTCACATGTCATCTACTACTGTCAAATTTTGAGCAACGTAATTAGTTTGTGTTTGATAGACATTGAAAGTAGACAAGATCGTGAATTTTAACGAAAGGTGAATTTCGGTCCAAATCTCTTAAGGTGTGGAAACAGGAAATAGTCGCAGGAGGCTAAATCTAGATAATATGCTTGATGAGGTATGGATAAAGTTTTGCCATTGATACAAGGCCCGCTTGTCTTGCTGGAACAGCACTTATTTATGCGATCGTTTTTGCCTCAAATCAATATCGAATTCCTTCTGTCTGTTGCCTTCCAATAGGCATATTATCATACCAGTTATCATTTTCGGCTGTCCAGTGACGATTTTTTCTTAATAATAATCTGTTGGTTTTGATATTTGGGCCTCTTTTTGACATCAATTTTTCAAATAATCTGACAGGACAAACGTTGCTGTCGTTGTTTTCTACTAAAAATTTGCTTTCAGTACACATTCTTGAACCACCTTGGCAAGTCTTGCTGAGTACAGGGTTATATTCAACTCGATTTGTTACAGAACCATCGTTGTTTGATTCGCAGCAGCTTTCCCACCTCGCCAAGCTAATTCTACCGCGGCTATGTGATAGAATTTCCGTTGGAGCCCCTCGGGGCTGCCATAAATTTATCATTTTGGTTATTTCTGTTGAACTTAATGCTGCCGAACTTTGTTTTCTTTTATAGGGATCCGATTTCAGTTTTCGTCGTATAGAATAGCGGACAGCTCGTGCTTGTTGAAATACAACACTTTTGAATGGGTCAATAATAACTTTCATTTATTTATATTTTTCTTGTAACAGCTTACTTTGTTAGGTTATACATGGTTTCGACAGTAGCTTCTCTAAACTCTTCTTTCCATGGCAACGTAATAGAGTGAAAACAGCCCATGGGATCTGTTTTCAGTATAATGTTGTTCTGATTGGTTGTGTTTAATCAAATGACCTCAAATTAACTGATTTCATTGGATTACTACTAGAGCAAAACATTTTCGAGATAATTGATGTAAATGACATCGAGTGCATCCCAAAAAACTAGACCTTTCTGATCGACAGACCCACCTTGTCCTTCTTTGGTACAGAAGTGGGTGTTGTGAAGACAAAAAAGCATAAGAGAAAAAAAGTACCTCTCAACCATTGAAATTGATGGTTCAGAGTCCCAGAGAATTTATAAAGACTTTACTTACTTTCGATGATGGGTGGTTTTCGATTAATATTTCCACTGAGCTTAAGTTCGAAATGAAAACAAGAAAAAAGAGGTTGTAGAATGAATGAGAGAACGTAAATATAAATCGTAAGCTACTAACCTTTCTCTTTGCGAAACTGTGATGTATTTTAGCTCTACAAGCTTGAAAGCATCCCCAAGTAAACCTTGGAGGACGTGGGGTTCTAACTTCGGTATAAGTATCTCTATGAAGGCTGGAGTAAGAATTGGTCCAAGGCCATACTTGTTCAAGGCCATCGAGGGGATGACGGGAGCCATCGGGAGAGGAAAGAAGTCTTGTAGCTGAAAGTTGGTGTCCGACGTTAAAGTTACTGCAATCAAAAGAAAATATAGTTAACTTACATCATATTGAAAATGTTGAATTGAAAATCGGGAAAATGGCGATTTTAGAAGAGCGTGACTAATGTCTGTACTCAAGATTGAGCGTGGCCTTGAGCATTAGTTTTTAGCACCTCTTCCATGTAAAATATGTCAGAAACTGATGCTTAAGGCCGAAGTCAACGGGCATTAATCTAATGATTTTTTTGTTATTTACTATCCCTACTAATATTATAAATGTGAATGTAAGTTTGTTTGTTACGCTTTTACGCCAAAACTACTCAACCGATTATCATGAAACTTTGTACACATATTCTTAGAGGTAGTAGAAAGGACATAGGATACTTTTTATCAAAAAAAAAATTTTTTACGGAGAGTAAAAAAATTTATTTTGGCAGATACCCTCCATATTATCAAAAAATTTGAGATGACAGGTGACATGTGACAGATGACATGTGTCAGTAATTTTCATTTATATTATTTCAAACAACATAATAATAACAAATGATCTATCAAGCGTTAAAATGGCAGGTGACATATGACAGGTGGCAGATGATATGCGTGGGTCGAAGTTAAAAAAGTATTTTCGTGACATACATTTCTTAAAAAAATACTCTACGTGCCGAGCGGCGGAGTAGCGAGGAACGTAGCAACTATATAACATACATGACAGGTGACGGCAGATGATAGATGACAGAAGGTGACCGATAATAGGTGACACATGATATGTGACAGGTGACAGATGATAGATGACACGTGAAAGATGATAGATGACAGGTGAAAGATGATATGTTACAGATGATATGTGACAGATGATAGATGACAGGTGATAGATGAAAGATGGCAGATGGTAACAGATTATAGATGGCAGGTGAAAGATGACAGATGGTAACAGATTATAGATGACAGATGACAGAAGACAGTCATTTTCATTTATAATTTTTCAAACAACATTATAATTTCTAAGTGACAGATGACAGGTGGTAGATGATATGCGTGGGTCAAAGTTGGAAAAAATACTTTCGTGACATACATTTCTTAAAAAAATACACGCAGCAACTATATAACATACATGACAGGTAACGGTAGATGGTAGATGACAGGTCTCATGTGACAGTTGATAAAAGTTATACGGAAATTAAGTAGCACAAGGGCAGACATTACAGGTAGCAAGGGTGCACTTAGAAAAGCCATGCTTCTCTCACGGTCCACTATTTGTAGCCTGTTCGCGTGTGACTAATGCTCGAAATTTACACATTTTCGCACCGGACGGAGAAACTTACAACATAGTAGGTATACAAAAATATTCTAGAATAATACTCTTTATTTTATCTATTTAAATTATTAGAATTCAAAATTATTTATTTTTGTTGTAGTGAAATAGTTATTTAACCAACAAGTGTATTAATGAGGGCCATTAACAATCGAGATAATTTAACGCACGAGCAGAGCGAGTGCGTTAATGTTCGAGATTGTTAATTGCCCTTTTAATACTCGTGTTAGTTACAAAGCTTTTCCGTCGACTGTATCAGTTGTATTCGTTTTTCTCAATATTTAAAAACTAAAAATATTTATTTGTTTCACAGGTAAGTACTGTCAAAAATAAATAATGACATTGAAATGTCACAGAGATGGTCGCTGGTTCAAATGTCACTGTTTTCGTTTTTCTTACATTATATTTTGGATGTTTCATTGTTTCAACACTAATAATTATTATAATTTTGTAGAATAATAAAATAAAACGATAGGTAAGTCAAAAACTAGAAGTATTCTATACTAGGATTCATTTTTTGAAGACGTTATTGTATGTTTGGTTGCCTACACAACAGGTAACTGTCAATATAAATATAATGTATAAGATGTACGTTGGGTTGCCTGCAGAAAATCGTTGATTAATGTAGGTAAATCGTGCATTAATGGGGGTCATTAATGTATGATTTTGTCTAATTTTGAGAACGTTAATAGCATATGTTAATACACGGTCGACGGAAATAGTTATTTAACCAACAAGTGTATTAATGAGGGCCATTAACAATTGAGATAATTTAACGCACGAGCAGAGCGAGTGCGTTAATGTTCGAGATTGTTAATTGCCCTTTTAATACTCGTGTTAGTTACAAAGCTTTTCCGTCGTCTGTATCAGTTGTATTCGTTTTTCTCAATATTTAAAAACTAAAAATATTTATTTGTTTCATAGGTAAGTACTGTCAAAATTAAATAATGACATTGAAATGTCACAGAGATGGTCGCTGGTTCAAATGTCACTGTTTTCGTTTTTCTTAAATTCTTTTTTGGATGTCTTAACACTAATAATTATTATAATTTTGTAGAATAATAAAATAAAACGATAGGTAAGTCAAAAACTAGAAGTATTCTATACTAGGATTCATTTTTTGAAGACGTTATTGTATGTTTGGTTGCCTAAACCACAGGTAACTGTCAATATAAATATAATGTATTAGATGTGCGTTGGGTTGCCTGCAGAAAATCGTTGATTAATGTAGGTAAATCATGCATTAATGGGTGTCATTAATGTATGATTTTGTCTAATTTTGAGAACGTTAATAGCATATGTTAATACACGGTCGACGGAAATATATTTTAACGTCTGTTGTAGTAAATTATTTCAATAAAAACATGTTTACAGTTTTTAAAACTTCATTGTATTTAGTAATTTTTAAATACTGATGATCCCAGTCAAGCAATAAAATACAGTTATTACATTGATTCAGTTCTTTTGGAATGTAATGACCTTTGATAGTTATTAAGGGCTTCAATGCGAGCGAAGCCACGGGTAAAAGCTAGTTCAAAATAAAAGCAGCATGTTCAACTGATAAAAATGTAAAAGTATAAATACAAACAAAATAAAGAAGATTTTAGTACAAAATTTATAACAAAATCATTCTACAGAGTGACCATTATCCTGAAATGTGAGAAGATATAATTTGGCAAGTCTATCTGAAGCTACGCGGCATCGGTAAGGGGCGAGGAAACATGGCCGATATCTGTCATAAACGTACCGATGGCGTACGGTACCTATTTTATAAAAGTATTAAAAATAATAATTATTATTATATAATAATTATATCTATATAGAAACTGATTTATGCTTTGCTTTAAAGGTAAGGTATTTTTCAAAACACGGTACCTATTTGTTAAAAACAAATAATGTTAAAAATCGTACTTGAATTCAATATGGATACGAAATAATAAGATACCAAGTAAAACTGAAAATACAAAGGTAAACACTGACAACGCCACTGGATAATCAATGTCGGTCAATTGTCGAAGTGAGAGGGAAGAACACACGCACGCGCTTGCCAATAGGTGGTTACCTAGCAGCGTCGGTTCGATAAATATTCACCAATAGAGTTAGTCCGGAGGGCGTGGTAATTATGAATTTCGCACGACGTTGCCAGCTTGAAGGAAACCCATAACATATTTGGAAAAGTGTTCGTTTTTTAATATTCAGAAATTGAAAAAATAATGTTCATAGACAAAATCCAATAAAACAAGCACATTAAAGAACTAACGTTTAATCATTATTGATATATTGTTAATAATAAAAAGCCCATTTTCTATTATTATCACTTAAGCTTTTTCATAGTTAAACTTGGCAATATTGAATGTTTTCGACCGCATTCCTTTCACAGCTTCAGTTATATTTGCCAAACTATACTATTATTTTTTTCATTTCTCATCAATTTGACGATCAATTTAAACAGCATGTGCTCGCTCAACTTTTGTATGCTTTTGCTAGTTTCATTTTTTCACCATCAGGCGGCGTGACTCAATTGGGTTAGTTCCATATGGGATTTTGATTTAAGTTATCAACTCAAAAATGTTAGAATTTCCTGCTACTGGGGAAGGAAAATTTCAGAACGAATTTGTCATGTAGAGGTTCGCGTTATCTATAAAGCTCTATTTATAAACTTGCTGTTGCCGTCACCATTACCGTTCCCGCTCCCGTTGCTGTTTGACGTTGCAGTGGCCGTTGATAGTGTAAATTTATAAACCTGACGTTTGATGTTCGCCGTGGTTGTGTTGTGTCACAAAGCACAAATCATCAAATCAACAAAAATAAATCTTAATCAACGTGACTCAGCTACTCAGCTTTTAAGAACATGTTTTAAGGTTATGTTAAACCCACTAAGCCCTATTCTTGTCAAACGACCAGGCTTTTGATTGGTTAATATGCGAACGGCACGAACAGCGAACTTAAAACGAACTTAAAACTTCGTTATGTCTGAACATCAGGGAACGTCACGCTCAACGGCGAACAGTAACAGCGCAAATGTGAAATTAGCTTTTTAACTTTCAACGGGAACGGCAACTTCGAGCGAAAACGGCAACTGCAAGTTTATAAATCGGCCTTAAATATCCGTAAACAGCTCCTATTCAAACCGAAAGTTACCAATTGGTTATTTGCAGAATTGACTGCAACCAAAATGTCAACAGTGTCCTTTTGACAACCATCGCCAGCGGCGACTTCCGTTTTTTAGTAAACGTAGGTCGTTTGTCATGCTTCTTTCATTTGAACTGAATCTAAAAATTGATTATTATTTTTCAGTTTAACAGGAATGCTACTGCAAATGTTTGATACAAATCAATAACAATCAGTAAAAGTGGATACCAAAGAATTTAGTTATTAACAAAAATTGAAAACAAGCGAGATTTTTAATTTATAAATATGGGGTTAATGTTCAACAGCTATGCATAGGTATAAACGTAATTTTCGGGATAGCGAATAACCGAAGTGGTGAAACAAAATTGGAAACGGAATACACTCTTGATTTGAGGAGATAAAGGATCCAATCGACGGAAACGAGATCGGAAAAACTGAATAAAACAGTTTAACAAATTACGCAGATGATGTTTCTGAAGAGATTTTATTTTGAAACCTATATTCCAATGTGTTAACCAGTTAATGTGAGCCGGATATAAGGTAGAGTTCCATGGAATGATTGAAAGTAGGTACCGTCACCGACCGAAGCCGAAGCCACTACGCATGGAGGCATGGCGTTCGAGAAACACCGCGACCGCAGTATTTTTTATGGAACACTTTAAAGTATTAAATAACACCAAATATAATAAAAATTACCAACTACCATTCAATCAATCTAGTTTACAAAAAATAAAATGTGTAGGTAGCTAATAGACTAAGCGTAGGGATGTTCGCTTACTCCGGCCGTTTTTCTTACCTTTAGAATTTTTATACCCGTCGTAACTTTTAAACGAAAAGTCCGATTCGAATAATTTAAAGAGGAATCCACATGTACATTTAGTTCGATAACGATTAATATCATGATACAAATGTAAGAAACCAGGGACTTTTTCTGCGCATGCTACAGGCTCTGAACATAGGAACAAAATGGACGGAAGAGCTGGGTTTAAAATAAGGGGCCTAATGGTATTGGGATCATTATCCCTTCAAAGTAAGGAGATGTACCAAGGGTTATAGATGTCGAATATCTCGGGGTAGCTATTGACTCAAGATTAACATGGACTAAACAATTGGAAAACCCAATCCTTGGAAGCACAAAGGACAAATACGGAAATATGTACAAAGTCAACATATACTACTGTAGAGGAGCACTCCAAAACAGGTACATAGCAAGACCTTTATAGAAAATACATGTGAAGAACTACTAAGGAATCGGCTAAGAATTATTACAAGTTTTATAACGGGCCATGCTCGGTAAAAATCCACCTTCATGAAATGGGGTTGTATAACGAGGATCTCAGCAGCAAACGTTGTAGCTTGGAGATCGAGTCCGTAATCCATATTTCATCTGACTTTGAGGCACTGGACTCTAAGAGACAAACAATTTTCGGAGAGGCAAATGTGCCACCTGAAACACATCCAGTGGACCTATATCCAGTGGATATCTAGGTGTGTGGATTCAATATGGGAGTAGAGTATAAGTCAACAGGCTGCAGAGCTCCCAAAGCCCATCTTGTCCAGACATATTTGCATTGTTTTAAATGATGAATCGAATTACAAATGTTTATTTGATTCCCACGAAAAAGAGTTCTATTATTACTAACTTACTCCTTGATAGCATGTATTTGCTACACTTTTCGTTTATACATCGCGACCTCAACGTCGATTGGACCTCCACGTCTAGTGATCTAGTGACATATTTGCATTGTTTGAAATGATGAATCGAATTACATATGTTTATTTGATTCCCATGAAAAAGATCTCTATTATTATTAACTTACTCCTTGATAGCATGTATTTTCTATACTTCTCGTTTATACATCGTGACCTTGACGTCGATTGGATCTCCATGTCTAGTCATCTAGTGACGTATTTGCATTGTTTTAAATGATGAATCGAATTACGAATGTTTATTTGATTCCCATGAAAAAGAGCTCTATTATTACTAACTTACTCCTTGATAGCATGTATTCGCTATACTTTTAGTTTATACATCGTGACCTTGACGTCGATTGGACCTCCATGTCTAGTGAGCTAGGGACATATTTGCATTGTTTTAAATGATGAATCGAATTACATATGTTTATTTGATTCCCATGAAAAAGATCTCTAACTAACTTACTCCTTGATAGCAAGAATTTGCTATACTTTTCGTTTATAGATCGTGACCTACCTTGACGTCGATTAGACCTCCATGTCTAGTCATCTAGTGACATATTTGCATTGTTTTAAATGATGAATCGAATTACAAATGTTTATTTGATTCCCATGAAAAAGAGCTCTATTATTACTAACTTACTCCTTGATAGCATGTATTTGCTATACTTTTAGTTTATACATCGTGACCTTGACGTCGATTGGACCTCCATGTAAAATAAGATCATTTATTTATAACGATTCAGACGAAACTCCGAATTTCAGTGAAATGCAAAAAACTAGTTTGTAGACCAATGAATTCCTTAATTAACTAACCTCGAAGTGGAAAGTAAGAAAATCCATTAAACTTTTAATTTTATAATCTGTTCCCCAGGGGAATGGGACGATAAAGTTTAACGCCATTTAAAGTTTGAAAACAACCATTTTTTCGTAAAAAAAAGATTCCAAATAACTCTAACGAATTTAAGGAATTATCGGTGCTTTCGGTTGGCGTTAATTGGACGTTACTAACTAAGTAGGTACAGTGAAATCCGAATCCTGTAAACATATTAAAAAAAAATGTACAAAAATCTTTAAATACTCTTATTTCATATTTAAACATTGGATTGGTTTGATAAAGAATGTAAAACAGAATTAGAAAATAGGTAGAAAGCAAAACTACAAATGTTACAAAGAACTACGGATGAAATAGAAGTGAATACAAGAAAGTAAATAGAAACACAAAACGATTCCTAAAAAAAAAGAAGAGGGACCATTGGGAATCAAAACTGCGAAATGTAGCAAGTCAGATGATAAATAACAACAATTTCTACCAAGAAGTTAAGAAAAGTAAAAAAATGAAGACAACAGTAAGCCGGCACTAAGACAAAGAAGGAAATTGGATAGGAAGGAAAACTGGATAGATGGGTTGAAAATTTCGAGGAAACACTAATGGAGATAGGAAATAATGAAGAGGGAAATGCGGAAATACCAAGGTCCATAAATGAAATCCTAATTGAAGAACCACAAGACCAAGAAATAAAGGAGATCATAGTTAATATGAAAAATAACAATAGTCCTGGACTGGAGAAAGTGGTATTACCGCAGAAATTTTAAAAGAAGGAGGCGACCTGCTGAAAAAATAGAAAGGGAAAACTAATCCCAAACATTTGGAAAGAAGAAAAAATATCACGTGTATGGAGGACTGCCATGATCTGCCAATACATAATAAAGGAGATACCAGTGCTTGCGACAACTATAGAGGCATTGAACTTCTGGAAGTTATGTATAAAATACTAGCTCACGTAATAAGAAACAGATTAAACACATATGCAAACGAAACCATAGGAGAATATCAATAATGATTCAGCAAAGGTCGTTCAACTATAGATCAAATATTTACCATAAAATGCCTAATGAATAAAAGTTATGAACAAAATCTTCCATCTATTGTTCATAGACTACAAACAGGCGTGTGACTCAATTGACAGACAAAACATGTACATAGTAATGAGTATACAGAGATTGCCTGTAAAACTTTCAAGAATGGTAAAAATGAACTGAATTTTCGAACAAAGTTTTGGCGGAAGGTCTTTTGATGTAAATAGAGGCTTAAGACAAGGAGATCCACTTTCGACAGTTCTATTCAATCTGGTGCTAGAAAGTATAATAAGAGACAGCTTAATAGATCCAAAACCGATAATATATTATAAAAAACACCAAGTGACAGCCTATGCAGACGACATCGCAATAATAACAAGATCACAAAAAGAACTAAAGCAAAGTCTTAGAAATCTGTAAAATAATTCGAGACAGTATGGCTTTTATATAAATTAAGTAAAAACTAAATATTTAGAAATGAATGCCGGCGAAAACACGAAAATAGATATAGCAAGCAGTAGTGAAAACTATTCGTTTCAAAAAGTAAGTCATTTTGAATATCTGGGATTATCAGAGACAGATAAAAGAGATGAAGATATGGACATAGACAAAAGGATATTGAAAGCCCTACACCACAAAGCGGTAGAGGGGCTTTAAGATTATACAGTGTGACCCATTTTGTTTGGAAGCACCCCTGTAAAATACGCATTTTTCAACCGATTTTGATTTAATTTTTTTGTTAGATTCAGTATCAAAAACAGTATTTTGGCACAACTTTTCATAGCCAAAAAAACACGAAAGTAAATTAGGCATTTTTTTCTCAAATATGACCACACCACTGGATTCAGAATCGTTACAAATGTAAACTACCAAAATTTTATAAAAAAAATGTATTAACGACAAAGTTATTATAACATGAATTTGGAAAAAGTTGTATTTTAATTAATTTTTTACGTAGAATGTAGACAAATTTTAAAAATGGCAACATGGTAAACAAAAACTAGGAATCAAACATATTGAACAGTGAAAATTCGAAGCCGATAACTTAACCCGTTCTGGAGTTATAGCTTCTGAAAGTAATGTAAAATTGTGCTTAATAATTTCATTGATTAACAAAATGCAATCAACGAGTGTGCCATGAAAATACAAATTAACAACTCTTAAAAATAACTAACAATACATGTTGATCAAAGTAATAATAATGATGAAATAAAACAATTTAATTTGTTTAAATCTTCATTTTATTTTGAACTAACGTTCAAATTAAAATTAGTGACGCGTTTCGCTACACAGTAGCTTTTTCAAACTAGTGAAGATACAATAAAAAACTTTTAATTTATATAGTGCCTTAATACGGAATTCTAAAATCTTGCAGTCATATTTGAGAAAAAAAATGCCTAATTTACTTTCGTCTTTTTTGGCAAAGAAAAATTAACTTGAAAATTAAATTAAATCAAAATCGGTTGAAAAATGCGGATTTTACAGGGGTGCTTCCCAACAAAATGGGTCACACTGTATATATAATGAAAGCCAGCAGAGCCTTGGGAGCCCTAGAAAATATGATAAAATCAAGGACAAGAAAGATGAGACTACATAACAAACATACAACCTACTCACTCATTCGGATGTGAAGGTTGGATATTAAATAAAAAAGATAAAAGTAAACTGGAGAGGTGGGAATAAAAGATTATAGGAAAAAATTTCGAAGGAATTAAGGATTCGGGACAGTGGAGAAGAGGAACAAACAAAGAAATCCAAGACATGTATGCACCATGCATTACAAGTAAAATTCAAGCACAACGACTTCGATGGTCAGGCCATGTGGGAAGGATGGATGACGAGAGGTGTGTGAAGATGATTCTTCTTGGAGGCGGAGAAGATTCTTCTTGGAGGCGAAGGAGGTAAGAGACAAGTGGATGACCTAGGAGGAAATGGATGGATGCTGTTAAAGAAGACTTGAAACAGATAGGAATATAGGACGAATAGGATTGCAGGAGATCGAATAAAATGGAGAAATATAACAAAAAAATAGAAGCTATGGGCATGTGAGTCCTAAAACGCTGTTTTATATAGATTGCATTTCAATAAAAACTGTATTCTAAAGGCGTCACTTTTATGAACAAATGAAAGAACAATATTTTAAATGGAACATCCTATACGTTATTGCATTTTTGGATTATCCTATACAAGAGGATTACAAAAATGTATAATACATAAGTGAAAAGTAAACGATGTTTTGCTTGGGGACAAAAACATAGCGACCGGAAAACTGGTGTTTGACGTTTTTTAAATAAAGTGTCAAGTAGGTAGCTTAGTTTTCATTCGAATATCAACATTTACAAGAACCTATCTACCGTAAAAATGATGTATACTCTGCAAGATAGAATTTAAATTGTGCGATTATACTACGAAAACAATAAATATGCAAGAGCCACATCTAGACAGTTTAATGCTGCTCATCCCGGAAGAACTGTCACACATAAGTATAGTTTGGCAAACATAACTGAAGCTGTGAAAGGAATGCGGTCGAAATCATTCGATATTGCCACGTTTAACTATGAAAAAGCTAAACTGCTAAGTTTGTAGTGATAATAATTAGAAAATGGACTTTTTATTATTAACAATATGTCAATAATGATTAAACGTTTGTTCTTTAATGTGCTTGTTCCATTGGATTTTGTCTATTAACATAATTTTTCCAATTTCTGAATATTAAAAGATGAACACTTTCCAAATATGTTAAGAGTTTTCTTCAAGCCGGCAACGTCGTGCGAAAATCATAATTACCACGCCCTCCGACTAACTCAATTGGTGAATATTTATCAAACCGCCGTTGCTAAGTAACCACCTGACTTCCTATTGGCAAGCGCATGCGTGTGTTCTTCCCTCTCACTTCGACAATTGATTGACATTGATTATCCAGTGGCGTTTATATTGTCAGTATATTTAGCTTCGTATTTTCAGTTTTACTTGGTATCTTATTATTTCGTATGCATATTGAATTCAAGTACGATTTTTAGCATTATTTGTTTTGAAAAATACCTAACCTTTAAAGCAAAGCATAAATCAGTTTCTATATAGATATAATTATTATATAATAATAATAATTATTATTTTTAATACTTTTATAAAATAGGTACCATACGCTATTGGTACGTTTATGACAGATATCGGCCATGTTTCCTCCCCCCTTACCGATGCCGCGTAGCTTTAGAAAGACTTGCCAAACTATACTCAATTGAATTAATGCAAAAAAAATTGAAACAGGATCAGTTGCCAATAAAAACACCAACCAGAACGGGTAGTTAAGAACGAGGCTATGGAAGTTGCCCTTTTAGGACAACTTAAGTTAGAAGACCAACAGTCAATATCCCAAATTTCTAGTGCAGTGGGTGTTTCTCGCGGCAGTGTTTTCAAAATTTTACATAATAAACCCAAATTCCATCCTAACAAAATTATAATCTAATGCTGCATCCATTATAGTATAATGATCATTATTACAAAACATTATTCAAAAATACGAAAGTCCGACTAAAAATCGTAAAAAATATAAACCACTAACACAGTTATCACGCTTGAAAAATAATTCAAACTTTTCTAAGTTGGTCCGGATATATCGCTAATGGACTTCAGGAATTACGAATAGGAATAAAGTTTTAGCCACGACCAAATTTTTGCAAAAAAGGAACTTTAGAGCACGAAGTTAGCTCGCTTGCTGGATTATCTAGAACTTTTAATATCAATGGTGGTCGGAAACATTTGTCGAGTGAAAATCTGCATTCCTTTTTAATGCAAGTTTTACGGAAATCACGGAATGAAATTTACATGCTGTTTTTTTTTATTTTCAGTAAATGTGTGACTGCTTTGCGAGTTTTTCAAAGACTAACATTTTAAATTTCGAGTAATTTAGTTGCTATGAAATGCGATTTGAAGTAAAAAACTAAAGAAAAATAAATTCAAGGCTAAAACCGTTCACGAAGTTTGAAAAAGCTGTAAGATTTTTACTGGAAAATTTAAAAAATAATATAGGAAGAGTAGTATCGACAAGTGACAACCTCTCCAAAATTCAAAGACTATCCTGTATTTGTAATAGAGGATTAATTAAAACATAATTGCCTCCATTAGTGAGGCATTTATTACATCGAACAACAATCTTTCATATTCTGTCGCCTTAGAAGTCAGCCGCCTGATTCACGATTGTTTTGACGTTATTGTCTTTATTATGGCGCTGCATCTCCAAATTCAGAAACAAGTGCAAGGATGTTCAAGCTGTTCCCAGCCAAACGATACGATGAGACCTTGACTTCACTTGGCTGCGTGTAGCCGGGAATTGTCGTGAAGCAAAAGGATTACTCTACCCAGTATGCCGCCTGAAGGCACTCGATTCCATAGAGGTAAATATGGTGCCTTAAATTTGAGACCATTGCAAGGACATCGTACCCGGGCATGAGAGTCATAAGGGCAAGGAATTGGCGGAGAAAACGGCCAGACAAGGCTCTCCAATGCCATTCATTGGACCGGAACCCTTCTGCGGCGTCGTAAAGTCGATAATAAATATGGCCACAAGGTGGGTGACACAGAAATCTCTAGAATGGTGGGTAATCTCACCAGGACAGAGACTGGCGAAACAATTTATTAGAGGACAAACCTAATAAGCAAAGCCAGGAAAACTGTCACAGCCGTAGTAGGTATGTTAATAGGGTGCGCTTAACAGGCACGCAAAGCTAATGGAGTTGACAGACGGGGACATGTGCAGATTTTGTCATCTTGAAGAGGAAACTGCAGAGCACATCCTATGCCAGTGGGCTGCCTGGCTAATGTGCGGTTTCTTGTACAAGGCGATGAGAAGCCTCAGGCAAGAAATTACATGAAAGGTTCAATCTAGAGGGAATCATTAAAAAAACCACCTCCTCACTTCTTAGAAATCAGAAAACCTGGGACATGCCACAAGATGATATGATGAAAAAGTTTAACTTTTCATAGAAATTCGTTACGGAATTAAGCAACAAGTAGGAATTTGATCCAAATACCATTACCAGACTTGTAAAGAATGCCATTCAATGGTACACAGACGGCTCAAAAGCAATAGAAGGAATTGGGATAGGGAGTGTACAGGAACCAAACACTTTGAAGGCTTGGGAAAAACCCCAAGTAGGTATCTTTCAAGCGGAAATTCACGCCATAAAAAAGTGTGCCTACTTCAATATTGATGAAGGATATAGAAGGCAAAGGAATATCATAATGTCGGATAGTCAAGCAGCCATTAAAGCACTGAGCTCTTGTGTAATCAGTTCCAAAATGGTGTGGGAATGCATAGGCAAACTCAATGAACTAGGCGAGAACAATATAGCCACCTTACTGTGGATTACAGGACACACTGGAAATGAAATAGCAGATGAACTAGCAAAGAGGGGGACTGAAACACCCTTTTGGGGTTCGGAACCCTTTTGCGGTATCAGCTCCAGTGTAATACTGGAAGAAATAGACAAAGGCGAAAAGAGAGACAATCTGACTATTGGTAATATCTAGTAGGGCTTAGACATCAAAGATTCTTCTGGGTGACTACAACCTGCTGAGATCAAATGAATGCATAAGTCAAAGTAAAACTGCACTAACAGGGATCCTAACGGGACATTGTCGATTGAATGAGCACCTGAAAAAGCTCAAAATAGTGAAGGAAGAAGAATGTAGATTCTGTGACATGGAAGAAGAAACCTCCATCCACATACTTGCGAATTGCACAGCAATTCAGAATCCTATGGCACAATACCTAGGAGATTACTGGATAGAAGAGGTACATTTACCTAAGTTAAAGCCTGCAGATATCCTAAAATTCCTCCGGGAAATAGGACTAAAGGAACTCAGAAACTTAGTGGAAGTAAGGGGGCACAATAGATCTTTTAGGTCTCAGTGAATGTCACCCCAATACACATACATAGATCTAAAAAGGTCGCAGTGGAATAGGCCGATTAGCCACCTCATCAAAACTCTTGATTGCAATTTCCAATAATGTAATTCGGTCACAATTTCATACAAACCATTTTGTGAAACGAAGTGGAAATTTCATAGATAACGAAGAATTCGTGAGGTTATTTTTTTACCGTTTCGTCTACTTCTTTCAACAAATCGTCAGTTATGAATATTGATGAGGCCATCTTTGAAATCTCTAACACATTTTATCACTCGTTACGTTTTTTCTATTAACTTCAAAGACCTGACGATGAATTTTAGCTGCTTTCACGCTTTTTGCACTAAGAAAGCAGATAACAGCTAGTATCTCACAGTCGGCGATATTCCCAATCGGCAGAAGCATTTTAAATACGGACATATGTTTATGGCTTGTCAACTGATGAAGGACCATGCGTATGCGCGGACTGCCCTTCGTAGCACTGAAGCGGAGGAATTTCGAAATGGTACTTACTTTAAAAATATGCCCAGTATTTATCATGTTGACAAAAAAATAGATTGCAGAAGAAAAGGGGATGCTTCAATGTACATTACCTCATGAACTACTGGTGATTAGTACAAGGAAAAGTTAAAGGAATGTAGAAAAATGTCTAAATACGTTTTATGAAAACCATTACTATTCACAAAAACTTCTTGTTACCGAGACAATATTTTGGAACTAATTAGATTTTCCAAGATAGATAATGGCCTGAGAAAGAGAGGAAAATCAAAGCACTCGGAATGTGGTGCTACAGACTAATCAGGAAATCTCAAGAAACATTGTGGAAGAATTATGTGAGTGGAGTTGATTAACTAAAAGGAAAGGGATGATAGTGGGACAAGGAATTGATCAATACGGTAATAAAATGGTCGGTTAAAAGTAAAAATTGTACGGGTAGTCGAAGGATATGTTGTTATTGGGTAATTAAAAGAATTCAATAACGAGGTATATAATTGATTTTTGTGTAAAAATGTCATAAAAATACACTAAAATAATAATAATAATAACGTCACAACTTTAACATTTAAGGGAAAATTAGTTTAAATTTGCATGTAAATAATCATTAATGCAATATGGCTCAATGTCAACAAGAAGTTTTTTAATTTCCATTTATTGCTGGATATTAAGGTTTTTATTCGTAATGGTAATTTATTGTAAAATTTAATTGCCGTATATATTGGAGATTTTTCAGTAATGGTTAATCGGTGAAGGGGATAAATAAAATTATTTCTCCTGGTGTTATAGCTGTGTGTCACACAGCATGCCTCAAATATTTCTTTATTTTTAAAAAGGTACATTAAACATTCAAATATGTATAATCCATACAAGGTGAGTATTCCATTTGCTTTAAATATGGATCTGCAAGAATCCTTAAATTTCATGCAATTTATTATGCGAACTGCTCTTTTTGTACTACAAATACTTTGTCCGAGTAACTATAACTACCCCAGAAAATAATGCCGTATCTCAAAATAGATTCAAAATTGGAAAAATGAAGGATCTTTGATGTTTCTTTATTTAAATATTTGGTAACAACCCGTAACCCATAAGTAATACTGCTCAGTTTCTTCGAAGTCTCATCAATGTGCAGTGACCAATTGAAACGTTCATTAACAAATACACCTAAGAATTTTGTATATTTCGATACTTTAAAATTAACTTTATTCTCCAATTCAATAACCTCAGGTCCATATTCTATTGGTATAGTGTTGAAGAGTATAACGTTGGTTTTTGATTCATTTAATATTAGCTTATGTTTCTCCTCCTACCAAAAGGTTAGTATAATCAGCATATACTGTCATAAATTGATTATTATTGAAATTCATTAGACATAAGTCATTTATATAAATCACAAAGAGCAAAGGACCAATAATGCTCCCTTGCGGTATTCCAATATTTGTAGTAAATACAGTAGTAAACTTGTTTGAGAGGTAGGAATTTATATGCCTATGTATTTTTCCAAATTAAGTTTGATTTCCGTTTTTGCGAAGTAAAAACAGTCAACCACTAGTTTAATTAAAAATATTCAGGAGAGATATACAAAAGATGAAATATTGATTTAATAAAGTAAACAAGAGAGATTTTCCACTAACCAAATTGTTTAAAATCAGATAATCCGTTCATCTAGCACCAACGTTATCATTCCATTGCTGGAGATTTTTCCGTAAAACGGAAACTCGTGTTAGATACATCGCGATTTTAAACAAGTTTTTCGATCGATAAAGTTATATGTATATTAATAGGTGTATTTTAGATCGTTCGTCTCTTGGTTTATCTCCATTTGGGAATAATCTGCCAGTTGTGGAAAAAAACCCGGAAGGAATAACCTATTTTTCAGTAACAAAAGCCATATAATAAGTATATAAAATTAGTCTCCATTGTACTTTCGCATAAAAATATTCACGATTCAATTGAATTTGTTGGATGAGATGATACAACGTCCTGAGTAGTGAGTAAACACCTGAAATCTTAATTAATCCTAATCTAAGATGTTCAAAATGTTCTGAGTATTTTGATGCTAATATTTCAAACGACAGCAAGAGTGTAAAAGTAGGGGTACTTGTAGCATAATGCGTCAAAATTTTCGTCACAGTCTGTACCCTTGGAGATAATACGCATACCATGTGAATTGTAACAAATACTATTAACTGTTTCCAAAAGCTGCAATCCGGCAAATCCGAAAATGCCCGATTAATATATATCACCTACTGAAAATAATTTTCTCTCTGTCCGTTTGAATTTACCGCTAAAAGTATACCTCTATACTCAGGTATTGAGGTTTTAATATAAGCGCTACTTTACCAGGCGGCAGAAAACTGAACTAGTTTATTGTACATTGTTTCATAACCGCACTTTCTTTGTCATAAAATTTCCATTGTTCGATTTCTGTTTAGAGGTTGCCTTTGTATTTTTTATCATATTCGCTTCTCTATAATAAGCATTATTTATTGCATTTTTTATGGACATACCTATAAGGTAACACTAAAAGAATTACAGGAAATAATAGATGAATTGAAAAATGGAAAATCTCCAGGAATTGATAAATTAACATCAGAATACAACACTGCTTGGAGTGAAGAACAGATTCCAGAAGATTGGAAGACAGCCTTAATAGTTCCAATATATAAAAAGGGGGATAGACAAGACTGCAATAATTATAGAGGAATAAATCTACTTAGTACAGCTATGAAAGTCTACGAGAATATTATAGACAGTAAGCTAAGACCACTGATAGAAAATACTCTCGAAGAATCGCAAAGTGGATTTAGAAGAGGGCGAAGCATACAAGACCACATATTTACGGTGAAACAGATAATTGATAAGTTCTCACAACAAGAAAAAGAGGTATATATGGGATTTATAGATAGGGAAAAAGCTTTTGACAAAGTACCAAGGGAGAAGTTATGGAAAGTACTAGAAGGAAGGGGGGTAAACTACAAAATAATAGACATAATCAAAAACATTTACAAAAATAATAGAAATTGTGTAATATACAAAAATAAAGCATCAGAATCATTTTCAACACAAGAAGGATTAAGGCAAGGAGGGGGACTAAGTCCATTATTATATACAATTTTTATTGATGAAATAATTAAAAAATCGTCAATCAAAATGGCAAAACTACACGTTGGATACAGACATTTAGGAAGAGTGGATATATCAGAAGCAGCTTTTGCAGATGATTTAATAATTATGGCAGGGAAAGAGAAGGATTTACAAAAGAATATGGAAATATGGAGCACGGTATCTGAAGAATTCGGAATGACAGTTAATCAAAGCAAAACCAAAGTTATGGTTATAGGACCGCAACAAAAAAATTTGAATATACAATTAGATGGAATAAAAATTGAGCAAGTTAGAAGATATAAATACTTGGGAGTAGAAATAGAAGAAAATGGAACGCAGGAAGTCGAAATTACCAATAGAGTACAAAAAACGATGAATCTTTATCACACGATGAATTCGACATTTATAAATAAAAAAGAAATTTCCAAGAAAACGAAGTTAAATATATTTAAAACAATTTACCGGCCAATATTAACATTCGGATGTGAATCTTGGGTATTAACAAAGAGACAAAAGAGTCGAATACAAGCAGTTGAGATGAAGTATCTTAGGCGAGTTAAAGGAGTCACAAAGAAAGACAAACTAAGAAATACGAAAATAAGAGAAGACCTTGACATAGAATCAACACTTAAATTCATTGAAAAGAGACAATTAAGCTGGTGGGGACATTTACAAAGAATGAACGATACAAGACCAGTTAAAAAAGTATGGCAATCAAAAATACAAAAAAGAACGAAAAAGGGAAGACCAAAACAAACATGGGATGGTGTTATGGTAGGCATACTGCAAGAAAAAGGAAAAACATGGACAGAGGCAAAAACAATGGCAAAAGATAAAAAACAATGGGCTAAACTTGTACATGAATAAAATTCTATCTGGACCAAAGCATCGATGAAAAAATGGATATATGTCTTAAGCATAATACTATGTAGTTGAAACAAGTATAATTGTAATAGTATACCCTACACCATACACTATGGTAATTGGGTTTTTGATAATATATATATATATATATATATATATATATATATATATATATATATATATATATATACCTATAAGGATTGCTTGTGTTTTCATTTATTAGACTATTAGTGCGGAGTGCGATTCAAAATTGACATTTATTTTTATGTTGTTTGTTGCAAACTACGACCTGGCTTATACCGTCCTTATTCCGAACAAGGAGGAACTACTATGAGCAGATAGCTGTTGGTACACGGATGGCTCAATAACATCCTCAGGCTCTGATGGTAAAATATGAATAGGTGTGAGTCACAATATTCTTGCGAGTCGCAATGGAAGGCTCAATAGACTCACCACAAACCTAACCTAACCTAGTTTCATAATATCCTTAGTTACTATACCTCAACTTCAAATTTTCTGACACAAGTTCCATCACACGACAACTACCTCAACCCTACATCATTATTATTAATTTTTTTTTAATCGGTTATTTAACGCCGGTCTATTTCTGTAACTCAGGCTAATCACTGACGCCGGGAGCACTCTACCCCTAACCGGAAATTTTGCCGAATCCACTAGAGTTCCAACCAGTGGTAGGGATCTTTATTGAGCCCAACATCCATGGACTCGGGACCTCGGTTTTACGTCTCATCCGAAAGACGGTAATCTACATTGTACTTTGTGCTCAGTGGTATAATGCCTGCGAGCTGTGATATGCTACTCACCCTAGTAGTCTAACGTGTTTCGCTGCAGCCTGTACGGGCTCTACGACGGCTCCCCAGTGGTCACCCATCCAAGTACTAACCTTGCTCTACTCTGCTTGGCTGTAATTATCGCATCAGAGACGTTCCACTACAGAGCTGTTACTAATTCTTGCAAAATAATTCGCTTTAAAGCTATATACAGATACATTCAAACACAAACGGAACATAGGGATTTTAAGCATTGTATCAGAACTGCTTTTGAACTAGTCGACCAACATCCAGCTTCAAAAGATTAAAAACACGATTATTACAATCGTTTATTTGGACGTACAATTCCCACCACTCCGTATTCTCAACTGTGGGCGGTCCTTCATCAGCGTCAGACAGTCCACAGATCACCTACCTAAGACAGTCAGTAAACAGCAGTCGGTAGGTAGAGTACAATTTAAAGAATCTTATTTTGTTTTATTTGCGAATTTATTTTTATTTTGTTAGCCGTTATTGCCAAAAGAAATCAAAACATATTATCCTAACTCGAAACATTAATTGTTAAAGAGCATTTAACAATTAATTTTCGATTTTAACAACATAAAACATAAGCATATTGTTTCAATACGTAGCGACGTTTACTACCCCCATCAAATAATTATTCAATACTATATCGCAGTTCGCACATAACTAACAAATTTTGGAAGGAGAATGGGCGGGGTTTCATACATTGGTTCTGAATCCAGCTGTCCAGATCAATACTTGATATTCATTGAAGTGAACTTATAGAAATGTTTTGTTGGTGGACTATTTAGATCGGACAATACATTAAATCCCTATGTTCCGTTTGTGTTTGAATGTATCTGTATAAGGTGTAACATGTCTATCGACCTGTTTCGATTTTACAGAATAAATCCTTTTAATTAGCGCTCGTCGTCACTAACCACTTCCAATTATAGTTCTGTGATCCCAAACTCTTCAACCCTGACCGTTAGACAATTGACGTCTGCCAATGGACGCTTCCATTTTTTGCACAACGCCACGTGAAACACCCCTTTCTGTTATCGACCGCCTAAGGGGACAGATCATCTTTCGCTCTCTTTCATATCTTAAGTACCTATCTTATGAATTTTGCTGTGGTAAGTTCAAAATCATAATTTATAATTAATAAGCTTCTTCTAAAGTACTGTCTGATATAATTTTCGTATGCATTCTTTATTTTTTTACAGAGATAGACGAAATTAAATTCAACACGTGGTCATAAACTGTTCTTTTATACTAATATGGTAGTTTTAAGCCAAATATTCTTTTATAATTCACTGTTTTACTTTTATACAAACATTTTCAAGCTTTTTCAGTTGCGAAATAACTCTTTTAATTATAAAATAACATTTTTATAAATTACTATTAACCTACTATAAAATATTCTTTCGTAACGCCAGTGCCGGTTCCATATATTTCCTAAGCACGATATTTTTTCATATAACTAAATAAATAACTTTTTGCTATGATTAGTTTCTTTCGGATAATTAGTATATTTTTTTAATTTAGCCGATAATTGCTATTTTTACTGTTTTAACATGGAACATATATTGTTGGAAAGCTTTCAGCAAATTAAATAAATTTTTTGACTTTCAAATAACTGCCTTCCTTTTCTTTAACCTGAAATGCTGACCAACATAATGTGCCATTACATTCAAGTTCCTACATATCCCTGATCCACCTGTACTTCTAGGTAAGCACAGCCCCTAGGCTAGGATATAACCCAAGAATTTAACCCGAGGATATAACCCTAGGCTAGAATATAACGCCGAGGATATAAACCCAAGAATATAACCCTAGCCTAGGATACAACCCGAGGATATAAAGCCAAGGATAGAACCCCAAAATACCGCCCTAGAACACATCAGTTCAGATCAAGACCTGACTTCTTCTCCAGGAAACCACTTCATCTAAGCTAAGTACCTATAAAAGTACAAATTCCTGTATTAAATTCCGTTGTTCATTCCCTGTGGCAGAATAAATTTGTTTTAACTCGTATCTTTCATTTTTTTAAATCCTCAACTATAAAAGTTGAGGGAGATATCGCCCGGGGTGATTTTTAGTAACTTTTTTATTATTAACTTATTTAAATTTTACAAGGCGTTTCTACCTTTTCCGCCTTAGTTTTTTGTAGTTTTTATCGTTAAAAAGGTAGTGGCGCCCTCAACTTTTACAACCCTTCTGTTATCCTTGTGTGACATAAACTTGGGGTCGAATCACCCTTGAGAGGAGTCTCTAGCCGGAGCCCTTCGAGCTGGTGCCCTTTATGGGGTACAGACATTTACCGTTACAAATTGGCGCCCAACTAAAAGCAACATTTACCGTTACAAAGGAAACTAACTAAACATCTTTATTCAACAGGCTTCTTTACTGAATACATTGAAAAATTAACTTGAATTAGTTTTCTCTGATCGTAGAAACTTTTAATTTAACAAACGGCTGTAATTCTACATTAACTGTGAATAATGTTGCAGTTGAATTTAAATTTATTTAGAAACTGATATTTGATTATGTTCTAGAGCTCTTAGTATCCGTTTATAAGTCAGATCCGTTTGGTTAATTAATGAGAATATATTGAAATGGTATCAAATCAATAAAATAAGAATAATAACAAAAATTGGGAAATAATATAGTAGGAAAATTACCAGTCAATGATGATGAGACTTGAATCAATTGTGTTTATTCTTAAAAAGCTTACAATAAAACCGAATGCAAGAATTAAATCTTTATAAAATATCATTATTTATAGGAATTCATAAATGAGAAGGAAAGACTTACCTTAATGTTGATAAAAATCTAATAATTCTTTATACAATTATTTGAAATAACAAACAAATTGATTTCATAATTCTTCATTGAAATTATCTTGAATAATATTGTTTAATCCCAGAAATGTATAACCTACACCTGAAATCGAATTATTAGAAAACAAAATAATTTATCATGAAAATTTGAAAATATAGTTTGACAGAATTATAACCTAAATTATGGCTGAGTTGTCACTGTCAAGATGACATCAACATCAATGAATATTAATGTGTTTGAAAAGACAGAACGATTAGCCAGAATCAAAGAATTTCAATATCAGAAATTGTTGTTTGAAAATAAATAATGCTGTGTTGTGATTGGAAGATTATTATAGAGTTTAAAATTATAAAAAAGGTTCATAATAATAAAAATTACACTGAGTTTATTTAAGACAAGTAATAGTATAGATTCATTGGACAATTTTTAAAAGATTACATGAATCCAAATTAAATTATTGATTGAAGAAAATTTTGTATCACATGTTAACTCATATTATCAGGGATTTTTCTTAAAAAGGACAATTTAAAGGTTTAAATTTGTGAATTTATTAATGGTATAAAGAGTAAGAAGAAATATATTAGTGAAAGGACAGATATTAAGGACTATAAGAGACATTCAATAAGAAATTTAAGAATTTTAACTAGTAAGAAGAAAAAAATCAAGTTATAAGAAAAAAATTAACTTAGCAACGAGGATGATTGATTTTGAAAGAAGGAGTTAGGGACGCCGAATTTTAAAAGTGGCAGTAAAAAAGTATTTGAGAATTGAAAAAAGTATAAAAACTAAAGAAAAAGAGTTAGAAAGTAAAGGTTAGTGCATTAAAAAGTTAACGCATACCTGTAAGAAGATGTAAAGTTTGTCCTGTGTTCCAGGAGAATTTGAATTCTCATTATTTCAGTCTACATTGCAATCCTGAAAATTGAAAAACCTTCATCGATTCAGTACTCCGAATATAATGTAAGGTTAGTGATATTTATTGGTACCAATAAAAGTAATAGAGTCAGAATTTAATCATATGTACATCTATAAAAAATTTTAAATCATTAACAAGCTTTATTTTAATTGAATTCTAAATTATAACTTACCTCGAAATCGAAATAACTATTTTATTTTAGGTTAAGTTTGTTTCTGTGTTCTCATTGTTTTTTTCTTTGTCACGTCATTGGTTGAAGTGGAATTAATATTCATGTAATTTTTCATTTAAATGCACTCATAATATTATTATTAAATTCTTTAATTGAGATCCATTGCATTTTATTTTATCTAAATAGTGAAACTTTCATTTTGTTCAGACAGACCATTAAATCACTTCAAACTAAACTGTTTGCAACTCACAACACAGATCATAGATATTAAAATTTTAAAAACACGTGGTCAGGTCAAGATAGTAAGAAATGCTTTCCATGGGAGTAACAAAATTTCTTTTCTAATAACATTTAATATGAAAAAATAAACTAATTTTTCTCCGATTGACATTAAACGTCAGTTTTAGTGACATTTATCGACCATAGAAGTAACTCTTTTACTTCCTAGGTAGTAAAAATGATTTTTAATGCCTAGGCAACAAAAAATCTCTTTTTCTTCTTTTTTTTTGAAATCTCACAGACTTTACTTAGCAACGGCAATGATAATGTAATTTTAGCAGGCCCATGGAATCAAACAATCACTTCCACGTCACACATACATAGGCTAACTTCACTGTGCTATCTTTCGGTAGATATTATTATGTATACAATTTAAGGTCTGATCGATAATAATAATTAAAAGATACGATTTAATTATTACCTATAGCATACGATTAGAAAAAATAGTACAAATTATGAGTTACAAAAAAGTTTTCATTTTAATTTGATTTTTCTAAACACACTGTACAAACAATCGGAGAAAAAATTATGTTTCACACGACAGAGAATCAGATTTACTGCCTTGGTTAGTTTCATTGCCTCGGCTTCGCCTCGACAATGAAATGCTAGCCGCGGCAGTAAATCTAATATACAAATAAATAATTAAATAATAATAATCATAACAATATATTTGAATAATATTGCAAAGAAAAACATTTTCTCACGGATGAGGCAACACAAATTTCAGCATTTAAAAAATTATATTGTACTTAGCTAAAACACTCTACTAAGCGATTTGCTTCTCCACGATATCGACTTTTTCTGATTTATTCGGCCAATTTGAACATAAATTTAACAAATAATAATTCGAACTAGAGATTGTTATCGCAGTTTTTATAAAAAACTTCACACATTATTTTTTGTGGTATTTTTTCAACTATGCCTAACAGTTCAAATGCATTATTTCAAATATTTAAAATGGACGTGAAACTCTCCTATATCATAGAAATAGAATTCCTTCTTGAATGGGAAATAATGACCCAAATTCTGACTTGGATAACACGATTTGTACTTCGAATCGCAATATCCGATTTCAATTAATTACAGAATTCCATCAACGGTCGTGCAGAATATGCTATGCGGTATTAGGTTTATCTCTCCTGGCCCTTATATACAGGGTGTCCCA
Organism: Lochmaea crataegi; assembly: GCA_947563755.1. NCBI lineage: Eukaryota > Metazoa > Arthropoda > Insecta > Coleoptera > Chrysomelidae > Lochmaea > Lochmaea crataegi. Next base: position 27,311,989 of record OX387432.1, read on the forward strand.
GAATTTTTTAGACAGGCTATAACTCTAAAACGGCTGAAGATAACTTCATGAAATTTGGTATGCAGCAATTGGACGGATTTTACAATATTGCGAATCCCTCATGACGTCAGCGAAATCATCAGCGTAGCTATGACGTCATGTCATTATAAAATATCAAATGCAAAGGTAGTCGTGTGACTGCTCATATTAAAGGTCTTTTTATTCTGAATTCAACCATGTAATACACTTGGTATGTTAAAATTTATTAGTTGTGTATTTTCGATCAAAAGGAGTTTAACAAAATAAATAAAAAAGTTTAACAAACAAATTTAATCACATGAAAATCAAGGCAATAATACCATTATTCTACAATTAATTTTCAATAATGTGCTCAAAATGCCCCCCTTCCGCTTCAACACAAGCCTCAAACCTTCTCAATAGTTCACGCGTACATGCCGCTCTTATCATTTCTGGAGTAACAGCTCTACATGCTTCTTTTATTTTATTTTTTAAATCATCAACATCGCGTGGTGGATTTGAGTATACAATATCTTTTAAATAACCCCAAATAAAAAAATCGAGGGGTGTTAGGTCTGGTGATCGCGCTGGCCATAGACATGGTCCTGCATTACCGATCCAGAAAGAAGGAAATCTATTATTTAAAAACTGCGTTACCCTACCATAATTATGTGGAGCAGCACCATCTTGTTGCCACATCATTTCTATTCTTTCATTTAATGGAATATCCTCCAATAAATCTGGTAACTCATTTTGCAGAAACATCAAGTTTCTTCCTTTTGATCGAAAATACACAACTAATAAATTTTAACATACTAAGTGTATTACATGGTTGAATTCAGAATAAAAAGACCTTTAATATGAGCAGTCACACGACCACCTTTGCATTTGATATTTTATAATGACATGACGTCATAGCTACGCTGATGATTTCGCTGACGTCATGAGGGATTCGCAATATTGTAAAATCCGTCCAATTGCTGCATACCAAATTTTATGAAGTTATCTTCAGCCGTTTTAGAGTTATAGCCTGTCTAAAAAATTCTGGGACACCCTGTATATTACATCACATATCCAGAATTCTCTTGGTATATTTCCAGATACAGCGATTTTAAATTTCTCAGTTCTTCGCATATTTTACTTATTTCTAATACTCTTAATCTAATTGGTGTTTATATGTAGATATTTTCAAATTTTTGATAAATTGAATTAAGTAATCTGCCATTTATAAATTTTGACAATTTGTTATGCCGCTAGGCTTACAGGTAGCGATAATTTTTGTTATTCGGTTATTTAACGTCGGTCTATTTCTGCATCTGAGGCTAATCACCGACGCCGGGAGCACTCTATCTAACCCGAAATTTTGCCGAATCCACTACTGTTCCAACCAGTGGTAGGGATCTTTATCGAGCCCAACGACCATGGACTCGGGACCTCGGTTTTTACGTCTCATCCGAAAGACGGCATATCTACATTATACCTCATTGGTATAGTGCCTGCGAGCTATGATATGCTACTCACCCTAGTAGTCTAAAGTGCACCCTAGTAGTCTAAAGTGTTTCGCTGCAGGCTGTACGGGCTCTACGACGGTGTTTGCCTAGTGGTCACCCATCCAAGTACTAACCTCGCTCGACTCTGCTTGGCTGTAGTTATAGCATCAGAGGCGTTCCACTACAGAGCTGGGTCGACACCCACAGGTAGCGATAATATTAAGTTAATTGTTACTCCAAGAACAAAGTTGATTGGTTGACAGTATTCATGAATGCTTCAGATCGCCACGCATAGGTAACTCGAATTTGTAATATTATGAAAATAGTTCCCTTTTTGGACTATTTTTAGAGTATATTTCCCATGCTAAAGAAGAAAGCAAAAATGCAGGAAATCTAAAAAACTTAAAGATACTGTAATGGTTGATTATTTCCTACAATCGCCTAATGTCGGATGTACGTATTTAAATCTACAATATAAGAAACAGAATATAGGAATTATGGATAACTATTCTATTTTCCCCCTAGCGTGCTTTTCGTGATTCTCACATGAACAATGCCAGTTACTTCAAAAGCAGTAAGATCTTTACCACAAACACCACAGGTAGCCAATACTAGTGATCTACTTATCGTTGATTAATTAGTACGGTACCATCAGTCAGAGGATTCGAGTCCTCGGCACCTCAGCCTTCAGGCTTTTTGTGCTCTTGGTTGTACCGTTTATGTGAAGAGACTAGTTGTCCTAGCAGTTTTTTCACTAGCAAATCCTCCCTTGGCCTTCCTAAATGGTCATAGGAGTTTATATCTCCAATGGGTCAGTGCTTCACATTCGAAGATAATGTGTGAGACCGTTTCCTCCTCTTAAATGCACAGCACAGGTTGATCCCTGTATATTCCAATTGTATGCATGTGTTTCCTTAGGGTACACTAACTGGTGAGTAATCCCTCCACTTTCTTTATTTGGCCCCTGCCTAGGTTTAATATTTCGTTAGTCAGCGACTTCGAGGGCTTTTTGACCAGAAGTGTGCTTTGGAACATTATGCACAGACAGGAAAGCCTCTGAAGTTTTGATAGCTTCTTTCAGGTTTCATTTAAGGTTACTAGATTAAGGCTTCATATAACCATGGATCTCACCACAGTTGTGTACAGCCAGGGTATGATATTTTCAGTAGTACCATATTTTTTCCCCATGCTTCTAATGTATTTTTTTTATTTTCAACTGTAAAGGCTTTTGTTGATATTATAAACTCTCAACTTTATACGTATATTATATCTATTACATATTTACATCAGTTGGTGCCCCCTGTTATAGGGGGCACCTCGTATATTTCCAAATTTAACCCTTTATCAAAAGTTCAATCACAGTTTTGCTACAAAAGAATCGACTTACAGCTCAGAAAAATAATAAAAAACGAATGAGTGGTTCAAGAGATAACCATTTTTGAAAATGTGTAAAATGTTTGGAGTTGAACTTCTCCAAAAAGAGGAAGGGACTATTCCTTTCCCCTTTTTAAAAGATTGGGTACGTAAGCTAGAAGGTGAGAAACAGCAGGCGTTCTAGATCCAGAGTGTCTGCTATTAGGCCGAACGCGAAAATATGGCGCGTCTGCTCTTACTGAATATGCTTCACGGTGTCTTTCTAGGAACAGCATTGCTAAACAAAACGCAATAGTGATATGTCAAGCGGCAATTCAAATTAATTAAATAATGTTGCGAGTTCACCAACTCAAAGCCGGCACTGTCCCTCGAGTGAAAATTTTGGTGGCTGCGCCCCCTTCGAGAACTTTCGAGTAAAACGCTTTGTTTGTGCATAGGACGAGCGCGGAAGGTACTGGAGTTTTTTCGAGAGTTGACAAGGACTATATATACGCGGGTTTTTGAGTGCGTGAACAATTAGTGAAACGAAGAGAAAGAGTTAGTTCACAGACAGTTTATAGAAGTTCTTAGTAATCCGACAATGAATGAAATAGTGAAGATAAATAATGTAATATTTAAGTGGTAAAAATAAATTAGAACTATTATACCGAGTGTAAATGAACTACATTAAGTAAAGTGTTTATATAAATTAAGTTTAATACAGAGTGTGTTTCTTTAAATAAATAAATAGTAATTAGCCATAGTAGTGTGTATAATTTTATCCCACAAGTAAAAACTATTCAAATAAATAACAAAAACATTATAATAATATAAATTTCATGTCAATTATAATTTTGCTTCTCAAATCAGATGGATTACCCTGTTATTTGCGAAAAGAATAGACGCCACTGCAATATAAGTGAATTTTATATTCAAGAAAAGTGACTAAATTAAATTTTGGAGTCCTACCGATTTAACTGGAAATCAATCTAAGCATTTTTCCAACATCGAATTTCACGAATCAAATTTAAGTGGAAATCAATCTGTCGGAGCGTTTTTTAACATCGAATTTCACGAATCAAAATTTCGTAACTTATATTAACATTCTTTAGAACAAGAAAAGTGGTTGGAAAAGTGAAGAAAGCAATTTTCTCGTTCACGATTCATCACGGTCACTAGATTTGAAATCGAGAGAGCCGCGTGGGATTGAATTGCATTACTACCAGCAAAGTGTCTGTAAACCTATTTAACTGATAACATTTTAAATAGAGGTCAACAATAATTTTTATCTGTTCCTCCAAGTGAAGAGAAACTTTGAATTTAAATTAAAAAGACGAACATGTATAATGTTTGGTTTGTTCAAATATAATTTACTTGATGGACGCCAATTTGTAATTCTCTTCCCTTTCAAAATGACTTAATGAACTAGATATCCCACAGCGAAATATGTTACCTTAATTAGAATGTTATTTGTAATAAGTACTCGTTGGATGAAGATATGCTTGATAATATGAAGATATAGTTTGGGCGCCAGCTTGTTTACGATTCAGTCTCTATGAACAAGTAAATAGAGCTTTAACAAATAAGTAAAATCTCTTAATAGAAAACAGCTAAGGGGGATTTTTTTTGTCCGTTATTAAGAGGTTTAACAATTTTAATATAACGGAAGTTCGATTAACGCCTTGCCAAAATTCCTTAAATCGGTTCAGTAATATAAACCTTTAAAATCTTTGAGTTTTGAGATACACGGTGTCAAAATTGAAAAATAAAAATATTATTTATAGTAAATTCAAAAATTTAAAATTAATAAAAACGATCGGAAGTTTTATTTATCCTTTCTGTACACATTTTTAGCAATAAGCATTTTCACTCATAGATAAGAATAAAAAACTGGGTAAAAAATCTGCTTCATATTCCTTAGTTTGATTTCGAAAACTTGGTGTACACAATTTATCAAAATCTCTGATATTTTTGTGTAAGCGTTCACATTGTAAATTACAAAAAATAATGTTTCTAGATCCCTTAAATTATCAGATGCTTCACTAAGGCTGGAAATTTTTGGAGCTTGTTCGTCACTTATTTCTTCAATATCAGATTGTTCATCACTGTTCGCCACGAAGTCCTCAACACATTTAGAAATGGAAAAATCGGAATCTTCAGTGGTTAGTGCTTCATCTATAGAATAATATTTGTTGAAATCCAAACCCATTTCAGTTGGTATTTAAGTTGATAGGTCTGTAAAATTATTTTCAAATTCTTCTTGGACATCGTCAGTTGTGGTTTCAGCTTTTTTAAATCCAGCCTTTGAAAAACAGTTTACTATTGTTTTTGCCCTTACTTTTCTCCAAGCTGCTACTATCCATATCAGAACATTTCCAGCTGTTATGCTTTTTTTATTTTCTCCAGAGATGGCTCGGATTCCATAAGCATGAGTAATCTTTTGACTAAAAATCTTACCATATAATTTTAAAATTTTGAAAATTCCCTGATCTAGAGGCTGGCTTGCACATGTAGTATTCAGCGGTAAAGAAATCAGTTTAATATTTCTAAGGACTATATTGTTAGGAGGGAAAGTTGCATTATCTAAAAACAACAGTCTCTTTTGTTTTTTCCATTTTCTTGTCAAACTCGTTATGATTTCGTTCATCCAAGCTTTTTTACAAGACGTCATTCCAGAGGCAACTATTGATATGTTCTCCTTTGAAACATCTCGGATTTTTTGCTTTACCTATTACTAAAGGTTCTTCTTTTTCACCAGCCATATTAGTTCAAAAATTGTTAATCGGTCTTTAGCAGCATTTCCTCCAGCACAGTTGTCGTTTTTAGATCAAATGTTTTTGTAGTAATGCTCTATAAAATAATCCCGTTTCGTCAGTATTGTAAACATCTTCTGCAGAATAGTCTTCCAAGATTTTATTTAATTTGATTTTCCAGTTTTCAACCTCTTGTAAATTGATATGTGCAGACTCACCACAAACAGACAGACTTAAACGTTATACTGTGTCTCTTCCAAAATTTTCCAACCATCCATTTGATGCTTTGAATGTGTCACATTTTAATTCTTTTGCAGCTTCTAGTGCATTTTCTTTAATTAATGGCCCAGACAAAGGAATCTTTTTATTTCGTACTTTGGAAAATCACTCAAAAACAATCTGATCCACAGCAAGGCACTCAGAGGATTCGTGGAAAAACCAAACCCACCCTATCTTAAGCTCGAAACAAGAAACCAGTCAACCAGAAACATTTTTATACTTGACTTTTTGCAAAAATATATAAGGGTATCAGTTCACGTAGGTAAATTACAAATTCTAAACTTTCCTTGAAATGGAGGTAATTTTTAAAGAAATAATATCTTTTGGTAACTAATTTGTATGTCCGCGTCCGTTATATATGTTAGAAAGAAATATTCAAGATCGCCAGATTTGTTTATGTGATCTCTCTGTATGACGTTTTTTGTTTTTAGTTGTCGTAGTTGTCTGTCAAGTTTTGACAATAAAATATAATTTTTAGCAGTTTACCTTTCCGAATAGTATTTTATTAGTAAAATTAGACTGTTCTTCCATTTAAAACCATTAGGTTATGGGCCCAGGAGTTGTTTAAGACAGTATGTGTAAAAAGTGAAGCGGAAACATAAGGCTGCAGTAAAAACATACAGTAATGGAATCGTCCTCTGACAATTCAAGATTTGGAATTGCCAAATTGAATAACGGTAATTATCAACCATGGAAATTCAAAATGATGATGATGTTAATCAGAGAGGGAACATGGAAGGTTGTGGACAAACCAAAACCAGAGACTCCAGATGAAAATTGGTCAAGTTTGGATGAGAAAGCACAGAGTTCTATATCCTTATCAGTAGAAAATAACCAAATAATCCACATCTGCAATTGTTCATCAGCTAAGGATATGTGGGATATTCTACAAAAGGTTCACGAAAGAGCGAATTTATCCAATAAGCTTTATTTACTGAGAAAATAATACCAAGCCAAACTTGAACCTGGACAAAATATGTCGGAATACATAAGAACAACTCTGGAAATGGTCGAAATGTTAAGAGGTATCGGTGAAGAGATAAAAGACTTTCACGTAGCAGCACTTTTATTGGGTGGTCTCCCAGAAAAATTCGAAACTTTAGTTACAGCACTAGATGCTAGATCCGACGGTGAACTCACTCTAGAATATGTGAAAGGAAAATTAATGGATGAGTTCAATAGAAAGCAAGGAAACGAAAGTGAAAAAGGTAGAGAAACTGCATTGAAGACATATAACAAGCAGAAGAAAGAGAGGAAAAAATCTAGTTTAGTGAACCAACGCGGATTTTGATGAAATATTTTTTTTTAATTAATTCGAGGTCGCTGAACACGAAAATGAAAAAAGAAATCGGCGGTCTCTCACCAAAAACCAGTTATGAATTTTTGAAGATGAGGTCAGATCAGCACTGCACTGGTTTTAATGTCATATTATAACTGCTTTAAAATGATGCATTATAACATGTACACAATATTAAATACACTATAATTACTTTTTAAGATATTCCTCTCACACACACATTTAAAAAACACTGATATTGATATTCATTTCTTGTAAATTCTTTTTTTAATTCCACAATTATTATATATTTTGACATTTTCATGTTACATGACTGACATAAGTTTTGGTCTGTTTCTTCTTAGTCGTACAACTTGTACCTAATAGCATATTCAGCCATAAGAGATATTTAGCCACTTGAATTAGTTGCTGAATATTTTCGATTTCATGATCATGACCATATCGTGACATAGAAGATATAAACAAGATGAACATCATGAACATACACCTATTTTTCCGATAGCTAGCGCCGTATTACAGCTGAAACATTTTTTTTTAATTTTGAGAGATGTTGATTTTAGGAAGATGGTTAGTTTTGAGATAAGTTTGGTTGATATTTATCATTTATTTGAATCTGATCATTGAGGATGCTGAACAATTTTTTTTCTCTAAATTGCACTCATCAATTAATTCTTTAAAAAAATCACCTCCTCAGTTGTTCGGCCTCTATAAACACTGCTGACAACGAAAATAGTTGCTGCAGGTGTAATTCCAAATCAAATTTTGAACATACTGCTAATATTATAAGACTTTGGTTATCAAAAGCTGATTCCCCTTTTTATAAAATTTGAAAACTCTACTAATATCGCTTCCCGACCAACTAACACAGATCAAGTGGAATCGCAATCGCTTCTTATCATCTTGATACATTTATTAGATTGGATTTCCGTTTGAAATAATGAAATAGATTGATTATCGCGAGCGAAGCGAGCGCGCCGGATCGACGTTTCGCAATTCGCGCGCGCAAATTGCGAAACGTCGATCCGGCGCGCCTTTTTCACAGTAAGTTGATAGCTGTTCATTCAATTTTTCCATAACTGATTTCAGTTAAACGAAAGTTGAGCCAAATACAGCGCCAGCTATCGGAAAAATAGGTGTATGTTCATGATGTTCATCTTGTTTATATCTTCTATGTCGCGATCATGAAATCGAAAATATTCAGCAACTAATCAAAGTGGCTAAATATCTAATGGCTGAATATGCTATTAGGTACAAGTTGTGCGACTAAGAGGAAACAGACCAAAACTTATATGTCAGTCATGTTACATGAAAATGTCAAAAGATATAATAATTGTGGAATTAAAAAACGAATTTGCAAGAAATGAATATCAATATCAGTGTTTTTTAAATGTGTGTGTGAGAGGAATATCGTAAAAAGTAATTATAGTGTAATTAACATTGTGTAGACGTTATAATGCATCATTTAAATTAGTTATTATATGACAATAAAACCAGTGCAGTGCTGATCTGAACTCATCTTCAAAAATTCATAACTCGTTTTTGGTAAGAGAGCGCCGATTTCTTTTTTCATTTTCGTGTTCAGCGACCTCGAATTAATTTAAAAAAAAAATTTCATCAAAATCCGCGTTGGTTCACTAAACTAGACTTTTACCGAATTCTGTTTTTGTGAAAGTAACCGGAATTCGAACGAATGGTACATCGATTCTGGAGCTTTTAATCATATGACAAGCAACACAATTTTCTTCGTTAACCTCCGATGTGCCGATGGAAATGAAATTTTTGTTGCGAATGGTCAAGAAATGGTATCTTCAGGAATTGGAGATGGATACCTTAAATGTCAAGTCGATGAAACATGTCAAAATGTTCATGTCACAGACGTTTTATATGTACCTTAATTACGAAGTAACCTATTATCAGTGAAGAGACTAACAGAAAAAGGATTCAACGTCGTTTTTGATCAACAACGTTGTTCAGTAAAAATGGGCGAGGAAATCATTGCTATGGGAATAATTGAGAATGGTATTTACAGATTATGTTTGAAGTCAGATGAGCGAGCAAATATAACAACACAAAGTCGGCATGAAAATTGTATTCACGCATGGCATAAACGACTAGGTCATAAAAATCCATTCGATATCAAAAGACTTGTGTCACATGATCTAGCCTCAGGAATAAAAATCGAAAGCTGCAATGAAATTATAAATTGTGTGAGTTGCGTAAAAGGAAAACTAACAATGAAACCATTTCTGAAGAATTGTGACAAACGATCAAATCAATGTCTAGAATTGTGGTCCGATGAAAACAGAAACCCCAGGAAAGAAACGCTATTTTTGGACATTTATTGATGACCACTCCCGTTATACCATATTTATTGGTTCCTACATTCCAAAGATGAAGTATTTCAGAAATTTGAAGAATTCGTCGCTTTTGTTGGAAATAAATTCGGAGAGTTACCCAGAATGTTCAGATTTGATTATGGAGGAGAGTATTGTGGATCAGCAGTTCAAGGTTTTCTGAAGAAGAAAGGTATTTCCTTTCGAACTACAGTTCCGTATTCGCCCGAACAAAATGGCATAACAGAACGTAAAAATCGAACCTTATGCGAAGCATAAGTATGTTGTTTGATGCAGGATTGCCGAATAAATATTGGGGTGAAGCAGTTGCCACAGCGAATTATCTTCAAAATCTCCTTCCTACAAAAGCTATCGAATGTACTCCATATGAATTGTGGAATTCAGAAAAACCAAGATTGGATCATCTCAGAGCTTTTGGTAGTGTGGCCTATACCTATGTTTCTAAAGGAACAAGAACAAAATGGGATGCTCGAGCACAAGCAGGGATTTTGGTAGGATATAATGAAACTTCCAATGGTTATAGAGTTTTAAATCCAGAAACCAATAAAATAACAATAAGTAGAACTGTAAAATTCTTCGAAGATAAAAACTACACTGATATGAAATCTGAATCTATCAAAATCTTGGATGAAAACAGTGAAATAGTTTTTGTAAAAGAAGATGAAGAAAGTATCGAGGAAAAGGTTATTGCCGTAAATAATACTAATATTGAAAGTGAAGGGACACGTTTGGATGATGAAGGGTTGGAGTATTTAAGACGATCTTCAAGAAATAATAAGGGGAAACCTCCTGAGAAACTGTCCTACTTTACTTCAAGTGAATCAAATGATAATCCTGAGGCTTGGAACGAAATAATGGAATTACCAGAAAATGAAAAATTGAAATGGATAAATGCTATAGAAGATGAAATGGAATCATTCAGGAATCATGGACGCTGACCAAGCTACCTCCGAAAAAAAGAGTTATAAAATGTAAGTGGATTTATAAGACAAAAATCAATTCAAATGGTGAAATAATGAAATATAAAGCTCGTTCAGTCGCAAAAGGTTACACACAAAAATATGGGGAGGACTATGATAGTATCTTCGCTCCGGTGATGAGACAAACGACTTTTCGAATACTGTTGTCAATAGCAGCTGTTCGTAAATTAAAAATCAGGCATTATGATATAAAAACCGCATATTTGAATGGTCTGTTGAATGAAGAGATTTATATGTCTCAACCAGAAGGTTATATAAATGAAAATGATTCCCATCTTGTATATAAACTCCACAAGGCAGTATGGGGTTTGAAGCATTCCGCGAAAGCATGGAATGATACTATGAGCAGAAAACTTTTGAAATGTGGATTTGAACAGAGTAAAAATGATCAGTGCCTCTATATGAAAATGAAGAAAGGGACTATACTATATGTATTGTTATATGTTGATGATTTGTGTATATGTCATGAAAATGATGAAGTGATACAATGGATTGGAGATAAACTCAATGAGAGTTTCGAAACGGACAACTTAGGAAATATTTCATCATTTTTGGGGATCAGGGTTCAAAGAACTGAAGATGGAACCTTTCTACTGGATCAAAAATCAAAAATTGATATCTTTCTCAAAGAAAATGGATTGGAAAATGCCTCATGTGTAGACTCTAATGGATACAGAGTACCCCAAATTCGATACAAATTCCTCCTTACTACCCAATAATGACAAATATAGAAAAGCAGTGGGTGCACTGCTATATCTTTCAACTACAACCCGTCCGGATATATCTCTTGGTGTGTGATATTTGTGCAGGCGAATAAGTCAGCCAAGTCAGAAGGATTGGGATGCAGTCAAGAGAGTGCTAAAATACCTGAAAGGTACAAGTAAAGATAAACTGAAATTTAGTTCGAATACTGAATTGACTCTGAACGGATATATTGATTCCGATTGGGCAGGCGATGTCTCTGATAGGAAATCTACAGCCGGTGTTATATTATTTCTTGGGAATAATCCTATATTATGGGTTAGCAAGAATTAATATTCAGTAGCCCTATCATCTATAGAGGCTGAATATATATCAGAGGCCTTGGCAAGCCAGGAAGTAGTTTGATCAAGAAGACTTTTAGAAGATTTCGGAATACCTTGTGAAAATGCAACTGTCCTTTATGAAGACAATCAAGGTTGTATCAATCTAGCAACCAATGAAAAGTCTAGTTGCGGAACAAAACATATCGATGTCAGATTCCATCATCTACGTGATTTAGTTGACAGTGATATAATTCAATTCATCTATTGTGAAACTTCAAATATGATTGCTGATGCTTTCACAAAGCCTCCCCCCAAAGAAAAATTTCAACGTCTCAAAACATCAATGGGACTCATCGAAGAATAATCTGTCGAGTGGGGGTGTTAGAAAGAAATATTCAAGATCGCCAGATTTGTTTATGTGATCTCTCTGTATGATGTTTTTTTGTTTTTTGTTTTTAGTTGTCGTAGTTGTCTGTCAAGTTTTGTCAATAAAATATAATTTTTTGCAGTTTACGTTTCCGAATAGTATTTTATTAGTAAAATTAGACTGTTCTTCCATTTAAAACCATTAATATAAAGGGTCCGCTATTGACAGAGTCGTTTATACACAAATGGTCACTGCAGCATTCCGGGCAGGTGTCCGCTATATAGAGGTGTCCAAAAATAGAGGTTTTACTGCAGTTATATTGACAAGAGGTCGTAAGTCAAAATAAGTTGTTGTCCTAGTTAGTAACATATGCTTTCGGGATTCATCTATTCTCTTTAATGATGGTTGGTTGAAGGACTTAAAAATACAACCAATCAGGGTGTCAGTTGTTTAATTTGTAGAGTCGTGCTCTGTGTTAAACTTACACTCAATCAACTAATTGAGGCACCCATAAAAAACAGGATCTATCTAGTACTTCAAACTAGTCAATTATTTTTAATTGTATTCAGAAAGGTTAAAAACAATATTGATCTAAAATAAACCGGCGACATATTAATTTTATTCATACTGTAGGTTTCACGAATTTTGTCGCTAAATTGTACACAAATCGTATTTCTTCTTCATCGTTTAACTTGAGTCAGCTTCACGCTAGAATTCGCTCTCGCGAACGTATGTACGGACAACATAATATCCTCCGTAGGTATCTACTAATGCTTCTATTGTAGATCGTTGTTATCCCAACCGGAACATTATCTAAATACAAGTTCTGAATGTCTACGAAGTAATGCTTTATATCAGCTTTTCGACTGAAAACAAAACACTTAAAGGAGTTCTTTTGTGTGACTTAAGTGCTTACTAACTTTGCAAACAACAGGGTGTTGTTCTATTTTACCCAATTTTATTTAGAAGTATTTTCTATATTTGTATTTGAAAAACAGTAAATCATAAAAAAATCGACTCTAAAAGCAATGCAAGAGCAATGTTGGGTATGCCGAACAATGTAAATTTAATTTTAAATTGATTAACCTTACGGAATTGGGCCAGAGTAGAAGCGATTTGGATGGGTGACTTCAACAGTAAATGATTGTGGTTCACATGTTGTGATGAAAGTATTATACAGGCTGTTTCACGACGAGCTTACACTATCTAGACTATTGGAGACTACTCACATACCATTTCTATAAAAATTAGCATAGATTGAGAATAAGTTATGGTGAATTTATGGAAAATATTTTGACATACATGTCACTTCTGGTTATACCGAAAGTGAACGACAACTTTGTTATTTTAAATTTAACACCCTGTATATTATCAACTTTTCGGATTCTACATTAAATATTAATGTCACTTTTTGTAGAATACCCTGTATCTAAAATTTATACTTATCGAGATATTAACTTTTTTAATAAAAAATTGACAGGTGCAGACCTTCATATTGAAAATTGTGTGTGAACATCCCCAATACCAAATAAAAAACATCTTGTCGAGTTGATTAGTAGGACGATCAAGGTAATTATTTGGTGACATGTCAATAACTTACTTTTTGTATACAGGGTACGTAAAAAAGTGATAAAAAGTTCAACTTCACAAATGTCAAATATCTCAATTTTTTTAAATGAAACATCGATATTTTAATTCTTTTACTCAATTCTACGGACGAAAATAAGGGCAGTTTACGTTCACTATTAAGCGTTTTTGAGATATTAACATGTATTTAAAAATATTAATTATTTCAGTTTTATTGTTGCGTAGGCGTAGGTCTCTTTTATTTTAGCAGACTGTGTATTTACCTGTCATAATTAATTAGTGTTAATAGTTATTATTTGAAGCCAATCTCATCGTACAGTGATAGAAATGGCTCGTTTGGAATTAAACAATGAAAGTTATCTAAATTTACTTTCAATACTTTGTGAATATCCAGATCGACCCCGACCCAGCCGTCACACAGTCAAGAGAATATTCAAGCAAAAGTTAAGAAAGTGAATCCTGATAATAATAATAATGATAATAAAATTGAAATTTTAGTTATTTTTGCCGTATTGTGTTGAGAAAAAAGGTAATAGTTTATAAAAAAATTCAAGATAGTGATCTTATTATATCATAGTGTGAGATTGATTTTCTATATAAAATAGAAGAAGACTTGACTTGTAACTTTACTAAAAAATAAAAAAAGTGACGTGTAATAAAACCATATATGTCAGAAAGCAAATCTGTGTATTCTGTATAAAAATAAAATAAAAAATTTAAAATCAAATAACTAAAAAAACCAAGAGGTTATGGGCCCAGGACATTGCCAATAAATAATAAAGTGGAACTGGGTATAAAATAAAAAACTGAGTGAAAATGAAGCACGAATAATCTAAATAACAACAACAAAAATGGGAAATGAAACAGACGATATTGGAAATATTAAAGAACTGATAAACACTGAATCTTTTAAAATGTGGAACATCTGTGTATTTTTAAGCTAGCGGATTATATGCAATAATGAATAGTGAATAATGAAGAAAGGTTTGAAAGGTTGACTGAAGAAAAAGAAAAAAAGAGTTGGATACAAAGAGACGCAAAAGCTCAAAAAATAATAGTTTCTACTGTTGACAAAAAGGTTTTGGTGCATATAATGAACTGTACTACCGCTGCAGATATGTATAAAAAACTCAAGGATTTGTTTCAAAAAGACAGTGAAGATCAAAAATGCAGATTGTTAGAAGATTTTTTTTTGCTTTAGATATGAAAGGGGTAGCGACATATCGACACATGTGAGTAAGCTACAGAATTTAGCATATGGACTTAAATCATTAAAGCAAGACGTTACAGATGAAATGTTGATTTCAAAAATATTAAGCACTTTACCTGAAAGATTTAGATTTTTTAAGACTGCTTGAGAATCAACCCCTCGTGCCGAAAAACCCTTAGAAAATCTCATTTCAAGATTATTAGCAGAAGAAAATGCAAAGAAAAAGAAAAATTTGTTGCATTCCAGTGTTCTAGCGTGGAAAAATTATGCCATATTTGTAAGAAACCCAATCACATAGCTCGATTTTGCAAATATAGAAATAACAATTACAATGAAAATGAAAGACAACAGAACCAAAATAAAAATGAAAATCGTTATAACAATCAAAACCGTCAAAACACAACAACTTTTAAAAGATGTAGTATTTATAAGAAAACTAACCACACAGAAAACAGTTGTTTTTACAGAGACAAGCCAAGCACAAGTAGTGAAAATAAAACTGAACAGAACAAAAATAAAAAAGTGTCTTTTTTGACAGAAAATAAAATTTTGATGAAACCGAAAAGAATCTTTTTATATTTGATTCAGGAAGTACAGCTCACATGGTGAATGCCATAGAATTGTTTGAAACTTTATCAGAACAACAAACAGGCATATGCGTAGCAAAAAAAGGTACTCAGATTACTGCAGAAGGAATTCGAACAATTGATACAAAAGAATGTATTCTGAATGAGGTACTATATTTATTTACTTAATTACAGTTACCTGTCGCTGATATCGCACTCTTAGCATTTCCTTTACTGAGGCTAATGTATTGGTGTGGTATCAACGTAGTCTCTAGTCCAGGATTATGCTCTCAGAGCTTCTGGACGAATGGCATCTACCTTGTGCTGATGAAGCGCAAATGCGCCAAAACCAGTCCACAAGTGATGTTATTTCTTCTAATCGCAAACCAGAATGGTTGGTTCTATCTTAACAGATATACCAACCCCATTTACTTTAGAAGTGTAATTCAATGTCTGTCGGGGCATATAGCCCGAGAAGTAGTTGTTGCTTCTTAGTGGACGGTCTGCTCTTTGGAAATTTATTTTTCTGATTTTGTAAAGCGTTTAATAGTATTGAACTATTATTTTTTGACGTCTACTATATTTATGTACCAGAACTTAGCAAAAATTTAATATCAGTAGAGGATATTACACAAAATGATGGGAAAGTGATATTTGAGGAAAATAAAGTATATGTGACGAAAGAAAATCAAGAAGTTTTAGAAGGAATGAAAAATGAGAGAGGACTTTACACCATACAACTTACAAAAGAAGATATAATGAGTGAATACATGGAAGACTGCATGGAAGAAAGTCTGTTGTCCGACAAAAAAGTAGAAAAAGTAATAAACTGGCATCGTAAGCTTGGGCATATGAACATCAAAAGTATGAAGAAAATAATTGAACAAGAAATAGTGACAGGGATGGATATTAGCTCAAAGGATTGTGACTTATTTGAACTGCCATGTGATGTATGTATGAGAGGAAAACAGACAAGACTTCCATTCAACACCGAGAGGACCAGGGCCGAAGTACCATTAGAAATTATTCACAGTGATTTATGTGGCCCAATCGACCCACCAACATGGGACAATAAAAAATATATCCTTACAGTATTAGATGATTACACGCACTACTGCCTAATATATCTTCTGGAACATAAAAGTGAAACAACAGATTTCCTAAAACAATATATAGCAGAGATGGAGAGAGAACAAAATTTAAAAGCTAAGAAGATAAGATGTGACAATGGTGGCGAATATGTAAATGATGACTTAAAAAACTATTGTAAAGTAAATGGAATCATTCTTGATTATAGAATACCACACACACCTCAGCTAAATGGAAAATCAGAAAGGCTAAACAGGACTCTGATAGAAAAAGTGAGAGTTTTACTATTTGAAACAAATACAAACCAAAGGTTTTGGGGAGAAGCAGCAAGAGTCGGTACGTACATTTTAAACAGAAGCATTACAGAATCTCTAGCTATGAACATGACACCGTATGAACTGTGGTCAGGCAAAAAGCCAAACTTAAAAACACTACAAATTTTTGGATAAGAAGTATACTCAAAAAATCTTGGGACAGCCAATCTGAAAAACACTTATTTATGGGATATGCACCAACTGGATACCGCTTATGGAATGAAAGCAAACAAGATATAATAATAAGAAGAGATGTAGTCTTTAAAAAACCTAAAATTGGAAATAAAATTGAATGATGAAAATGAAATAGAATCAGAAAATGAGACAGATAACAGTGAAGAACAAGAAAATCAAACACAGAAAAGGCAACAGCAAGAAATTCAGATACAGAAAAATATACATTAAGTAAATGAAACAGAAAACAATGAAAATGACACAAAATCACAAGAAAACGAAATATAATACATTTTTGAAAATAGCAACGAAGAAGATCTAAATTTGGGACAAGGTAAAACAGTTACAAAAAGGGGAAGAAAAATAAACAAACCAAAGCATTTCGAAGATTATGTTTTATTAACGTACAATGAAGCAATAGAAGGACAAGAGAATGATTTATGGAAACATGCTATAGAAGAAGAAATAGAATCATTAAAGAAAAACAAAACCTGGGAGTATTTAGACAAAGATCAAGCATATGGGAAAAAATCTTGACAAACAAATGGGTATTCAAAATAAAGGACGATGGAACGTACAAAACCAGATTGGTCGTAAGAGGTTGCCAACAACAGAAAGGTATATATTACGACGAGGTTTTAAGTCCAGTTGTACAAGTTAGCACACTGCGATTGATGCTAGCGATTTCAGTGCAAAAAGAATATGAAATAAAGAAATTTGACATAAAGACAGCTTTCCTATATGGTACAATAAATGAAGACATTTACATGCAGATACCTGAAGGTTATGAGAGGCAAGATGACAAAGTTTGTAAATTGAAGACATCTTTATATGTGCTAAAACAAGCACCTATGGGATGGAACGAACATTTCACGAAGTTCTTGAAAGAAAATAGTATGGAACCTTTGAGTGTTGATCAATGCATTTTTAGAAACAGAAAAGGAACTGTACTTTTAGAAATATATGGAGACGATGGATTTATAGCGGGGGAAAGCTCTGGAGAAATAGATTAATTACTGGAAAGAGTAACGGAACAGTTTGAAGTAAAAATGTTTAACAATGTTGAAACTTTCTTGGGCATAAGAATAACAAAAGGTGACAATTGGATTAAGATGGATCAAGAGAACTTCATTGAAAGTGTTCTAGACAGATTTGAAATGACAAATGCAAAAGATGTATCTACACCAATTACAGAATATGTTGAAAAATCCGCAGAGTCAAAACCAGAAATAAAATTCCCTTATCGTGAGGCAGTTGGGAGCCTTTTATACTTATTCAATAAAACCAGACCGGACATAGCATATGCAGTTGGGTTTTGTAGCAGAAATTTGGAAAATCCAACAATGTCAGACATAAATAACGCGAAAAGAATTTTAAGATATCTAGGCGCTACAAAGCACAATTAAATAGTTTACAAGAAATATGACAAAAAAGCAAAACTAGAGGCATACAGCGATAGCGATTTTGCTGGGGACCAAACTACGAGGAAGAGTACTACAGGGTATGTTGTTTTTTATGCTGGTGGACCAATAAGCTGGTGTTCCAGAAAACAACCCATAGTAGCATTGAGCTCGACTGAAGCTGAATTCATAGCAGCCGCTGAATGTGTTAAAGAATTATTGTTTTTGAAGGTACTATTGGAAAGTTTAATTTTTCAAGACTCAAATGTCATTTTAAATATTGACAATCAAAGTGCAATAAGTATAATAAAAAACGCTCAGTTCAACAAAAGATCTAAACATATTGACGTTAGGTTTCATTTTATTCATGAGAAAATAAGAGATGGCTTCATTTTTGTAAAATATTTGTGTACTCGGGGGTAATACCACAAGAGCTCAGATTTAGCCGGATATTTTTTCTGGTTGTTTTCGAATATTAAACGAGAGCTGTTCTGACAAAATCACGAGAGCGTATAACTCGAGTGATTTTGTCAGAACAGATCGAGTTGAATTACCTATATGAAAGTAAGTATGAGAAAACGACCACAAAAAATATCCTGCTAAATCTGAGCACGCGTGGTATTTGGTAAGACAATTCCATGAATGGAATGACTTTTTTTTGTATATTCTGGAGTTGATTTTTCAATCTCCTTTACTATTTCTGCCTCGCGCACATTTCCAAATTTCCACATACTAACTGGAATATTATTTGCTGTTTAATTCTGTTTTTGACATTTACAATTGTCAAACTGATGCGCCGCGCAATGCTTGATAAACCAACAGTAAATACTAGCGTTGCTATGGTAACGTAATTTATCCTATTTTTTTATCCACTTGCATTTTCTGTTCCTTCCTATTTAGTGGAATTGTCAGAATAATATTGCCGATATTCTAACAAAAGCATTAAATACTGTCAAGTTTGCTAAACATAGGAATTTGTTAGTATAGTCAGACTTATGAGTTTGTGTTTTTCTTTATATATATATTTTTTAAATAAATATTAGGACAAGGTGTTGAGAAAAAAGGTAATAGTTTATAAAAAAATTCAAGATAGTGAACTTATCATATCATAGTGTGAGATTGATTTTCTATACAAAAAAGAAGAAGACTTGACTTGTAACTTCACTAAAAAATAAAAAAAGTGACGTGTAATAAAACCATATATGTCAGAAAGCAAAACTGTGTACTCTGTATAAAAACAAAATAAAAAACTTAAAATCAAATAGCTAAAAAAACAAGATATTATTGCTTATTATAATTAGGTCGTGTGTTTTAATGTAATTCCACATACAAAAATTATAAGAACTTATAACAAGTGTTCAAAATTTCGTCCTTGAACCTCCAAGCAATGAGTAAGCCTTTTTATCACACTTCCGTTTGTAACTCGTCTAATCATTGCTGCAGGGAAAGAATTAAATGCACTGCTAACTCTACGTTCACAATCTTCTTTTGTTTTTAAGGTATGGGTATACACCTCATTTTTTATGTAGCCCCATATAGAAAAATCTAAAGGGGGTCGAAATAAACGAAAACTGATTTTAGGGGTCGACGAAGTCTAAAAATCGACCCCTATTACTTAACACAAGCTCTTATTTGAAACTTCCAAGATACTGTGTGGTACATGTACCAACTTGTTAAAAGAATGACTAATATTTTAGTGGGAAGTATCACTGTTGTACTTTTAAAAATCTCAACAAGTCGATAAGCGTGGCAAGCTACCTACTTAAGTATTTTTACGTAATTTCTATTAATAATTATTAATTACACTTGATATTTACTTAATTTTATGTCTATTTATTTTGTTAAATTTTGATGAGAAATTAATGTCACTCCCACTCAACCAACTGCAAAGGTTTAAATTGGTAAGTATTTTGAACCAATAGGAAAAAAACTAGAGATAGGATTTTTAAAGTAATTTGGCTATGGGGGTCTGAGGTATCAGTTCATTTTGGAAAAGGGCTCTCTGACAAAAAAAAATCGTTGGGAGTCCCTGGTATCAACGTATTGTATGATATCCTTTTGGCCATTCGGTATATTCCACGCACACTACAAAGTTTGTCTTTAAATAAAATGTTTTTTTGGACTATAAAACATTATCTAAAACTGTGATGAGACGAAATGAATAGCTTCTATGTATAATCGGACATACACAAAAGCTGTCTTTTAATAGTTTTATTTTCGATAGCGGATTTCTTGGCAGTAAGCGCAAACAAAATTTACGGTATAAGAAACTTGGCACGCTGTGAACTCCGTGTATTATCTTTAACACATGAGTTATGTCCAAAACGAATACAAAATATTTATAAAGTATGTCGTATTTACTTTGTCGCAAACTAGTCATTAAATACGTTATAATATTTCTATTATAATATACTACGTGTCTAATTAAGTTGGCTTCGCGGTGGCATGTCAGCGAAAAAACCAAATCCAAAGTTTATTTTCATCGATTAAACATTACGCGAAAAACGAATTATTTACGTACAAATCGTTTGGAGTTCGAAGTATTTGTTACCAAAGAAGAACTAGGACAAGGAGAGGTTTTAAGCTCAGTAAATAAGCGACATAAATGCAGAAGTAAAAAAAAAAATAAAGCACTGTCAGTATTTTTCAACCTACGTATAATAGTATTTGATACGTTTTTCGAGACTGTTAAATTATATATCTATTCTATATGCTTTTGATTTAAATTACATTTTATTTTGAAAACTCATTCCCATTTTATTCAAAAAAGTTGAACTCACTTAGAGCTTGGTGCAATGCAACACTTCTTAAAATTGGAATGTCAAATATAAAAGAATATTTAAATAAGATTAGGATTCGAAATTTCAATATTATTTGTTCTTTGATATTTGAATGAAAAACCTTAACATTTTAACATAATAATTTATATGTTATAACTAATAACGTAAAAACTAGTTAAAAATTTTATTACAACCATTTTCGACTTCTACGGAACATTTTGAACATCTAATTCATTGACATTCATAGTTCTTTTTAGTTCTTTACATTTTATTACATTTTGCATTACATTTTAGTTTTTGATTGTATTGTAGCGAATCTCCATAACCACATAATTGTATTATATCTTAATTATTGCGATAAATTTGGAAACGATAACATTTTTGAATAGAGAATGAAGAGACCTTTCAAACGATATATCACAAGCCTATAGTTCCCATTTAAAAAATTGGGGCTTGTACCTGTCATTCGAAGAGGGTTGAAGGTAGGGATCGCATTTTCACGTTGAATAATGTCAATTTATAATTTAAATTTGACGTGTTTCGGTATTTTTTATAAATATGTACAGTTACTGAAATAATGAATTTATTCCGTTTTGCTTTTACACACTGTATAAAACCACAACTCGTTTGTTTATTATTACTATTACTATTTTCAAAACTTCAAGAAGCAATACAGATTAATATAATGGGAAAATCATGACTGCATATCTATCACCTGAAGTTTCTATCAAACACTTCGATTTAGAACTTGTCTCGAGCAAATCTAGCTCACATCTGATCCAGGGCATTTTTAAAGAAAGCTCATGAATCTGAGAAACTCTCTGCTAGTTTTCTCACTGGTGAATCTTCTTTGGTAGAACTAAAGCATATCGCCTAACAGAAGTTTTTAATCTTAACCGTTTTTTATCTCTTGAACAATTTTTGACAGCTTCGTTCACGGGCTTTGGAGGTTTGGTTGGTTGAAGTTCCGACTGGTCTAAGCGGAAGCGAGAATGGCTGCCTATGGACAGGAATGCAATAAGAATTGGCACGAAGAAACTACCACCTAAAGTCATTCCAGAATGATATATCTCCGTGGATTTAAGAAAATAATCAGACGTGCCTCAGCAGGAACAAAGCAAACTCTTGATCAAAAAATGTCCGGAGTCGCTAACCAATGAAATGCTAAGCAAGGGTCGAATAAACAAAATTACAGGATTACTCACTGGCCACTGCACCCTAAAGAAACACGTGTATACCATTGACTAAAGATGAAGATGAAGAAACTTTTGGGGCTAGCGCACACAAGGGAGGATTTCTCCAATAATAATCTTGTGAAAAGACTGCCAAGACTGACAACTAGTCTCTTCACATAAACAGTGCAGTCAAGAGCATAAAAATCCAGAAAAAACGGGGTTCAGTTTGGTTGGAAAGAGCTAGGAACAAATCTTTGAACAAAGCGGAAACAGTGGAGAATGTTCTAATATTTATTGTTCTTTCTGATGGTTTGCCTACTGGTCTAGCCCACTTCACCAACCTCTCTTCTGTCAATCGTTCAACGTGATCATCCAAAATCGCTTGGGTGTTCTGGACCAATCTTACCACATCTTTTACTCCTAATTCCTAATTATTCTTTAATATTTTGAATTTTTATTTAATCCCTGAGATAACTCTCCCGATTGTTTCATTTTCATTTCTGTTGTTTTACATTAATATTTTTGTTGTTGATGAGTCGGTTCTAGTTTCTGTGGCGTACGTGAGTATAGGTCTCACATTTATGTTCTTACATAAATTCTGATCTTGATCTTTGACCTCATCGATTTCTTTTTCCATGCGATGGCTCTCATATATCCACCTGCTCTTGATGTTTTTATCGCTTGTATTCGTGATTCTTTTATTGAGTTTCAAAATCTACGTACGGGATTACAATAGTACGAGGAAGAAAAAAGGAGATCTCTTTAGGAAATGATTTTAAATATTACAAAAGCCTGAGGTTAGAGAATGTTGAGAATAGTGAATAGTGTTTAATATTGTTCTTTTATTATAAGAAAAGAGCAAATTGGGGACCATCGAGTTTCATGTGAAGAACAAGTAGAATACGGCTATTCCCCAAGACCAAAGCTGGATAATCGACGCTTTAGTGTTCATTGAAAATCTTCGCCGCAAAATTTATGCCACTAATGTTTTTAACATCTACTAAGATAGCAAAATCTAAACTCTCTTCAGCATACATTAGTTAATTGTTTTTTTTTCACCTTTTTATCATTGTTTAACCCTCGCTTATCATCAACCCTTAGTATCACTTGGATTTGTATGCCATGTTTTTTTTATGATAAAGTAGTACCCAAGGAATGCATCCAAGGATATGTTAATTGTTATAGTTCCCTTTTAAATTATTTTTTATCAAAGCAACATCAGCGATCTTTCCTTTCGGGAGAATGAGAAAAGACTAAATCAATATCTATGTAAAAGGACTGAACAAAACAGTCACTCTTAAACCTCACCCAGCTTATAAATTGTTAAGCGAATTAGTGGGAGAGAAACCATTCTAAGGAAGTTCCAGTTATTAGCTTTCGAAGTGACAAATGTTAGTTGTTAGCGTAAAAGCTTCCTCAATATCCTTTTTCCAATGGCCGGTCGGAGACAACCTAGAAAAGAGATTGTGTTTATCTTTTACCGTTTTAATGTTCCTCCATTTTTCTCTTGACTTAAAAGATTAGAACGGAATTTAAATGATGTGATATTGGTTAGTAAATTGAAAAACAAATGAAAATCCTTGTCCGATATTTTCTTTTAGTATTGGAAGCCTTAACAATAAATCTTCTGCTACTTTTTTTGTTAATTGGTTAGTAAATTGAAAAACAAATGAAAATCCTTGTCCGATATTTTCTTTTAGTATTGGAAGCCATAACAATAAATCTTCTGCTACTTTTTTTGTTAATTGGTTAGTAAATTGAAAAACAAATGAAAATCCTTGTCCGATATTTTCTTTTAGTATTGGAAGCCTTAACAATAAATCTTCTGCTACTTTTTTTGTTAATTGGTTAGTAAATTGAAAAACAAATGAAAATCCTTGTCCGATATTTTCTTTTAGTATTGGAAGCCATAACAATAAATCTTCTGCTACTTTTTTTTGTTAATTGGTTAGTAAATTGAAAAACAAATGAAAATCCTTGTCCGATATTTTCTTTTAGTATTGGAAGCCTTAACAATAAATCTTCTGCTACTTTTTTTGTTAATTGGTTAGTAAATTGAAAAACAAATGAAAATCCTTGTCCGATATTTTCTTTTAGTATTGGAAGCCATAACAATAAATCTTCTGCTACTTTTTTTGTTAATTGGTTAGTAAATTGAAAAACAAATGAAAATCCTTGTCCGATATTTTCTTTTAGTATTGGAAGCCATAACAATAAATCTTCTGCTACTTTTTTTGTTAATTGGTTAGTAAATTGAAAAACAAATGAAAAACCTTGTCCGATATTTTCTTTTAGTATTGGAAGCCTTAACAATAAATCACCTGCTAATTTTTTTGTTAATTGGTAACTGTTTAACAATGATCGCGTTCAGCCGGGCTCAACGTTTTGAACTTGAAGTTTTCCTGTGCGCTAACATGCGTTATTGTTCAGTTCCCTTAGCAACACTAAACAACAATTGTATTATGACATTAGATGTCAGTGTTTTGAATTATAGTATAGTATAGTAAATACTTACTAGTTTTTGTATTAAGGCTATTCGTTCCACAAATGACCTTGAAATTTCAGATTTCGAGGGTAGCTGTCAAGACCAACAACAAGTACAGATGCTACAATAAAATGCGGTTGCCCCGTCAGTGGGTAATTTATGATTGAATTTATGAGTACCGTTGTAAACCATTTGACCCCAAAACATCTTTTAATTTTAACCGTTTTAAATAGAGTAGGTAGATAAAATATTTGTTTTCATGGTAAAACCATTTTTCACTGGAAAAACGATTGTTTATTGGTTCAAAGTGAAGTTTTCTGTCATTTTATAACAATTTTTTTGAAAAATCTAACAGCGGTAAGGCAGACACAACTAAACAGCTCAAGTACAAATGAAAGGATGCTTCACTAACACAAACCGAAGGGATCTAGAAAACGTGATATTTTGGAAAAGTCGGTAATAAACCACTTTCGATTCTCCCGAATTTTGCGGTCACTTTACCTACTATTATTACTACCTATTATTGTCAAATTTCGGATATTTATTTTACCTGCCCGCTTATGATTTACCCGAGGAGTTACCCCTTGCTTTCCAAAAAGAGAAAACCAACATTATTTCTGACAGTGAGGTCTAAATTATTTTTAATATTATGGCTACCCGCACATGTGACCTTAGTTTGACACCGTTGGCCATTTTACATTTTACCAAACAATTTTCTTATAGTAAGTTTCACGCTAAATGGTATTGGCTAAACGATTATAATAAAACCAATTAGACCCTTAAGTTGTAGAACCTGTAAATAGGTCACCTATTTGTAAATGTAATGTGTTTCAGAGATACTAAAAGAATAACTTTGTTGTAAGAACATTCTTAATTTTTAGTACCTACCTAAGAATAATATGTTCCCACTATAAACATGTGTAATACCACCTATTGTGATAATATGTGAAAGTTGGCAGCCCTAACAGAATTCATGTCATGTCACTAAGCCGATCTCACATGTCACTAGTTAGTTTTAGTTCTTCCTATGAGCAGTACTTGCAAGCTGTTGTACAATAAATGTTCCCGCCAATTACTGGCTTGTGTATTTAACGTTTAATAAAACATGTACCGTATTTGTGCATTATTTCCACTAATAAAATAACACCTAATACACTATAATATCAAAAAGTTTAAATAATAATAAATTATTCAGAACATTAGAATGCTCTGTTAGTTTTTTATTGAAGCAGGTAACTACACAAGAGGACAATAAAATAGACCCTTATTTATCACTCTGTAGTCATGTTCATAAATCTAAGCTTGCGTTAACTTATTTTAAGGGTTGTAAATTATAAATTGCAGAAATATTTTTAATTCAGAATTAATGCGATCACATAACTCCGCCATTTTAAT
Source organism: Lochmaea crataegi (assembly GCA_947563755.1). Classification (NCBI taxonomy): domain Eukaryota; kingdom Metazoa; phylum Arthropoda; class Insecta; order Coleoptera; family Chrysomelidae; genus Lochmaea; species Lochmaea crataegi. The sequence goes on from OX387432.1 coordinate 27,338,059, forward strand.
TCGAATCGAGTTCTTATTTCGCCCATTGTTATTTATTTTACTTTATCTTTGAATCGTTCGTTACAAAAGTACATATTTATCTATAGAACCTGGTAAACTAAAAAGATACGTTTTTTCAAAACTTTTATAATTAAATTTAAATTGAATAAAAAAATGTCCCAAAATATGATACGTACAATGCGTTAAGTAGACTCGAGATTTTAAATTATTAACAACTTTTTTGATAGCTCTACTCAAGTTGATATTTGAACGCACATTTGTATTGAATTCTCCATAAGAGAATTCCGTAACGAATACCCTTAAGAAAGGTATAATGAAAAGTATCGTTCATTACACATCCATAAATGCTTTTCCCGTGCTTGCAGGACTTCCCGTGTGAGGCGTAGCCGAACGCACACGGGAAAAGCCCATTTTCTGGACTCGTAATGAAATATACTATATGATTACTCTGTTATCTTCTAAGTTTATTTCCAAAAAACACACCGTAACTCAACCCAACACTTTGACAGCGCCAAAGATGACAATAGTATATTGTGCAACAAGTGGGGAAAGTACAACTTTTCTCACGAGTGTGGAAGTTTGTGGCACGAGCCCAGAGAGCAAGTGTCGCAAACCTACGAGTAACTTAATGTATATTTTTATGGTTAGTAAAACAAAAATAACACTAAAGTATCCTATCTCTAAACTGTTAAATAATTTTATTTAAAATTATAGTTGATGGTGAAATTTGTACAATTTTGTATGGTCAAACCCGGAACGTCACTTCTTTTAACTAAATTCTCCGTTATATTAATTAATCTGACAGTTTTGTGACAACTAAGTAGGTATTTCTTCTTTTTACAAATGCTCGAAGTTTAGGATACTCGGAAATATCTATGTTTTCCTCTATGAAAGGGGTGGACTTCATCTTGGAATATTCACACTATCAGCCTGAGACTTTGATTCAGCGGATTTTTCGTGAAAGTACGCCAAAAGCACGGTTTCTGAAACTGCAATAGCAGTCTTTGTTTGGCACCATTTCTTGAAGTACTGATACGTTGCTTCATACCTCTTCCTTGATTTTTCTGTCAGCAGCGACAGACAAACGATATTTGCTGATTCTTCTATATCCATTTGGCTGTTATAGGTACAAATCAATAATTTCAATTTCTCTCAATTTTTGATAATAAACTGTCAGCTTGACGTTGTTGATAAAATAACAATGCTTATGACTAGAGGGCGGAATATATGCAAGAAGACAATACCAAAATATGCGCATATATATGCAGGATTTTTACCAAACATGCAATATTTTTTCCTAAATTTGCCTAAATATGCAAATGCATATTTATGAAAATACTCAAAAATGAAACAAAATATATACAGTTACTTTTAAAACATATTTAATTTTCACAAATAAAATATATGATATACAAAAAATAACAGTGTAATAATTAAGAATCTAATACATTGTAATATGAATTTATGATCAAATATTTTACAAAATTTTCAACCAAAAACTTTCGTCTTCTATCAGTCCAAAGGACTCAGAAAAACTTCTTTCTATATCTACCGACATAATAGGGCAATATTTTAATTTAGGCAGTAAACTAATTTGAAAAGTTGCCTTCGAAAATACTGACAACTTCTCTCAAGAATCGAAGCCCCCATTTTTTTCTAGTGTTTTTTCTAATTTATTTCTAATTGTAACCCCTATATTTCCGGGAATTTTTTTACAATGAGCCAAAAAAGTGTTAACAAGATTACCTGAATCACTTAATAGTAAATTTCTTTCCTCTAATGAATGTATTACATCTGGTAAAAAAGAAAAATGAACTTTTATGAACATAAGTTTTTTAGCAATTTAAACATTACTTAAAAGTTCTTGACTCTGAGACTCATTGTGAATCATTTTGAATGTCTAACACAACTTCTTTTATGGCATCAAAATGATTGCGTAGAAAATCACTGCTTTAATCCAGGTTCCCCACCTTGTAATTATTGGCTCTGGAGGCAAGCTTACTCCTGGTAATTTTTCCTTGTAGAATTGCACCCGTAACGGTGCTTTCAAAAATTCTTTTTTCACATTTGAGATTAATTGACTAGTTCAAATTCACTTCTAACAACTTCTACCACACTGTTTATGCCATGTAGAAGACACATAACATGGACCAAATTTGGATAAAATATTTTCAAATTTTGTCCTACTTTCTCCATATATGGAGCGGCATCTGATGTATGTATGTATGAAAATTGGGGTGACATTCACTGAGATCTACAAGATCTATTGTGCCCCCTTACTTCCTTAGTTCCTGAGGAAAGTCTCAGAGACTAGTAGCTCCTTTAGTCCCATTTCCCGGAGGAATTTAAGGATATCTGCAGGCTTTAACTTAGGTAAATGTCCCTCTTCTATCCAGTAATCTCCAAGGTGTTGTACCCTAGTATTCTGAATTACTGTGCAGTTCGCAAGTATGTGGATGGAGGTTTCTTCTTCCATGCCACAGAATCTACATTCTTCTTCCTCCACTAGTTTGAGCTTTTTCAGGTGCCCATTCAGGCGTCAATGTCCCGTAAGGATGCCTGTTAAAACTCTTAATGCAGTTTCACTTTGATTTATGCATTCATTTGATCTCAACAGGTTGTAATCACCCAGAAGAATCTTTGATTGCCTAATTCCAATGGTCAGATCTTACTATTACTTACAATATTACTATATTGTTCTCGCCTAGTTCATTTAGTTTGCCTACGTATTCCCACACCATTTCGGAACTGATAACACAAGAGCTCAGTGCTTTAATGGCTGCTTGACTATCCGACATTATGATAATCCTCGGCCTTCTATATCCTTTATCAATATTGAACTGGACACACTTTCTTATGGCGTGAATTTCCGCTTGAAAGATACTCGGGGTTTTTCCCAAGCTTTCAGAGTGTTTGGTTTCTGGTCCGTACAATCCTATCCCAGTTCCTTCTACTGCTTTTGAGCAGTCTGTGTACCATTGAATGGCATTCTTTCCAAGTCTGGTAATGGTATTTGGATACCATTCCTTTTTGTTGCTTAATTCAGTAATGAATTTCTTTGAAAAGTTATACCTTTTCATCATACCATCTTGTGGCATGTCCCAGGTTTTCTGATTTCTAAGAAGTAAGGAGGTTTTTTTTAATGATTCCTTCTCTACTTAGTAGAGTTTGTTCTGCGTTATTTCGTCCAGCGCTATTTTGACTGACGCTATTTTAACCTAGCGCTGGACAAAATAGCGCTATATTAAAATAGCGTCAGTCAAAATAGCGCAGCACAAAAATAACGCAGAACAAAAATAGCCGCGGACAAAATAGCTTATTACCTTCCCCTTTTTGGAAAACTTCAAGTGGAAAACAAATTCTTTGATATATTTTCGAGAAGGGGAAGGGAATAAACTATTTTTTTAATATTTTGTAGTGTATTAATGTCGGCTTTATAAGTGGCTCTGTTAAAAAGTGTTTTGAATGGATGCAGGTCAGTTAATTATATAAAATTTATATCAATAGAAACAGATAGGTGTAAAAATAATTAGTTTTGGAATTCTCAAACTCGTGTTATAAGTGTAAATTGCAGAACATAAACATCTTTTTTGCAAGAAACATTCTTATCACCTCAAGCAAAAACTGGTTATAAAGATAACAGTCTTCAATAAATTGGATTTGCCAGATTTAGGCCAGTTATTAATGTATTAGTTCATAAATCATGACTGTTCCTTGCCTCAAGTGTGATTTAGCCGAAGATAACTCGGACAACCTAATAACTTGTGATAGTTGCAACAGATTTATCCATAAAAAATGCTCGGGAATGGGTTTTTCAGAAATAAGAGTCATGGAACTGAAAGGAAAACTTGTTCTAAAATTTTATTGTGATGACTGTCTGAATGGTTTGAAAATGCTTCCTCAAATACTGAAAACAATGGAAGAGCTCAAGGCAGAGGTTCTTTACCTAAAAACGGGGGCAATGACCACAAATAATACAATCTCGACTACGGATGTTTCGAGGGACGAATTTATTATAAACGAACTTAACGAGCGTCAGAAGCGTTCAAACAATGTTATTATGTTATAAACCTACTGAAACTAATGACCCTCTTTCAGGGGATTACAGGTGAAAATGTGGAGGTAAAAGGAGTTGAAAGAATTGGAAAACCTAACAAAAACGGGATAAAATCATTAAAAGTGGTACTATCGTGTTCCAGCGTAGTTCAGCTGTTAATGAAAAACTCCAGTAAACTCAAAGGATCAAGAGTTTTTCTAAAGCCGGACTTAACCCCTCGCCAGCGACAAATGGAAATGGAAATAAGAACCGAATTAAAGAAAAGGATAGACGAAGGTGAATCAAATCTGCAAATACGCTATTCTCAGGGCATACCTAAAATAATAACAAAAAACGCCAAAGCTCCACCCAAAAGCAAGGATTAAATGTATACTTCCAAAATGTTCGTGGACTCCGCACAAAGCTAAATGTACTAAATGAAAGTGTTCTCTCTAATGACTATGACATAGTGGTATTTGTTGAAACATGGTTAACTATTGGCTTCTATGACTCTGAACTAAACCTAACTACAACTATAACATATTTCGCAAGGACAGATCGGTCAAAACTAGTGTATATGAAAGAGGTGGAGGGGTACTTATACCAGTGCATAAGAGATTACTTTGCTCAATAATGTCATCATCTCCGGAAATTGAACATCTGTTCGTGATGATCAATTTAGGAGGCAGAAAACTACTTGTGGGAGCTATCTATGTCCCACCAAGATCTACAGTTGCGGTTTACCAAACGTTTTGCGAGAATGTTGAAAC